>CM074578.1:86808452-88268452 GCA_037305975.1 Chrysolophus pictus
ATAGAGCAAGAAAAAAAACAAATATCTTCACAATATGAAAATATTCAGCCCTATGAGATGTTCTGACAGACCTCTGCCCTGTGCTATATCTGCAATAGCACAGACCCTATACCTATATTACTAATTTCAGCAGTGCCAGAAACCACTTTCTTGCCCTCAAGCTACCTGGCTTTGTCAGACCACACACATACAATAAAATCTTTTAGACTCCATCCTCTCCCATTACAATATCCAGCCTTTTAGCAGGACTGTTTTGAATCAATAGCTACTCAGACTAAAAGCAGCTCTCCATCTACCACGCGCCAGTAACAGGACACAATCTACTCCAGCACCACTGACATGGCAATGATGATTTGCACAAATGTACTTAAGAAGCTATTCATACCAGTATAGAGAACAGCAACGTACTTATTCGAACTACTGAGCAACACATGAAATACGCTAATGAATTGCTGATCAAAGGTTAAATAGTAATTTAGATCTCAGAAACTAACGTAACTTACTAATGTAATTTACTTTGTTATCAGAGTTAGCAGACATCAGAAGATGCAAGAAGTGTTTAAATATATTGAAAAAATTATTTGTATCCCACAGCAAATAATCATTAACAATGGCGTGATCCTGTGATTCTAAGTGAGCCTGCAGAAATTCAGAGAGCACACTGCACTCTAGCTACTAGTTTTCTATTCTTATTTTCTCAGCTCCTAATAAATGAGACCTCTTCTTAACAGCAGCTTACTGCATCCACTGTCCTGAAAGAATGGAGCCTCAGGAAAGCAAAAGAGAAGTTTCCCCCTTCCTCCCACTATTCCTCAGCAGCTCCCGCACATCTCTCCTACTAGCAACAGGAGCTGCGTATTTCAAAAGCAGGAAAAAAGACACAAAGGTGAAGCGATACATCACTATTCTCACATCTGTGCACTCCTAAGCTAAATTATTTATTTGGCTCTGTAACTTCATGCAAAGTGCATATTAGACTGTCCTCACACAATCAAATGAAAACTTCATAAAAGAAGATTTCTAGTTTTCATATTTTCTTGCATGAAACAGAGTTGAAACTTAAGAAAATAATTCTAGAATGCCCACTATGGTAGGCAGGAAAACACATTCTTAAGTCAATGATTGACACATTAGGAATAACACCCAGAAATAGTATCCATTCAAAAAATGGAAAACAGATACAATTTTTAAGAAGTTTTGCATGTCATGCAAGCTTATGGGCCACATCTAAACACAAAATGCTTTTATATCTATTACCAGAATCAAGACGTCTTTTAAACTTCAGTCTCAGTAATCCATTTTAAGCTCAACTTTATACCACTCTACTTCATGTTAGCACATCATATGAAGAAATATTGACTAATCCTGATGTGAAAGGCAAGACAGAACAGGAACTGCAAGTCTTCTGATTAGTCAATAGGGTGGAAAGAAGACAAATTTCTTTGTGTACAAACTTACTACACACTTCATATATAATGTAAAGATAGACACACAAGTAGTCTTTGCAAATATAAAGATACAGATCTTAATTGTGCTTTTTGGATTGCTACAGCTTTAGACAGATTATAGTTTATAAATAAAGTAATTACCTAATGACTAGTCATAATTTTCTAATGGCATTTTCTTGATACACATTTTCCATTTTGCCTGTACGTCACCTTGGTTCTACCTTATGGATGGATGCATATATACATTTTTACCTCCTTAGTGATAGCATAAGTTCATACACTTCTTGCATCTACATTTTCATCTGTAGAATAAAGGATAACAGTAGTGCCTCACTTTCTCAAGCCCTATGAGTTCATGAAAGGCTACATTCAAAACCTAGGCACTGTAAATTCTTTTGGTTTTATCAGTTCATCATGGGTTACAAAGCAAGAATGCCTGATTCTGTAGATTTTTACTGGTGTCTGCACTCCCAAAAACATTTAAAAATGTTTTGAAAAGAATGCCTTAAACTTATTACTCTACTTCATTTCCGTCTATTTAGGCAAATGAATATATAGAATCACTCTCCAGAAGGACAGAAGAAGAATTCAAGGTAGCATATGAACAAAATCCATAATCTGCCCCAATATATTGCCCCCCCTTACTGTAGTCCCTTTATCTGTAGAGTTCAGAGTGAGAAAATGAACCTTCGCCTTCTGTGGATCTATGCTGTTCTTAAGTCCCATCTTTAGTGCTGCTTGTTTGGAATCCTTGTTTGGACTCTTTCAGTAACTAAGCAGTAACCTTGTGCACGCTGTACCTCAACATCTGATTCCCAGGCAGACTGTCTGCAGTGATGATTGGTAAAGGACTTTATCAATAATAACAACGCCGATGTGCTTTTCACTGCTAATCCACCAGCCAAAATTAACTTATTTTAGACAGTAGAGATTAGAAATTTAGTATATTTAATAAGTTATGATCTGCTCCTTATTCAGAATGAACAGTGCAAAATATAATGCAAACTCCAAAAAAAAAAAAAAATAGAAAAAAAGAAACTGATAACAGAGAACTCATTTAGAAAATGGATTATGGGTAGTACTTTGAAAGGGAAAATAAGAGAATGAAGAGAATTATTTCTCACTTTTTTTTTTTTTTAATCATTTGAGAGAATTAAGGATTTATAATATTTTAATGACCAGAGTATGACAGAACAGCTTTACAACATAAAATATTTCTGGATCCAATGCCGAAAGTAACAGTGCAGGTACCAAACATAACAGTGAGTTTTTTAGTCCAAGGTATCTCCACTGAGATACCAACTGTAATATTGCAGAAGTCCCTGGCATAAATATAATCAGAAAAATATCAACTGGTAAGCAGAGGCATAGGAAGGCTTCACTTTGTGTGATATCAAGAACACAGTGGAAAACAATTATAGGAGCAGATACTGAATCAGTCATAGTATATCACTGCCCTAGAAACTGCGTAGATGGCATTAAAAAAATAACAAAGCCTTTTAATTTCGAACATGAGCTATTTCTGAGATTGGTAGGCCCATAACTGTGACTCTACAATACTGAAAGTATAACCACACTGAGCAAAGCACAAAAGCTGAGATCATTTTGTTGATTTAAAAACAGAACGACAAAAGTACACATAATACAGTATTATATCTCTGGCTTTAAACTTGAACTCAGCATAAATTATTTCAGGAATGCTTTGCTTTGCAAAGTCCCTTTTTATATCTCCAATGCAAAATCTACTTTGATTGCATGGTCCTGGAATAAGCCTGTTATATTTCACATTTTATCATTTTTGGAACCAGTATGCTACAACACAACTTTCTTATCATTCAGCCCACATCCCTCTAAAGGCAGGAAAAAAAAAAAAAAAGAAGTATTCTGTATCACTTGTAGAAGCAGAGGAACAGACTAGAGTGGAAATCTCCCTTCACCAAGGGAAAGGTTTGCATCTCCATAGGAAAACAAAACCAAAAGTTGAAGACTGTGACTATGATAAGATACTGCATATGGCATAGCAGTATTTCTTAGCTCATCATAAATGCACCAAATGGTCAAAAGGAAAAGCTGTGAATCTTTGTAAAAGAGGAAATTAAAAAAAAAAAGTTGGACACAAGTAAGAAAGATTTCATCAAAATTAAATTCAGCGATACAACTATAGAAGAATGGCACTGTGAGCAGCCACATAAAATCTATGATCTATGAACAGGATAACAGATGCAGCTAGAGTCACAAAATAGGAACATGAGATGAGATGCATATCTCATCCCAAATCTCATTTCAAGAGCAAATAATACAAAAAGTGTCCAAAATACAAATTTAGATTCAAAAATATAAATTTTGTATAAGAGAGAAGAAAAAACTCCCTTCATAAAGTAATTTAAATGTGCATATATAAAGAGCAGAAACAGATCAGTTGAAAAAAGGTTTAAATGTGGTTGTAATTGCTTCTTCACATTACTCTTCTGTTCATAGATATTGCCCCTAAAGCCCTCTCAGAGATGTCTTTCATCCAGCTGAAATTTCATATTTAAGGTACGTGAAGAAAAAGTCTACATCTTTCTATTGTGCCCATTTCCATTATTTTGTGAATGCTGAAGACAGCTACGGCCAATAAGGCAGTCAAGATGAAAATACCTAGGATGTTGATAGGTCAGCTCTAGTTTTTAGCCATACGTAGCGTAATAGAGTTGCAGACAAAAGCATCTACTGCTACCTCTTTAATTTTCAGTATTAGAAAGTGTTCATAACTGAATCTTTGAGCAGCAATATGACAGTCACAGGAAAAGCAAGGATCCTAATGTTTCAGAATAGAGACAAAAAAAACATCAGCTTACAAACACATGCATGATGCTCAGGTAGATAGCCAAACATATACCTTGCGATCAGTCACAATTAAGAGATTGCTTTTGAATAGGATTACTTTAGAGAAAGATCTGATGGTATCATCTTTGTGGATCTTCTACTTAAGTCAGGTTTCATTATTCTGGTGACTGCACAGGACAGAAAAACAATTCAAAAATAATACAAGTATGTAGCCAGAGGAGACAATGCAGGTGTTTATCCTCCTGTATTCAAATGAAACAGTTCTGAGTGCGTACTACAGGTATTTCTTATCAGCAGTAGGCAGGTATTCTTTATCAGTGCATGCTCCTTCTCAGTAATTAGTAAACATGCTCCATTTATGAAGATGCCTACAATGCTAGTGAAGGTTTAAGTTCACTAAGCAAGAGGGCCCACAGTTATGAGTGCCAAAGAGACCGGGACATAGCATGATTTATTCCACATGCTCCCAGATCAACTCAAAGCACTCTGCCCGTGCTGCTCAACCCACTAGGATACTTTCACAGTAATGACAGTCGTCTGCACATCAGTAATGAACAGCTTGTAAATTCAGCCTTGAGTGCTACTCTGCCCTACATCTGCTTTTCCTTACCACTGTATTGATGCATCTCTGCCTTATTTACCCTCACCCTAAATGATCATATATTTACTTTGAGGGGCAGACCCCAAACAGCATATCATTCCTCAGACACGTAAGCAGCAAGTCACTTCTGCAATGGAACCAACAGAAAGACCATAAAAAGACAAACAAAAATCTTTTCAAATCAAACATCAACATGCATAAACAGCTTAAGGAGCTTAAATAAAGCAGATGTCTTACAAAACTTGCCATATCTCTCCCAAATGTTTGAGCTGGACCATATCATAATTATTCTATTTCTATGACAATTTCAAATTGGTTGAGGAAGTTAACTCAGCACAGGAGTAGTTCAACGTGGAGAATCCAACAGCTTTCATACTGTATCCTAATTTGCAGCCAGCATGTAAAACTAGCTTGTTTAGTGAAACCCAAAGAACCTTTCCTTCCCTTCCCTTCAAGGATGCAGTATCACTACAAAACCCTTAGGAAATTCAGTCTTATGCAATATTTAAAATTCACATAGGCTGTAACAGATTATATTTGGTAAAACAAGGTTTTACCTTGGAATGTTCAACAAACATTTGAGTCATTCTCCTGAAATCATTTCCTCTGAGGGACTATCAAGGTGAGTACAGGTTAAAGAATCGCACTTGCTATTAATCAACAGGAGTACTCCTTGTCATGTGATACTATCATGAGACATGAGTTAAGTCTTTAAAGCAATAACATACATTAGTCACAGCAATTTTGGGAAAGGCAGAAGGAAGACGTTTGACCTTGCTAACTTTGGAATGGACATTTAGCTGATGTAACCCTACAGACTGAAATGGAATAATCTCAGCTAGATAAACATGTCCTCTCTCCTTATAAGATTCTCTACAACTGATGGAGCTACGCTTTGTCTTCTCTTTGCAATCCAGCTCATATTTGCATTAATTTGTATTTTCTGGATATCAGCTGTTACAATCTTTATCTCTCATAGATTAGGATTAATAATAGGTCATCAAAACATTACAAAATAAAGAATATTTAGGTGGATCTAAGCACCACTGCCTGTCTTTCAGACTGAGCACTTACTGAGTAAAGACCCTAAGCTACCATCTTAAGTTATTTACATGCTCCAGGGCAATTCATACAGCTGTGCTACCCCCAAGGAGGAAAAATAACGTTTTAAACAGACTAGACACCATGGGAAATGGTAGGCTCTGCTGTTGACTGTGCTTTATTTGCAATGCACAAATTTCCAAAACGGCAAGACAGCACCATTTTTGACAGGAGGCAGCAGTGTATTTACACAGCTAGAGGAAAAACAGCCTTCTTCAAAACTCTCTCCTCCCTTTCTTCGCATATGTACATACTAGTCAGACATGATGAGCTATTTCTGGTCTTGTCAAATCCCTTTCTGCTGATGATGGATGAGCTACCATGGGACACACGGAACTTGATATCCTCTAGACAAGGAGGTGGCAAGTCTATACAGAGTTTGATTGAATAGAGCTGGATTCATACATGAGTATGAAAGTACTTTAAACTTGGTCTCTGTGTTACAGCTTCCATAATCTTGCGACAATTAGTTCAAATCTGCAGAGCATTTTGGAAGCCACCTTATTGTCTAGGAAATTTGTGGGGAGAAAGCTTTTATATTTGCCTATAATAGTAATATTCTGTGAATAGGGTATGGAATTTAGATGAAGATGCTCATTTTCTCAGAATGTCTAGCCAGAATTGGCATAGGTGAATAACACTCATCTGTACTTTCAATGGTCTATTTCAGCTTGAGGTTTGTATAGACAATAAACATTTGCTGTACTTGGTTGCAGCTACAAACATCCTCTACTTGAAGTTTTTTCTCTTTCTACATATGCACAGTCATAGAATCATATAATCACTTGAGTTGGAAGGGGTCTTTAAAAGTCATTTAGTCCAACTCCCCTGCAATGAACAGGGACACCTACCGTTCAATTAGGTTGCTCAGAGTTCCCTCTGCCTGGACTTGAATGTGTCCAGGGGACAGGGCATCCACCACCTCTCCGGGGAACGCATTCCAGTCATTCCAGTGTCTCACCACACCCTCACTGTAAAAAAAAAAAAAAAAAAAAAAAAAAACACCTTCTTCCTTACATCCAATCTAAATCCCCCCTTTTATTTGAAACCATTTTCCCCTGTCCTATTCACCACAGACTCTGCTAAAGAGCACGTCACCTTTCTTGTAGTTCTCCTTTAGATATTAAAATACCACTGTCAGGTCTTCCTGGAGCCTTCTCTTCTCCATACTGAACAGCCCCATCTCTCTCAGACTGTCCTCATAGGGAGAACGTTACAACCCTTGAATCACAATAAACGTACCATTGTGAAAACTATTTGATTCTTTAAGAGCTACGATAAATTTCAGAAATCAAACATTTTTCAAATGTGTCACTTCACTCTGATTTCTCTCCACCAGCATGAAATCCAATGCGGCCCAGGAATTTGCAGTGAACAGCCACTTCAAAATTATTATTTGTTCCATATGTGGAATAGCATCTTCGAGGCATCATTAATAGAGATGGAAACAAAGGTCATACAGATTCTAAATCCTGGCACAGGTGAGAGGAAAACACAGCTCTACATGCTTTTATAACAAGAGATTTATATTTGATACTTGTATATACTTGTAGATACACACACACACACCAAAATTCATACTTGTGTGTATATAAATAAATCCAACAGATTTGAGAATAATACTAGTTTTCTTCATTCACAGCACATTAAGAAGATCAGTATAAAAAACGATGCTTCTGATTTCAGATTTGCTACATTCGGCCTGTGAAAAATTTAGTATTACAACATCCAGAAGAGCTACATAGCGATAAAGCAAGTGCAGAAGTTCTTCTTTTACAATCATCAGCAAACAGATAACAGAAGTCTAAGGAGTCGTTCAGAGTGCAGGGGAATAGTTCAGAAAACACCATCTAAGCCATCCTTGGCAGACAACATTATTTACTAAACTGTTTCGTTGAGAAGCTACAACTCACAGTTAAAGCACAGTCAGAATAAAGGTGTGCCACTTCTTAATTTCCCCACACACAAAAAAAAAGCAGAACATATTCATTCTTAAACACAGCACTGCAAGAAAAGAAAAAAAAGGCTATATTGCCTCACTTAACTCTCTAAGGATGAGGGTTTTTCTTAGGTCTTTAAACAAACACAAAATCACAAAAATGTCTGTTTCTACGTTAACATATTTTGAGTTTTGCCATTGAAATCTAATTATTCTGTCTTTGCTGTTCACAGGATGAAGTTCAAATTGAGCCAGAAAGCACAAAAATCATCTCACCCTCTATTCATAAACCTACATTTGCTTGGACCCATTTTAAGAAATAATATGAGAAATTCATTAGTTTGACAAACACTAATTGAAATGGTTAGTCAGCACTGAATTATACCCAGTTATATAAATAGTACCCTATCCTTTATGTAAGATAATTTATATGTTTTGTGGTTCTAGATTTTAAAATATTATGTAGTTGACTACACACCACTGAAAACATGTATCAGAAGTATTTAGCAAAAAACTCCCCACAGAATAGACATCAGCTGTTTCACATCATTCTGTCCCCCAGCCCTTCCCTGTCCTGCAGTCTCTGCAGGGTGATTTGGCCAACTCCAAGCATCAGTTTCAAAGCCTACTGTTAACTTGTCATACACAGAGGTCACTTGAATGAAAAAGCTCTAAATCTTTTGAAGTTACTAATAGACATTTTTGTAAGTTCTTCGGTGCTTTCTGTCTGAAAATAAAACAAGGTAGACTTCTTACTTTACCTAGCCACAGTTTTGGAAGAAAAAATTCAAGTATCACATCTATTTTATGCTTATGACTTTCCTGCAATTTTTGTTGCTGTTTTTTGTTGTTGTTGTTGTTTGTTTTGTTTGTTTTAAATTTACAATAGGAATTTTCACAGAAGCCTAAGGAAGCAGCTTCTCTGGAGCTATTCTATGAAGTCAGAAAATCCCAAATACAGAAAACTGGACACACTGATACGTTTGACTTCTGTACAAGGGACTGGTATATGTCTTGTGCAGTTTAGCTTGGTGACAGGATTTTCACAATTCCAGTTCTGCACTGAAAACTTTCCTTTTCAAAACCTACTTTCAAAACAGAAATCTTCAATATACCAAGAAAGATTCATTCTCTAGGAAAACACAGTTCCACACTATATTTATCACTTGGCACATCATAAGCATAATGAAAGGAGATAAAAGAATATAAAATGGAAAACATGATAAAACAACCCTGGAACACTCAAAAATATTTATTTATTTATTTAAATAAAGGCAACACCTTTGCTGAAGCTTCAGGAATTTCTAACAATACAGAAATTTACTGACATCAAAGCAATTTCTTACTATGACTTTTCATCCAACCGCTGTAGGCTGCAGTTACGACAAAATTGTTTTCTACTCATTGTATGTTACTTCATGGTAATTACTATGATAATTATACAAAGAATTTACACATATCAACTGCCTTTCACAAAATCTCACATTGTCTTTACTACTATAGTTCTCTAGTACTTACTTCACATGCCTATACAACACACACACACACACACACAGGCACTTCCATCACCGAATATTAGAGGATGATAATCTGTATAGTTTCTGGTCAAAGCAGTTCCAGGAGCTGCCTACACAGACACCTCTGCAAACAGTTCAAAATACGGGCCTGAGAAGACAAACAATGTGATGCCTGTTTCCAGAGCTCAGGATATTAGTTGTTAGAAAAGTAAGCAATTTTCCAGTGTTAAAAATCCTCTCTCCTTCCCTTCTTCTACATAAACAGTAACTTGTCAACAAGCTTTTATTTTGAAAGTTAGTAACAGCAAAGCTAGAAAAAATAAATATACAGATTATTTTACAGTAACTTCATGGAAAAGGTAGCTTGCAACATGGCTAGGGGACCTGGAATCAATTTGTCACTGCGCTATTTGAAAGCTACTCCCTCCCCCACTCTTTGTCTCCAGAAGGCTTGGGGTGGGCAGACAACAAGGGAGGGAGCTAATTGAAAGCAGGTCAACTCTGCCTGTGAGAAGTCAAATGGCAGAAACTATTTGCCTGGCTCACTTGAATGTGAGCAAAACCTAATCCACGGACGATCTTACTGAGGACTCAAGGCCTTAGTACACAGCACCGTGCAGAGTGCCAAAATCCTGAAAGGTGACCTTGTATTCCTATGAGGTCACACCTCAATAACTAGATTGCAGTTTTAAACAAGATAGACACTAACATTCTTTGTTTACAAAAACTAATGTCATTTATGAAATCCGAAGGCAAATTAAGCTTCTATGTAGAATATACCTTCAGATAAGTATAGCCTTATAAACAAGAAAAGGAAATTAAATTGTTTTTTCCACTACCATTAATGTTTATTAATACATTTACATTAATAGGCAATTATTCTCTTGAGAAAGCACAGATATTTATGCTTTATGATTGGAAATCGGTTATTTATTATATATCTGCAGCTGCTGCCAAGCAAAGCTTATCAGTAAAGGAGTTCAACTACTGATTTCAGTTATAGCATGATTCATTAAGACATGTAGAAAGCGGTAGCTATGTTGCACATCACCTAATTCTTGCCTTTAAGGTAGGGTATGGTAATTAAGTGCTGACGCTTGCTGGAATTTCCAGTGGAAATTCATGCAGTTACTCCCTGGCAAACCCACAGATGTTTCTGGCTCCACATTTTCAGACAAGTTCAATATGAATTCCAAGGAACGGATGTGACATGAACAGAATCCTCCTGACTGCAGCATGTTTTTGATGATGTTCATGAGCCAGTATCCATGCTCAGAATTCCTTCATTCTATAATAAAGATTCTAATTATGCATCACATCCTAGAGTTCCAGTCGCAGTTCTGCACTTGTATTCCACTGCAATAGCAGAATTTGCAGAAACTTGTGAAGACTCAGAAGCTTACGTTGATAATAGAATTTTCAGAATCCCTAAGCATTAAATTGCTCCAAATGAATTAGTAATTACGAAATTCTGAAAAACAATTTCCTTTCCATTTCAAGTCTGTGGTATTCAGTAAACAAACTGCAAACTCTCCTGAAAATCTGCCATTCACACCTGGTTTTACCCATCTCTGTTTTGCAGTAGCAATTGCTCTAGCTTGAAGAGCATTTGCAGTAACTTGAATTTCCAACCTTACTGTTGGAAATTGTAACAAGAGCTGGAAGTTACTCACCTGCATAACCCATTTCAAGTGCTAACATTGGATCTACAGTGAACCATTTCCCTAATCGCTGTGTCCTTATTCCTAGGCAGGTCACAACATAGTTAGGTTGGCACAAAGTGAAAATTGAAGGGGGAATCCTTGGCTGGACTGCAATATGAGCATTAATTTTCCTTCAGTCATACCTTCTTTTGGTAGCAAGGAAATGTCTTCCCTGTACATAATATGTAAAATGTCTGTTTTTTTTGTTTGTTTGTTTGTTTGTTTTGCTGTAGCCAAGTGAAGAATGGTTTCCTTACACATGTTAGTGTAGTTTTTCCATCTTCTATAAACACTCTTTTTTGTGGACAATTATTCCTTTGGGATTTCATGCCAAAACACATGCAAGAAAGCAGTATGGTGATTATACATGTAATCACTGAGAATAGATTGAAATGTTCATTTCCTAGACTCAGAGACTGAAACTTCACAAGATGCAGTTTGCTTTCCCTTTCAGAGGTATAATGAAAAAGACAACTTTCCAAAGGAAGTAAAAACTTCATATTAAAAAAAAAAACCTGATCAAAACTGATCTTCTATAAAAAAAAATAAGTTAGTAGTGAAAGCTTTCAACATATCTGAACCTTTCTTGGACGCTGAATATAAATAGAATGCAGTGGCATTTACAAGAAAAATAAATGAGAGACAGACTTGTTATGAAAACCTCAACATTTTCAATTCATATGTTTTTAATTCAGGCATAACATCAAGTAAGGAGAGAGAATAACATGGAAGAGAAAAATTGATTACTAATGGCATACAGATCAGCTAACAACCAGGACAAAAACAGTTTAAACTAAATTAGATGGGATAAGTAGTAAGCTAAGTACTTGTTTGCACATGAATGTTTTTCCCTTCATGAAAATAGGAAACATGAACTAAATTAAAGAATGTTACTATTTGAGGACCCTTATTTACATTCAGACTAAAGCATTTTATTCCACTGTAAATATTTAATGAATTCCCAAATGCAATGATAGCGACTGCAAACGTAGTATCTTGCAGAATGTAACCTTAAATAGTCAGATGAAATTTTGGAAGTCAGAAGCTGCTTTAATACGAGTATTTTAGCTAGATGTTTTCTGTGAAAACTGTTTTAGAGGAAGACTGTTACTGGAAAACATGATCCAAAATAAAGAGTAAAGAGGAGTAAAGGAATTCAGGTCTGCTGATCTATTACAAAAGCACATAAACTATTTCATTTTATTGAACATCCCAGTTTACTTCGGCTGTCAAAATAAGTAACCTATTGACTGTTAGTGCCAGTATAACTTTTTAGGACAGTCCGAGTGTTGGATTTAGCTCTTCCCACATCCTGACCAGGGCAAACTGGAGCCAAACTGTCAGTTCTGGCTAAAAAGCAGGGGACCAATGACAACAAATCAAACCCGTTTCTAGAAAAGCAAAATATACAGTTTGTGTTACACATGGAGTTACTTTCCCTCTGCCCTGACACTTAGCAGAAAGCAGACTATTATCTGTTAAATCAAGATATAAGGACAGGATAGACAGAATAAGTTTTACATATATAGTTATTGTTGTATGCAGCACATTATAGGAAGCTCACCGTACTGAGTTGAATTTGACCATCCAAATGTCCTTGGCTGCTTAGTACTCTTTCCAGAGCCAAACCAGGGGCATTCTTGGCTTCAGACAAATTTATTAGTCCAGCACAGCCCAGTCTTCCCCTGACACTGAGTTTTCTTTGTAAACCAAGAGGAAAACAGGATATCTGCAAATTAAAACAAAAAAAAAACAAAAAAACAAACCCCAGCATGTTACTGTGAGCTTGCAGTACATGTCTCATTTCACAGTGGACATAATCCAAAATGTTTACCTATTTTTCAAATTTTGGGAAGAATGGAAGCCAATTAACTTTCTTGGTCAAAGTAGAATATTACTGCTTGCATGCAAAAGTTGATTTTAATCTCTGTGTACTTGGTTTGTAAGGACTGAATTGGAATTACTTTGGAAAGTTTCCAGGAGATATTTCTTAAAATGTTACCATGTATGCACAATGTAGTCTCGGAGAACATGGGAAGAAGAGAATACATGATAACAGCAAGGGGATTTTCTGCAGCTATGGCAGTGAAATATTTATCTCTTGGAGGACAAATATTTTAGATAAAATACACAAATTGTACATGCAGATGTCCTAGAAGCAAGTACTGTCATGTTTCTTATCACCTTTAATATAACTGTGATTTATGTACACTCTGCATTAGGTAATTTCTTAACATTCATTTCTACCAACAGATCAGGATACAAATACATAAGTTAGAAGTTTAAGTTCAGCAAACAGTGAACAAAAAATAAAAATACAGATAAGATTTTCAAAAAGATGACAAGTTTTCCCATTGAATAAGCTGCTCTGAAAGTAATGCCTCATTTATTTCTACGAAAACTACAACAGATACAAAGAGCACAATAACACTATCTGATAGAACCTTTCTGCCACTGTCATGGAGAAATAGCTGCCACCCCACTAGTGATGACACTACTCCATATTAAGGTACATAGCAAATCTTGTTGTCTGGTATAACCAGAAACTGCTGCATTAGGCTCTATTTGATAGATAGAGCAAACTCCTGGCTAAAACCCAGTATTTTTGAACAGAGTCACCACCACTAGCTTTGCTTTTTCACCAGGGATGAACATGACCCTGCATGCTGTACTCCTAACACTCAGCACCAGCAGAGATGACCCAGAGTCACTATCACCACTCCTGAAACATATTACACACCACCTCACTGCTCATATGCACTTCCACGTCACACATCATTTTGTCAGAGTGCCCCTCTGCTGCCACCTGTCACACAGCAACACCATGTAATGGAATATCGGTAGGAAGTATGACCAACAACCACCTCTGACATCATGGGCCAACATCATAAAATAGGAGGCATTACTTCTGGAGTAGCTCTAATATATGAAAACTAATCCTGTGGAGTTGCCTATCCTAAAAACAGTTACAGAGAGAGTCTAAAGACAAGTGCAGCCTATAAGCATTTTAGAAAGCTAACAGAAGTCTACACAAGTCCTTTGAAGAAACTCACTCCTTTCAAAACCAATCATGACTGCAAAGGCTCCTAGAACAGCTCTCTATCATACGCATGCACTATTTGTGTTTTTCCCCTCCATTCATCCATTCATACATGCACAGATCTGTCTTCTTTGTTTTCTGCAACTATCTCACTTTCCCATGACATTGTGACCTTCACAGCCTCTGCCTCCCACTCCCCTTCTCTCCCTTAGCAAAGTGGTTTGAACCTTTGAGGCACAAATTATTCCAAATACAGTCACAGCACCTCACCCTGCAGAAAGTTTTCAAACATGCAATTGCTCTGATTCTCCCTTTCCAAAACAGATCCAGTAGAACTAACAAAGCCAACAGAGGACTACGATGGCACAGCACAACCCACACACAGAAAATGATTACACAGACTTGTGCTTTCTACTCCAGTCTAAGAAAGTTTTTGTAAAGGTGATGTTGCTAGCACAGTCAAAATTAATAGGAGCTTGTTATTCACTGTGTTATCCCTCATGAGACTTACTGAATAGCAATCAAAACCAGCAGTGGCTACGTTTAATCTATTCAGGACAAGAATACTTTGTTTGCTGCAGAGCATCTTAGTCACAATAGGGTAAATGAACTATGCTGTGATGGATCCGACCCTGCTGTCCAAGTAAGGATCAGACAATGATGTTTAACTTGCCCTTACTGGTTTTATTCTTAGCCTCTAACCATTGTTTAGCTAAGCACATAGGTATCTAGTCTACCAAGATTATTGCATTTAAAAATACAATTCATGGAATCCATTACTGCATTTTGTATCTCTGGAAGTCCAGTTTCAAAAACAAATAAAGTCTGCTGGATTTTTCACACCTTCAAAAAGCCACGTTTACCTGTCAACTTTTATACTTTTTATGTCACTGCCTCTTTACAGGAAAAAGGAAAGTCTGCATCTTGGCAATTAAAACTGCCAAGATAGGCCTAGCAAAAAAAAAAAAAAAAAGAGGTTTTGAAGCTAAAATAGTTGAGTATTTTCAGAATTTTTAGGAGCAAAATTCTGGTTTAAAAAAAAAAGCAAAAATTTCTTTGCTGGAATTTCAAGGGATTAATCTACAGTATTGATAATGAGGTGTTCTATTGAGGTGTAGCAATTTTTTTCTGGTTGTACAGTATGTCACATGAACATATAACTGAAAGGAACTACAATTTATGAATTTATAAAGCTTTCTTTCTGCAGGCTGCTAAGAAAGGAGGCACATAGACCACCCTTTGGTACATAACTGGCAGAATCAAAAATCAAGGTATTCTATTTCCAGAAGACCACATTCAAGACGTGATGAAAATGGCATCTTCTTTTAAACACTTCTCGCTAATTCCATGAAATACAACTGTGCCTGGATTCAAAATCACAAATACAACAAAACTCTTCACTTCTTCCTTCATCATCTGAAGTGTTCTTTCATGTCTGCTTCCTTATGCTGCAGAGCACAGCACTCCAGTCTACAAAGACATCAAGTGTAGTACAGGAACTACTAACTTCTCCCTCATTTATGTATAGAACTCCTAAACCTATACTGGTTGTTCCAATCAACTCTGTTCTTCATTAAGCAAGGCATGCAACCCAAAAATACATTTTGGATAAAACTCTCAGAATCTTCTGAGAAAGACCCTAAGACAGCTTACAAAAAGGTTCCTAAGAGGTATCTTGCATGAAACAAATCATTTGAGTTCAAGTCCTATTCAGGACATAGACACAGCACTGATTAAAAAAAAAGCAAGAATATTTGACCAAAATCAGTTCCTATTCTGTCAATAGCTATGCCAACATTTTTACATTGGAACTGGCATGTTTGAAGGTGTCATTAGGCCTAGACCTAATTAATATGGGATTTAGGCAGTATTTACAACAGCAACTTCTAGGTTGTGTTGTCTATAAATTGAAGAATTATACCTTAAATCCCAACAGCAGAATATTGCCAGTATAAAGAAAATTTTTAAGATAATTGCCTGAAGCGTAGCAACATTTTCTGGGGCTGTTGCTAGCTTACCTACACACATATGATATTCTAATTTATTGACAGTTTTATTTTTTGGGAATAATTACATCAACAGCATACTGATTTTTACACAGTACAGGTACATAGTTCCTGTTTTCTGCATGGCTGTGTTTAAGGTAGCCGGATAAGAGAATGAGACACCTCTTTTGGCATTTATAAAAAAATGGTAATTACCTAATTATATGAATTTAGTAGCACGTTAAAAACAATAATAATAATTAAACGTATCAACTGCCAGCAAAATATTAGACTCCAGCAGATCTGTTCGGAACATTTGCTAAACCACAGAATGGTTTTAAAACACTGTAGACTTTATTAGCAGACACCATTTTTCAGTTTGTGAATGCAAAGGAGACACAGAAAGCAAGGTTAGATTAGGATTCCTACCACCTGACCTTTAGATTGTGAGAAATAGAAGACTGGCAAGAGTAAGAAGAAAGGCTATAATAAAATGGACTACATATCCTTTATTTATGCAGATGACGCTGATGAGTTGACAGTTTCAGCGCAGGATTTGATGTCGCTCTAGAGATTTTTTTCCAATGTTGTTTTGGCTTGCACTCTTAAGTTGATAAAGCTACCAAGAGACACCTGCCTTAATTTCTCTTCCAGTCTCCTAGTGTGAATACTCTCTAAAGACATGAAAGCCAAGGGAAATGGAAAAACTGCCAGACATTTTTTTTAATGTCTTCAGCAAGAAAAAGAATACCGGATTCCGTACAGACAGGAAAGTCAAGGTACTTCCTGGGTCCACTTCTTAGCTTCTCCCTTGCAAAAAGTAATGACTACATTTTAGCCAAAATTTAGCTCAGTAGAATTTTAGGGAAAAAATACCGTCTCATTCTCAGACCATTCTGTTGTTTCTTCAGGAACCTTTCAAACACATTTTCTGGTAAGTACCTGGATTGTTCAGTGTTTGTTCTCGTTAAACACGATTATTTCATTTCTGTTCTAGAGCAAGATATTTAACTATGATAATCCAAGTTTTGGAAAGATTTAACCGTGACATACTTATTGATTGACATTACCTAAGTTTGTAGCTAAGACAGTAGGATGTCTGGGGCAAGCTTGTAAATCACTTTGAACATTTAGCGTTACATTACTGCTATATTAAGAGACGTGCAGATATAAATCTAGAGATATTAAGTGGCTGTGCTACTATTCTCTTTCAAATAAGGTGCTGCTTCTAAATATATATAGATACAATCAGTATCTTAAAACACATAACTTTGATATATGTAGAGATACCTATACATAATTACTTTCTCACATAACTACTAAAATTATATTTTATCACAATTACTAAAAATGAGACTTCAAGTATTCAGTAAATGTGCTTCTCTGTTTACTTCTCCAAGACAACCTTTTTCACTTATTCAGTGTTTCAAACCCTGAAAAAATCTTAGTCTTTCTGTTCAGATATGAATGCCTAATTAGCCCAATGGACTATCATAATTCACCACCTTCTGCAAGCAATAAGGCAAATTCTTATATTCTATGAGTTGCAAGGATCTCCTTGAAAAGGCTGGTTTAACTTCTGCCACAGTTACCCTCTGGGCAGCTTCCACCAAGCATAAACTAGATACTGGTTCAAATATATGTATTCTTGGAGACATAGGAGGGAGGGCACAGAAAAAAAAAATACACCATACCACATTATTTACAATACCTCACTGATAGGAGAAGTAAGCAGAGATGAGCAGTTAATACCTTATTATATGTTTAAAAAAAAAAAAGAAAAAGAAGCAATCAACAAAAACCCACACCTGCTGTTTCCCTGCAATCATTACCACTGAAAGATTTTCATCTGGGAGAAAGACTTACTAGTTTCATTAGGGAAACTAAACCTATTTTCAGCTCTAGAAACCAGCTTTCTGATTGTAATGTAAGTATAGCTGGACCATGAAAGTGAGCTTGCATTGTCCTGAGAAAACCAATTTTACTCTAGGCACATCAAACCATTACAGAACTGCCTTCTGACTTCATTAAAAAGTTGCAGAGAAAGGCATTAGAGAAGAGACTTCATTATAACGCACTTTGGATTTTCAGATCTCAATCAGCATATTCAAGGCTCTAAGGCTAGAAGCTGTTGGCATGAGCTAAATTGAAGTTTCATCTGCCCCAATTATGAGCTGCTGAACACTCAGTCTTTTCAAACACTGCTTATACCCGGCCCAATTAAATACTCCTGTGTAAATTTTCTTTTTATTGCTTGTTTACTGCTCCTGAATTATTATACTTGTGTGCAGGTCTGCCTTTATTGCTGAAAAGCTTCTGGACAAATTAAACTCAAAACTTCGTTACACAATTTTTTTTTCCATGACAGCATGAAGCTTAAGGATTTATTTCTATGGAGGCCAGCTAAGACAGTTGGTGCATCACAGACTCCAACAAGAAAATACCCCCCTTCTGCCATAAGATGATATAGGTAACATGCCACAGGTTTTATTTCTCATTATAGATCTAGTACTATTCCTCCAATTACTTTATCTTCTCAAAGTATGAAGTCTTTTTACACAAAGGCTTTTTTAGTTCAGATTGGACTTGAATAAAATTTGCTGGGGAGCCTGAGGAGATTTTTTTTTTTTTTTTTTTTTGTAAGGAAGCAAATTTTACTTATTTCAGCCTGACCTTAAAAATGGTTGAAGGGTGAAATTAAGCTTATTCAGTAGGCTAGATTTGCATAGAATGAAAAATGCAACCACGCTTCATGTTCATGAGAGAGAAATAGGAGTCACATTTTATGTGAATTTTATTTCTTTCTTTTCCATCGGACCAACCCCTCATCTTTCCAAACATTCCTTCTGCTAAAAGAAAATGCATTCTGTAGGTTGACAACCTCACTTATGTATAGATTAGATCAGAACATCAGACGTTCCCACAGATCTGGGTGGCAACTATGTTGATTAACTCTAAGATGCTAAATGTAGCATGGTGCACAGAATATCCAGGTGTAATCATCTGCAAAGCTCTGGTAACAAATAGGCTTTTTGCATTTCTGTAGAAAAGCTTTCTGAATTCAGCCCCAGCTTGCACGTGTTATTTGGATAGCCCTACCAGTCAGTGCATATGAGAACTGAATTAATTTTACAAAAATAATTTTGGAGCAATTCAAGTCAGGGTAAGCAGAAACATGAGCACTGACTTTCTGAATCTTAATTTAGCAACACTGTGCCCACCTGTGAAAAACATCCCAATATCCTGAGCATCTAGGGCATCAACTAGCTCTTCTGTTAGCAGCAAAAGAGGAACTTCCCACTTTTCTGCAAAGGCTAACTGAGAACAGAAACTTCACTGCCCAATAATTGGTGGTTCCTTGCAAAGCTCCAGCCCTGCATAGAACTGTTCACCTCTGCGCTGTCTCTCCACCATTGTTTTCCTCTCACAAGGACTTTGCTTTTGTTTCTCTGCCTTTGCCATTTACAAAAAGATCAGTGGCACACTGAAGAGACTCCTTAATATCACAGAGATACTGCAGTCAAAAGGTACGAACATTTTCCCCCACATTTGTGGGTTTTTAATCAGACCACATCTTTTGGCTACAGCAATAACCCTAACTACATTTAGGTGCAGTTTCTTCTCTCAAACATCTCTGTATTTATGTACATTAATGTCTTGCTCTGGGAAACTAGGTTTGAGTGGTTTTGTCATGAATTCTAATGTGCAATTCACAAAATATTTTAAGAACAATCATAAATACTACCGTTAAAATACAAGTACTGCAAGACCTGAATTCCATTCATTCATTTTTCCATCCATTTTCTTAGTTTTGAAGAAAAAATATAAAATTAATGGACTTTGAACAAACTAAACATTTGTATTCACATTTATATTCAGAACTGCGAATAAAAGGAATCAAGATTTTATCTAAATCACAAAGACAAGATGTACAAAAAAATGGTTGAGGGAAGACTGGATAAGCTCAAGGCAAGTTCTTACCGACAATTATAAAAAGTCTTTGTAGTTTTATTAATTCCACCAACGAAAGATTCACAATCTGCTTTCTGTTAAAGCTATACGGCTTTTCACAATATACCAGACAGTAATGAAGTCAGCAAATGTGCCTACAGCATTTTGCTTTAGAAACATGTTACGAAAACTACAGTGTCAGATAAATAGAGCTCTACAAACCAGCATCACTAATACACTTGAAATGCTTTACCAAACAATGAGACCTCTAGGAGGAGCATTTTTAAAGCCTGAACAACGACCTTATGAACACAAGATTTCATCATAAACCAAATGAATTGCAATACCCAAATACCACCAGGATCAGCACAAATCTCTTCATCCTATAAGTCATTCAGTGCTTGTTAACTTCTAAATAAAAATGCTAGTTCTTTAACACAGACTTCACTGCACTTCCTGTGGTTTAGAACCCAGAGCTCAGGTTGCAAGGATGAGGGACAGAAAGAAAGGGGAGAACTACCTCTGGGCAAATGCATTCATTAGTTTTGGTAGGGTCTGAGAGAATTATACTTCTCAAGAGGAGACAAACATTATTTGGGCAGAAAAACTTTTTTCTCCTACATACGGTGATATGTCAGTCACGGAGAATTTCGTTTGTCATTTTTACATGAATACATTGGCATATAAAACTTTAATGCCAACACGTGAGATTAGGCCAAAAAATGGAGGGTATCAAGCATTATGAAAAAATTTATAAGCAATGGGCATCTAATATGGGCTGATATATCAGGATATATATAATGGGCATATAGTAACGGGCTGATTTCCAGAGAAGCACAAGATTATTGTAAAAGGAAAAGAAAAATTTTTTGAAGAGAACAAATGCAAACCAAACACATTTAGAAAATCCAGAAGTAAAATATGACAGAAAGGAACTGCCAAAGAGAATTTTGTAGAAGAAAAAAGGCTATGTCGAACAGTATTCCAGAACCTGTGCTTAGTATCCTAGTACTGCATTTTTCATTCTTATTCAAAATTTCAAAATGCAGTACCTAGGGTAGCACAAACACTGAAAAATAAATTCTTAGACTCTCAACTAAAGAATTTGTTAATACCTGAAAGAAACTTCTCTCTTCTGAAATGCTACGTAACCTGACTTCAGCACTGAATAACACTTGTTAAAACTGTGGCTGTTTCTGTTATATTACTGCATCTCCTTGATTAGTTCCAGTACTATTAAAGCAATCCCAGAAGAACAAAGCCTACATACTTTAACAGAGTGAGGGGTTTTACACGATTAAGGAATTTCCTCATGTTCCTGCTGAGTATTTAAAACAAAAAGTCCCCATATGTCCCAATTCCAATCTCTTTAGAACTTACACAGACATGTACAAACACTTGTGGGTAAGACAGGAAATTATTTCTGACAAAACCTTAAGCATTCTCTGAACAAGTTAGAGCTACATAAAGAAAGATCAGGAGACCATATTGACAGTCTTCTGTGAAGTGATAATTCACATGCAAGACTATTTGCTCCAGAAATCATTCTATAACATCAGTGAAGTTCATAGCACACTGATTGATTGTAAGAACAGTCAATCATATCACATACAGATACAAATGGTGAATTCCCAGGATTACATATGTGATTTTTAATTTTTGTTTTTTTTTTTTTTAATAATAGCCATTCATTTCTAGGATGTCAAATACTTCTTCCTCAACTGATTGTTTTCTTAAAAATCCTCTCATTAAGCCGGTAAAAAGCAGGTAAAGAAAACATACAACATAACTGATGGATGTGCTTTTACGTATGTTGAGAAAGGCAGAACAAAGATTAAATCTGATTGTGGATCACATTAACGATGCAATGGAAAAAAGCATAAAGGCACACAGACAAAAAATCCTGACGCTAGAAGCACAAATAGCCATTTAATATGCAAATAAACTTTATTACCTAATCACATCAATATTATGTGCTTACTATTCATTTTATATACAAGAAGCAAGCATGAATCTTCGAAAATTACCCAGAGGTCAAAAATGGTTAAGAATTCTGGTTTTAAATATGAAAAAGACTACCTTAGACTAGAGATTTAGGGCTGGAACAAAACAGACAGATTTTAAAAAGCACCTAGATCACCACTATTTATTTTCTCTTCTTTCTCTTCATGCCTACTCCTTCATTCTACGGAAGTAGCTGACACCATATACATATGGCTATCGATAAGTCCAAAACAACTGCCATTCAAATGCTGGACCAAAAGAATTCAAATAAACCATCTATCCCAACTCTTTCACTTAAGAGGAATGCTAATCCATCCACGACAATTTGTTTTGTCTTTTCTGAGTTTCAGTCTTTCCTCATAGCTCATGTTTTCCAATGTGTTCCTTAATAAAGTTCTTCTCTGGACTCTGGACAACTGCTATGCATTTCTTAAAACACCATTCCCAGCTGAGACTTCACAGTCACCACTAGAAGAAGGATAATCAGTTCCTCTTCTGTACATTTTGTTGCCCAATATTTTTTTTCATGTGTATTTGTTATTTTAACTTCTAGCCTAAGCCCAGTTTCTCTCTGCTTCACTGTTTCATATTAATGTTATTAATGAGAAAAGTAGTTACTCAACTTCTCCTGTTTCTCCTTTTCTTCTTCCCATCATCCTAAGGAGAAATCTTTGTGTTTACATTTAAGTTCTCCTATTTTCAGATCACCATTCTGATTTGTCTAGACCATCTTCTCAAGAAGACAGTATCATTCTGTTCTCTCAAGTGTTGCAATTCCCAGAAGTCTTCTCTGTTCCATTAATCCCAATCATTAATAAGATCAAGAAAAAGTTAAGAATGCAGCCCTGTAAGACCCAACCTAAGCTAACATACTCTTCTCAGTTGATAGCTTAAATGCCAAAAGTCATTTGGGAGAGAACTGTTTTCCAATTAGAAGTACACCATAACTCATATTCCCTTAACGTGCTCAGGAGAACACCGCCACACAAGAGTATTGAAAATGCTGTCAAATTCAAAACAGTATCTCACAATAGTTCTTCTTTGTACACTAGATATGCTATTCTTGGGAAAAAAAAAAAAAAAAAAGCTATCAGATTTGTCAAAAACTAATTAGTTCAGTCAGCTATATTTAATATTATTATTCTCCAAGTACAAAGATCTTTCACCAGTTTGCATTTATAAATAATTAGTACACAGATCTGCCTTTTTATTTTTCTTTCCTGTTGCGGCTTATTCCAGCAAGTAAACACCACAGAGCCATTTGATCACTCCCCCCAAGTGGAATAAGAAAGAGGAACAAGAAATAACTTGTCTGTTGAGATAAAAACTATTTAATAATTCAGAAGAGGAAAATAGAAAAAAAACAATGCACTGATAACTACACACACACATCCACAATGCAATCAATCACTTGCCACCCAGTAACAACACAAATGCCAACCCTGCTAGCAACACAGCGCCTCACTGCCCAACAATCCCTGTATGGAATAACCGTGGCCAAATTTAGGCCAGCTGTCCTGGCTCCACTCTGCCCCCAGGGTTGCCATAAAGGCAGCAGCTCTTCCCCAACAAGTAGCCTGGCCCAGCCCAGCTCAGCATAAGCTCCCATACTAAGCAACAACCAGAAGACTGGGAAGCTATTAACACTGTCTCAGACAAAGCCAGGATATTTCTCCATGTGTCACGCTGCTGCTGCTTCATGAGAGTAAAAATAATCAAAGATTTGACATTATCCAGGTCTTTGAGCCACCAATTCTTCATATGTCCCTACTACTCTATTACGATTCAGAGATAGTTTCTCACGCTAAGCATTTAGCAGATAGTAAATAGCTCTTCTTTTTCTAGCTTTCATTTCTGTAACTTAATTTCATTATGCATCATCTGTTGTTAAACCCTTTAAGGTCATAATGAAAACAAAAACTGAATGCTTTAGTAGTCTTATGTTTACCTTCTATTGCTTTCATTCAAGAAAATCTTCAAGCTGTAAAACTGTTTATCTTCTGGTTTTCTTACTAGAAATTTAAATTTCTGTAGTTGCACACCAGTATTGTGCTTTTTTTTATTATTATTATTTGCTATTGCAACATTTCTGTACCTAAAAAGATACCCTTATACAATCCACTGATGTTTGTTACTTCCTTCACATTAGTTGGTACAGTAAGCCACAAACGGTTCTACCAAAATTCTACTACAGAAGGTACTTAGTAATTACATAATTAGCAAATATCAGCAATTAGAATTACCAGGCTACCCTTATTTTCCTGCTGTCACATTTTGCTTTAGTTACATGGAAAATATTAACTTCCTTACTCCTGTGACTTAATTAACTTTTAAGTAGTATGATCTGTGTACTCAAACAAGAAATTACTTCAACTGTTATATAAAACTGCCAGTCTACCTCTTTGTCAAGTGTCCCTTAATCTCATCAGCTCTAGTTACAGCAGAGTGATGTTTATGGTCTTCACATAGTTTCCTCACTGGTACAAGTTCTACTTTACCTACTGAAGAATGGACTTTGAAAAATGAGAATATAAGAATAAGTACAGTGAATGAGAAGCCCTTAGGAAAACAAACAAATGTGAATACAACAAACAGCAAGTCTCCTTTTGTTCATTACTGCTTTCTCATATTTGCGCTCTTTGATCATTTCTCTTTAAGCTGTTTTAATATTAGTGCTCACAAGGTATGTAAGTTTTCAATACTTTACAAAATCGAGTCAAATATTGGTATACTTAATTACTGAATGCAAATATCTTAAAGTCTGGAAGCGCTAAAGACAAGAAGAAAGGGTGAAGATATTTGCATTTCTGCATGTGATATGGATCTTTCCTACATTAGAAGAGAAATCTGAGGTCAGACTTGTGACAAACCATCAAGCCTCCAATAAGTCATTTTTGTTTTTGCCTTTAACAACAACAAAAAAGCATCTCTGCATAACCTCATTTCTCAAAACCCAAGCTGTAACTGGACTGTATATGCAACTCTAAAACAGGGTCAGAATGACAGTATTAGCTACAGGCTTACAAGCCTCACATTAGGCAAATAAATAGTATTTGGGTACATTATAGCACATAGTCATACTATTCAAAGAGTTTACAGAGAGAAATTCCAGGGAAGGATAGCATTTATTCCAGTACCTATTAAACTGCTTTTGTTCATAGAACAACTAATATGATTTTTGTGAAGAAAAAACCTCCCTTAACAAGGCTACTGAACTTGTCTGATGGGGTTATTACGTAGCTGATAAAATGAGTATAACAACACATTTGCATGTAAGGATAACTGTCAACTTGAATTTCCAGAAGGCATTTAACAACGTCCCTAATTTCTTTCAAAGACACTAAACAGGCAGCGTATAAGAGTATAATATTGACTAAAGACAAGAAACAGCAGGGAGCAAGTCAGAGTTCTGTGTTGTAGGAACTGTACTGTTTAACATACACGTAAGTGACTTGGAAAGGGAGTAAAGAATGAGGTTACCAGATGTGCTGTGCTGACTGTACAGAGACATTTAAATAATGTAAAGAATACACAAATGTTTACAGTTGAAAAGGACCAAAAGCCAGTGAGCAAGCTCATTTAGATACTGAATTTTTACAGAGATATGAAAACGTAATTGCAAATCTATGTCTACAGATTTATAGCACCAGGATCTGGGGGATAATGTTCCAGCTGGAAACATGAAGATTATTAAGTACCTAGGGATGTCAAGTATTCAGGAGTAACTAAAATGCCTTGTGAGCCAGACCTACTGACAATATTTTACCTCACTGCACAAAGCAATTCAGAGGAGAACACTTGCAAGTGTCATGGAAGTGGTTGTAGTATATCTACAGATGGATGAAGGCAAAGAAAAGAGGAGCCTTCTACTAAGAGCGTAAGAGAGAACGTTTGGATGTTGTGTTGAGGGACATGGTTTAGTGAGAACCATTGGTGATAGGTGAATGGTTGGACTGGATGATCCTGTGGGTCTTTTCCAACCTTAGTGATCCTATGATTCTAAGAGACTCAAAAGCCTTGAACTGCAACTGGAAAAAAAAGAATACCAAGGCCCATAAGGTAAAGCTAAAGCAAATGTGGCATTCAGTAGGAAAACCTGAAATACTTCAAACAGATTTTTTTTCCATCATTTCCATCTATTTCATCACGCCTGTAACCATTTGCAATCTTGCTCCCTGACTCAGATTCCTGCTTTTTGTCTGCTTTATAATCTCTGACTCAGCCCACATTTCAAAGCAATTTTTCCTCCAAATAATAAAATGCAATCAATTATTATGCTTTCTAAAGCCTTTTTCAGTTTCTAAACCAACTGTTAAGAGACACTACTAAACTGCAGTTGCAGAACCAAAGTTCTCAAGGTTGTTTTAGATTATATGCAGGGTGAAATAGATCTTATAGTTGCTAGACTTTCTTCGACCTCTGTAGTTGTTATACAATTTGTATCTATTTCCATATAGATTCTGTATTTGCTGCTCACTCTGAAAGTAATGCCTCCTATTTATTTCCACATAAACGACAACAGCTACAAAGAGCACAATAATATTATTCAGAGAAAATTCTCAGCTAGAAAACTATTTTTTTCAACACATTCAACACCATTAGTTATGTATTTTCACCAGCAATGAACAAGAGCCTGCATGCTGTGCTCATAACAATCTGCACCAGCAGTTAACCGAGCTTCACAGCTGCTATGATGGTATCATTGCCAGGAAAATTTTGCCCACACAGTCCATCTTTCACTGGCCCAAACAGATGGAAGTTAGAAGGTACCAAACCCAGACATACAGTAAGTGTGTTAGGACACTTCAACTGGTAACATGCTCCGCAGTCATTAGACTGATATCAGGCCTGGTGTTACTGTGTTGTAAGAGAAAGTTTGTCTGGCCTGATTCTGGAATTTTGAGCCTTAAGCTTAGTCAGCCTAGCGATGTATCAACCAGAGTTACTGGTTTGTCTGACAAGAAATCTAGAAGAATCCCTCCTTTCCTATCCCAAAAGACAGCACACAACTTTATCCACCAAGAGTGGTATCTTGAACTTTTTCTTTGATGGGGAATTCACACGTCACCACTCCATGGACTGCTGTTTTGACTCCAGCTCGTCGTGGTGATATCACATCTATTTCAGCCTAATACTAGTTCAATAGGTCCTGATAAACTTGCATATCACGTTCTTTCTGTTTTTGTGCAAACATTTGAGACCCACTTGGCACAAATGTTGTAATATTCCCACATTGCCATAATTGTTTCCAGTGCATTGAAGCTGATACTCAGCTCTGTACATAGTTCCCTGGTTGTGATCTATAGATGAGCTAATTAAGATACTCTTTAGAAAATCTGGTCTCGAGTTGGTGCTTCTCATGGCAAAGCTTTCAGCAAGGAGTTGAATTTTAAAGCCATGTTATTTTATAATGCAGGTGAGGCAGCTTACAATAGAAACATCGTCATACAGCAATCCAAGGCATAAAAAAAAATACAGCGCTAAAATAACAGTGTCTCTTAAATGAGAAAGCACAACCAATGAATTTTAAAGATTCTTCTTTCATGAGAAGACTTGTTGATAGCACTGTTAAGTGCAAATGGGAACAACTCTTTCTATATTTCATAATGAATTACAGTCTTCAATACAGAGATGAAAATGCAACTAGCATTAAACATATTCAAAAGTTTGGGAATAATTCTGTTTTAAGAAGTGGGAGACTAGTTAATCATATTCATACTTAAATGAGTGACTATGACAGGCTGCAGTAAAATAGACTGTAGTTTCTTTCAATTCATGTTGCAATGCTTGTATTTTTGTTAACTGTTTGAGTGTAAATTTATTCCAAGAAAACTAAAAGGTCATTGCAGCGATTGATTATACTGCAAGAATGTATTACATCTTAAAGAAAGAAATATGATCACTGGAAAAAGACACGGGTATCAGTAATATGCTTGCATAGCATATAGCTTTAGAAACATTCCTTTCTTATTCTTTCCCTCCTCTCTTTGAAGCAGGTGGTCTTGGTCTGGTGGATTGTTTTCAGGTTTTACTTCATTAGACTTCAAAGCAGAGCCTGGAAATTCAGAGAGCTACAGTACTTTCTGCGTACCAGATAACATAGGAGGACAACCACAAAGAGGGCAAAGTAGTGGAAGAACTCACTGCAGAGGTAGAAATCTATGTACCAACACATCATTCTTCCAAGAGACAGAAATAGGCAGAAGAAGGAAAAAAGTATGCCAAAAAAATGTTTTCAAGGAAAATAAAAATCATTAAAATGTCAGCACTGAGACCAGCTCTTTCCAAGTCCTCCCCTTCCTCAGCTGCCTCCATATCCAATCACGTAGCATCTTCTGCAACAAAAAAAATCCATCTGGAAGCAGGTAGACAACATACTTCTGTTACTGCTTTGCAACAGAACACACTCCTCATGAAGAAAGAGCAAAATATTTATTTCACATATTAAGATACCTCTAGTATCCATGTGCAGGAGCATTTAAGCCCTTTTTCTCCTAGAAGTTAGGTAATATAAAAATTATGAATCAGGTTTTTGGAGTTCACATTAAGCAAAAGTCTGCACTTCATTTAAAGTAAGAATTTTCCAGCAGTATACAATTGTACACTTCCCCCCATTGCTCTCCAGCTCACAAAAGTAAAGGTTCCAGATAACACAGAGTCTTTGCCATGGAACATAAGCTTGAGTTTCAGTATGTATTTCATTTTGCTGTTGAAACATTTGAACTCCTACACAATGCACCTTTTCCAGTACCAGACATTTCTGGAGAAAAATCATCTCCAAACTTTCCTACGAAGGCACTTCAGAATATTACCATCTCTACTGCAGTCTCAGAAAACTTAATGTTCTTTCTGTTAAAAAAAGAAAAAAAGGACAGGCAATTCCTAGTACCAGCCAAGAGGTGCAACAGCCCTTTCCCTAGAGTAGTACCTCATGAATTTCCTTGTAGTCAACTTCAAAGTAGAACAGAAAGCATTCTTAAAACACTATACAATTTCTTTAAACTCATACTACTTCAGTCTTAATTTGAGTATTCTGTGCTCTCCCACACAGGCTTGACTTTCCACTTGCTGCAGACATTTGGGAAGAAAAGGTTATTTGTGATTAGGGGAAAAGTAATAATAATAATAATAAATTATCTCTGTCCATCCTTCCTAAAGCAAAGAGTACTGAAACTGGCAAATTTAGTTGATTATGTTACAAAGTCATCATCACTGATTATCTCTGATTACTTACACAACTAGTCTAATTATAAGAGTAGTTTATAACTGCTGTAATAAATGATACAGGATTAGTAGAGAAATTGTGAAACTAATGTGAATTGTATTCCTTAGTCTCTACTTATGTTATGAAGTGCCAGAAAACAGGCTTCTAGATGTAGAGAATTAAGACAGTGTAGGTACTGAAGAAAGAGGCCTCAAAAAGAAAACTGTTCAAAACAAAGTAATTGCTTGTGTCAGGTACCATTTACATACTATTGGCACACACAGCTGGGATTATTCTGTATTCTATACCAGAATACATGTGCACCCAGGATGGAAGCAACTTTCACAAAATGTTTTCATGTCCTCTTTCATCTTTCTGTTTCCTTCTCCCATTTTCCAAATGCCACAGTTCATCAGAAAATTGAAAACACTCTCTGAAGTTCTGACAAAGTTATAAAACACTGAAAGGAATAGCTGTTGTAACAGCACATTTTAATCACTAGCTTCCCAGATGTTTACTTACCATTTTAAATATTTAACATTTCTTTTATGTTATCAATTGGTATCAACCACTCCTATTTTTCTAATGGTTTACCCTATTTATTGTCTGAATTTACCTCTGGATGCTCTCCTCAGACTTCTCTTGTTTATCAGAGGATGTTGTAAAAAACTTTTCCACCACAAACCAGCATGTCCTTTAAAGACAAACAGCATGATATCAGCCAACAAAAACAGACAGGAATTCACTCAAGCCACAACAACAAGAATTTAGAATATTGTGAAAATAGGAAATGCTGTAATTTATTGACTTTTGAAAAACAGTTTTGTGAATTTGATTATGCAGAACCACTAGAGCATGCCCCTCAGTAATTTGCTGGCAAGTGAAGAATGTCAGGTTTAAAACTTCACTTGCATTTCTTTTTATTTTTTAGCTTGAGTAACTATTAAAAAACAGACTTACTAATTTTGCTTGTAAGTAAGAGCAAAAGACTGGACCATGCCAATGCATGTCATCAAGCATAATTTCTTCCATTAGCAACGCTTCTTTCTACACAGTAATCCAAAAAAAAAAAGCATAAAACCTATTTCTTTTTTTGGTGTTCTGTTTATTTGATTTCAGGAAATTCACTAACTGTTACCATAGAAAAGCTTACAAAAGATTTTCAACATCTTAATTATGAATAGATCAGTTAAAACCATGAATTCCAGAAAAGACAGGAAGACAATATAAGCAGTGTAAATATTCATCCACATTACTTTACGTTCTATGTACAGCTATGGAATTTTGGTGCCAGTTGTACTGATACAGCTCTGATACACAGACACCTGCAACAGCTGCTCCAGATCCTCCAGTCTCTTGATATCATTTCTCCGGCTCTCCCACATGCCTTACCTAGAAAGGGCCCTCAGGAAGCTTCCAAACCCCAGGTGGTACCAAAAGCTAGCTGCTATGAACCCACTTTTCCCCTCAGGTTGTACCTGGCAGGAGCATGGGACTCTTTGTGACCCTGCTATGATCAGTTCTGCTATACAAGCACTGTAGTGGGCTCCACAGAAGTTTAACACCATGTTTCATCACTATCTGAGCATAGCAATAACTTCAAACAAAGCAGCAGAACAGCACCCTGTGTCTGGCAGTGTGCTTAAAGATATATAGGCTATCATTTTTAAACTGAACAGTTAGAAGCAACTTGGACAGCACGACCAGATACACTGCTTCATGCAAGATGTACAAAATTATCACAAATAGTGACCTCTCTCTTTGTTACTGAGCTTAGCTGAATCAGATTGATAACAATTGAAATTTCTTCTAAGTTAGCACTGTAATAAAAAGAAATAATTTCAAAGCTGCAACCAAAATGCACCAGAGCGACAGTTTTCCTCTATTTTCACACTAGAGAACCACTTCTATGCACATAAATCTGAGACTTTAAGAGAACTGTTCCTTGGATGTACATGTTTGTTTTATGATTGTTCCAGTAGATTTACATGCGTGCTCACAGGACATAAAAGTAACTTGTTTTATAGCATAGTCTAGCAAAAAATTTGGAAAAAAACTGGCATTGAATGCAGCTAATAGTTGGGAGTCCTTAAAAATAAAAGCTGACAGAATTTGCTCTTCTTCCTCTTTTTCTCCATTTTTAAAGCTAGCAACTGAATTGCTAGAATGAAGTAAATAGTACCATACATGGAAAACTGAGCAGCAATCATATGCTCAACAGAGGCTTGACTACAGGCAAACAAAGATCTGTTCACCCTACATCTGGATCTTTTTGATCCTTAGTAGATTGGCTGCCATGGCGTCACCATCACCTGGATCCTAAAGACAGAGAGCATCAAGAGAGAACCCTGATATCATCATCTCAAATTATCTGCATTTTGCCCTGTACTTAACGCAGTCTTTTTATAGACTAGTAATAGTGAATGAAGCTGGCCCGCTCTGGGGAAAAAACTGACTTCATATGAAGTTCCACTGGATAAAAGTTAAAACAATGAGAGGTATACTGGGAGATGCAAGGAAATGCATGTGTGGTATGCTCACAAACACGTCATAAATTTATATAGAGACACATGTAAACACCACTCATCACTTTTAGCCCTGCACTTTCATGTATACAACTTCCAGGTTTTACACCTGTAACAATAAGCCAGTCTACTTACAGAATCACTTTCGTGTTCTTTCAACTAAGCACTTTTATAAGTTTAGTTTAGAAAGCAGATTTTCTCCTCCTTCCATCTCTTTTCTTTATTCATTTAGTTGAAGTAGAAGTGCGTGGTGCTGTATATGCATGCTTATTTCACTTGAAGAACACTGAGTACACTTTTCCTGAACAGCAAGTCTATTTAATGTTGTGCATTAAATTGGGCAAACATTAGATTCCTTTCTAAGAATATGAATACTGATAGGGCACTGATGGAAGCGTCCTCAGCAAAGGCAGAGAATTTCACAAAGCCAGTGGCATTTGTGTAGATTTAAATCCTCTCACCAAGCATGCTTTCGGGTGTCATTAGACAATGTTGCTAGAACTCCCAGCTCCTGCTCTTGCTTAACAGGAGGGATTTCACAGCAGTTAAACTCCTGTAAAATTCTCTGCAGATGGTGTATAACCAGGTCTCATGCGCAAGATGGGATTTGGCCGTAAGCAAATGAAAGCACGCAGAGAAACTGCACAACAACAAATGTTTGGCTTTTGATGGACAAATCAAGCTGCATAGGCACATCAAGTGTAGTGCAGTAGGAATGTATCACAGTGCACACTGCTGCACCATACAATTAACCCAAAAATGGCTGGGCACCTTTGCTGCTCCAGAGCTGCTCTGACATTTGCCTTTGAAAACTCTCCAGACTGTGCAGCTCTCTGTCCACAGCTCACTTCCTCTTCTTAAGCGTACATTTCCACGTGGGTGATCAGTTAATGGGGTTTGCAGTATTACCCATAACTTAGGTCATATATATTTCTGGATAAACCAAATGCTCTATTTCAGAAAAATTTCATGCTTTCAAGAGGTATCAGGCATTAAGCAAAAACACTTGTATAAGCAAATTGCGGTTAGCTGTTTTTACAGACCCCCAAAATCATTATCAGAAATTCTTAAAAATCTGATGAAAAAGGTTTGCATGAAATAAATGATATTAGCACTGTTGGACTTCACCGCAGTGAAGTCCAATTTAATTTTCTTAAATTCTTTATCAAGTAAATAAGTGAGTTTTGAGAAACTAATTTCAAACTTCAAGTTACCTCTTCACACAAAACAGCACTAGCACTGATATAGAGCTGTTTCTCAAGAATTACTGAATTATACGTGAATTGCATGAATGTCATAGATCTAACTATGCTTACTTATAATTTCTCCCATTGAAAGCATTTTTAAAGATAAGTCTTCATTTTCTCAATAAACAACTTGGTTATAACAATAACTGAAAAAAAAAAAACAGTAATTCTATTTCTCATTTTGCATTGCCCACAGGGATTAAAACTGAACAAAACACAGTCTCTCTGTGGTCTAATGACAGACAAAGAAGATAACTGAATAACAAATGATGACTCAATTTAATAAAAACTCCTATTAACTTCTGAGTTGTAAGGAGATAGATTTTGAAGAGAGATTTTTTTTTTTTTTAATGGAAAGTAACTGAATATTTTTAAACTATTCTTACTTTTTGTATTCAAAAGATAAAACTAGGGATCCATCTTGGGACTGATGTTTTTCAACATCTCAACCAACAATCTGGATAGTGGGAGTGAGTGCACCCTAAACAAACTTGCTTATGACACTAACTCAAGTGGTGCAGTTGATATAACAGAGAAAAGGGATTCCATCTAAAAGGACACAGACAAGCTTGAAAAGTACCCATGTGAATATAATGAAGTTTAACAAGGCCAAGCGCAAGGTGTTGCACTTGGGTCAAGGCAATCCCAGATAGGCATACAGACTGTGATAACTCACTGAGAGCAGCCCTACAGAGAAGGACCTGGAACTAAGATGGTCATTGAGATCCCTTCTACTATCCTATGAATGACAATTCTGTCTTATAACCTTTATTTCAACATCTCATTTCAAGTCATCTAGGTTTCTTACTTTTACTACAATACTGAGATTGCCATTTTGGGATTTCATTGCTTGAATATTGAGCAGTCTTCTAGTTTCTGGCTGAGAAATAAAAATCACTATTGATCAGTATCTTCCAAATATCTTCAACCTGTGGAGGCATCTTCCCATATAATGCAATCTTACATTTTCTCAAAGGTGATTTTGCAGCAACTTTCTTCCCTATATTTTACACCACAGTGGAAACACCACCTCACCAATCAGCACATCTGGTGCTCTCTTCCACAAGATTTTTAACTCACAAACTCTTGATTTGAAACACCTCACACCACATAAAAAATAAAATAAAAAAAATCATATGAAACAAGATATTTTTATGGCATATCCATTTCCATGGGGGTGGGGAACAACTTAAATATTCTAATTCAACATCAACTTTTACTATCCAACTATCCAATTGCACTCAGACTTAATTTTTTCAGTTACTAAACATATATATATGTATGTATATTTCTAGTGGGTGCACAGGTAACAATTTCCTATTTTTCTTCTCCAAATAAAGTTTTTTTTTAATCACTATACACCATATCACCGCTTTTCACCTGAGGCATAACGATGCAGTAATGCACCGTTAGTTTGCATCTCATCCTACATGCAAACACATGGAAGTACTCGATTTCAGGAAAAAAAAAAAACATCACTTTTTATGCACACTAATGGATACATTGGTGCCCAGCTACGTAGTTAGATGGATTTACATGACTGCTCTATTCAGATCTCACTAGAGATAGATTACAGTATTTTAAACAAAAGATTTTATTTTTCCTCTGTATAATTTGGAAAAGTTCTCAATGAAAGTATTATCTCCAAATACCTGAATCTGCACATTTGTGGTTTTCTTAAGGTCAATTCCTTTCATGACTTAAGTCAATAAAAGCCCTATCCTACAACTTCATGTGTGGACTATTACAAGTCATAATTTCAGAGCTTTTAAAATCAGCTTTTCAGCTCTGCTCTTGGAAAATCAGGATCTAGGTAGCCAAGTGAGAATGCAAGCTACAAAAATAATTTGACCCTAAAACAATTCATATTTCTTTATTGCTAATTGCTAGAAGTACTCTTCAGTCTTAAGATCAGTCTTTAAAAAAAAATCTATAGAGAAATATAAATAAATTCAGAGTTAATTTTTTTTTTTCATCTCAGTTTCCTCCTTCTGGATTTAACATAAAGGCAAATTTGGCTTTCCAAATACAAATATGAAATTAATAAAGATATACACAATTTGTCTTTTGGGGGAGGAAAATGGGATGAGTGCTTCATCAGACAAGAGGAATGGAGCAAATAGGAAAAAAAGAAATTCAAAGCATACAATTTATGATCAAGGTAGCAAATGACAGCACCAAAAGACCGAAGCTTGTTTCCAACCAGATTTCAGCATGTTATTTACATGCTGGCCAAAACGGTATTTGGCACGCAATTTAATACTTGCATTTTTAAATACCTTTTCATTTCATTTTCATAAATGAGCTGCTTTTTCCTTGGCAATAAAACCATATTTTTTAAGCTAGGCCACTTGGCAAAGCATCTGAACAATTGCCAGAATTTCTCATTTCTTACCCATACCTAAGTTGGCTTATTTTGTCTTCAGTTAGAAAATTGTAGATTTTTAAGTGATGAAAATGAAGATATCATTGCTGCATCAAGATACTAACCACATCTAAGACAGAAATTTAACCTTAGAAAAATTTGGGATTCAAAAGTAAAATTAGAAAAATAACTTGAAATAAAGTAAAAAAAGCTAACATTGGCTTTATGCAATCACACACAATACCTGAACAGCTTTTCACTTAACAGTTTCTTCTTGGAAGGCCAAAGCTTGCCAATCATGACAGTTAATGAGCTGGGCCAAGTTTTTTGGGTTTTCATTTGTTTGTTTTTTAATATAGTTATTCGGTTTATGCTAGAAAGAAACGCCACAAGTTTGAATTCCATACACTACATCTCACTTCTGATAAGTGGCATTTCCTCTAAACAAGACAATTTCAAAATCAGTAGAATGATTTACTGATAGTTTACATTTAATCTCACAATTCCCTGTTCCACATTCTGCCAGTTTCTGAATTCAGAGAACTCTGTCTTTTAGCACTGGCCCAACTCACAAAACATCATCACCACCTCTGAACCTCTGGGTAAAAGCCCTCCAGATGTGGTACCTCCAAACTGTATTTTTTTTTTTTTTTTTTTTTTTTTTTTTTTTAGGACAGAACTGAAGTTGAATACACTCATGATAAAAAAAAAGGCACAACTTTGAAAGCCAGTCCCTTGTGAAAACAAATAAAGCCAACAGCAAGCGATAAACAACTGTAGCACAGAAATAGTTCTGTAGATTATGAGATTTAAAAATAATCTTGCAAAAAAAAAAATAATAATCACTCACCGCCAGACTGACCAGCTGCCATAAGCAAAACTTCACTTAATCTCTGGAACAATATAATTGGCAAATTACATCAAGATAGTCCTAGATACAGCCAAAAGACTATCACACTCCTTTGCCCTCTAACAAAACTTCTGGAGAGCAGTTCTTCAGTATGTCATCCGTATTTCCACTGGCAATTCTTTAAGAGACAGCATTTGTGTTCCTGTTCCTTTGGCAGTAACTGATTGCTTTAGGGGATTTAACTAGAGTGGAGAGAAAGTCAGAAACAGTGTTTTCATCCTGTACGACATTCATCTGAATGTCATAAACATTTCTGATATGTGCAACTGCTTCTGACAGCTGAGTTCATTATAGAAAAATACTTTTACAGTATAGAGCAATTATAAATGCTTTAGTATAAGTTCAAATCAAGCAAATGAACCAAATGAAAATCTGAGCATGCCACACCTGGTTCTAAGCCTGTATCCTTATCCCACTCTTTATTACGCATTCTTGTTACTTTTTGAATAAATTAAGAAAACAAAAAACTTGAAAATTCCCCGCCACTACAACAGACTGGCCCACTAGTTATGGACTGGTTGATCCACCATTAGGAGTACTCCTGTTTCTCACTTCTTTGCTTTGACAACAAACAGCTACTTCTGAAGTACCATGAGCTCCAGAAGCTCTATCTCAGAAGGAATGCTTTGTTCAGACATCCAGCACGTTGTTCCAGCTGCCAGTAAATGCAGAGGCAGGTGAAATATGTCCCATTACAATTTTCCTTGATGATACAGTGCAGAAATAAGCACTTCCTGGATTTGATTACACAACTAATTGACCTGAGGAGCCTAACTGTACCATAAGAAATACTCTGAAACTAAAACAAACACAGAACTGCTTTAAAATGACTGCTAAAAATTTCCATTGTAACAGTGAAGGCCTACCAAAGAGCTTGAATATAATCTTAATTAAAGCCAAATTGAACTTATTTGGAGACAAGTATGGAATAGCATTTTCCAGAGCACAGAGTCCAAGAAAGACTATTTTATATGACAAGACAGTTCTCTTGATTTTCTTGACCTGGCCACCATTCTTTTGGCACTGGATTCATGAGGAAAAACAGTAGAAGGCAGGGAAAGAAGTTTCTGATCATGAACTGAGATTTTTTTTCCTCACCCTGCATGGTAAAAATTTCCTGTCAACCTCAGGGGAAAAAAGACATATCAGTAATAAACTGCCTCCTTGAGAAAAAAGACATTTCTACCTAACTCTGATAACAAGAAGTGTTGGCCTGCTCATGATTCCTGTTATATTTTGCACGGTACATGTCCTTGTCTGAGTTATCTATCTCAAATAAAGTTTCTTCTGTTTTCTTTTCCTTTATGTTCCCTTTTTCTCAGTACAGCAGCACAAATAAGCAGTACAAGGGCCAAACTGCTGTCTCAGTTCTAATTGCTTGATCTCAAGGACATTTTTTCTATTGCTCAAACTTTTTCACCTATACAACACAGACAATATTCACGATTCACAAAAAATTTGGAACCTAGCTTTGTAACTAAAATTAAGCTTGGCTTTGTAGAGTACTTCAGGACAGAGCTTGCACAGAATGATGGACGAAATTTTATGTACAAGTATATAGAGCAAGTGTAAAAAGGGGCATGTTCTGCGAGAAGAGACTGAGGCCACTTTGTTTTATCCAATTCGGAGAGCAAGAAGCCAGGAGGCGATCTCACTGCTCTCTGCTGCTCCCTAAGGAGGGGTAGCAGTAGGAGGTGTCAGCATTGCTCTTGAAAAAGAATGGCATGATGGAAACAGCACAAAACTGCACCAGGGAAGTGTCAAGCTGAACATTTCTTCACTGTGAAGGTGGACAGCAACTGGAATGGGCTTCCTAGTGAGGTAGTTGCTGCCCCATGTCTGTCAGTGCTAACGAGGCATTTAGATAACACCTTCAGTAACATGCCTTAAGCTTTGGCTGCCTGACCACATCAGTACTCGCTGTTGGACTACGTGATCTTTGTTGGTCCCTTCCAATTGAACTGTTCTATTCCATTAAATATGTAAACATAGAACACGGATATCTGAATCATTCTCAGCATGAGCATTAATTTTGTAATTTTTTTCTCCTGCTAATGAACACAAAATGTAATGCTTCATTTAACATTTTTATAAGAACCAAAATTATTCTTCCCTCCATGATTTCTTAAAGGACACTTAGAGAGGAATTTAGCAGTTAAGAGTAGTGCCATGGTACACTAAATTACAACACAAGACTACCTTAACATTAGTCCCAGTAAGATCATTTAACGCTCCATTTTTCAGCTGAGTAAGCCTCTAGAGATATTCTTGTAAAGAAAATATATGCTTCCTTTAATACTAGTTTTTGTCCTTCCATAAAATTCATCCTTATCTTTTTTTCCTTCCCTACTTATCTTTAGTGGCTTCCAGCGTCAGTTTTGCAACACATTGGTACCTCTCAATTTGTTTAAGCAGTTTGGTAGCTTATTTCCATTCTGTATCTCAGGAACACCAGAGTACCAAAGCACTCTATTTCTGAAATATTGTGTGATGTGGAACTACACGTTTTGGGGTTTGTTTCTGCCTAAAACAGATGGCTGCAACTCAATCTCAGTATCACTCAATTGCAGTATTAACACACAGTAGAATCCTGTTGGAATTAACCCATGAATCTCTGATGTGAAGCGAAGTGCCACTCTCTATAGAGCTATAAAAATATAGGAAGCTTAAAGCACGGTTCAACATCCAGCACTGGCAGTAATCAAGACATTTCTGTCTCTCAAATTAAGTGCTCTACCTCTCTCACTTTCTCCAGCAAAGCCTTGAGGCCATGCTATGAGATAACTTGAGACAGTGATCTGGCTGAGTCAGGATGTGATAAAAATAAAAGAAAGAAACCTGTTCACAGTAAAATCCATTCCTAAGTTTTCTTTCCCTGTATGCAGTAATGTATCAGCGCTGCTTAGGAGAAAAGACAGACATAAGTTTCCAGCTATCTGTTAATGATATTGCAGCTTTCATAAAATAAAAAAACTCTGACGCATTTAACATTTCTACTCAGATTGTTATTTACATTTGACATTTCTAATGTTGCTTTTAAAGCTCGGGTTATGTTCTTGCTTTCTTCACAGCTCATCTGCCTAATTGCTGTTTAACTGCAAGAGTCATGTTTGCAATACTGAAAACCTAAAAAAAAACCCAAAAAACAAGAATAATGAATTGATTTTCATTAGGAAATTAAATCCACTTTTTTCCTGTAACAGGCCAAGACGTTAGTCATGCTTTTCCACTGAAAAAAAAGTAACGTCTTCTGTTATTGCCTGTTACTGTGTCAGTCATGGGGGTTTGGACACTTGTTTGATGAGATCAGCTCTGGGACCTTCTCTAATGAAAAAGAATAATGGAACTTGACAAGTACCTTTACCAACAAGCTACAGAGCTTTTCCAAAGATGAGAACTCCTCCTAGTGATTGATTTATTTATTCTTTGACTAATAATTAAATCTTCACTTAGCCAGCAATAGCATGAGAATGAATATGTGGGAAAGTGTCTGATTGCTGTTAGAACCAAAAAAGTGTACAAAGGTTTCATTTCACATATAAATAATAAAAAAAAAAAAACAGATTTAGATCTGTAGGTATTGTGAATTTTGTTTCCATTTCCAAATAAATGACTTCAGCCATACCATCGCTATTGTAAATTATTTTTTAAACAGAATTTGATTATTTTCCTGTTCTCATTTCACTACGATGATACTTCATAGGACAACAAACAGCAACCAAACATAGATAGGTAGAGCGACAGAATAAAAGATTGATCTCTGTTTGATAGTAGTTGGAGCTTCATTACTTGCCTATGACCAGGAACTGAAGTTACACGCAATTAAAATAATATATATGTCCATTCTGCATTTTCTACATTCACTACAATAGAGTTAAAAAATTACTGGGGTGACAGCTCCAACTAGAAATAAAAAATTACCATTTTCATATTGTCCGTGAAATCAGCTGCTGTTCCCACTTCATACTTTCTACAGGATGCCATTTATTAATACTTTCAAATGAAAGCTACAAATTACACTTTTTATCTGTAGTGCTTTTTTCTTCCCTCACATTCATCTGAAAAATACTAAGGGCATACAGTCACAATTGTATGAGACATCCACTAATGAACCCTACTGAATATTTTAAAACTACAAATAACTCCACTGTATTTGAAATAACTAATTCATTAAAGAAAAAAGCTGTTAATTTTAACTAAATAAGGCCATACATATAAATGCAATCTTTTGTGAAAAATTGCTATCTTGAAGGATAATTGTCATCAACTCTATGTAATTTTTCATTTCATATTTAGTTGAGATAGTTGACAGAATTGATCCACACATTTGTTTTGCTAAATTGTTGGATACAGGGTCTCATTTCAGAGCAAATGCATGATTATTTGTAGGTACAAATTTTCAGAATATCAGTCCTACTAATCAGGCTGCTTCATCTGTTTCCTTGCATTAGAAGAATAACAACATCAGAAAACGCAACTCAAAGAGACAGCCAATTCTATTTAGGGGCTTGGGTCTCAAAATTCAAAGATTTCCCTTTACCGAAATAATCCAGCCTCTCCATAGCCAAGATCCCCTAGCAGACTCAGAGTAACTCCTCCTTTTTTAAACACAGCTTATACTGTTTTCTGCTCTACTTTTGTTAAACAGTTCTCTCAGTGAATGGAATTGACCAAATATCAAAATACCTTATTGCACAGAGCAACTTTACCTAGTTTTCATCACACTCTCTTTCTCTGCATAGCTTCTGGGCCTTTTTTTCTGAAAATACCACCAGCCCAAATCACAATCTCCAGCCTTTGTTCCCTTTTATCAAGTGATCCCACAGACAGCTTTGTTAGATTGCGATCAGTCCTCCACCCACTGATCCACTATGCAGCTAGCCCTTAAGGCTAATGAAATCAGCTTTCATATTATTCTAACACACAGACTGACTTCCTTATGCAGTAGTCACAGTACATCACTTGATAAACAGCCCCTTGAACTCAGACTGATAGCACCACAAGACTCCTTCTTGCCTTAAGTTATATGAAGAGGGGAAAAATTCAGAAAAGCCATGGTTTAATGCTAGAGAAAATTGGACTGTAGGGACTGTGGTAAAAGGTATTCCAATAAAAGACATTCCAGCTACATCACGTGCACCATGAACTCACAGCAGTAATGGAGAGACAAAAGCTTACTGACAGGGGAAAAAAGTTAGTCACATCAGATGTTATGTTTCTTCCCATAATCTACAAAAGAAACAATAGTAAGATGCGCAGTCTTTATTTTGATTGCTCTTCCTGATTCGACTGCAACTAATTGCATGCCTGAACCTAGTCAGACCAACTCTGTAGAAATAACTAGCTGGTGCTAATGCACTACTTATGCCTAAGAAACAGACAGGACAACCAAAATACAGTTTGCATTTTACAATCAAAGCAGGTTTCAGGGTTCTTTTCCCCCCCCGTTGTTGCTTGCCATTGCATTTCAACATTTTTCATAATTATTCTGGATCACACACTTTGAAGTTTAACATAGCATTGTCCCTGCTTGTCTTCCAGCCATCCCTCACTTCAGTCAAAGGATGAATCTCCACATTTACCCTAGACAACACCACAAACTTTTGCGCCAAGACAAACGGGGCACAAGAAATTCTAGACACATGCATTTCCAGTTGCACACCTTCGCAATGCAATGTGAAGTAGTAGCTTCAAAAGGCTGCTGTCTTTGAACAGATCTGGCTGTAGGCACTTCAAAATGAGCAGACCAGTTCCATTATCTGTTCCTTAGCAACCATGGTGGTATTTCTACAGTCATCTACATAATGCCAGTACTCCCAGGCTCTGGCTGCTGGCTCAATCTAACACCACACAGTCAGTTCAGCCAAGCAAGTTGAAGCTTGGCGAGGAACTTCCTTCAAGGAGGATTTTGTTTCATTGGGTTTTGACATGGGTAGGAGCTCATGCGTGGCGTGACTAGTTTGCAAACCAACCAGACTGCCTGGGCTTGTGGTACAAGTGTTAACTTGCAAGTGGAAGGGGCACGAGAAAGCTGAAGAAAGGTTTATAGTTCTCATGTATAATGTCAAAAAAAATTAAAAAGCAGAATTTCTGTGAGAAACACCAGTGAGGCTTAGAATCCAGCATTTTAATAGAACTGGTGTTTTATTTAATTTGCGTTTGCATTCAGATGGTTAAATACAGTTTCCCTGACTGCTTTCCTTCCAGTAGCATAGAATAATCCTTGCTAAAACTGTCCCAGTCAGAAACCTCATTAGAAATAGTAAAGTAAGAAGGGATTTCCCTCAAACACAGAAAAGAAGGAAAGGAAGAATAAGATAGCCTGTTCCACTTAACTACCATAAAGGGGTTTGGTTTCTTAAAGGCAAGCATACACTTCCTTTGCTTCCACCTTTGTGGCTGCACACATCAAAATGTGAAAGTTGACCTACTCACAGGAGCCCATTAATTAGTGCTGTTAAAGCTGTCACACTCCAGCAACACTAGTAAAGAAAGGCTCCTGTTGGTCTATTATCTGACAAAAAAAAATGTTTGAACTGGCATCGAAGGTGACAGAGGAAGATCCCAGCCCCACAGGTTCCTTGCTTTTGCTCTCTTTTCAAGCCAACCGATTCTTAGAGCACAGAAGCAGTGTAAATGTGACTGCAACAGGGGCTGAAGCAAATCAACCTGAGATGGAAAGACAGGAGAGAGAAACACTGGTTCTGTCAAGGATTAGACTTGCTGCTACTGAGTATATTTTAGAAATCACACCCTTTTCCAAGACTGCTTTGGAAATTACATTCTTTCAAAATATAAATTATGCTGTTGCCCCCCAAAGATGTCATTCTGAAACCACACGAAATAATGTAGTGTTTGTATAGCACAGTATTTGTGTTACAAGCTAGACAAACAACCCGGGAGGGAAATGCTTACACTACCAAAAGACTAACAAAGAAAAAAGCTTCTAATCACTGTGCAGATTGCTTAAATTTACATCTGTGGGCAGCCTAGGAATCTATGAATACAAGAGAAGTTCTGCAGTATTTTTCCTCTTTATCTTCTTTCATATCATTAAGATATGAAAGAATTAACACAGCAACACATTATACAGTTTTACAAGTGGAAATTTTAAATAGGCTACAATATTGAATAGCTACCTGTAGGCAGAGGGAAGTGTTCATGGAAGCCTCCACGCACTTCAAATTTTCTGTATGTATCTAGCCAGGATTACATGAAGTCAAAATAAAGAAAAAAAATGGTGAAGTACTATAGTAGAAGTAGCAATATTTTTTATTAACAGCAATACATTTATTAACCTGCTAGCACCCCTTAGACAACCACTTAAGAAGGAAATTCGTCTCTAAATGCAATATATTTTCATTCTCTGTATAGGATAAGTCCAATGCAGAGAAAGCAACTAAGCTAAGTCTTGAGAACACATATGCAAAGTCTTACAGAAATAAACATGGAAAAGGATTTACCAGCACTGAAATCAACACAAAGACCTCTTGGTTAACTGTACTTGGAAAACATTAAGCATTAATGTACCTGGCGCTAACTGCCCCCCAAAATTGGCTACTTGTAGAGACAACATTTTATAAATAAGCACACCTTCCCATTAAAATAAACAAAGCACTCTATTTGATAACAGCTTTTTAAGTACACAGTTCTTCTTTAGATTAGCAGAGATGTGAAGTCTACTGTGTCAAGCATCTCGAATTGTGTCAGACAAGGCTGGCAAGGTGAATAGAGGCTTTCATTTCATTAATGCACCAGCACCTGACCAAACAAAGGTGTTTCCAGAATGAATCACCTGCATATACTAAAACAGATGCCTTTCCTAAGTTTAAAATGTGTAAAGCTGGAGTTTACACATATCAAACCACTGAATAAAAAGGTCTGTGAAAGCAAAACGAAGGATTCCTGTTGAACCTTTGAAGAGGTGAACATGAGGCCTTGTCTCATTCTACTTGTATGTACCAGTCACTGGGAAGATTTAGGACGCTTCCCTGCAGATTAAGATTTTTTTTTAGCTTTTAATTCCAATGGACTAAGCACAACAAAGAGCTGAGTGTGGTTAAAGAAAAATCACCAGAAATTCTCTCAGCTATTCTCCCAGCATCAACAGCTCAGAGAGATACTGGTGCCATGACAAGTGCTCTCTATCTGCCAGGGAGGAATTTTGGCTGCAGAAAGAAAAGGAAAAAATTCCCAGAGACTTAAAACACAACTACACGAAACTACAGAACTACAATTTTATTCTGCATAATTTCTCAGTGAAAGGTAAGTAGCTTGAAATTAATGAAGGCAGACAAGAAAAAAATTATGACTCAGAATAAAGCAAAAAGCAGAAAAAACTGCTCTTCCTGGCACTCCAACAGCCCAAGGGCTGCTCAAGAATAAAATCTTTTACAACACAAGTGCTTGCATGAAATTACTATGCATAATTCAGATTTGAGAGATAGTATGCATAAACCTGAATAATAAATTAATCTAATGTAATATCATTGCTTAAAAGAACATCCATAACGAAACTATAAAGCAAAAAAAAAAAAAAAGCTCCCTCAGATGCCAGTTGTTGAAACAAAATCCTTGGTCTTTATTTTCAGACTATGAATCCAGATACAGTCCTAAATACTGGACAAATCAAAACAATTATGATGGAATACATTAGTACTATAAAAAAGCCAAAGCATTAAAAAAAATACAAAATCTTAAAACTCCTTCTGTTTTCATGTTAGTTACATGTTATGATAAAGTTACGTTAAAATTACTTCTGATGTCTTTTATTTGTCAAGTCATGTTGGAACTTAAGCCTAAGGGAAATTGAGAAGAACAGTGGTAGAAAAATAGTCTGCCCACAGGAAGACTTACACACACACCTTATATTCTCTTCACTTAATCCGATAAATTTAGCATAGTTTACTTCTTTCTACTTTCTCCCTAATTTACCTAGAAGTCACTTCTGTAGCAATATTGGAACCACGGGGGAGACAGTCAAGACAGACATCCGCTATTCTGCTTGGCCATAGCAACAGTTCTTTGCCTGATGAGTTTCCCTAGGCAAAAACTGCAGGCAAGATAAAACTTGCCAACACTATCTGAAACACAGACATTTGTAAGTCATATTTTAAAATACGTCCTCCTATCTCTAATACAAATATATTTCAAAGAAAGAAAAGGGAACTAAAATCTGCCTTTTCCTAAGGTATTAAGCAGGAAAAAAAATAATAAAAATAAATCCCCCAACCTTTGCTTTTCAAAGAAACACAAACAGCCAGCTGCAGTGTGAAAAATAAGCTAAACTGACTTAATAAAAATATTTCATTTACCAGCCATAGAGCTCATGCTGCAGAAGAGAAGAAAGCTCTTTGCATTCCATATCCATAGAATTCTGACTGGTTAATATTTTCTGCATTTACGGTGATTTTTCTTTTTAATAAATTCAGTAATAAATTGCTGAAGTGCAAAGATGGTGCAAAAAGGACCAACCTCTGCCACTAATCAACATCTGCATTATTATTATTTTTTTTTTTTTAAAGGAAAAGTGCATATGAAACTATGATTCATGAAAACATGAGGCCATAAATCTCTTAACCAAGAAAAATCTATGGCATCTGTTTAGTCAAATTTACTCTTCCACTTAAATGGAAATTAGAATAGAACAGGTTCATCTTTTTATGTAATTATTCCGTTGACCTGAAAGCTTGAAGCTAATTGTTCAGAGTGTTGCAGTAATTACTCAGGATTAACAGAGGTTTCAATCCGGCTGACATGCACTGCAAAATACTTGAATTGGCTTTAAAAAAAGAAAATCCCTAATTCAATTGCATTACAGCAGGTTAGCAGTTTAAAGCTCTTCAGCAGCCTGCAGAAATGGTTGCATGTTTTCAAACAGAAAATTAAAATTTTAAATGCTATTTTAAAAAGATTATTTCTCATTAAAAAAAAAAAAAAAGAATAAATAGATGTAAAGGAATGCAGTGCAGGAGTTATCCCACATTAAACAACTTTGAACTACCACAACAGAGTACTTGCACTTCACACTTCTATTCCAGCCTACTCTCTAAAAGGCAATGGTACAGTGGGAGAAGAACAGAAACAAAAACCTGGCAGAACCTCCACCGCAAAACTGGCAGGGAAACAGGATGCAAATTGCAAGAGCAGCTTCCGAGACACCGCACATTGCCTGGTTGGCTTACATCTTCTCCGTAGATATATTCACTATTTTTCAAATATCCATAAAACAAAAATGTTGCATACGCAGCACAAGTCAATTTACTCAGAGAGGGAATCCACATGAGTTAAAGAAGAGATAATGGTTTACAGTTCATATGCGGTTTGTCTTGGCAGTTCTGTTTGGTGTCTTGGTTTAAGCTCGCTGCTTCAAGCACATAGTAGGCAGTAAAAAGACCTGGCAGAAGCTTAATATAAATAGAAATGCTTGAATTTAAAAAGACCCACAAAGTCAAAATTGTTAGAATATCACAGCATGCTTCCAGTGCTACAGCAGTGTCACAGAATAAAGGGTAGAAAGAAATAAAGGAAATAAGAAAATTGTGCCAGCCTGTAAACAAATTATTGAGCCAAAGACAATGAAACAAAGTGATTTCAAGAAAAAGGCTTTAGAGGATTAGAAAGGAGGAAATAACACTAAGTCTACCCCAGTGCAATTGCAGGTCACTCTGAAAATAATGCCTCCTATTTATTTCTGTGGAAACACCAGATAGAAAGAGCCCAATAGCACTATTTGATAGAGCAAATTCTCAACTACAAAACACTATTCTTCAACATGATCACCACAACTAGCTTTGCATTTTCACCAGTGATGAACATGAGCCTGCATGCTGTGCTAGTACCAATCTGCACCAGCAGAGATGACCCATTGTCACTATCACCACTGCTGAAACGCATCTCCCACTGCCTCAGTGCTCACATCCACTGTTCGGTCTCTAGAAACGTTCAGCAAACATTGATGAATGTCAGTGGGTGTCATTTTTCTGCATGGATTCAATGACACACCTTTACAACACATATGCTTGCTTGTCAGATACCACTTTGTCAGAATGTCCCTCTGTTGCCATCTCTCACACAGCAACAACATGTAACGGGATATTGGCAGAAAGGTTCAACCTCTAACATCATACCATCAGCATCTGCCTCTGACGTTGTGGTTCAACATCATAAAATAGAAGGCATTACCTTCAGAGCAGCCCCCATAAAACAGCATCTTGCAAAACACACCTAAACACAAAATCCAGCTTCTGATTTTGTATTCTCCATTTTGCAATTGATCCTGATGGCAAGAAGAAACATACAGCACTTATATGAGCCAACAAAGCAGCAAACTGCACTAATACGTGTTAGAGTTTAAGCTTATCATCCAATATTAAAAGGATTTACAAAACCAGACACTTTAAAGGCTGATTATTCAGTTCTACTGCCTAGGAAACACAGCTGCATTGCAAGTTTGTCATGATTTGCAAATCCTCCTGCTGTCTAGAAGGAAACAATGAGAAGACTCCTGCGCATCCCCAGTCATTGCTACTCACTGAATGCATTTGTGGCACTGAGGAGACACAGCTGCACCTATCTGCATGCACAACAACCCACCTCTGCATCGATTCAAGATTTGTTTCAAAGTAGTTTTGCTAGTGCAAAAAAGAAAAGACTTTTCAACCTGACCTACAATCAAAACATTTGTGAGTGCACAATCACAGAATCGTAGGGGTTGGAAGGGACCTCCAGCGATCATCGAGTCCAACCCCCCTGCCAAAGCAGGTTCCCTACACCAGGTCACACAAGTAGGCATCCAGGCAGGTCTTGAATATCTCCAGAGAAGGAGACTCCACAACCTCCCTGGGCAGCCTGTTCCAGTGCTCCGTCACCCTCACCGTAAAGAAGTTCTTGCGCACATTTGCGCGGAACTTCCTGTGCTCCAGTTTTTGGCCATTTCCCCTTGTCCTGTCTCCTCATACCACTGAAAACAGTCTGGCCTTGCCACTCTGCCCCCCACAACTTAGATATTAATAGACCTGGATCAGGTCTCCTCTCAGTCTTCTCTTCTCAAGGCTAAACAGACCCAGCTGGAGAGCAACACTTAAGGAAAACAGAGTAAAGTGTCTCAATAAATTTAAAAGCAAATTGGGAGGGGAGAAGGGGGGAGTACTAGACCATTTAGTATTTTGCCTCGTTTCAACAAAATACCAGTGATAAGCCACAGACATACATGTTTATTATGTGTTTGCATTAGATATGTTTGTCTGTGTCCTCTGTCAACTGCAGTACAAAGTTCAGCATAAGATGCATTGTACTTTTTTGGTCTGATGCTGATTGTATAATTAAAGCAACAGATTAACAAGGTATTTAACTCTCAAGCTAATGAAGCAAGTACGAACTGGAGCACTGCAAGCTATTCTGACATGCCAGAACACTTGGAAGTGTAAGCATGGGCATCTGCTTTATCATCATAGGGCAACGATGACGCTCTGTCCTGCTGAGGACATGACAGAAAAAAGCTCTTCCAACTCACTGGTAGTCCCCCGTCATCGAAACATCCAGCTTTGACATGAGATGAATGTAAATGTCAGTTGCCTCCCAGGGCTGTTATAACCACTACCCTCTTGAGAAAAGGCTTCAGCAGTGTAAGTTGCAGGACAGAGCTGTGCTAGTACAACTGGAGGGAGATGTCACAGCGTTATGAAAGATATTCTTCAGCAAAGGAAACAACCTACACCAGACATTAAAAGTCTAATTCAGCTGCTGTGAAAAATGAATTTTCATGAGATCATTAATGACTTCAAAGCATGACATTCAAACTCTTCCTAAGCACAACTGCTTATCCAAAGGGAATGCTGAATTGTTTTGGCCCTCAAAACAGTAATTTCAGTGCTTCTGCAAAGCTTAAGTCAGATGAAAGGTGCTAAGTTTTGCACAGAGCACAATGCACTTATTAGACCTGTCTTAAAGTTATGAACAAGCCTATTCATTTCCTTAGTACATTATTAAATTTGACACTCAAGGTTCAACTGCTAAACACTGCTCTCCATCTCAAAACCCATCCATACATTAAGAGGCAGAGTACTGCAGATAGGCTATGGTCAGGCACAATATTATGCTTATTGTAGAGGAGGATCAATTCCATCAGAAGCAAGCTTGCCACATCTCAAGCTTTTGATTTATTGAAAACATCAAGTCTCTGCTGCAAAGGATGAGAATTCAAGACACGTTTACCCCAAGTTCATAGTTTTAGAAAGGGAAAACATGCTTCAGGAAGTTTGTCAGATGCTATGACAGGTGAGCAGGTCATTTTTGTTAAAGGATTACTATATTTTTCACATACACTAATGTCAATGCTCTTATTGGAAACTGGGGAGGTTTTCTGTTAAAGTTTTTTGTTCTTAAACTGCCACTGGCAGAAAAAAAAAAAAAGAGAGATTGAAAACCTGATTCTGGTTCCTTTTCCACCAGATATATTTTATAGTTCATTTCCATGTTCACAATGTGGAAGCCCGCAAGGATATTCCATTGAGTTCAATGACTTCAGCTAAAAGCTCATGCAAGAATTCTTTTTTTACCGAGATTTTTCAGGCAATTTTCTGTTGAACACTCCAGATCACAGAACGATTCAATATCAGCCTCAGGAAATACATTTCACTAACAGTTTTTTTGCTCTAACACACTGTAGTCTCTATAACCATCCTGAACAAAATGGGAAGGAAACTGCTTAAAAACAAACAAAAAAAGCTAGAAGAAAATTTCAGCCAGACCAGTCTTGAGAGATTGCCCATCATACAGGAAAGCATACATTGTAGAAAAACATCCTGACTGTCCACTTAGTAAAGCTACGCACTCATGCAATTTGCAAACTACGGGCATAACTGTTAGAAGATTCATGGTATGTACTTCTTTTACAATTAACAATAGGGAATGTTAAAAACAAATTTCTTCAAGAAGAACAATCTTTTCCTGGATCTGGTACGCCAGTGCAAAAGGGGAAAAGAAATTCTCATTTGACTGACAAAACTTACTTCTGATATTTCTGCATGATTGAGGAATGATGGAGAACAGGGGAAGAGTAAGTAAAGATTGAAAGACATCATAGCACTGCTGAGACTCATTGTTGATATCACAGCCTTGTGAGCAGTAATTAAGTAGTTGTCTGAAAAAGTCTGACACCACTGGAGCTGTTATGCATAAAAGCATTGTATCCTCTTCTGTGCAGCATAGCCATGTACATCCATCCCCAAGAGGAGTAGAAAATGTGGGTGATGAAATGCTGCTAGTGTTTCTTTCCTCCCACTAGATAATTACATTGGGAAAAGCTTTCTGTGCCCTTCTGGTATTTGTTACCAAGTAAACTCCCAAAACCAAGAGGTGTAATTTAGAGGACAGATGGAATTCGAATCTGTATCTTCATCTAGCCATGAAGTATGTAAGATAACAAAAAAGGGGTAACAACAATCTGGAATACGTGCAATACTGATTTATAATGAATAAATCTGGAGGTGAGGGGACAGATGGAGGGGAGAATAAGTGCAATAAGAATTAAGAGGAGTAGAATGAAGGAAGACACAATATTTACTTTTTTTTTTTCGGTTACAAAGACCACTGATAAATGCAGACTGTATAAGAAAATGAACTACTACAGAATCATATGGAAACTGGGCAGCAAAATAAGACATTGGTTTGTTCAAGTGAAGTATGTGTTTTTCTCTTCTCATATTACACCACAAGCATCTTGTAAGAAGTAAATCAATGTGAGAGGAATTATAATTATCCTGGAAGATTACTGCTGTGCTCTTGGCTCTGTAGTTCACAGGAGGCAATTTTACACTCCCTGTGAGCACTGCACTTTTGACTGGACATACAACACAATGCTTTTTCTCCCCTGCCTCAACTTGAACGAGGTATAAAGCACATGGTGTTGCACAGATCAACACCACTATCACAGAAATGGCCTTACAGAATGGAAGCAAAAGATTTTAAATAACTTGCATAGAGTCTGAGATGTCTCCAAGAAGCCCCCAAAAATCCAGCTCTGGCTACATGCTCCAGTCCATGCTCAGGGCTGTCCAATGGTTGCAGCAGCATATCAGCTGTTAGCAGCTCTTCTGTTTAATTGAGAAAATGCACAAGCATCTGATGGTCTTACTTCTGCTGTATTAGACCTGGATAGACTTACATTCTGTGGCACTTTAGCTCACAATTACCTACACTGTCTTTGTTGAAGCAGATTTCATGGAATCATAGAATCAGATTTAAGAGGAGTTAGTCTTTACAAACTAGAATATCAAGATCTCATTTGTTGAGGTTGCCTAATTTAACCCCCCTGCTGTGAAGCCAGGAATGAAATGAGCAAACCTCTGGCCCAGATGAGCATACAGATTTCATCAGTACTTCTAAGTACTGATTTTTTTTGTAGTCCCCCTCCCTCCCACCCCATCAATAGCCTGCTATTTACAGGGCTACTTGAAAACTACATTCCATATTTCCAGCTCCCAAGTCAATAAACAGCCACATCAATGTTATCAAGCAAGTGGCCGAAGAGACAGAAAGACACTGTTCAGAGGAACGCTCTCTTGACCCTTCAGCAGCAAACAGACTGGGGAATCTGCTGTGGTCCATTCTGCAAATATTTAAAGAGGAAAAAGAGCCGCATTTGCAACATTAAACAATTAGTTTATAGTTTGCTCAGTGCAAACTATAAAATTAAATGGCTGTAATATATGTTATAAAAGTTATCAGCTGTGGAAGTTTAAGACATCAGTTAACTAACGCTACTCCATCTGCACGTGATAATTACAAAGATGTGAATTCACTTCTCATTAGACATAACAAGCTTCCTACATAATTTATCTGCACCTTTTTCAATTATGGCAGGAACAATCAGATCAAAATTAGGCATGATTAAGAGAAGAGCCAGAAATTACCAAGTTCTTGCCAAAGAAGAAAATGAGAAGTTTTAGGCACTTAAAGGAATCAAGTTTTTGAGTGTCAAAAGAAACAAGTCACAATGCTTTCTAGTTTTGAGCCCAATGCAGGTGTTCAAATTATGAAATATGTCTTGCACATATTTGCAACTATTCTATTAGGTACTGCATGTGCAACATTATACACTATATATTTTAATATCACCTTGGGCCTTGCAACAATTTTTATTTTCAGTACTTTCCTGATGAAGTATTCAAGAATTGATAGGATTTATTTCCACCCTCTTCTCAACACTTCCGTACAGCTTGTGTGTGTGCAGGTATCTATATAGATATATAGAGAGATAGATACCCCCCCCCCACACACACACACACTCTATTTTATATATAATCATTACTGTTATTTGCCTCTTTATTTTCTGTCTTAGCAAATAGTTTTTAATCTCAACCTATGAGTTTATCTTTTCTTTGAGATACTCTTCTCCATCCCTCTGGGAGCTCAGGAGCAGTGAGCGAAAGGCTGCTTGCCCATGTGAACTATGACAATCCTTGCAGCACCAAACGCGTGGCTCAAAGGGTCAATGACAAATCTGGCCTCAACATGTTAAGACAAAATTGTTATAAGCAGTACAGCAGTTTACCAGCTGCTGGTCACAATGCTGATCTTTTTGTTCAGTGTGGTATTATTTGCTTTCAAGATTGTTTTTGCTTAATTCTGGTTGCACTGTTTATCACTTGAGAATGCTAGCCTAGGCTTACTTATGGTTTTGCCAGTTCATATATAGCATGTACCAAATTAAATCCACAACTGGTATAACACGGGTACTTATACTCACTAGTGCCATCATTCTTTGACTTCAGGAAAGTTAACAAGTTTAACAAGTACACTCTTTCCTCCAAGCAAACTAAAATATTTGTTGACAGTTTTGAATACACAAGATATTCAAACTAAAATGATCTTATTGTTATGTAATAATAGCAACAAAAAAAGCCCTCACCACTCAACAGAAGCACTTTGGCAAAAACACGCATATGGGAAACTTCTGCATCAAATTACACAATTGTGAACTGTAGACAGAGGCATCTTGTATTTAATTACAGTTCCTCACACGTCCCTTCCAAATTAGCAGGAGTACGTATTCAACTTTTAAAGTAATTTCATGAAACATTCCAGCAGAAAACTAAGGCAGAATCAGCATCCCGTAGCACCTCAACTCTTTAAGCCAGCTGGCTGACCTCCTCCATCTACTAACCAGCCTTGGGAATCCCTCATCTAGGACAGCCTCCAGTTAGCCACATACATATTATCACAGAAATATTAAGACTATCTTTCCACCAGCAAATCACCAGGCCATAAACATTGCAGAATCCACTGCAAGCTTTGCAGATGTTTCTTTACCTAAACCTTATGTACTTGAGCTGTAACACCACCAAGATTTGTTACACTAAGATCTGGAATTTCGGTTGAAACCAAAGCAAAGCAGTAGCTTATATACACTGCTTTAACATTACATCTCTAGTAACACAGTTCTCAAAAAAAAGGAAGCTGACAAATTCTAATTAGCACATATCTTCTCAGTTCCAAAGAACTCAGTATTTCTTCAAAAAGTCTTCTGAACAACCCCCTTCATCTTGAACTTACAGGTAGAAGGGAAACCATTAGCCACTTTTCACAGCGTTCTGACTTAGGACAAACTTTGCAATTTGATTATGAGGTCATCAAATGCGTACAGTCTGCATATAGTCAACAAAACACATTTAATGGAGAAATGACATTAGTCTAAGAAGGCATACAGTGGAGTCATTTTACAAAATGATTTAACTGAGAAACTACTTTGTGAATGTAATTCTACCTGTACAAAATTGGATCGTTAACCTGATGTTATTTTTAGAGTTGAGATTCAATAACTGGTTGAGCTGACAACGCTGCATTTCTTGCACTAAACAGTCTTCCATCTGTCTGTTCATCGTTTTAGCCTGCAAACTTGGAATAAAACAATGCTGTTGCAAGCTAGGGTAGACTCCCTTGAATTTTTTGCTGAGTAACACAAGAAGGCAATTTTTTAGTTAGGAGAACAAGCCTGGTGGTTGAAAACAAAGCTTACAGCCAAGGGAACAAGAATGAGTCTTTTTGATCAGTTTCCAGCCCAGCTAGTGCAAAATATTTTCTTTATATGTTGCACATCTTACTAACTGCTTAATTAATCACATCTTCATATGTATACGGACAAGTGCAGTACCTATATGTACTATAGGTACCTAGCTATAGCACAACTATTGATAGCTATGAATAATCATCAGACATACAAACACATGTAATAAACACAGCAAATTATCACACAGCAAACATTGGGAATACTACTTGCAAGGTATTATCATCGTGGCCCTTTTGCTTGGAGAGGGCATTCCTGTTAATAAAAATTTCATACGATTCTTGCTTTAGATAGTTTTTAAGGCTCAGCTCACGTATTACAAAGATACGTTCAAGAACTATAAACTAAATAAAATCCCACTAAATAATACACTTAGTAGGACTGAGTTTATGATTTCTGAGTACTGAAATTTACAACAGCAACCCAGCCAGATTCTGCAGGACTGCAATCAAATGAAAAAAAAGCAACAACATTGTCTCCAGTTCATTGACTTGGTTCATATCTGTAATAAACAAAACAAACCAACCACTATGTGCCATCACACACGACTTCCATTCTTCAAAATATCAATCTCCAGGTTATATAAGTAATAATTGGAGAAATCAGGAGGAAACAACGGGTACTGTCAAGCTCTGAGCTTCAAACAGAAGCTTATTTCAGTTGCTTCAACATGATGGAACCCCTTCAGCATTTGGTACAATAGCTCACTGCTTTCTCAGGAAACAAGGTCCTTTTACAGTCTCACCAAATGGATTTTAGGGCTTCTCTGGGAGCAAGCAGGAAGTTCAGTGTGTGATAGGGTCCTTTTCACTTTCCCTATCTGTGGAGCCAGCAAAAAAACAGTATCACGCTGGCAGCCTGGTGTTCTTGAAGCCAACCAAGGAAAGTCATCCAAAGGAAATGCGAGCTAATGAGGAACCGAGCTCTTGTCTGAAGCTGATTTTGGAATACAAAGTGGATCAGACACTGCTTTCAACATTAGGAGCATTTATACTCTATAACCTTGTAATGAAATGCATGGGGCGCTCATAAAAAGCATCTCATCTTAGAAAGCCAAAATCAGCAACCTGGAATACAGGCATGGGAGCCATTTCCTCAGCACGAAGTTTACTTTAAAAGTATTGGTTTTCATTTCTATATGATGCACATAAAATCATGTTAGAAGTCAAAGAGCATTAGAGATTTCAAACTGGGCTGCCAACCTGTATGAAAGATCTTCTGTTAGTAAAAAAAACTTTGTATTATTGGACAAGCAATTCAGGAACATTAAAAATATGCATCTCAGATACAACTGTGATAGTTGCATAATGAAAGGTCACTCAAAAATTAGATATTAAATTTGTTTTTCTGAATCTTGCTTCATCCAATCCATTTCATTCTCGTCTATTTTCCTGTTGACAGTTGAGGTCAGGGCAAGAGCAGTAAGTCATATCTAACACTTCAGGAGTTTACGCAATAACTGGCAACCAGACAATCCTTCTGACATCTGGGAACTAATTTGCGAGAAAAGCTAGTGAAATGAGGCCATCCTGAGTTATAAACACAAGTCTAATGATATCTTCCAGCTTGGCAGATCATCTTTTATTGAGTGGAAACTATGCAATTATGTGTATAGTTTCAATTGTCATTACCAAGTCTTTCCTACACAAAATTTTTACTTAATCAATGAATCAAATCATCAGCTCACAAAATCCTCTACCACTTGTTCAAGTTGTAATATTAAAGGAAAATCTGAAGAACAATAAATAATGAAATCTCTATATCACATACACAAAAAAACCAACATGAAAACATCAGGGCTTTAAAAAACAAAAATATATTTTGGAGTTTATAGAAACCAGCAGCAGATACTTATGTGTATCCATTCAGCAAAAAAAGTTATCTATTCTGCTGTGAGTTGGTATCTGCCCAGTTTTCCACAACCCACCCATTCTAGCTTGAAAAGCTATGAGCTACCTGTATATTACACGTTAAATTGCAAAAGCATAATACTGATTGAGACTACGATCCCAGTTTTCCCTCTGCATTTCATTTCCAAAATTAGAACTCTGCTCTTCTATCAGGTCTCTATCTTTCTCCATTCATCACAGCTGAGGTCCTTCCTAGGGTTCCTGTAGCCCCTTTTGTCACTGATTATGAAGCACATTACAAGAATTTCACAAAGTTTGTTGTTGTGAAAACAAACAAGCGATAGCTTTATTTGTTAATGCCATTCTGTCAAAGCAAATGAGAAAGCTCAAGCAGCACAGAAGCCTTCACACACAGTTCAAGGACAAATTCAGTAAGAGAGAAATGGCAATTTTGGCCTGGTAAGACATGGCCATGGCAGCATGAGTAGACCAGCAGTTTGGAGCAGGCTGCATTAACTCACACTTTAAACTTTTAGATGGAGAACGGGCATCCTTAGATATCAGTCTGCCCCTTCCAGGAACCTTTTTTCCCCCAAGGAGAACCCTAGAACAGAGCTGAGCCTGCATGCCTCTCCCATCTCTCCGGCAATATGGCTCTGGAGCCTTAAGTATAGACATCCAGTTGGCTGGCCAAGAGTTTGTTCAGGATCATTATACTGAGGGCCCAACTACTGAGCAGTCCCCAGTTTCTGCATCTTAAAGAAAATACTGCTCACAGTCTTGAACAACATGCACACCATTTCCTTACTACATAGCAGCAAAGAGTAAGAAAGCTCCTGGCACTGTTACTGGATTCCTCCATAAGTAGAGCAGCTCCAGCTCCCTCTCAAGGAGCAAGCTGATGAGCAGTGATTTCCCCAGTACCCCAGATAGATCTTTTGGGAAGCCCTGGAGTTGACATCCCAGTGGAAAATGTCTTTGACAGCTAGTTCAAGTAGTACTATTTATATGTTGTGCTTAGAATTTAAAGGGCTATTATATTTGATTAAGAGGGACCACAGCATCCTTGTTACAAGATGATTACTTTGTAGATAATTCTGTCTCCCCACCAGTGACTTTCAGGAGGAAGAGTTAAGATATCACTACACTTCTGAAATGATGTCAATCATTCTAATCATTCTGCAGTATGATATTTCTAATGTAGAAGGGGAACAGATGAATGACAGAACTGACAATTACCAGCTAATCCTTTCAAGAATTGGATACAGCAACACTTTGAAAACAAATGGAATAGATGATTAACTTATTCTACACAATCATTTATACAAATTATCTCAATCCAATTTTAGAGGAGTAGGTGAAAAGTACACTTTAAAACACCAAGAAAAGCCTAGAAATGGTTCTTCAAATTGAGAAGGAACTGAGAAAACTAGATAATCACTAGAGTATACTCCTTAGAACGCTTTCTTATTTACCAAGCTGAGTGGTGCGGTCGACACGGTTGAAGGAAGGGATGCCATTCAGAGGAACCTCGAGAGGCTAGAAAGGTGGGCCCGGGTGAACCTGATGAGGTTCAACACGGCAAAGTGCAGAGTTTTGCACTTGGGCTGGAGGAATCCCAGGCATCCATACAGACTGGAAGAAGCGGTCCTTGAGAGCAGCTCTGGGGGGTCTTGATAGATGAAAAACTTAACATGAGCCAGCAGTGTGCCCATGCAGCTCAGAAGGCAAATGGCATCCCGAGCTCCATCAAAAGAGGGGTGGCCAGCAGGGACAGGGAGGTGATTGTCCCCCTCTACTCTGCTCTTGTGAGGCCCCATCTGGAATACTGCGTCTAAGACTGGAGCCCCCAGTACAAGGAAGACAGGGAGCTGTTGGAGAGGGTCCAGAGGAGGGCCACGAAGATGATCAGGGAACTGGAGCACCTCCTCTGCAAAGACAGGCTGAGGGAGCTGGGCTTGTTCAGCCTGGAGAAAAGAAGGCTGCGGGGTGACCTCATTGCAGCATTTCAATACCTGAAGGGAGCCTACAGAGGGGAGGGGAATCAACTCTTTGGAAGGGTTGATAACTGCAGGACGAGGGGAAATGGTTTTAAGGTGAGGGAGGGGAGATTTAGGTTGGACGTCGGGGGAAATTCTTTACAGAGAGAGTGGTGAGGTGCTGGAACAGGCTGCCCAGAGAGGTTGTGGATGCCCCGTCCCTGGAGGTGTTCAAGGCCAGATTGGGTGGGGCCCTGGGCATCCTGGTCTAGCATTAAGTGGGGAGGTTGGTGGCCCTGCATATGGCAGGGGGTTGGAGATTCTCATGATCCTTGAGGTCCCTTCTAACCGTGGCCATTCTGTGATTCTTATATTTATTTTTCCCTCAGTGGATGATTAACTGAGTCAGGGCCAAGGAAAAGAACAAGAGAACTTGCTTCAGAATAAAGCAAGTAACCACACAAATTAGTCACAAGCCAGATGCCAGCCCTGTGATCCTCCTGGTCAGCTTTACCAGATTTCCTTGTGCCTGCTGGTGATCAATAAACTTGCAGACCAACCTGAAGTGGCAGATGCAATGTATCTCATAGCTCATACCATTTATGCAGCAGTGAGTCACTCCCCAGTGAATCGTTTACCTGCACATTCTCCCATTGTTTTTAAATCAGTGCTACATTTAGCATTTTTTAAGAACATAACTGAAAGCTGTGTTTTTGTTTTCACCTTACATTAGAAAGAAACCAACAGATGAACTTTGGAGGAAAATTACAAATGAGCACTTCCTTCAAACCACTCAGTGTGACACAGCTAAATACACGAAGTGCACTTATTTGAGATAGGGAAACAAGACTGAGATATCCTTTCTGTTTACTAACTTCCACAGAATGAATTCAAAAGAAGTATTTTTTCCTACAGTTTCTCCCTCTCTTTTTTTTTTTCCCCCCTTAAAAACAAACAAAGAAAAACCCACTGCATTACAGCATGAATTCCCTACTCTTATTTTTTGTATATTCCCCTTGTTACAGGAGTCAAGAAGGCAAGAAAGAACTATCATGAAGCACTGCAAAAGAAGGTTTCAAACACTCTCAAGAGAAGCAGAAAGAGGGTCGGCTTCTATTTTAATCTTTCCTACGTGCTTAGATTAACGTTAACCATGAAAGCCAAACCAAAATACAAAGGAATCCTTAAAATGCTACTGCCCTCAGAATGGGCAGATGTGACAAGCAAGTAGTTCATTAACAAAAACCTGAAGTTTAGTGGTCTGCAATCAGTAGGTCTATAACAGCTCCTATTATACAAGGATACTGTCATACATGAATTCAAGTACTGTTATCTTTTCAGAAGCTGACCAACATTGTTTCAGGAATTTTTTGTGGGTTTTTGTTGCTGCTTTTCTTCTAACAAACAAACCTCATCAGTGTAATTCAAGTAATCTGTAGGTTTTCCGTGACAGACTCTTCTAAGCAGGCTTTTTTGTTTTTAATCTGTCATGGATTTTCAGCGTTAGAATGTGTCTCTTGTAAACATTTCCAGTAAAAGAAATCTAAAGCTAGTGGTCTGTTTCCATTCTAACCATACCCAGGGATTTCAATTGCACACCATCTGGTCAGAGTACAAACCCTGAAACTTCTCTTTCTCCATCAGTTCAAAGTGTGGTAACCTACTGCACACTTCCCAAAAGATTCTCTCTGTAGAATAAAGGTAGGCGACTTCAAGCACACACACGCAAAAAAGTGCTACTGAAGGTTAACTAAAAGAATTTAGAAGTTCATAATAAGATGCTTATAAAACAAATTTAAGAACACTAAGTAATAAAGTCAACAACCTTCACAAATCCTAATTTAATAATCCAGAGGAATCTCGGTATAAATACACAGAAGTTAATTTTTTATATATTTAACAACATACGTGCATTTACACAGCGTTCACTGAGTTCAGAATATATAAACACTGTATGCCTTCACATCCACCTCCTTTTACTATTTGGTGAAAGACACATAGCATTGCAGGCCACTCCTCAGCATTAGCATTTGATCGTCTGTGCGCTTATTTTCTGCCCTATGAAAAAAGTAATGGGGTGAGCATTCTTTTAGGAACACAAAGTAAAGATGAGGATGACAGAAGCCTAGGTGCATACTCATTTCAATCCAGAAGATGTCTGAATGTAAAACCAAATTAACACTGGATACTGGAACAGACTGCCCAGAGAGTCATGGATGTCCGTACCCTGTTCAAGGCCAGTCTGGATGGGGCTTCGAGCAACCTGGTTTAGAGGAAGGTTGCTACAGCAAGGGGATTGGAATTAGATGGTCTTAAACAGTCCCTTCCTATCCAAACAATTCTATAATTTCTCACTTAACCTTATCAAGAAGAGAAAATGAGTATTTCTGATATTTAGAAAGTACATTTTATAATTACTCCAAATTTATTTCTCAGCTGAGCAAAACTCTTCAGAGTAGGACAGAAGTATCAGACAATCGGAAAGCAATACCCATGCAAATCTTCATAGAGGTATAAAAAAAACAGAAATCCCTAACTACAGAGCAAATAGTCTTTGTGCTTTTATTTGAAATCTTGTTTTACAGCACTGAGAAGGCTTAAGTCTGTAAAAAGCTGGGTGGAAGAGTACAGAGGGAAACTATACAAGCATTAAAGCCTTCACGTTGCCTGACCTGTCAAATTACTTTACTATACCATAATTTACCATAAGCCTATTAAGTTCATTCACAGTTGAAGCCAATGAAGACTGCCGCTAGGATTTCTCTCTTGTACAGAATTTTTCTTTCCCAGGAATAAAACATAATTTCATGGTTTCTCTCACATTCATATCCTTCAACATCAACAGATAAAGCATTGCCTTCAACAACTAAAAATTCTCATCGAAATTCTCCTGTTGCAGAATTATCTTTTTGTCAAACTCTGGTCTTACTTGCACATTTACAAAAAGCCAAGTCTGAAAAGTGCAGCTGAGATGAATTCAATTTGAAAGGAAAGTCTTCAGGTGCTCATCGTACACCTTTCCGTTGAATTGCATTCTATTTTGAGGGGATGAAATGAACACATGAGCTTATTGACAGGTTTATATGAAACAAAAACATGACCCAAAATAATTTCAATCATTTCAGCACGAATAGGAGACTTAATGAGATTGACCTAGAAGCAGTGAAGTTACTAAAGAAAAAAACAACAAACAACAATCCATAAGTATTCTTCCCTTTCTTGTCTTCATTTTATTTACATTTTAATATCTGAAGCTGTCCCTTTCACCCCAACATTCTTCACAGACAAAACAGAAGTCTCATCATACTTTTGAAGTATGATGATGCCCATGAATGTATGCTTTTGTGTTGTTTTTTTTTCCTCCAAGTGGAAGGATCAAGGATATGGTTTTAATATGGCTTCCACTTCCATTACATTACTAAAGAGGAAGCCATATTAAAGCCATATCCCTGATGACACGAAGCCTTGTGAACAAGAACACTGAAACTGCCCACTACTGGTTCTATCCCCTATGCTCCTTTCAGTGGCTATAGAGAGGTCTGTAAATAATTTGTACAATTATGACCTTAAATCAAAAATGCTGCAGCTAACATAATTATGTTAATGCACAGAGTGCCAGCATGCAAACTTGGAGCAAATCTTGCACAACTCCAGTTTTTGTTTGTAGACATAAATGAATTATAATACCTGAACAACTTTGATGGTTGATTTTATCAAGATCTCTGCCGTTATTTGCAATACGCTGGTATTCAAGACCCAGTCTAGACCATGTTTCAGAATTAAAAACAAACCAATTTCACAATGAGGTTAATAATTAGACCCACAGGCAGCCCATAAACACTGACAGAATGATACCATTTACGCAGATGCACAGTTACAAATCATTTTTGCGTGCCAAACAGAAATGAATTGGCTACATCCTGAAAGTGCCTCACCATGGTTGTGCGCTTCATTTCTAACCTACTTGAATGTTTTGCTGAAGTTGTTTCATAGTCCTTACACAATGTTTTATTACTTGCCTTCTTCCCCTTTGATTCAATATACTGAACACACACATTGTAAGTCACAGAACAGTATATAAAAAAATAATTATTACATATTGACTTAACTGCTCTAACAACTCCATTCACTAAGAATCTCTTCCAAAATTTAATATTAAACTTGGGAAACGTGCCAAACACCTCCCTTTTACTTTTGCTTGTTCTTCCAGACAAAGCTGATGGGCAAATTTTTCCATACACCATCTCTCCTCCCTAAGGCACAACTTTAATCAGTCGCTGACTGCGGGTTCCTTGACTTTCTGTACAACTCCATCCCTAACTCCCATCTCTAAAGGTTCAAATTTGTGTAGCGCAGGGAGTAAATGAGCCTGACTTCCACAGACCAAGTAAAGAGAACTCTCTCTACATCACAGGTACATTCACATCTGGTGGACTTATTCCATGGTATAAGCACTCAGTGAGCTCCTACTGCCCTGACAGCCTCATCGTTCAGAGAACAGGGGGAACTTCAGTCATCAATCTGGTGAGATATGGCAAAGCCTTAAAGCAGTGCATTTGTATTTGGTGATTAACAAAATACCCTGAAATTAAGCCGCACATACAAACAGCACTTGATGAAAAATCCCCAAATTTCCCAAACTTCTGCATCAAGTCTGTTACACAGCATTAACAGATTTGAGAAGGACAAGTGCTCACCATGTGTGCCTGAAACACCTACAGCACAAAACACAAGAACTCTCTCAGTACACGACTCGCTATCAATCCCCAACAGGCCTGCCTGTACTAGTTGCTCCTCTGGCAGCCCACAAGGCACAAGTAATCCTGGCAAACAGTTTCTTCCACAGAATTAATGCACCACATCCTTCGTGAGCCATGCCAGACCAGAGGTGTTCTCTGTTCGCACACTGAACACCACAAGTGCCAATGCCACTGGCTCCAAACGGGAAAGCTCTGGGCAGACACTGTGCTGCTGCGGGACTGTGGCTGTCTCCATGCAGCTCTCATCCTCCTTCATTTGGGAAACTTGCAAATGGCACAAGAGAAATATTGGAATGCTGCCACTACTGTAACATTTTCTTGGAAATTTTTTTTTTTTTTTTTTTTTAAACATTTCAGGAGCTTTGAACTTCAGGAAAATCTCCTTCAAGACTACCTCTGTGGTTGAAAACCTTTGGCACTGGCACTGAAGTTGGTGGATACAGTGCGCAATGACATCCAAATAAAAATAAATAAATAAAAACTGAAGGAATCTATTCTTTCTTAGCTGTTCCTTGGACCCCATCTGACATCCATCAACATTAACAAAAATTACACAAATTTCCACATATACCAATGAGAGAATATTCCTAAATTTAGAACAAAACTGTGCTAGAGAGGAAACACCTACAATTGCTTATATAAAGAGTTGGCAGAAGACTTGTTTGATGTATCATAGTGCTCTGCAGTTCCTTGGAGGTAATTTATGATTCTTGGCTGTTTTATAGCTCGTTCATTAATTCATGAGAGTCTTCCCAGAAAATCTGAATTTAAGGTAGGGCACAAAATATACTACTGGGTTACACAACTTGAAAGCAAAAGTTTCCTTTCCTTTAATGTCTAAACAACAAGGTGTTATCTCCACACAAAGAATAGGATCGCTGCCCAAAAACTTGTTCTCATACAAATTTCTAGTGAAACATAACCCACAATCTGTCATATCAGCATAAGTGTACTATGGTAAAGTGACTACTTTTTCTACCTATCTAGTACCTTGAAAGCAGTGTTTCAGCTCTGCAGCACTTTCATTTCAGAAAAGTGCTAAGCTCCAAGTACAAGATGAACAGCTGATCATTTTCTAGGTAGACCCATTCTAGCAGACAGAAGAACTAACAAAATGGTCCTGCCATCCCGCCACCCCCAAAAAGGCACCAGTCTTCTTTGAGGCTTTCTCAAGCCTATCTCCCTGTCAGAGTAGCTTGTTATCTTGTCTTATTCTACAGCCAGCAAGGCTGAAAGTCTCTCCCAGGCTAAGGGCATACAAACCAGCTGGGGTAACCCAACAATGTGAGGTATAACCACTACAACAATGTGAGCTACTGGCACTCATTCCCCATTAAAAATAAAATACAAATGTGGCTTTTGTTCAATAATCCATAAACTACCAGTTTAAAAGCACTCATTCAAGAAGCACCTTATATTAGAAGTACAGAATACTAAGGAATATAGTCAACATATGGAGACAAATGTGTATTAATTGTCTGCTTGTTTTTGTTTTAATCACCTCTTAAGCTCACTCTGTTCATCAGATTTTACTTGGTATTTGTATTTGAAATAACTATGCTTTAAGCTGTTGCTATGGGTGGTGTCCACCCTCACTCCCTAGCATGAAAGCTGAGGAATACATAAATTAACATGAAGCTTCCTTCCCCTGAAGGTTTTGTTTAATTTTAGAAGTGTCAGGGAAATGTTAATGCTACATTTTGTTGCATATTTTCCAGCAGCATGTGGCATATGCCGAGAAGGGAAATAACACTGTTTGTCAGTGTGACTTTACAGCCAAGAAAAAAAAAAAGGTACCAAATTAAACACATAATTCATTAATCTGTTAAATACTGTTCTCCTCTAACCAGATCAGAGTTAATAATTTAAAATGGGCACAGAGATCCTTCTCTGCTTATCCAAACTTTACTGCAAGCCAGGAAAAAAGAGTTTTAATCAAGGGATTGTCTACCAAATTTGACCTACCAAGTTGGGAACAAAGTTCTGACAATTAATGCATCATTCTCTAACAAACCTTTATTTACGCAACTTTTAAGTTTAAATACTATAATAAGTGATAAGAATAAAAATCACTAAATGAAACAGAAGCACTTGGGAATAAATTTATCTTTTCACAGAGAAGGAGACATTAAGACTGTTCAAATATTTACAGACTCTAGATTTCATGAAATAGGAAAATTATTTTCTATCCAGCTCAAGTACCACTCATGACTCTTCTACATAAACACTTAAGGAGTTCAGTGTGCACACTCAAGACGAAGAATCCAATAACTTTTTACTTTTACTTTCTTTGCCCAAGAAAGTGAAAATACTTATTAAATTTCGTTTCCCTTAAACTTCACTGGAACAGATACCAATGATTTACCTGTGCATCTAATTTTGACTAGATACCCCAGCTGCCTTAAGCAAGTTTCTTCCTTGTGTGCCTGAACTGACAAAATACCTGGTCCTCACTTCGGTTCCTCTTTACGGACCTGCATCCAATACACAGCAATAATACAGAAGAAACTAGCCTGGTGCTTGTCGCAAAGTTGCAAATGTAGCAAAGCTTTAAACTTTGAGCAGCCCAGTTACTAATGCAAAGCTGCACTTTACACATTTCACTTTTTATAAGTAAAATAGAATACAAGGGCAACTTTGTCTGACTCTTTGCAATGACTGTCACTCCAACTAAGAGCCTCTTCATGTTTAAATGCATTAGAATAAGCTAAGAATGGGTTTATTGTCTGCCCCTCTGTTTTCCATCAAGATCAGGACTGAGCTGAAGAGTCTGCATTGTCCTGTATTTTTCTGGGATAACTGCATTACGGTCAGTGGAGCTGCCCTGAGAAACATCAACTTTCCATAAATAGAGAATGTTTCAGAACACAGAGATAAAGGATGTAAAGTTTCAAACTACATCAGCTTGCCCTGCAAGGTTAGACCAAGTTGCTCATAAAGAGCATCACTGTTTCACTTCTTCCCACTTTTAAAAAGATGCGGTATGGGAACCATACACAAAGCTGACATTACTGTAAACACTTCAAATCAGAAAGCTCTCTCTTGTCCATATAATTACAGGCTTCCTATGTGTTTTGTAAATAAATAGATATGGTACTCACTACTTCAAAATGAACATTAAACCATTCTTTAAAATAGGGCATTTCTCCTCATTTGTGTTTTTTTCAAGCCACCTACCTACGTCTAGAAATGTCGCAGGGATCAAGTAATGAAAATTCTTCTGTAAGTGTTAGATGCAGAATTTCTAGTTGTTACTAGAAAACTTCAAACATGGGTGCTGTTGATTGCTCAACACCCGCAACTTGTATCAATTTTTAAATTTCAGAGATTTCTTGTACTTGGTGTGCAATTACAAGAATCACCATCTATATCTCTGGATGTGACCTGCACAGTGATTACTGCTTATGGACATCTCAGTGGAACACCGCCAAAAGAGCAAGCAGCCTTTGCTCCCAGCTGATACTGAAAACTCCCCTGTATTATTTACCAGTGCTGTTGGGTCTCTCTTTTTAGGATTTCTGACTAGGAACTCACTGACCTTCAAGCACAGCTTTAGCATTTTTCAGCTTCCTCTGCCATCAAGAAGCTATACTAACAACAAAAAGAACAACCAACAGTTTTGTAGGAAGACCAGGGAGACTCAAGTCCAAATCCAATGTGAGCAGCCATGTGGCAAGTCCTTGCCTAGCTTCATGCCTTCAACATCATTAACTAGCTTACAGAGTTTATAAAATAAATCCAAATCAATGGCTTGGGGAAGCCTATTACATCCTATTACTTCTATTTCATCTCTGTAAAGCAGTTGGTTAGATGTTCTGCTGATATTTCCACAGAATATGTTCAGAAAATGCAGAAACCAGAAGCATAAGCTTTCTCAGGCTTTCCAGCAGAATTTTCCATGAATTTGGGTTTTAGACATCACTATGCTTGTTACTGAAAAGACTAGCCAGTGAGACTGTACAGTATTGGTATTACCATTAAAGAGAAATACGAAACTAAGTTTTGCTTGGAGTCATGAGGGAAGGAGGGAAAAGAAAACCAACAGAACATTCTGTAACTGTAACTGGAAGATTTTGGAGAGAAAACAATTAAGGGAAAAAAATGCTAATCCCATCGTGATCATTCTCTCATAGAAGCTGTAGAAATTGCATTCTGTAAAAATAAACAAAAATGAACACTTTTGTATGGTCCATTAGTGCCAGAACATTGAAGAAACATCTTCAATTTTCTAAGGATTGAAAGGATAAGTAATAAGCTGGCAGAACCGCTTAGACATTTGTGAGTTCTCATAAATATTACCTACCACAAGTCTAAGTCACTGCCAGACTCTGGCTTACCTTGGCCTATTTTAACATCTTACCAACTTCTCTGCCAGAGAATAGCTGAACTTTCAAAGGCTTGTGTTGGTGGCATATTCCCCCCCCTTCTATTGCTTAGAAGATAGTGTCAAGTAAGTGACTGTCAGCACCCAGTTGCCTCAAATTTGGTTTATAATCTTTTGGACAGATACCTCAAATCATGATTTATTAGGTTTTTAAGAGCTTTTAAAAAATGATGAAACCCTAACATAAAACTAAACGCTTTAGAGTAATAAGTTTGCATTGAGTATCACTGTACATAGAATAGATGAGCAAGCATTAAATTTAATCAAAGCTGTGTTACAGATCACTTAGAATAATAAACTTGCATAATAACTGGCTCCACTTTTCAGCCAGGTTCTTCTATCTGCTGAAGTAAAATGGAAAGCACACACATCTATGTAAATCCAAATATATATCACACCCCCACCAATTTTGACAAGCTAAGCAGAGTGACACAACTGAAATCATCACCTGTTTCATCTTCTGAATTTTCAGATTATGTATTGTTATACCTGAATCTATAGACAATAACAAACATACAGACTTCCTTCAAGTCCAGCAGGCACAAGGCTGCTGTAACACTAAAGTGCAGAGCATGAGCACTGATAAAGTCTGTAGCATGCAGATGAGCTATCCATTATATTAGGTCCTCCAGTAGAACAAGGGAAAAAACGTGACTTGGAAAGAACAGAATGACTGGACCTTGGGAATTCACTTTAATAGTATTGGAAAAGAAGTGCAACAATAATGCCAGTTAAATAAGATCTAGTTTTCTGCTTAAAGCCATATGGTAAAGGCAAAGCCTACAGTCTCATTCCCATATACGTTTCCCCATCTGCGGAGGCGGCCCATGACAAATACACCAATGAAAACGAAATCACAGCTGCATCCACTTTGATTTCTAACTGCAGGCAGAGAAGAGTGAAACTCTGGACAGAAGAATTCCACAGCCTCTCAGAAGGCCAGCTGGATCTGCCTGCTTTCCTAAATGGAGGAGTGTCCTTATTTCTATTTCTGAGAAACCTCTGGCTCTAGGATGCGTTACAGCCACAAGACCTGCTAGCGCTTCAGATCTGGTTATCTTTTTGTAGCAGCACTTCCCCTTCCGCACTTCTGATTTTAATGTCAGGATTTAATGTTAAAATTGCCATAAGGTTGTCGTAATTCCTTAAGATTTTTGGAGGGGTTTTGTTTGTTATGCTTGTTTAGGGAGGGAATTTTTTTAAAAGGATGGGTGAAATGGGTGCTGTAGCAAGCAGCTGTCAGATCAGACTTCAATGGATAAGACTTCATTTACGTGAAAGAGGAATACAGGTAAGAATTGCAACAAGGGATTACAGTAGTACGATTACAACAAAGCTCCGTATACAATGATTTGCTCTGTTGCTACTCCAGAATGTAGAATAAAAAAGGAAATCAGTCTCAGAAAATACTAGATAACATTGAAATTCCCCACTCTAATTTATAATTTCACTATTCAAGAACAGCTTTCCCGTTCACATCTCCTGCAATGATAACCTTGTAGGCACAGTTTTATACTTCCGCACAACCCTAACAAGAGTCTCACCTAAATTCAGGCAATCTGAAACACAGAGCTTTAATTAGACTTTAAAACAAGCAGCCTAGATAGCAAAAATACTACTTTGAAACAAGTGGCTAAAAAAAATTCCAGAGCAATTCACTTTAAATATATGGTCTCTACTTTCACAATAGCAACTGAGATAGCAGAGAGCTCTGTTTTCTCATTTAGAAGCCGAGTCTGTCATAAAGATACTATCCTGCTGGTAAATGGGATGTTTTGGAAGACACGAACGGTCGTCCAAGTACAAATTTAAAAAGCATATGTCACAAGTGATAAACATTCCTTTTTCTTTATTCTCTTTGCAACTTTTATGTATAACTGCAGCCTCCAACATAACAAAAATGAAAGAATTTAAAACTGTACTAAGGGGAAAAAAACCTAAATTGAAGTAAATATTTTATAACACTTGTTCTGGGCAAGAACAGAACAATTTAACATGCTAAATTTCTGACTCCAAGGAGACACAGATCCGTTTGCTTATGTTCCTTATCTGCAAGAAGAGGATATTATGACTTCATTTTGAAGGGATACTATGGATGAATCCTTTAAACATTTGTGAGATGTTAAGCAGCAAGGAAACAGAGCCAATGAATACAAAACATCTGCAGACATGATGAGAAGGACCACAGAGAACTGAGTCTGATCTACTGCTTTAGCTGAAAGTTAACCCTAAAAAGATGATTCTTGCTATACCCACTCTTCCCATTTGAGAAACACAGCACTCATACTTCACTTCTCACTCAGAGAGAAATGGGGGCCATCAGACATGTACACAGCATCAAGTCCCAACGAGACCCTTCCACCAGTGAAGATCATTAATGTTTTCTTGTTGAGTAGATTAAGTCAACCCCCTAATTCCACCAAACTAAACAGTTGAATACTGATGTTTTAGAAATCCTTTACATTTCTTCATTTTGTAAAAATATAAGAACTGATTCATACATTGTCATATTGCACTTTCACACTATCATGTCAAACAGTAATCCTTTACATGAAAGTCACAGCTGTACTGGACACGTCACACTTGATAAAGATGGGACATCGTTCCTCCGCTTTCCCACATACAGCCTCTCTCCCATTCCCTAAGACAAACTGCATCTTCTCATGTTTGAGAGCTCTTTCCCAACCAGAAACAGCTTCTTCCTTATTATCACCTAAAATGTCCCATCCAATATTGTCACCATTGCTCCAGAGGTACACAGTGGTCCAACAGACAGAACTGATCTAAGCAGTGCTGTTCTCCCCTTGTACTAAACTTCAAAGCCTAACACTCCCCCACACAAAAAGATACATGGCCTCAGGTACCCAAAAAAATCTGGTCTGCTTCTATCAGCTGCACTAGTCCAATTACTAGATGTACACAAAATTTGTAGGCAGAGGTTTTCTTCCTCATATACTTACTTTTACTGAAAGTACTACAGACACAAACAATATACCACACAACAAAAATCCCAGAACACTGATTTACTTTCTGGAAACGTGAAAGACTAAGTTCTGTGACTATATTTGTCCAGTTTCAGCATGTTAAACACATGTAACATTCTCAGCCCAGTACATTATTATTAACAGCTATAAAGATGTCTCCTTTTTCCAAATGTTACGCAGTCTCCCTAGCAGGCTTTCAAAGGCCATTTTCCTCGAGAAGAAATGTTAGTGACACAGATCAGGAAATCATTTCGTTAGGCAAACTTCTGACTGCAAGTTCCAAAGTACACCAGGACCGAGATGCTTTGAAAACTGTCTGCCAGCTGACTTCATTCCACTTTGAGAACAAAAGCAACTCTTTAGAAAGCACTTTCTTAAAGCTGTTAATCCTTTAAAAAGGAAACAATTCTTAAATTATCTGCCCTTTAAAAGCAAACAAGGAGCCCAGGGAGTCTTTCTGAATGGTTTACATAACAATCTGAATAGGTTCCTATTTAAATTTACACAATAGGTTAATTACAGGGCCGCAACAGAAAAATATCTTTCATACTGTTTTCTTGAACATATAAATAAAGAACACTTATCTTGTATTCAGGAAGCATAGGCAACAGTGACTTACAAAGATATTTATCAAAGAAAAAACAAACCCTCAAGCCTTCAAAATTGGAGGCTTACCTGCCATTAAAATACCAAAACATCGAAGAGAAACTGATCGCATCTTCTGCCATACTGAGACTACACACAGCTGACCTACCAGTACTCCACATTATAGATCATATGCCCAGAATTCCCTTTGTAGAATGGCAAGTATCATGTAAAATCATCTAGATTAGTCCTTAATTACTACATCAGCTCTCATTTGCAGCAAGGATTTGGGAACTGCCGGATATCCACACACTTCACTCACTTCAACCGTCAGTGCTGCTCAGCATCTCAAAGACAAACCAGACTTAAGTAGTTCGTAACATCTGGAATACCAGAGCCACAAAATGCAGTATTTCATTAAAATATGAACACATGGTCATTCTAGTAGACCAGAAGCAAGTATGTCATTCAGTCCTGAAAGAACACATGTAAGTGCATATCCCAGACGTGGAAGATCACTTTTGTCTTCAAGACTTCATGTCAAATTCAGAATACACTCTCAACTACTGCCAAAGTAGCACAAGAAACCAACACCCCATTAAGCTCATTGTTACTGTGGTGCAACTCTTCTCAATAAGAAATGTTGTCTAAAACCCACAGTGACAGACTCTGGAAGAGATTCTTCCATAAAAAATTCCAGCAGCAGAATGAGCTACACAAAGAAACTGCCTTCATTTAGAGAAAGCAAAGGAAGAGAGTTCACCTAGTTAGGACAAGTCTTAAAGTGAGACCTGACTTTCTGTTGTTAAGTGTGTTTGTGATTAAAAAAAGAAACATTCGTGCAGTAACATCAACAGGAGGTGCTTCGAGTGATGTGTGAATACTGTTTTAGAACAAGTGACTTCTCTCACAAGCATAATTCCAAAACAGACATAGGAGCCTGATAGCCCGATTTAATTCCAAGACAAAAAGAACTCTTGACGTTACTTGGCTTTCTGCAAGATTTTTTTAAGGGCAGATTTAGCTAAGAGCTTAAAGCTCTCTATTTTGCGAACAGGACGTTACTATACAAAAGAAACAATATTGACTCCTTTTTACAAAACACACATTTCTCCTTTACATGAGAATACAGCAATATTCTGCTCTCTGCAGTTAACGACTTAAAGGATGACTCTGCTTAAAGCATCCAGAATCTCTATGCCAAACCTTTACAACGTGACTGAGATAGAAGATAATTACTAATACACTTTCACAGTATGTGTGCAAGTAGCAGTGAATCCAAGTCTCCCAATGCATCTTAAAAGGAAAAAAATAAAGGTCGCTAATCTTTTCAAAGTACTTCCTCTTGCAACGTTAACAAAAGCTTTTTTTTTGCTTTGCATTTTAAGGCGGCTTATGCAAGCTCCATTTAACCATGATGAAGATGCGAAATTAATTCCAATTCTCATTATTCCACTCAAGTTGCAAATGATCTCCAGGGAGGCCAAGAAGCCCCTCAACACAGACTCGTAGTACGAAGCACAATTTTTGTTCACTGCTGCCTTTATTTTCAACTACACAGACTGCTTTGACCACCAAAACATGCTTTGAGGACTTGACTAACATAAGAGCAATCTATTTCTCAAGCTGCTGCTATTCCCAAAATTCTCACATGCAAGAGAAGTTTACGTATGTTTAATTTGTTCCACAATATCATGTTTTGACAGTATATTGCTGAAGAACCACTTGTTCATCTCTATAAGTCTGGCACCTGCAGCACTGCTCATTGATTGAAAAAACAAGGAGATTAGTTTCATAGTTTTGATTGTGGTTCACTTGCATGACAAAAGGCAGAATGTACCAGAGTAACTCAAATGATTCAGTCTAAACTTTGCTTATACTTTTTTTTTTCTTAACCTGTAGGGAAGAAAAGCAGGAAGGTTTCCTCACTTAAGGCACTTTTATGCCAAACTCTAAAGTAGGTTCATAAAGCTGCCGGAAAAGACCACTGTAATTCCATTCATTTCATAATATTTGCTTCTGCCCAACAGTTTCATGAGCAAGATAAGTACGTTTTTAACCTCTATCTGAATAGTGGCATTTGTTCGACCTGATTTCCATTCCTTATTGCTTTGTGCTTTGAGTTGCCATTTACACTAGCACTAGCTGGTTGCAATACAGTTCATTCAAAGTGTATCTTGTGCCAAACCTAAAAATAACTGTATTCTCCCCAAGAGAACACATGAAAAGTAGGTTATTTAGAGAGTTTAGGATTAGGTATACAGTAGTTCATCATAGATAGATATTCGTCTGCAACAAGTAGTTTTTCTCTGAAGAAGACAGTGAAGTCAGTCCTGTAGCAAGCAGCAACAGCTTTTATTTCCTTCACCCACTTATTGAAACACCCACGAATCAGCAAAGGCTGGTGTTGAGGAACCTTTCCATTTGCCATTAGTGCTAGAAATTGACCACATACAATGAATACAAAGCACATGCCTGATTGTACAAACAATGTTTTCAGCTGATTTCTCAGACAAAGAAAATGAAACTGCTTCATTGCACCTGAATCTTTAACCACTGTGAATCAGTAGCTTTTAGAGGTAACATCTGCTTAGTTATGATACTGACAATCCACACGCAAGTTGTAAGTAATAGTTAAAAAAAAAAAAAAGTACTAGAAAAGTCAGTGTATTTTTTTCTAGAGAAGAAATGGGGTTGTAGTCTTAAAGACGCAATACGCAGGATAGTCACTTACAGCTCTACACACATGGCTCCAGTTTGAAGTCTGGCAACTGCAAGAGATTTGCTAATATTTTCACAAGTAAAAACATTTCTATCACAGCCTCATTCGATCTCAAAACAATTACTTAAAGAGTTAACACGAAAATTTAGGCGTGCTTGTATTGCTTTTTAGTGTAGTGTTTTCTTACACAGCACAGTGGTATTTTCCATATGAAAGCCGTGTGTCTGGAACAATACCTAATTATCATCATCTATTAAGACCTGTATTCCAAAACATTTTAGAAGTGGTTTTGGACTGCTTTTTAGTTGGCCACCTCCTACCAGTCAACAGTAAAGAGCTTCAGAATCACCGCTGGAAAAATGAAGTTACAGAGTACAATGCTGCCATCTGCTGAATACTGCTTCTCTCTACTATTTCCAAGGGTTCAGTCACACGTTTTTCAAGATTCACCTCTTTAACTTGATCAAGTTGAGGGAAAAATAAACATTTTTAGGTCAAGCATTGATTCAACTGCAGTCAAGGACAGCAGCTTTACTACCACTCATGTGATGACCACCCAACACTCGCTAAAACCCCACAGATCTGCATGTAATGCATGCAACACAGCACCAAAGCCTTGCTGAATGTTGCTCCTGTCAGCAGCAGGCCCCTTAACTAGTATTTCATGCACAGTGTGACAACTCTGGAACAAGGTATCCAAATCTGTGGCTTCCTTTAGGTGTGCATAATGCAAGTTGCTCACCAAACAGTATTAAAGAAAAACAAAAACAAGACCATGGCAAAAGATGTGATCTTCTTGTATTTCAGCAAAGCTTTGGATAATGGTGCATCCTCACTTTGAACACACAGGTTTGGGTGCCACAGCGTAAGACACAATGCTATCAGAAAACACCCCAAGAAAGGCTACAAAAATCGTTAAGGGTCTTACAGGGCAGGATGTATGAGGAGCACTGAGGTCCCTGGGTTTGCTCAGCCCAGGGCAGAGGAGCTGAGGGGAGGCCTGATGGCGGCTGCAGCTCCTCACAGGGAGCGGAGGGCAGCGCTGAGTTCTTCTCTGTGTGACAGAGACAGGGCCCGAGGGAACGGCATGGAGCTGTGGCAGGAAAGGGCAGCTGGGGGTTAGGGACAGGGTCTGCACCAGAGGGCAATGAGCATGGAACAGGCTGCCCAGAGCAGGGTTCAAGAAGTGTTTGGACAATGTTCTCAGTTTGAGTTTTGGGTGGTCCTGTGTGAAGTCATATGTAGTGGTTCTCTGTGGATCCTCTCTGCAATTTTATGAAAGTACCCCTATGTCATTTTGGCTGTGACCCACACGAGCTATAGCAAACAAATTTAGGTGCAAGTACTGAATTCTGTCATGGTCTGTACTGCACAAGTATTATCAATGAAGCAGTCTCCAATTCATGCACTGTTTTCCAGTGTTTGATTGTTACCTCTTGGGTAAACTCCTTAGCTTTGTTTATCTTAGTATAACTCTTAAAGAGCATGCCAGATCTTTTTGTTCCCACTTAACCAGTATAAATCTGAATAACTCCACTTAACAATATAGTGAACATGCACCTCCATTTCTATTCATGTAGACAAATCAAGGATGAAAGCCTGTACACCAAATTTTAATTACGCATGGCCTTACTAGATAGAAGCTTAAAAATGCAAGTCTGATTTTTCCACATCTTGCACGGAAGCAAGCAAGAACATAATTATCATAACACTTTTGCATTAGAATAGTACCTGATATTCTTTTTAAACAGGCTGTAAGAACTCTAAGGGAGAATGCTAAACAGAAAACAATAGGTCTCTTTTACATACAGGATAGCAAATAAGATCAGCAAGCAGTCTGCCTCTTTGTTATTGTTTTTCATTTCTTGAGAAATCCTTAGGAAAAATTCAGCCTCAATCATATCATCTAATTTGACACAGCTCCACAGTAATTATGATGGATTCATGCTGCATCACTTACACTGATAAAAGGAAATTACCAGAAGATTCCAGAAGCACTTAACTGGACTTAATTCCAAGCATAAACTCCTAAGTGCTCCATTGATGACTGTCAGTTTGATTACAGGATGAATCACATACCAAGAAATACTATCACTGTGTATTTTAAGACAGTTTTATTTCTAGCAGTACTAGCAGGGTGGGGAGAAGGTTTTGCTCAGAGATTAAAACACTCATCCATAGTTTCATTTACTTGTGGGATGAAGAAAGCCAAATTTTGGAAAAAAGATTTTACAAATTAAAAAAATTAAACATAGTAAGCTGACATTTTACACTAAATTGATCATTTATGATCGTTAGGTCATCAAATACAGAAAGAGGACAGAAAGAGTTTATCAGTAAAGCAAAGCACAAACAGAACACGAGAAATACAGTCAATAGCAGCACTAAGTTGAAGCAAGGATTTGTTTGCTCAGGGTAGCTCAAATGTCCATTCAGTAAAAAAAATGCAAGAAGAACTTTTGCAAGATCAAAACTTACATTTACAATTTCAAGCTAATGAAAGAGTGAAAACACTAGAAGTGGTTATGCAAGAGACAGAAACAGCGTTTACTTTTTTTTTTTTTTTTGTCCTCTGTGCAACAGGCAAGATGCATTTGGAGCTGCAGCCACCAGTGCTACAGAACAGGTTTTTGGGTCTGAAACTACCTCAGGATTCCCTGCAGACTGCCAGCATGGCTAGATTTATACATGGTAACTTGCACTGAGCACTTACTCAGACTTCGTTGACCACTAATGGGCCATGAACATCATGGAAACATCAAACATATCAAATCAAATGAGCACACAAAACAAGCGCAGGCTAGGTAGTACACAAATAACTGACAATATTACATCACAGGGTTGAGTTCACATACAAATTTCAATGATGCTGTTCTCCTAACTAGTATTTAATTGTTACCACTAATTTTTTTTTTTGTTGTCGTTCCTTTTAAAAGAACATCTCACAGACCCTGAGCCTGTGAATTAAATGTAGCTACTACTAATGCTGCTAATATTTCTCCAAGATTATACATTGAGTGGTACAGCCAAGACCAGCACTTTCATCACTTGTAATCACTACCAGTTTTTCCTCTCTAATTTGTCTGTATTGGTTATAGCTTTCTTACAGGATATGGTTTGTTAGTATCCAATGTGTATTGTTCACATCTACTCTAAGATTATTACTCAGTCAATGCAAGTACAATTGAATTTAGATGTACTGTTCTTATTTCAACTGTATCCAAACCACAACTGTTATTGGAAACTTCTGGTTTAAGTATCTTTCCAAATTGATCCTTAAACCCTACTTTCTTATATTGTCCAGTAGCCATCTAATAGAGTAAGCTACAGGAACTTTCACCCCATTATTCAATGGATTAGCTTCCAGAGAAAGCAAGCAACTTAATACACAGAAATATTTAATGTAAAAATTAGTAGTCAGGGTGGTATTTCAAACCAGAATTCATTAGAGACATCAAGGAACTGCAGTCTTCTAATTATCATGTTTCAAAAGGAAGTCATCTTGAAGGAGCAGCTCATCATGAACCATTTATGATCAGCCCTGTTAGCTGTTCTCCTCAGCCCTTGCTTTACAGATGTCAGGCCCCATTGATACTCCTCCTGCCCTCCTCATGAAAAGCCTGAGGCACATTAAGCCAAGGCAATCTGAGCTCAAAGAGCAACTCAAATATGCCCAAACTAGAGAAGGTACTGTGCTAACAGTTCATTCTGCATTTGCACTGCAATTGAGCAAAGATCCTGTGGATTTCTGAACAACTCCTTCTTCCCCCTTGAACCAAATGAAATCCAGACAACTCAGGCAATGCGCTACCCAAATACTTCTATCAGCACAATTTTGACTCTTTTTTGCCTAAATAAAAAGCATTATCATTTCAAATCACATGCAAGAACATAGTTCAGGTAGCTATGTATTTACAACAAGACAAGTCTTAGGTCAGTAACCAGTGCCATCTACCCAGTAAAATACTAAATAAAATGCAAAAAGTCGGACAAGAAAAACCATTAAGTATAAAAAAATTCTCTTCTTCCAGAGTACAATGCATCTAGCCCAATGGTTGACTCTTTCAAAAAATATAACGCTTTTAAGAAGTCAATTCACAGACATTCATTAGATCATCTATCAAAGTAGCATTATGCCACTGATATCTGGCAACCCGGTGTCTGCAATACAGAAAGTCTCATCCAAAATGATGCCTGCTAAGTGCAGCAGTCTTCACATTTTTTTTTTACTGCTCAGCATGCACATATAGATACAGAAGAGTTTATTACGCCCTCTCATTTCAGATGTTATCCCCAAGTATCATTTCAATGTTGTATTAGCAGCTAATGGTGAATTAATATGTTCCAAACTGCTGCTCTTCTTCCCAGCAATTGTACTTTACAGCTTCCATTACCTGCATTGTATATGCATAAGCAGGAGGCTTTCCTTTGGTCAGTTATTTATCCTATAACTCACAATTCTGTTTTCAACCAGTATTTACTGCTGAATCATGCCAAAAACCACATATACTGAATGAACCAATGGGTCATACTTTAAAGTCCCATTAAATTTCTGGTTTCCTTTCAGCCAGATGTAAGCTTCCCATTATTTTTGGCCAAACTTCATCCACTTCTAAAGCATGAGGCAAATACACTGACATTGGTGAAAATGTACTCATTTGTATTATACTTTAAAACTGTATTCCAAAAACAGTTCATCTCAGCTGCTTGACAGTTTGATCTTTACTTTTGGAAGCATTTAGATGACAGGCTGCAATTGGAATGCTCCTCAGCTTTCAGTAATCCATGAGAGAATGCTGAGATGTCCAAACATCGATAAGATTTTACGTTCAACCATCTCTCTAGACTTGAGCTTCATGCACCTGAAAAAGTGAAACTATCCACACCACTGCCCACAGATAATTTTAAACACACCCGCGTGCAAGCTATTTGATCAGTTTCTACATTTGCCTCACAGAAACAGCAAGCCCCACCTAGTGAGTCTGGGTACTCAAGAGCACATGGGATAGCCACAGTTTTCAGACAGGTCAGCATTCTCCAGCAGTGGTTAGTGAAATAACTGCCCAGAGTATAGACACTAATTGGGTCTAATGTACAGAGAAGAAACAACAAAAAGAATGCACGAGTTGCAAATACTGATTTTCCAAACCTCAGTGTAAATGCTCTCACATAAGAACACCTCAAATATATTACATTTGCAATGAAAAGCAGTTTTTGCAACATCCAGATGCTTAGAACTAAGTAGACCAGCATCAATATCACACACACATGCCCTAAGCAGCCTTGAAAGTTTGGCCAAGTGTTTCAAGAGTATACAAATCTAGTCGGGCATTCTGGTAATCAGGCATCTAAAGGTGCTGGGACTAGTACCTTAAATTGTCAGATAACAAATTTGTCTTCAAGAATGAAGACAGACCATAGTGCACTTGAAACTAAGGAAACAGAAGTCTCGAGCTTTAGAGGACTAGAATAAGAGACACAATACGTTAATTGAAGGAGTTGGCCACTGAGCTGGCCTAAGACCCCAGCTGTGACCACTCTACAGTCATGCATGTCCACATCGAGCCCTGTGGGAAACACAGTACATCCAAAGCAATTCACAGAAGGGTTCACAGGACACAAAGGATTCATCTGCAGCCACCACACTGACATGAGGCAGCTGGTATAGATCTTGCAGTGTAGTGTAAAATCCTTAGAGCTGTTGTCCAAAGTGTGTAACAAGTTTAAGCAGGCAGGAAGCACACAGAAAAATGTGGATGGGGAGAGAGAAAGAAGAATATGCAAGAATGCTTCCTGCTTTCCTCAGAAGGGCACCAGCTTCAAGGCATCCCTCTCCTATTGAAGCTGAGGCCTTCTGCAAGTGTCCCTGAGCATACACAAGAGCAAATCCCCAAGCCTCAGGCCTGGGCACTTCGCAGATACACTCCCTACTCCCCTTGACTGAGAGCACCCTCAAATCTATTATCTTCCTACAACCCCCCCTCTCCTCACCCTCCAAATGAAGTGGACTCATCTTCACTTGTAAATATTTTCATCCTGCCACAATGGCAAATGAGTTTATACAAAATCAGAAGATATTTTTTCCAGAACGTAGTTCACTAACAAAGCCACATACAATTGCATTAATAACAGCTTTAATATTAACTGAGCTTCATGCTTGCTTGAACAAGTCTGATATGACTCTCCTTAAAAACAGATGAATGTCCTCTGTTAAACAGTGAACAAATAGTACTTAATTTTAAGGATTAGAATTGATTAACTATAATACTTACCCCGATGTCTAGGATATACATAAAGTAAATGCATGCAGTGAAGTAAATTGACTCAGAGTTTTATTATCCTCTACCTTGCAAATAATTTTAGTTATTGATATTTGCGATCAATCTGACAACCTCTCTCCAATACTCAAAAAATACCTGTCTGCGAGCTGCACTACAAACCTGCATGGCCTGTGGCACAGTGTCTCAGATATTTTATACATTTTTTTTCCCCCAAAAAGATAAACCATTAAAAATTGTTTCCCTAACAACATTCATAGCTGTATTTTGTGGTAAAATTTTTAGATACATTTCCTAACAATACCCTAAATCTGCTGTCTCACAATGAAAGGTTTCTCAGCTAAAGCAGGCAGTACAGGCTTGATTCCCTCCTTCATGGGAACATGCCTCCACCAGCATTTGTAATCACAGACTCTACCCCCTGCCATTTCAGCTACTTTCCCAGCTTTTTCTTTCTCTGGGTTTGGTTTAGTTTGTCTTGCTGTGTCTTGAGCCTTTTCCAAGGTTTCAAATATTTAGGCTGAACCAAAACTATTTGGAAAAAACAGGAGTCTTTTTCCACCTTAAAAGCAGAACCTAACACAGGAAACTCAGCATAAGCAAGAAAATTAAATGGGCACAAACACCAGTACTGATTATCCACTTCCTTCCTTTTCCAAGCCAGAAAGCTGAGCTCTCTAGTCCTCCCACACCCGCTCTAATCCCTAGAGAGGCTGAGGGTTCTCTTACATTGGTACACTGAAGTAACTGCTCAAAATATACAAAGAAAAACTGCCTCTTGAGATCACTCTTTGCTCAAGCAAAATGTGCAAGCTAATTTGCTTTCTATAGGGGCTCTATTAAGCTAGAATAACTGGCTCAAGCTCATTTATTTGTTTTTCACTGTCCTATATAGCATGTTCATACATCTATAACCAGACAATGCTCCCCAAAAAGCTTCCTCATCTATGGTGTTGTTTTTTTTTTTTTTTTTTTAACCTCCCCTCCCATTCTCTTCTGTTTTTCTTTGTCTTCCTACACTCTGCCGTATCATTCTTGTTACCTCTACAAACTGGGGTTCGAAGAGCAATACAAGTCCTCCTTATGAGGTTTTCGACTGGAATGCCCTTTCTTATCCTTTTCCTCAGCTGCATACTAAGATTTGGATTAAACAAGTCCTTTCCCCTTGGTTTGCAAGCATCGACACTCTATTCCTCTCCTCCCAGCTGTTGTTTCTTAGTTTACTTCCTCCATAGCATAGGAATCCTCAACAGGAAGCAGCCAACTGGACTTTAGGCAGCTCTGCAAGAGAGCCTCTAACAGCAGCTCTTCTTGAGCAGGTTTGTTTAGAAGAATCCAAGCTGGGCCTGCTGTGCTGGCACTTTGAAACAGTACTGAATTCACATGGACTTCAAAAAACATGACACATCCTATACACCTCTGTTACTCTCAACGCAACTAATCAACAGATTTTAATTTCAGAAAGTTCCTCAAGATGTTATACACAAAAGAAAAATAAATCACTAGCAAAAAAGTACCTATACCTCCAGTTGACTTGGTTTATCTTGGAATTACCCTTGGAATTTTTGCCTATTGTTCTCTGCTGCACACAACGAAACATTTGCAAGCAATTTCTATTTTTAGGATGTCTGGGAACACTTGCTTGGGTTTTCCTTTTTCACTGTGGAACCACAGTGCCATCTATTGGAAAAGTTAAGAAAAGCATATTCTTACTTGCTATTTATTAAGACTGAAATACTACTTCAGATTCAAAACAATTAAGCAGACCAAGTCTTCATAATACTTTACAGACATTTTTTGGAGTACACAAAACTCAATACAGTGGAAATTTCAAGATCAGTACACTCAAATTGTATAAAGCAAACACTCAAGAGCCTCACAAAAATCAGGACTACAACAACATGCAACAGACAGAATAAATGGCAAGAAGTTGTATCAAAATAATAAGTAATTACATGCAATAACTCTGTCCTACCTTCTCCTACCATCCTGCATCTCCCATTCTAATGGGACATCCCACACAAGAAATATGCAAACGTAAAACCTGTCCTATAAGATGATTGTAATTTATCATTCACAACCACTCAACAGATGGATCTCCATAAAATTCTTCCTTTAGAAGTAAGTAACAGGTATATTTGTTTCTCTATGAATCTATAAAATTATCTCTTTCCACTCAGTGGGAAGGAACTCAAGGCAATTAGAGAAAGACTACAGAGTGAGCATAACACCATCCTTAACACTGAATGAAGAACAACAGTAATTTAAAAGAGAGGGACCTTCTTAGAAGGGACCCTGGAAGGATTTCAGAGGAGCTAGGGAGCTACAGGCCTGCAAGCACGATGTTCACATGTGGAAAAATGAAAAAATGTGCTATAGGGTACAAGACCTGCATCCTTAAGTAAACAGGCCAGAATGGAGAAACCATAGTGCCAAAACAGAAAAACCCTCCCTTCTGAAAATACTTCCAGGAATGCCCAGGGAACAGTCTGAACCACAGCCTTTGCAGCTCTAGCCAAACTGAGGTCACCTATGAGGACAGTGACACACAGCAGCAGGTCTGAGGGGCATAAAGAGCATCTGGCTGTCTACTTATCAAAAGGAGAATGAGAAGCAGCTGAACAAACTGTTACCAGGGAAAAGAAGCAGGAAGGAGGAGAGCAATTACCTCCCTCTGCATCACTTTAGTACATCTAGTACCTTATACTAGAAAACATTTGTGCAATGTATATACTTATGCTAAAGTTCTAGAAAATACCAATCATATGCAGACACTGTAGTATAAAGGCAGATTTACATACATATCTATACATTAACACTGCCAACTAAAATTAAAGCAGTAACCAATAGTTCAGGACCTGGAAGCTCAACAAAACAAAGGAAACCTTTAGGATAAACAAAAAAACATACTTTTGTCTCCTAAGCCTTAAACACCCACTTTTCAGAAAAATACTTTTAAATGGAGGAACAGTAGGCAGACTGGGTCACTTTGTCAGAGCTAGAGAGAACACAAGGCAAGACCAGAGCTTCCCAAGCCTACAGCTCCACAAGCGCACACCCTGAGCAACCTTCCCAGGGCACCCAGCTTCACTGTTTCACCAGAGCAGAGAGAAGCAAATTGCAGCAAACAAACTCACTAACCTCTGCTCCAAAATAGCACCCTTCTTCCTTATGCCACAAGAGGCTAGCAGCAAGGCCCAGGGATCCACACCAGAACAAAAGGATATCCTAGCACCACCAGGTGTCCCCAGACAGGCCATAAAGAGTCACACCCCTCCCCAGATGCTTTAATTTATCTTACCTCATGGTCCAGCATTCCTCAGGATGTACTAAGACTTTTGTAAAAGTTCTGTACAATTTGTTTCACAAACAGCCATTATACACAGGTAAATAACATCCTTTTGTTGCAAGCTGAGTGAATTCCCCCTTAACTGTCTTGATTTTATATGACTTCCGGTGTGAAATCCCCATCTCATATCTCTCTCAGGTGTTAAGCAATCAGGAGCGTGGACTTCTACTGCAGGAATGCAAACAGGTGTTGCTCACATGGCAGTTTTAGTCTTTGAGTCTTTGCACTGTGCAATTCTCACTGCTTGTCCTGCTGCTCTCTGGTACAGCAGAAGCACATTACAGAGAAGCTGGGCCGCTGCTGTGAATGCAGTAAGTAGCGTCCATTTTGTGCTCCTTGGATATGGTAAAAATTGTGCTATCACCCTCAGCAAACCAAGCCAAAATCTTTATTACAAACAGAAGGCTCCTGTTAGGAAGAGGAGGAAGTTGTATTTTTCCCAAGTCTTCATAAGGTGGGTCCAACCTTGGGAGTAGGTTGCCTCTGCCATCACAAACAACAGGCTTTCTGTTATTCTCCTTTTCAGTTGCACAGAAATAGCATTTTCATTTTTTTTTACTACATTAACACTTCTGTAAACATTACTCCATCCTGTCTTCACTCCCCATCATTCTGATGTACTCATCCACGAAGGAGGAAACATGAAACAGTAAGCAGAAGATGAATTGTATCTCTACTCTGTTTATTTAGGCCTCATCACGCTGAAACGGTGCACACCTCAGCCGCAAGTGTACCATCACTGAAAGCAATGGTGAAGTTTCCTGAAAAATTCAGAGAAGCCAAGGTGGTCGCTAGGATAGGGAAGATGTGGTAACTGAAGAACTACAATTAGAAGAGAAGCTTCAAGGAATTAGGTGCCTGCATAACACACCTGTGGGCTGATTTGGGCAATGGTGATGCCTCTGGCTGCACAATCCCAATGTTCTCAATAATTAACTATATAAGTTACAGTGCTGTACTAGTAGGTTAAATAGATGCTAACAGGCATTTTTACAAGCTCTGGGCCTAAGTGTTTGAGAGGTATCTTCCAATTTTCTCTTTCCTGAAGAAATTGCCCTTTTTCCCCAACGTGGCCACTTTTCCAATTATAAAAGCAAATCTAAAACTATTTGAGTTCTTTTCCTTCCTTCTCTGGACTACACATTTGCAAAATATTATCATATTAGCGAGCAGTTACGGTGAATATGCATACTGAAGGAGGCAGAGATCGCTTGTAGTGATCGCAGAAGTCAATAGGTGGCGCTGTCTTAAATAAGCTACTATAAAGCAACCTTTACTTCCTGCAAGGTGGCACATACAGCTTTACCAGGACGACGTTGACTACTGCATGCTAAAAAGCTGCTCTATAAAAGTATTAAAGGCGCATCTTTGTGAGCACGTGTCTACACAACCGAATGTATAAAAAAAGTGCCCCATGCAAGCGCTCCTTCTGTGTGTCCACTTCCCCCCTGCTTCTAGAACAAGCAGAAAGGATCCATCCACACACGTCCGTGGCAGCAGGGACACGCTTAGAGGCCCGCATATAATTTTTCCATAAGCTTATCAGTTCCTCCATTTCCTCTTCAGGAACAGTCTCAAAAAAAGCCCTTTCTTTCTCTCAAAAAGCACTGTGCTCCAGGTGAGGCTCGAACTCACAACCTCGGCATTGCTCGGCTTTAGTACTGCTGTATAAGTACCGCGCGCTAACCGATTGCGCCACTGGAGCCCTGACACCAACTTCTCCCGAACGCTTTATCAAGCACTCGCCCAGCCCGGGCGGGGGAAGGGCAGTGTGCTTCTTCTTTGTGCCCTACGTCCAGCCATGGCCCCGCCGCGCCCCGGCTTCCTGCCAACGCAACACTCTCGCCGTTACCAGCGACACGGTTCTGCGGGAGAAACGGGCTGGCGGTCTTCTCGCCCCCGGGAGGGCGGCGCCACGAAGCGCGGGAAGGCGGAGAGCAGCCGCGGCGCCGGCACAAAGCCCTCCCACCCCGGGTCCCCGGCGGTCGCGGGGCCGCATGGCGGCCGCGGTAAAGAGCCCGGCTTCTCCCCGGAGCGGGAAGCGGGGCCGGACGCGAGGAGGACTGCCGAGATGAAAACACTGAATGTAATCATTATTTATGCCCAGAAACAGCACAGTATATACACGATTTATTACTTAGAAACAGTTATTAGAAAAACCGACTACCTTGTGCATACATTTTTTTGTTGAAGTACAGTGCTAACGTGAACTAGTTTTGCAGTCAGCTCTGTCACTTTATATCTGGAAGGAAAATAATAAACAGAATTGGCATCAGCAGACATTTAAACACAAGCAGTGCTCCAATACTGCTACACAGCTGACACAAGGACATAATCTCTCTATTTTTCCTCCCATCATTACACACTGACATCGTATTTACTTTCCTTAGATGTGTGACAGCTCTGCTGGGCTGCTGACATAATCATCAGAAAGAAAAGGTTGTTTTCTGCATCTGCTTTACTATGGGCAAATCAACAATCCAGACCTGTCATAACAGAGTGCATGGCTGTGCAGTGCTACAGGAGCACTTGGGTTTCCATGGCCTCTAAAATGAAATATTCGTGATCCAACACAGCAGGTGACGGGCACTCAACCAGCTTTAAGTAGATGGCACTGATCTCCAAGGTTGAGTGTCAGGTACACGTGGCTTCATTACCTCCTCCCCTACAGAAGATTCATAAATGAGCTGAAACCTTTAGAGGCTGTGCCGAATGGAGACAGGGCTCTTCTTGCCTGTCAAGACAGCTGTTCTGCTGTTGGTGCCATTACTGTGGCCGTTACTTAGAATGATTCAGTAGCATACAGCATTGACAGATGAAGTAACACATAACCACTGTATCTTAACCACTGATGAAGGTGACTGGCAGAGAGAAGAAACTGCTGTCAGTTCATTTCTCAGAGCAATTTTACATCATTGTGGACCACTGTGGATGGAATGCCAGAACACTGCAATTGTCTCCATCACCCTTACTAGTGCATCAGTATACTACCAAATAAAATAAATTATGCAAAGATTGCCATGAATATAATTTCGTCCAACAGGTGCATCTTTGGCAAGTACAAAATTGTCAGCATGAATTAAAGCTGAAGCTGTGAATGTACAGGCAAGATCTTTATTGCAGATTCAGCCTTAGACAAGAGGGAGGACTCAATGAATCTGCCTGTGATATTTATACAGATTATAATCAGCGCTGTTGTATTTTAATCAGCCTTCCCATAAAAAATGATAGCGATAGTAAAGATCCAAGCAGATGCTGTAGGATCTTTAACTCTTGCTTTGCAATGTGATCCACTTGTTGTTTTTTGTTTTTTTTTTTTTTTTACATTTGTCCCCCCCTGCACTGACTGAGGCCTTGGATAATACATTTATAAATGAAAAACAGTGAAAACTTGGCCACATGAACCAGTTCACAATTAGGAACAAAACTTTACTTGGACTGCTGTCATAAGTCTATTACCAATTTGAATTTTTATTTCCAACTATGCAGGGTTTTTAAAATATATTTATATAAATGATGCTTTCAGTTTAAAATGTACTTCCTTCATATTGTTTCTTGAAGAATGTTTTTGGACACAAGAAGCATAGAACTGACAAAAAAAAAAAAAAAAGCAAGCATGTTCAGGTGTTTTTTTTTCCCTATTAACACTTTTTCCCACACCCATAATGCAAAAGGTAGATTGATTACTTTTTAGTTTTGTACTTTTACTAGCCCTGCATTTCTCTCAGCAAAACCTGACAAATCTTGAGCCTTTACCTGTGCCCTCCCTCCTCAGGGAAGGATATGAGCCAAAAGCAGATGTAGAAACCTGTGATTTTGGAACAGACTTTGAAGGATGGGAAGAGCTACTGAAAAGCAGAGTAGCAAGAATAAAATTACAAGTCCCAATCTAGTCATGAGGTATACGAACTTAACTGAGTCTCACAGAGGCTGCAGCACTAGGTCTGGTCTTTGCCTCTCCAATACACTCCAATGCACAGAAATTGCATTTTGTTGCCCACTACTTCCAGGCTGCACAGACCATTTCTTATCTCTCCTCAAAAATTGCAGCATTCCCTCACATTCACTACAAAAAGGAGAGCCCATTAATTGCATTTTTTCAAAAGGTTCCAAAAAATGCTGCCTTCTTACAGTCACCTCCACTTCCTAGCAATGGTAAATTTTATAAGTTAACTTCATTGGTTTCCCGAATGTTTTGTTTTTTTTCATATCTCACTCTAGCCATAAAATGGATTTATCAGCTTATACAGAGATAGTGTTCTCTGCAGGTAATAATGCCTTGGATGCTGCCTAGTGGGAAAAATAGTGGAGACCAAAGATGAGAGTAGGGGGTTGAGACAGAATAACCCTGCAGTTAAAACTTGCACATTAATATTGGCTTTATCAGATCCAGTATGTGTTTTTCCCTGCTGTGAATTTGGACAGTGTCTTTGCTTTCATGCCTGACAAATGGAGTCCTGCTCTGCAATCCCTTACTAATGATGAGGTAGAGCTTTACAAAACCACTGTCATTAAAAGTGCCTTCAGTTCTCCTGGCAGGGTCACAATCCTCTCAGTGAAAGTGCCTTTTAAATAGAAGATCACTTTCCTTTGCAGCTAAATAGCGTGCCAGCAGCCTACAGAACAAAAAGCACCTAAATGTTCTTGTCTGTAGGTCCAAAACTGTGCGTAATGAATCTGTCACGCAGTGATGCCTCACGACCATTAGTTGTTCTAACAGTGGAAATTTCACATACTAAATAAATAATGTTACTTTTTTTTTTAATAATAATTGAATGAAATAATAAGTACCTTGCGCTTATTTCATGGAAAAGTATTGCTAATACCATACTGACAATAATAATGTAACAGAGTTATAATCCCCATGCTAATCTTTTTTACCTAAAATAAGTGGAACTTTCTTGGATCAATTACATAAGTAATTTAAACTAAATTGCAAAGTAGTAGAGATGAAAGTAAAGCAGAGTCACTCTCATGCTTACAAAAGTAAGAGTTATAGAATTAGTTTCAACTCATACTCCGTTGCCTTTTTCTCCCCCCTCTCATAGGAAAGTTACATTGGTATAAGGCTAAAGAATACCCCAGTGTGCACTGTTCCAGCATCCTGACTCTTCAATCCAGAAGTTGTACATCCCATAGGCATAGGTCATCAAGGATATATAGCCCACCTTTAAATAAATCGTACTATACTCTTACTCCCACACACACTGAGTACAATATAGATATTGTCACAAGACTAAGCTGCAGTAAGAGCAAATAAAAAGCTGTGACATTTTGTCATGAGTATTTTTTTTTATTTTTTTACAATCACCCATTTCATATATTCAAAGCCTGAAAAGAGTGTTGTTAAAATGGAGTAATGAGGTGGTCTGAAAGCAGTGAGCAATCTAGTAGGAACTTCATAGATACAGAAAATAAATTAGCAGGGGGTAAAGACTAATACAGACCAGGAAAGCCTGATAATTATTCATTTCTTGTTTGCCTGCTAATTTTATGATAGCATGCTATGTTTTCCTGAAGGGAATCACAGAACCACAGTCAACTCTCCAACAAGCCTGTCACAGTACTGGAAAGGAGTGGGACTAATTAAAATGAACATTTATGAGCAGCTGCTTTTAGTGTTAAAAATGCAAGAGACATTTATTTTTGTTGTCTTGCAAACGTGGTTCCCAGTACTTTCAGTCACATACCCAATCATTTGGCCTAAGAAGCTTGAGGGGAGGTGGGAAAAAGAAATAGGGCTGTTATTAAGCCCGAAACACAGAGATAGATAGTTAATGTACAAAAATACATTTTGTATTTACTCTATGCATGTAACTGAACTTCGAGCATTGGCTCTCAATTCACATTTAGCTTTGAAACTCACTGTTTCTATGTTAGACGTGCCCAAGTTTTCATAACTCAATGTAACAAGACAATTTCTGTAGAGAGGTAACATTTGATGCAGCTGAGAAAATGAAGCGGCCTCCTTTGGGTAGAATGAGCCTCAGATGAAAATACATTTTTAAAAAACACTGGTCAATTATTAGCTAAGTTGTGTGAGCATTAGCACTCTTTCCAACGTAACCTTTGGCTGATGGACCTGTCCCCTTTGACACTCGAGCCTGAAGACACCTCCTCTACCAACCAATCCTGAGCTCTGGGGACCAAGTTGTCTGTGGTTTGCTTACAGAAAGAGCACTGTGCAAACTCGAACATCTTCTTCAAAAGCTTCATAGTAGCTGGTGGACCATGGAGCTTCTTGTGAATGTCAGACAATGGATAGAAGAAAACAAGGCAGCCTTTTTACCACCTGTGTGCAACAAGCTTATGTAAGTAAATGAAGGAGTATTTTATGTTGTTCTTAGATATATAAATAGTCTTAACTAAAAGAGGAAATTGTTAAAATGCAACAAAATGTAGTTCCTCTCAGAAGACAGCAGTCACATGTACCACAGCTTTGAGGAACAGGAAGTAACTTGCATGTATTTTGTGGTGATTATGCAGAAGATCAATTTGAGCATGCTTGCCTGACTTCAGCTTGTAGGCAGTTAGGCCACTGAGGAACTTTGCATCAGGCCCCCTGACAATAAACTCATAGAAATCTGAGGAGATTTCTGAGGCATCCCAGCAATAAATGGTAAGATCAAGCCAAGTGCTAGACAGTGCTGTACTGTCTTACAACCTGAAGCAGCTATCAGAGCTGCTGGTGTTCATTCTGACTCTGCAGATGGACTAGATATGCAGGAGCAATCAGAACTGATGGGATATATCATGTGAAGATACGGAGAAAAGCAGAGGAGGAATGCAGGAATTGCCAGTTTCCAGGGCATTTCCAGAGCTGACAAGGCAGGGAAGGAGCCTCTGTTCTGCATGAGGCTGAACAGGAAATGTTTCAGGGGACTAATTAGCAGGTTAGAGCCATGAACTGTATACTCAATAGTTATCCAGCTAATAGAGGAAAAAAGCCATGGGCATTATACAGGCTTACAGCATGCATATTGTCAGTATCAAAGCCCTTGAACAAATTTCAGTGTAAATGGTCAAATTCGTGACAACTTCTGGTTGTAAAATTAGCAGGGATTTCCTTTGTCATTGAATTCAGGGACACTATATTTAGTCTAAAACTACCTCTGTGTAAAATTTTCATGAGAGAATAATCTATAAGGAATGGTAGAAAACCTGCAAGCAAGAAAATTTGCTTTTTTTCCTTACTTTTCAATTTTAATTATTAAAAAAGCAAAGAATTTGTCTTGCCCTATCATGAAAGGCTACCTCCAATCAAAAGCTGAGCAGCACTGTAGCAATAACAAATTTCTGTTTACAGTTACATTTTGCTTTTTAAACTTATGGTTGCAAAGCATAAGTAAGGTAAAATGCACATCCTTACTGAGATGTTGCTATTGAAACTTAAGTTCTATGTTCTGACTGAGAAATTATGAAACAAATCACCACAGCAGTTTTGCAGAGAGAGAGAGAAGAAAAATGTCTTTTCTTTATGAATGCTCTCATTTCTTTCACATTCAGAATGGATTTAGGAATCATTTTGTAAAGCATAGTCATTTCTAAAGCTTACCAATGATGTCAGTAAAATTTTATTTGAAACATTCATGTTTTAATTTCTTCATCAGTAAGTTGAACCTTTTTGTTATTACTGAACTATTCTGCACAACCTACCAGCAGCTCTGTGTAATCATGAAGTAACTGTGAAACATGAGATCTATCAGAGATTAGAAAGCTGTCAGTGTTGATGAGTCTCCCCCATAAGTACTACAAAAAGCCACACTGAAACAAAGGATATTTTTCATGATAAAACTTGTATAGATTAAATCAATCTTTTTTTTTTCCCTCCCCAATTGAAACTTCAGTCTGTGGAGGAGGAGAGACAAGCCTTGTATTATATAGATTCTGAGTCTTTCATCGCCTGCTTCTGGTGCTTTAAGGATTTTCCAAAAAGCTGTAGGCAGTTTTCCAAGATTTAACTAACAGATTTCTAAGATTATTTTCAAGGACTTGATCATTTATGTGCTGAGTACAGTTGTGCAAAGAAATCTTCTCATGATCTTTGTATCACAAGGTGGCCTACGTCTTAATAAATTTAAGTAACTTATGATCTTAAATTTCAAAGATATTTAATGGTTAAAGTATAAGTCTTACAGCACATCAGTTGGACTTTTTGTTTCTCCATTTGCTACGGCTTTCAAACGTTTATTCTTTTATGTTCCACTCAATTAAGAAAATCAACATTTTAAATACCTATTTGGGATTTCAAAACAAAACCTCAATTCCTGAAACGTCATCTACTTAAGAGTTTTACCAGAGTCAAGAAAACAACACAATGTAAGAGCTGCAATTTAATGATATATATTTTAATTACACTGCCTTGCAAGCTGAACTACTTCTAGACTCAAAGAACAGTTTGTGCCAAATCAGAACCTATCACATAGCTGATTTCTACAGGGTCACTAAGGCGTTTCTAAAGCTCTTTGAGTTCAGAGTATGGTACTTACAGTAAAGAGATCTCATTGTAGTCATGAAATATCTCATTCTCCACAGTCCTGAGACATTTTTAAAAGGTTACCTGCTGGTTACATTTTCTTTATGTGATTAGGAAGAGAAATAAGAGTATGTAAAACTTAATAGGCAATTGATCATCATCTCATTCAAAATCTAAAAATAATGCAGTCAAGTAATTTCCACATGCCTGAAACCTTTGACATTGAAACTGCATCCCAGATGGTCTTAACTGAACCTCTTATTTCTTACAGCTTTTTCTTCCTAACTCAATACAATTATATTAACTGGAAAACTTTGTTTAGCAGTGTGAACAAATAAACCTCTTGGAGTTCCTACTTGTATCTGATGGTGAGAATTTTTTGATGGGGCCATTATTTAATTGTTAGTAATAGGAAAAATTAACTCATGAGTGCCTGCTTATTATGTAAAAAACAGCTAAATCCATAGAGTAACAGAACCAACATCAGGTTTGCCGAAAAGTATCTGAAAGTTAAAGAATGATTTTGAGAGCAATATTTTCCCTTGTAATTATTGACTCAATAAAATTAATGATTTGAACCATGGGGTTCAAAAAATTGTTTTTTGGGGGTTTCTCAAAATTTACTCACCTTAAAAATAGGCTACAAGATATTCAAATAGTCTCTCCCATATTGTCCAGCATTGTTTTGAATTTATTTAATGAACTGTTCGCTGTGTTTTTATTGTTTTGGTCTTCCTACCCTTCTTCAGCAGAAAGATTCATTAATGCGGAAGTTTTGATGTGTCCTTGAACACAAGTATTAAATGTGTCTAATACAAACAGCTTTGATTGTGGTTCCTTATTTTAAGTTACTGACATTTAAGCCAGGTGCTATAACGTGCATCCCATGGTGTTAATAGTCAATTTAAGTATTGTAACCTAATTTAATTCTTTATACTTGAATTTGATCAAGGAGATGTTTGTACCTATTACTTGTGATTTTTCTTTTACTAATGCTTACTGTGGTGTTCTTTACCATTTAAGAAAAGCATTTAAGGTAGCAAAGTAAATATGACAGTGGTAGCAGATCAAATGTATACATTCACCTGTTCACAGTTGCTTGGCTTCTCTCAATGAAGGCTTATGAAGTGCTGACAAAGAGACAAATATTTCTTCCCTGTGTTGCAGTGGACCATTGACCTGCTGGTTCTGTACTATTATGATCTCCATTATTATGATCTCTAGTACTACCCAAAATCTTTTTACTGAAACATAGATGTCAGCATCCCTTGGCTCACACATCAAAGAAGTCTTAGGACAAATTTTGAATCACAGTTAACAATTCTAGACTATAGGCGATTTTGCCACACAAAGGGAATGGATAACTTATGTTATCTCTTTCTTATTATAGACAGACTGACAGATAATTGGGGTGATGCCTATTCTTTGTGGAAACTGAGAGAAACACTCTCTGGTACTCTTAAAAACAGAATTAAGATAAAGGACCTGAATTTCCTTTTTTTTTTTTTTTTTAATCATCCACAGCCATAAAGAAACCATTGCAATGCTGTTTCACTTCAGCAAAGGCAATATAAATAGAAGAGAAACAAGCTGATAGTTTATAGAATCATAAAATCCTTAGAGTTGGAAGGGACTTCTGAAGGCCACCTAGCCCAACTCCCCTGCAATGAACAGGAACATTCACAGCTAAATCAGGTTATACAGGGCCTGGTCCAGCCTCACCTTGAAAGTCTCGAGGGTTGGGGCATCACCAGGCAACCTGTTCCAGTGCCTCACCACCCTCACTGTAACATATCTTTTCCCTATATCTAACTTAAGTCTACCCTCTGAGCTTGAAACCATTTCCTTTTGTTCTGCCACCACAGATCCTGTTAGAGAGTCTGTCCCCTTCTTTCCTGTAACTCCCCTTTATATACTGAAAGGCCACTATCAGGTTACCTCAGAGCCTTCTCTTCTCCAGGCTGAGCACATTTAAAGGACGTTTTCCTGTTTTGTGCCTCTTGCATACCATTTTCTGTCTTTACAATTCAAAGCTCTTTCCACTGTTGAGAAGTACCTTTGTCCCCTTTTCATAGCTGAAGGGGCTGAAACTCCAAGAGAGAAGTAGGTGGCCAGTGGCAGAGCGGGAAGATGCTCTGTCTTTTTTTAATTTTGGATGTTGCTCCTCGCTCATGTTTCACCAATATACTGTCCTCAAAACATTAAAGACAAAACAAAACAAAGCCACTCCACAGAACTTAGAAAGAAAGAACTCTATGTGTAGAGGTAGCTTTAAAAAGTCACTTTTCTTTTCTAGGCATCGATATCAACTGAATGTGATGTTTGTTGGAGGGCCTAACGAAAGAAAGGATTATCATATTGAAGAAGGAGAGGAGGTAACCAATAACTCATTTATATTTTGTTGTTTTAATTGATCTGTATGGTTAGAACATTGCTAATTTTGAATCTACAAATAAGCAATACCAATCTCAGTGGTGTAGTATTTATTAGATTTATTCAAATAATTAAACAGAATTATGCACCAGAACAGCACAGTCTGTGCACTTCCTTTTAAACAAACACAATGAGATCAAATCTATTCTGCTATAATTAGCTTCCAAAGGGAAACTAGATAAAGTGTTCTTACACTTCAAAATGAATGGGATCCCCAGGGCAGTGGTCACAGCACCAATCCTGCCAGAGTTTAAGAATCATTTGGACAACATTCAGACATAGGGTTTGAATTTTGGGGGGACTTGACCTCTGTGGGCCTCTTCAATTCAGAATGTATATAACAGTGATTCTTTAAGAATCAAATCCGTCCTTTCTTCTGCATATCTTCTGTAATAAAAGAAAGTCATCCTACTTCTTTGAGTTGTGAGTAGTCATTGGGCCAAATGTGGAATATAGGAAGAAAGAGTAGAAACCAAAGAAAATTGTTACAGTCTGCTTTATTTACTGCCCTTATAATGAAATTCTTCACTAGGCCTACGGACTTATCTGCTTGCACTAGTATAGAGGTAACAGAAGTATCTCTGCAGCAGTCTTAATGGAAAGGGAACATAGAGGCTTGGCAATGAGGATTTTAGGACGGAAGACTATTTACCTTTTTTTCCAGTACAGTACCTTAATTTCATGCAATTCCAATAAATTTTGGCCACCTTATTTTAAGCACTTTTGGAAAATTGAGCCTAGGCATCTATATACACTTCTGAGGAGAAGTATGTTGAGTTCAATAACTACTTTTTAAAAGAAACAAAAATTTACTCACCACCAAATCATTTCTCACAGGAACAACTCAATTATTTCACAGAAACCTTTGTTCATTTTCTGTTAGAGCTGTGCTGCATAGTTAGTTTTCTGTAGTCGTTATAACTACTATCCTGAAAGATCAGTTGCCATCTTATCAGTGTCTGACACCTGCCTGCTTTGCACAACCACAGTAGTCCCACCACCCACACTCAGCTGTGGGCACAGCCCTGTCTGACCCTGCTTCCTGGTTCCATTCTCATCAGCTGCATAGGAACAGCCCTGACCACATCTGGTGTCATGCCAGCAAGTTGTTTGGGGGTGAGAAGCAGGGCAGTGTGGTACCAAGTGGTTGTTGCTAGCCAGAAAAATTTCTCATCTGTCATGCATTTAACAAGAAAATTCCAGAGATACTTAGCTGAAGAAAATAAAATGTGTTTTTGCCAACATGGTTGTGTACCACATTCTGTAGCCTGACTGCTTAGAAAGCACTGAAAAGAAAATCTCATCTATAACAATATGCCATAACAGGAGGGTAAGCATTGACAAGTTAGATTACAAAGAGTAGTGGATTTTCTAAAGGTCAGTAACATGAAGGCTTAGCAAAGCATAAAACCAAGTCAGGCACAGAAGTGAATGACTCCAAATAATTTTTTGTCCTTAACTTAGCCTTTCAGGTTCTATACAACTACTTTATTTTCTAGCTTCGAAAAAATGTGAGAGCTATAGACTGAAAACAAGAAGATGAGGTTTCTCTGGAATAACAGTATGATCTGCAATACTAAATATCAGAGAATCACAGAATGGTTTGAGTTGAAAGGGACCTCAAAGATCATCTAGTTCCAACCCCCTGCCAGCGGTAAGGCTATCTTCCATAGAAGGGATATAAAGACAATAATTATATATTTTCCTCTTTATGGTCTCATCTCTCCTTTCATCTTTCAGTTTATGCTACTTTATCCTTTGTCCCTGATCAGTTCCTGTCTGGTTTCATTTTAAAAATGTGTCTTACCTCCTCTTTCCTTAAACCAAAATTCAGATGAATATCATAGAATATCTGGAGTTGAAAGGGACCCACACCGATTAAGGAATATCATTTACATCACATTTTCTTCTTTGCTAGATGTGCTGGAGAGGAATTTGGCCTGCCCTTAATAAGCCTAAATCTATTCTATGACATTTTAGCAGTATAAAATTTAGCCACACCCATAGAGAAATAATTTACATTAATATGTCTGTAAATTGTTACTGTATGTAGTACAGTCATTGCAGGTGTATTGATACCTAACATTTTCTTTTATATAGCAATTCTCCTACAATTATTTAGTGATTAAAAATGGAAGCATAAAAGCCCCATCACAGACCCTATTTGTACTCCATACCATACGAGAACTCATAGTATCAGAATAAATTGGGCCATAGCTTTTACACAGATGCAATATGCTCAGATGTTGCATTTTACGATAACTTTTTAATCAGACATTTGCAACTTCCTGTGATCTAATTAATCCTTTAAGGCCATGTTTTTCAATGAAAAAAAAAAAACCAGAAAGATCTTCCTAGTATGAGAGTATATTCCTGAATTAGACTTGGGATCAAAAAAACGAGAGAGAGAGAGGGGAAAAAAAGATTCAAAACAGTGTACAGCAATTATTTTGGCAGACAAAATGTTATTTATATTACCAAGTGATAATTTGACACCCAAAATAGAGACATACTGTTTACAGGCCAAATCATGAATGCAAAAACCCCATAATCCTCTTGGCAGGTATACCTGGTGCTTTTTTACCATTATCTTGGTGGCAAAAAGGTTTGGTTTGGAAAGAAGAGTTAAATTTAGAATTGTTTATATCTGTTTAGACATGATTTTATGTCTGTCACCACACACAGCTCGTACCTCATGGCAGGCATGCTAGTCAGCCTGCAGTTCACAGCAGGAAGCCATTGACATGCAGAAATGACTGCCTGGGAGAATCCTCCTCCCGAGCTGTTGTCTGCTGGTACCTTTGGCATGCAGGTATATCAGAAAAATCTGTTCTGATGACTGAGAGTCTGGTCACTTCATTTGGAGTCTATAATCAACTAGACTAAAACAGTGGCTGGTCTATCACAATTTTTTCCTATTCTCAGCAAGCAGTAGTTCCTATATATGTAGCTTTACAATTTGTTCATTCCTAGTTTTCTGTGCACTACTGAGCTGCAATCTGTCTGCACAGAAATACTGTCTTCTACACAGAATGTTGTTTTCCATTGGACAAATTTTATAAATAGCAAAACTAAGCTGCACCTTACAAGAGATAAACCATTGACATTTTTTGGCTTGAATTTTTGACTGTCATATTCATTGTTTTTTTTATTTTTAACACAAATTTTAAGCTCCATCTTGCAGCCTTCTCTGTCAGGACAGTGATAACAAAAAAATACCATACATCTATTCAGACTGACTCAAAGCAAAATTGAATTGCTTTGGGAAATGCATCTTCTCCTAAAATGTGACAAAATCGTGTGAGAAAGCACCTAGATAGCTGTGCAGAAAAAGTTTCCTTAGTATGTACTAAAAAGAAAGCACTTATTCTATATAGCAAGTTTCTGTATGAATCCTATGTGAAGTACTGAAAGCTTGTACAGCAGTCCTGACATCATGTATTTGTGGCACAAAGAGTTGGGGTGTTTATACAGCTCACAGAATTCATTGCGTATTTACTACATTTTTGCTTACTTGAGAAGCCTGAGTGGGGGAAGAGCTTAATTTTATCCCATTCATCTTATAGCTTCCCAGAAATAAGGTAAGTGAAATCTGAAGGGAACAATTTGTTTCAGAGGAAGTTAATGGCACATAAAAAACCATGATCATAACAAAATTTGACTGTAGTAAAATCATTTTCAGATTTTATTTATTGCATTGTGTGGGCTGCTTTGGGGGAAGGCGAGATATTCTAAATGTAGGATCACAAAATTAGTTAGGCTCCTCTCTGCCTACTCCAGTCCACCACTTAAACAAAATGAATCTCAAATAACTGCTTTTAGTTTTGTTACAATTCATGTTCTCTTCACACCTGATGTTGAGTCTAGAGATAACTGTGCATTTCCACGCAGAGAAATTCAAATCAGCCTTTCATCTGCCACCTGCAACACATTTGCATTGGCACAATATTGCACTAGATTTTAAAAGCCCTGCTTCTCATTGTGCTATATTCACCTAAAGTTTTTGTTCTTAGCAGCCAGATTGTTTCCTATAGATACAACCAGCTACATACTGATTCAGCCCCAAAGATCAGAGCCTTGGCATCGCTCTCCTGAAGAGGAGTCTCAGGATGGAAAGCTCCCTTCTCATCTGAATACCTGGGCCAGTCCCTTCAGCTTCTCCCAGCATATTTATCTGTTCTGCTTGAGATGTATTTGTCTCTGAAATATGACATAGATGTGTCTATCAGAGCTCATCTGCATTTCTCAACCTGAGCTTTGTTTTCTCTTTTTCTCCCCCTCACATACATACCACAAGCAGGACATGGCTGCAATTTCTGACAAATCTGCTCAAATGAAGGCTGTTCCCTTCTTCTAGCTTATGCTGCTCTCTAGGTAGCATGCTTTTGAGAAACTCTCCCCTAGAAACTTTGACTTGCCTCTAGATTTTACGGATGTCAGTGGGGAGGGGCTCTGACAGTCATTCCAGTTGGTCAGCCACATCCAACCTGCAGCCCCACACTATAAAGGCATAGATTCTTCCCCACAGAGTGGCCCCAGACACATACCCATCACTCAGTAAGGACTAAACCATCAGTATGCTATTAATACCATGTCAACTGAAAACAGGGCATGGGCAGGGTGGTGCTGACTCAAGAGATGGCAAATACAGCTGTGTGCGTTTTCAATACATTGGCTATACACAGTGCTCTAAACAGCAAAGATAGGCAGCTATGCTTTCCATTTCAACCTCTCTTACCAGAGAGAAATATTCTTCACTTCACAACCACACCTTATTCACATCATCAACTTTCTGGCAGTACACACATTTGTGAATAATTGTCAAAGGTGAAGGATAGGGAGAGTAAAATCTTACCAGAAATCTGATGATTACCTTGAGAGATCACTAAGAATTGCAGTCACTGCCATCAAGCCAGACTGATACATTAGTTTCATACAAATAGGGTCACCTATCCCACCAGTTTTTTTTGTGCTCCTCTCTTTTTAATGCTTTAAGAAAAATATTAAAAATCAAAATGTTTTATTACTTAAATATTAATGGTATTGTATATTTTACAAGGGCTGCTCCAAAAGTAGTGCTCCCTTTTTTATTATGTTTGTCACGATTTCAGAGGCAGATGCTGGTGGTGTGGCAGGAAACGCTGAACTTTCCCACCAATATCCCATTACATGTTGTTCTGTGTGACAGATGGCAGCAGAGGGGCAGACTGAGAAAATTGTGTCTGACATGGAAGCACATATGGAACAAAGGTGCATTATTGAATTCCTCCAAGGAGAAAAAATGGCACCTGCTGACATTCATCAATGCTTGCTGAATGTTTATGGAGACCAAAAAATGGATGTTAACACAGGGAGGTGGTGGGGGAGTGCATTTAAGCAGTAGCAACAGTGGGTCACCTTCATTGGTGCAGATTTTTTTTTTTTTTAATAAGTCTAGCATACAGGCTCTTACTCACCACTACTGAAAAAGCTCAGCTAATGGTGGTGACTGTATTGAAAATTGTGTTTCGTAACTGAGAATTTGCTCTATCAAATAGCATTACTGTGCTCTTTGTATCTGGTGTAGTTTCCATGGAAATTACAGATATTACTTTCAGAGCAACTCACGTATATGCAACCCAAGACAGTTTCTGTTTACTCAGTGAGGCCCAGGCAAAACAAAAGGTTGGACATCAATGCCATAGATGGTACTGTAGTGCTTTTCTCTCTAGTAAAATTGAGAACATGAGTCAAAGCAAGAGAAACCTTTTTTGCTACCTGTGTTTTAAAAAGCACATTATATCTGGTGAAAACTGTTCGAGTATTGTAACAAGAAACAAAGCTTCTATTATTACAAAGCAGTGAGAATAATGATCCTTTCACATCAGAAAGATTGCAAATTAGAAATAAGTTTGCTGCATACAGTTGTTGGGATGAGACTTGGATAATATTCATGTTTCACAGGTGATGTGTAAATGAGAAGAAAAAACAATGTAGTTTTCTCTGCCTGTCACAACTGTTTACCTTCCTGACTTCTGATGGCTGATTTCCTTTCTTGTAATGAGTAAGGGAGAAAATTTGTTTTTCCCTGCTCACATGGATCAGTCACTACTGAAGTCTGGAGAACACAGAGACTCTACTCCCACATCAGAATTTGCTTTGCTCCTCAAATTAATTCAGTACTTAACAATCTAACATGCAACACAAGCCAGAATATGCCTAGTCAAAGCCTAATCTCAGAAGTGGCTGAGCAGTCCCAAATTCCACTTTCAGAAGCAATACACAAAGTACACTGCAAATTGCAGGTATCTACAGATGTTTATTTATAAGCGCTCAGCCACAGAAGCAGTCGCAAAACTGTGAGCTACTTTATCTAGGCAGCGCTAGGTGTCAACATTGGATATAAATTAGCAGGCTGTACACTCAGTCATTGCACAGCTTTACATTAAATAGACTTGTTGCTGGTCTGTGCAAACCAGTTAGAAATAATGTGTTCTTCCCCTATGACTTCCTTTATTATTCTGCTAAGATGCATGCATCTGGATGAAAGGACAGTAGTTCCACCACTTTCATATGGCAGGGATGATATTGCTGTTCTGAAGGTAGTATTTACACTTTCTGCTCCCCTAGCGAAACAAATTCCTACCAAGACAAGTAGCTTTGGTTACTCTCTCACTGAAATAAACATCCTACCTCTCCATATCTCCACCTAATTTCTGCCAGAAATGCCTGCCAGAGTCCGCATGTTTGGGGTGGAATACCTCTTTAACAGACTGATTCAGCACTGATCCTGCTGCCTTCCACTGAAGTTTAACACAACACTATCCAGTTTGAAGCATTATCATACACGCCCACCAGCACTTGGTTACTTAGGTGTGGATTTTTTTTTTTTGGGGGGGGGGGTGGGGGGGGGTGGGGGAGGGTTGGTGGAGGCACATCAGAAGAGGTTGAAATGCAAAGCTTAGTAAGCACTGAGGAAAGATTTAAGTTCCAGCAAAACAGCAGGATAATATTCTATTGGCAAACTGTCCTGTGAAATGGGCATGGACTGTAACTCACTGACATGCTGAACAAGCTGACAATTTCCTCAGTAAAGTTCAGGTATAATATAAGCGCATCAGTAAGTTTGGTAATCACTACCTTGCAGAGTGACATCAGATAATTTATGGATGACTAAATCATTTTGACATTTCCTCCAAAAAAGTTTGAAGAATAGACCATAATTTACAATGAAAGGTAGTATTAAATTCAGACAGAAAAACACTTCTATTAACAACGCATAGCCCATCTCATTCCTCCTTTCCCACCACAAAACAATTCTTTAAATTGAGATTTAGTGTTGTATGAAGAATCTTTCCTATTGACTGCAATGCTCTACTATTGAGCTGAATGGTCCCTTTCCCCTTCCCTTTCCATTACAAGAAAGATGCTCATCCATCACAAGCAACAAAATTCTCCTTCTGTTCTTTTCCTTATCAGCATTTCCTTCAAAGCATCCAGGAGTAGCTCCTTCAGTAGCCATAGGGAAGATACCACTCCAAAAGTCACCATTTCAAAAGGAATCTTTCAATTTCTGTATTGCCAGTGCCATACCAACAAGGGCCTGTGTGATAATCCATCAGGATGTTATGTTTTAGATAAGGTGAGCCTTTACAAAAAAGGAGAGGTCATTCCTCTGCTCCAGTCCTTTTATGTTCTACAGTAAGCAATTCTAGCCTTGACTGACATGCTCAGTAATGAGTGCTACTGTCACATTTATAGAGTCATTCAGTAGCACACAAGAAAATGATGAGGAGAACATAGAGTACAAGGAGGATAAGTAGCCAGGTATTGTGGCTACCTAGACAAGAGTTATAATTTAGCCATGGTTATCTCTCTGGTACAAGGTGAGCTCATAAGAGCTCTCTGCATGAGCTTTTTTTCAGTGTATATTCAGTTCTCTCTGCCGTTTCATTCCTTTGCCAGTGTATTTATTCTTACATTTGTAAAGGAGTTCCTTGGATCCTCAGACAAATACATCAATCAATACCTCAAAACTTTCAGAAAATAACCCTGATTTAAAAACTTGACTAATCTTTTCTAATGGTGGAAAAGGCTTGGTTGGTGGTTTTTGTTATACTTGGGTGGTTTCTTTTGTCTTGGTTTTTCATCAGCTCTTTATTTCCATTTTGCTTTAATTTTAGTTAATGACTATAAATCAAAAATTTCATTGTAGTTCTCTAACTTTGAGTCAGATTTCAGGCAATTTCAACCTGAATTTCGACAACTGCATAAATTGGTCTGTTTGGTTTCTGGCTACGGCACAGAGAATATGAGACGTAGAAGCTGGCTAGAGCATGTCTAAACAAGAAAAGTTGATTGTTTGGATTATTGCTGTCCGTCATTATGGAAAATTAATAAAAATGCACTCAATTTTGGGTCAATGAGGGACGTGTTCCTGGTCAACAAGAGACCTGCTTTCAGATTGTAGCACAATCTGCCATGAAACTTGAGGCCAGATCTGGGCACCTCAGAGCCCCAACAAAGCTGCTCTGAAAACAGAACTATGGAAAGGTCACTGAAGACAGAATTACAAGTTCAGTGGTCCTGTCCTTATGTAAGCTTAGGACATAATCCTTTGACATACACAGTAGGCAGAGGAGCACACAGAGGAGCAGCTGTTGCAGGGCTTCAAAGTATCCACAGAAATAAAGCAGAACAGCTTCTATACAGGCAATTATTCCCACATGAGAAAGCTCTGGGAAAAAATAATAAACACCACACACCTCAGGCAAATGGGCATGCATGCTAAGAGCATATTTGGAAAAAGTGGTATTTAATTTGACTGAATTTAACAGTGAAGACCCTAATGCATCTGTAATGAAAAACAGCAGAAATGAAGCTTTATATCCAGCTGAATTAACAGATATCTCAACCATAAAGTCCCAGTCCTGCAAAATGTAATTGCCAGGAATAGAGAAAGTGGAATGGAGTTTCACTGCATTCACAGTAGAGCTCTTCAAGCAATTACAGACCGTCATATATGTATATGCACAGATAATGTAATAATACATATTTCATAAAATTTTAATAAAAAATTAAGGTTGGAAGTTAGAATCTATTTGCAAACAGGCCAAATGTATTTGTACATTTATCCTTTCTATACAGAAGATGAATTACAGAATATTTTGGAGCACCTGACCCAATGTTGTTTTCCTATTCCTTCAGCTTTTTTACCAAGTGAAAGGAGACATGTGTTTGAAAATAATTGAAAATAAGAAGCATAAAGACATTTTCATCAGAGAAGGGGAGGTAAAACATGATTGTTTTTCTCTTATTGTTTTACATAGGTATATTAATATTTTATGAAGTATTTCAAGATCAATTTATCACTGCCGTCTAAGATGTGACATTGGGCTGGAAAAAATATATGTAATAAAAGTTTGGATGCAACATAGCAAATTCCACATAACTAGCAAGAAACTATAATGCTCCGCACAACATTTCACGATTTCAGTAACAATTAATCTCTAATCACTAGCTTTCACAACCACCATAATATCAGAACAGTTTTAAAGTCTATTTATAAATAAAGCATATCCAACTGTATTCAGATGTTTCTCTATATAGTAGCTGACTTGCTACAGCACGTAGTTCAGTGCTGTTAAAGAGATTGTGACTAGGTGTTTTTCTTGATGTTACTGCTAAAGATGTTTTACTACTGCTACTCATTATTGTCCAAAGCTTGAACTGCATTCAGCTTTTGAAAGGATTAAATATTAGGTCTTGTGGGACCACTCTTTAAAGAAAAGGGAATGTAACAGACCCAACAACTTAATGTCACTAAAAAGAAGTATTACAACCTTTTCAACGACAAAACAGGATGTAAGCTTTCAAACCTATAGAAGAGGAGATTTCAGTAATAGACTCCTCACTGGCAAGTACATCCACCTTGGCATGTACCAGAAGAATTAATGAGAAGGAGCACACAGCAGCCTTAGTGGGAAGGCTGACATCAATCTTTGTGAAGCACTACTGTTAGTTCTGCCTCGCAGACAGACAAACTAAAGTGACTTGTCCAATCTCAGTTAGGAATCTGTAGCACTCAAGAACAGCACAGCCTTACTGCCTTCTTACATAGTCACATAGCTGCTAGAAAAAGATTTGCTTTCAAACTTCAGTAAAAGGCTTCTCCCAGCCAAATGTTACCTATTCTTTTTCTGATGCTTGCATGAATTAGTAGTCCCTCGTATTTGTTAATTATTTCTGGAGAATAACACTCCTCGTTATGCAGTCACATGTCTTGCAAAGTTGCAGGGACACCTGTGAATGATTAGTTTAGAAATCTTGAGCTGACAACCAATTTGCTTTTTGTTTCTATCTCTGCTACTGAGAAACTGCAGTAAATACATTTTCTAAAGATTTCAGAGAATAACTGGTTAGATTTTTGTTTTAATTGTGTCTAACAATGATGATCAAACTGGGAAGGACAGCACCACACTGCAGTAAAGGCAGTGCTGATTGTTAAATCGATGGTCATCATTCACTGGGAAAGCAAGAAGCAGCATCTTATAGGCTATTGATACTGAATAAATACAGCTGCAAGGAACAGCATAGATCAACACAGAGTAGCAGGAAAGTAGGGCAGTGAACAAAAGACTTTACAGGTTGGTTGCAGCAGAAGGACTACAGATGAAACAAAGACCTCCTAACATTGATGCTTTCCTATTTCTTCTGTCTGAACAGATGTTTCTTCTACCTGCCAGGATACCTCATTCTCCTCAAAGATATGCAGACACTGTAGGTCTTGTAATTGAGAGGCAAAGACAAAAGACAGAAGTGGATGGGCTCAGGTGAAGTATAATTGTTGGCAAATCTGTTAGGATTCATAATGCACAATTAATTTATCTTGTCAATACAATACTATGTTTCAGTTCCTTGGTAATATAACAAATTTATCCTGGCAGCTTTGTACTAGTTTCGTCCAGAAATTTATCCATACACACATATACAGAGATCTCATGCAGTGTTTGGCTTAGTCAAACAAAGAACAGGTTGAGATGTCCCTACAATATGTGCTACAATTATAGCTATCAAAATATATATTGCTTACTACTATCATTTGAAGTTTTAAAGTCTCAGTTTTGTAACAGCACAAATCAGAAAAGATTTTCCTATCAGTTCTGTCAAGTTGAACATTAATTTCTTCTTAAGCACTGAAAGCAAAAATATGAATATGAGCTTTTCTGCCAAGTGTGCGGGTAGCTGGAAATAAAAATCAGTTTTCTTAACACTAACACCTCTACATGGTAAACACACCTGCCTAGATTTCATTGCTATATGAGAACAATGTCTTCAAATAAATGAGAGTTTTATTTAGTATTCTAGTGGGAGCAGGAATAAGCCTTGTTCTGCTATCTTATAGCCTTCATAAGTCTAGGAGGGCAAGTCATGGCAGACAGAAAAGTTGTTTTCTTATTAAATGGACACTGACCAAAGTGAAATTATAGTTACTCGTGTAATTCACAAAGATTTAAAATTTCAGCAAGGTCTGTAATGTACTGTTTCTGTCCTTTCACCTACAGCTTTGATGGTTGCATGGGCTGTATCATAGCAGGGTGACTGAATATGCAAGCTAGAAATATTTTTTATTCAAACAAAAACATGAAGAGGTGGGAACTAAGAAAGGGACTGTTCAGAAAGTCACTGGAATGGATTCCAAGCTGAAAACAAATACAGTTAACTTGAAACAGCATTTATCTACGCACTTTTTTTGTGTTTTTTTTTTTTTTTTGAATTATTATTATTTTCATAGCAGGCCTGAATTCTGAATATTTGAATTATTAAAAAAGATACTATGAACTGAAAACTAACTAGTGATCTGGAAAACAATGTTTACTTGAAATAAAAGACCTAAGTAGCTTTATGTAACTTCAAATAAAATAACATGTCTTGTACATGAAGTTTGGGGATGGCATAAGTTGAATAGATGTCGAATAGCTTTCCAAGGCAGATAGAAGTAGGGATTTGCACTGTAATACAGTCATGTTCTTGGGGAAAATTTAAACTAATTAAAAGCTAGCATATGGTTAGCAGGTGGAAAAAAATAATTAACAAAGCATGCTCTTCATTGAAAATATTAATCAGGTATCTGAAAATAAATCACTGAAGTGTTTTTACACTGAAATTATGAACAAAGATGCCTGAAGTTCGGGTAGTAAAAGTCACATTTATTTTTGAAGTGACGTTGGCTCTGTGCGCACTATGGGGAAACGGGATTTACAACCAGAGCTTCTGTTCTTGTCAAACTTCCACTCATGAACAGCAAAAGATTGCTTTGAAGCATGCTGACTTAAGGACTAATGTAATGCTGCCATTACATTATTTACCATGCCAACAAGCTTCAGTCATAAATCAGAGCCCCCAGCACGCTGATTATTGTGCAAGTGAAAGAGCATGTCCTAGTGTTTCAGCCTAATTAATGTTAACGTTCTTTGTTTTATAATAAAAATGCACTAGCAAAACTTAATCCTGTAGTAAAGAAGTTAAAGTTTGGTTTTAGATGTTAGATTGGATTCTTTAGTACTTCAGAAGTTGTAAAGCCCTTCATAGACTTTCTTTGACTAAGACATTTGTAACATTTCTCTTCTCTGTAGATTCACAGGTGTCCAAAATTTGTGCTTATAGCACAGTTTTTTCCACACTGAAGGCATTAATGATGCTTCTCACTTCCAAGAACTTTCTTTTTGCAAAACTTGAACTAGGAAGCTTGTAGAAAATTTCTGGCAATACTTATATAGTCATATGACAGACATGATTAATATAAATACACCAGAGTATATAGTCTTATAAGACTTGTTACCTCTTCAAACATTAATTCCAGTCACTAACCCAAAGAGCACATAAGATCTACTTACAATCACTTGTAATACGTGACTGTACTGAAACATTCCTGCCTTATCATATTTTTTAAAAGTTTGTAGGTAAATTCTATATGTGCCATTCCATAGACTACAACTATCGTGTCCCATTGATCTTAGCACAATTTAACTGTTAAGACAAAATAATGCAAGTAAAACACTGAGTTCCTTTTCAGGAGAGTGAACTAAATATCTCTCAAATTTATGCAATTGTAAGCCATATAAATCTTGGCAAACAGGTCTGTAAACAGCTTGTATTCTTATAACCCCATTCACAGACAGTAAGCAAGTGGACTATTAAAAGGAATATTTATCTAATACCTTAACAGAAACAGTTATTGGGGACTGTATTTGATAACAGTTGTTTTTGTAGTAACTTTACCTAAAGCAAGAGCTATTGATCCTAAAGTATTATGGACCAATTAAATTCCTAGGATTAAGTCTGGAAAGTTTGTGAAGAGAATTTCATGAATTATCTATGGTTGATCAGCAAAACTCCTAGGCCCTCAACACAAGTTTAAGTACCCCATCAGTCAGCTAATCAGGAAAGTGTAAAACTTCCCTAAATAACCATGTGTCAAAACAAAGTACACCAATCTTGAGAATAGGGCACACTAAGTAGCTGCTTTCCTGAAAAGACTCAAACTACCTGATCTGTTAATAAAAGACTGACTAATGCTTTCACTTTGTCAGATACTATGTGGGAACATCAACTAATGTCCTCTTTGAAAAATGGTTTCACTGTGAAGATCTTGGCACTCAACTTGCACCAATAATTCAAGAGTAAGCTTGTTAATTTCTTTTCTAAATTAAAACTTTTAAATTTTAGAAGAGCCTTTGAAATGATCTAATAGACCATTATCAGTCTCTGATCTATGTGCTTCACTTTCTTCTTATACTGCATTTTACATTGACTTGTTAAAAGTAAGTCGTTGCTCCACAGATTTTAATCATATCTTGTCTATCCCAAACCTCATTACATTCGATCTTAAAAGAATTCCCCATATCCACCTGTAACATACTTTGTGAATGAATAAGAGCACACTTCTAAGTATGAGTGGAACTGAATGAATATTTGATTCTAGTTTAACTAGGTAAAGCTATGAACTGTTTTTGAGCTTCTTTCATTCGTTGTTTTGAATATTTTTAATCCATATTGTACATGAATAATCAGGACTGTGGCAAATTTGCTAAGTATTGTAAAAAGCAGCTGCTTCCCAGGAAATACGCAGAAGTTGTCAATAAACTTTCTAACTTGCTAAATGTTCACTAATGATGAACTGCATCCAAGTAAAATCGTACAAGGAGCAAGCAAAAGAAAAAAAAATCAGTACAGCACCAGAGTAGGGAATTTTTTAGTGACATGAATTTGAGGACTTTCAACCCAACCATCTGCCAATAAAATTGATATAGCCCTGCTGAGTACATGTGATAATAGATGAGGACCTGGCATAGCTGTATTCAGTATTACTGCTTAATCTCTATGATTGTTCAGACATGAGCATAACTTTTTAAATGATGCATAATATTTATTATTGTAGGTTTCTCAATTCCAGGCAATATAAAACCGGAAAACCAAATCCAGGTAACACATCTTTTTCTGAAATTAATTTGCATCTGATTGAACACTGATTCTGTCTACGTATGACCATGTCCATATGACAGATTACCAAGTTTGTGTTTTTTCTGTGAGATTTGTAAATGAAAATTATTTCGATAACTAATCTTTCATTAATCATAAATAAAATCCTTATACATGATTACAAAAAAAATCTTGGCTGTTCACATTAAGACATCAGGTAACTGTACAGTGCAAAAATCTTTCTTTCATGCCAAGAAAAATTTGTTTTCAACTATAGAAAATGTGGTTTTAGTGAGTTGAACCTACAAACTGCATATTTGTACTTCTTCACCTATAAACTTGAGAAATAATGACACGTAGGCAAATGCTCGTGCTTTCAGTTCATGTAGGTCATGATCTATTTAGCATTTTATTTCTATGCTATCTTGACCTATTTTTATTTTGCCTCTATTTGTAGATAGTCCAACAAGGAAATTTGTGGATGTGCACACATACACTGCTGTGATACTCAGTTACACTCTTACAGCTGCAGGACAGCTAACTTAGATTACAGAGCACATCACAAATTAAACGTATATTTTAGTTTCCTTCTCTAAAAAGTTTTCAAATTAATTTGTCCTTAATCCCCACATCCATTTTCAAATGCCTTAAACAAAATGGTTGTTATGAATTACTCTGGTAGAGATGAGAGAAAAAAGCCTTATTTCCATATTACCGCATTTCTCAGATTGATAGTCAGCATAGAGTCAGTGGCTGTATACCTATTTAGTCTCAATTGGTATGGTAACAAAGTTTTACTCAAATACTAAAATGGGGTTAAGATTTTTTCTGTGACAGCACATTCCTTAAACATAGTTGCCTTTGTTGGTCTCCCTCAAATGATAAGTTCACAGAAGAGTCCTGTATGGAACAGCAACCTTACAGTCCTCTGCATTTAGGAAACATTAAGCCAGACAAAAAACTGCCTGAAAGACTGCACCTGTACCTTTAACATTATGTCTCTGAATGACTATGAAGTGTGCCTCTCAGAAAACTGTGCTTCTTAACAAAGAAGTCTTGTCTCCTAGAACTTGCTTCTCTTTATATGCAACATCAAAATGTATTTAGTTTACTTTGAGCTCTTCCAGACTCCCAGGTTGCCACATCACAGCTGAGATAGTCCTGATTACACTTAAAGCACTACTTTAGCACTCACAGGTCTAGATGACCTGTATGACATGCTCTGCTATCCCAACACACAAAAGAGTAATACCCTTATATTTATCTTTTGCCTAGTTGCTTTTTGAGTCATGGTGTGTTTTTTTTTCCTTTTTGGAAATGAGGAGATATAGAACAGCTGCTTTCTTTCACTGTGCTTTCACAATGACTGGCACAGAAAGTATGATTTCAGATGAAGCCTCTAGATGCTGCTGTAATAAAAAGAATATCCTCTCACACATACTATCCATGTTCAATACATGGATTTCTACTAAGTGTCCCTCACCAGTGTGAACTAAGTGCTTATATCATAGAATCATAGAATGGCCTTGGTTGAAAAGCACCATAATGATCATCTAGTAATAATAATCATAACATCAGAAGCAAATGAACTATTTCAAAACAGAAAAAAAGAACGAAGATTTATTTTGACAATACTTTTGCAGAAGATGAGAGTGAAAGAATAGACCTGACAATCAGAAGTTGATACCCTCAATATTTTTTAAAAAAAGTTTGAAAAGTTATTGATAAATCCAGTAAATGAGCTTTTCCTTGTAAGCTTTACAAAGGCCAAAAGGCATGAGAAACTTCAATTAAAGTTGAAAAAAGCCTTTTCAAGATACAGTAAATAAGTAAAGCAAGTAAGTGTTCCTATTTCGCTCAGAACTCAACACACCTTTTCCCCCTCCCAGTTGGATTCTGCTCCATCCCTGGAGGTGTTCAAGGCCAGATCGGATGGGGCCCTGGGCAGCCTGCTCTTGTATTACATGTGAAGGTTGCTGGCCCTGCCTGTGGCAGGGAGGGTTGGAGATCCATGATCCTGGAGGTCCCTTCCAACCCAGGCCATTCCGCTATTCTGTAATCCTTACATTAGTCTGTAAGTCAAGACAACAATTACTTAAAATGTTTGTATCCTAACTGTTGTTACAAGCAAAAGGCAGGCAAATTTATATGGCTGAACTTCAGCCTAGGTAGCTTCTCAGCTTTTTCAGTGTTTAGTTTTCTTGAACACTTAGAAGCTGAAAGTCATAGTGGTATCTTGTGCACAGAAAAATAAAGATGGCAGATTTTTTAGTTATAGCAGTGACAGAGAAATAATGCTTTGGATCTATTCCCTCAGTAGCATTTTTTTTTGTCTTTCTTTCCTTCTTAAGAAGCAGATGTCAATAACCAGCATAACACTTGTAAGATTAAAATTGGTCTATGCAAAGGGCTGGATTTCAGCCTCTTCTTTCAATTTCTCTTCAGAAAATCCAGAATCCCTTCACTTTTAAAGTGCTGTCTGAAGTACTCTTAACTTAATTTATACATAAGTCAGAAATATTGCCTCCTCTCTTCAGGGATAAATGGAAGAAAAACATCTTCAAAGAATACCTTGATTGCAGCTCACTCATACAGGAAAGCTATAAATGGAATCAAGGTCCAATTGCCTTTTTTTTTTTTTAATGTAAAACCAACAAAAGAGCCTCCATGCCTACATCCAGACTTCTTATTTATTTATGCTTTCTGGCTTAGCCAACAGTAGGGAAAGTCTCCTTCCAAGTAGGGAGCAGGATACTCAGAATACTTGAAGAGGCAGGAGTAGCCATTAAAAAGACCTGCTTTTAGACAAGTACATTTAGGTGAAATATAATCAGTCAGAAACATACTTTGCATGCAACCCTTACTTGAGGCACCTTTCCTGGAAAGATTTTGTACCAAATTATTAGCCTCTTCTGTTAAGTTTTCTTAAGCCCTATTACAAATGGTTATCTCTTTCCTTTTTCAAGGAGGATGAATACATTTAATACCTAGGCTAGAAATGGATCGTAACAGGGAATTTTTGATTCTCTTCTCTCATCTTTTAGGTACTTCCTACATATCTGTAATGTTACTCGTCTTCTTTCTGCTTCACATACACGTATTATAAGAAGTAGCATTCAGGCATTTGGATAGTAGGAATACTCCCCTTGGCAATGTACTTTGCAAACTGCCAGCAGCAAGTCTACAGGACAGAGCAGTATTCAAGCTGACTAAAAATAGTCAAGCATTTTGAATTGCCTGAACCAACCATAACTGCCCAGGAAACTGTAGGAATCTCCCAGGCCACATTCATCTCTTTCCAAAGGCTGCCTGGAAGAGACTAGAGTCATCTAACATATACATACAATCCCACTTCACCATGCAACCTCTCGTTTGCTTCATCCGTTCCCCTTCCTTTATATTTAACAACACTCCATACCACAAGATATATACCACCACAAGGAGTATACAGCCAATGACAGAGATGAAGAGTTCAGACAAACCAGATAGATCACAACTAACCTAAGTTAGCAACATTTAGTAGACCAATAAAGAAGGATTACATCATCCAGAGAACACTGGCTGCCATATGAAACTGCTGCTAAATTCTTCTATCCCAAACCTAAATGTATCATCCAAAAGCAAGTAGCACTGCAAGTTCCTTGGAGCCAGGAGTTGATTTAGGACTCAGAGCCACTAATGACAGCACCAAAGAAAAACCCAAGCTCTCCAGGAAGAAGAGTGCTTCTCCTGCAATATCCTCAGCTGAGTCTCTTGCAGGGGAGGCAGAACATGAACTGCAGTCTGAGAGCTCTCCTTGTGCTTCACCATAGGAAGTAAGACACTGCTGACCTTTAAGAGCATAATGTATATAATAAACCTGCCATGAAAATTGGAAGAAATGCCATATAAAATTGTTTCCTTTCCATTCAGACTTCAGGAAAAAAATCTAGTATTTTAAAAAGATCTAAAGCTCAGAGCAGTCTCACAGCAGGTACATCTTCTCTAATAAGGTAGCTACCTTTTCCCTCTCACTGTTAAACATTCCCCAGACAGCAACATCCGAAACAGACAACTCACACTGTCAGTCTGACATTTTCACTGGAGTTTCTAAGGCTATTTAGTAATAATAGAATAATAGCTCACACATACTGTACAAAGCCTCATCCCACAAACGTAGAGAGGGCTTATGGCACTTCCTCTTCCATAGAAGGAGGCAACGAGACACCCACAGCCACATAAAAGGCAGATTAAGAAACAGTAGGTAAGTTTCCCAATTTTAGGATTGTACTCTGAACCCTGGTCAAAGGCTAAAGCCTGGCATTCTTAATTACAGTGACCTTGCTATATTGTGACAAGCCTTTAAGCAGAAAGATAAACTAAATCTTGCAATTTTGTTGTTTTAATTTACCCTCTTCCTTCTGGAAGATGATATCTCCTTTTGGAGAGACAATATTTCTTTATTACAGTAATGTTGTTCAAAGCTTTACACATCAAACTTCTGTTTCAATTAAGAAAGTGTTTATTTTCTAGCACAGATTTAATGACACAAAGAAAAATGTGCCTAGAAATAACTACATGGACAAGTCATAAGTTAGCAGTCACATCAGTTCTCAGGACACGCTACAAAAATAAATACAGTTACACAGGAAAAAGAATGATTACACCCAGTGAATGCTGCATTTTCAGCTGAATGTTTCCGCATCTATACTGAGCAACAGTGAAATGAACCAACTAACTCCAAAGTAGTAATTTTTCGTGCTTTAGCTCTAGATTTTTATATGGAATAAGTTAACTACTTTTTTTTTTTTTCCAAATCCAGGTGCCTAAATTTATGTCTTTCAGTCCACATGTTTTAGATAATTTGATTTGCAGAGGTATTAAACTCCTACTAGCCTCATTGACATTCCCATTAACATTGAGTATGGCTACTCTAGGAATTAGGTAGGAACATGCAGGGAAAAGCATCCCAGGGTATATATTATTGCCAGCATTGGCAATTTAACATGAAACTGCAAGAAAAGTCACATCAGAACTATTCACTATTATATAGCACCCCTTAAGAGATGGAAGGGATAATAATAAAGTAGATAGAAATAAAACAACACAATTCTAAAATAACTCCTTACCCCTTGCCTAGACTATGTTTATGCTCAGTTAAAGGATAAGAGGATCTAAACATTCCCTTTTGGATATGGATATTTATTGCTACTACGGAAAGTGACAGTATTGCAAAAGGGCTTTCTTGATGCCTTTGCATAGAGTTAAGACCACAGCCCACAGAGATAGGCACTACTCAAGATGGAGGGGTGTTCACAACGAGCAAGAACAGTGCTTTCAGCAAACACAACATTTTTTCAGCTTAACATAACACAAATGTATGCAATAACAAATATAGCTGCTTTAAGCCAGTTTCAATTAGCCCCCCAAAAATAGAAGTCATTATCTATTAATATATAAGGAACCACTTAACCCCTTTCCAAGCATCAGGGCTTGCCAAACACTCCAAAGAAGACAATCACCAAGTAGAGATGCTTCCCTTGTGGCAGCCAACCTTTAAATGAGGTATGTGTGAGAGGGGGTGAACCTCACTCCACCCCTTCCGGTCACATAGTTGAATTGCTTCCACCTGTGCTCCTAAGGCTGACCATCAGGTGCTCAATCACTAGTTCAGGCCAAGACCTAACAGTTCCCATACACAATATCATCTAATTTAAAGCTGAAAAGAGTGGTAAAAATCATAAAGAATGTTGCTGTGGATGTTTATTTGATAATAATGAAGTCCAAAAATGAACTTAACTATGGAACTATTTAAATGGATCTCCTGAACAGTACCTTTGGAATGTATTGGATTTGGTTTTTCCTTAGTGATTCATCATTCTGAGGTAAATATGAAGAGCTTTCAGCTGACTAGCTTAGAATTGCCATCTTCCTACATTTTGTTAGCATAATTTTCACCTTCACCATCATGCTTTGTTTCACAGTACTAATGCAACATAAGAACTCTGGAAATAAGCCAACTCACATTTCTTGTCATTGAAAACTAACATACAAGACTAAGCAAAGATATATACGTGAAAAATATCTAAATATAGGGCATTAAGCTGATAAGAAACACTCCGTTCCTTTGAAAACATTAAGTTTCAACTCCAGTATATGCAAGATCACAGAATATCATGTCCTCCTCAATGTAGCTCTTTAGCTCAAGTTCACAAGTATTAGGTCATCTGCAGCTTTCCACTTTATGCAAGGAATGCATGTCAGTGCTAGATGAGAATCCAGTCAAGCAGAGCACTGGCAACGTCAGACATATGAGGTCACGTTTTTCAACATCGAAGCACTCTCCTATTTGCCCTTCCGTAACCAGTAACAGAACCATTATTCTGGGTCAAGTTAAACATTCACTTTGTCCAGACTCAGTTTTCAGAGGCCATTACATTGTCACCAGTTAAGTGTTATTAACTTCAGAATTAGGAATAAGCTCTGAACTCATCACTATGTCCCACTGACAAGAAAGCATCAGAAGATTGATCATCAGTTCTTTAGGGCAAGGATTAAATTTAAAAGATTATTCGTATTCACTTGGAATTAAATTGTACTTGTGATTCATGGGCACTTAGTAAAAAAAAAAGAAAAAGAAAGGACAGTGCACTATAATAAGCATAGAATGCGTTATGCATGCTCAAGGCAAAGTGTAAATTACTTTCCTGTAGTCCTGTACAGTGAGATGTCCTGTTGAACAGCACAACTGGAGTCAGAGATCCCAAGAATTAGAAAGAACTAGCAAAACTAGTCTGACTAAGAGTAAGAAGTTAAGATACTACCTAAGAAGTGTATAATTACTTTTCATCATTAGATTCCCTTTGCTTCTTGCCTAGTTCACAAAGGAATATTTTGGCTTTTTTACCCCCGAACTCCTTGCAACTGAATGTGGTATCTATAGAGTATCCTTCCACTATGATATCACAGTATCCACTCTAGAAATTCAGCCTGTTGCTGTTCACTCTCCAGCAAATGAAGCCAGAACTGACTTCTTTACTTGATACTAGAATTCTCGATCTGTGGAGAAGATGCATCCTGCGATGCTGAGCAGGATTCTTATGGCATAGTGGTATTTTTATATAAATATATACATATCATGCACATATATATCATATATGTTTATATATATACTGATAGATATGAAAATAATATATTCATGGTTTTGTGTACATAAAGTAAAAATAAGAAATGTACAGTTAGAAGAGTGGCATGGTTAGGATGATATTTTACAGCTTTATAATTAGAAAGATTATCATGGTGGGAAGAAACTATCAAAAATGAAATACTCACACTTATCCTAGGCTCATAGTACAAAACTCCAAAAGAAGCTCCAAAAGAAGGGATCTCCAGAAACCTTTCCCCTTGGCAGTCAGCCCTTAAATGAGGTCTAAGAGAGGTGCAGCCAGGCTCCACACCTTTTAGTCACACAGCGGAATTGCCTTCACCTGTGCTCCCAGGGCTGACTGCGTCCTTTCCCCAGGTGATTAATCAGTGGTTCAGGCCAAGACTCAACAATTTCCATACATATATGTATTACTAAATACTATATGTATATATACTTTACTAAAACTCTACCAGCTGCTAACTTTCTTTTATTCAAAAAGGCTTTTCTACACTGAAGGGGTTTGTTTTATTCTAATAAGAGAAAAATCTCTGCTGTCTTCATATTGATTTAGAAAATTAAGACTGTTACCAATAGTGAAATAAAGTATTTTAAAATCTATTTGAAAACTCATTGCTCTGATTAAACCTTTTGATTAAACTTTTTTTTTTTTTCTTCTTCTTGTGTATGAATATGCCTTCTGATGATTTTTTAGACATTCATATTTTTTTATTTTCATCTGTGTGAGAATCTGAATCATAATGGCATTTTAGACATTTATATTGTAGCTGTCTCTAACCAAAAAACTATTTTGCAGTACAGCTGCACTTGAGTGTATCCATAATTTAAGGACAAAGTGCAGTGTTTCTAATCACCTCCAAAGGAAATTTGATGGACCTGTGAAAAGTGAGAAAACAACAACAGACATACTGCTGTGAAAATAAATCACCAAAATTGTAATCTTATAAAGCAAGAAAGTATATAGTATTTAGATTATAGCTTCTTAATGCTTCCAGGACCAAATTAGAATAAATCTAATATAAAGATTTTTTTTTTTCCCTTCTTACTTTCTTTGGTGGAGTTTGCTATTCCACATCAATATGCTAAATATGAGTTAAGTGATGTAAAAGTAGATATGTTTTTTTTAAACATAGAAAGGAGAAAAGCTTCCAATTTCTATTTTTTTTTACTGCAGATTAATGTACAAATTCTGTAGCTCCTTAAAGAGGTATTGCTTTGCAGGAACTTATTGGCTTATTCCATTTAGTTTAATATAATGAAAAAAAAAAAAAGAAATTCTAATGGCAAAATCTGTTTCCACTGGGAAAAAAAAAAAAAAAAGCATTCCCATCCAGATCTTCTAGAGATTAATAAGATTAATATAGATGCTTGGTGCATACTATGATCCATTAAATGAGAGCAGCTTATGCAGCAAACTGCTGAGCCTTAGATACCCTGACCACATTTTCATACATCGTTCAAAGGCTGCATCTGGAATAGCTTTTCCTGAAAGCCTGTGGGGATGCATTCAGAGCACTGCAGAGCAGTGAAGGATGGCTTTAGAAAGAATCAGAACAACTCTGAATAAGGAATATACTGATACTTAATAAAACCTACTCTTCCTATGATTGAAGCTAAAATTTGGCTGTGAGGTCATGAGCTTGATGCCTTTGGGAGACAGCCATCTAGTGAGTTTTTCCTGCATCTAGGCTGGCATAATTACTTGAAATTGTTCTAGAGGCATTCCACAGTGGCTTCTCAGGACAAACTACCTAGAATCCCCAAGGTGACTGCACTGTCTCTGCATTTCACTTTGAGCTGGAAAATGACTAAGGTTAATTTCATATAGCAGTAACACACAGCACAAAGCTTGAATTTTACTAGGTACAGTTAAATTGCATTCAGTCCTCCAGCTATTTTAAATTAAATCAGTTCTGAAGGAAAATTACTAGAAATTAAATCCACCTACAAATCCAGGAACACCACAAAAAAAGCCTTTTATTAAACTTAAAGAGATACCCAGTTGGCTTCAGTATGGACAGTGTATTTAATAACACCCAGGGGAGAAGAAGCACAAAAGCCAGTACTGACTCTGTTAGAGTTGGGTGGTTGTATGGTCTCTTTCCATTCACATGGGGATGTGTAAGAAGCGACTCAGCAAAGGTCAGAAATGACATATCAGTTTTTTACCAAGACATAAGCTTGTCTGAAAGCTTGTCTGAAACAAAGAACACATTAAGAAGAACTATACGCGTACTTATCAAATGTATTTTTAAGAAGCCTGGGCACATAACAATTCTGACAACAGCTACAGAGAAGCAACCTCATTTAGACTCCAAATAAGACACACATCTTAACCTCAAGAACTGTCATGATAAATGTGGCAACAAACAGTACTATGGTCATGGTCTTTTAATTAGACAATGTCTGTATATTGAGCCCTTCAAGCTGTAAGCAACAGCAAAAGTTTGCAAAGATCCAGAGAAATGTCACTGACAACTCTCTGCCATTTTTACAGATGAGCTCCTGAAAGAAACACCCTTCCCTTTAAATTGCTCTTCTGTAATGGAGCCATTCTCCTTCCAAGGCTGGTTGAATGATCATCGGGGAGAAATAAGTCAGAAGCAATCCTTGAGAATGTTTGGAGATACTTTTGAAACTGAGGTAGGAGTTTAAATTGCTATAAAAGTGTGTGAGATTTTTAAAGGTACAGATAATAGGTGCCTTGTATTCAGACTAAATGAATCCAGGCTTCACAACAGAGAAAACAAAATAGAGAAAACACACCCTTAGAGAGCAGTTCCCCCTTAGCATGCCTGGCCCCTGTACAAGCTCACTGTTGTCCATTGCCCTGGTGAATCTAGGGCAGAGGCCTGCCATCTCAGCCATTGCTGTGTGCAGAATCAACCTGAGTCTGATTTCCATTCACTTCCTTTGGGATTAAAACAGTTCTCTCCATCCCTCGCTCCCATATTTCTCGAATCAAAAATACCAGCATGATGCAAATACTACTCACGAGTGTGCTTAGCTTCCCAGTATGTTTCTACAGCATTCTTGTTGCCAAGTCTAATTTGAACGTGTAAATACACAGTGGTTTTTTTTTTTCTCTTCTTAACCTACATAACATGGAAACAAAGAGAACTGTACAGCACCCAAGGGCCAGGGCCATGCTAGAGCATTGCATTTCTTGGCCAGTCAAACACAGTCCAGTTTGGGTGCAAATGAAGCTGTCACCACTTGACAGAACAACAGTTTACAAAACATTCTCTCCCTGGGTTACTTGAAGTCACACTCTGAAGAATCCAATCTATCTGACAGTGGAGTGGCAGGGAGCACGGTTCTGTCAAGAAGAACACAGAGGAGGTAGACAGTGAAGAAAAGTAAGGTCTGATCCACAGCCTTTTTAATGTTGGGAGAATCTTTTTTACTTCAGCAGGTTCTTGACAGGGCCCAGAGTTCACGATGAGGAAGTGCGTGTTCCCAGAACAGAAGCAGAAAGGATGTTGATGCCAAGCTGGGAGTGGGAGGAGGCAGTGGAAATAGATAAGTGAGGATACAGAGGAGCATAAGGAGTGGCAGGTGTGATCAGTTCCCTTTTTATCTTATCAGGAGGAATCAATATGAGAATACAAAACGTAATGTGAATTTTAATGTCCGTAAAAATAATGTCAGATTCTATGAACATTTTTCTTTAAAAATAGAATGTTTGAGTGCTGTAGGAAGATGAATCTGTACACTTCACTCATGGGGATGAATCTATTAGTTTTCTTCCCTGACTTTTTTTTTTTTTTTTTTTTTTCAGGTTATAGTTTATGGATCAGGAACAACTGAAAAAAGCAAAAAGAATTCAGATATCTGGATATGGCAGCTGGTATGTGACAATTCAGTTTATACCTGTTAACCCTTGAGTTCATATTTCAAGTCAGAGCAAACTAAACAGTAGTACAGCCTCCTGGAAAGAGCAACAGAAATTGATTATTACCTTCTTTCTAATGGAAATCGTCATAAACAGGAAACTTTGTTTGGCTTTAAACTTTCATGAAAAATAACTGTAAATTACTACCACCATAAAAATAGTCTCTTTTCCCTCACCTCGTATGTTAAGTATGGAACTGTTGCTATCCTCCATCAGGTCTTGGTGAGGATTTTTATTTCTGCTAGGGGATATCTTGTAAATATACGAGAATGCCTCTATGTAATAAAAACCATCACCAGTTACTTCTGCCTTGAAGCATTTGTCCTTATACTGTAGGACGACTGGAATCACGCAGACAAAATTAATAACAATGTGAGAACTTGTTTATACTAAAGTGCAGAAGTAGGTGATCCACGTGCCCTCTTTCTACTGGCTTCTAGGAAATGCAGCTCAAGGGAAACACTGCAGAGAAAAGCAAGTCAGATTAGCTTGTGAAGCAGATGTTTCTATCAGTTCCCGTTCTGCTGAAATTCACAGGGACCATCAACTACTAATTAAAGACATAACAATCTTGAAGGACACTTGTTTACACTGCAGCTCGCAGCAGACTGCAATCAAGACTGTGTTGCTGGCAGGAATCTGGTTCCTCTGCTTGACAAGATAATGACAAGCGTGTTCCAGTGTAGATGGACTCCCATTAGTGATTTCCGTCAGCTTCCTGCTGACTTGTGGACTACTTTTCAAGATGTAAAAAGGTATTAGGAATCAGAAAAGTCGAAAAGGAGTTTGAAATACTCCTGAATGTTCTCTCTGTAAATTTCCAGAGAGTTGCACCTCTGGGTTAGATTGGTTGCAGCATATCTACAAGATATCAAGCAAGAAGTTGCTGCTTTGTGATGGGGAACAATGAACCATGAAGCATGCTTTTATTGATGCTAATAGTGTCAGACAGGGAACATCAACTGAATATTTAGCTAGTCCTCATAAAACTGAGCAAGTTAGAAGTGCTCTTTCAGTGGAAAATATTTCCATACTTACCTGCAGAATTTTCTTCCTACTCACGAGAGAACATATAACTAAAAAAGCTGACTATCTGTTCTTTCCCTTCAGGAGGGTGCATCTACTGTTACCGTGGATGGCAAAACTCTGACTCTAGCTGCTGGTGATAGCCTACTTGTCCGTGCCCAGTGTTTGTGAGTAGAGATGAATGATTTCCCAGACTCCAACAATATAAATTCTGTGTATTTAGTCCATACCAAACTGTGCATCATCTGATGCAGAAACGCAGCCTCTAGGATTGCAGGATTTGCAATAGTCTGTATTACTCCTTAGGGCAGAAGTCTATACTGGAGCAAACAAAGCCAGGCATTCATCTAGCTTTCTCCTTATGATTAAGCTGGGGAAAATACAATAAAAACATTGTCAAGAAAAAACAATGTGCAAAAGATCGTGAAGTGAGAATACACTCATAGGCAAACACAGCAGATACTCTAAGCTTCCAACCAGCCTTGATCAAAAAAAACATGGCAAAGTTTGGGTGCCAGGCCAAGAGCACAGCTCTCCTACTGGATTAAGATTCATAGGGCTATTTCATAGTAATGACACACATAATATAAGTAAAAGAAAAGCTGGTGAAAACAGTTTCCAGAGAGAATAGAGAAGGGAAGTATTTGCCAGTCTTGTGAAAAGTGGCGTAGACCGATAAAGTGCCTGCTCTGAAGAAGGATGTATGCTCACTGGTAATGCAGTGCAGTAGATTAAAGGTATATGATTATAAGTGGCCTAGTTTCTTACAGGAAAAAAAAGCAAAACAAAAACAAAAAAACAATGAAAACCAACTATTGAGTGGCAGTGATTATTTTTGCTAATCACTAACACCAGAAAGAGTTGTTGAAAGACCTGAACCTGCCCAGCTGCATAGAGCCTCTCTACACCTGTGATTCCAATATGTACTCACCTCCTCCACCTCTATGAAATTACTTTATTTAATTCCCAATCCTGCAGTCCAATGAATGAAGCTGTTTTCAAAGTCCTGGCATGAGGCATGTGCAGAGATCTGCCAGCACAGATCATACTGGGTTAAGACATTTAACAGTTTTCTACAGCAGGAACATGTTATTGTATGTGTCAATACTGTACATTGATAATGATCTCTGGCCATCTCTGAAACTAGCATAAACAGTTAATGCGACAGTGCTTGACCACAAGACACAAATACTCTTGAACTCTTGGTTACTTATATTGTTAAAAAATATCAGTGCTTATGTGATTCTGTTTCAACCCTCATGTCGCTGAGATCACAACATATGCCTTTCCTCTTGGTTCATCTGTAAGGAGAGAAATTCTTCCCTGTGTCATGATGTTTGGATTATATGGGTGATGATGTAGAGTAGTTCCCAAAAATATAACAAGACATACCAATACGGAACAAGTTTAAGCAGAAGGGAACCTGTTTGTAATTTCTCTGCTTCTCAGCAGCATCAGCACATTAGTTGTTTGTATGGATGGTTTGTCCTCCAATATTCCCCCACACACATTGCGTTCTCTCTGTTTTCCCAGGTACTGCTGGAAGAGATCTGAGGAATGTGTTGCTCTTTATATTGCTCAGGATCCAAAACACAAGCAGCCTTATAACTAGTTTCTATAGCACTTGACGTTGATGATAAAGAAGTTTTAACCCACTTGTCTCTTCTTAATCATCTTTTAGTCAGAATGCCTGGAAATATGAACAAGCTAACACAATGGTTACACTGGAATTAAGTGTAATCAAGTGCTGTGCCTTATAATAACTTCTTTTTCCCCAAGTAGGTAAAAATTCAGCAAAATCTTCAACAAGTAATTATGTTAAAAACAAACAAAGCCATACTTCTTACATGAAAGCAACTGAAAACAGATCCAAGTAACAGGATTAGATATACAGTAATATAAATGATACTATCTAGAATAAATTAAAAGTTTTTCAAGTGCAAGTCTCGCTGTGCCTGCTTACTGAACACTCTTTTTATCTCCTTGCCTCAGTTTTGCCATTTGTGACAAACTGGGTATGTTAGCCCTCAGAGCACAAAGCTTTTGTTTGTGATAAGTTATAGATCTTCTGAGCGCTTTGGATAAAAATACCTTTTTTTAAAAAAAAATAAACTTTATCTGCTCTACTGCTTGAGGATCTCAATACCTGGGGAAAAAGAGGAGGGAGTGTTATGAAACGGAGAAGCAACAGTAGCTTTGATATCAAACATTACATAGATCATCACTGTACTTGCTTCAGGTAACTTGTTATGCATTTACCAGATCTGGCCATGCAGAATCAATCACAGCCATCAGTAACACACCAGACATACCACATGGGATCCGTCTGTGAGCTACACTATCATTGTGGCATCTTGGCAGTTTTTTCAGCTGTGGAAATGTCTATTCAAAATAACCAAAGTGTGGTGGGGGTAAGGGAGAAGAAAAAGGTGTTGTAACCATTTTCTATTAAATTGTCACTTCTTTTTGAATAAGTGTCAAATTGTCTTACCTTATTTTTATTCTCGAAACTATGTTAGTTTGGCTTTTTGTTGTTCTTTGTTTCATTTTTTTTCTGTTTTCTCTCTTCTTTTTTTTTAATATATTACCTTTCATATTACTAGCATTAGAAAACAGATTATTTACATTCTTGATTTTTATCAATTACAGGTTTGAAAAAGCATGAAGTCTTTTTTTTAATTCTAGCGTAAGCTCAAAATACATAACCATACTTAACTAGTCACCTACAAAGCTCATATGTGTATTATGCAAGTGTCCATACTTTTGGAGAGAAAGACTCAAGCAGCTTGGCTTCAACCTATGACTTGTATCTAGGTTCACTATCTTTCCTATTAAAGCATATAGAAGAACTTTGCTACATTCTCCTAATAACAGGGGACCTGATTTAAGAAACAATCCTATTCTTGGAGTTGTTAAGGATGCGAGATACAACAGATAAAAGTATCCCTTGAACAAGGGAGCAGTTTATCCGATTATCATTGGGATTGGTATGCCTGTCTGCCTGCAGGGCTGCCTGCTCCCTGAATGAGCACCTCTGATTGAAGGATGTAGACCTAGGATGTCAAAGTGTTATATTATCAGTTTGGAGGTAACCACTGCAGTGCTCATTCTGTCTTTACTTCATATCACATGAACATTTCATACACATATTTCACACAATGATAAGTAGATAGAATACTGTAACACGCAGGTAATCTGCAGTAATCATCAACAGCTGTTCATACATTCAGAGGCACTGTGAGCTGTGGAAATTTCAGAATACAAGTTAAAGCATCTCTAGATTATTGATAATGCTGTCCTTGAAAGACTTCAGAGTTTAAAAATTAAGATTCCAATCTAACTATATTTGTGAAGAAGTCCTTCTAGAACAACTTCTGCTCAAGCACCTGAATTCCACCTAAGCCAAGTGTAAAAGCCTGACTCAGAGCCTTAAGCTAGATCCATCACCCTCAATTCTGCCACTGCCTGTGTTCAGAATCCAGGGCTGACCAGGGCTGGGATGTTACGACTGTTATCTATGCAGTTACTTAAGCAGTGTGCAGTCCTTAAGTGTAACTAAGACCAGGATCTCAACAGCATGAGGAGATTGTTAAAAAGGCCTGGATACTACGTACTGCCTTCAATTTCTCTTTTGAGACTTATTTCTGTTGTTTTGAAGTTCAATAATTATTTGATATCCAAAGCATAGATGAGAATATAACAACATTCTCATTATTTACTCATCCCACAGCAATTTAGAAACCTGCAGTTTCTTTTTCTATGAATTCAAAATAGTTCCAGAAGGCTCATGATACTCACTGAATCTTTTCAGGCGCTTTATTCCTTCTCTGTATGTTATGCATGTGTGTGTACACATGTATACAACACTATGTATGGTAAACTGCCCCAAAGATCCACCTATGCTTCTCTATCTATGGGTAGGGGGTCCAGATGCTAATGTGATCCCTGGAGACTTTTTAGCTGTCAGGCACTGTTACTGTGTATGTATGGTCAGCTCAGTAGGTACTTTGGCTCCAGATTTCACTTCTGTCCTGATTTGGGTAGCCATTTTCAATCTGAATTGTACATATACTGTGTCATCCCATTCTTAATGATCTTACCTCTGTTACTGCATTTTGGCAGGCTTGAGCTGAACATACATTCACACATAGACAGTCCATCTGTTACTCACAATTTCTCTTAGAAGCAATGCCTTTATACAAATGTGCATTCTAAACAAAATTTCATACAATAAAGCCCACACAGACCAGAAAAAACACATACCTGCACTAAATCTCATTAATTATTACACACTCAGGACTGTCCACAGTCACAAGCAGGTGCTGATGTGAAAGCTTAGAAGCACACACAGAGGAGTTTGAGTCTGCTGACAAGCATCCATAAAGTTACCCAAGGCTGTATTTCACCTAGCCTGGAAGTCAGCAGGAGCTTTCCTCGTTACCTCAAATGGGAAAAGGCAAAGAGCTCAGACCTGCCTGTTGTTGGACAAAGTATCAAGAGAGACTGTGGTGGTTCGGTGCCTTTAACCTGGCGAGAAAACTGATACGTTTTGTAAGGAGAAAGAAAAAAACATTCAAAGCCAGGCTGGATGGGACTTGGAACAACTTGGTCTAGAGAGGTGTCCCTGCCTTTAGCAGGGGGGTTGGAACTAGATCATCTTAAAGGTCTCTTGGATCAATAACAAAACATGTTCATCGGCACGGTCACATTATATATCAGCACCAGTAAAAAAATGCAACGTTAAGCAAAACGTGGGAAAACAGTGACCCTCACAGATCATGCTGTAAACAGATTGCAGTGATCAGCAGCAGAGCTCAAGGTTGTACAATTATTTTTATTAACAGAATGATTAAGGCAAGTTAACTGTCAAATGCTAGCTATATTTCAAATGCTAAATACAATGCATAAATTTGCAGCCTGCAGAAGTCAAGAGGAACTCTTCTTCCTCCATTCTTGCTTTATTTTTAGGTGTTGCTTGCTCCTTTGAAATACAAACTACTAGATGCAGAAAACAAGACGAGATGGATCATTTAACTTGTAAGGTGTGTTGTAATAAACCATTTCTTCAGGCCCACGTAGAATTTACTCATACCTATAAGCCAATCCTATGATTTTGCATTAAGAGAATACTTTCATTTTGGCATTAAAAGCATTCATAGTACTTTGATTTCAGCTCTCCAGACATATTAATGTTATAGAACAGATGCGCAAAATGCAATCCTCCCACCACCATTGCATATAAGTAGAAAAAAATACTTAAGCTTTTTAACAACTACCTAGAAAAACAGCTTGTGCTTGTGATGCAGATTTTTCAGTGGATTGGGGATTCTTTTTATTTATTTTATTTTCAGTTAATTCAGAGTGTACATCAATGAACACTTCAGGCTGATGAAGGTCATCGTATCCTGGTCTGTATCTGATTGAAAATAAATAGTTCAGCATCCAAATATACAGCATAACTGCTGGTTGGACCCAAAATAAAATTGTTAATTTTAAAGTAGTAATGAAGAAGTTAAAACTAAGATCTACCCTGCAGGTTAAATACCTCAACTTACAAGTGCTAGCACTGTCTGGCTCCAGACAGTTATATTATCAGTGATTGTCTAGAAACTGTGGAAGTGCATAAAAACTCTCCCTTTTATTGTTACTGAAATTTTGATTAAAGCTTGAAGGCTAAGGGGAAAATATATATAAAATCAATATTTATCAAACAGTTCCCATTCACCACACCTTTGCAGAAACAACCACTGAAATGGCCAAGTCATTGGGCAAATCAGATTCACTTCTGCAGACAGTTTTCCTGTTAGCAAATCTGTGAATCCTATACGACAATTATTTCTAAACTGCTGTTGCTTTAGGTTAAATATACCTCTAAGATCTTTAACCAAGTAATTAAATTACATTGCATCTTCACATGCTTGAAGATCTGAACATTGCAGAGAGCCACCTCCACCGAGGAGGGCTGATAGGACTTGGTTTCTACTTTTTTCAAGACCTGAGCAAAGTTCATTCTCTTCTTGCAAATCACTGCCAGATAGCTATCACTTCACTTTACCCAATAGTCTCAGGAAAAGAAGCTGCAGGGACACCTTCAGTCTCTGTGAGTGGGAATCATAGAATCACTCAGGTTGGAAAAGACTTTAAAGATCATCTAGTCCAACCATGACCTAACCATACTACCCAACTCTAACAACTCTCCGGTAAATCATGTCTCTGAGCACCACATCCAAACGGTCTTTAAACACATCCAGGGATGGTGACTCAACCACCTCCCTGGGGAGCCTGGGGATGTCAAAAACCTCATCTTTGCTGACCTGCAGGAACATCCCCACCATAGGCTACACTATTTGGGAATCTCTGCACCTTCTTGTTAAATCTCTGCACTACCTACAGTAAGACAAATTGAGCCATAAAAGGAGCACCCAGTACTGCTAGCAAGCTTAAGGATAATTCCTACTCCCCTGAGAGAATTACAGAAAATGTTATCCTATAAAACAAAAGCTAATACTGACAGAAGGCACGTATCGTTACAAAGCCATTGATTGAGTGACAATTATTTGGCTGAATACATTTTATCTGAGCTGTCTGTTAGTGTCTTGGCGTACATTACAAACAGAAGCTGAACATCACATTTGGACTTGGGAAAAATAATCAGCAGCTTGTCAGACCATAGATAGATCAACATGGTTTACAACAATCTGGGAAAAATGTTAAGAGTTAATGACTGCTTCTTGATACTGACCATCAACTCTTACGGTTCCAACTCTGTATGCTTTATTAGAGAATGGCAAAAGAACATTAAATGCAGAGGTCCCCATATAGGATAGTATCTTGCTATTCTCTTCAGGAGAATAGTGGTAAATACCAAATGAAACTTTCTTATGACATTGTGAATGTATGAGAGAGACAGAATTCCCAAGATTTCTTATCAGGATCACTGACTCTCCAACCACAGCATGGAAGTGGAAGCAGAAGAAAAGGAGAACTTGCTAGCAGCTAATCAAGGACCCCCAACAGACTAACAATAGTGAACCTGCAGTGTGATGCAAGAGTAACTCACTTTAAAAGTGCAGATAATCAAAAGCACTGAATGATGCAAAAAGCAATGAAATCAAAACTATTTTATGTAAAGATAGAAAACAAAGCAAGAATACTGTCCCTTCCAGACATGCTTTCAGTTCAGAGAGCAGAGATCACATACCTTGAGAACAAAAAGTGATATTTAATAACTGTGGAACCATAGGAAATGAAATTGCCATAAGCATTTCACAGAAAACATGTGTAGCTTCCTAGAATATATTTTTAATATCCAAATAATATTTTCAGCTTCTAGAATTCACACAGTAAATCCTGTAGTGATTTTCATAAATATTACGAACTGCAGTGACAAGAATTTATTTCTAATTTAATTTTTTTTTCATCCACGAACTATTAGATTAGCTTTATTTTTAAATCAAGGCAGAAAGCTGCATGCTAGCACTAAAATTTGACTGCCTTATCCTTTCAGACATAGAGTTCAAAATGAAAATTAACCAATTTCCTGGCTTCTGTTCCAAGATGGACGGCAGTGTTCAACTGTCGAAAGCTCTTTCTTCTTTCTTCTGGATTAGCTAGGCAATCTACACCCAATTCTTCACTGAAAGCAGTCTGTCACTACTTACATATTGGCCAATTTAGGTGCAACTGCCCTGATTTATTCCAGTATGTTAATAGAATCAGGCTGGTACACTAAAATAATGCAAGTGTTGCCTTGCTGCGTGCAAAATACCACTGCACACTGTACATATGTGTGTACACATATATAGCCACATGGAGGTTTGTATACGAGCATCTATATACTGCATAAAGATACTCAGAAGGCATGAAGAATTGTGAAACCCTTTCTTTTCTGGTGAAATTTGTGCCAAGCGTGCTGTGTATGCTTGCTGTTTTAGAAAATGGCTAGCCAATTATTGGCAGACAGAGATGGAGATTGATACTAAAGGTCACTTTTATTTATGTCAGACACAGGATATTTCAGAAGCTTTTATGGAGCAGCTGCATCTGCGCTCTCTGTGGGTTGGATGCACTCCATACATGCTGCTGGAGGACAGAAAAAGCAAGAGATTTGAGAAGAGGAAGGAACTACCCTGGGCTTCACTGGAAGCCAGCGCTGTAAGAAGCTCCACCTAAATCAGCCTTTTCACAGCCTCCCTGCAGCTAGGGCTCTGCAGCTCACAGACACACCAAGTGAAGGGCCAGAGGTTGTTTTTTTTATTATCAGTTTTTTAATCTAATAGAAAGGTTTCATGGCATTTATTTCCTCTATAGCAAAATTAACTCTACTTGCAAAGCTTCCTCCCCCTCAGAGGGAAATAAGATGTAGGCTCAGAAACCCAAATCCGCAATGATATTTAAGTGCCTGAGGAACTGTGCCAGAGTGTCTGGCAGGGGAAGCTAAATAGACTCAATTTTAAAAGGAAGTATAGTGAATGGAGAGAGAGATTGAAAGCTCCAGAGAATGAAGTACTCCTTTTATCTACTACAGGGGGAGCTATCGGGTGGCAAACTGAACTCTCTCCTTGCTCATTTGTGTGCTTTAATCCACATTACTGCCAACCCCAACTCTTTTAGAGGCTGGCCTTTGCTGGCATCAAGTTGGTCACAAACACTATTTTCATAACACCAACATCAGTCCAGTGGAGTATTTATCTCCAGCTGGAGATAAATACAGTTTGTGTGATTCACATGCATGGTCATCTTAAAGTTGCTTGCTAGGGAAAAAAAAACAAACCATGGTCTTTGTAGAAGATGCTAACATTCTTCTTGCTTAAAAAGAGACACATCAAAACAGTAGAAAATGTTTGGCAAAAGTTTTTTATGGGTAAATTTATACGTCCTGTGCATTCTGTCAATAAACTTATTTTCCATATAAAATCGTGGAATTTCCAAGTTTGGAAAAGGCCTCCAAGATCATTCAAGTCCAACCATCCACCTAATTCTTAACATTTTGTATCGAAATCATTTTATCTATTTCCTTACCCAACTATACTGGAACACATACCTTTCTCAGTTGCATTTGCATGAACATGTAGGTAATGGATTACCCCAGTCTCATAGCACTGTAAGAGAGTACTACTGGCCTTTCATTCCACAATGCAATGGTGGAGCTACACTGGCACATAAAGGCTGCTTGAAACAGGATACACATTATAACTTCAAATAGCATACCTTATTCAAGATAATTAATACTTTTGATGGCTTAACACTCTTATTACAGCTGAAATTGGCTTCACAGAAATGCCAGTAATTCACAAATCAGCAGTTTCATCCTGTTGAAAAGAAGCAGCTTCTAGATGTTCACTGAAATGTGAACATCCTGACACACGCAGAAAAAAGCACAAGAGGGAAATGAGAACATCTTTAAAAAGAAGAAGTCAATCTATTAACTTCTTTCTCATTATTTTAGAATTCAAGTAAAATCTAAATGGAATGCAAAGTAATCTCTAAACTTAGCTCATTAATAATCTAAACAACAAAAAAAAGTTATAGAATTATAAACTGAAAGATCATTTGTATTTTCTTTTTATTATTATTATTATTATTATTATTATTATTATTATTATTATTATTATTTGATCTTATGCTTGCAAAGTTTACACTTACTGAGAGTGGACTGAAACTACTGGAATTCAAATGAATTAAAATGCCAATAGTTAATCCCACCCTTGAATTTTTAAAAGTTCAACATACAGAGATTTTAGTAAATAATAAAAAGAAAGAATTACTTTGAAAATACCTTAAGATATGAGGAGTTAATAATTTCTTCAATTTCTTACATTGTTTCTTCAAATGAACATGCACTATTAGAAAATTACGTTCATTTACTTAACTTAAAGAAGAAAGGTTAGGAAAAGTATGCTAGAACAGGAGAAGAGTATTTATTGAATGTGTGTTTTAAAGGTATGCAAAAAACCTTTTTACACTGCTATATGATGTTCGTAGGGAAATCATAGATGTAGTTTGTTCTCTGCCATAAGGTCTTCACTGAGAAGGTTCATGCTGTGAGGATTTCCATGGCAACTTAAATTGACATAAGTGTTCATTTTTAAAATTGAGTGCCCAGGGACATGATTAGCTATAGCAATACCATGTAAACCACCTAAATAGAGATCTTTTGTTCAGGTAAATCAGCTTTCTTTTCCTCCATGGGAGCTAACTTCAGAATGAGCCACTAAATAAGTTAATAAGTTTGAAAAATCTCACAGCTTCTATCCCTTTTTTTTTTTTTAAATACAATAAACAACAGTGCATTTCCATATATACATACAGCTGAAGTGGTGATTTCTTTAGATTACCAAGTATGTCAGGTGGCCTATAGAAAATCTGTATAAATAAGGTAATACTGGAGTCACACAGAGAGGCATAAGACCAGATTTTTGAGATCATTTCCAAGTCTACGAAAATAAATCTGCAAAGACACCAAAAAGATTGATTTCCCTCTAGTCCTAAATGAAGATATTTACAAAATAAGTACTCACCAGTACATTGAATTGAAGCTGCTATAACACACTGATGTTCTGCTACAGTAGCTCTATAGCAATACTGATCTGTAAAGTACAGCTCTGGCAGTAAAAATGGAGGGTTCTAAAGTAACAAACTCTGTTCCAAAGGGAAGAAGCATAAACCAACAAACTGCTACTTGCCTTACCAAACTTGAAATGGGAACAGACAGATCCTTTATACCTGTTTCCCTTCAGCAAAGTAAGCACACTGCCCATCCCAACCTACAGGCTCTTTGGAGATAACAACTAGCCAATCCAGTCTTGATTCAGTGTCAATTTATAATGGGATGGGGCTGATATGCAGAACCTCTACAACTTCTTGGACCCTGCTAACTTTTCTCAGCAGTGGTCTTCCAAGGGATTGTCTGATCCAGATGAATGTATTCATCTCACATAGCTGATGGATATTATCTTTACTCATCAGCTAAAGCAATACTTAGAAAGCTTTCCTTCTGCAGTATAGTGCAGCTGACACAGATCATTAGAACCAGCTTGAAAAATACATTTACTTTTATGCAATCACTGAAAGAGAGAATTTTATATCAACTCAAATAATGTTCCATAGAATACCTAGCTTTTATATTCACATATCTATCTCAGACCTCCAGCTGTATCTCATTAATTTATGCAGAGAAGTATAGTAATCTGTTCGAAATTTTCTCCGTTATGTTAGTCACTTCATGCAAAGTCTACAAAGATGTCCCCTTTTTTTTTTCCCCATAAGTGTTATTATACAGAACTATGCTCACAGAGACACTTCATTACAAAAAAAGCAAAAACATCTGGAAATAATTCTTCTACCATCTCATCTCCTTTCCCGTCTGAATGTCCAAATTTTATAATTCATTTCAAATGATATTTAAGGACTCATTCATGGAAGACATAATGATGGTGGAGAAAGATATCAAGAAGAGCAGTGGGTCAGATGGTCTGCAGCCACATAGAACCACGCTGTACGGGAACATTCTGAACAATTCCAAAAATTACTCTTTTGAGAAGATGGTAAGGTTTAAAGGGGCTTGTCCCAGGACAGCACTGAAAGATAGCAGGGCCTTTACCATGGATTCTCTTTAAATTGGATATAGGAAATGACAAGCTGAACTAGACAAGAACTTTGCTAATGCAAAATTCCTGTACCTATGCACCAGCTGTGTCCTCAAAGCAGGGACTGGGCAGTAAAACAACTCCATTGCCAGAGCTGAGTGGGGAGGAGACATTCATCCTTGCTGACTCCTGTAGCTAACGTGCTACCTCTCAGACTGGGCACTGGAATATGACATATCCTCCTTGTCGCTGTTTGTTCCCACTGAGTTCATTAAGTCCTTTTGTTTCCCAGCAATGAAAAATAGTGAGTTCCCAAGCATGCTACCTGCAGGTTTTGCACTCAGTTCATTTCCACATACAGCTACAAAACACGTGGATGAGACACAGTATGGTCCTCTGTGACTTTAATGGACATTTCTTTTGATGCATGCTCAGAGGAGTTTTGCTTTAGGATTCCCTGTGCTCTGGAAGAACTAACTCTCTCCTCTGTATAGGCTTGTGTTATTTCTGTAGACCAGGAAGGAAAAGAAAAGCTGCACAGAAGGCAAATCCCACTATATCTGAGTGATAAATAAAGCAAATACTCTATGATGTAAAGCTCCCAGGCTCAGCAAGGCACTGTACAAACTTAGACTCTGAGACAATTTGTTTCCCTGAGGCTTATAGGCTAAATAGCAAGCTAGAAAATGGAAGCTACGCAACAAGCAGAGAAAGGCATCTGACAAAAGCCTCATTAGCCCTCCATTTCCTTCACTCCTGGCATATGTTTGTTTCTCCTTAGCACTGACATTTCTGTAGGTCTGTAGGCTCAATATTTACCGTGTATCCAACAGTGAGAAACAAAGACTATGTAGTCCTTTGAATTAAAGACTTATTGCGTTAAAACTTTGCTTGTCTGATCAGTCAGTATTGTGCAAATTTAAGTGCCTGACTGAGAAGAGAAAACATCCAGAGTAGAGCAGAAATGACAGAAAGAAAAACACTTCTGCTACTTTAATTGCTTTGTATTGAGATATTACCTTTTGGTGTGTAAACATCAAATTAGCAATATTGTAAGGGTGAACAGTAACATAGTAATCAAATAACCCCTTCCAGCTATGCAGCTTCAACTGTGAGCCCTCTCTCCTGTCCTTCTGTCTTTTTCTCATTATTTGGTGCACTAAAAATACTTAAAAATGTATTGCCGTGCTGTACTCTATTAAATTCCAATTATCTTATCCCTTTGTACAATCTTCATAACATTGAATCTTATCAGCACAGAAAGAACTCTGCTGTAGCTGGTTGCAATGAGCCAGGACTTTGAGCTCTGTATTTGCACACTCAAGGCTCTCTCATGCAATTCATTGGAATTTTCTATAGAGAATCTAAAGGCCAACATTATTCAAAACAATTTCAGATCATTGTTTAAAAAATAATCCTAAAATTCCCTAGCATTAAAAAGTATTTTTTATCCAAGGCAACTTTCTAACTCATGTATCTACTTTATTTAGATCAGCTTCTGCTGTATTGCTGTCCTGATTCACAGCTTAATATCCTTCATAATCTGATGGCATACTTTATCAGTATCTCAGATACTGTCTAGGGGATCTTAGTTGCCATTGCAAAGCAAACAAACAAGCAAACAAACAAACAAACAAAAAACTCACAGCATTTTGGACACATGCAGGCATGACACAATGGCATTTAGTAAATTGTATTGGACAACCTTATGATTCAGAATGCATCTCCACTGAAGAACAGGCTAATGCAGGAAGCTGGGAGCAGTTCCCAGCCATCCTGCAGCTCTGTTGTAGGGCATTCAGGCAGATTTCCTTCAAAATTAGAGAAAAATCTGAAAAAAGAGCAGTCTTAAAGGACCACCCCCTGCAGCATAAATGAGGTTGTAGCATATTTGTCCATGCTGCCTCAGTAAACACACCGTCTTTTGGGAATGCCTCATTTAGATTATCTTGTTTTCAAATCAAAACAAGCTTGCGTTACTATTATCTATGGCTCAATTTTCCATTTCCTCTAGAATCCTATATTTAATCCCTTTCTATGAGGTATAAATTTAGCCAACTATACCAATACACATAGTCATATTTGAATAACTATTTACGATGATAAAGTTTCAGTGAAGGCCAGAGATGTGTTCACTGCTCTCTTAAGTTCAATTGGCAGGAATCCAATGGATGCCAACTGAGCCAGTTGGGATTTTCATCTGTATAAATAGGAGCAGGATCTGGCAACCATACAAATTACATCTGTTCCATTGCAGCCATCTGTAATTCAATCTCCAAAATATTAATCAAGTTTATCTGACATGATTTTTCCTCCATCATCAGCTCATGCTGCTGATTTCTCCTTGGTCCGTTACCCTTATAGTCTAATAGATTTTTATTCCCTTTAATATTTATGTCTTTAAGAAAGATTGAGTTAGATTCACTGGACTGTGATCAATACCACATTACTTCCTCCTTAATTGTTCTGTACATATCATCTGTTTGTTATATATGGTCCAGACTTTCTTTACACTGTTAACCTAAATCAATATGCTTAGGCTTAACAGCGCATTTGAGTATTATTCAACCTCTCTGTACACTTAAAAAACAGTAAGTCTATCACCTCATTATCTTAATTTTCATGCCAATTTCTTAAAGTTTGATTTTATTCATCTTCCTTGTCCTGATCTTTCAGGCAATACTCTTAGGTGAGATTACATTTCATTTTTCTCAATAATAACAAGTGCTAGAGAAGTTTCCCCCCCCCCCCCCCCCCCCCGTTTATTTATTTATTTTTAAACAAAAGCTTTGGCTTCATAGAACTACAGAATGGTTTGGGTTGGAAGGGACCATAAAGCCCACCCAGCTCCAACCCCCAGCCGTGGGCAGGGCTGCTCTCCACCCCAGCTCAGGCTCCCCAGGGCCCCATCCAACCTGGTCTTGAGCGCATCCAGGGATGGGGCACCACTTCTCTGGGCAGCTGTGCCAGCATGCCTCAGCACACTCATTGTGAAGAGTTTCTTTCTAAAGTAAATCTAAATCTATCCTCTTTTTAGATTAAAGCCATTAACAGTAGTGCTATCACTACACTCCCTAATAAAGAGTTCCTCTGGATCTTTTCTTTTAGAAATGTTAAAGAAAATGAACAAGGTGCTTTATATGTTTTATAAATACACTTGTCTTCCATATATTTCAATCAGGAATAGTCCATCTTGTTTGATCTTAGGGTTTTACTGATGCTATGTATGATTTATGGAAATAGCTGGCTTTCTTAAAGATATCACACATATAATTAAACTTCTTGATACACAGATCAATGTAAGAAATGAGTAAATTTTCTAAAAAATGCATATATGTTTAATCTACAACTGTTTGAATAGGTTAACAACCACCAGTGTCTGGTCAATCCAATCTAATATCCTTCTACAAACAAGGCAAATAAAGGAGAAATAGAACTGTTGTACATTTACAGCAAGGCCCTAGACTTTGGTTCACATAGGTGGAAAAACATGTCAAGAAAGTACAGAGCAGGTGAAAATATACTCAAGTTGAACTTCAAGCAATACTTAAAGCTAGTTGAATAAAAAGTTGAATAAAATTCTACACAGAATTGTTAATCATCGACTGCCCAAACGGTCCTGTGATCAGTGCTGTAACCAGTAACTTAGATGATACAATAGATAGCATTTGAATTTAAAACACAATCAGAAATGGGGATGAATTACCGTCAATTAAAAAGTAAGATTAGTATTCAAAAGTTTCTTGATAACTCTGTTATAAACAAGAGAGTGAAAGTTAGTGGGGACAACTGCAATGTGATACAAATTAAAATAAACAAACTAAGCATATAGAAGCATGAGCAGCAACTCATGTGAAAGCTTTGCAGGAAAATATCTGGAGGTCTTTATAGATCAGCAAATGAAAACAAATATATAGGGCATTATAAAGGAAAGAACAAACATTATAGAGATGCATAAGCAATTCCTGAAGGAATCCCTTCCAATCTATTAGGCACTCAAAATGCCACAGGTAGAGGCTTGTTTCCAGTTCTGTGTACGTCTTAAGAGGAAGGTATGCCCACTGGAAAGACTCTTTGACAAGATGAACAAAGGTGGCAAGTCCAATGGGCAAAGCTGGAAGAAATGAGAACTGACTGATGTAGGGAGAGGGAGACACATTGACAATACCTATTACAATACAGAACAGGCTGGTGAAAAGAGAAAAGAAGTAGTTTGTTCTGCCTAAGTGTGTCCATTTGTCATTCTTCAAATGGAGGCTTAAATAAAAATGACCTCAATGTAGACTAAGGACTGACTGTATTAGTGCTGAATTATAATCAAATTGCAGTGAAATTATTCAATTTCTGTCATTGCAGCCCAAGAAGACATAAATTACTATTCCACTCCTGAGAGGACAATTTATCCTTTTTAAAGAAATTCTAAAACTTTGTATACTCCAGGAAAAGCTCTCCACACTTGATTACTGCTCTGCAAACATTAAGGCCATGCAGATTTTTAAATTATTCTCAGGCTCATTGTTTTGACATACTGCAAGAAATATATAATTTTGGCCCAGTGATTTGCCCAACTTTTACTAAAGTAATAACAGGTAATGTTAGGGAAATTGCTGCTGATTTCAATAGCAGCAAGTTATACCAGAATACATTTCCTAAACAAAGGACAGACAGATGTGTTGTTATATCCAGTACAAAGTCCGTTATCTCAGATGTGACCAATTGCCTTCTGCAAAAATGTAAGCTTACTTCTTAATAGTTGATACTGCTACTTTCAGATACTGAAAAAAATCTGAATCACAAGCTTGACTGAAAAAAACATTTTATTTTACTGTATTTAAGATTTTTTTTTTCTATACATCTATCTTAAGGTTAACCCATCCCAACTAAAAACTAAACAGCATTATCTCAAGAGCTGGAGACATCCTAGGAAGCAGGAAATATGCTGGGATTTCTCTCTCACTCACTCCCTCACTTTCTCACTGCCAAGTATTATATGACTGAAGAAGAGTTGGCAATCCTGGTTATGAGAGTTAAAATGACAAACTAGATGACTAGGGTCCAAGACTGTAATCCAGCCAAGCTGTCGCTCCTTCCCTTTCCTCATATTTATAACAGCATCTGTTCCTTCTATCTTCATAGTGAGCGGCATAATTAAAGAAATGAGGAAATTTCCCCACTTTTTTTTCCCCTTGTCCTATGCATGGCTTCTCACCTAAATACCTGCCTGCCACACAGGGTACACAGCTTGTGAAGCCCATTTTTGATAAGATATGAGAAGCTGAGGTTTTATTTTTGATGGAAAGAAGGGAATTTCAAATTGTTATGAGGGTGGTGGATTACAGAAGGCACCTTCTGAAGCTGCTGCCAGCTCTGCAGAACTTGGCTTGGTAAAAGAAAAACAGGCACGCGAAATATGTTTCATCATTGAGCTTTTTCCTACATCTCCCTTATCAGTAATTAATGTGAGCAGTAGAATGTATACACTTCCTCAATAAAAGTAATGATCATGTAGAGGACCAGAAGTTTTTAAATCAAAGCTTAAAAGATACCAAAATTACATAGGCCTTTTGCAGGATTTCTAGAAGGACATTTTTTTTTCTCTCTCACTCAGAAAAAAAATTGAAATAATATATTTTTCTTAAGACAATCACTTTAGGTAAAGGTCAGCCATGTGTATCTGCTATTTTAAAAGAGTCTAAAACTGAAGAGTGTCCCTAAAGCTACAGAATGTTAGTCAGCACCACATGCCCAAAGAAAAGTGCTAATAATCCAGTATTTCCCCTGTGACTCAGGCTGACAGATATGAGTGATGAAGGACACAGGTTGTGATTGTGTGTTGTGTGTTAAGCAAGAGAATAGCTGGTTCAGCAAAATATACTTTGCCCTCAAAGCATATATGCTGCACTGATATGCTTCAGATATGAGGTCTGTCAGTACTAGGTGCCACTTTCTACTATCATAATAAAACAGTTGTTGAGAAGGACAAAAAAAAAGCTAAGTACTCCCTCCTATCAAGGTCTCTGGGGAAAGAATTTCAGTATCATTGAACAAAGATTAGATTTAAAAAGATTAAGCGCTTTTCCGTATTCATAAATGTGATCATTTTTTAGGGTTAGCTGTTGCTGAACAGTCATAGCAGATATCTGGGTTTATGGAGCAGAATCTCTAAGCTCAGAGCACAATTAATCTGTAAATATCATTTAAAACAAGTACCACTTGCAAACCTACGTCTGACTCCTTGTGGATGACCAAGCAAGCTTTATTTTTGTTATTTATTGTAATTAAATTGTTTAACTGGAAAGTGAGGGATTCATCCTTCACATAGAAAATTTTATCACGTAGTTTACAACTTGTCACAGAGTTATCTAGATCAATCTATGCTTGTGACAGGCCTTCCATTCCTCTATAAAGAATTCGACAAAGGTAGACTTGGTACACCTCTGTTCATAAAAAGTGCATGTATCAGATCTCCTTTACAATCACCCAGCACTTTCTATTGACATATCCTGGGAAATACCAACATGAATTCTTAGCTTTTCTGCACCTGAGAGCAATGCTAAACTCATCATATTCCACGAGCTCTGCAAAGGTCTCATTAACACTATTTATTTTCTGACTTACTCAACTAATCACACAGATAGATGAGTTCCTCACAGTTTCAGCAGGATCTGTGTTTTGCACTACTGTTCTACCTAGCTGCTTTGCTATCTCCTACAGCAAGACATACAATATTGCTAATATCTGGGGAACTGCAGATATTCCAGTACTTCTGCAAAACCCAGATGTCTGATTGGAAAAAAAAAAAAAAAAAAAAAAAGCATGCTACTGAAGGAAACTGCTCTATGAATTCCTTACCTGAGATACTTCCACCTCTTTTCTTTCTCCTGCCATCTGAGAAGAAATTAATGTTTTGGATATATGGTCACATTTCTAAAAATACATCTTGAATGATCTGTGTGATTGCAGCACTCATTAGAGCATGCTGCAAAAATGCGTGCACACAGTGCCTGCCTTATAACTTACTCAACTTCAATTTTTCCATCTCAGAGGCTACCAGTTACCTTCTTTTCCCTACAGTATCAAAGACTACAAATTGTCTCAGTGTGCAGGCCCATCTTCAAAAAGGGCTGGAAAGATAATCCTGGTAACTACAGGCCTATAAGTCTCACCTCAGTGCCCAGGAAGGTTATGGAACGAATAATCTTGGGAACCATCATGGACCAATTAAAGGTCAACCAGGGGATCAGGCCCAGTCAACATGGGTTTACAAATGGTAGATCCTGTCTGACAAACCTGATTTCATTCTATGACAAGGTGATCCGCTTAGTGGATGAGGGTCAGGCTGTTGATGTGGTCTACCTGGACTTCAGTTAAGGCCTTTGACACTATCCCCCATAACATTCTCGTGGAGAAGCTGGACGTCCATGGTCCGCATGGGTGTACGCTCCGCTGGATGAAGCACTGGCTGGATGGCTGGGCCCAAAGAGTCGTGATCAATGGAGTTGAATCTAGTTGGCAGCTGGTCACGAGTGGTCAGTACTGGGCCGCTTCTGTTTAACATCTTCATTGATGATCTTGATGAGGGAATTGAGTGCAACGTCAGTAAGTTTGCAGATGACACCAAGCTGGGAGGGAGTGTTGATCTGCCAGAGGGGAGAAGGGCACTGCAGAGGGACCTGGACAGGCTGGATCGATGGGCCAAGGTTAACGGCATGAGTTTCAATAGGGCCAAGTGTCAGGTCCTGCATTTTGGTCACAACAACCCCAGGCAACCCTACAGGCTTGGGGAAGTGTGGCTGGAAAGCTGCCTGATGGAAAGGGACCTTGGTGTACTGATGGACAGTCAGCTGAACATGAGCCAGCAGTGTGCCCTGGTGGCCAAGAAGGCCAATGGCATCCTGGCTTGTATCAGGAATGGTGTGGTGAACAGGACTAGGGAAGTCATCCTGCCCCTGTACTCGGCATTGTGAGGCCTCACCTCGAGTACTGTGTTCAGTTTTGGGCACCTCAGTACAGAAAGCACATGGAGGTACTGGAGCAGGTCCAGAGAAGGGCAACGAGGCTAGTGAAGGGCTTGGAAAATCAGTCCTATGAGGATAGGCTGAGGGAGCTGGGGCTGTTTAGTCTGGGGAAGAGGTGGCTGAGGGGAGACCTTATTGCTCTCTTCCAGTACCTGAAAGGTGCTTACCATGAGAGCGGGGTAGGTCTCTTCTCACTGGTGACAGGTGACAAGACGAGGGGAAATGGCCTCAAATTGCGCCAACGTAAGTTTAGGTTGGACGTTAGGAAACACTTCTTTACAGAAAGGGTGGTAAAACATTGGAATAGGCTCCCCAAGGAGGTGGTTGAGTCACCGTCCCCGGATGTGTTTAAGAGCCGTTTGGATGTGGTGCTCAGAGATAAGATTTAGCAGAGGGTTGTTAGAGTTAGGGTACTATGGTTAGGCTGCGGTTGGACTTGATGATCCTTGAGGTCCCTTCCAACCTGAGTAATTCTATGAATCTATGATTCTATGGTTTTATGATTTTGTAGGTGTTGGAAGTTTGTGTTCCAGATTCCAGTCACACAGTAGCTATTTCTTCAAGAAGCATTGCTACAAATGGACTTCACTTTGTTGTACAACATGCTACAATGGATACATTATGTTGTCCTGTAGAGACATTCTACACTCCTTGAATGGGCAGAAAAAGTTTCCTGTGAGAGATAAAACACAACACAGTGAAGACTGCCAAATTTGCAAAAAGCTAACTTCTTAAAAATCCAGTTTTCTGGGAAAAAAAACAAAAACAAAACAAAAAAAACCCACCCAAACACCCAAACCCACAGGAACTTTTTCTGTCTGTTTAAGAAAATGGCTTTTAAAATAAAGTAAAAAGACTCTAAAAATAAAAAGTTCCTACTTACCTACAGTACATGATGGCTTTACAGTATCCCATAAATGATGTCCTTCATTTCAATAAGTAGTTTACAGGGAGAGAACAAATCTTTTCTAGGCAACACCTATACACTGCTTATTCTTCAGCGTCTCCCACTCATGTTAAGTAATATTCAGTCCTCCGAGCGAACGTAGGGTTCTTCTGTTGATTCTTTCTTTCCACTTCCTCTCCCTCTCTGTTTGGTTTGCTGTATCCATGAGGTACCAGGTGTGTCAGGCTCCAGTCTTGTCTGGGGCCCACATCATAGCTTGTGACCATCATTTTATTAGGATACAACATTGGAAGAAAATTTTCCATTTTAAATGGCCTGAATTAATGAGATACATCAGAATAAAAAAATAAAAAATAAAAAAATAAAAAATAAAAAAGTTAAGCATTATGTTGATGTCATGTTTTGTATTACCTGAAGCATGAAGGCATTTGAAGGTACAAGATCAAGGAAAAAAAAAAAAAGAAAAAAAAAAAAGACTATTCAGTGCAAAATGAGGAAAATTAGTTTGGTCTCATCTGCACATCCCTGGAATATGCAGTCAGTGGTCAGTTTTCAAGGCTGCATCTTCCTTAGAGAGCTGTTCCACAGTATGAATATGAGATCTCAGACAAATCTCCCATTTTTTCTGTGTACTGCTTACAGCTTTGGATCTCATGTCTGCTTCCATGTGTGCTGACGTTCTTTTTGGAAGAAGTTTCACTACAAATGCACTTATCACAGGTAGGATTTTCCAAATAAATTTGCAGGCTGCAATATCACACAATCCTCTAGGACGCTCTTCATGAGCATACACCAACAATAAGTAGCATTCACAAAACAGCCCAAATTCTCCTCATACCAAAAGCGGTGACATCCTTCCAATTTACCACTTCTTTCTTGCATCTCTTACTTCTTTCTTCAGCATGAACAAAAATTATTTCTGGTTCAAAAATTCTGTCTCAATTACATGCCTTATTTTACATCCATTATTATATACACAAGAGCAAGACACTACAAATGTGGGATTTCTTGGAAGAATAAAGTTAGAAGTAGACAGAAATGAGTGACTTCAAGTCTTTCATTGGAAGGACATTTAAAAGTCATCAGCTGAACGTTAATGATGATAAAAATTGGGGGAAAAAAAACCAACAGTAAAACTTGTGGACACAAACAAGGTATGAGCTCAAGAATGACGACCCATCAGGCAAGTAGCAGGGTTCCCACTGATGGAACTAGAGAAACCTGGTGAGCAAGGCTATGAGGGATTACTAATCCTATATGGAATTCATGTTGTTCTATTTAATCTGGCAGTATACCAGCCTATAAATGGAACAGTCTGGGTTCTCATGTATTTTTCTTGCCTATTCACCTTGTGTCTAGGCCCAAGTTGGCCTCCCATCAACTGTGCAAGCTTTATTTCTCTTCAGTCTTCAAACATGATTACAACAGCAGTGCAGCTGTATCTTGGAACTGCTGTTACAAGAAACACAGACATGCTGCGTGTCAATACTTATTTTACACAAAAACACTGTATTGATACAAATGAACTTTATTCATTTTCACTGTTGTTTGAAAATACTCATGTTCTTTTGTCCACCATACAAAACTTTCAGTAACTACTCACATACAAAGACAATATCTGGAAAGCTAACACCATTAATTTGCACCTCCTAACACTGATTTGTTCCTTACTTTTCTACAGACTAGAGCCCATTAGAGCACCCTTAATACAGGAAAACACTGAGCCTCTTCTCTCCAGCCTTGTTTTATCTCTTTTAAGTCTGAAAAGTATGATCATTACATTATTCTTCAAGTTAAAACATTCACCACACATTTTCATTTTTAAAATACTTACCTTTTAAGAAAGAAGCATATAATCCACAAACTGTAAAGGCTTGACATTTTGCTGAAGGATATAAAAGCTCATAAAGGCCGATTGATAAAAATTACTACCTTTCAACAAAAACATGGAAAATACCAGTAATATGAACTGAAAATAGCATTAAAGCATGAACAGAAGTGGTCACATACAACAAATGTATATATGACAGACATTCACATAATGCATTTTTTTGAAAGGCTGATTGTTTCTAAGTTTCTAATTCCAAAAAGGGAATTGGCTTCTGGATTTGAGGCTTTACAAGGCTAAATATATATGTTTATATTTACTTCAGGCACTGAAATAATCCTTTAGACTTACCCTTACTTCTAGATGAAACCCAAATACCTGGAAATCTACGTCTGATAACTTTATCAATGTGTTTCTTAAGCTTTTACTGAAGTGCTTCATATCATCTCAGAGGAAAGGAGAAGGACTCAGAGTTTGTCTCCACAAAATGGAAGGCATTCTTGTGAAATATTTATACCAAGTTTGCAACAAAACCAGTGGGAGTTAAAAACTCCTACCAGCTCCCAGAAAAGCTCGGCATCTTGCAGTAAACCGTAAATGAGCAAGAAGATAAAATATATTCCTTATACCATATTTCAGATCTTTTAGATCAGAGTTAAACATAGACATATTGGCTAGATGGAATAAGAAACACGTTACCTCTGCCAGTGGTATGAAGGCTGTTGATTTGGCAGCTTACAATTTTGTACATGGACTTTTATCTGGAAAGTTTCCTATTCTAGAGCAACAGTGGAAACAGTACACCAGCATCTCTGCAATTCCTTATCTAAGTGACTCATCTCTCAAAATAGAAGATATTGTATGCCTGTGAGATTTTCAGGCTTTCTGGTCTGACTTTTCAGCTTGGATGCCAAATACAATTAGTGTCAAACTTAAGACGGCAATTTCTGGGACCCCAAAACTTCGGTCAACTGATCACTAACTTTATATACTGTTTTACTAAAGTATTTCCATTTTTTTACTTCTTTCCTTAACAGAGAAAGATTTCATTAGTTTCTATATCACAAGAATGGTCAGGATCCCAGAAAGGTAGCACAATTTATAGGGTGCCTGTGTGGAAAGAGATGTGAAGATATGGTCCCAGCCACAAACAACTTCAAATCTAGGGCCCTAATTCTCATCTGTGTTTGTCTGAGTCATAACTCAACCCATTTTGGAGTTGGTGATTTATTACTTTATGTGAAGTATAAATATAATACACATAAGGACATTTCTATGCATTTTCTCATATATTCTAATTACCAGAAATAAGATGAAGTGCCAGGTTTCCCCATATGCCTCTCCACCCATCATTATTTGTCTTTAGTTGCTCAAACAAATCAGGGCTGGGGAAGATTTGTATTCAAATGGTCAATGACTTGAGGGGAGAGGGAGGAGGCCTGAGATTTGCAGAGAGGAGAGGGAGGAGGTCTGAGATTTGCAGAGACAATTAACCTCAAATTAAAACTCCTTTAATATGAGCCTACAAATATTGTTTATCTTCCTTATTATTTAAGGAAGATAACATACATTATTGTTATCTTCCTGCATTAATGCAGAGCATTAATGTTTTATTACTCTTGTTCTGGTCGTAATGATTTTTCCCTTCCTCTGCTGATTTTTTTCTTTTTTAATCAAAAGTAATTTACAGCGCTCTTCACCAAAATGAGCCTTTGCCAATTTAAAATACATCATGTGTGTGTGTTCTCTGACACTTGGTCAAATCAAAAACCTGACCGATATGTTTTGCTGGCTTTTAATCAAGCTACATTAGGTCATAAATAACATGGTCCTGTAGGAATTTCCCTAACCATTAAAATTAAAGAAAAATGTCTTTTAAGTCACTTAAAATTCTGCTTTTCTGTGTTTTGTTTTTGTTTTTTTTTTTCAAATAGTATTAATAAGTGTAACTGAGTGAAGGATCCTTTTAAAATACAGTATTGTATATTGCTTTGATCTGCAGTTTCAAAAGTAAAACAGATTTCCTCAAACATTCAGTTATTTGTCACTATTCATGAAACAGTCACTGTGGATTTTATTGAGTGGATTATGAATAACTGAAATAAAAGCTATTCAGAATCAATATGAATCAAGGCAGACACTTACCTGCTTTTTCACCTACAATCTATTCTACAAGAAGCAGTTGTCAAGTTCACCAATACATCACTTAGCAGGAGATCAGTTCTGCCAAATATTTCCTTTGCAACATTGGCATAAACCTCATTTTCACCTCTCTGCTGTGCACTAGAGCTAAAACTTTTCCCTTTATAAACACACCATTGTGTGTCAAGTCCACAAGATTCTTGGCTAACAGCAGTTTTTTACTATGGGTATTTTGTAGTATTTCTTATTCATTCCAGTAGATACTAGATTGTTTTTATAATTTTAATATTTTTCTAAATCTTCTCAGCAATAATTCATACTCATTTGCTAAATATTCAGCTAATCCTTTCCTTTTTAAAAATTTTTTATTTTTTTATTTTTTACATTGCTGCAAATAAAAAGACAGCTGGTTATATTAATCTGTGAATTTGCTATGAATACAATTTATAACATGGTTGTACTTTAGTCTCCAGTCCATATTTGTTAACTTTTTCAAGATGAAGATTTGTGTACTGAAAATTTTTTTGAATCTTGGACATTTTTCAGAGTTGAAAGCTAGAGATTATCTTGTCCCTTGGCAGAGATGTTGTAAAAGCATCTTTTTCTGTCCATCTCCCTGCTGTTTAAGAAATAGGCTGATGAGATCATAGGCTTCTGCCTTCAGACCCTTTTGCCAAAAACCTTCATTCTACAGGAAAGAGAGTTTCTTCTGGCAGAATGTAATCCTTGAATTTTGAAAAATCTTGACATTTTTAAACAATTAGGAGTAGTGGTTATGTTGCTATGCTGCTTTTTCCATATGGCACAAAAATCCAACATCAAAAACTTAAAGCTCTTTACACCATTCTACATTCAATAGCCCATCTCCACTGAAATGTGATGTTAGATAGATATCAATTATTATTGCAGGGAATACTCTCAGCCGCTGCAGTAAAGGAGCTGAAGTGTAAAGGTGTCTGGGAGGGAAAAAGATGCACGGATGACTTACCAGCTCATAAGCTGCAACATGAAGACACAGGTTAGGCATCCGACTGAAGCTGCATTTGAAAAAGAAAAACTAATTTTAAAATAAACAAACAAAGCACAACAACCTACACTACACTTCTTTTTTTTTCCACAGCACACTTTTTCTGAGCTACAGGCCCTTCAAAGTGCTTGATTGAACAGAAATGGAAACAGAAAGCAATGTTGAAGCCAGGGTTCTTAAACTGACGGCTCTATATGCTTCAAGCAACAGAGGAAACCATACTGATAAGAATCATGTTTGGGGGCAAAGAAAATAGAGGTCTCATATTGTTATAGATCATAGAAAGGCCTGGAAGGAACTTTACAGTCAGTCCATACAGTTCCTTCTCCATGCCATGGGCATGGCTGCTGCCCACCAGACCAGGCTGCTCAAGGCCAACACAGCCTTGAGCATCTCCAGGAAAGGGAACTTTTCCAACACCTTCCATAAGAAGCCATCTGTATGAAACTAGGAGGACAATCCACCAGTTTAAAACTTATATTTTAATATACGACAGAGTAGTATTTTATTTCAAAATTCTGCAGTGATTTTCTATCAGTTCTGTGCTACTACTCAACTGTCTAGCTGTGCATAGACGTAAACTTGCTAAATTGTACCACAGATGCCAACCTACGTAAGAAAGAAGGGTCTTATGAGCAGTGTCCGATGCTGAGAAAGAGAAGAAGGCCCCACTACCTCTCCTATCTTCAGTACAGACATCTTACAACCAGCTACACATCATCCAGTCCTGCCAGATGCTAAAGAATACTGCACTCACACCCTGAAGGCAATTCTGGGTATCAATTAAGTCAGAGTTCTGTAGAACACAATTCCAGAGAGAAGAGTCAGCAATGCAAATTAGCTTGTGCTGAAGGAATCAAGAGCCAAAGGTCTCAATTTTTGTTTAGAAAAAGAATAAATGAACTCCTTGATCAGCTCTGTTTAGATAAAGTGTTAGACCACGCTCACAATTCAGGCAATCTCAGCTTTTAAATTCTCCTTGGAAACGGAGAATCAGGCATGAAGGCAGTTCAGGCACGACCTTGGTGAACATAAAATGTATTTCTAATGAGCCCTTTTGTCTGCATGTGGGACTCTAAATAAAGAAATGCCTAAAAATATTTTTATCAGAAAATAGTTCTTATTGGTGCATTTGTAAAATTTCATCAACTTATAGCTTTGTGCTACTTTTCATTTTGTAGCACTGAAGAAGTTCAGCTCCTTTACAGTGGAATTAACAGGAATTTGGTTTTGGAGGATCAAACGTTTTTTATGTATTCAGGAGTTATTATGTCTGTGTGTGCGAGGAAGTAATTTCAAAAGCCCAGACAGATGGATATTATTAGCATTTGCTGGCCTTTTTCACACCATACAAGAAAAGACAGGACTACTTTCAAGATAAAATAGTTCATCTAGCTTCCCTTAATGTCCTCAAAACACTAGAATGATTTTCAATGGTATTAAATGTTAGGGAAAATACATTTAAGAGCTTGCCTTGCACAGAAAAATTGCTTTATTCCTATTCATGAGTACCCATGCAATCGCAGAAGTACTTAAGTCTAATTCAGATATGAGAAACAAATTAAATTATATCAGTGCAGTTCTATTCACATAATGTCTTACCAAGAATAACAAATTTGGAAGAGAAAAAAAAAAAAACGTATCCAGGACAAAACTTTGTGCCAGGAAAAAACTGCAGGCCAAACATTTAGAACATAGTACATAAGAAATCTCATCAGTGGTTATTTAACTTTTCTTAGAGTATAAATTGATGTAAATGCATCTGTATAAAGCAAGATCTTTATCCTAAAAGCCATCCCCATCTTTTAGAAAGCCAACTTCAGGTCCCACTGGTATGTGAAGATACTGTTACAGGAAGATAACGATTTTCAGTAAGTGGTTATATATTCTCAGTATGAGGACTGTTACAAGATCAGGCTCTACTATCTTCCTGCCTGTCATCTATCAGTATTTGGCAGCTTCAGTGTTAAAGCACGTGATTTGGAGCCTGATGGTATCTGAGGGATAACGTAGCTCAGCTAAAGATATGAATATTTAGGGAAACCAAAGTAGTAACACTGAACTTTCTCTTACACTCTGTGTGCTATACAGGGCCAGGGAGCTCACAGGCAGATCTGGAGTGTCTGAAGGCCTAGATGTGATCAAAATAAACTTTCAGGAATCCTCTGGGAACTTTGGCAAGCTCAGGATTAATTGCATGAGCTGCAGCCCTGGGACATGCACAGTGATGTCTGCTCAGTAGAGTACAAACTCACTGAGCCAAAAGGCAACAGCCCCATGTCCTAGGCACCTCTGTGCTCTGGCAATACCCAGTATTCATCCATGCCTCACTCATGTTTCTTCACAAAATTGGAAATACACATATATAAATGCATACCTACATGTGTTGTCTAATGGCTTCTGTGTGATGCTCAGGTTGGAAGAAGCACTTAAAAGAAAAAAGAATCTGACAATTTTCTTACACAGATTAGTGCTTAGAAACTCACAGAGCAGGAGACTCTTGAGAAATCTGCATTAGCCAAAGTCTAATTTAGAAAGGGGAGCTAAAAAAAAATAATTAAAAACTCACTGGAATTATGGGTGGGATGAATAGCAGAGAAAGGAAAATAGACTTCAACATGCAATCAGTGATAGAACAGTTGGAGAAGCACATTTTACTTTCAACCTCAATGATCTGAGGAGGAACTTGCAGAGGAAATGCTGGAACTATCAGAAGGTTGTACAATCCCTCTACAAACACAGCAAATGAGGAAGAAAACAAACAGTTTCCCTCTTGGGCACCTATAGAAAACAAAGCAAAACAAAACAGCAGGGAACAAATAAAAAAGATGTGAAATTGCCCATGAAAGCTTTGATGACCTCCGGCTATGACTAGCCTAGAGAACACCAGCTGTGTGAATTGCTTGGGCTTTTATTAAAAATTCAATTAATGTAAGCAGTTGTAATAATGGAACAAAAAACTAAACTGGGGTTATGTGCAGTCAAGCCACAGTCCAATAATCCTGTTTCCTTTCTCAATCAAAAGCCTAATAAAAACAAGCACTCAGAGAGTGGGCTCATGGTGTTGCAAAGGGAGAGAGGATGTGCAAATGCTCAGATACTGCATTTGGAGAGGAGGGGATCCAAACCCACAAGCCAAAGACACACAAATGTACAGCCACCTTTCACTCAGAAGCAATTGCACAGTGAATGAAACCCATTTGAACACAACCGTGTGTTCTATATGGTCAAGAAGCCCAGCTGCCAAACATTCTGAGTGTACCTGCTTAGTGACAAAATACATCTTAGACTACAGCAAGGACCCAGGCTCTTTCAGTAGACCTGAAGCAGGAGGCAGAGGCATTGCCACTCTATGCACATTCCCATTCCTGAATTTCTTCCTTCTTCAAACCAATTTAGCTAAAGATGGATCTTCTAGTGGTGACCTCTTCCTTTGTGATCTCTTGATGACAGACCTCTGTAATAGGACATCAGGGGAGGCATATATGCTCAAGAGGAAACTATATCACAATACTAAAGAATTCAGGATGAAGAAAGAGTAAGAAAACCTTATTCCCCAAATCTCCAAGGAAAATACAAGGTCTTTTTTTCCTTCTTTCATAAAATGCATGCAAACAAACACTTTGGAACATAAACCAGCTTTATTTAAGGCATTATGACAGGAGGAGGGAAGCACCAGACAAAAACCAGTCAAATAACTAAGATCAGACATCTGCCTCATCACATGGCACAAAATTAACCTCAGTGGTTGGCACATGCAGTCCCTTCTGCCAATTTCTGTGTTAATTTGGGCCAGAATTTTACAGCTCAGTATGGGAAAGAATGGGAATAGAAATGTATCAAAATTAGCTGTGTTTTACATTTAGTAATGCTTGCATCATCCTGGAATGCTGGAAAAGCATATATTTGCAATTATTTCTAAGTCAGCAATACTCAGAGAAGAAATAAAAATATTAGGAAGATATTAAGACACCAGCATTCCAAAATTTGCTGGGTGCCACTTCATTCAAAGAATCACAAATTATCACAAGTTGGAAGGGACCTATAAGGACCATGGAGTCCAATCCCTAGCTCCATATGGGACCATCCAACATTCAAACCCTACGTCTGAAAGCATTGCTCAAATGCTTCCTAAACTCCAGCATTGGGGCTGTGCCCACTGCCCTGATCAACCTGTGCCATGCCCACCATACTGTGGTGCAGAACCTTTTTTGAGCATGGGTGTTTGCTCTATGAAAGGTGGCTGTGAAAAAATAAGTAAATAAATAATATTTATACATATTTGAAAAACCACGTGTAAGCTGCTAATTTCATGCATATGTATCTGCTGCATCAAGAATTACCGTGACCCAATATATTTAAGATGTATTGTTCAAAGAAAGTCAGAAGTGCTGTGGGTGAAACCATCCTGTTAAACTCAATAAACCTTGCAGAATTATAAAAATATTTTTCATTAGAAAACCAACAGTTCTGAAACGCTTCATGAAAGACAAATACTGTTGTAAGTTTTAATCATTAGTTACCTTAAGAAACCCTTCAGCCTAGTCTTTTTGCTGCTGCTATGTCAAATATACTACTGTTAACTCAATTTACAGAGCAATTTCCTTTTGCTGAATCTCAGAATTTTCTCACAAACTACAGAGCAGCACTAAACTCCAAGTGTCTTAAAGGCAGATGGACGTTGGCTGCACACACAACACTGCAAAACAAAGGTATGGAGAGCAAACTCCCTCCCTCAAAGGGACAAAATCAAGGTACTGCAAAAGGGACTAATTCAGAAAGGTTCCAATGAAGGATCCTCACAAAACCATGTGACTATAGTGAAAGATGCAAAGTGAAATAGAACAGAACACAAATGTATACGAAGCTCTAGGAAGAAACAGAAGGCCCCCTAAATGCTGCTTTCCTATACATAGGTTAAGAGACAACTGACATGGACATTGTGTTGCTTATAGCATGTATGAAGAAACCAAGGAAACTCTGTCTCTGGCTTCTCATAACTGTTATGGTAACAAATTAATTGTCTCTGGGGATTCTGAACATCCTAAAGAGCTGTAGAAATATCTTGCAAAGGTCAAATCAGTGTTTCCTTATCCTCTTCACATCATATGACAAAAAAATCATGTCATTTTTTAAATTTCATTTCAGAATGATCTATCTCAATTTAAGAATTTTTTCTAGTTTTCAGACAGCTGTGATATAATAATAAAAAATACGACTCTTAACATCACAGCTAAAATGAAAATATTCTAACAATACTTACACAATAAGGAATTCTTTCTTTATTTATTTCCTGTGACAGATCAAGAACAAGGGGGGGGGGTTCCACAAGACAATGTACCTGAAATTAATCTGTAAGGACACATTATTTCATGAGGTACAGTCATACCTACAAAATTCATTTCCAGATTGCTTTTACTAGTTCTGTATGTTTAATAAATAAACCTTAAGTCCAATCCTCTGTTCGCACATAATTGCAATTTCCTGCAGATAAGATCATATTTAGGCAATGGGCATCTGCAGCATAGTATGAATTGAAAGTTGTTTAGGAAGATTTCCCAGAAACAACCAAAAGAAAAGAAAATAAGTTTAATTCACAACAATTTAGAATCTAAAAAGATATCAAAATACTCAACATACTGTTTCAGGGAACAATCTGGAACATCTGATGGTAGAGCAGAAGAAACTTTTCCTTACGTGCAATCTTCTTAGAGTTCTTTCCCAGTGATACAGGTGTTCATGGCTCTTTGAGAAACAAAGTACTAAACAGTCAGATAGAAACAATAATGGATATTAATATACTTTAAAAGGAAGTTGGATGCCAAAATGTTTTGACAAAAATCACTCCAATGGTTATGCTACACTTGTTGGCTAATGACACAGATCCATGTATTTGGTATCCCCCAGAAATATGAAGCTATTTATTGGCGGTGCTCTCACTGAATGAGACTGAAAGAAACCAAGAACAGCACACATGCTCTTATTTCAAGTGTCGTTTTGCTGGAATCCTGAGAGCAGTACAGCTAGGTTTTGCATTCTTTCACCGAGCAAATATTTCATTAGTCCCTAAGATATCTCTGAACGGTTTGTCCATCACAGTAAGTATGCTATGACTCATACATTTCTAATAGACATGCCACAACTTGCAACTACATAGTACTTCTCTGCAGCTCACTTCGCAGGCTCTTGGCTAGAAAGTAGCCCTATTTACATCCAAATGCGGGCAGCAGTCTTCAAGCAACAACAACAACAAAGCCAGGTAGAGCTCTAGAACAGCAGCAAGTAAAACGACAGGTGGACGTTTTTGATCATTCTTTCCTTGTGCTTGCAATGAAATTACTCAGAGCATCTTTTGAGTTTTTAGAAGAATAGCTGGAGATCAAGCACCACATACTCATTCAACAGAATTACTGCTTATTTCTTACTGGTGATCATTCTATCATTTTGTAAATGCTACTACTTGAAAAGAGAGTACCAATCTTCCACAGATGTTTGCTACAAGATTAATCTATTCATATCACCACTGACCAGGTCCGGAAGTGTTGAAATTCTTGCTGGCATCACATTAGACAGCATATTTAAAGCAGTGAATAAATAAAATATCAGCACCTTGTGCTGTAGAAATAACAGTTAGGATCTGTATTACTGCTGCTCAGTTGAACCTCCTTGTTGTTTCCAAAAAAGTTTTTCATTTTTTACTCATCAGAATTATTTAACTAGTACCTCTCTTGATTTTTAGGCATTTTCTGCATTATTTTGAAATTGAAGATGTTGTCCAAAAGGCACACAGTCCAAATAACTATACAATGCTGATACACATTGTTCTTTGTTACATAAAACACCTGCTTCTTTCCTGCTCTGTTTGTTTCAGTCAGCCCTCTGGAAAACATACCAAAAACTGTTGGTATTGTGGCTGTCTTATTCCATGCTTCAATTGCCTGTATATAACTGAAGATTATGCCTGAATTAACAATGTATTGCTTTTAAATCCGGAGTTCATAAATAGATGCAGAACAAACTCAAAGCATTAACTCTCAGATAGTATAACTTCTTCAGAATTGAGTTTGTACCCCTACATACTCTTTATAGTTATTAATTAAATCAAAAAAAGTTGCTTTTTGGTCTGTACATAAAAAAACAGGTGGGTACCTAATAAAAGAGAGTAAGAGAAGTCTGCCACACAGACTCAGACTAGGAACTGTTGCTTACACAAGGTCAACAAACTGACTGAGATGGGACTTGAGTGCTGTGGCCATTTCTGAGCATCAGGTGGCACATACACAGAAGGCACGCAACTGGAGTTGGATACACTCATGTAGTCACACACAATGACAACAGCACATCTGGGGTGATACAGATCAGAGAGAAGCAGACTTGTCTCCTTAGAGGAAATCCAGCATGATGCAGTTCTTGATACAGAGACTTTTACTAAATTGATGATAGCAGGTAGGGTGAATCAGGGTATAAATGTTATTAATGAAAATGGAGTTCTGCAGCATCATTTAGGTAGTGGAAATCCACATTTATAAAATGCCTGGCAAACAAAGAAGCCCCAGTCTCAGACATAGCTTTCATTTAACAGAAGTAGAACAATCTCTTTTGAAGAGTTAAGCACTCTAAAATATTAGAAATCTGTCCAGTGTACCACCATAGGAGCTGGAAGTCTATCCAACTGTCTCTGTCTCAAATACTTTTCAATCTCTTAGACAAATCCAGACACAGACAGTGAATCCTGTCCCTGTGAAAGCCAAGGGGGGTTTTGCTATTATTTTCAATGAAGTCAGAATTTTGTTTATGAAATAGAAACATGCAACAGAACAGAGATATAAGAAATGCATTTTGATATTTTCTTTCAATAACCACGTTCACATGCTTGACACACAAAATGTAGCCCAAGCACAGAACATTCACCAAAAAAATGCACTGAGGTACGAAGCAGAAGACACAATAACAACATGAGAGCAGGGGTGAGCAGATGGAGAACTGGCATTAAAAAAAGAAGCAGAGCTTTGAAGTCATGGAACCACTACAAACTGACACTCAACTAATGAGATCAGAAATTGGCTTCTCATAGTGTAAATTTTGCCTCACTTATCAGAAAAGAAAATAAAATTAATTTTCCATGACTTAATTATCACAGTCTAGAATCAAGCCAAATTTACTAATCTAAATTTGTTCTTTTGGTATCCAGTGCAGAATGAGCACACATGCAGTGAAGATCAGACTGTGTGGTCACATCTGAGGCCTTTGTTACCCTTATTACCTAAAATCTACAGGAGAGCTACAGATTGGAACTAGTTTCTGCTAGGAAGTGCACATCAGGCCATGAATTGTCATCTTTGAGTCATCCAGGAAACAACTCAGGAATACATTTTTCTTGGTATAACTAGCTGATGCTGCTATGGTTTCACAGTGTTTCCCTGAAGCAGTAGTTCAGTTCTGTTAACATTGATCAACCTGCTGTTAACTCAGTGTTAACACAGTTGAGACCTTTTTCTTCAATGTTTACTTTTCACAGTAAGCTTGTTACTTTCAGTGAGAGATGAAGTTACTTAGATTTCACATACACATTATTCAAAGATCACTGTTTCAATATTTATGATAGCTGAATACTTCTCGCCTCCATAAACATTAGAAATTACGTTATCTCCTCCTTCGGTGACAGTCAACATTACAAAGTGAATGGAGCAATATCAAAATACATAGCTAATATTCAAAGTCAATTCAAAACTTCTAAGCTACCACTGAGCAAGCAGCAGTCAAAAAGCAGCAGCAGTAGGAGAAATATAGCTACATTCATCTGATTATTCCAGAGCTATGTAAGTGAGCTTAGTGGCTAGGGACCTTAAAAGACTGATATCAAGTTAGCCCTGAGAGGCTCCTAGATAGGAACTAGTGAGAGATCAGCAGTAATTCTTATCAGAGAGGCTCACTGTAGACATTCAAAATTATCTTCCAGATTCATTTTTTCATTTAAAAACTCCAGAAGGAAAGGCAATGCCATATTGCTACAAAAAGCTAAGCTGATCTTCCAACTGAATGAAATCTACCTTATGTTAATATGATCAGACTCCAGGATTTATATATCTTTATAAATGTTTAAAAATCCTTATAAAAGCACACTTGGTTATATTGCTAATTACAAACTCAGCACATGGTCAGAGCCACAGCTGAGTACCATATTTGTGTGTGGAATTAGTTCCTCATGGCCTAAAGAGACTCTTCTCTAATATTTCATTGAATCTCACAATATCTGTTCTGTAGACAGACAACTGAGCAGAGATGGAGAATTTATTAAGCAGAGATAATAAGGCACTGTTTTCATTTGCTGTTATCTTGTATGCTATGCAGCATCTCAAAGTTATGCAAAACACAACCGATGGTAGAGAATCTTTTTATGTATGTCTGAAGGAGTATTTTGAACTGTTACAAGATCTTCCAGTATGCTTCTCCTGTATTTTTGGCTTTCAGCTGGTATGGAGTAAGATGTGGTGGGCATTACTCCAAAAAATTTGGTAACCACTGAATGGGTTTATTGCAATTCTTGTATGCAGTAAGAGCTCTCTGCCAAACACCTGTCCAAATATGTTTTCCTCACTGAATGGGTTATTATTCTTCATATGCTATAGATGGGCACAAATGTGTAAAATTAAAACTCACTCAACCTATTTGGCATGAACTAGTGTTCCTGTGATTACAGACTATCACCATACATTCTGACTCAGACTGTCAAAACAGTCATTGACAGGTGCATTAGTTATACTTCAGGATGTTTCTATAATACTTTCTGCTATTTTCTATGCAAAGGTGAAAACCAACTACATTCCTTGGTCCTGATCAAGAAAAAGAAATTTGCATACATGATTTTTGAAACATTTACTAGTCTAAAACAACAATGGGAAATATTTCTGTCTAGCTAGAAACCTTTTTCTTTTTTTCTTCTTTTTAAAGCATCTTACACTTGTTTTGATTTCTTTTGACCTAATGCTAAGTATGCAATACTCAAAAGCCAGAGAGAATAGACTTTTATCTGCAACACAATCCTCAGAGTTTTGAATTAATTATAAGCTTTTCACTTAACTGAGAAAGGAAGAATGATTTCTTGGCTGCAAGTTCAACTACTATTAAAATTATGTATTTGCAAGCAATCTGCTTCCATGACCAGAGGGTACTTGTACTGCAAACAAAAGTAGATTTCAGCTAATCCACATTGTCCCACCTGTGACCACTGTGTCCAGCCTTGCCTACTGCCATGTTTTACAGCAGCTGAAGAGCTGCACTGGGAGCTACTTCTCCACAGAGTAACACTGGCTGGTGTCACAAGGAAAAAGGAACACGTGGCAGTATGACAGTGCAAAGGTCAACTGACTGAGTGAACCAAGCAAGGGGTACGGTTTGTCTGAAAAATCCTTATGGTCACACAGGCACTAACTGACACTCCCCCCAGGCACTGCTTCAGGGAGGTATGGAGCCTATGGGCTATCCAGCAGCTGTATACCAACAAGCAGCAGCTTCAGCTTGGGTTCTCTTCTTCTCTACAGCGTGATGTCCACCTAGCAGTATTTTCCTTGATTTCAGCTACTAGATAGGTTTATAGCAAGATGTTGGCACTGGCTGCAAATTAAGACAATTATCTAATTTGGCCCTGATTTTAGTGGGGCTGGATCAAATGCCCTTTTCAGTCTAAGGTCCTTTTCAAATTCTGGTTTTCTATGATCCTCTGATATGATCTTTCCTCTGGTCAGGCTCCATTTGCTCTTGACTTTACCCTTTACATTATTTCAATAAAAAACCCTGAAACAATTTGCATGTAGCAAAAAGAGAGAAATCCTCATTTGGGACAGCTACCAGGAGAGCTTTTTCTCTGTTCCACATCTCTCTCAAAGCAAAGGGTAGCAGCTAGATTCTGGAGAATATGTTTTCAGGGTACCTACCCATTGTAATAATTGATGTCATATACAAATAAAGTATTAGTTCCTGCTGCTGGGCCAACAGCCATTTTTCTCTTCACAGTTGTGCTCAGGCACTGTAACAAGCTGATTCAATGCTGCAACATATTGAAGAAAAACTGTGTTGATGTAATGTAAAAACAAACCATTGATCATACTGACACAAAACAAACAATGGATCTCTTCAATCTCAGAAATGATGGCTGTTGCAAGTGTTACTAAATCATTCTATACTACCCCATAGACAATGTTTATTGCTTGACATTAAAGGGGTTTTTTTCGTTGTTTTCTTTCCCCACTGGCACATATTTGTAGCTTTCCCCTTCCAGGTGCCATTTCCTTTACAAGGGAATGATAGCAGAGCCAGATGAGCTACTTACAGAGTACAACTCATACACTGGTTATTATCTGCAGCTCAGTAAAGTAAGAAAAGGTCCTTTCCCAATGACTAACCAAGATAAAAACAGCACAACCTGAATTGACTAACAATTCAGAGCTGTAATCCTGCTGGGATAAGAAACCAGTACTTTTACATTTCAGTTCAATGACTGCAGACTACTGCCTGTGCTCATCCTCATCAAATATCAACGAAACATTGCATCAACTGAAGGGTTTTTTGACAATTTTCTCTTCTTTCAAATGATTCATGAGCACATGTTTTAGTAATTTGCTGCTTTTTTTGCAAGGTAAAAATTTAAAAAACTACTCCTAGGAATATAAATCAGATCCTAGGATCCCCAAGAATGTTTGTCATATAATAAAGATATATTTGTCATATAATTTTAGTAGGCATTCACTGTTTATTAAAGTCATGTGGCTGCCATGTTATCTTGTTTACATGTCTTATTCAGCAAAACCTAAATATTTTCCATGGTACAGTCAGCCAGTTCCTTGTACCACAGCTCTTTCCCATCTCTTGAATTTCCTATCTGAGATAAAAGCCCAGTGTACATGTCTGAACTTGGAGTCATATCCTTTATCCTTTCTACCATCATTAAATACAGCTTTAAAGTCAGTTTCCTACAGCAACTACAGGGTAGACACCATTTCAAAACTAAATATTTGCTAAGAGTTGCCAGTGCAACAGTTCAAGTAGCATCAACATCACTAATCACATTCAACTGCCTTGTAATTAGAAATGTGATATAATACTTTTTACCAGCCTTTTCTGTTTCATTTTTAAAATATTGATGTTTGACATTTTATTCATAGGAACATTCACAGAAATGAATTCTGGGCCCATGGATGAGATGCAGAAGGAGATTTTTTTTTTTTTCCAAGCATAATGCATTTGTAAATGTTTATTTGTTGATCTAGAGAACTGAAGCAGTAAGGTACATTCCTAATACAACATATCACACAGCTTCATTATTAATAATGAATACCAAGTACTGATTAAAAAAAAAAAAATGCTGGTAAAAAAAGAGTGAGTTTTTCCCAGAAAAAAATACTAACAAAAATGGAAAACAATGGAAGTGCAATCAGCACTATTTCTGTTCCTCACAACCATTCCCACACCTCAAAAACAAACCAAACAGCAGAAAATAAATAAATAAAATAAAATCAGAAGCTCTGTCAACTGGGAGATCCAGAGCAGTAGTACTCCTAGCATATCATATTATTGTCTCTATCACGGATTTTTTGTCTAGGCTGTGCTACATTTTCAAAGTTGCAAAACACTCTTTCTCACAATGGGAGAAATCAGATATATCATGGAGATCTCTGGTCAGAGCACATCAAGAACAATTTAATTGAGCTTGGGATCTCAATCATACAATCTTTGAAAAGATAAACATGATTTTCAGGATGTACAGTAGCAGAATATTTGAACAAAATATCATATTATCATGTCTTGGAATGTCGAGCCATTTGAAAGAAAATAATAAACTCAAGTGAGTTACTTGTAAAAATATTCTAGATCAAAATCCACTTTTTCTACACAATACTTATAACTAAAAAAAGTACAATCACTTTGACTATTTGTAGAAAATTAATACAAAAACAGATTTCTTAGGGAAATTATGTAGCTATTTAACTTTGTATTTAGGATACTACATTACTTCCACTTTTGTTGACAAGGCTGCATTTCATGGTGGTATATTGCTTCAGCAGTTCAGTGGTTCAGAAAGAAACTGTACCACAGCTCACTCCTATGCTGTGCATGCAGATGAGTAACATTCAGACCATAAGTAAATATTAATTAGAAGCTTTTGAAATGCAGAAGCAAGATAAACATAAGCAGGGAACTTTTTAAAATAGAATTATTTCCTATTTAATAAGGATCATTTTCTCTCATGCTCCCACATAAAATGTTACTGATTTCTGTGAGATTAATTGCACAAACCTGGGTTGCAGAACCCTTGAGCAAATAACATGGGTGCCTAAACTATAGCTTTGCATTCAAAGTCAATTATGTCTCTGCTTCCACGTGCCAATAACATTATTGCCTCTTCTGAATGTTTACTGTGTTTGAACATTGCACTTGCTAGTTCTGAATTTGCTCTTATCATGTATTATGAAATCACTAATTCTAAGCTTTGTCATAAATCAGAAAGAAAATTTTGCATTTTTTAGTTATGCATTTAAAGAAGCTTAGTTTAAAAGAAAAAATGTAATTAGTAAAAAAGCTTTTCTTTACTTCTTCCACCTTGTTTGCCCACATCTTTTCTCTTAAATGTATTTTCAACAGTTGATCTAAAAAGACACGAGAAAGCTATCCCAGAAGAAACCTAACAGCGGACATGAATTCTCATGTTCTGATTACCTCAAGTACATTTTTGATTTCTAGAGTCCATGGACATGAATAACTTAAAATTTTTAAAGCTGATGGAAAAGGTTGATAATACTCCTCATGCACCAATCTCATCGTTTAGAGAGCTGAATGCTTTTTAAAAACAGCAAATTATTTTTACCAAGTTTGGGGGCTTTTTAGAGGTATAAGTACATTCTGACTATGCTTTTAATGTGCATTTGACTAATTTTTCATGTAAAAAAACTTGGGTATTTGTATGGGAACTGTTGAGACACAGCCTGAACCTCTGATTGATCACCTGGGGAAAGGACCCGGTCAGCCCTGGGAGTACAGGTGAAGGCAGTTCAGCTGTGTGACCAGAAGGGGTGGAGCCTAGCTGCACCTCTCTTAGACCTCATTTAAGGGCTGACTGCCACTGGGGAAGGATCTCTAACTAGAAATCCTTACAGCCAATCAATTTAATGATATTCTTTTCATGTGTAAAGATAAGGATAATATGTTCAAGTATCAAAATGAAGCCTTATGAAATTAAGTACTTCCAAACTCTTACGGACCAGTGGTATTTCCATGGACTAACTTTAGGACCATGGGAGATCTCTAAAATATAAAACTTATTAAAGTAGAAAAACTTATAGGATTGTTTCATGTAATAATTTTACCTCATTAGCTTTCTATCTACTTTTATCTTCTACAACAGATTAAAAATTAGAGATGTTAACATCTTGCATATTGTGACAATTTATTACAATTTCTTAATTAAGTTGTCTGTGACCTAAAAAATATTTTGTGGAATATACTGAAAAAGCTTCATGAGAGTTTATCATTTTAATTCATTGTATGCAATGGTACTTATAAACCAGGACTGCTATATCACTAGCATGGAATAGTCTGCAATATACGTGTTCTAATATGTTTATTTAAATATACGTTTGAAAGCAAGTGGGAAGCAGATGCTGTTCTCCTTTAGATTGTACCAGCACAACTCCACTGGAATTCAGAATCTTCTACTCTAAAGGCTCAGTCAAAATTCATGCATAACTCCTGAGCAGCTGCCAAGTTCAGCCGTAGCTGAAAGGCAGAGTTGTGCTTTCCCAGAGGCAGCTTTCTGGGACCGCACAGATGTGCCACCAGCAGATGGGCTTAGGGAGGAGCAGCTGTTCCATCCACCCTGAATGGGAACTATGAAATTTCCTGACTGGACTTCCCTCTGGCAGCTGAGGCAGAGGGATGCTCCTTGGAATGTGTGTCAGTGTGGTTTAACTCCAGCTGGCTGCTCAGCCCCACACAGCCCTTTCTTTTCTAGTCCTGTGAAGATGCAAGGAAGCGTACAGACCCTAGCCTCCATGAACTCACTATTCTGACCTACTAAGCAACACAAGTCAAACACAAAATGCATCGCTACACCAATTCTACTAATCCTAGGGAGATTTAAACAAACAAACAAACAAAAACAAAACAAAAGATGAAGAAGAAAAAAAAAAAACCTCCTACTAAAAAAAAGAAAAAAAGAAATATAGCATATGCTCAAGCATGTATATTCTGTAACCAGTCTTTGGTGACTCCGACATCAAGCTTGTTCCTACACAGCATTTCTCCATTGTGAGCTTTGTTACAGAGCAAAATTCCTAATCATGTTTGTTATTACAAAAGAAAGTCAAAGTGCTTTCCATATACTAAGAAATGTCCCAAGGGCATCATAGGTTTGTCCAATGCCCTACCTGCTGTGTCAGTTCAAGTTTGCCACATTGATGTCTCAACAGTGGATATTTTCTGGAACTCAGTGAGTATCTGTGTGTTCCCTGTCTACAAATAAAAACACCAGCCAGCTATATTGGGCAGCCAGTGCAGGTTACAGAAGAGCAAAGCACTTCTGTGCTGTGGCCAAAATTTGTCACGTAATCTAACTGTGAGATGTATTTTTACATATTGCCCTGCAAAGCAAGCCAGAGTGAGTTGCAGAAATTGGAGCCAAAGGATGTCAGCATTAGCATGATGATATCAAAACATTAAAGCAAATATGGCAATTACAACAAAGTTCAAATCTGGAAGACTCCTCATTCTTATTGACTGCAGCTACTCACTGAGCATCTAGAAACTGTCCAAAAGATAATGAAGTTTCTAAAGGGTGAAGCAGAATAAACAGCAGCACATAAATGCTGACATAAAATGCAAGAATCAAGCACTAATACAAACCATAACTGTTTTATTGATTGGGACACTTCAAATTTATATTAGTTCACTGTCTGTTTGTTTACTGTAATTGATATATCTGCCTTGTTCAGATACTAGATTATCCACTCAATCTGGTAGATATGACACAATGTCTTCTGTTCGGTAGAAATACTGTCCTCCATAATTACGAAGGAATCCTGATGAACTGTTCCCTCTACAGAACAGTTCATCTGTTCATCAACTCTTCATCCAAGCTGTTCCGTGGGAATGGAGTTTTGCCACAGCACCTCATCTGCATTCTGATTAGAAACTCCAACCACTCCAATCACCTGTACAATGGACACAAAAGCACTTCTCAGAACTGAGTTCAAAAATTCCCTTTATCACTGTCCTGTGCCATACCCAAGCATCCGAAACGTAAGACAGAATCAATCAACAGTCTTTCCTACTAATCCTCATGCTGTATGGAAGTGTGAAAAATAACCAATAAGCTCACTTAAATATTAAGAAAAGCCTTTACAAGCAGCTGGCAACCCCTTCCTACCAATACAAACACACCGCTCAAAGCTATACTTTCATGCAAGACATAACCAACCTTTATCATTTATTTCCCACCTTATCTAGGAATTTTCACTGGTTTCATCAGACAAAAATATCATTCATATCTGAACCTCATTAAAATTCTTATTTTGAAACTTGACAAAAGCCTATTGAGAAGAAGGTTCTATTCTGAAAGTTGTCCGCAAACTGTCATGCCACTATATAAAAATGGGCTCTCATATCTAGCTATTATTTAGTGCTTGAGTATGTTTCCACCGTGCAGTCTGTGCTGTGGCGATGACATTTTTAACAGCATGCTTGTACATTCTTCAAGATAACTGACATTGAAAATGTCTGATTTCTTTCTGCTCATCCAAGGAACGATATCATTTCAGGAAGTATGATTTTCACAGCAATAAATCCACTTCCTTCATTTTAAATTGAGATGAAATGCTAAAAAAAATATCACCACCACCACCAACAACAAAAAAAAACCAAATCCAACCTCTCAAAGAGGTGGAGGTCTGATCACTTTTCTGTTGACTGAAAACAGAGTTCCCTGGTTCCATCATTCCATTAGTCAAGCCATGATACTGCTTATCACTTTGCACAGTGATCATTACATCACGAGTTGGACACTGGCAGGAACCGCTTGCTTTTCAGAAGTTCAGAGTCCACTTATCAGCAAGTCAGACTTGTCTTCTGACATGCTTTTGGGTGGGAGTTTACCCTGAAGACAAAACAGTAAAATAGACACAAGATCCTCATGTTTTCTTCTTGACTGTACAGCATCGTAACTATTCATGATGAAAGCAGCCCCAAGAAGATGTTTTCCTCTTCTTTCTCAAACACCTCTCTTAGCCCTCTACCAGAACATTCCTAAGTGGCTGTAAATGTACCTACAATATAGTTTTGAAGGGAAAAGAGCTCATTACTTGTAGCCACACTAGTTATTTCAAATAGCACTTTCCATTGCTTAGTGAAAAAGTATATTTTGAGTAAGTGCTTGGGAGGTGAAGACAAAGCCCTTTCCAGTTGGCATCCCCACCTCTGAAAGCTTTGAACAGAATACAGCAATTTGAGAAACTGATTTCTAGATGAGGTGAAAAATGAGGTGAGCTTCTTCAGAAGAGCTCTCTTTTCATAAGGAGAGCTAAATGCACAAGCACTTAAAGGGAACAGCACAAACAAAACATTCACCCTTATAATGGTAGCTACATAAGAAAACACTTGCTGAGATACTGCTTTTGTTATACAAAATACAATGAAATAGTAATTTAGATTATTCAAATGCAAGAAAACTGTATTTGAATTCTCATCTTTGGATTTTTAAAAATCTAGGAACATGAAATTCCACCAAGCTCCAAATTTAGCCACTAGAGCTTGAACTTGGGTTTTTTTTTTTTTTTACAGCTGGACTGTTTTAATAGGAAACTACTTCAAGCATTATGAACCCTTTGAAGAAGTATGGCTCCATATCTACAGGTGGGCTGGAAATTAGCATCTTTCACAGAACAGATAGCTTTCACAAAGATCATGTTTCAATGAAACAGAATCATTGATATTAAAGTTGGAAAAGACCTCTAAGATCATCTAGTCCAACTGTCTACCTACCACCACTATTGCCCACTAAGCGTTCTCCCTAAATACCACATCTACACATTTCTTGAATACCTCCAGGGATGGTGACTTCACCATCTCCCTAGGCAGCTTGTTCCAATGCCTCACCACTCTTTCAGAGAAGTTGTTTTTTTTTTCCTAATATCCAACCCGAAACTCCCCTGGAGAAACTAAAGGTCATTCCCTCTCATTTTATCATTCTGACTTCCTGCTAAGGCTCAAGACCACAGGATAACAACAGCTAAATGAATTCTGAAACATGAAATATCAAAATACACATTACACCTTCTCTCATGCTGTTTTATTAAGAAGACTAAACTTTTATAAAATTTTAATTAAATGTAGGTCTTCAAGTGAGTTTTCTGTTCACTCACTGCAAATGGAAATGTCTGCTTTACAAAATGAGCCTTTCTAGCATATACTGGGACTCCCTACAGAACTGGCAAGTTAATGCATCGCAATAGTTTGCTTTTTATGGGAATACTAGGACTTGTTCCACATTTTTAGATACACCTGGGAAAAGAAACTCAAGACACAAAATCATACTATCATTATTCTGCTCTGTATATTTTTATAAGTTAGAAAGAGAAGTTATACAGCCTCTTGTACCAGTTCTATATCACTGTCTCCTACATTCTGGAAATGCTTGATGAAAAAATCCAAATAAAGTTTGGATTAAATGACAGCGCAGAAATGTGGTTATTACTTATGGGCAATAATTCTGCAGAGAGCACATTTTTTGATGAAGATTCCACTTTTTCTTTTCTCATAGAATCATACTGTCCTACTTTCTGATTCAGTAAGCTGCTTCAAGATTACTTGCTAGAATAGGAGGAATGTATTAAAATACAGCTGTAGCCTAGCAAATAAAACAGAGCAAAAGTTGAAACCAGAAGAAAAACTACAGTTGCTGCATCTAACTTGCAATAAAGAATACAACACAAATGAGAAATCAAGTCAGTAGATATTTAGTCTGGTCTTCAGCTGGTGAACAGGAAATATATTATCACTGAGATCAAGAAAAGGTGCATTGATTTACAGCTACAAAGAGTCCTCTGTGTATCTGACATGACAGCCAAATCTATTGGTGTGAAATGGAGTCAGAGCTCTGTGCCGATAAATCTACAGAGACAGGAGTTGTTTTAAGCAGCAAAATTTAGATCGCTTGTGCGTAGTCCCTGACAAAGTATCTTGGACAAAGAGCTTGGACAATTTTAAATCAGACTGGGGCATTAACTAGTGAAACCATTCAATCCTGCCTTTTCTTAGCTTTTTTTTTTTTTTTTCCTTGTTTGTACTGAACAAGTATTTTATTGGAAAATATTTTTAGTAGAATACTTTGTGTACTGGTGGATACAGCTCTGGGTTGCAGAAAAGCCTCATTGCCAAGTGACTGCCTTGAGTGTCCCTGTGCATCTTTTTCTGGCTGCTGTTTCTTTCCAACATCTTTCTCATGCTTTTCAGACCCAGACCAAAAGGCATCATTAACTCCTCCTATCTCACTGTTAGCTAAGTACCTTCAGGAACAACACACACAGACTGAAAACTCTCACTAATGACGAGGCACAAACAGAGAGAGATTAAAATAATTTAATCCAATTAATCCTGAAAGCACAGCATGAAATAGACTCACATGAAAAATAGCAGTTGGAATTTTCCATGAAGGACGCTCTTCGATATAACTAAGGCCAAATGTTAGTCTGCTTCTCATTTGGACTTAATTTCCCTACTTAAAGTCATCACATAAAACCTGCCTGTTAAACTAGCCAATTCTCCTAAGGCAGGCTGTTCCATTTTTATAAGATCAACAAGATTTTAAGCATTCTTGGGAGCAGCTCTTAAGAGTTAATTACAGGGTGAGGAAATGGGAACATGCAGGCATATGGCCTTCAGACTCTGGCACAAACCAGTATTTGCTTATGATCAAAAAATAGTTGAAGGAGGCCTCTGGACCTAAAATATACATATATTTGAAATAGAAATGCACAACTCATTTGTTTAGTTAGGAAGCCTGTCTTCATCATGCAATACCGACAATGAACGGCTGGTCAAAAGGAACACAGTCAGCTCAGTCTATTCCTTATCTTCACAGCTGGTATCAATAGCATGTAGATAGATGTCCGTGTCAGGAAATCCAATTGCTAGTTTTTCCACAAAATGAAATGAAGAAAATGACAAAATTTTGTCAGAATTATACTGTGACTCTGAAGATAGCCCTTTCAAAGCCATTTCATTTGTGCTGGTAAGAAGCTTATGAAGCTAGTGTTCAGACTTCCCCATTCATTGGTATCAGATAGGCGGCTCTCCTCTTCATTCATCATCTTTAAGAATCAAATTATTCCAATTTAAACATTTGTTACAGTCACAGGCACTCAAACAAACCCTTGCCCCAAAACTGAAAATGGCAATGTAGATTGTGAGATCTGGGGTATTAACTCTGCCTGGCTTTAGAATACAATTTAGAATACAATTCACCCTGAGTTGCTGGATGTCCTCTCCCCATCCCTCATGACAATGATAGCTCAAACTATATCACCTACCTATCTGTAAAAGATTTTGTCTTTTACAGAAATTCATGTAGGAGGTGGAGACCAATGAATATTTGCAGTAGACTTAACAGGTATTGCAAAACTACTATTGAAGAAGAAAGGACTTAAGCCAAATCTAAGTGCTTTTAAAAGCACACTCTTATCAGAAATGAATACATCTCTGTTTGCAAAATAGAAACTCCATTTAACAATCCCATAAAAAACTATGCTTGTTCCAGGAAGACAGAATGGTAAAGCTCTCAAAATATATTCCAAATGTTAAAGCCAAATCCCCTGTGCTGAATTCCTGTATTGCCAGTAAAGAACTAGAGGGAAGCAGTTATTTTCTATGCAGATAACTTTAATAGCTGATAGTGCACAGAATATTAAAACATGTAGGAATTAAATGTTCGACTTTTCAGAAATTACATAAAGAAATGAAGAATCCCTGAAGCAAAGCTTTCCAAGAGACTGAATACTTTTTGTTGTGTGTACTTGAGGTAGGCAAAGCAATTCCAGGAATGACGGAAGCAACATACTAAGCCCGTAGGTTGGTGGCATTTTCTATGCTGCATACCACAATATAATTCTATTTGAACCCTTGGTAAGGTTAGAATGGAAGCCACACCTTAATGATGTAGGAGAATGCAAGTCTTTTGATGTGTGTGTGTAGTGGCGGAGAGTAAGACTGAAAACTGATAATTTTATAGTTCTTATAAATTAGTTCAATGTTGTGCTCTCCAGCATATTTCCTCTTGAGGGAAAATAAGCAGTTTCTGCTTTCGTAATCAATTTACCCATGAAAGTTCAGATCAGACACAACATCTGGTTTGCAGCAAAATTTTCTTTTCCAAAGGAAAAACTGAATTAGTCTTTTATAAATGATTCAATAGTATTGATATTACAATCTGAGCAGAAATAAACATCATAAAACTACCAGACAATAAACACTACACTTACAGAATCACAGAATAGAATCATAAAATCAGCAAGGCTGGAAAAGACCTCCAAGATCATCTAGTTCAGCCATCCACCTAACACTCATATTCCCCCACTAAACCATGTTCCTTAGTACCATATCTACATGTTTCTTGAACATCTCCAGGTATAGTGACTGAATTACCTCCTTTCCAGAACCTGACCACTATTTTGGAGAACAAATCTAATATCCAGTCTGAACCTCGCCAGGTGCAACTTGAGGCCATTCCCTCTAGTCCTATTTCTAGTTACATGGGAGAAGAGGCTGATCCCCACTTCACCACAGCCTCCTTTCAGATAGTTGTAGAGAGCTATAAGTCTGCCCTTAGCCTCCTTTCTCCTTTTTGCCAGATTAAAAATCCCATTTTCTTCAGCTGTTTCTCATAAGGCCTGTGCTCCAGACCCCTCACCAGATTTGTTGCCCTTCTCTGGACACACTCCAGGGCCTCAGTGTCTTTCTAGTAGTAAGAGGTCCAAAACAGAACACAGTATTTCAGGTGCAGCCTTACCAGAGCTGAGTACGGGGGGATGATTACCCCCCTGCTCCTGCTGGCTATGCTGTTTCTTATACAAGCCAGGATGCCAGTAGCCTTTCTTTGTCACTTCTGATTAGAGTATCCCCCTAAAATGAGAATTTGCTTCATCTGTTCCAAAGATGGTGCTGCATACGAGGTAATGTAGGTGCCACATGTGAGGTAATGACACTGTCACTTGCCATAATGTAGTTTTTATCATTTTCTAATCTGGACGATATATTCTGAAATTTCATTTGATGTGTGGCTTTTGTGAAAAATTTGCCATCTTTGCTATGCTGGAGACAAGATGTCTGGATAATGAGCCAGTGAATGACAGGTCAGTTTCAAAAGCTTTATCCAAGCACAGCTATTAAGCACTAAAAATTTCAGTTATTGATCTGAATTATTTCAGAGTAGAACAAGGTCACACATAGATGCAATATGAGACCACACACCTCTCAAGTTTACAAAAGTACACAGTCCCATTGAGACCAGTGATGTCCTCAGAACTCTTGCAACCTTGTCTGAACTGAGAAACACCCCAAATTCCTATAAAAAGTTGATTCTCTCTGTGTAGTTTTACCACATTTGTCTTACAGTAATATTGTCTTGGCTGCAGAGGCCATCCCTGATTCATAAAATAATGGTAGTGAAAAATCAATAGAATTTAAAGCCTTGAGTTAAAAAAAAATCACACTAACAACCCCTTTCTTTCTCTTCCACCTACCTTTGGAAGAACCGTTTTCTTGATGAACAAACCATAAGCCTCTTTTTTGTGAATCAATCAGCAAGTTTTAACCTTCTCTGGCTGAAAACTATCTGTAATCCCTGGAAGATGGCAGCACACATGGGAGATCTTTCTTTCACTATGGGAGTTCTCATAAGAAGGTGCAGAGCCATGACTGTTGACGGAAGCATGAAAATTAGTAATGCTGCAGCATTCTGCCTTGTGATACTGAGAAATGTGAGGCGACTAGAAAGAGGGCAGAAGTTACAAGAGAGGGACTTTACAACACAGGTGCAAACAAAATGTATTGTAAATAACAGTATGAAGTTCACTAGCACAAGTGGTAAGTGCAAGACACAGAGCACATGCTGCACAAAGCAGTGCTAACAGGAAAAGTAACAGCACACTGAACTTCTCACAAATGCACTACACTCTGATTCAGACACACGGGGAAGAAATTCATCTCTGACTGTACTTCAAGTCTGGGCAAGATCTAGATAACATCTGCCAAGACACACTTAGATGAAAGCTAGGGGCTTGATGGGCTGCATCAATTTGCAGCAGTGCGCATAACTCAGCACTCATACATGTAGGAATATACAAATACATATTTGCATTAGGATAAAACAGACATTGATTTTTGATTTTTTTTAACCTGCTGGTAAATAAGTATTTTGTTTTTGTGCATTTCATTATTGTGTTAATCTTATGGGCAAGCAAATTATTTAAACAAGGTACAAATTAAAGTGCTGTGTGCCCATAAGAATGTATAAGCACTTTGAAACTTGTTTTACTGTAAGTTAGCAGGACAATGTCAGATGTGCTTGTTACCTTTTGACACTGACAACATAATTGAGCTTTCACAGCTAATTGCCCTAAAGAACTGGTCCTCTATTTATTTTTTTTTAATTGTTCTTATTATGCACACTAGATGGTGCTCAAGTTAAAAAATGAGTGGCAATGAGTTCCATAAACTTTGCATGAGATTACCAAAATCCATGTTGTTCCCTTGCACTGCATTTAACAAGAAATCAGGAAAATATGCCTATTTACCTGATTCCCCTCAGTGCTGATCATAAAGCATTGTACTTCACTGACTTGCTTCATAATTACTACTGATGTTTCATTGCATACTTATGAAAGTTTTGCAGACAGACACTTGTAGCATCCTGCACCATTGAAAGCTGAATGAATTCCATGAGTATAGGTACACTGCTACAAGGGATGCTCCGAAAGTAATGCCTCCTATTTTATTCTGTTGGCACATGACATCAGAGATGGATTTTGGTGACATGGTAGTAGAGGCTGAACCTTCCCACCAGTATTCCATTGCATTTTGTTGCTGTGTGACAGATGGCAGCAGAAGGGCAGTCTGACATGATGGCATGTGACATGGAAGTGTGTATGAAGCAAAGGTGTGTCACTGATTTCCTCCATGCAGAAATAATCACATCCACTGACATTCATGGAAATTTGTTGAATGTTTCTGGAGACAAAACAGTGGATGTGAGCACAGTGAGGTGGTGAGTGGTGCATTTCAACAGTGGCAGCAGCAATGTGAAAAACAAGCTATGTTCCAGAAGGCCATGCACAGCAGTCGTACCATGAAATGAAGAGTATCTAACTCAGCTGATCCATGCAAATTGGCTAGTGGTGGTCACTATATAGAAAAACAACTTTTTTTGCAGCTAAAACTGTGCTCTATCAAATAGAGTTATTGTCCTCTTTGTATCAGTTATACATTCCATGGAAATAAATAAGAGGCATTACTTTCGGAGCAACTTACATACAAACAACATAGAAAATGAATTTCTTCAGCCATCAGAAATTCAGTATCTGTGTTCATGACAGTATGAAACAGAAACATCTGAAAATAGGATTATTTCTTTCTCAGTGATCATAGTGGATTAACCTATTATTTTATGGAAAAGTTATCATATCACTTGACATTTCAAATAGATAAATTGTACCAAATACGTTCCTGACCTTTATACTAGCTGTAGTCTGAATGTTGAGCAAGTCAGGCTCTTTTCAGGCAGCACAGAGAGAAAGGACTAAGCAATTCAATGTCTACACTTTTTAATAGGTATCCAGTCCTGGCTGGAGACTGATAGATACTTCTGAATTGGCAGTGATTGAACAAGAATGGTCACAATCAGGCACAAGTGAGAACTCAAAATAGGTGAAAAAGAGACACAGATGTCAATGCTGGATTAGTCACAGGCAGATAAATGCAGGCAATCAGAAACATAGATCCTCAAATCAGACTGATGGCATTGCATTGATTTGAGATCATTTCTACTTTTCCAATAACCTCATGCGATATTTATTTCTGCAAGTTTAATAATTTTGTGGGTAAAGCCATAGGCTAAGTTAGGCTGTGGACAGATCTCTTCTTCCAGATGTAGTCATGTAGTTGAAGATACCACTGACCTGAGCTGTTTGTCTTCCATGGCCACCAGAGCTCCCTCTGCTTCCCTCCCTCCTTGCTAGTGGATTCTCTTCAATCATCTTTCTTTCTTCTCAGAAAATACCATGTAGTTAATCCTGATTTTCAGGCTGATTTTGAAGCAGAAAACTGCAGAGTCCATGCTATTCTTCCTGCTGAGAGAGGGCAGAAATCCCCAGCGGAAGATCAGTAGTGAGTAGCTGTTCCAGGGTGACATCTTCAGTGAACACCAACCCCGCAGCCTTAGCCTAGTCCAGGTACCAGCTCCTCCACTTTTGGAAAATTTTTTCCAGAATTGCAAACCAATATTCACAGGAAAAGGAGGTAGGAAGTAAATTAATTGAATATAATAGAACTTCACAAGTCCCTCTAAATACTTGCACAAAACCTGAAAGTGAGCTTGATTCTTTTTCGCTCTCACCTGCTGCTTTGTCACAGTTCAGCTGAAACAAACAAATGATCCAATCTGCTGGAAATAACAACAAGCAAGAGAGTGTCAAGGGCTATTTGCACAAAGAGAACTGTGCAATAAAGAAGTTCACAAAATCATGAGCAAAGTTCACCTTTATCCTCTACAAATAACGTTTTAACTTCCCTCTGCCTGTATAACAACAAAAAAAAAAGCAATGTTTCATCCACATAGAACCATCCGGTACCTTTCAGTGTATTATACTGTCTTTTTGCTATGATGTGAAAAAAAAAAATTAAAAAGATGTTAATAGGAATCAGCCTAGATTTAAACATAGTGAGACACTAAGAGATGGTCATTCTTTTGCGCCCCTTGATTCAGAACAGAGGAATACACCCTTTTCTTCCCCATCTCACACAACAGTACACCTGTAGAAACTGCTGTGGTGACACCTTCTCCTGCATCCAGGGCTAAAACAACCCTATGTCTCCTACCAGGTTCTGAACCACTCTCTTTTTTTAAATAAATACCACAGGCACTTCTGCAAAGCTATACATCTTAAAAGTACATATTTTTATATATTTTAATAATTGCAGGAAGATATTAGCCCTAACCTAAAGAGCTTACAAGCTTAGCATACAATCCTGATTCAGGATTCTTTATTAACTTCAAGAGGATTTGTACAGATACAGGACATTGGCCATAAGGATGTTTCTAGAAGCATCATGAGATCATGGAGATTAATTCTACAGTTCCTATGGTGAGAGTGGGATTTTCTGGAACATCCCCAGAGAGGATAACTGATCTACTCAGGAAATAATTTATCTATGCAGCTATACAGTCTGACACACTGTTCCCAGACTTGAACATACAGAGAACCAAATGCTTGAATGGGAGAATGAATGCAGAATAATACCTGTCCTTTTATTGAGAATTGTACCCATAAGAACAGAGGTTCAGAGCCTGCTGTTACAGACAAGCACCTCGCTGGGTTGTCAGGCTGTGTTTTCAATTTCAGTGATGTTTTCACTCTGGTTTTAGAACCATCTATGTAGGTTGGCCCAGATGGGCAGAAGGCTGAAATCAAATCAGCAAAATGAAAAGAGCTAATGAATCAGGTTTTCTCAAATTAACTGCTACTTAAAAATAATAAGCAACTGCAATTGATTCTTATTAGTGCATCAAGGGAAGATGGAGAAAATCCAGAGCTAGACAGTCACTTCATTTATATTCTTCTACTGAAATCTATCAAATTTAATCCACACAAACAGTAAACAGAAGAAAGCTACTCAGCATTCAAGTAGCAGGTCTAATTAGAGCCTGGCAAGGCATGCTTGATAGACACACTTGAGCCAAACCCTGAAGCAGAACTCCTTTAAGCTTCAGGGAAGGATAAAAAGCCAAATAGGTTGAGACCCCAAGTTTGCAGCAAGCTCCTGACTTTAGAGCAGACAGTACACAATAGTGGCTCCAAACACCCAAGAAAATGAAGAGACTTGAAATATTAGTCTGGATTAGAATTCTATTTGGCCAGCACATTATCTAAGTTCATTGCCTTTCACCCCTGTAGGTACAAATCTGTGATTTTGAAGATTATCATATCTCAAGTAAGACCTGAGCATATTAGATTAATCTTCATCAGTAAAGAAAATACCAAAATAAAGAAAGGTGTAGGGGAAAATGTAATAGAAGATAAAACAGACTTAAACTTGAAAATGATGGAGGGATGAGGGAGCAAAGACTTCTAGGTGCTTATAGCATCTTCTTAATTATAATCTCCCTTGACATCATTCTGAAAAGCGAGTTAAAAGTCACAGACAGAGATGAGCATTTAAGGAAGCATGGCAGGATTAGGGTGCCTGAACTTATAAGGGGAGTGGATCCAAATAAGCCATTAAATAAGAGAGCTGGTGCATATTCTGGTTATGCAGCAGTGGAATGGGAGCACCTCCAGAGTCCTCAGCTAGTCTCAACCATTTCTTAAGCTACAAATTCCATCATTGCCAAGAAACCTGCTTTAGTCCCAGAATGAGAAAGAGATTTTATTTAACCATGCCTAAACTGTGTACAAATCGCAGGATGGAGTCCAGCCCTCTTGGAAAGACCAATCAATACTTTGCCTACTATTGCAAGCAGGAAAAATAGGCACTAGGGCTGGATTAACAAATGGCTAGAACTGAGTCCGGCTCCTGCAAGCAGACCATGGACACGGCTGCCTTATGGATTAAATGCATTTCCTAAGGATCAAAGGCATTCAGGGTAAGTTTGCTTAGATTCACTGTCTGATAAGAGATTAAAATGCTAATGGAAATCCAGATAGCTCTCCCCCTGAATCAATGCATTTTTCTGTACGAACTGGTGCTCCCAAATCTGGAAACTTTGTGGGGAAATAGTCTACTTTGTCTCTGTTTTTAATGACTGCAGAAAAGTTAAAATTTTGAGAAAAAAATCACGCTTATTTTAAGTGCCCAGCAAAATGAAGGAAAGAAAACAAATGTGGAAGCATTCATCCCTCAATTTTCATTGCATCCGCTCCAATAAATTATTTTAGCAGTTCCTTCTCCCAGTATGCAACTATGAGACTCAGGAAATGGCACTAGTGCAACAGCTTGATGAATGCAGTAAAAGCAAACAGAGAACTGGGAAGAGAAAGGACTGCTTGAAGGATAGTCCAGTCCTTCAGCCATGGACAGTTACAGCCATGTAACAAATGAAAACTATATCCAGTGACCTACTATGTTATGTCATGCTATTATAGCTTGTACATGCTTTACTTACTTTTTAGCTTCACAGATGTACCTGTGAAGTTCCCTTATTGCTACTATTACCTGGAATGTTCTTTTATGTGCCTAGGCAGAAAATATTAGAGAAAGAGCCACACTTAGCCCAAAGGAAACAGAATCTGCTTCCTCCACATTAATGAAACTATTGATTCACATTACAGGGCAGAAAATCTACAAAGTAATAACAAAGCTGCACGTGGGGTCTATGGGGAAAACAAACTTGCCAACAAATTAGGGAGTAATCACATTTTTCCAGACTCAATGAATACTAGATTTTGGGAAGAGATTCTGCAGCCATGAATCTCTAACTCTATAGGAAGTGAAGCAGCATCAAAATCTGGCTCTAATCCTTTCCTCCCATTCTCTTGCTTTAGGCAATAGAGACTGAAAGAGGCAGGAGATTTTGTTCTTTACAAGGCTCTATCAAGCCAGTTGAAAACAAATGTGCGCATCATACAATGTTGCTGACATAATAACAACTCTAGTGCTGGAGGAGCCTTCCAGCTACACAAACTGGACTTTCATTTGAGTGCTTATTTCAAAAACTTACTGGTCAGAGACAGCACTTTGCCCTGATGTCTAGATGTTCCCATAATATTAGTGACAAATAATTTCATTTTCATAAAGTTCCCCTGCTTAGCTTACAAACAAGGTCTCTCCAGAAGTAACGCTTCCTATTTATTTCTATGAAAACTACAACAGCTACAAAGAGCACAATAACACTATTTGATAGAGCAAATTCTCAGCTACAAAACACTGTTTTTCAACATAGCCATCACCATTAGCTATGCATTTTCACCAGTTATGAACAAAAGCTTGCATGACGGGCTCATACAAATCCATACTAATGGAACAGATGAGCATCTCAGACCTCCTGCTTTTTGACTGTGGCTTATTCTAAGCTTGGTTAAAGAGATGCCAATTTTCCCAGCTATCCCAGCAAAGAACTATATCCAGAGATCATCTCCTTCTCACTACCATTACTGCTCACCCAGAAGGATTGATATATGTAATTTATCATCCCAAATAAACCCAAACACCATATTTGGACTTGGAATCTGCCTATGCCTCTTGGCAGGAGAGGATGACAAAGAATATCCATTCTAATACAAGAACTTGAAACAAAATTTATAGATGACTCCAGGATAGGTGGTGCAATTAGGAGATAGAAAGAACTGCCTTGGACAAACCTGTGAAGCAGCAGTCCTGTTAGAATCCCACCGTGTGGATCACCTTCTCTGCAAAAATAAAAACAAACAAAAAAACAAAAAACCAACAAAACACCCATCCAACGTAATTGAGGAAATTATTTTGCACATTGGTTAAGAAAACTATTTTGTTTATATCCCATATTCTCATAGAAGTCACCAGTTCTAGGTGCTACCAAATTAAAAGCAGTGTAATTTTTTTTGACACTAATACTGACCTGGAAAGTTTGGATGCCAATGTCAATGCACTGAAGACTATAATGCGCACTGTATCTTCTAGTATGTAGTCCTTTTACCTAGATTTCAGTTCAATCCTAGACATTTTACTAGTTCCAATACAATAAACAATACTTCATGTTTCTCTTTCTCTCTTTCTTCTGGATCTTTTCTCTTTATTCACAGACAGCTATTTGTGTCTTTAACACTAGTGCAGTTTTAAGAGTTCATCACATTTCAGTTTGTTGTTTACTGAACAGCCTATAAGACAGTGTCAATGTAGAATTTTTTTTTCCTGCAAAAAGGACCAAGAGTCACAAAGCTTGTACACAAAGACACTTTAATGCAAATCAGACAGTAATATATTTCATTCTAAGGTGCTCCACATCCTCAAATATTCAGCATTGATCCTCCCAGTTTTACCGTTCCTTTGAGAAATTCACTTGCAATCTAAAGAATTTAAAGAATTTTAAAAATGACAGCTTTTTATGTTTCTCTTTTTAATTTAATTTTCAATACTGTATTTCAGCAACAGGAGCATACTCTGCAAATCTGTGTTGATCATTGCATAGTACAATCTGAAAACTCTTATCCAAAACCCATGTATTCCAAAATTAGGTTTCCTCCCTCTACATGCAACATTTGAATAAAAAAGTCCTGACTTACTCCAAAAAATTCCACTCTGCAGTTATATAAACTCAGATCTTTTGACACCCACTCTGGTTTATGAAGACACGGGTTTATATAAAAGACCTTCAAGAAGAAATGTAAAACAAAAATATTTTTGCTGACATTTCCAGAGGATTCTAACACAATTCCATTACCATAGCATTGCACGTATACAAATGCACTATGTCTGCTATATTGTACTTTGCAATATAATATTTCTGAAGGAGTATAATTGTTTTCTACACAAGGCTGTAGGATATTATGCTGTGACTATACCAGAAATTACTACGCAGCCATTCCATTTTATCTGCAACTTTATAAATAGGAAAGTGCCTAGGTTAAAACGATATTTATTAAAAAAGGCTTGCTTCAGATTAAGGTGCACAACTTGTAAGTGCCGATTCTGGTTCATTCTTTTTCTACTCATTTGTTCTTCTTTTCATTTTTAATCCCCATTTTCTTGTATCATGCTATAAGTTTTGAACTACAGAAACAAATATTTGGTTTTGATCAAAACAAAAAACAATTTAGAATCTAGTTGGAATGTCGCCAATGTATTTTAAGTATTCCCAGATCCATCCTACATGTAGGACGGATTCCATCCTACATAACCAAAGCTTCCTTGACCAAGTCATTATCTTGAAAAATAATCTAAAAAAATATACTAAATATTTCAAGACTGCAGAATAACTACATACTTGAAATTGGTAACACGGACATTTTGAATTTTAACAAAATCTTCTTCCTCTTTATATGAGACCTCTGGACAAAAAAAACGAGCATGTATTTTGCATGGTTTTTGAACTCTGTAGTTGTAAACGGAGAGGCATTTTTTCAGATAGCTTTCTTACTTAGCTAACAAGAAAATAAATCATATTGCAAACACAGTACTGAAGCTGCCTAGATTTTCTTGCTCACATCCATGTTAAGAACCAAATGTCTTGTCCTTGCTTCTGAGGCATATGTTTATACTCAGTGTCATTGTTGATGACTGAGATATGTTAGCTAGGTTTAAAATAACTAGCTTGAGAAGCTTGATAAAAACAGTACTGTGGATATACTGTTATAACTTACACAGGAATGCGCTATCTTTGCTCAAGGTCAGCAGGAAAAAAAAAAAAATAAAATTCAACTCAACAGACAGCATGGAATTGCGAGATGTTATGGAAAGAACTGTCACAATTTCCACAGAAGTCAAACCAAGCAGGAACATATTTTCACCTAACCTTCCATCATTGCTTTCTGTTGAAATTCACGGGTAAATTCTGTATCCATCCCCTGGAGAACATCTCACAGGAAGGGTAAGATCGAGAGAAAGCAGGTAAAGACAAAGGTGCGATACGCAGCGTGCAATTTCTCTGTGCACTGTGTGCACTTTAGAGGAAGGAAAGTCTCCATGCAGCTGCATGCAAAGCAGTTTGAGGATGGACCAGAAGTTATATCAGTGAACAGTCTCCACTGCATTAACCCTCTGCGAGTGTTGGCTGTTGGCTATTGCAACCAGTGGCACAACTCTGCCAGGCAGGGCCACAGCATTATTTCCACTGCTTCCTGATGAATTCCCTCGGCTTGAAGCTGCAAAGGAGGACTCTTCCTTACCTTGGATGCTTGATGCAGAAGATAACTGCATCAAGCTGCATAACAGGGAGTCATGTTATGATTCTCTCACTCCTCAGAGGGAAAGAAGAAAAAATGATGTCACAAGAGACTGTTACAAATACCAATACTTTTGTCAAAGGCAGAAACACACGAGGATTTTACAAAATACTGGCTAGACACTGTAGCACACTGACTGAAAGAAATAATTCAAGTACAAGCTTAATAAGGCAGGGTAGAAAGGATATCCATCAGCTTACAGCAAAAGACACTTTGAAAATGAGTCTGTTGTGTGTGATTTCAGGGATGCCTGAGGGAGACAAAGCTCTTTCTGCTCATTTTTTTCATACTTTCAGTCAAATAGATTGCTGAATAATCATGTTTTTAGTTTAATGGGTGAGAAAGCTATTATGCAGAAGGTGTTTCCATACGTCGCAGTTAATAAAGGCAATTCTTACTAATAAGATTGGGTTGTGTCTGTTCAGTATCTGATGAAAAACTCTCCTGTTGTGAGGAAGAAGCAGATCGTGTGGATAGAAGAGAATCCTAGGGCTGCACACTTCAGCGGCTCCTGGAAAAATCTGTAAGCGGATGAATCCCAGGTCTTCTCCAATTGATTCCCAATCAGTGACATTCAGTAGGGTGCTCAGGGTACTAGAAGCATTTCAGGCCAAAATCTCTTCTCCTTATTCACCCTTTGCTTGCTGGTGAAGGACAGTGGACAAGACCTGGATCCGTCACTCTGTAAAATCATCAAGTTCCTTCGGAAGGTCAGTGTGCTTTCTTTTTCGAGGAAGCATCTGGATGACTGTCTCAAGAGTTCAAGATCTGACGTGGTCAGCATGGCTAGTTACAGGCTGGTATCACAGATGCTCTTTCAGACTGAAACTGTAAATAGCGTGGGGGTGTATATTTCAGGAAGGGGAAGGAGGCAAATCACCCAGAGGTATGAGATACTACTTACACCTTCATCTTTCTAACCACAGAGCTGGGCATACATCCATAGCCAGATAATAACCTGACACCCATACAGTGCCGTTAGAGTCACCTAGTAAAGAACTAGAAAAAACATCTTGAAGCTTATTCTAGCTTATGGTGATGCATTCAGTGTCTGACTATCTGTTAAAAGCCATATGGAAACAATATCTATTGAAAGACATAACTTGCTTAAGATAATCAGTGTATCTCAGCTAGGTTTACACAGCAGTGCTACACACTGCTTGCCTCTCGATCTCAAAGTAGGGCAGAGATTATTCACCTGTAAGTACCTGAGTAGAAAAAAGACCTGCCTCTGTTGCCATTCCCACTTTCAGGGGGACTGACAGCTTCCTACAAGTAGTTACAAAAGGCACATCATCTCTCCATGGTAAGTCTCCACCTGTAGCCTTACAAGTATGAATTTCAAAGCATTCTGCAGCAAGACAACTTTCTTGTCCATATGTATAAAAATGTAGTAATTATTTAGTGGAGAGTCATTGCTAATAGGAAATATTCTTATTTCCTCATATTTCCCCGGGAATGGCATTCTGCTGGCTTTGACTGTTCAAAATAGACTTCAAGAAATGCTAAAAATCCCCAAAGAAATAGGTGGATGCTTGCAAATATATAGATAACCATACTAGCCAGATGGTCATGACCACACATGATACTTTCCAGGATTTTAACCAAAGTTAATACGGTCAGCATTTTAAAATGGGCCACTAATTCTGGGCACTACCTAATTTGGTCCAAGTTTCAGAACTGCTGAACAACTGCTCATTTCCAGCCTCTGGTTGCTCAGCAGATCAGAAAATCAAATCCAAAGTGATTCAAGCCAATATTAAAAAATTCAAACATTTGAAGTCTGCAGCACTTTCTGAAGATGCTGACCCCTACAGGCTAAATCCTGTTACAAAGTCACAGCAATCATTTTGAAAGCTGCTTATTTATGTATCACACCACTAGAAGGCATAGACAAAATTGTGGGGGTTTCTCTGCCATATTTCTTCCTTGTGGTCAGTATAAATAGTCCCTCTCTGACCATCCAAGTCTGATGAGGGGAAGCGGGGGAAATAGCAGGACAATCATCAAAAGGCCTGCACAGCGAACCTTAAGTAGCCCTTATAGAGACAAAGGAGAACAAGGGCTACTGTTGGATCCTGACCAGAACACAGAACCCAGCCACAGTGTCCATATAGGTCCTGAAGATGTGGAAGGTCCCGTTGTATCTGTGTTCACAATTAAACAAGATTTTAACATAATTATGTTGCTGATGCTGTTGTGTCTTCAGTGCGTGATGGTTCTTGGCTCTCTTCGTGCCTGCCTATTGTTCATTAGAGATTTTGTCTTCGCAAGAATTGGAGAACAAGGTGTTCTGGAAGCTCTTTTCAGCTGCAACTTGGTAAACTTCTTACGGATTTTTCTGTATGAAGGGAAGGAGGAAAGGAGGGAAAGAGGAAAGAGACAACAGCAGAGATAAATCTCAGTCTTTAACAGGCAGCTGAAGAGATAATAACAAATGAATAAATACTCTTACCGGAGCAGAAAGGCTAGTTCCTGGAAAAGAAACTTCCAGTCAACTAGAGGGATCTCTGGCCATCAACTGATGATTCACAGTTGTCTCCAACTAGTAACTGACACTTACTCAGTGAATTGGTGTTAGACAATATTTGGATGATAACAATTATATGAAATCTTGGGACAGAATACTCAGATGGGGAATCCTTGTGTGTGACTTCAATACAATAATGAAGGGTCACAGAAGAACGAACCCAAACAAATGTGTTATTTCTTTAAAAGTGATAGATTGGGAACAATTTTCAGTGTGGCTATTTTCACTGTATCAATTCTGCAAATAACAGATAGTCTGAGACTTTGGGCTTTTTGTGCTAGTGCCCTTCAGGTGCAGCAAATTCACTTTAATTTTAGTCAAACATTAACTAGAGGTGGCCATGTTGTTTGTATTGTAATCTTATGCATTCAAGGATAATTAGTTTCATAGAAAAAGCTTTGTTAAGTTCCAACTGCTCCGTTGTCTCTGTATTGCTATGAATCAAAACCATAATGCTGACTATAATCAGAGCAAAGTAGCAGAAAACATGGAAATGATGAATACAGTGTATACTGAGAATCATCTTCATTGGCAGGGTCCAGAATATTACATATTGGTGGAAAATTACTTATTTTCTGAATTCACTCAAGTTTGTTATCCCAGCTTTCAGTTGTACAGTTTATAAATTACAAAGGTTTTGAGCTCATGGAAATGAACTACAGTGAATGCTGCCCTTTACCAATTAGAGAGATCAGATTTTCAAATTCAGACTTTCAAAGTTGAAAATCTGACCTGATTGCAAATTACATAGTGCTGATGTGCATCAGAGCGTATCGAGGTTTTGACACAGCAACCAAAGAATTGATTTTTCCCTTTCATCTTAATGGGCTGCTAACTCTGAAACTGAAAAATGGTGGTCCTTGAAACTGAAAATACAGGGACAGCTTAAAATATACTCTATTGAGTACTAAAATGGCTCTTATTTGCACATTAAATTTTCAAGCACATATTTAGTTGCTGGTTGAGTTTTCCTCAGGAATCTAAGCTACCAACCAAGTAACTGAGCCAGAGGAAAGAATCTAATCAAGGACAAAACAATAAGCCAAAGATCAGGAGAATATACTGAGCTCTTACAGATTAAGGGAGCCTGAAAAATATGCCTATTTTGGTTTATGTTTTTGAAAGGCATAGGGAAGTATTTGTCTTAGCTGCCTGAAAGTAGGATGTCGTCAGCATCTCATGGTCTGGAATACCAAGCTAGGATTTAGCATCATTCAGTACTAAGCATAATAAAAGAAAAGGAAATGAATTCCCAAAAAGCAAAGCTTCAGCTATTCATGCAGTTCCACAGAAACACTGATTACTTACTTTACATGGTTATCTCAATTTAAGCCTAAGGATATCAAATATATTGACAAGGAATTGTATTCAGAATGGTAAAATCATAGAAACATAACCTGAAATTCTTAGAAATATGTATTTCTAAAACAATGAGATAGCAAGGCTTTGTAAATTTATGTTAATAGACAAGAGTTTTTCCCCCACAAATATTGTAATGGAGATCACTCCAGAAATAGCCTACAGAACTGGATCCATTTTTAATACATTTGTTTGCAGAATATGTATTTATTTAAAGAACTGATGTTTTCATTAAACATGAGAAGCCCACAGTTTATAAAATGGTTAGATAATAGTTTGCCCTTCTGACTTTATAACATGGAAACTTCATAAGCTGTCAAGGAGTTCCTAGCAATGAAAAAAATATATAGCTCATACTAAATGTAAGGATAGTAAAATATCCGTGATTAGGATTTATGATTGTTATGCAAGGATAGTAAAGTCAAGAGATGTATTTAACAACTAGCACAAAGAATGGCAGAATTGAAAAGAAGAAGGTCATCAGCATTGCATCAAGCAAACCACAAAACCGATTTGTCAGCCCTTCACATAAATGGAAGTAGCTCCATACAGGCAATCAGAAGAGCTAATCTGGTACACATTCTGAAAAGACAATCCAGAACTTCTATTTAAACAGAATTGTGAAAATGCTTCCAGAAATTAGCTTGCAGAAATGAAACTGGAAGGAGGGAAATTTTCACTGACTTTAATAGCAAAAATATACAGAGTGGAGGAAATGGACTCATTACGCTGAAAAATTAACATCTAAAACAGTTAAACTTTTTAAGAGCCACTGATCATGTTTTACAACCCTTCATCATGCTTTTTTTTTTTTTTTTTTGAACACTTGAGTAATCAGGTTATAATGGTAACTGACAAAAGGTAGGAAATTCAAAGATAAGGTTGTCGGCGCCTCTCTCTCAGAACACTTCAACACAATCTCCTCTCTCCCCAAGCAATATAGCAAATTAAGGGCAGAGTCACCTTTAATGTTCAATTTCCTGTCCCTTTTTCAGTTAATGCCAGCCATATGTTTTAATTACATACAGCTTTTTATTTGGTGCTGGCAAGTAAATGACTTTAATATCTGTAGCGGTGATAACATCCTTTGCAGTTGTTAGGAAAGAGTAATTGCCATTTTCACCTGCTTTTTCTTTCGATTCTTGTACTGGTGCTTGAAGCATGATGTGTTAAAGACTTCATTTGAAATGCTAATTAAAAAATGTTTTAAAGCCTTAGCATTGTACTTCCAGTCCTCCTGAGACCAAAGGTAGGAAAATGAATCGAACCTCCAAATAGGGGATTGGTATATAAAGCCCACTGCGCTCATTTCTATGTCAGATGTGATGCACTGTTGTGAATGTAGAGGGTGACAAATTACTTATGTCCACATGATAGTAACTGCAGATAAAGGTAAATAAGGTGCCTGGCAGCTATGCAGAGAAATATGGAAATGTATGTAAGTACTACATACTATTAAGATGTATTTTCTCTTTGCAAGTTCTATGTAGAAATAATGGCTACACCGAATAGTGCATTTATGCCATGCTTAAACAAGTTAATTAGGCAAACAAGTTCATTGAACCAACCCGTTTTTAGGATTTAAGTGGATTCTGCACTTTTACTTTACCTCTAACCAACCATCTACTGAAGTTTATAACCTGTTGTGATATCTAGATTTCCCAGGAACAGAGATTTTCATGTCAGACGCCATTTTGTCAGACTGCTCCTCTGTTGCTATCTGTTACATGGCAACAACATGTAATGGAATACTGGTGGAAAAGTTTAATCAACCAACATCTACCTCTGACATTGTGGGTCAACAGAATAACATAGGAAACAATACTTCCGGAGCAGCCGCTGTATTATTACATAGTTGTTGCTAGTAGTGCAGAGAATCTGAACAGGTCTATAGCAAGCATAAGAGAATGGATTAGCTGCACAGTCAACACTGAAATTTCACTGACACTTTAGGTTGGGGTTCACTATTCACTGTGACTTGCCGATTGTAAGCAGAAGCTTAAATCTGCCAGTTTTACAAAATACTACCACCCTGAAGAGAGTGAAGTTTTAAACACTGACTACAACAAGGCAGAATTTTGCATTTTTGTATTTGCTTTATGCAAAATTATCAAGACACACAGAAAATAATAATTCTAAGCTTGCCGTGTTCTTTATTTCAAGTAACAAAGATGTGTGAAGTTGCTACTGCTGCTTCAGTGCAATGCAAACATTGTGTGCACTGTAAGCTCTTTGAATGCAAGCTCAAGGCCACCTAGAAAAACACAACGATTCAATAAGTAGCCATGATTCCTTCTGGCATAATTGTCTTAATTACCACTTATTTCCCTGAAGGCTTGTTGTATCCAGAAGTACATTATAACTCTTTAGTGGATTAAATTACAAGAAAGGGGGCTATTTTAGAAGTCCTACAGTCTTTCAATTAATTTCAACAAGGCTTTTAAACTAAGCAAAAGGCAAAAAAGTGAGCAATGCTGAGTCTGCTAAAAGAAAAATTAACTGGGATGAACTTGTAGATGCAGGATACAGATCCTTTGAAACCTGGTAACTCATAGCACTTCCTTCATTTCTACCTGTGTGGAGTGGGAATGCTGTATTTTATTTGTCTATTTGGCTTGCTGATATAGGCTTTTTTTTTTTCTCCTTCAACACTTTAATGCTCAAGTTTACCAATATATTCTATTAAAGTTCTGACCTAATCTCAAAATTATAGAAACTAGGACAATAAAGCTCCTTTGTGAAATGCTCATTTACAAAACAAAGTATGTTTTATTACGTACATGGCTACCAGAAAACACTTGCCTTGAGTCACTATTTTACGTTATAAAACTAATGCAGGTGGCAGAGCATGCTAAAATCTTTAAGAGATTAAAGAGGTGCTGCTGTAGACACTTAAGCATCATATAAATGCTTTGAGAGATTGCCTTATTTTTTCCCTTCTAGCAAGGAAATGTTTTCCTTTGCTTGTGGTTATCTTCCAATTTGGCACAGATATTAAGAGGAAAACTGTTCTCTGTGAACAATTTACAGACACACTAGTTAAAAATCATGGTGCCAGATCTTCCTGAGCAGCCTAATATATTATTTTCAAACACCATACCACATTGAGGGCAAAAGCTTAGAGTTACTATGAATACATAAAGCAGTAAACAATGTTTTTGAGCCATTTCATTACGTAGAGGAAAAAACCAGGTCAAGTGTTTTAAGTACAGACTTCTATGACAGTGTTGTGCAATGGCACAAGATGCCTTTCTATCTCTTTCTACTTGCTGCTGGTTTAAAATCTACTAAAAAATCTAACTTCCTTGGAGCAGAAACTATCCCTTTGCATATATTTACTGAGTGCCTCCTAGAAAGGACCCAACCCATTATTGAAATTATTTGTATCACTTTTACTGGCATGGCTCTCTGAAAAATCATCTCATCCAGCGTATTTTTCCATGCTTTTGTTTTCTCAGAAAACTGCATGTTTCATTAATATTGTAAAGTGGCTTTGAATGCTCTGAAAGAATTAAAGAAGTGCAAAATATTACTCTCAGCATTACTGTTAATTTTTCAGCTGAATGTTGAAACTGAGATAAGGTTATCTGTTAACCCCTAAGAAATGTTCTAAATAGATTCTGTCATAAAGCAGTCATCACATGATGACTAAACCTTAACAATCAATGATAGAATTATTCTCACAGTTCATCTGTGAGCTTGGTACTTACCACCAAGAGACTAAATTTACCCACTGCAGATGGCTAGGACAAAAATGATAGCACATCAGTTTCACTGCAACATGGGCTTGCTCACTTTTTGGCAACGCTGGCAGCACAGGGGCTGTGACTCCTTCCAGTCCCCTCTGATTTGTGGTAAGCACCATTTCAAAGAAAAACCTCAATATGATTTGTAGAAATGACAGACAACGCAAGTCTCACCATGGATTAAGTATCTGAGGACTTGCCCTACCTCTCAGGTGGAGTTTTGCTAACTCAGCAATGACGTTATCCCCTGCTACAAGCCAAAAAGCAGTGCCTATTGGAGAAGCATGCACAGAGTCATGTTCCTCTGTTTCCCTCAAAGAAGGGAGAAAAGCCAGTCTGTAGAGTCGTGGCATTCAACCACAGCGCCCATCTTAGAGGGAATGAGACCTAGGAAAAGTAGATCAATAGAATGGGTGAAAAGTAAATTATTTATGCATTTTAAAACAAAACAGTGGCTCAGGCTTCAACAGACCTGTAACCTGAGCTATGGGACAGCTGCTTCGAACCTTATTTGAAATTAATTAGCTTCTCCTTAGTTAATACTGAATTCAGACAGCTTAAGGCATGAATTTACTCCATTAAAGAAAGAGTTGCTTAACCTCTCCTTCCCTATCAGCGTCCCTACAAGATCACCACACATTTGTCAATATGTCTGCGCTCCATGAATCCAAGGAGCCAGAAAGTCTTCCACGTGCACAAAAACCAGAAGATCTCAAAGCAACTCCCTTATTCTTCCCCTACAGGATGTGGGTGAATTCCCACACTACAGAATTTTATACTTTGCCAATAGAAATTGTCATCACCATCTAGTATTTTTAAGAAGAATAGTCACTCTGTATATTAAATATAACCCACTATTAGATGAAAATATATCCCACATGACAGCATACATTTTTTCCTTAGACAAAAAAATTGAGAGAAAATGTATCGGAGTTGGCAGAGTAAATGAAGAATTGCTTTCACCTCCTTCCTGAACATCTTGCATAGTAATTTATGATTCCTGTGTTATTCCAGAAGACAATTTTTTATATCTTTAGGAAGGGGCTAAGAACATACAGCGTCTGAGTTCTGGCCTTGGTCTACAAACATTATGTGCCGTTTACATAGCAATAGACAGAATAAAACCCTACCTGACTAGTCTCACCATTTTGATTCAGAAAGATTTTTTTTTGGTTGATTTGAATTCTGTGATTATTTTTGACTTGGATGGTTTGTCCTTAAGCGAGGTATTGACTGGTCAGATGTTTTGGTGACACATGATGTAGGAGCATAATTCTCAAAGACATACATGAGCTCACAATTTAATAGCTTTAAAGCAAAAAAAAAAAAAAAAAAAAGAAAAAAAATGCTGACAATAGAAACTGAAGAACATGAAAAATATTTTTCTATGCTTCACAAAATCTTGCATTTTGTTGTCTTTTTCAATATGCTTCAAATACTCTGTCATAACTACTTTAGTATTTTATTTATTAGGAGAATAATTTCTATAACTTTTTATTAGGTTTTTTGTTTGTTTCTTTTCTTACCTTGTTTGATTATTTCATCTGAGGTTAGTGGCCTGAACTCTATGTTTACAATATTACATCTTATAACATTACCTAAGGCTGAAAAAAAAAAAGGCAATCTTTTCTCTTTATCAATAATGCATATGCTTTTCCTAGAATAATACATGTACTGATAGAGTACATTTGAATGAGCTTCTTGGCACTATTTGCTATTAAGCAAAGGAAGAAAATCAGAATTAATCCTTCATACCAGAGAGAGCTGGATACCAAAATTTACCTTAAAAATCTGACCCAAGGGGCCTGCTCCACAGCATCAATTGCTTTCCTCGAAAGAGGAAAGCTCTGCCACAGAATGATTTAATATGCTAATTTTTAAGGTAATCCTCATTTAAGATCAGAATTTTTATTTAATATTCATAGTACCAAGGGTCTACTCTAGTTCGTTTTCTGACTACACTCAGAAGATTTCATTCAGCTCTTCAGTCTTATAGCCAACAGTTTTCCTGCCAGTATCGCACAGTGTTTGTTGGTCTGTTTAATTAAAAAGTGCAGAACATCCATGAGAGTAGTTGTATATTAATATTATTCAAATTTACAGGCTAAAAACTGGAGCTACTCAGATGTTAAATGCCTTGTCTGGTGCAACAGGAATTGTGAAGCACAAATCTGAGCTTTTACCACTTGCACAATATTCCTATTGTATTTGGTCAAGTAAACATTTTAACCTCTATTCATAGCACAAGTAATGAAATCAGCCACCCATCTTGTCTCCTTAAATGTCTGACAAGAATTGACAGTTATCTCTGTGATTGTCTTTCACAGTCATTATGTTCTCCAGTATTTTACATTTAAAATCCCAATGTAGTTACTTATGCAAGCTTTTCCACAAAAAGAGACCAACATTTGCTTCTTCACAGTCTTATTTACATTAATGCAACAGAATCTTGCATTTAACAGATCTTAAGGAGTTTAAATACTTGGAAGAGCATAACAAATAATAAATGATTGAATGTATACGCTAAAATATAGACAGACTACTTCAGAATTAAATCTTCTGTCAGTAAAAAAAAAAAAGTAATCTTTAAAAACTGAAATTTAGCAGCAGTGTTTGAGGATTACAGCCATCAACAGCAGAGAACTAATGTGATAAAGCTCTGTGGTTTAGGCACAGGAATTGTGAGGGGAAGCTGCTTTTACTCCTGAACTGGTGTTACTCGAGCACTGCTACAGATAAAACCTGCATAATCAATCTTGACTTTTCTTTCATAACAAAGTATGTGGAAGACTATGCTGATCTGACAAGGTAGCATTTTCATTATTTTTTTTTTATATGTTTCCTAAGGCTCTATCAAAGTGCTTTTAAAATGGAAACTGGCTTCACGTACAAATATGTTTTCTTATAGAAAATAAATTCTTGTTCAAAATCAAATAGTTTTTATCTCCCACAACAGTATAAGGCCAAGAATTACAAGGTGACACATTCCCACTGGAGATGTGGATTTAGGAAAAAGCTGAGCAACAAGCTAACAAAAAGCAAGCCCTAAGACCTTCAGTTAAAACATCCTGTAAAGAGGATTGGGTTCAGCTACATCAAATCTACTGCACAAACACAAAAGATAGCTTCTGAGGGAAAACCTTGAGAGATGGCCAACAGTACTACAAGAAATTCAAAGTTTATAAAAAAAACTGTAAGAAAACAGGTGAAAAAAATTGCGTGATATCCTAATTTAACATAAGGTTGAGTTACTGTCTTACATACTCAATCTACCTGCACTCAGTGGGAGCCAGGCATGCATTTAAGAGCTTTAATGAACTGGGATTAGAAGGTCTAACAAAACAAATGAGGTTCCTGGAAAAGTTAAGTAATCTTACAGGAGCTTTTCCACCAACATCTGTGCTTAAGACAATCATTAATGAACTTAACATCCCCATGTTTAATTTCAGCTCCTTTCCCCCTCCCCACCAGGTTTTCTAGGAAAATAAAATTTTGCAAAAATCTTGTTTGGGAATTATATTTCCCTTCCCAAATATAAAATACACTGGCTATTTACATGCCTTCTGTCTGAACATGAAATGATTCTTCTCAAAGTGAACAGAGGATGGGTGCAAGTGGTTGAGTAACACTCCTAAATGTGTCATTGCTCTTTAGCTGAGTCGTGTAAATTAACCACATTTGAGCTGCTACCTAAAATGCAATTGCAAAATATGTTTTGGTATCTAAGCCACCATAGAGAGGCTGCATAAGTGAATTTCTGCTCACAACAGGGTAGAATTCTACAAGATCATTTTACAAGATTCAACTGCGTGACTTTTCAGGCAGCAGTAACTAGGTCATTTACAACCATCTGTTCATAGCCCTCTGTCTCCCTGCTGTCATCACTGAAGCCATGGGGACTAATTAATTTTCACCTTCTAATCAGTGGAGATAGATCTGAAACTAACAAATTGCCCAGTCTCAGTCAGCAGCTTCTGGACTCCTGTGGATAGCATTTCCGTGAGACTTCATTGTCAATAAAGGTAAAAAGTGTTTGAAAGGAGATTCCTTCTGACCTGCTCTGTGTATAACAGCCCTATGGAAGAATAAAGTAGTTTTCATTTGATTCTTCAGATGGAAAACTGATTTGTACATAATTACACTCAAATCTCCAACAAAGTATTTAGTCAGCTTATGAATTTTGCTATGAGGAGTTGGGCATCTATACGCTTGGAGATACAGGCATGAGGTCTCACAGAAGCCTGTGAAGGAGCACCAAACTAAATCCAGTTTTCTCATGTCCTGCGTAAGAGTGCCAACATCTTCCTCTTAGCTTGTAGCTTTAAACAAGGTTAGTAGCTTACTACGTCACTGAAATTTTATCTTAAACAAAGCTCCAAGCCAACGTGGTTGTATTTCATTTGTTCTGAAGACTAACAAAACAAAATTCTTCACAGCTTATGCTCTTCAAGCCCAACAGTAATAGGCTATGGGTCATAACTTATACTGAAATAATCCTTAAATGAGAGAATAGGTGAAACACTGCAGTTCTGGAATTGTTTTCTGGGTAGATATCTATTATTTCTTTAACATGTTAAAAAAAAATCTTCACTTCAAATGATACTGATTTTAGTTTCGTGGAAAAATCCTGCTCTTAAAAACATCAGCATTATTACAGCAACATTACTTTGATTCAGAAGGTATCAAAAAGCAAGCTAGAGGAAAAGCACCTATAGTTGAATAACATCAGAAAGTATCTGCAGATCCAAGAAAACTATTCAGAGAGAAACAAAGGGCAAAAGATTGTGACCTACTTTCTGTATTACTGATCGGGATCCTGCATCACAACACCTCACCTAGAGCTCAGGGGAGAATTATCACTTATAAGGCATCAATAATACATAACATTCACCAATGTTCCACACTAAATAAGGTTAAAATAGCAGTTCACTGAAATTCTTAGATTTTTGCTCTGAGGAAAGTAACAAAATATAGCAACTTTGAATACTACTTAGCCATGTAGGACTTCTACCTGGAGCAGGGACAATTCCTCCCCAAACTCCCCATCTGCTGTATTGTACTAGAAATGATTGCAAGCTCACCTGGACTCACGTGCATCCAATCAATATTTACAATCCTATCAACAAGGATTAGACATAATCCTAAAAGAGATATTCTAATGCTATAATCCCCGCTTTTCAAGATGTATGACAGTGATATAATCCAGCAGAAGTAAAGGAATCAGAAAAATGCATCCTTAGTTATTTATTTATTTTCTGATTAGAGGTTTGCAGCTGGTGCATAGCACTGTTAACTTGCAGCTGATTCTCCAAGTGTGCAGTCAAGCATCTCCATGCAGTCAGATACAGAATGGGAGTCTCATGGCCACAATTCCATGAAGATAAGAAATGAAAGGGCACTGTGCTCTGTGATTCAATCATGGAGAGGCTCAGATCTGGAATCCCAATTCAAATCAAATTGCCTCATCTTTATGAAAAGCAGAGGCCATCCCTGAGTGAACATTAACAATACTTTTTTGCTGCACAACTTTAATAATAACAGAGGTCAACTGAGAAAAAAAGTATACATGTCCATGAGTGTTTCTGTGATCGGAAACTACATGTGTGAAGAGTTCTTCCTCTTCAGAGTAAACAGTGGAATCCTGACTTTGATCCATATCTGCATGTATCTTCTTTAGTAAAGAATCAAGACACAGGAGATTTACCCCTCTACTCATCCCTTTTCTCCCAGCAACACCCTCCAACTTCAGCACAGTACTTGATATTAAAACCCATGTTGGAAGGAGATGGGACAATGGCAAGTTATTAGCAACTTGTAATATAATAAGGATTTAGTTCACTTGAGTTTAGGGTTTACACTGATAGAACTACAGTGCATCGATTGCTAGCCGTAAATGCCAGAGCACCAGAATTAGTCTTCCCCACTTCTGCAAAAGAACAAGGCAACTGATGGCAAAAGCAAAACACAACATTTTGCTGAATTTAGTTTGTGAGCACCACATTCTTGCTTTTTTTTTTTTTCCCAACATGCAACTTTAGCTTTAAGCTTTTGTGTGTGCTATGAGACATGCATAGGTAAAAATGAGTGCTACCACGTAATTATCATAAACACTGTGATATCCTTACACAGTACCTCAAAAAATCAAGGGAAGCTTTTCTGTTCAAGAGGAAGAACATGATGTGAAGAATATGAAAATTGCCTATATAATACTGGCACAGGGATGCCTCAAACCATTTTATCAGCAAAAAGGAAGCAATGTCTGCTGGTAACAGCTAAAGATCACATTCTAATTTTAACAGTTGCAGTTAACTCATTCCCAATGGAGTTGCACTTACCGTGAGAAGATTTCTAACTGCTTCAGCGCTGAAAGGAAACAAGCATTGAGTCATTCAACTGTAGTTCTATATGCAAATATGCTTCTTGGCGCATGAAGGGAAAGCATATGGAATCTGCAGCTATAACCCTTCCAGTCAAACCTTTCCAGACATTTCTTATAATTCAAATGTTGAAAAAAATGTCATTTTCCACACAATATTTTAGCTGTCCCTATACAAATATGATAGACAGCACACACATATCCTGTTATGGACAGAGTGTTATGTATAGAAACAATATGCATATTGCATACCTAGAAGTGGTAAGAAAAATAAAAATCTACAGATACATTTTCCTTGACATCCTACAGCTATATGGATTACTAGTTTTATTTACAAATTGTCTTATATAACTCAACAGATATTAAGCTGATATATTACATTTTCATTAAGTTTCACTAGACCACAATAAGAATTTTCCTAATTAGTATATAAGACCCAGAATGGTAATTCATTACAAAGAATTTAACTTCACACAAGGTAGCTATTTTTTGCATTAACCTCTAACAAAACCTACAATAGAATCTATATTACAGCTAGTCAACAAAATGAGAATAAAACTCAAAAAGTTCCTTATGGCAAAGGTGATTTAGTACAATCATTTGAATAAAATTCTTTTATAGTTATGAGACTATTGTCTGATCTCAATTATACACATAGTGGTAGGACAATCCCAGCAGCTAATATCAAAGTATATTAAAAGGAAATAAGTAGACTCCCTCGGTGGGTAGTGATGAATGTAAGGCTCTTTAAAGAGTGATTTTTCAGTGAATCATGTAGATAGATTTTGCACTTTAGAATAAAAACTTGAGCAAGTTATTTTAGAGTAGGAAATGAGAATTTCTTTTTCATTCAGGAAGTGAATGAATAAAGAAAAATATGAAAATATTAAATTCATTAAAGTTCAACATAAAATTATGATGTATCTTTACGGTAAGTGCTTTTGAACTGCCACCTACTTTTCACCTAGATTAATTCCTGCTTTGATTTCAACTGATGTTGAAATCCCAAGTAAGCTGAACTCACACAGGTGTCAGAAATGTCTAATAGGCATTCAGGTCGTGGTCTTAAAATTCTAGGATAATACCAAGGATTGCCTTGGAAAAATTAGACTAGTTGTAATTTCTTTAATTACTTTCCATGCTCTGAATACTTAGAACCCTACTCATCCATCACAACCAATACCCTGGAATCTGAACAATCTGACATACAGTATTGAACTTTATAGAAATATGATTGGAGCTTAAATTCAGAGGTGGGAAGAATGATAATAATTTCCTTAAATATACCATTTAACATAAAAGTACAGGCATAAAAGCATACTCATCTTACCTATTGAAAGACAATGTTTTGAATGCTTACGTTATACATCTTTGGCTTGGTTAGAATGAAATCGACTGGCACCTCATTTAGTTTAGAAGCAAAAGGGTTACATTATTGTGGTATAATTTTTTAGCTAAATGTCTGAGAAAATCTAGACTTACTGCTGGAGGTTTTATAGAAATATGTACCTTAAACCTTAATTCACTGCACAAGCAAAAATGTTTTTGGACAGAAATGAAAACTGTTCTGCACCATACTAATCCAAATATTATACTGAAAAAATATTGTAATTAGCATATGTCTTTCTCACATGTATTTTTAACAAATACACACGATAAAACATACAGGACTCTGATGCAGAAAAATAGGGAAACGTGCCTTAAAAAAAACAAGTTGGTATCTTGACTCAAATGTGATGATTTCATTAAAAATGAGCATTCAGCAAATTTTTAATGGCTGCAAACTGGCAACTGAAGTATTTTCTTTTTTCATTCTATGGTAGGACTGAGTAAATGGAGTTTTGCTTTCACAGTCGTCTCTTCCGTACATAAGATTTTTTTTCCCATTGCAATTATGTTGCATTCAACTATGTCATAGCCATGCTCAACTGTATGAACTCCTATCATAAGGCAGGTCAACTGTTAGAGACCAATGCCTTCTCTCCCAAGGAGCAGAACATTTAATAACTGTCTGGAACTTCAGTACACTATCAGCAGCAGGACAGGTAGGGCTTTCCACTTCAAGTTACAAAGGCCAGAGGCAAATGAAAGCCAAGAAGAGAATGAGCTACACCACATCTCTTTCAAATAATCTTAGAATAAGAGTGAAGGGAATCTAAAAAAACCCAAAAGAATAAGTTTGAAAGGAGAAAACATCCCTGGAGTTAGGGAAGGAATCAACTGGAAAAAAAAAAAGGAAAAAAAAAAGAAGAAAAAAAGAAAAAGGAAAAGACCTGCGAGAAGGAACAATCTCATATGAAATGGAGTTTCAAGGGATAAAAGTTGCTGTCTCACACTAATTTCAATGTTGAATGTTGCACTTGTTATGGTTGAGGTACTATTACCTGTCACATTTTGGTGATATACTCACTAGGGACTTGTTTGATAGTGGCTATACACGCTTAGCAGTATCAGACAAGCACTGAATTTTATCACTGAGGTAGACATCAGAAGCCTAAGAGCTTATCATTCTCCTACTATTATCTCTGAATTGCTGAACCTCTCATGCAAAAGAAAATGAAGTACCATGTTTAAATGATCTTGAAATAACCACTAAATTATCACATATGAATATCTACCATAAATCAAGTTAAGTATGTGTATTTTTCTTGGTTAGCTCTATATTTACATATATTATTCCCTACTCTTATTTTATTATTGACATTTTTCTTTGACTGATAGCCTTTATAGGTCTGTGAAATAATCACAGAATTGAAGATCAGTCTGATGTTACTTGCCCTAATAATTCCCTTGCTTAAAAGCTAAGGAAGATTTTAAAGTGCTTTTTAAATAAGAGATCCAGCTTACAAAAATAAGACCAACTTCTTCTCATAGGTTGAGTTTAAAACTGGGAAAGGACAGATCTTAGCGGAGGAAAAAAAAAGAATAGAGGAGCCTCCATAAGCAATCCTACTGTGATATCAAACACTTCTGGGAAAAGTAAACATTAATTAAATTTTATCAATTAATTTGGAAATAATAGACTGAAGAAGACTGTTACCTTAGTTGGAAATCAATTAATATTCCTGAAAAGACGCTGACTGCTATATATTTCTCTCTTCTGTGTTATGTATTTTTCTAGTTCTGAAAATTTTAGTGTAGCCTCCATTGTGGAGACACATGCACTTTGCTGGGTGATCAGCCATAAACTTCATTGTATTTGAACTACAATTAGTAATTTAAAAGTTCTAACCTCTGCCACACAAAGTTTAAGACTGAGAAAGTGAAACACTGATAACGTTAATATGCAAGAGATGAAAATTGGGTACGTTTTGATGTAAGGTGGCTCTTCACTGTAACACAAAAACTGTTATTCAAATAGCGAATCAATAGTATGCAGTTAACAGTTTCATTTCTCTTACCTGGTCTCTTCCGTGGCTATAAAGAAACCATCATCTGAAGCATCAAGCCAATTTTGCCGCTGTCTCTTTATCACTGGAATGGCGCTTGTCTTAATGGTACTTGCACTGGCTTGCAAGGCCTTACCATTAGTTATATGAACGCGAGGAGCAGCATGCTGAAATCATAACAAAAAAAAAAAAGGAAAGAGATTTGCCAGAGAACAAGAATAGTTCTCTTAACTGATTCTGCTGTAAAGGGCAGCCTACGCACACTGTCATTCTCAAAAAACAGCTAATTCTTCTCAAACAAGTACCTACCAATTAGATAACATCTCCTGATCATCTGTGCACAGTGACATGTTTTAGCCACAGAACTGAAAGCTTTTTAAAATCCATTTGTAAAAAGAGAAGCGAAGCATGAATCAATGTCATGAACGAAGCAAGTCTGCAAGAGAAACCTGTTGATTTTGGGAGCAAATTCACTTTGCAAATTTTTCTGATCAAAACTCAATATCCCAACCAATTACTTGTTTTTTGATCCAAGGTATTTAACTGATTGATGTCTTAGTGCACAAAATGGAGACTGCTCAAAAAGTGAGCAACAATTCATGCATAGAAAGTGCAGTCATACAGCCCAGATGTACTGATTTCTTACTATATTCAAAGTGATTATTTTTACCTGGCAGTGGGCAGTGCCATACATTACAGAGGACCATTCAAGGGACTGAAGAGCAATTTTCTTTTTGCTTCCCCAGCCAGAAACAAGTTTAAGTTCTCACATATAATGGTTCCTTTCTAATATGCCACTGAATGTTGCCTTCACTCAAGACAATCATAAACATACAAAGTATGCTCAGGAATCATACAACATACAAGAAGTGCATTTCCTACTGCAAAAACTTTGTAAAACAGTTAAGCCTTATAGAAAAAGTATTATGAAAAAAAACCCTATAAATTTTCTGTGGTAAAGACAGATGTCAATACTAGTCCTGAACTGTTTTTTTCCCCATTTCTCAGAATCTAATTCTTATTCCAGGCAAGATATAGTATTACAGAAAATAGTGCAAAGACTACAACATTGTCTCCTCTCTCTCACATCATAATGATTATCGTTTTTCCTTGTATTTCTCTTCTCCATGAGTCCTTTCAATTTATTTGGAGAAATTAATTATGCTTTGCTTAAAGACTAGTCTGTGTGCAAGGGACCACATTATCTTTAATTTCCAATTAATAGAAACTATTGAATTTCTCAAACAATTTAAAAGTACAAAAATCAGTTCAATTAGTTCCTCTAAAAAATATATTTACCTTTGTGTATTAAAATGAGCTTTCAGTGAAATGGTCATACTGACATCAATACCCAGAGCAAACAGACCTTTCATACTAGGCACTTCTAAATGCTCTTTTTCCTTTTTTTTTTTTTTTTTAAACGTTTCTCTTTTTTACTTTTCTCTGTGAGCATACACAACTGTGTATGAATTATGGAAGCCTCAGGAATATTGCTAGTACTGCCACAGAAGCTTAACTCAAAAACCACGCACACAGAATGCTAGGATAATTTCGTTGTAATGTTACTGTGTGCAACTAGATGCTGGCATTTTGATTTTGAGTATTTACTTTACTAATAAGCTGTGCTGCCATTTTCAACAAATCACAGGTATGCTGAGTCCACATAACAGTGGGAAAGTGCAGGTCAGCAGGAGGCTTACTCAGAGTTTGCCAGCTGCACATTGGACAAATCTACCTTCCCAATAAGTGATGACTTCCTCACACATTCTTCCTTATCCCGCTCTGAATGCATTCATTCTGCTGTCTTGCATCCCTAGAAGAAAACTGTTCTACACCCCAAAGACACTATGAGAAAACTTCTGAGAGCAACTGGAAGAGAAACACAAAGCACAAGAAAGTGTGGTTTGGGCAAAGCCTCCTAGAGGTAAACTGAGGAAACAGATGTTTAGAGTCTGTCCATGTGTCACAACAAATAACTCCTTGAAACACATTTCTGAGCGCAAGTGAGATGCCTAGAAAGGCACCTTCACACCACAGTTTGGTGTTAGGCCCCATAGAGAAAAGTGTCCTGATCATGTATTGCTTCAGTGCATTAATAAATGCATGCACTGAAGGTTTGGTGAGAAAACAAAGCACCAGTCAGCCTTACGGCCCAAGCAGGAAAACAAAAAAACCCCATCACAACTTTAAGGCAATGTGGTGCATTCAATAAAGATTGGAGTCAGCACAGAGTAATCTCTTGTAACAGTTTCACCTGCCAGGAAGGAGGTCCCCATGCTGAGGACTCTAAGACATTCTCAGAGACTTCTGAAAACAAGTAATCTTCTGAAGGTGTTCAGCAAGTCTCTGATGATGAGTTTATGGGATGATCATGTGTTTGTCAGAGCAGCTTCACAGTGCCACCTGTCCCCCACTACAACATTTCTGCAGGGGCGCCATTCTCTGGTATTTAATCCACACACAGGCAGGTATGCAGCTCCATTTTTGACAGCTACTTGCAAGTGCTGCTAATCAGCACCCACCTGGCAGGGACATGACTTTCCCATTTGTGTACACAACTTTTCATTTCCTAATGAGCACAAGTGAGGCACCGCCAATTCTCAGTGAATGCAATGCTCCTTTTTACACAGAAGATACATAAAAAAGTGTTTGAAGTAAGCACATAACACCAGCAGGCACTAAAAGTATAATGTAAAAATTAATGAGGAATGTCTATGCTGGCTGTGACTGAAAAAATGTTTACCTGGATTATCGTAAAATCCTAACTGGCTTTGAATTTTTCATACCTAACCCTATTCCCATCCTAAAAGGACATTTTTCCACTGTCTAAATCAGTGGGTTTTGTTTGGTTGTTTGTGGTTTACATTTTTTCTCATATAAATTTTTTTCTCAAACAAAATCCAATGGCAAGATAAGATCTCTAGACAAAGAACAAATCACTAGAAGAAATCACGTGCTCAACATAATTGGCAGTAATTCATATTAATTGCTTCAATTTATTTAATTGACCTAGTTATACAGGATATCATGTAAACCACATCTAGACATTGAGTTTAAATTAGGTGTTGATTTTTTTTATTTTTATTTTTTGCCACATCCAAGCAGTTCTTATCTGCTCAGACATTATCCCTCTCAAAAGAATCAAGGTTTGGAGCTAGTTTAGTTTACTTACTCAGGGAGACTTGAGACGAATGCAAAAGAACATGTTTACATGGACTCACTTTTGGTATAGAACTTCATTCAAGTAACCTGAAGGCTATTAAAAGTAATCAAAACAATAGATCATATGCAAGAAATTAAACAAATACTCTACAGAAGTATCATTTTGAACATTACCCACTGAGTGGTAAGAAATTTTCCATTGCACATTCAGTTATTTTATTAGAGAAGAGTGGGCACTGTCATAGCCTTTTGACACTGTCTAATTAGCGTACGTATTTTTAATTGCACTTCTATTTATTTAAGTGCAGTGGACAACTACAGCATTGCTTTGGTTGCACAGCATTAGTCTGAGAGGTCTGAGCTTTCAGCAAACAGGTCTGGGGAGGCTCAGAATGCAAGAAGGTTGAGAACTCAAGTTATTCAAAAACCTCTCTCTTATTGCCTCAAAAGTTTGGCCATATTTTGTGTAAGGACACACTTGTATGGGAAAAGAACATTTCTTTGGTTAAGTTCTTATAGCTGTTTTGATACACTGAGAAGACAGACTGTCAAAATACGTGTTATCTTTGGAGGAAAATTAACAGGGAAAAAAATTACAGGGAAATGAAGAATGTTCTTTTCAACAGTCTCTTAACCTTTATCTCTTTTTCTGACATCAATGCAAAATTTGAAAAATACTGAAAAATTTTTCAATCCCTTTCAACATGTTACAGCACAGAAATTCTACTGGTTACACTTCTTATGTGGAAACAAGTCTACTTCAATACAATTAATCACAGCAACGATTATATCATGCCCAGTAGAAAAATGAAATGTTGCTTTTCAGATGTGTACACTGCTTTGAATTTTTGTGGTCTGTAGTCTTAACCAATTTATTATCCATTAGCATTAGACTATTAATGGTTATTGGCGATAAAGGCAATGAATTACATTTACCCTTTCCTCTGTGTTGAATCAAGTTTCCGTGTGGGAATTCACATGTCCCACAAATGCTGCACATGTCTAAGAGGTAATTATTTTAAATTAACACTGAAAACTGTAGGAGTGACAACAAAGGCTCTAGTGACATCATGTTTTTTTCAGGTTGTTTTAAAATTTGAAAAGTCTGCCTCAAAAAATCCATCTTTTTCCAAAGTGGATAGCCCTCACCCCAAATCCCTGCTAGATGGGCATGTTCCTAGTCAGTCTTCTCCTTTAATTTTTGTTCAGTCCTTATCTAACTTTTATTAGGAGGCTGAAAGAGAAAGAGACTGATAAAATGTCTCATTCTATAAAAAACCCAAGACAGACATGAAATCAATGACATTTTTATGCACAAAACTTTTTAATCTAACTTTTTAGAAGTTTATCAGTCAGTTTAAGTGTTTCCCTGTCCCTGGAACACAAACTATCAAACTTAAGATAAAGTCAGAAACCAACCTCACAGGAACGTGATACAAGACATTACTTAACATGTTTTCAACTTTAAACATTCTCTGACATGATATATACATACAGTGTAAGAGATTTAATCAACTTTAATTTGACATAATGAAAAAATCTCTTAAACACATAATACCAGAATTGTAATTGGATATTCATATATCTACCTGCCAGCACTGCGATTTCTTAAACTATTCACCCTCACATTTTCTTCAAGATTTCCTATGAAATGACTCGCTTAAACTCAACAGTGGCAGTGAACTTTATATGAAAACTTGCTAGCAAGCTGTTTTATAAAGCTACCATACCTAATTTGTGTTCAAAGGACAAATCATTTCTATAGATTGATCTATACCTAAAATTTCCTTTATGCTTACCATTATTGTTCTTGTAGAGTGGCTGGATGATTCTGGAAAACAGAAGAACCACAGTGCATTAGAGTATTGTCTTTACTCATAAAAACCTTATTTTCTTACCTTTACCCTGAAATATAAGATGTTTCTGCATGGCTACAACAAGGAGCATATCAGAAATGCAGGGACTGGGAAGAGGTCTCATGAAACAAACATGAGAATCATCACTGAAAATACATAGCAGATAAAAGTATACTGTTACATGTACTCATTATTCTATATTTTTAATTTTCCTCTTCTGCAAGAAAATGAAAAAATAGAACTAATTCATATTTCACATCTCAAAAATTTTTTCTATGTTGTTTTTAAACTGTGGCATCATTTTTCATGAATGATTAGCATTGTAGAAAAAATGCAAACAGTAACAAAATAATTCCATAACTATTCCCATTTTGCAAAGCTCTATGAAACTACATTGTCTTTTACGTGAGAATTTTCATGGATTTTTATTTTAAATGGCAGAAGGAGATTGAGACTTATAACATTCGGAAATTTTAATTATCTCATATATGATAAATTACAAGTCAGTCAAACACACGTTTACATAACATTGCTGAGAAATCATGACCAGGCCAATAGCCAACAAAGACTTTATCCTGCTACTTAACTTTTCTATTCAAACAACATTTCCTTTGTTGTTGTTTTTACTTTTTTCACCAGGGACAGAAGACTTGTCCTTTGTGGCATTATATTACTACAGGTGTTACATCACAACTGTGCTCTTCCTAATAGAGTGAAGAAACCAATGATATGCGCAATTCATATCTTTACAGTGAAGTTATTTTTGTTATTACAAATTTATTTACTGTTTTGACATTACTGACAACATTTCAGGAATGTTCCTGAGAAAATCCAGAGACTACATTCGTGGAAGGATATAATTCTTGAGAAAGGACTCATTATTTTTACAAGCCCAACTTCCCAGTAACCAAACCAAGCCAAAAGCAACAACAATACAATCTAAAAGAGCACAACTCCATTTCCTGAAGTGCTGAAAATCAGGTTAAACAAAAATAATGTGGTTTCTTCTCTCTTGAAATACAAAGATGTGTTGCAGAGCACCTCCACTCATTCACAAACAGACCAAAATGAACTAACAAAAGCACATACTTCCTATATTCAGATACTCCAGAAATAATAATATCTTCACTCTTTTTCAGAGGTACTATCCTTTTGACACAGATTTAAATGTCCAGTCCTATAAAGTCATGCTTAGCCATGATTCTACTACCAATGTTCCAGAATAATATCTTCTTTGATATTAATACCAATATTGATACTGATATGAACTGGGGACTGGGGTAAAATCAAAGAATCCACTGATAAATATGGTGCTAAATACCAAGTTATTTGAAGCTTGCATATAATTCCCCAGTGACATATATTTTTGTTCCCTTAGAGTCTTTTCTAACTAGGTAAGAAGCCACATCCTTAATATCACACCAGCCTTTTTCCAGCTGATAACGTTTTGTTTATATGTACTAGTCTTTAGTCAGTCTGCTGATAGAAAACTTTTAATTTTTATTTTTAAATATACATATTTACAGGGTAATCAGCAAGACTAGCAGATGAGAGTTGCCTTTATATAAACCTTTCCCTATAAATAAGCTTTATCATTGCCTTGTTATTGCATATAATCTTAAACTAAGAATTAGTTTGAATTTATTTAAGGATGATTCTTTGTCTTCCAAGATCAAAATCTAAAACACTAAAGACAAGAAAAGCAAAAGAGCACAGAAATATACAAACGTATCAAAAAGTATCTTCCCCAGATGCAGGAACTTTCCAGCTAAACTGCTTAAGCAGTTTCTGAAGGTGCCTTCTGTATTACATTATGCAATAAAACTTGTACTCTGCAATCATAGCTTACAATAAATAATCAATCCACTTGGCAGTAATCATACACAGAATTACTAAGTACAAACTCCAGATCTCAAATCCAGTACATGTAATTTGTGAGGTAATTATGCTCCTAACCCTATTAACCAACAGATAGGATCGTCTTTCTGCAACTTTAATTCTTTAAAACTCTACCACTGAAAAGTAACCAGAACCTAATTCCTGGAATGACCACCTGCACTGTTTTGTGAGCTAATTTGATTATAAAGTTGTTCTAATTGTTTACTGTTTTAAGAGCTGGTTTATTCTGCCAATTATAAAAGATTGCATTACTGTGAAATAATGCCTACACATTATCCATATGTGTAAAAATAAATTCTTATTCAGCAGCAGAAACTGGGGACAGCTCAGGGGACACTTCACCATGGAATACCCCTGAGATCCCATTTAGATTGCTCATCCTACTCAACTGCCAGTTTCAGATTTTCCTTAGTCTAACGAGATGGAAGCAATGTACAGAATGCTCAAAGTGAGGCATCAAGGCACGTGTGCTAATCTATTTTGAAGTTCTCAGAATTGAATGTAAGTGAAGACGACATAAAAATGAAGCATTTCATATCTTCATATAAATAAAAGCTCTGAGTCATATATAAGTTGGGAAATAACAAAGAGTTGTAAATGACTCTTTCACTGATGACTCTGCTTGCCCAACAAATAGCAGTAACATTACAGAAATACCCACATCTCCAGAGACATCTACTTCCTGTACTCACATTTCCATCAATTTCAGAGCACATACTTCAGTTCTTTACTGAAGTATGATATGTAGCCAAGTATTTCAAAACTTTTACTGGTTATAGCAAAGATCAAAACTAGAACACACATTTCCACAGTAAATTTCAGAGAAAAAAAATCTGGCTTTAAAACAATAAATAGCATTTGTTTCTCACTTTTCAGAAAAATGGATACACAATTCATTATTAACTGCATGTTTTGTTTCAGCACAGGAGAAATGGTTACAGAAGATTCACACAATAGCTTACCACATCTCATTTTTTCTCTTTCAGTTTCAAATGACTGGTATATAAAATGAAGTTTAAAACAATTTAGGTAGGCATATAGTTTATTAATATGAAGCATATGCATGAAAAAAAAATCATGGTTTTATTTTTAAAATGAATGGAGTATCTGATGTTTTTCAGTATGTATCCCATGATTGTAATCTGCCACCTTGGTAGAACTTCTCTATCTTTACCAAAACTAATATTGTGATAACAAAAAAAGCAGACATCATAGTGAAAAGACATCTCTCTCTGCTGAGAGATTCAATCCAATAGTGAAAATATCTTCTTCCTAACATATCTTCACACAAGGTTATATGAAATAAATTCCAAGGAAACATATATATATATATTTTTCTGTTTCAAGAAATTTTTGAGTAGGAAAGATTTAGATTCTCTGCTTGTCAGTTAAGCAGCTTAGAGTTTCATATATTTGATGAAGAGTCTCAAATTCCCAATGGAAAAAAAAAACAGGAATAAAATATAAGCTTTCTTTCCTTGTTTATCTCTTCAATAGCCAATACTATTAATCATAAACGGAGTAAGAGAGACTGATCAAAATAGCACCTAGGAGAGAAGGTACAATTTTTTGAGGTCTTTCTCACTTTGTCAATTCCTCATGTCACTTTCTTATCTTTCTACGATAGAGATGCATGGGTTCCTACAAAAATGGGCCAATTAAATTTCTTTCTCCTTCTTAGATACAGCTGAATCCTTCAGTAATTTATTCCCTGAGGAACTGAAGTATGACTGTTGAAAGAATCCTCTCGAAGTTATCAAGACATCTCAGGCTGAAATACAGCACTGAAGGTCTCAAAAGAGGAAAATGGGATCATAGTTGTTGATTAAAATTTCTTCAGCTATGAACAACTTCTACTTCTGCCCATGAGTAATAAAATTGGTATCACTGGGTACAGAATAATCTCTATACTCCATCAGTGACTGTATCATCTTGGACATCCTGTGGATATTCTTGGTTCTGATGCATATAAAAGCAAAGAAAAAAAAGCATATAAAAGCTGTCAGTTGACAGAGATTACATTAATGTAAAATAACTTTACCTGATCTTTCCAAATACTATATGGAAAATTATCATTACAGATCCTACCAAAACAACATGCTGATGTGAAACTCAATTACTTGGATGTACTGTTGTGCACAGTTAAGCATCTTGTGAGTGAAAGTAATCGTTTGAAATAATTTCAGTAATTCACACAGTAATTTAAAGATCAGATTCAAAATATCTACAAAGCACCTCATAGTCACTCCTAAGTCTTATAATCATCAAATCCAGCAAGCAACGTTCTGCAATGCTGTGATCTTCTGAAGATATAAATTTCCCCATTTGAAAGAGACTGCCTTCACTACTGAAAACCATTTAAATATCTTGTGTTGATTTTCTTTACAGCAGCAATAGAAATTCTGTATCTCAGAGTAGTTTAAAGCACCAGCATGTATATTACATAACACTGTGCATTTTTCCAGAATAGAAAAAAACTTTCTAATATTTTTCTTTCTATCCTACAGAATGCAAGATGTCCTGTTATTTGAAAACAGACAAAAAAACACTTCTCTAATATCATTCAGAAAAAGTCTCCCTCCTACAGGAGAGAACACAAACACCTAGAAGATCTTTAACTGTGAAAAAAAAAAAAAAACAGCCTCTGATTGCAACCTTTCTTCTGAAAACACCAACAGTCCAAAATAATAGCCATAGTACTATAAATGGCACTTAAGCAGTGTTGTTTTATTCAGGTGTATGAATTATGTGTGGATGCATAGAACTAGAACTACGCCATGTGTGATTGATAATCAGATCTTTAAGCATAAACCTCCCTATTTCCAAAAAGAGATGAATGAGCTCCCTCAGTTAACAAGGAATTATGGTTTGAAAATGACACACTCCCTCATCTATATCAGTTGCACCAGTTTTTTGCTGGAGAGTCACACATGGGACTTGAAAGAGAATCTTGTACTGCATTGGCCATACTAAGGACGTAAGCCAATGTAAGACTTCCCTAAGAAATGGTAATCAAGTTCTTATTCCATCATAACTTACTTAAAAGTATTAAACCATACATTACTGGTTTTTCATCAGTCTTCCCCTTCTCTTTCATAGATTTGTTAGTATGACATTCTGTAAAAATGCAGCACTCAACTCACCTGGGCAATACGATTGACTTGAAATAGGCTAACCTAAAAATATATTTACAACGGCCTAGGTGACATTTACTTGAATACTGTAAATTATCGTATATCTTAAGTAAACATACTTCTGGGGCTTAAAAAAAATATTCTAATACTGTTCTGGAATAATTCTGGAATTTGCTAATTGATGCAATAAAACCAGAAACGATCAATAGTATTTTGGAAACAAAAAAGCCAAGAGGACCACAACCACTACTGAAAAATGGAGATTAAGATGATCCAGCTGATCATAGCCAGCAATGATTCTAAACAAAAATTATGGTTAAGGTTGCTAGGTGGCAGAGGATGATAATGCAACTGATTTTATGCTGAAAAAATTGTTAAGACTGTTAAGGATCGTCAACAAAAGATAAGTTTTGGCCATTAACTAAGTTTAGTGTATATTAAACTTCTGTTTGATTTGGTAGAACAAAGTAGTCTAATGCAAATTATATTTCCATGATCATTGTTGTATCACATCCAGTGTGTCAGAAATTATTTTGCAGTTTGCACTGACTACACTTTGCAAGCTTTTAAATAAAGGGAAAACTAGGACAAGAACCAAAATACTCATTTTTATATGAACAAAATACACTTCCCAGATTTCTATTACCTTGGATATATGCTTTCTTTATGATTTAATAGAAAATAGATAAGTAGAAATAATTATCTCCTAAAGCAACAATTTACAGTTCTCAATAGTAATTTTTCAAATTAGATTTAGATTAGATTTAAATTGCTATTATGTCAAATTGTCTTAACACAGTTATGTATTTGATACAAACTAATCAATGTGGCTAATAACAAGTTCTATAAATACTTCATGTTGAAGACAACATTCAAAATAAACAGAAGAAAAATGTTATGAAGCTCATCTCTTTAAAGGGATATCATCACAATAATGTTTACCTTGAACTTATTGCTATAGTTTTCTTTCCTGTGGAAATGTAACAAAATCTTTGTTTCCAGGTGAAATTCATTCTTCGCTCAAAGATTACAAAGACAGTCCAGTCTAATGGCCAGCATTAGAGAGGAGAAAAAGCAGCATTTGTTCACAATCACATGCAGAAACTACAAGATCAGCACTACAGTACTTCACAATGAATGTCCACAGTGAAAATTCTGCTGTGTGAAATGTACTGCATTTATAGCTATGCCTATTAATGGTATCATTGTTTTATCACACAGTTGTCATCTTAGTCCACTGAATAGCTTGCATTGCCATGCATGTTATTTGCCTACCATGTGATTGTTGTTTGCACAGTGAGGAAAGGTCCATGTGATCCTGTTATGCATATATAGTAAATAACCACTTTTTGTCAAAAAATGTAGTGATTTCTAGGTATTGTTAAATGTACAGTAGGTGTTTTCACTGCAAGATACAAATGACATTGGCAATGACAGAAAAGCATGATTGTGCTGGTAAAATAATGGATTGAGCTTTCACTCCTGTATTTGAAATAGCATTTCTATTATCTTGTCTAAAAAGAATCTCATTTCTATCTTGACCTGTGAAACATGAAAACAGAAAGTCACTTCTTTTGTGCTAATCATGTCTCGACAGCCTATTTTCAGAGCCTAACTTCTCTCAGATTTTCTACTTGCAACACCACACAGCAAATAATCTAATTGCTTACAGAAGTTATATCTCACAAGAAGAATTCAAGAAATGCAGTGCATATCTCTGCAAAATATTTTTTTCAAGTAAAACCACAATAAGGCAAAGTAAAGAATTTGCAGCATCTCTCTCTTTTCACTAAATTTGCTTTATTCCTTTCTTATGCTTTTATGTAAAGGTGAAAGATTAGTAAGAAAAATGGTAAAAATAGGTTTTGTAAGACATGGCATTAATGGTATTAATGAATACTCACGCTCAGTGAATATGCATCACCATTAATTGCATTACGAGTGCTGAAGATATGCTGTCTACACCTTAAATTTCTATGACTGTGCCTTCTTATTTAACATCATTTTTTAAAAACATACACCCTACAGAAAAGTCATAAAACTTTGCTGTTTCAGATCCACTGAACATTGTGCAAATCAGAAATTTAATAGAATGTTTCTTTTATACTCTTTCACTTACCATCAAGACCATTATGATGGCTGTAGTTCCTTTTTCCCAAAATACTTAGTGAAGAGTGATTGGAGGGTGCAAGCAGTCGTTTTGTACTTGGACTTTGAAGGCTTGGTGTTGATCTGATTACATTGGGTTTCGCTGCAGGGTGAATCTCTGCTTAAGACAAAAGGGAGAGAGAGAGAGATAAAGATAGACTTGATTTAAAAAGCTTTTAGTCTACTTGGTTTACTAAATTTACACTTTAATTTCTAGTAAAACAGAAGTGGGTTTCTTCAGCATGAATGTGTTTATAGGATCTTGAATAACAATTTGAACACACCTTCATACCTATTATTATTCCAAATAAGGAAGAATCAATTTAATTTTACCTTGCCTGAGTTTACTGCAATGGTGTAAGGTATTCACAAGTGAAGAGATAATAGATCAAACTGAAACAGTTCTGTGTTTTCATTTCCCTCCTCTTTTGGGTTTTGTATCAGAACTACATACCTACAAATTGTTAATCAAGGAAACAAAAGCATTTTACAACAGCGAAGACACCTCAGTGTCTTAAGTTATTCAAAAATTTCTGTCAAAAGAGCAAGCTTTAAGGGATCGTCTGAAATACAGGGTGCTAAGTGCAAGGATCAGGGAGAGAGCTGCAGCACTACCCCAAAACTGCAACATCATTACCTAGGCACTACCCGACTTCAACACAGAACTGTTATTATGGATTCAAATATTCGAGAGCACCTGAAAGAATTCACACAGGAGGATTACTTCAGAGATGAAAGAAAAAAAGCACATAAAAGGCAGTGAAACTCATCTGCCCAGTGGGATTCAGAGCAGGTAGCTGCTGAGTTTGCCAAAAGCTGGTGCAGTTGTATGGAAATTTCACAGTAACCTGCCAGATGAAGCTGGCAAAGGCACTGGGCAGCAGTGACCAATGCCACACGGGCTGCCTGAGGCATGTGGCCCAGCTGAAACCTGCCACCTGAGTCCATCGCCAGTCAGAGATGCCCTCTGACAGGGCAGGGGTGGCTGGCCAGCGAAACAGGAGCCAGCTATCTGCAGAGAGTAAGAAAAGAAGGAAAAAATAAAAATGAAGTACTTCAGTAGCCCAGGTTTGCACCTGAAAAGTGATCCTTTCTGCTTTTTTTTTTTTGGTTTGTTTATAAAATAAAGCACACGAGCTGGGAATACACAACATCTAAAAGAGGAATGATGTCCAAAGAGGAGGGCCTTCACCTCTACTATTCATAGCAATTATGCAGGAGAAACCATTGTACAGGAGTCAAAGTCCACTCCGATAGCACATTTTTTTTCTTCCACAAGTACTATAGCCCAATATCAGAGTGCACCACATGCCCATTCTCATTGCAAAGCTTCACACCTACCCGCACCAGGAGTCAGGGAGCTCAGCAAAAAGTCCGAGGCAGCCACAATAAACTTTAATAGGCAGAAAAAGGGAGGTGGAAGAGCCAAACAGCTTTATCTATAGAAAGGAGTATGATGGCCAGAGGGAGTCAGGCAGGCTGCATAGTGAGAAAGGACAGCACCAACAAACTTTGCACTGGAAGACTATGGTTAACTGTCCAATGTTTTGGTCACAGCACGTAATCTTACTCTTAAAAGTATGAACACTCTTATCCAAGATGTTTCAAGAGATTCAGATTAAAAAGAGTGAAGCAGAATAACATTTTTAGTTGTTAGAATGACATTAAAACCAGGGTTCTGGTAACTGCAAGACAGTCCTGTAAGGCTGCACATGTAAAGGCTAGTTCAATATCTCTGATGTTCTCACTGTTTACTTAAGAGCTTTGATTCTAAAATGCTCTTTTGGCAATCTCTTTCAATTTTCAGAAGGAAATGATTAATATTCAGGACTAATACCACTAAAATATTATCTATTTGCAAAAGAGCTCCAGCAGCAGACAAAATAATCCCCGGAGCTGGATCATCAGACTAGAACTCAAACTCCTTCCATCTACAGTATAAAGGAGATACAACTCAGTATTTCTAAAAAGTGCTAACAGCTGAGAAAGGATGCATTTCCTTCCTATGAGATTTCTTCAATTTGCCATTTAAACTGTCTTTTCTCTTTCTGCAGATGAGTAAAGTAGCAGGACCAAAAAAACTTTATTAATCAGTCTACTCTCATGCTCTACCTATAGACTTGCTTCAAATACTTGCACTTTTAGGGATCTTTTTATTCCCACTGCTATTACCCTTATTCTACTGCCTAGTACTTTTCTTCACTGAAAATATCCTATCCACTTGCAGCTTCTGCTAACAGAGAACTAAATGTAACATGCAAATAATCCAAATTATCCCAATAGCTACGGAACAAATAACCAACTGGCCAAATTCAGATTCTATGATCACTTCTGAAATTAAAATAAAAATGAAATGAGAAACAATACTTCAATTACATGTCGGGAACCTTTGTTATACGACTGGCTTTCAGCCCTAAGTAATAGCAATAAAAACTCTAAAAACTCCCATTTCCACTAATGTCACTGAGATACTCTATATGTATACAAAGCAAGCTAAGAAAATTTGAAGTCTCCCGCTGAGCCACTTAACTAACTAAGCAGCCTGAATTCCATAGGTGTTTAAGCAGTTGGATCTCTCTCATCTCTTCTCAGCATGCATCACTGCTGGAAACTCTAGACTGGTTTCCTCATAACTAAGAGGAAATATAGGGCATTTAATTATCTAGGGACTCACTTTAGAAGGGTTTGTTTTGTAAGTACAGTGAAGACTGTAGAGATTACAGGGGATTAACCCCAGCTCTCTAGAGGACAGGGCTTAGTTTTAATACTTAACCTATTCCACCTGGGGAGCTGGTGGCCCTGAAGCAGAAGAGACAAAGGAAGACAGTGACCTAGAATGCACAAAGCACAGATATCCCCCTTCTGCCGCATCAGTAGGGCTCAAAAGAGTTAACAGACAGTTAACAGCATTTCAATAAACGTTTGTGGGTATGGCCTAGAAGGGATTTTAAAAGGAAAACAACTACCTCCTGTGCAAGTTATCACATGACATTTAACACTAAATTTTAAAATAAATAATGAAAGCACTACTTATTCACTGGAACATACTATTAATTCCTAGTTTTCCCTCCCCACCCAAAAAATGCCATTATCAAGCCATCCTTACACAACTAGCTTAGATGTGTGCCCAGAACTATGTTGGGTATACTTCATATCCCTATAACATGCCTTGTTTGCCTTCCATTGCATTATTTCACTTCTCATTCACTCAGAAGCTAAGTGGATTCTACAGATACCTTGTATATTTTAGCATTGTTAATCATCTTCACAAAACCCTCACTTAAGTGCACATAATGCTATCTAACATCATCCACCCATTTACTCCAATTAAATCTATAGACCTGTGCTCCCAGAGGTACTAAAATGATCCCTTTCAGCCTAGATAAAACAACATTAAAAACATACAACATTTCCTAAAATACTCATGCTGTCCTTTCTTCTTCTGGCTGCACAAATGGGGTCAACCAGGTGAGCCATCCCCTCCCTCAACCACAGCTCCTCCCAGTAAGTGGAAGCAGCCCTTCTCTCCTCCCTTCTGTACGTAAGCAACAAAGAATGCATGGCAGGGATGCATGTAGGAAGTTAGCATAGTCATTTTCCTTACACTCCAAAGAAGGAAGAATCAAAACTCTGTGACAGTGGATATTAATTTTTCACTCTCCTGTTTTTTGAAGTTTGGATTTTGTTAAAGTTGGTGTGCTGGAAGAACAGTCATAACCACATTTATACCTGATTTCTGTTTCAGTAAGTCACAAGACCATTATTGTTTACTTTGTTGCACAACAAATAGCCTCCTGTTGGTTTAAATATTGAGCAGAAATACCTAAAATGAGTTCTACTTCTGTAGAACAGTGATAATACTCTGCAGAATCTCCCCCTGCTTCTGATCAATTGATTGATTTTGGTATTTATTTCAGGATAAATTAAAAGCCTCTCTGGTATTTCATCTCTTAGATGATAATGTAAATATTTAATTGTCAGTTCCTTAAAAAGAGGACTATTTCCTTTTTTTTTTTTAATAACAATTACAATGACTGGAATTCCACCTCACTATCTTATGTGAGCATCACATCCTCTTGGCTATAGTATCAGTACAATTTGCGTAATCAGATTAAGAGAAGGTTAGTGTTTTAGGTTGGCTGAAGTCTGCTCTATCAGAGAACGGGAATTTTGAACATTGATTCAAGAAGCACAGAACAGCACGCAGAATAATGAACATCTCCCTGCTAAGTGCTAATGTTTTCAAACTACCAGACTGTTTTTTCCCATTGTAAATTGCATCAGGTTTCACTCCGCCATTTTAAACCAGTATCAGAAGGCCTTTTGCCTACATTTTCCATCATCAATCATACAATTTTCCAGCTGAATACAGTAGCAGACCAGAATATTTATTAATTTATTCATTTTATAGTTTTCTTTTTACTAAAAGCAAAAATCTCTCAGTTTATGCACACAGAATTTCTAAGTATCAGTAAATACCAAATAGTCATTTGATTTATTTTACACTGGAGGAAGATACCCACCTAAATACCCAATGATACATGACAGTGGTTTTCTGGTGCTTTTGATCTTCAGAGGATTTCCAGCAATTTCATAATGCCGATCTGCATCTGAGAATTTTAAAGAATAAAACTCAGTTTAAATGTTTCACCATTACAAATATAATTAGGACACACCAGCCAGTTTTTGACTTAGACTTTTGCCACAAATTTTTGTTTTATTTTCTTTCCTTTTTTTTTTCTCCCATCAATGTTAACAATGATAGAGATCTAAAGGTAGGCTGTGTCTTCACTTATGTAAGTGATTTTTAAATTATTTGAATGTTAATATAAGATCTAACAGAAATTCCATTTTGCCTACAAAGTCATTTTGGATACAGTAAATTAGGCAAATGAAACAAATGAAAAAACACTAAAATAAAGGCAGCTCTGGCTATTTGCAAGAATTTACATTGACTTCTTCACTTTACTGATTTCCACAATCTCGTCTGGCTCTAATTGGGGTATTACAGAACTTTGAGGCCTTTAATTCTGAAGTCTGAATTCTGTCACGTCTTACTCCCATGGTTTGGTGATTCACATAATCCCAGTGTCACTATCATGGAGAGATGAATTTTAAACAAACAAAGACGACACAAACAGAAAAAAACCTTTACTATAACATCGAAGCAAACTGGCCAATTTGTAACCAAGTATGCAAGCCAGTGCTCAAAGGTCTCAAAGTCTTAAAGACCGTAAATTCCTGAAAATGAAATGAAAATAAGCAGTTCAGTAACTACCTAAATTTGATGCTATGACTACAATCTCACATTTTTAAAGGCACTGAGAATACCCAAACATGCCTTCTACACGCCCCAAAAGAAGAGGTTCAGACTTAGGAATTAGACTCTATCAACCCAAGGCAAAAATCCACAGGACACCAGTTTCATTAGTCAGTTTCAGGATTACTGGAATAAGCTTTCCTTTTAAACTCTTTGGAAAGAATGGGTCATCTGTTTTACAAGATCATATAAATAATCCCCCCAGAGACTACACCCAGAACACAGATTTCATACAAAACCACATTCACAATTTGATACTGTAGATCTAGAATTGTCTCACATAGAATTTCTTCTCGCATATATACACGCCCACGTACACGTTTTTTTGTATGCGTATCACGTGCACACAAATCTGCATTTTCTAACAAGCTTTACAAGAACTAGATATTAAAAATAGATTATAGTAATTATAATTGTACTTTCAGCCACAGTGCATGTTACTAAAATATTCCTGTGTGTTTCAATCCCGCACAGGAGAACGAGTACATTACATACAGTGATTACACCTACATGAAAAGGGTAAAACACTATATAGAACAATTTATCTTTGAGGAAAAACATAACATTTACCCTCTATATATACTCTATCCAGATCTGTGAAAAAACATGCAGGTGATGTAACCACAGCAATGACTGACATAAGTACAAGAGTCTGTTCACAGGTGTTTTAAACCTAGTAGACAACGCTCAGCTTGTTTTAATGTTATTTTTCCTTAATGTAAGTAACAACATATGCTGTGCTCAGTGAAGAAAACGCACTAGAGCTAGTGCCTGGAATATTTTTAACATTCCATAACACTTGAACTATTTTAATTGACAGTAGAAAGAAGCATCTCCACTGACTCTCTTAGTAAAATAAGTACAGGCTATGCAGTGAATATTTTATAGTTTGGGAATAGTAGAGCGTTGACTACGAAGAAATTAGCAAGAACTTTTTCCACCTACATGTTTTCACTGTAAAAAAAAAAAAAAGACATTGAATCATAGTGAGATGCTAATATGCTGAGAATACAGACTGCAGAAAGAGCGCAAATTCCACACTTGAGGCAAAACATTTTCACCAAAGGTGCCTGGTAGATATTCCAAAGCACTGCTGTCAATGAAACATGATTAATGATGGCAGAGTTTAACCCACAGTATGGTACTTCCATGATAAAGATAATAAAGTTCATGATCTTTATGTACTACTTGTGAAAAACAACAACAAAAAAGTCCTAACATCGAACATGACTATCCATGTAGACACTAGATGGAATGGAAGCATTGAGAAATAAAAAAAGGCATTGCAAAAAAAAAAATAAAGAACAATTCTTTAAAAAGGAGTATTGTATCTGATGATGTGTATTTTTCAGACATATCAAAAACAAGAAGTGCTCTAGTACCTGTATCAATATGACATGATCAAGTGTGATGCAAATACACAAGACAGTTAAAGACTTGTCAGAAAAAAAAAAAACTAATTCTTTGAAACAGTGTTCACTGCTGAGAAACTTAAGAGAAAACACTTTTATGAGAAAAGTATGGCAACTATTTCACATAAAAGTGTCCACGGAAAATATTTCAAAACAAATTAATGAATAAAAACAAATTTTCGGAACCAGGTGAGATTCATCCAGCCAGAAACTGCTGAGCACATACAGTATTGGTGTTCAGTTATTACTTAAACTTCTCTCAATTCAAGAGAATAAAAACATGGTGAATGTGATAACATTCTTTAGTAAGTAGTTTTGTAGACTGGAAAAAAAGGACTGAGCTATTAATAGGGGCATACAGATCAAACACCAAGAGCCAACAATGACCTTGAAAATGGAAAACACTTTTGTTGTGCTCACATTATTCAGCAGCACGCCCTTGCAACAAGGACAACTGCATGCTGGGCCTTACTAGCATGGGTGCAGCCAGCAGGGAAAGGGAGCTAACCCCTCCCCTCTTCTTGGCTGTTGTGAAACCACTGTTGAGTTCTGGAATCACTACTGCAATAGAAAGATGGATATACTGGAGCAGATCCAGCTACTGGAAAGTCAACAGGCTGATGGGCCACCAGTATAGGACATAAAGAGAGGCTGAGGGAACTGGGTCTGGCCAGCCTTTAGATAGGAAGGCCAAGGGAAGACTTGATTACTACTCACAACTATCCCAGAGAGTCTGCAGTGTCTCCATCCTCAGAGATTGACAAAAGGCTCTGAGATTTATGCAGTGGTTGGATCAGACATTCATAGGCCCCTTCCTACACACATTCTGTAAATGCAAGTGTCAGGGATCTGCCAGGATCCTCTGAAGGAACTTGATACACTCGCACATATCTGATCTGGCATCCAACTTGGAATTTCAAACAGCTTTTGACAAAATGTGTCACAAAAGACTGTTACTTTTCAGTGGCTATGATGTAAAAGAGAAAGTTCTGTCAGGGATTAGAGCCTGATTAAAAGTAATTGTCTATGCAATTCCAAAAAGATGCGTACTGTTCAACATTTAAATTGGTAGAATTGGTAGGAAAAAAAGTGATTATGGAGTTCAAGTAAACTAAAAATAAATGACTGAGCATAATCAAAACTAAAACTGATTGCCGAGGATATCAGTAAGATCAAGCACTGAATGTAAAGTAATTCTTATAGAGTAGAATGACTGTAATATACAGATAAAAACAATGGGTTCTGAATGACCAACATGCAGAATAGCATTCTCAGTGTCAGTGCAAACGCTTTCTATAAATAGTTAGGCAATATTTGAAAGTGGTTGCTTGGTGAAATGATGGTGAAATTATTACATAATTAGAAATTACTATGAGAAGAAGAGTGAGTGTTTTGGGTTAACCAAGCAGGCAGCTCAGCACCACCAGGTTGCTCACTCATCTCCTTCAACAGCCAGTGGGATGGGGGAAAGAACTGAAAGAAAGGCACACACAAAAAAACAACACAAACACAAAAACCAAAGTAGAACTTATGGGTTGAGATAAAAACTATTTTCTAAAACAGAAAAGAAAGAGGAAGAAATATAATAGTAATTATATATATATACACACACACACACACACACACAAACACATGCACAAAAATAAAAGTGATGCACAAGCAATTGCTCACCACCTGCTGACTGACGCCCAGCCAGTTCTTGAGCAGCAGCTGCCCCCCAGCTAACTCCCCATCATTTCTCAAGTTTTTCCCACATGATGCTATATGGTATGGAATATTTTCTTGGTCAGTTCAGGTCAGCTGTCCTGGTTCTGCCCCCTCCCAGCTCCTTGTGCCCCCTGGTCCCCTTGCTGTCAGGGCAGTACAAGAAGCTGAGAAACTGAAACGTCCCTGGCTATGTATACAGCTACTCAGCAATGACTAAAATATCACTGTGTTATCAGCATTGTTTTTCTTCTAAAACCAAAACATAACATCACACCAGACATTATGAAGGGAAAAATCAGCTCTGTCCCAGTTGAAACCAGGAGCAAAATAGTGAGAAAAACAGAAAAAATACAACACTCTCTAAAATTATGGGAAACTGTGGGACACCACAACCCTTAAAAAGATACAGTACAATTAGAAAAGCTACAGGGAGCGACATTACAAACCACAGTGTGAAATGGATTCACTAGGAGGTTTTAAACAGACTAATTTCTCTGCCTTGAAAAGGGATGACTGTTGTGAATACCAAAGAAATCAGGCATTCTAAGGAGATGATGATTGTGAATGGAGCTTGTCCTTATAAACCTGAAAGCGGTTTAAGTTTTTTTGTACTTACTAGATTTGTAGACCTCTTAAGCTTAGAGATTCTCACTTGTGAGTTATTCCTGCCATTCCATTTCTGCCAAAACTCTAACAAATATCCAACAAATTTACTGAAGATATTCTCTGAATTTTTCTCCTCTTAGTAACATTGGAAAAAAGTCTCACGTTCTTTTGATTATTTTGCCAGCTAAAAGAACTCAAAGATTATAGTAGAGCAAATGTTTTCATCCTATGTACAGCCAAAGATCTTCTGCAGCTATGAAAATCAAGAAGGTAAAGAAATGATTTCTGACTGGTAAATGTTGGTAAATGTTATTCACTCAAGAAGATTGGGTAGTGTTTCGCCAGTACACAGACTGTATGCTTAGAAAGACAAATCAGTAACAAGACCTTTGCATACACTACTTACTTTTCACTTGTCTTTAACAAACAGTATTGTAAGATACAGCATCACATATACCAAATGTCTGTTATTAAATCTGTAGACTTCAAGGTGTATATTTTGGTCATAGACTGTTCACTGATAACATTTTGTCACCTGTATAGACAGCATAACTACCCAAATATAAATTACTGTGATTATTATAGATAATTGTATCAATAAAACTGTACGTGAGGAGGAATAAACAAGCAAACAAAAAGCAATCAATGAAATTAAAATTTACATTGAGGCAGTGAAGTTCACACATACACGGCTCACTGTCAGGCATCAACAACTGGTAAGATTGGATCTACGTCCAGTTGATCTCTGACTGCAGAGAAGAAAACTTACTACAGTTTTCTTTACTAAAATCCACTTACAGAATTATTTTGCTCAACTTTCTAAAAATTTACAAATTTTTAGAACAAAAAGGTTGAATATTTTGCGTGATTCAGAGCATGAAAGTTTCCTTACTGAAACAGTTCACCAATTCTAATTATTCCTAAAAAAACACCAGACAAGCTTATAGTCTATTATCTCTAGGCAGAACAAAGTTTGCAATTTCCATGATGGATTGAACTCCTAGCAAGAGACGCCATTGCTCTCTCAACCTTCTGGTGACCATCCGTAGATTAAACTGAGATGTGAATGTATCTTCTCCATTACCTCCTGCTGGCATCAGATCTCGGGTCATGCTACATGGTTCACTAATGAGGAAAATCTAATTCTTTAAGCTAACCAAAGGAATAAAGAACACAGAATAGGGCCTTGTTCTCTGCTAGCAGATGTAACGGGCTGAGGGAGATGATGTGGGTAGAATTACAGGAATCAAATAAATGCTTTGAAATCTGTGGGGTTTTCATTTGTTTGTTTGTTTTAGCACTATAAAAGCTTCCATGCTCCTCCAAGACAAAAGCAGTGTCAGCAGATAAATTCAAGTGGAATGCAAAAAACAATTTACTTTATGAGAAATCTAGTAAAAGCTAGAAAATAAAAGCTAGAAATCCACTTTATGACTAGCTTGTTCAGACTTCCTTTCTCATAACAGGTAATTAATTTTATCAACAACCCAGCACTTGAACAATTTGCCTAAGACTAAGAAGGCCTAAAACTTGATACGCTGCTGAGGTTAGAGTGCCCTGCCTTCCTCCTTTATTTCAATTTTAAGATTTCTGAGAGAGTAATAATGTTGGCATGGTACCTACTACAATATAGCTGTGAAATGCAGTTATAGCTCCCAGCACTTGTTCTACACACACAGAATTACATAATTCTTAAAGAGTCTTAAAAAAAAATTAGACTCAAGTTCCAGCGTACCAACATGAAAAACAAATTCTAACCATCTCATGCTATACTGTAACCTATTTTGGCTTGGTTATCTTCTAAGCATGACTGTAAGTATTGCAACAACAATACAACCATTCATTTAATATTGTAACTGCTCAGTGGTATTCAACATATGAAATAATTACTGCTAATTAAGTACCTCATTTAAGATGATTAATATCAAGCTATCATTTAAAGATTCAAGGCATTCAGGGAAAAAAAGTCTATTTAGATATAACATTAAAATCTACATAGTGCACTGAACACAGGTCACCAGTGTAAGTACACGAACGAAACTAGAACAGTCAATTATTTAACAGTTTCCTTAAGGGGCTTTACTGGAGTAAAAATATGACAAAAATCATAAGCAGGTAAGAACACTGTAAAATTCTATAGAAAGATGGCAAATAACAGAAAATGTGTATATATGTGCATTTACACACAAACATTAAATACATTTCATGAGACATAATTTGGTTAGCAGTACTATAAGCTAACTTGAATGCTGTACTTAAAAAACATCAACAACTGATTTATTTTTTTTCCTTCCAATCTATGTCAGATCTAAACCGGAAGCAGCAGTATTCACAGAGATGAAATAGCAAGGTCCAATTACTTTATGTAAAATGAATAATAAAAGATAGAAGCTACAGGAACAAACAAAACTGTTCCTGATGTTAATCTGATGTGGCACTTGTTCACTTAAAGGAACAAAGATGAAGCAGTCACGACATTGTTAGTCTGATACAAGAATGACTCTTCCATGCTGAAAAGCTCAGCTTTTTACCTTCTTTGTTTTAAAAGTTGAGAAGTGACTACAACATTTGTTCTACTATGATGATTAATGCTTGGATGAAACCTCCTCCCTCCAACTTCCTGAACAAAAAGTTCATCTGCAATAAGAAATAGATAAAAGATTCAAGTTCAAGTGAACAAGTTTGCCCCTGTACTCGGTACTGGTGAGGCCTCACCTCAAGTACTGTGTTCAGTTTTGGGCACCTCAGTACAGAAAGGACATTGAGGTGCTGCAGCAGGTCCAAAGAAAGGCAACAAGGCTTGTGAAGGGCTTGGAGAATATGATCTATGAGGAGAGACTGAAGGAACTGGGGATGTTCAGCATGGGGAAAAGGAGGCTGAGGGGAGACCTTATTGCTCTCTTCCAATATCTGACAGGTGTTTACTGCAAGAGCAGTGTTGGTCTCTTCTCACTGGTGACAGGATGAGGGTAAATGGCCTCAAGTTGCACCAGGGTAAGTTTAGGTTGGATATTAGGAAAAACTTTACAGGAAGGATTGTTAAGCACTAGAATAGGCTTCCCATGGAGGTGGTTGAGTCACCATCCCTGGATGTGTTTAAAATAGATGTGGTGCTCAGGGACATGATTTAGCAGAGGGTTGTTAGTTGGGGTAGTATGGTTAGGTCGTGGTTGGACTCGATGATCTTTAAGGTCTTTTCCAACTTGAGTGATTCTATGATTCTATTCTATGAACCTAATTCTAAAAATAATTTTCCTCTATGATTTAGTAAAAATCAGTACCAATTAAGTTAAAAGGTAAGTTAAAAGGTACAATCGTTTCCTCTCAGAAAATAATGGTTACTTTGTATTAAGGATTAAAAATATAAGCACAGTCCAGCCTTGGAAGTAATTGTCCCATGAAAGTACAGCCCGTTTTATTGACACAATGGGCATACAGTTTCCTTAAATATGAAAGTTGTTCTTGACCTGGCTGTTTTCTTTCTTCTTTCAAAGCTGTACAATAGGACAAGTAAATAAATGAGGACAACGAGCAGAAATATTCATCAAGTTCCGGAAGTTGGCAGAAGCAGGTGAAGAGTTTGCATGTGAGAAACAGTTGGTGTTAAAGTACATTAGGGAAAAATACTCAAAACCAGATTTTAAGCCTCTTATTATTTCTTATAATTAACACTGATATCATTGGCATCCTGGGAAAACACTTAGCACTAATCTAGTGAACATGGTTTTAAAACCAATGTCTTATATTCTAAATAGGTCTCTTCAATTGTACTACATTTGGTAGCATGCCAGCACAGCTTGTTTTGGAATATCAAGTGCCTCATTGGAGAACTGTACTGATGAAGACCAAAATAGAACCAGGCAGTGTGAGCAGTAAAACTATGCTCTTCGTACAGATACAAAACCTGCTGAAATAGTGAGTGACTTCATAGGACTGTGGAACAGAATCAAAACACGTGAACATAGAGTGACTTCCTGATGCTATCAACAGCAACCCAAAACCATTTGTCATACTATTACTCAATCATTTCTTTGTTTTGACTACAAAAACAAAAGGCATCACACTGTATTTTATTTAAAACTAAATTTTGAAACAAAATGGATAAAAAACAATGCAACTATTGTGAAATGATAAACTTGGCTATCATTACCCACTTGATCACATGATAAATTGTTGCATTACACACCACATCTAAATTCTTATACATCCACAGCAATACTACTTATTCCTTGGCCAATTCCAGAGAAAAACTAAATAAAGTACAGTTCTATACTTTCTACTTAGTAAAAGAATAAACAACAATATAAATGCAAACTTCTTTCACATTATCTAGTTGGAAGCATGACTTCTGTCACAGCATGGATCCTCCACAAGATTTTTTTTAAATGACATTTTCTGTAAGCAAATTAGGCAATGGCTATGTCCCTGTTAATTCGCTTGAAATGCCCCCCACCTTTCCCAGCCCCCACCTCATCCCCAATCCTTCCAGCACCTTCCAAAACATTCTATTTTTGAAATAGTCTGAAAACTGTTCAAGGCAGCCAGACTTTAGGAACGTGTTGGTGATGTGCTAGACAAATGAAAAAATGAAAAGCAAAAGCATATAGACAAGAGATGTTTATTGAAAAAGAAAATAAAATTAAAAGACAAAAATGGGTGGGAAGCACAGCACACAGAACTAAGAATTAAAAAAACATCTTACATTCTGCCTTAATGGCAGCACAGTTAATAGGAACAAAGGGACGTCTTGCTGCCTGCCGCAGCCGAAGGGTATTTTTGCAGACCTGACGGGCAAGTTTTGTCCAGCACGTTGTGTGAAGAAAGAAAGCTTGGCGTGTTTTCACAGCTGACTTTGGACTTCCAGTGTTACGAACTGGAGTTCCTTGTGTGGCCTGCCGGGACATATGGGTTCTAACATGGGATTCCTACAGAAATAAAACAAAAAATAACAACACAAACTTGAATTGCACAATCTTAATGTTCCCTACTAGTGACAGGTGGTACCAAAAATAATTATGTTTAACAAAAGAATTATCTAGTGTTATTAGATCCTGTCATGTCAAGTTGAAAGAACGAGCAGCCTTCTTCCACCAAACAAATGAAGAAAATGAACAAAAGATATTTTCCTCATAATTAATTAAAAAATAATAATAATAATCCAAAAGCTGAATAAATTCACAAGGTTAATAAACTAATATGTGTAAGTGCTATTGGAAAAAACTGGGGCTATATATATGAAGCTATGCAACACACTGGAGAGCTCTGCTGTGAATTGACATACATTATACCATTCTAGATGAAATAAATGTTTTATAGTTAATATACAAATTGCATGACAAGATGACATTTCTCCAACAGAAGTGCATGAAGTGGACATTAGTCCACCTTTTCAAGACTTGGTCAAATAAGGACAAGTCTGGACTAGCACAATGTTTAGCTATACAAAAGACAGGAAAAGGATTAATAAGAGTAAGAGAAGTTTTGTAACATCATGGTTGAACACACATATAAAATGCATGCCATTAATCATTCAAACGACAATAGCATTCTGAAGGCATCACACTTCACTTCAGGAAGTCTTATCTACACAATCCTACCTCTGCAGGTTGGCTGGAAGAGAGTTTATCTTCATCTGTCTGTGTGGGCATTTTCAGGCCACCGTATTTCTTCCAATAAATCCAACAAGATGCACACAATCTACACTGCATATTAGGAGGACCCCAAGAGTACCACTGGTGAGACTGTGAAGCTAAGGATGAGAGAACACCACAACTAAATTGTATGCTACATTCAGAACAGTATATCCAAATGCTGTAATGCATGGCATTTACCAAAAAGCACTACCAAGAAAAACGTTTAATCCATTTGATATGGAGAAAAAGTATTTCTGCATTTATTTTCAAACTCAGGACTCTCTATCAGCAAAAAGAGATTTCCTTCCAGGGGGTCTTCAAACAGAAAAGAAAGCCAATCAACTAAAACAACCCCAAACAAATAAACACCTTCCCTTCACTCTCACTCTCCATGATTTCTCAACTTGATGTGGAAAACTGACTACCTAGGATGCTTGCTACCTAAAGAAATTGTTTAAGATCCCTGTTTCTACTCTGTGACCTCCAAGTTACATGAAGCCAGTACTTATAAGTCAAGATCCTCTTAAGAAAAGGGTAAGCACATGAACTAGTTTTTAAGATGCGTGCCTATCTTTATCTCGTGCATGTTCAGTCTTATTTGGAAACATTAATTTAGTCTTTTATTTTTTGTAATCAAACTTTCACCAGAAAACTACTCTTTAAAAATATAACTTGAAAAACAACAAATGTATGTAACTGTGACTTTTTAAACTAAAATAATATTTTTTACGTAACTGCTGTTCAAGACACAGAGAGCCATCACAATAAGAACTTCTATATGCCAGGCTTTTTGAGTCTTTTCCAGTTCAGAATTCTATTATATCTTCTCTTATACGATCTATATCAGAAGCTGCTATTTCAAGAAGGGACAATCACAAATGCACTAAATTCTAGAGAATTAAAAGAAAACCCAAACTGCAAAACTACTCAATCTTGCCACAGCAACGACAGCAAATTAAAAGCAAAAATAAAACGAAACAACAAAAAAATCTGCAATAAAAAACCTTGAAAACAAATTTAAAGCACAAGCAAAAGTAAATACAGATTTAGAAGCCTGAAGGTAAAGGAATAACATCAGGTCCATTACATCATTCAATACTTGATTGTTCCATACCTACTAAATTGCTGAAGAAAAAAATTAATGACTTGGATTTGAGCATTAACATTACATCAATTTATTGAAGGCAGTTCTAATCTGTTATTTCTGCTGCATAGTTGATCAAAAATTATCTTACTTGTAGAATGAAAATAAAAGTATATAGAATTTGTTTAAAGTGTATTAAGATTAGCCAAAACTCCTCAATTATTCAAAAATTTATGAAAATTTGACTTACTATAGCAGCTTTCACAAGCCCTCCCTATTAATGAGGCCTGTGCCTGGTAAGAGGCTCCCATTGCTCCATTGACCGTAGCAGGTTTCCCATTGTTGCTGGATATTTGATTGGGATTTGGTTTATTGCTAAAAAAAAAAAAAAAAAAAAACATTTTTCAGAAATTATTTTCTAACCTGCTAATAAAAATGAAAGCAACTTAATTCTGTAATTCCGTCTGGTGACAACATCTGTAAAAATTAACAAGAGACTAATTTTTACGTTCTTCTGGTATTCTCAACACAGAATTCATGCGGAAAGAGCTGCTACAGTACTCAAATTTGCAGACCTTTGTAAAATGGTCAAACTTGCTTAGCAAGCTAAAGACAAAGCAAGCCTCACTGTCAAACACTGAAACAAGTCTGACACAGCATAGTCCCCCTTTGCAAGGGCTTTACAAGTTGAGGCTGGTCTTTCTGTGAAATACATAATACATGAAAGTAGTAACAATGCCTGTAATACAACAAGGCTGTCTAGAATAGAGGACAGCTTGCAGCTGTGTATCTAAATGAGAGGCATGTAAGTTTCCACTAAACGCAATATGCTGCAGTCCTATAACTCTGGCACAGGTCACCCACGTATCAGGTTGTTCTGCCTGGGTTCTGTCCTAAACCACTCATTCTAAGAGGACTGAAGAACTTATTCTTCACCACTCATCTATTGTGTACTCCCCCTTCTCCTTTGTTCATTATATCCAGTGAGAGACTCTTTCCAATTTCCAAATACTCTTCATCAAGAATCTTCCCAAGATACTTCCAAGAAGGATACTGAGATAAAGATATAAGGAAGATCAAGAGGTAGTTAAGTCTCTTTTTACCTGACTATCTCTTGCTTAGTTACCTTCCAGAGCAACCAGGAATTGAAATGGACTCTTTGGTTATTGAGGACAGACTCTTGCTTTTACGGTAAGTACTTTCTGACAAGATCAAAAAGGTATTCAGTTTAAGAATCAATGCCACTCAGATTTCAAATACAATAAATTTCTCTTGAAATAGAGCATTAGAACTATGTTTACTTACATGTGCCTCAGATTACAGCTATCAATGTCTCAAGAATTCCTGTTCTAACAATTGAGTATGGATTTTGTCTTGATGGTAAGACAAAAGATGGTAGTAAAACGAAATGAAAGCAAGTATCTGTATTTCAACAATAGGTTATGTCAAACAACACACAGCTAGTCCTTAACAATTTTCCTAAATCAACAACTTCCCTGAGTTATGTAACACTCATACGAGACTTTTCAGCATAACCCTCTAGCCTACGATGTCAAGAAATATCCATGTTGCAAATATGACCCGAATGTAAAACTCATGATGCTTTTTGCACAAATGAAATTAAAAGACTGAGATTAACAGTTTTGCTGTTTGTATTAAATCCACTTAAGAGAAAAAAGTCTGTATGAAATATGCAAATTAAGATGTATTGTATCCAATTTATACATGTAATCAGAAAGGCAACAATGGATTTTCAAAGTATTTCATCTGGTATTCTAGTCTTCTGTTATATTAACGTTGGTATTAATGGGTAAATTCACACACAGACTCAATATATCCACAAAAACCTTTAAAGATTGTCATCTATAACCCCCTCTCTTATCATAATCTTAAGGAAATTATAAATATGAAATCGAGATTATATCTTGGTCTATAACCCACACGTTAACAAAAGCAAATCTAGAATCAAGTTTAAATCTAAAGAAATAAAGTACAGATCTCTCAGAGGAAAACAGAATTCATTAATAAGAACTGATCAAAGGCAAAAGATTTGAGGCTGTGTGCTACCTTTAATTTATAGCCAGAACATCTTGTCTCTGACTCAAGAACAGATGATATCAAGATAAAACTGTAACCAAAGTGAGTATCTGATTTTATGTAACTACATTAACAACAGCTTCTATTTTAAAATTCTGAATTTACACAAATATTAAATGTTGAGCTACAGAGATACTGAAGCAACTACTCCAGAAAAATTGCTTTTTAAATGACAAGACCCTTCTTGCATGTGAGCAGTTTGTGTAGCACTTGATCAACTTCTGCAGAAGTTCTTTCCAGAACAGAAAGTTTGATGGTCAAAGCCAATGGGTTGAAATAAGGACAAAGAATTTAGAGCATTTTCCAATTACACTTCTGTGTGTGTATGTACTACTTGCATATACATGCTAAAAGTATTAGGACAATGATGAAGGAAATATCATGTGCGTTGATACACTTTACATTTTCACCCACAAATAATTCAAAAAAGAACTTTATTGCTATACTCACTAGGTGGGGATGTATACTTGTTTCAATTTACTTTCTGCTTCAGCCGCTTTCAGGCGTTTCTAGATGAAAAATCAACACATGAAAATACTTTATCATCTTCAAGTACACAAACTCATAAAACTGCACATAATCCACCCTTAAATTATTTGCGTTTCATTTCACAGTTCTATAAAACACTCTAAGAAAAGTATAGAAATCTAGATGATGAAAATCATTAAAAAATAGAGCTGTCTATTTTTATTATCGGTTTGAAATTACAGCATGCTGTCCTTCCTGGCAAAACACAATCGTCAGCACACGACAACGTATCTGTAAAAACAATGACTACTGTGTACATAAATTACATCTACCAAAAGAAAAAAAAAGTATGACATTGTAGCTAACCCTCATCACAGAATAAATGCAAAATGAGTGAGTGAAACTGCACACAATGAGTCAACCAAGTAACTCAATATTTCTCGTGTGCTCTATCAGCTTGAGGCTGATATTTTATAAACAGTCCAAGGAAGCGGAACAGGAAAGTCCACCAAGCACCTGCGTTCATTTAATGTCATTACAATTCTGTCAAGAGCACTGCACAGAGATAATCTGTGATTTTTCTAAGCTGTAACTTTCTTTCAAGAAACTCAATGCATGTTGCATCAAGGTATTATTATTACCTTAACTCCAAGTGGTATTGCCAGTTTATTTAAGTTAGTGTTACTTGGCACGATATGAATGAACTTCTACACATGAAGGTTATCCATGACATATTGCCAGGACACTTATGAAAGTATTTATACTGAAGACAATTTTCTCTTGAATGTTTCAACCACACAGCAATGGCATAAAATCCTTGAAAGTTAACAGAATACACTTCAGTTTGTTTGAAAATCATAAGTTACATGTCACTATCTCTTGGGCAAAATCTGGAGTCCCTTGATTTCAGTAAGGGTTTTGCCACTTTTTGTATCTCCAAACCTGCACCATGACAGATAGTAACCAATCTGCAGGTGCCTGAGAACAGCGGGAAACTTGAAATGATACAAAGAACAACAGTTTTCTCAGCAACAGCACAAGACATATAGAGTTCAGCTGCCTACTGGATATCTGAAATATCTGTCTCTAAATAAAATATCAAGGAAAAATATTACATCCCTGTTCTTCCTGTATTCAGGACACTATTACGCCTGATCACTCAAAAAATAAAAATGATTTTGAAAAAAGGTTTTTTATTATAGAGGAAAAAAAGACTCTTATATTCTCCAATAACATGTCAACACTATCTTCCTTCCTCCCAAGATTCTCCCTTTCTTTTGCAGGTGTTCAAATATAAGTCCATTTCTCCTACAACAGTTACTTCTCTCCTCTGCTGATCTCCTATTTTTTGATATCCAATCTTTACAGGGTTTATAATCCAGAAATATACTTCTCACCTTGAGAAAAATACCATCAATAGACTCTGCTCTGGGAGTCTTTTACATGAATCATGAAGCAAGTTAGAGGTTTTATCACAGCTTTCTTCTGGCTGAGTAGCCTGAGTAAACATCCACATATAAACCACCACTCTTCCATTTCACAAAGTTGCCATCCATGACCCTAACTTTCTTTTGTAAAAACTGCATCTTCAGGGAGCAATCTGTGACTATAGTGAGACTTTAAGCAGTCAATGCCACCATGAATTAATTCATATTCAACATTAAAGTAATCTTCACTTTCTTCCAACATAGGTTTCTGTCAACAACTTTTTTTCCCCTTCACTTATGTCACCTTGTGTTTGGAGCTACAGAAGCGACTACCACTGACACATGTGGTGCAGTTACAGCCTGTCGCCAGTACCAATCAACCTTCTGAAGGCCCAAAGCAGAAGTATAAATATGCTATGGTCTACATGCATAAATCAGTTTTTACAAGAGCAAGAAGAAAGAATAGCAGCATAACTCAGTTTTAGCATACTTTTAATGCTGGTGGTTGTAAGTAATAGAATTTTAACAACTCTTTTCCTTGTGTGTTTACCAAAATTAATCATATATTGTCTTCTATAAAATAATTCCACAATGTTACTTCAGCATAAACTACATTTTCATGCACTAAAACGATGATTAACATTGTTCCCTACAAGTAACAGAAAATATCACAGCTTTCAAGCTGGTCAGTCAGCATGAATTCATATACTGTGAAAGAAGAAAGGATGCAGAAACAAAATCATCAACAGATAGTTGCAATTTGAGATGAACTTTCTGCCTCTTGAAATGCAGAGGGCAAATGCTAGGAAACTGAAAAGATTCCGAAATCATGAGAAATCACATGTAGGTAACAGAAATTTGAGAAGGGAAAGTCTGAAAGTTGAAGCTGGAAGTATTAGAATGACAACTACTTGTTTGTAAGGGTAATAAGGATAATAAGACACTAGAATAATGAATCAGATCTTTAAGAGGAAAATAACGTGAAAACATTTCAATGAGTGGCTTTTCTCAGATGCTATATAATGTTGCGGCCACCAAGAATGATTATTGAAGGCTAGGATTAGTTTTGCTAGACAAATTCAGTAGAGATAGAAGTCTTCAATATAAATATTTCCCTCCACCTATACTTGAAAGGAACATGCTCTAAAGGTGACAGCAGTATCTCCACCTTTAGCTAGAAAGTATGAGTGACATTTAGGTTATTATGACAAGGAAACATTCATTATGACTGACACAACACAGCCAATTCATGCAAAGAAATAAACAATTAAAGGGCAAATTTTCACATTAAACTGCACAAAGTCCATATTTTATGTATGTATAATATGTAAGAATGTACATCAACATTTCCCTATTCCTCAAAGCTATTCTACTCCTCAAGGACCGTATTTAGAGAAGAATGACTCCAAAATTGCCACTTTCTTACTGAACATATTTTCCTCCTGAAATGCACTCAATCATTACAGCTCGTTCTGGTAGGGAAAAAAAATAAATCAAAAACCAAAACTCATAGTACCCTGAAGTTACCTTCCCCCCCCCCCCCCCCCCCCAACTGTATTATTTCTACCATTCCAGAACAATCAAGACAATGTCAGGATGAAGTTCTAATCTCTGATCAGGAGAATTGCAGATACATTCAGTAGCGTACAAACGAGATATCTCGTTTACACTGCTTTTGTTATTGATAATCATGCATGACTTTGAAAAGACGTTGCTTAAAACAATAAATCCTGTGGTGCCATGCCATGTTCTGAATTAGGATGTTACACCTTTATTACGCAAGCATCACATCTTTACAGTCGTAGCAGCAGAATAATAATGAAGCCCTACAAAAATTTAGAAAAGGAGTCTCTAGAGTCTTTTGCCAACCAATCCAGAGCAAATGTTTCAGAAAAATTTCACAGGAAACATTATCAGCTCTGAGCAATCTCAGATCAGCTAACAACACTAAGCTTTCAGTTCAATTTATCCTTAATCCAATCCTTAGAGTCTCAATAAAAACTTTTTTTTATCTGATTCTTCAAGATCCTTCAACGACCATTCCTCAGGAGTTGACAAACAGCAAAGCAAAACTCTGCTGGCAAAGTCTTTTTAAGATAAATTTGAATAGTACAAAAAATAAATGGGGACAAATTGAAAAAAAAAAATTCTTGAATACAGAGCAAGTCATTTTCTTTTTGTTTTTTCTAAAAGATCCTAGAGATAATTCAAAATTCAATTATATGGCTAAAAAAAAAAAATCAGAAACAAGCAAACACCTTTTCCTTTACTTTTCAAACCCCCAAACCAGGCAAAGAAACAAAAATCCAACCCAAAACACACACACAAAAAGAAAAAACAACCAAAACCACAGAGCAAGCTGCAGTAATCATCCTCTGACATACGGCAACAAAAAAATCTGGAACAACTCCAGACATCCATTTAACAATACAGCTGTCATCATTCATTAGAGCATAAAATTTATTTTCAACATTCTGTACTTCATGTTTCTACAAATTATACAAGTGAATGAGCTACAAACTAAAATGTTAAATTGTGAATTACAGTGAAGTATTTTAAAATATTTTGAATATCTAAATCAAGGAGTAAATAGGTAAATAGTATAATACATAAAAAGTACTAACAGTAAAGTATTGCCTATATCTGTTTCAAATAACCCAGCATAGGTATCCAAAATTATATTATCATTCTTCTCTTAGGAGGACTCAAACATTCATTCAGAAGGATGAACATATTCATTGTGTGCAGAACATTCTCAGCTTTGTTTTTCCATCTTGGTCATGCCAAAGTAATATTTTAGCATGAAGTATCAACAAAATGTTCAAAACATTAAGAGTCACATTTAATACAATTTCTGTTTCCTTATCCTTTGATTCCTTACACAGTTTCGTAGCCTACAGCGTTTGCTCCTTAGCCCATTTCTTTTCTCCACACCATAGCAAGATGCAGAAATCATACTGCTACAAATGAGTATACAATCCACATGGCTTAAAAAGCACTTCACAGCTATGTAGTGTACAGTAGGCATTCTAGGATTTGGCAATACATTGTGTGAACAGCACAAAACCAGTATTCTGCATCCTAAAATATTACCATACGCCTCCTGCCACGTGTCTTTTTAAGAACACAAACGATTTTTTATTCTTTAGCAAGCTGAGACTTTTTTTTTATTTTTTTAAAGAATGTGTCAGAATTATTCATGCTGAAATAACCATTAAATTACCTGCTGTACGTATCTGTCAGTAGTTTTCCACATGTAGTAATATTCAATGATACTAGTCAGCGACTTCCAAGGGAGCTGAAAAACATGTTACAAACTGAAGTAGCTCCAAGAAATTGCAGTGTTCACATTTTATTCAATACATGTTAAAATCACATATAGCTTATGCAGAAATTTAAAAATGTATATGCATTAAATACCTACCTTAAAAATCCATATGTGTATAAATGCATGTACTACTAATACTAACAATCTATCTTTATAATTAACAAAGATGCAAAATTGCGTCGATATTAAATGAAATAAATGACATATGGATTTGGATATGTAAGCCAGACAGTTAAAATAAATGATCAAAACAAAAACAGGTGCATCAGGAAACACAAAGTTAAATCTGTTACGAAGTGCATCAGATTAAGAATGATATCAGGACTAAAATAAATCTCCTTGACATGACTGTGTTGAAGTCTCATAATAGTTTTACTCTAAATAAGAAAAAAATACACTGGCTTCAGTAGTTAATTCACAGGTTTTTCAAGTCTCATAACAGCTCAGCTGCTCTTATAACACTGCTGGTTCTGCATCAACCTCTAGACACTCAACCATTAAGCACCAAACAAAAGGATGCAAGGGACAAATTGCAATAAGAGCAAAACTGACACAGCACTTCCCAAAAATTTCTGAGCAAGATCAGAGTAGTTGAATATTACTATTATGACCTTCTTAACAATTTTGGATGCACAAATTTATCAGTAAAGTGAAAGTCTATGACCTAAAATCACAGATTCACAGACCAGGTTTATGGAAAAAAATTAAGTACAGAGCAGCTATTTTTAATTAATACCCAATTATCTATTTCACAGAAAGACTATTCAATACCATCAATTCTCTATTACTTAAATTAGTAAGACCCATACAGATTTAATGCAATTTTTACTTATAACCTGGAAAAACATTAGTATTTTGTGCACAGTATTTAATGGAGGCATGCATGAATGCTAATAATAATCATCATGCTGTGAAAGTTTATCTTTGCAATCTTACAAATTCGAGTAAGTGGGGGCTTTCTCCATGTTCTAAGACAAAAGGATAAGTTCCTGAACCTTTAATGAGTTCCTGAAAGCAGCAGAAGAAAAACCGTATCAAACTGCCTCTGCCAGCGTACAGGAGCTTACAGCCAGTTTTTCAGTTTTTCACTCTGCTTGCTTTCAGGCACTCAGACGAACTGTATTTGGCTCCCATTTCTACTCTCGGGAGCTGGGATTTGGGTTCAGATTTAGTTGTGTCTTCTTTTTCAGACAGTATACCACACTGTATAAATCTCTGGTCCAAACGACAGCAAGGTTATCTGTTTGCATTTAACTAACAAGTAGCAGTGCAGCAAATGCATAAATTGATGCTGCAAAGAAACAGTAACACAATTCAGTTTACTGAAGTTCGTTTACTTTCTCAGGTAAACCTTAAGAGAAATCTGACCACGGAAGGGCTGGTGAGTAGCACACACACCTTCACTGTGAGTTGACAGATGAGCTGCTTCTCAGCACGTCCACATACTTCATGACACCAAGGTGAAACCCTAACTATCTGTTGTCGTTAACTAGTCCATTTTAACTTCTCAATATCTATTTTCTTTCCTCAACATTTATGCTACTAATACATTCACGCCACAGAATATGTTTACCATTTCTCTAAACTTCCATCTGCTACAACTATGACTGTGACACGAATGTTTGTTCACTCAATAGGCAACTGCAATTAATGGAAGATAATTAAGGTGGTTGAATTGGATAGCCATAATCCTTTTTACATTGAGTCACACATCCCAGAAAACCTGTTTGACACACTGAGTACGAATTGCCTTTATTCTGTTTACTTGCACACAAAAATGATAACACACTGTAGAGACACTAGAATTTTCCTTAGGTCGCTCTTAACTGCCACAGAAACCATAAGCAGATACAGAATAATGTACTGCCATTATGAAATTATAATAAAAAATTAATTGAAAGACATACAAATGACCACCTTACTGACATTTTTGCAGGACAAAAATAACACTAAGTTGTTAGCAGTACAAAACCAGGAAGAGAGAATTTTTGATTCCTGAGTTTTCTATGGGGCAAAAATGGACCACTCAAGTCAGACCAGCATGAGAAACATAGGACTAAGCTATTTTAAAATGAATGTGTTAACTTTAAGGCATATTTCCATGATTTTCTGATACTGGAATCTCATTCCTATTTTATATAAATAGTTTGAGTCAGATTTTCAAGGCATTTCCCGTATTTTTTGAGATATGAATGTCATATATTTGTGAAAAATTAAGATCATGAAAAACTAAGGATTAAAATGCTATTTAGGAAAATATGTTCCGAGAACACAAAATATTCACTCTTTTCCCATTTTACAACCATGGTATGTAAAGCAATTCAAGTAATTCAAGTAATTCAAGTAAATTAAGTAATTCTAATCAAGTTAAAAATTTTAGGTTGATTAGGATTCACATAGCTCCTTAAAGTCAGCAGAGTCTCAACAAATTAGCTCCTTTAACAGTTCATGAGTAAATAGCCGACAAAAATGATTATTCAAAGACTAGACTGTAATTTGATAACAAATGAGCTGCACCGGTCTATTAAAAAAGGTAAACTCCTTTATACCATTTAATTTATAATAATTATTTTGCTTCCTAATATTTAATGGTTATAGCATAAAGTTTGAGCTGCAACTTTAATGTCAAACAGTGCTGGTTCTTACTAATTGCTGGAAAGTAAATGAGCCTGCCCTTTAGAGAATTATAAGGGCTGCAACTGCATCTTGCCTTGTAAACCTGGGCTGATTCAGAAGACAACTCCTCTGGCATGTAATGACTCAAAGCGGAATGGCATAACCCTCTTCTTCACAGCGTTGCCACCAACTCCAGGACAGTCTTGCTTGCAAAGTGGCACTACGGTGCTGATTAAGCTGCTTAGGTTCAAGTTCTCAGACAGCATAGGATTAGATGTAAAATAGGTGCTGCAACAAGTTAGCACACAGACTAGCAGTGTATTAACTTCTTTGTCTAGGCTTTTCTGACATATATAAGATTAACTTACAAGGTATGATAACCGGTAATCGATAAATGTATTCTAATGAATAATTAACTGCTGAGCAATAGAAATGTACAGCTATCACAGTATGCAGTCTTTTCATATTATCCATAACTTAAAGGTCTACTTTAGATGATTGCTTGAAAATAAAGGCTTGTTTTTAACACTCTTCAGCTTTAGAATATTACAAAGCAAGTGAAAATACGTAACTTTCACTTTGGAGAAATTAAGGTATCTCACAAGATTACATGATTAATGCAGTGGAGAGTTTCCAAATTACATAAATTTTATCTCAAGATTGTGTGCACTGTTACCAACACTGCATGAAGTAATATGTAAAATACACCTTCTAATGATGCTTTAAAAATGGCGTGTCAATTTTTGAAAGGTTAAAAGAAAGTGATTAAGGATAGATATCATTCCTGTTTTAACTAAGGGACTGTAGTTCATTACTATCCCATATTTATTTCTGCTCTACTCTGGCTAATCATTAATGCACCCTCTTCAGGCTACATAACCCTATCTTTAGATCTCTTACATTTTGGGAGAGCAGCAAGGGAAAATAAATCACCCATGCTTTGGGAACTAATATTCGATGAAATAAGGAGAGCATCAGGAAATATCTACCTGAGATAAAAATCAGGTAGATTTTAAGCTTTTTAAAATAGATTCAAAGCTCACTGAAGTAGCTATATTTGAACACTAAGACAAAAAAAAAAAGCTATTTCTGCAACATATTCTTGCACTGTATCAATCAACAGAATTTAACTACATGTAATAACACATTAAAATTATACAGAAGTTTCTTTTCCATAAATAACAGAGAAAAGGCTTAGATTTCCTTGCTCACAATTTGCTTTAGGACACAACTTATAAACAGCAAATAAAATACACAGTAGATGCCTTAGCTAAATACTATGCATTACAAGACATTCAGTTAGAAGTCATAGTAGTCAGCTACTCTACAATTACAGCTTAGGACCCATTTATCTGCATGATAATTAGCAACCAAATGTAGTTTACACTGATTTAGGTTCTAAAATTCTATAACACTCCTTTTCACTCATATTTTCTCAAATTTGAGAGCTCTTTCATCCACAATGCAATTTTCAACTTCATGTGACAAACACAGTGAATTTTCTCCCTTAGAAATCAAGGAATTAAGCACGCATGTATAATACACCTGTTAAAATGTCAGCTCTCCAGAAAAACAATGGCCTTCCCTTCCCACTTTTATACAATTATCTGTTTCATTCCAGCAGAGCATAGTGTTTAGCCTCCTCCCAGTGTCCCACACAGTAACTTAAAAGGACTTCTACATTGTGCTACATAGTACTACTTTTCCTTTCCAAAAGTGATTAGTAACACCTACAAAGAAAAATAAATTTTGAATTCTCAGGCTGAAATTGCCATGAAAATGTTTCATTCAGCTTTAATCTTAAATCCAACCTTTACAATTTTTTTTTGGCTTATATCCTAATCCTTCTCACAAAACCCATTTTGAATGATTTAGTACAACGAAGGAAATACTTTTTCTTGAAAAGGAGATTCTTCAAGAAACATGCAAAAGAAAAAATTGTAAACAAATTATTAACAATTTCAGCAATCAGTGCCAGAATTCGTTTCATTTCTCTGCAGTAGAATGCTGCAAATTAAAGCTTTGCTGTCCTGTAGTCTGATGCTTAATTATAAAAAACACCTCTATTTAGAAGGTACTGGAAAACTTTTTAGAAATGCCAGAATATCTGGTATGTCAAAGTTACTCACTGTAGTGGACTTGAAAGCTATGTGAATACTTCTTTTTCTCTGCTGACCACAGAAAGGAACCTCAGAGTTTCCAAAAACACCCAGAGGAGTAAAGTGTATAGCTAATAAATTCCATTCAAAATTGTGAAGAAATTCTGACATTCTTCCGGAGCTTTTACAGATCTGTGTAAAATCCTGTTAAAATTCTCGAACAAAACACATTACCATATGAGATGCCCTATATGGCCAGGGGATTATCTTCTGCCAACATCTTTCTGAAGAATTCCAAACAAGAAAGAATATTTACTTTCATCTGGATAAAACATACACATTAATTACATATATTAGCTGCACAAATTTCTCTTCCAGTTAATCTAAAAACCTACAGAAAGTAGTTACGCTCACCTGTGTCACAGGAATAAAGAAGTAATCTACTTCAGTACTTACAAAATCTTGTCTAATATCGTTGAAGTCCTTTCCATATTTTTCCAATGCCTCTTCAAACAAACTAGCTTCTGATGCTGACCATTCTTCCATTTCATCTCTACACAAGACAGGTCCTCCAAGTGGCACTAGAACACTGATGGCACTGCTCAAATCATAGTTATGTTTATGCAGTGTATCCATTGCATGAAACTAGGAAGGAGAGAATGAAAAAAAAAGCTTGTTTAATTAGACAGTAGTCCAATTAACACAAATTCAGTGTATTAATTTCTATATGCTATGCAACAAGCATCAACTAAAGCTAAATATAGAATGTATTTTGATATCATAGGATTTCCACTGTGAAATATGAGGAAAATAAATTCTTTATTACTTAATCTGGGAAAGGAAACATCTTAATAAAATGTTTGCTAAAAATAACATTAGTTAATTAGCTCCTGCAGATTACCAGAAAACATTACTGGAGAATCTTTACTTGGTAGAAATTGGTTTCAAGTAACCCAGTGGAGACAATGGCCTATATTGATTGAGAAGCAATTTTAATTAGCAAAACTTCTAAATAGTAGCTGAAGAGCTCCTCAGATATACATATGCTAAATATTCTCACTTCTCAAAAAGGAAATAATTTATTGTTTTCATTATCATCACACAGAAAAACAAGTAAGATTTTTGCCCCTTGCTAAACACTGGAAATGGGTAAATTAGGTGTTTGGTTTACTTCACTTTCCCTTTAAGTGGAAAAAGGGAACAAACACGTTACAGCTTTCTTAACTCTACAGGTAACACTGGACACTCACAAATTATGATGAACGTTAAAAGGAAGTTGTTACTTAACAGACCCACCTGCATGGAAAATGAGGAACATGCAAGAAGCCTTTCCAACTCAGCATCCTGAAAGCCTACCATCACAACCTTAAATCACTGTGCTAAAGGTGGTATAAGAGGTATTAAGTGCAGTACAGTCTGTATGCGATTGCATGTCATTGATTTGCCACATGATGGACAGTGAACTCTAAGGGTAGCATGTAGCCTCTCACATAGCCCTAAATTCATCTTATGAAAACTGAAACTTTTCAAGGAAGGAATGGTCAGTATAGTGCATGCACTGAATTTCCAGTTGAGTTTCTGCATACAAAATGCAAATGATGGATTCTCCTTATCTTTTGCCATCTCCTGCAAAGTCTTTCTCCAGCTCTCCATATACCTCTTTGAAAACTATCAGAGACAAGATTCTCAAACTGTTTAATCCGCAAGAGATAATGTCACCGTTATCCTACAATAAGTCTCTTATGGTTCAAGCCACACTCACCAGCCTTGAGAAGAAGCCATTGTTAACATGAAGTATTCTAATATGGAAACACTGCAGCCCAAAGTTTAAAAGTCAAAATCTTTAGATTAGAGAATTAAATTACTGATCTATGGTTTACCATGTGGGCAGTGAGTAAAGCAAGCTTAAAGATTGAACTCTTATGATAAGTTTAAATTTACAACCCTCATGGAAAAGCAGTATATCCTGCAAATTTTCCAAGCTAAATCCAAATTTAATCACTGAAATCAATGTTCTCAAAAATTACAATACAATAAATCCTTGCTCTTTCTTTACATTCATTTTTCCACTTAAAATGAACAACTGCTTCTATAAAGGTGTTTTTTTTGTTGTTTTTTTTTTTTTTTTTCTTTCTGATACTGCTGAAATTGACAGAGAAATCTGTGGGAAGAACAATCTTTACTGAGCTGTTCTTCAACAGAAGACTACTGACGAGTTCCTACGGTAACACTATCTGCCTTCCACAGGTCTGTCAGCCTCCACTTAAAGGAGAGTCCCACATTACCATGAGTAAAATGCACCAGCAAAAGCAAGAATAACCAAAAGATATTGTCCAAGACAAAGTCCTCAAGTTTCTCTTTTTTATCTCTTTTTCCTCAAGGATGTGAGGACTACAAGAAACAACTAATGGGAACACAATACCCAAGGAGCAGGAGGCTGGGAAAAGCTGTCAGTCAGTGACTCTCCCAGATAGGGACTGGAAGAACACATGAGCCACCCACCCTAAGCAAGTCTGCCCAGAGCATACTCTCCAACACAAATGAGGGATCTCACCAGAGGAAAGATATTGTCCACACAGACAGAGGGAATTTCAAGCTCAAACTTTAACTGACAAAGAAAGAAGATGTCCACTAAGCCCAGAAAGGCAGGACAGAGCCAGGAAAAAAAGGAATAGCAGGGCATATTGTAAACAAGCTCTAACAGTTCCCAAAACAGCTGCAATTGCAGCAATCAGTTAAATAAACTAGACAGAAGTGCCTCCAAGATAGCACTCAAACTGGAAACTGAATATGGATATTATGAATTCAACAATTTTGACACGATTATCTTATGTGCCCCGTATACAGAAGTCTAGTAAAATTTCAAAGTCGTCACCAACAATTGGTGCAAAGAAACATATGTTCATACTTTTTAACTTTCAAGAGACATCCAAGAATAGAGCTCCTTTATAGTAAAATAGCATGGGTTCATCAGAACAAGCCCCCCACAGCCAGCACACAAACTGAATCTGTCAACCTCCTCTGCTTTAAGGGCACTCACCCTCAGTGTACACATCTTGCAACGTTTTGGAATTTGAAACAGGAGACCTTTCTTCTCAGAGACTGATTTCATTATAAAAAAAACCACTCTGTCTGGGTGCACCAGAAACACAACCTTTAGTTGTCTCACCAGAGTGTATCATTGTAACAAACAAACAAAAAGCAAAAGTACACTATCATCTAGGAAGTTAAACTCACATGGTTTCATATCTTTCATCAAGGTTTTCTAAATAACTTGGTAATTTCCTGCCTTATCTCATTACCTTCCCCAGATTTTCAAGATAAAAAAGGCTGGAAGTAGCCTCTCACTGTTAAGCTCTCAAGACCTTTCCTAATTGCATACACCTACCCTGAATTTACTTATGTTTATAAACTAAGCTATCGGATTGCTTATAGTCATCTCTAACTGGAACAACTAATTAAAAAGACTGGAAACCCACAGACATGGCATACAGAATCTCCATTAATAAAACTTCAGGTGCAAGGGTTATCCAGCACTAAGAACACTGACAGTTTAATTGTCTTAGTATTAAGCACCTACATCCCTTCCAAACCATAAATGAGACCCACCACAAGTTCTGCAAACGTCTGTACTAACTTTAACTGCTGTTCAAAATATGCTCCTAATTAACATGGGAAAATACGAAAGAATAATTACTAAAATGACAAATATGTCTTTTCTTAACTTAGAAGGAAGTACATTACAAAATAGGGTTTTAAAAAGCTTGTGGGGGTAGGAAAATGAGAGAGAACAGACAGACAATAATTAAATCTGGGGAGGTTCCTCTAGCGCCTCATTATAAGATATGCCTTTCATTAAGTGTAATGGAATTTAATGGATCATTTGCAATGCAGAAACTTTTATATGGCACTCAAACGTTAAATGCATCCCTTTATTAGCAGCACTGCACATTTACTTTCAAACAGAGAGAAACTGCTATAAGAATCAATCTATTCTCTTAATCATTGAATACAGTTAAGAAGGATGTACATTTTGAGAGATTTATTACAAATCCTTAATCCAATGCAATATTAATAAAAGAAAAAATGTCAAATGGAAGAACTGTTATGATGGAAAAACTGAAGTATTTAATGTGAACAGAATTATGCCAGCAAGGCCATATCAGCAAGCATGAAACAAAAAGCAGCCTCAGAATACAGAACAAACTCTCTTGAGCATTACTGAAAAAGTTACCTTCTGCCACTGCCTTTACTACACCACAGCAGTCCAGGCTAAGCCAGTTTCCTATTTAATAGCCTTTGAGAGTACATGGTAAAAATGTAAGAAATCTAATATTTTTCTCATCATACTAATGAATACAATTTACCCGGAATATAAGAAGTGCCCTACTGAATCAGATCAGTCAACCATGTATTGAAGTATTCTGTCCTTGTCAGCAGAACTAGAAAATTTCACTTAGAGGGTACGTCCTGGGAATTGCAAGTGCTAGATGATCAGCTTCTCTCTGGCTCTTACTATGGTCTTACTATCAACTCGTAGATCCATTGTCTATAAGTTTTCTAATTTTTTTTTTCCTGCTAGCGCTTCTTGTTCCTTCAAAATCTTGAGGCAATAGCAGAGGTGCTCTACTGTATAAGGCAATACCTCAATTCAAGATTTTCTAGCGAGAGTTTCAATGAGTGTCCTCTAGTTCAAACATTCAATTACCTGATATGCAATGGACCCTCTTTACTATCATCTCTATACTGTACTGCATAGATGTCCAACCTTTTGGCTTGCCTGGGCCACTCTGAGTAAAGAGGAATTGTTCTGGGCCGCATAAACATAGGTCACACCAAAAGTATTGCCTCCTCTTTATTTTTATGGAAACTACAATAAATGCAATGAGCATGGAAACTCTGTTTGATAGAGCAAATTCTCACCTACAGAACACTATTTTTCAATATAGTCACCACCATGAGCTATGCATTTTTGCAAGTGATGAACAAGAGCCTGCATGCCATGCTTGTCAAAACCTGCACCAGTGGAGGTGACCCACACTCACTGTTATCATTGCTGAAATGCACCACCCACCACCTCACTACGCTCACACCTACTGTTTGGTCTCTGGAAACATTCAGCAAGCATCAATGAATGTCCATGGCTGCAGCTTTTTCTGCATGGAGGTATTTAGCAGACTGCTCCTCTGCTGCCATCTGTTACACAGCAATAAATGTAATAGAATACTGGTAGGAAGGTTCAACCACTATTGCCATGCCACCAACATCTGCCTCTGATATTGTGGGTGAATAAAATAGGAGGCATTACTTCCAGAGCAGCCCTTGCAAAACATATAAGCAATATAACTTAACTGTTTGTATTTTTATTAAAGTGTTAAAAAAAGAGCAACAAAACCATAAAACTAGTGGGATTTTTTTTTACTCTTTTTTTCTTTTTTTCTTTTTTTTTTTCTTTTTTGCAAACCTAATGCATCAGTTTGGTTTGATTGCAATTATTGCTGTTCTTAGCAAGTTCTGAAGCTGCTCGTCAGAGATTTTTGATGAAGTTTTACTATTCCTGTCCTTCATCCTTCAAAATATCTGTTCATAAATGTATATACTGCAAGAAATTGATGGCATAAATAAAGCATGACTGTGAAGCAAGGGATGTTTTCCTGTGATAAGAGAGTTCTTATAAAACTCTGGTAAAGAGACATATCTAATTTTTCTTTTAGTTGAACATCTGATTGCAATTCTACAGATTCCATTTGAAAGTTCACAAGTAATACATTTATTGCAACTGAAAATAGAATCGCAAATATACAAGAAAAAAAATATTTTTTCCAGAAATCTTGAAACCTATCCACAGATTCCTTTATAGAATGGAGAGCAGGACTACATGTTTTTTTGCTGTTCAAAGGACTGCGCATAGCCAACGTATCAAAATGCATACAATCATTTTCCATGACTTACCATTACACTGAGCCCTCCCTGTGTCCTAGTTTCAGCCCAGACAGTGTTAATAGTACACTGATGGTTCGGTTGTTGCTGAGTGATGGGTGTGCACCTGGAACCAAGCCAGGATGCTCCAAGGGGAAGAATCTCTGCCTTTACAGCACGGAGCAAGGGGTGGCTGCATTGTGAGCTGTGCTGGGCCACACACGGTCCACCAGTTGGACATGCCTACTATACTGTATCACCTCTCTGTACGCGAACATTAAGAATAACAAACTCCTGCTGTGTCTTTGGAAACTAAAAAACCAAACTAATTTCTATGAAAGAGTAAGATTTTGTTCTCACGCCGCTTTCCTTTTAATCCCTACAGCACATCTAGTCATCTCAGCCACTATGAATATGCAAAGATAAACTTAGGTCTGTAATTAATATATTTTTAAATTTCCTCTAAAAGATGTAGTTGCTTATATCATAGTGACTACTTCAATGAACTAAGTAAGCATCCTAAGGATATCTTAAGTAAAATGTTCTTAAAAAAGTTGTTTACAAAATTCTATCGCTTATACTCTAGAAAATTTACAGGCATAGAGGTACAATCAGCTTTACTACAACATATTTTAAATGACACTACTCATCGATTCTACTAGAGCTCTATGCAACAAGCACTACCCTATTTCCTGCAAAAATTACCACATGTGAAGACGTTTAAACAGACCTCATTTGAAGCCAAGTGATTTACGGTACAATTACAATGGCAGCACTAAGAGGTTATAGAAAATGCACAGGATTTTCTACCATATACATGGAAATAATCCACACAGGAATCTAGGTGAATTCAAACATCTAGGGGACAAAGACTCCGGATTAGAAACATACTACTGAAATCACAGATGTAGAAAAGCTGTAGGGTTTTTAACAAACTACCTACCAGTGTGATGTCTCGGGAAGCAGCAGCTGCGCTCATGTGTAAACTAGGTTGCCTGACAGAACTACTGCAGTCCAATGCCCGAGCAAACGTGCCAACCGCACTGCAACAGAGAAAGAGTATAGATAGTAAATGCATAAAGATTTTAAAGATCTATACCTTCTTTTTGAAAGACCAGACTATACAATAACCACAAAGGTGTAATCTTATAATAAAAAGACACATACTGTAACTCTTAAGATTTCAGATCTTTGCTAATTATATAAAGGCAAACTACTGAATACTGCAGTAAAAATTCTGACCTCCTCCCCCAAAAGTAACATCCTACATGCAAGACAACTTCTTTGAAGTCATCTAGAAATGAAAAATACTCGTTCTTATATAGCTTATTTCCTTAGAACCCAAAGACTATGTGTTTTGCAATTATGACAACTTTTTCAAAATTAGAAAGCCAAACCATTGTATAATACAATTTTAAAACGTAGTTCACCAACATATTCCTGTGAGGAAATTAATAACATTTTATTCACTTCAGTAATACGTGTCGGCTATTTCTATTAGTAAACAAAACACATTAGCACCTCTAAAGTCATACTTTTGTCATAGCTGTAAAGTAATAATGAACATGCGGATCCTTCACCCTAATTAATAAGAGCATAGCAGGGTTACCAAAATGGGACATGATTTTCTCCAAACTTCTACCTTTTTGGGGCACAGAGATGGAGAATACGTGTGATATCTGAACTGCAACCTTTTCTTAAGAGTACATCCATCAGATATTATGCATGGTGATGGGAAAGATCTTGGGAATAATTTGACTGGGCTCAGCCCATCACAGAAGAAGTGAGCAAAGATATAATGATATGTGAGAAAGATAATTAATAAAACAAATCACGCCAGTACCCTTAGAGTTGAAAAAACATTCTTAAAGTGCATTGTGGCACTGTGATATTTGAAAAAATGATTTGCTCCAAATATAACACAATGCAAATCTCTCTAAATTGAAAGATCTAATTACAGTATCAAACATTTTTAATATAGCATAAACCTCTGGACTAAAGACTGGAATCAATTTCAGTAATTACATCCCACACAAGTTACAAGTGTGGGATTATATCAACAAAGTAAATCAACCTCAACAGACATCAACATACATAAACCGTCAGACTACTGCATACTACAACCTAATATTCAGTGTCAAAATAATGAGCATCAAGAGTTTTACTCACTGTGGGTTATTACAGATAGTGGAGAAACTGGTAACAACATCTGTTACTGAAACATTATCCTCAATCTCAAAACATTTAACACTTTTCAGTACACCGCCAAAAACATTTAAGACACAATTAAGCTTAAACAGCAGTGATTCACATATTGCAGACATTAACTGCTTCAATTTCTAAAGGCTGTGGAGTAAATAAGCAATATTCAAACACTGTTCTGTAATCTTTACTCCTTCTTTACAGTGATAGCAAATACGTGACAAACACCTACACACAGTTTTTTGTTTTTTGTTTTTTTTTAATACTTAGCTATATATAAATCAGTATCTGTCCACAGATCAATCCTAACCAATCTACTGGGAACATATATCCTGATAGTCAGTCAACCCCTTTAAACACTTTGGCCTTGGTGATGACTGTAGCTAACAATCTTTATTGTGATCATTCTGTTGCTACTGCTCAAACCAGTAAGGCAGCACGCAGCATGACTGTATTTCCCTTCGGCTGCTACCTACTAGCTTATCTCTTTTCTTGCATAATTAACACTACTTTATTTGACCATAATTCTAAAATAAAATCAGAATGCATTAGGAAAATTACAGAATAGTTTCTATCACATTAAACTGCTTACAAAATTTCCAGGCTGACTTCAGGGTAGAAGCATATATGGATGACATTGTCCAGTACATAAAGCCAAAATTAAGAGATGTGATAGAACTAGTTTCATTTCAAGAAAGTGATAAAAAAGATCAGAATTGAAGTACTGGTTGATATCACTGTACTGAGTAGGACAAATCATAATCATGATGATTGCTATGCTGAACTATGGTTTATGTGAGTGCAAAACATCCCAGAAATGCCATAAAGCACAGGCAGAGTGTTGTCTTAAGGAGAAAGGATGGGGCATCTGCAGCTGTATTTCAAAATCAACTTATAGGTCAACTTTCCTGGAAATTTCTGAAAGACTGAGTTTTTCTGACAACCCAAAAAACATAGAAATTCTAAAACTTTGACTGTTAAATATTTACCTAGTCTCAAAACTTAACACACTAATATGCTGCCCTCCATATAAACCAGCCATGCAGTCAAAATGAAAAGTTAAGTATTTACTTTAAAAATAGTCAGAAAACCCTAGCTATGGTTGTTTTTTCGTTTGTTTTCCCACTAAAAATACACACATAAGGAGTATATTGATATAAAGTCCATACATCTCCTTTATGTTCTTTCCTTGAGTGACTTTTTACTAACACTACCATGAAAGAGTGATTTAAAAATGTTAAAAAGAAAAAAATCCTCATCAGTGCTCATTTTCAAATGACACTATCACCTACACCTACCTGCTAGCAAAACAAATTTCACTGTTCAGCCAAAGTAGCCTAAGCTACCAAACTCTAACTATTCTTTTCATGGTTTTTTTTCCACTTTTAAGAGTATTCCTAACTAAAAACATTCCTGTTATTGTCAAACCTAGAGGAGAAGCTCAGAGAGGATTTAACCTCAGTAGAGATGAAGAAGGAGCCAGATTTTTCTCAGCAGTTCCCAATGAAAGAAGAAAATGCAATGAGCAGAAAATGAAACACCAAAAATTCCACTTAAACACGTGGAATTTTTTATTTCCTTTTTTCTTTTATTAGATTAGTATCCACCAGTATCACATACTAGTGGATACTACGTTCACAGGATCAGAGCCACCAAAATGGCCATTGGCATCCTGGGTTGTATCATCAACAGTGCTGCCAGCAGGAGCAGGGAGGTGTCCCCCTGTACCCAGCTCTGGTGAGGGTTGTACCTTGAGTACTGGGTTCAGTTTTGGGCTCCTCACTAGAAAGAAACTGAAGCCCTGGAGGTGCGTCCAGAGAAAGGCAACAGAGCTGGTAAGGGGTCTGGAGCACACATCCTATGAGAAGCAGCTGAGGGAAATGGGGTTGTTTAGTCTGGAGAAGAGGGGACTCAGGAGTGACCTTATTGCTCTCTACAACTACCTGAAAAGAGGTTGGGGCAAGGTGGGGGTCAGCCTCTGCTCTCATGTAACTAATGAAAGGACAAGAGTGAATAGCACCAAGGGAGATTCAGGTTGGATGTTAGGAAAAATTTCTTCTCTGAAGTAGTGGCCAGGCACTGGAATGGGCTGCCCCGGGTGGTGGTGAAGTCACCGTCCCTGGAAGTGTTCAAGAAATGTTTAGATGCTGTACTGAGGGACGTGTTTTAGTGGGGAAATATCGGTGGTAGGTGTACAGTTGGACTAGTTGATTTTTAAAACTTAGTGTTTCTATGGTTCTATGAGATACATAAATGGAGAAAAATAGCTTTTTGCTCTTGAGGCACTAAACAAATTCCAGACTACATACACAAGGCCAAATATATACTTTCATGCAAATGGACAACACAAATAGAAAAAGAGTATTTTATCACCGCCTAACAAACAAAGTATGCTTGAGTGACTGAAAAAGCTGTTGTCTATAACATCAAGAGTAACTCTTCTTTCATCTAAAGCAGACTGAAAAAAAACCACATGGGAATACATACTGCATCAGGAACATCACGTTTAAAAAAGATCGTACAAAAAGGTTTTTTAAATGCCCTCAAGCAAAATTACACATAAGAAATCACTTAGAAAAAAGTTCTTATTGTTTTTGTAAATTTGAAATTCTGTCAATTTCCAGGCAAAAGACAAATAACATCTCACTGGAAATCCAGCAGGCACAGCTAATGCCCAGATAACTGCAATGAAGATATAGCAGAAGGATCTTCTGAGTCTGCAGGAACAGATTAATCAGACCATAATACCAATTCCATACTCAAACAACTTTTACTGGTCCGGAATAATGAAAGCCTTTACCTGCAAGCACACAATACACTGAATGTAAAGCTGTCCTAATCATCACAGGTGAATTTTTAAATCAGTAAGTCTGTTACAGAACCACACAAAAAAATTCTGATCTTGAAGCCTGTGAAAGCAAACATATAGAGAAGCTTGGAAAGTGTTCCTCTCAGTTCAAAAGCAGCAAAGATGAGTGGAAGTTTGTGGAAGAACATCAATAAAGCAACTGTCTCTAACAAGATGTTAGTCAGACATCATTAGTGATTCACCTACCATAAGGTCTCTGATAGTTACAGTTAAGCAGCTATAACCAAGACTCATTCTCTCTATAAAAATATCCTCTGAAGTTTATCGATTTCTACACGAATGCAGACTTTGTCAGGGCATACACAGCACTGCATATGATGTCATAACTAAGGGGAAGAAGAGATTCTCTCTTAAAATTTCAATCATTTGTTCTATTACTTCCCAGTAGATTGCCTACTGGCACAATTGCTTCCAGAGGAGAATATTTTCAACTTGACAGTATACTACACTTAAACTCCCCACGGTGGCTGCAAAATGGGAAGTGAAGGGATGTGAAGGCAATGAACAAACTCCGCAAAGACATACAATCAGTTTTGTAAATCTACATCTTAGGACATAAGACCTTCCACTGATCATGAGAAGTTGATGCAATTGTTCCAGATTTCAGCAAAACTTTTGATATTCTTTCTCACAGCATCATTCTGGACAAAACGTCCAACAAACAGCTAGACAAGTACACAATATCATGGGTGAATAACTGGTTGACTAGTCAGGCTTAAAAGGCGAAAGTAAATGCAGTTACATCAGGTTGGCAGTCAAGTCATTAGTGGTCCCATTTTGGGGCCAGTTCTCTTCAATGCTTTCATCAATGACAAGGACACAGAACTTGAAAGTACACTAAATAAATCCACAGGTAACATTAAATTGGAGGGAGCCGTTGACTCAAGAGCAGAGAAGACTTGCAGAGAGATTTTGACAAATTAAAGGACTGAGCAATCGCCAATCCAGCAAGTGTTGGTCTCTGCACCTGCAGTAAGGCAACCAAGGATATACAATATAGACTGGAGAATGTGCAGCCCTGTGGAAAGAGATTTGAGTGTTCTGGTTTATGGCAAGTTGAACATGAGTCAGCAGTGTACCCTGGTAGCCAAAAAGACCAACCGCACTTCGGGGTGCCCCAGGCCTAGCAGTGCCATCTGGGTGAAAGGTTATCTACTCTGCTTTGTGCAGCCTCACCTCCAGCATTTGGTGTAGGTATGGGCGCCACAATATAAGGACATAAGTTATTAGAGAGCATGCAACAGAGGGCTTCAGAGATGGTGAAGGATCTGGAGGACAAGGTGTGTGAAGAGCATTGAGATCCCTGGGTTTGCTCAGCCTAGAGCAGAGGAGCTGAGAGGAGTCCTCATGGATCTACAGCTCCACAGAGCAGAGGGGCCGTGCTGAGCTCTGCCCTCTGTGACAGCAACATGGCCCAAGGGAATGGCATGGAGATGTGTCAGAGGGGCAGCTGGGGCTTAGGGAAAGATTCTGCACCGCAGGGTGGTGGGCTTAGCACAGGCTGCCCTGGGCAGTGGGCACTGCCCTGAGTTGCAGGAGTTGAAGGAACATCTGGACAGTGCTCTCATCAAGTTTGAATTTTGAGTGGTCCCATGCAGAGCCAGGAGTTCGGCTCCATGTTCTTGGTGAGGTCCTTTCAACTCATGTCATTCTATGATTTTGAGACTCCAATTAAGCTGGAAGAGTAAAATAGTCAATCAGCAACTCATTTCACTGCACACGTAAGCTGGAAAGTATAAAGCAATTTTTCCTTTTTTTCCTCTTCTACGGAACTGTTTTTTAAAAAAAAGAGAGAAAAGAAGAACAAAAACAGCATTAAAAGATTATTTGCCTAGCAAAATTTGAGAATATACTCTGCAATCAGGTTAGAAAAAAGAACAGAGAACAAATCAGGATAACATTTCTATGTCAGTCACAATCAACAGTACTCTGTTGGCATTTTTCTAAGTGAGAACAGAACTTTTGTTATCTATTCCTGTGAATTGAAGGAAAAGAGTAACATGCTCTATTGTGCAAGTGTAGAATCATCCTTCAGTAAAAACATTTTCTAAAATCTGTCAAAACTCTGTAAAGTGGAGAAATTATTTTAAAAGGTATTTGTGAATTCCAAGGGCTTTGATGGGCCTTAAATTAGTTTGCATAATCATATATTAATCTACAAAACTGAACTAACCAATTTTTTTCCACTAATAAAAAGCATCACTTCACAACTGAATTGCACTGCATATTAGTCAACTTACATGCAAATCTGACAAGTTTTGCATTCATTGCATTTGTTTACACCTTCTTTATTTCTTCTTTATATTACACCATGAAATTCAAAACACTGTAGTACAAGACAAATATTAACACTGAAATCCTATTTCAAATTACTCTGATAGCAAAACAGAACGATGTCTACATTTAAATATCAAAATCCACTGCAGTCTTAAACACAGGCAGTCTAGCACAAATCACTCTTTTTCTCTCTCTTCTGCACTGGTAAACTCAATAAATATTCAGAAGTTTGTGTTCTGATTTTCTCTTTTAGCTAACTGTGGGAAACAGAAGGGCTCACAATATGGTAAACAAGTTGAGTAACACGATAAAGGGGAATAAATAATCAGTAGAAAAAGGAAAAGGATTCTTTTTTTCATTAGAGGATTTTAATCTTACCGTGCTACAACTAAAAACTGGTCAATCTGACGGTCTGTAAGGGGGCTATCTGGATCCCATATTTTTACTTCCAGCTTTGCCTGTTCTCTGTCATCTAATTCTCCTGTCAAAAGGTAGATGGGACAAAACACTTATTACTCACAATGTTTTTCTCTGCGTACTTCTTGAACTACTTTTAAAAGAGACATTGTACATTTTTATATATATAAACATATGGAGTACTTAATAATCAGCATCTAAATTCCATACTGAAACATTTGTAAAGTATCTTCCCTTAACGTCGGTATTTTAATTTATTTTAAGGAGGCATTCTTAAAAGGTGCAATATCAAAGAACTTTAATAAAATGTTATCACAAGCTTGAAACCAAAACGTAAATAACCAGTGGGGATTTTAAATTGCTTCTTAACTATATCAAAGTTTCACTTAAGTCACATTAAAATTAATTTTACACTTAACCAGTTAGAGCAATTAAAAATTCAATTTGTAATCTGAATACAACTCAAAAACAGAAATCATTACGGAACAATGCTACCTACTACATTTAATTATTTTTTCACCTCTTACTCGCAGCCTTTACATTATCTGTATTACTAACATTAATCATACTACTACAATTGCAGTGTATATTGGCTACTTAAACCCACTTACAAAATAATAAGGCTACAGCACAATTAAGTTACCATACTGTACATAATCATTTTCTAAGCCCAATTGTATACACAGAGCAATCTGTGTACACACACGGCTGAAACAACAATGGAGTTTTCAGAAATTTAATTTGCACTCTGTTCGTTATTAAAAAGCACAATTTTTCCAAGCAATACACAAAGTATAAAAACACTAAAATGATTCACATTCATATTGAAGCCTAAATCTTTTCTTCACTACTATATCAATAACTACTACTGCAAAATGAGAAACACAACAGGCTGCTTAAATAAGCAACACACCATCTACTAGCATAAGAATATCTGCCCATGCAACACGGCCAACACAGCTGGAACCACAACAAATGAAGAGCAAATCACCATTCATCTTTGGTATTTTAGAATATAAGCATATTCTTCCTTCAGTGTAGATGTGATGAACTCAAGTGTTCAGTTAGTTTCTAATGCTTCTCTCCAGCTTTTGTGAGATACTGCAAGAATAAAAACCTGCCTTTTCCCTCAAAAAGTTAACTTGTGTAGGTATTTCTCATCTCACTGAGCACAGAGAAAATATCTTTAGCCTCTGTAATTTCTCATGACTTAATGGGAATGGATAGTCTAGATAGTCTATATATGCATAACATCACTAAGACTTGAATAACAGTGTACTCGTAAGAGTCTGGAATCAGACTGCAAAACAAGCACCAGTTCTGCTGAAATCCTGTTAGGTATGGCACATTTGCTTATTGCATTAATTCTGCAAGAAAAGCCATGGTATATATTCATCCCTGCCATAAGCACAAGTTAGCTAAATATCATGATGCAATTCTAATGTGTCAGGAACACTCTTAGAAAAGCTAATCAAATTAACTTTTTCCAATGCTCAAGCAATAAAGCCTTGTCTGTCTAATAGGACTTACGCTTCTGTTTAAGTTAATTCACATTCAGAACTAGAGATAAGATTTCTAACACTCTCAAGTATGATTTTTTGTCTATAAACTTATTCAATGGTCTACACACTTGTCAATAAAATCATTTATTCCATCTGTGGCAGACACATTGTGGGTGATGTTCTTTATTTTATAAATAACCTCAGAGCACTTGATTTCAATCTGTTAATATAGTTTTAAAGTACCCTTCATATCACTTAACTGTTTCAGAACATCACATCCTGGAGATCTTAAATGTAGAAGTACAACAGTACCCAATACTTGGATAGGCCACTGTTCACAAAAAGAAAAACTTCATACAAACATAACACAGATATTCAACCAAAAGATGTCATTCTGCAAAAAGATATTTGAAACTAACAGATGTCCTACTTCAACTAGAGGTAATTAATTTTCTTTTACTACAAAATCTTATTTGAACTGCTGATAAAAGTAAATCTGAAAACTGCAAAACTATAGTTTGTATACATAGATAAAAGCAACAGAATCTATACCAAAAGAATCCATATGACATACAAGATAATTTTTGCAGTGACATTTAATATTTCAAATATGGTAGACAGGGAGGTATCCAATATATATGTAGTCTCTGACAAAAAGCTGTTACAAGATATGCTTTCTTTCTGATTATAATTATTGTTATTTGCCAAAATGGCAGGAATTGTCACTTCAGTAGGAAGAAAATGAACCTAAATAGTTTAAATTGCAGACAACCAGAGCAGCTGAAGTCTTTTCTTCAGAAACAAAAATTGCATACATGTCCTGAAGAAATCAGTTTAAAAAGATCCCATAAAATAAACAAGTCTTCTTTTCAGAGGCATTCATTCAAAATCACAGAATTTCCAGAGTTTGAAGGGACCTCTGGAGATTATCTGGTCCAACTGCCCTGCTAAAACGGGTTCCCTACAGTAGGCTACATAGAAATGCATCCAGATATCTTGAATATTTCCAGAGAAGGAGAATCCACAACCTCCCTTAGCAGCCTGTTTCAGTCTTCTGTAACCCTCAAAGAAATTTTTCCTCATATTCGTATGGAACTTCCTGTGTTCCAGTTTCTGGCAGCTGCCCGTTGTTCTACTGCTGCCCACTACTGAAAAGAGTCTGTCCCCATCAATTCAACACACCCACACTTTACATATTTATAAACAGCAATGAGATCCCCTCTCAGCCTTCTCTTCTCCAGGCTGAAAAGACCCAGGTTACTCAAGTCTTTTCTTGCAAGGGAGATGCTCCAGACCCTTAATCATCTTTGTGGCCCTCACTGGACTCTATCTAGAAGATTCTTGTCTTTCTTGAATTGAGGAGCCCAGAACTGGACACAGAACTCCAAATGTTGTCACACCAGAGTAGAGGAGAACACCTCCCTCAACTCACTAGCCACGCTCTTTGTAATGCATTCCAGAAAAGATCTGATCTCAGTGAACTCCTACCCGTTACTCTTCAGCTTTACATCTGTGAAATGGGTACAATATTTCTTAGCTATATTGCAAGGATATGGAAGATAGTTGCTTAACATTTCTTACCCTCCCTTAGTCCAGCACAGTGTGCAACAATGAAATTTCCATTACTGAAATACAGGATCAGACTTAGAAGACAGCTTTTAGCTGATTATTATCTGAACTGTTGGAAAGTATATTAACAGCAGGTAATCCTATATCTTTTAGATCACAGCTTTACATGCTATGTAACACTTCAAAAACAGAAAACCAATAACTGAAAATGAGATTTCAATTCAGGAACCACCTTCTTAATCTGACATGTAAGACTGCTGGAAAACAGTTTCTTTAACCTACAGAAGAAAAACAGTATCACACTTGTTTGTTTTTCTTGCAGTGTTTAGTAATGAACAAAGTTCCAGATATCAAACTTGCTTGTCTAAAGTAAAATCTAAACTTTCTCCTCCAATATCACTTCCTTAGTTCCACTCTTAAGCATTCAGCATATTTCTCCTGTCTATAACGAATATACAGAGGTTAATTATCACAAGACATCACACAGCTTTTCATGAACAACCGACAGCAGGATGGAGGGGAGAGAAAACAAGCTATAAAATTTTCCATGTCACTGGGAAAAGGAGTTTTACATTAGGACAAAAACATCTTTCAGACTGTTATACAAACTATATTTACTGACACTTCATGAGTTCAAGTCATCTAGCTATTTACAATGAATTCAGTAAAGTTGATCTTAACCTATGGAAATCACAATCTTTCTCATTAAAGCTCTGCAGACAATTCTTATTACTCATTTTTTAAATGACTTCCAGTTGTTGCTAGTATTGGTAATAAAAAATCATCCAGAAAAAGATTCAAAACCTTAAACTCAACTTGATACACATGCTGCTAACTTCTCTGATGAAGTTACCATGGGAAAGCTTAGATTACTTGGATATTATAAGCAAAAGGAAAGCTACCTGTTATTGTTCAGTTACAGCACAATTTTTTTCCGACCTCATTAATTTGCCTGATAGTAGTATATACAAGATATTAATTAGTCCTTCAGACAATGTGTTCTATAATTTATAGAAGTGATATTCTATAACTTAATACATTAACATAACACACAAAAACACCAGTAGTGAAAAACAGTCTACATTAAGATTACATGTATAGAGACCCAGAAGGAAAGTTACCAGGAGATAGAAGCACAATTCTTGGTTTCCAGCAGGAGGTTTAAAACAACTGCTGACCATTTTTTAAGCCAGTAAACCACATATACTCCAATTGCCTCCCACCCTCTGGAGCTCTACTCTACAAAAATTTTCAGTCATTCTTCACTTGACAAATCTCTTCCAAATCAAACTTCCAACTCCATAGACTTTAGTGCTCTCCCAGTGCTTATAAATTAGATGTTGGTGAACAAAAGGCAAGACCTCACAAAGCTCTCAAAAGTTTATTTCTAGAAATCTAGAACTTGATGAATTAAACAGAATTACTATTGGACTGAAAACAAATTCAGTTGTTCCCAGGCAATAATGACCAACTTCTCCATAGTGCTGCATCAAGAATGGCAGGAACGTCTGGAAGAAGAGGACCGGAAGAAAGTAACTAATAAAATTGTCACTTTCACAAAATCCTGCAGACCAGTACTCAAAAAGAAACTTCCACAGACCTGGAAAAAGACAATAACATCCTCAAAACAGACTACTCCTCGCTTTATAGTCCTTACATTGAAGCCACATTTTTAAAAAATAGTCCTTTCATTTTAACTTTTTATGGCAAATCTAAAGGTAATGACACATCCACATAGTGCATAAAATCAGAAGGCCACCTTCTGGTTCAATGGCAAGGGTAATTATTCTAGAGATACCTGAAATTCACCTTTATTTTGGAACTGTCTTCTTGAACTCCTTTGGTATCTATGAATAAACCTCAACAGCGTGACCTGCAGCAAGATTCCTGTTCTCTTGCCCCCATTTCAGCTGACGTTTTGTTAAACTTAGCATTGTGCAGTGGTCTAACACTAGCAACTACAACAATTTTTCCTTAATTCCTGAAAGAACCATGCATGAGGTCATGCAGTTTTCAGGTAAACAGGGTGAAAAATAATACTATAAGTAAAAACATTACCATACTATATATAGGCATTAAGAATATTTTAAATACTTGTTTTGGAAAGAGTGATACCATATCACATGGACACTGTGTTCTTCCAAGAGAAACAAACAAAGAAAATCCCACACCATTAAATTATAATAAAATCCCTAGTCCTGCAATTTATTTTTTTACATAAGCAACGTTATGAATATGCGCAATATCTGGCCACAGTACGCTAAGGATAAAATAGGACTATTTGTTTGCATAAATTTAAACCAAATATGTAATTCAGATAAGAACTTTTACTTTAGGAGGAAATATATTTTGAATTATTCAAGTGTAAAACACATTTCATCTACATCTGACATTTGTTTTTCATCTTCTACAAAATAAACTTGAAAGAAAATCATACTTTTAAAAATGGTTACAATAAAATGGCAAAGGACACAAAAACTGAACATGCAATAAGCCCATTTAGGCAAAGTTACTGAGGTGGAAAAATACAGCAAAGTCAATTAAACCCTAAGATGTTGTGACTTGAAAAGCAATTTGTGAGCTCACTGCATGGCATTACTTTGGATAATAAGCACATACACAGCATACAATACATAAGTGTATCGCTGTCTACCACACAGAACTCATTTGATATTTGAACAGCCTCAGACAAGTCTCTACAGCCATAATAAAGACATCTTTCCAACAGCAAACACATACAGTCTTCCATATCAATAACACAACACAGATCATTCATCATGGGCTGAAATCAGTATGCCAAGAGAAAATAGCAGTTTGACCACCTCCTTCAAGCTGTTGAAAAACACAATGCTCATAAAAAACATATGAAAAGAATGGCAACAGATGTGCATCTCCTTGAGATGGAAATCATAGCTCTCTTGTTACGAATGCTAAAACTCTGACTTCTCCAAGTCTTCAACAAATTTAAGAATTATAGCCTTGCTTTTATAGGAGGGGAAAAAAAAGACCACTCCAGCAAGCAGAAACACCTGAATAACTGCCTTCAAACTGTTGAAGTTTTTATAAGATGTAATTTCCAACTCTTCTAATTTATCATTTGACTGACAACACAAAAGTTGTGAATTATCTGAGAATCAAAGTTTAGAAACATCCAAGTACCACATCATATAACATAAAAATACTAAAAGAAGCACGCAGTTAATAAACCATAGAATTATAGCAAAATGCAACAAATATTTTAAAATTATTAAGTGACCTAAAAGATAGGTGCAAATTTCGTTTCAAATCTATTTTTACATTTGTAACAAGACTCCATAAAACACCACATTTCATTAAGCAAAGTTACTAATACCTAATTGGGCTTCTGTACTATATGTGGCCACAGTGCTGAAGTACAGATTTCCCTTGTAGGTAAGCAAAAGTAAATGAAGTCTTTACCTAAAACAGGCAAAAAGAGGTCATTTACACGTGTTTTGTTTGTTTGTTCAATTTATAGTAAAACTGAGAGCCCATAAACATTCATTTAATTGTTCACTACAGAAATCACACAGCTGTCAACAAAGTGACTAGTAAGAAAGATGTAAGTGGTATTATAGCTCTTTAAGAGTTTGACACATCAACACTGTAAGAGTATTTTACTACTTTAGATGATCATGGATTTGACAGTTAGTTACAAAAACATTACTTCACTGAGTTTAGTAACAAGAAAAAAATATCTACAAATCACACAAGAGATTACTATATTTAAACTTGCTAATGATCAAGAAACAGCTCCTTCTGAAGAAGATAACAGAAAAACTTTTGATGTTAAGTCAAAAGTGCAACCAAGCGAAACTTCATTTGAGAACAAAATATAATTGAGAACACGTAAGAAAAAACTTCATTTTTGTGTATTTATTGCCTTTGTCAAGATTCACCACATCTACTCTTAAACACCCTCTAATCTATTCAGGTAACCATTATCAGGTGAGATGAATGACATCTCAGCATTATTTCCCTGCTTTGATCATAAAAGCAATCCTACTGAGTTAGCAGAACTGTGCCTTTTATGTTTGGCATTCTATCCCACAAGCAAGAACACCTGAATCTGGTTGCATTATTCTTTATTTCGTACATCTTCTGATAAAATGCTTGCTTCAGTGAAATAGGAAATTGTCATCATCTATTTGAACCAATGACCCCCAAAGACCTCCCTCCTTCTGGCCTACTCTAAGACAAGCAGAGAAAGTTCAGAGGCTACTTCCCTCTACAATCTACTTTCTGGCTAATGATTTTGTGTTAAATCTCAGGAAACAGCTCATGTTTTTACAAGAGAAAAAACAAATTTTTAAAGGCTGCTACTTGCTCTGTTACCTGAATCACAGAGTAGGCACATGCAAAGCTTTTTAGTGTATTACCATTTGCATGATGAAAGTGTACAGAAGATTTTTGGTTAAGTATTAACGCTGTTATGACATTAATGTTTGAACTTGCTGATCTTTGAGTTCCTTATGTTTCCAGGCTAAGATTTGCTAAACGCTCAAGGTGCTGTCTCAAGGCTTAATAGAAAAGTCAGGTGATATTGAGCATGCTAATATCAGCAGTGACTGAGTACGTACTAAGAATTTATTCACTACTCAGCATCATATCAGGAGGAAAGAGAGGTTCCTCTTGAAAAAGCAAAACAAAACAAATCCAAACATATCACAAAAGAGAGCAATACAGACCTTGTTATATAAAACAGAGCTAAAAAAAAATCTGTCAAAGTTTATAGCAATTTGAATATACTCAAAACAATTTATGAAAGCATGCTTTTTAACCAAACAATAGTAATAATTATGAACACAAAACTAACAGTTAATTGTTTTGGGGTATTTTTGTGTTTTTTTTTTCTCTCCAGGTGGTAGCGTATGTTTTGGTTATTCACTTATCTTAGAAGTTACTGATCAGAGACAGTTGGTAGCTGCACCAAAACCCATCTATAGCAGAGAACTAGGCACCTTGCTCCTGGACTGTACAGAAGAGATGCTTGATATAAGCAGCTCTCTGCTCAAATAAGTGTATCTGCTCTCTGAGATGAACACTGTATATAGGAGCAGAATGTTATCCCACAACGGAAACAGATTTGAAAATAAACAACTATTATATTGACAGAAAAAGCACTTGAACATGTGGTTAAAAGAGAAAGGATCTTATTTAGTATCACTCTCATAAGAAATCAGTAGTGTATAATCTGCTGTTCTTCAATACAATAAAAGTAACTAAAAAGACTCACAATCTTCAAATTGGAGCACATGACACAGGGGGAGAGGGAAGGATTTCACTCAACCATCATATTATTCCTTGCCTGACTAACCATGTTGTCTTACACAAAGATGCTCATAATAGAAGTAGTATTAGACTGTTGAAATCTGGTCTGGTCTTTATATACTTAGTAAAGACTATAGTGTAACTCATTACTACAAATAAAAGCAGTGTAGATACAAAGTTTAGATATTTTTGATGAAATTTTAACATAGCTTGTATTTGTTTATTATAAGGACTGCAGGAGTAGAGGATTACCATTCTATAAATAAATTATGTTCTTCATATTCTTCTTAAGCACTCACATTTCTAAAGGATTTCAAAAGGTAGGTTATCTTCTAAGTCTACCTAATAGTGCCTTCTCGTGCACTATCAATTCTCAACGGCATCTTTACCCATCATCTGATTCACAGCAGACAGAATTCTGCACGCTAGCTCATTGAGCAACCATTTGTATTTTTCCCACATTTGTGTCCCTGTATCATATTTCCAAAATATTATTTAAAACATCCTCAAAATAAAAGGATTTCTCTCTTGATATGACCCTCTATGGTACTCATACCTAAGAAATCCACGCTTCATAAATGCTTTTTAAACATTCCTTCTACTTATTTTTCGTCTTTCACACATAAACATGTCAGTCTTTGTGACTTCCAGGCATCCAATTGGAGATATGCAACTTAATTTATCAGCATTTAGCAGCTGTATTTTCAAAGTATTAAACCATACCTTCTTTATTTTGCATCTCTTTTGAAAACTCTACCTCTAAAGTAGAAATTTTGCTAGACAACATCCTGACAAAGCTCATACAACATCAGCAACAAACAAAGGGAGATCAGAGGCAGAAGAAATATTGATGGTAAAACCTAACTATGTAGGGAAGTGATATCATGAAGTTTATAAGAAAATTTGGGATTCTATGACTAACCACCACTTCACTTAACCATACATCTGTTGAAATATATCTTAAACTACTACTGAAAACATTACTTTTTAATCTGATTATGCGTCAAATAATCAACTATAATTGAACTACGCTCAAACTGAAAGGCAAAATATAAATACTTCAGCATTCTTCAATGTTTTTCATTGGGAAAATACTGTTCAAATTGACATCAGCTAAACTTCAATAGTCCAGTATTTCTGCAAATCTAATCTTACATTTTAATCTAGTATCCAGAATTATGATTCCAGCTTGTATCAGGAATCCAACAGTCTAAGTTACATTCCCCATGCAGTCTCTTCTGAAATACGTGACCTCCAGTAAGCAAAGAGGCCCAGAAAATTTGAGCTCTCTCCACCTTCCCCTCCATACATGCATTCAAACACACCCAAACAGAAGTCCCTTCCCCAAAGTGAATGAGATGTAATGGAGTTGCTATAAACACTGATTCAGAAGTTTTCTTTCTTGCTTGTTTTAGTTTACCTTTGTTTTGTTTTTCGTTTTTAAGACTGAATCCTTTTGGAAATCACTGGGTAAGTACTGCAGACATTCATCAGATAATAAAACTAATATATCAGTATTTGAAAGCATATATATAAATGATATATTCCATCTTTTGGAAGGCTGCTTTACAATGATGCCAGTCAATGACCACCTCCTCATAAACTTATCTGTACACTTATCTATTGACAAGTAAGCATATAGTGACATGTATGGACTTTCAAAGTTAGATATACAATATCTTAATGCATGCCCTGTTTTAAATAAATCTTTCAATCTTCTAAAAAGAAGGTATTCTTTTCTTTTAATAAATTAGGAAGACAAAGTTACACAATTCACCCATGGGAGGAGAAAAACAGACATGTTTTATCATCCGAAGTTTGGCCTATGCATGAAGTTTAAGTTTTCTTTTTAAAGGAGAAATGGTAAGGTCAGTTAAAAATAAATAAATAAATCCATTCCCACAAAAAAAAAAAATCATCTAGTCCTTCAATAAACAAAAAAATAAGTAGTTCATTTAGACAGAAAATAAGTTATCAGAATATTGTAAAAAAAAATTAAATTTTTAGTCTCCTGGAATCTACCAGTGCATTCATATATTCATATCAAAATGGATTAACTCCCAAGCTGACAGCTTACACAGAGACACCGCAACAGCTGAATCATCTTTTCCTTTAAGGTCTGAAGGCTGCAGAAACACAAATTCACAGTTAGCCAAAACACTGTGGATTTGGCTATTTTTATCCTTCCAAAACAAAATTATTTTTTCCACAAGCCACTGCAAATATGTGTAGACAACAACAAAAAAAAAGGGTCTCTAATGCCATCCGATCTTAGGTTTGTGGACAAATTTTGCTTCTGAATCTTAACAACTGATGAACTCTTACTGCTTACTGAAGATATCAAGAGGACTGCATCACTTGCTACACTTTAGGGATTAAGGAGTGTGAAAAAACAAAGATATTAACACAGACTGAAATCCTGTCTTAATAATAGTAGATTGATCTACTAATTTAACTGAAGCAAGGATTTGACAGAATCACAAGATTTGGAAGGCACAACTGGAAACCATCTAGTCCAAAACCCTCTGGTAAAGCAACCTACAACAGGTTGCACAGGAGCGTCCAGGTGGGTCTTGAATATTTCCAGAGGTGACTCCACAACCTCTCTCAGCAGCTTGGCCAGAGCTCTGTGACCCTCAGCTTTTCTTCATATTCAAATGGAATTCCCTTTGTTTCAGTTTGTGCTCATTGCTCCTCGTCCTGAAATGAGCCTGATCTCATCTACTTGACTCCCACTCTTTACATATTAATAAACATAGATAAGATCACTTCTGTTTTCTCCATGATGAACAGCCTCAGGTCTCTCAGTCTTCCCTCATAAGGGAGATGCTCCAGTCCCTTAATCATCTTTTTGGCCCTCCACTGGACTCTCTCTAGAAGATCCCTGTCTTGAACCAAAAGCCCAGAAGTGGACACTGCTCCAGCTGTGGCCTCACTAAGGCAGGGGGGGAAGATTATCTCTCTCAACCTTCTGACCAAGCTCTATGTCCAGCACCCCAGGACACCATTGGCCTTCTTGGCCACAAGGGCACACTGCTGACTCATGGTCAACTTGTCTATCAGGATATCCAAGTCCTTTTCTGTAGAGCTCCTCTCCAACAGGTGAGCCCTTAACCTGTAGTTAGGCATGCAGCTATTCCTTCCTAGCTGTAGGTTTCTGCACTTGCCATTGTTGGACCTCAAAGGTAAATTCCAGAATTTAGTAACTTTTTTTTTTCTAGAAATCAAGTTCCTAAATGTTAAATTTCCATGAAAGAAAAAAACATTCACTTTAGATGTATTATTTATTGCTCCTGAATTAGTCTCTATTGTTAATAATATTTCCTGCTGTATACTGCTACTTAAAAGCTTCCTGTTTGGAAGACAATGGCAACTCATCCTAAAAGCCCTCACAATTCAGTCAACCATTTCAAATCACATTGATGCTTTCTGGTTTCCTCATTAAGTATATTAAGACTGTCGTTCTCTTAATCATCTGAGAAACATTCTTCCTGAGCATAAAAACATCTATATAATATTTCCTTTTTTGTGAAAGGCATATCTTACAGCAAGAATAGCAGTGTATAATATTCTTGCCATTGCCTTGTTCCTAAATAAGTCTGTACTCTTTATAAACAAATCTAGAGTAATCCTCCTATAGCTTACTTTTTATTAAAATAAGTAGTATTACACATGAGCTACTAAACTGCATCTAGCCTCCTGTTTGCCAGAAATTGAATAATTCCTCTTTAATATAGTTCATTAAATAAATTCTGCAGAAATACCTGTTTTGTACATGAGACAAGTATAGTATGCTAAGAAGTCCATCCCTAATAGAGAACATTCCATTTAAACTTAAATCTATGTATCTGGGCATTCAGAATTATTTTTAGTTAAGTTATAGTACTGTTGCAAAATCATCTTTTTTTAAATTAATCAAAGAATATATAAATATCGTTTTTAAGAACATTGGTATATCTAGATATTTCTCAGGAAACTTTTTCTTTTGTTGGTGACCAATGTAGAACACACATTTCACTGAAGAAAATTTAAAATTTACCAAGCAAGATACTATAATTCAAGACACAGACAGCTACTCATGCAACAACATCCAAACTCTAATTAAATATTGTATTTTAAATTCTGTTTTAAGAAAACAAAGTTCCTATGTAGTATAAGACTAAAGCACACATACTTCTTGTTCAGTTCTGCTAAAGAACGATTTGATGTAAGCTAATATTTTAAAATACGTAATCAAAATGGCACACATTATATAAGCAGAGCCTGTATTAAGAGGAAGAGCAAGAATACACTTTTCACTTATTCTGTGACTATGTTGTTATTCTACAGAATGGGTTGGACCTCTTTTTTTTTCCCCCCATGAGGCCTGCAAGAAAGATCTAATTGGACAGTACAATTACATAAAAAAACAGAATGTGGAAATTAAGTGTCTTTTCAAGAGCTATTCAAGCAGCATTGCTCGTTTCTTCATAATACCTACTGATATTCATAGATATTGTAAGACAGTTTTCCAAGACCTAATACTTTATTTTCTCAGCTTCAATACTGACCAGTTTAATTCTAATTATTAATGCTAATGTAAATACTGCATGATAAGGATATTTTTTTAAACTATACAAATAGCAAATATTTACCTTCTGCAAGCATGTCAGGCACATCTGCTTGATATCTAGGCCCCACTCTGATTTCTCCTTTGTCTGCCAAAAGCGTTTTCAGTGATGGATCATACACCAATGAATAAAAAAAAGTATCCTAAAAAAGAAGATACATTTGCAATAGCATAATGAATTTCAGAATTAGCTTTGTAGATCTACCTCACCTTCTATGTGAAAATAATTAAAGTAACACCTCGTGTTTTTACAGACTACAGGTTTGGCAGAAGAATAAAAATTTTGAAACATTAATCATTTTTAAAAATGCAGATCTTTCACATGAGTACTGTTACATGGTTAATCAAAGCTTTTCTCACTGCTAGAAGTTATTTCAGAATAGAGCAGCAATGAAAGGATCAATACTCATGAAATGTAACAAATTAAAAAAAACTGTTAACCATTTTCCAAATGTAATGTTTCCTTTCCTAAATATTTCAGCACACTGACTTCTCATACAATAGTCTCAAACAGCACAAAAAAACTGGCAGTGCCTGAAAAAGGCTTACACAAAAATAGAATTGACATGTCTTGTACACTCATTTGTAGTAAAGGTTAGGCGTTGCTCTCAAAAACATTATCAGTGGTTTTGGTGTAGAAATATGAAAATAAAAAAACGCTAATTCCAACCAAAAAAGCCCACCGTCTGCTTGATATTATATTAAGATTTCCAAATAAAAATACATTTATTTTTTAAAGGTATTTTGCATTACAAAACTAGCTTAAAGACTTATCTTTCAAATTCATGGATAATTTGTTTCCTTTCTAGTAAAGCTAATTTTCTTCTACCAGAAAGGAAAGAAGACATTTTGCTTACAATAGTTCAGAGTACTAAAAATTAAACCCCTATGCTACACTACCCTCTGGAAGAGCATCCCATCTTTCATCCCACTGACTTTACAATACAATATTTTGTCTCTGGAAGACTTATCTTTCTAGAACACCTCAAGACAGAAAAATAACTACAAACCACAAAAAAGTAACTACACAACTAGAGAACAATAAGAACAAAACCAGAAAAATACCGTATTGTGAATTTCCCTGTAAGTATCCACTACCTGAAAAAGTCTACATATTTTTATTTTGTAAGATACCATGTGAATTACTTTACCTATTTTCTAAGAAACCTGCAATGTGCCATTTCAGTTATTGTTCCAAAGCACTTTCCAAATCAGCTTTCTCAACATTTTTCTAACATAACATTCTAAAACAAGTTGTTTGCCCATTTACTGAAAACAAAGGCATAAAGCAAACAAACAAAGCCAAACAGAATAAACATAAAACCATTCCCAATATTTATACAAATAGAAATCACAAACATTACCTCTTTCTCCAGATACGACAACACAGATTCTGTCTCATTCAGAAGTGCAACACTGCATTTTCCCCTAAAAATACATAAGAACTGTTACTTTTGTAAAGCTATTTTTTGGTTGTTGTCAAAAAACCCTGCAAATTTATTTTTAATCTAACTTTATTTTAAAGCAATGCAAGCAGATATGGATGAAAAATGTTAAGTGTGCTGAATCCTTTTGCTAGAATAGGCTTTTTTTTTTTTATGCTACCATTTTCAATTCAATTATTTCTTTGTAAGAATGCACCTATTTCCTGCATTTCAGGCACCTAACTCTTACTTAACTTCTATCAATTTGGGCAGTATTTACCAATTGTCCTAGTGGTCTTGGACATACAACAGGACCTTCTCCACAAATCCATTCTATCTGCAACAGATTAGCACACAAATAAACACTAGAAAAGACAAATTACTTTAGGCATCTCTGGGATTTAAAGATATAAAGACTCAAAAACATTATAGCAAAAATCCCTCATTTCTTTCAGAGAATGTTTTCTGTTAAACTCAACTGTAGATATTACATGCCAATTGTTAACTGCAAAAAAAAAAAACAACCAAAAACACCACAAAAAACATCAAAAACATAGCTAATGTCTCTTTCATTACTGCTGAAACAGAAACAGAGTTAAAACATTCATTAATATATAAGCTCTTGAATTTCTCTCAGTCTCAGTATTTGTCAAGAGAACCGCAATTCCAAAGAGAAACGTTGGAAAAATTAGACTGAAAAACCTGAGCACAACACACAACAGCAGTGAGAAGATTCCTGCATAGAAAACAAGGAGAACATCTCTATAATCAATTATGTCTTTGAAGATTTTTTTGAGCTTTTGACCTTGATAATTCCAGAACACTAATATCTAAAGATTAATTATATGGTATACTGTGAAGACAGTTCATCAATTTTAACTTTTTTTTTTTAGTATTAAAGGCTGAATAGTTTAGCTTTCCAGTTTGTTTCTGTTCTGTACACTTCCAGCATACTCACTCCATTCCAGAGTACCCTTATTTAACTCCAATTATGGCAGAGGCTTTCCTTCACTGCCACTGTGGCTGAAAGGGCATAGTATTGACTGACTTTATATCATATTGCTGAAAGTTAAAAAGCTTCGTTTTATTTCATTAAGAGAGAAGATTAATTTCCACAGCACATCTCCCAACTGAATGAATTTCTATTTGATATTAGATTTCTTTGTGCAGCATTTTAACCACCTAATGGCTGGAATCATTACTAGTATTCTATGTGCTTCTAAGATTTTTCATGTGTTTGAATTATAGCCTCAGAAAAAAAAAAAATACAAGACTAAATGCTAAAATGAAAAAAAAAATAAGAAGCACTTGGAAACAGGTAAGCTGATCAACTAAAAGAACAACACAATAAAAAGAATCTGTATTATAGTTGCCAGCTTCCATGATCCACAAACATGAAATTCTTACTATAAGTATGTAGAATTAAAAGGCATAAAATCCTATCATTTCTATATCTGTTCACTCTTTCTCCCCTTCCTCCCATGCGCCAACCAGAGGAAGATCCTCTCAGCCTACTATAAATGGTCAATTCTGTTGAACCAGTGCATCTTGCAAAAACCTATCAATCATGTATACTTAGGAAACAATTCTGTGCAGACTTAAGATGATGCATCCCGAAATATTCTTTAACCACCATTGTATTCTTCACCTCTTCTTCCAAAACTAATAATCAAAAAGCTCTATGAGAAAATTAATGTGGTTTAAACCGCATTGCAACCAGAATGGTCTCAGTGACTGAATAAAGAGAAACATCACTGCCATTTATAAGAAGGGATGGAACACTGCATCCAAGCTTAGGGCCCCCAAAACAAGAGAGCTGTTGGAGCAGGTCCAGTGGAGAGCAACAAAAATGGCTAAAGTGCTGGAGCACCTCTCCTATGAAAAAAGGTAGAGGGAGCTGGGCTTGTTCAACCTGCAAAAGAGAAAGCTCTGGGGAGTATCACTGCAGCCTTCCAGTACTTAAAGGGAGCTCATCATCAGGAGGAAAATGACTTTTTTGTGTGTGTTCTGATAGTGGTGGGATAGGGGGAATGCTTTTAAAGTAAAAGAGGGGAGATTTAAATTAGAGGTTATGGGGGAAATTTTCACCTAAAGCATGGTGAGGTGCTGGAACAGATTGTCCAAAGAAGTTACAGATGCTCAGAGAAGTTACAACCACCTCCAAGGATGAGACATCCAGGGTCAGGTCACATGGGGCCCCGGGCAAGCTGGACTAATGTCTGACTTACTGTCAATCTTGAAAGGGAGCAGGAACTAGATGACTTTTAAAGATCCATTGAAACCTTCTGCTTATCATTCAGTTGTGATTCCGATTTAAGCTATATTCCTCTACCATGCAGCATCCCTGACTTGACTGTTCTCAACAGCAAAAATTACTGGTAAATAGCATCAGAAGGAATCAAAGATGTTGCTATTACATTCCTGGTTTTGACTTTGTCTATTTACGCTCTAAAAAATCGTTATTATTTCCCAGGCAATTAGGCAAAATTGATCTTGTATGAGTGGATCTTTCTGATACCTCAACAGTGTACAAATAATAGCAAACAAAACAAAAGTTAGCATTTATGTCTTCACTTACAATTTAATTTTGATAAGATAAAACTGCCACTTCAGAATCCCTTCTACTCTCAGAGGTACTTAGATGTACTTAAACTGATAAAAGATAAAAAGTTGTTCCATTTAGCTGACAACAATACCAACATAACTTGCCAAAGTATTAAATCAGCAAACAAAAACAAAAAAAGGTTATTTACAGATCACAGAATCACAGAATCACAGAATTGTAGGGGTTGGAAGGGACCTCCAGAGATCATCGAGTCCAACCCCCCTGCCAAAGCAGGTTCCCTACACCAGGTCGCACAAGTAGGCATCCAGGCGGGTCTTGAATATCTCCAGAGAAGGAGACTCCACAACCTCCCTGGGCAGCCTGTTCCAGCTCTCCATCACTCTCACTGTAAAGAAGTTCTTGCACACATTTGTGTGGAACTTCCTATGCTCCAGTTTTCGGCCATTTCCCCTTGTCCTGTCTCCACATACCGCTGAAAACAGTCTGGCCTTGCCACTCTGCCCCCCACACCTTTGATATTTATAGACCTGGATCAGGTCTCCTCTCAGTCTTCTCTTCTCAAGGCTAAATCTTTCAGTAAAAGGAAGTAACAAAGCTTACCTGGGTATATGCTCATGGTATTATCAGCCTCTATTATATAAACCACTCAGGATTCAATTACTTCTCCTGTCCTAGAAAGCTCAGCTGTAACTCAATTTTTTCTTTAAACCAGTAACCATGTGAAAGTTGTTTACACACATTACACCTTTGTTCATTGCTATGTCTAAAAAGTTTTTTTCAGTTGTTAAATCTTTTGTTGAATCTTTCAGCTAACTCCACCAGTATCTGACAATTCTTGGCCATATACACATATCAGCTAAAGGATGCCTAACAATCTCCCTCTTTTTTCATGCCTACCATCTACTTGAGTTATTTCAACAAAGCCATTCTGGTACAACACAGAATTGAAATCCGAGCTCATTTCACACTAACTCTAAAACACTATTCCTTGAGGGAAAAAAAAAAAAACAAACCAAAACATAAAAACACGCTTTAATGATTTTGCAGAAAATAAATTCTTCAGTAGCCCAAACAGTGAGCCTCAGCCTCAAAACCAAAATGCTAACAATTTACAACTAAAACAGCAAATAAACACAGGGAAACTAGTGAAGGTTATAAATAAATGGAAAGACATACTAGCCATCATGGTATGCAGCAATCCCAAGAAAGAGAACAAAAATATATTTTCTTCCTTTTTGGGGGGAGCTACTCTGCTTGTTTGTGCTGTCCCTGGAATCACCTCATGAGATTTTTCTTAAAGTAATCAATATTGTAGATATATTTATACAATTCCTCAGCAAAAATAACGATGAAAACCAGATCTTAAAAGTACCAGAATGAATCAAAATCAACAGCTATTTTTATCATTTGAAGTTCTTATTTTGGCCCAGTCCACCCTTTTAAAACAATAGAAACCTCTACAATTTCTGCTCTGTCACTTTTGCAGGCTATTTTTTCACCTGTTTTCACTAGATCAGTAAGAAGGCCATGAGATGTAAGCCCTGTTTTAATAATTATCTGTTCAGACAGGAAATATACTAGCAAAAATTACAGAAATAAATTACAAAAGAAATGCAATACTTAAGCGTCTGTTAAGCAGCACAAGCCACAAAAGTGGAAAAGGCAGCCTGATGACTAGAGTATTATGTCCCACAAATTTCCTGTTGTAATGCAGTTGTATCTTGGGTAAGACTGGCACAGAGTATGAACTTTCAGAACTCACTGCTCTGGGTTCCCACCAAGTGAATGGAACTTGCTGTGCATTAGTCATGCTGATGCTATTTAAAGAAGAAAGATAATACATGCAGTGGTGACCCCACAGACTTTGAAATTCTGCTATTAACAATTACTCATCGCCTTCCTGAATTTGACAAGATAACATCAGGTAATTTCATGCAGGTAAACTGATTGTCTCTTGTTGATCTTGAGCAAAAAATGCTGATCTCAGTAGAAATTTGAAGTACGAAACTTTGCCACTAGTTGGATAGTAAGAACAAAGAGTATTAGGAAATGTTATGCTTATGAGGAAAATCTGACTTGATTTTAACATATGCTGCTGCTTCAATGACAACTAGAAATTAAACAGAAGATAAAGTGAAAACCTGAGAGGGTCTGTAAGGTTCAAGAAAAACTAGACCACAAGAGCAACCCTTCTCCAGTGAGTCATAAAGGAAAAAAAGAGAATAAGGGCACAGAAAGCAAAGGATGAGACTGCTACCCTAAATGAACAAGGTATTTCCTGAATTATCTGAAATGTTTTTTGAAGATTTCCAAACAACTACTTTGAGCCAAGTCATGACCCCTTACAAAAAGTCTAAATTGCAGTGACTATTGCCAAATCACATACTAGGAGCTGTAGAGTTGTAGGACCTTTCTCAAATTACATAAAATTGATTCCCCACTTGTGGGAAGCCAATACCAAGTACACTTGCTTATTTTGCTTTTAAGTGCAGCTCAAGGAGCACAGAATGATGCTGACAGACACAAATACATAGCAATTTCCAAGCTCTCCAAAATGCAAAGATATTTACAAATGGAGTGCAAGATATTGTTGAGTAGCATAAAAGTAGCATAAAGTTGAGTAGCATAAAAGCATTGTTGCAGTGACTAAAAGCTGTAACAGACTCCCCAGCTAGAGTTTGGGTTGTTTTTTTTTTGTTTTTTTTTTGTTTTTTTTTTTTTTTTTAAATATTCACAATATATAGAAGATAGATTCTGAAAGAAGAAAGATCTGCACTCTTGGGCAGAGTTTAACTCCAGTCACTTACTGAACTCTTTCAAAAATAAGGGAGGAGAAAAGTCTCACTTGATAAATAACTACTACTGAGACTCATTTTTCCAACAAAATAATTACAAATTGCCCAGACAGTACAAGATCACATGTATGATACGCATCTGTTGCCAAAACGTACATTTTCCTGTTTAACACAGAATTCATAAAGTAAAACTAAAAAAATGAACCTACAGCCAACAAACTGACTTATGTACATCTAAATGAACCAGTAAATGCCTGGCATCTGAACATACGCATAGATCACACAGATGATCCAGAGTTTTTACGTTGAGTGTGACTGTCAATCTGAAAGTTCAAGGTTTAAATCTTAATTCCAATTGAACTTTCAGATTTTGAGAACTCCAAATTGATGCTATTTAAAGGTTAAGTCTGTCTTGGAATGATTGTGCACAACTGACACTAATTCAACAAAATTGACAAAACTCCACAAAGTAATTTACAGACAATGTTCAAATTACTTTTTTCTTAATATGCTTAAATATCCTTGAATTCCAACTTTTAATGACAACCCAATCAGAAGAAAAAACATTTCCATGTGAAAAACCTCATTTTTAAAAGACAAATATGAAGAGTTTCTATTCAGTATCAATTTACATAGTTTGTACACACAAACAATTACCTAATTTGCAGAAGAGCCGAAGCATTCAGCAACACTACAATAAAAACTTACTGAACAGTTGTAGAAGATGTTAAGATAAAAACATCTGCATCTATGAAAGCATGCATGTGGGTGGCTGGCAACCCTGCCCACAGCAGCAGTGTTAAAACAAGATGATCTTTAAAGTCCCTTCCAACCCAAGTCATTCCACAGTTCTATGAAATTATAACTTAAGATTGGATTTACAATCATACCATCTGTACAATCAATGAATATACAGATGTTATAGTTATGAGATATACTAGAGAACTTGGCTACGCAGTTATTACACCAAAGCAGAAAAGATAGGATGCTTACCCATATCCCAGGCTTGCTTATGAAACTCCAGTGGAGTGGATCTCCAGAAGAGATCCTTCCCCACTGGTAGTCAGCTCTTAAATGGGTCTAGGAGAGGTGCAACCAGGCTCCACCCCTTCCAGCAGCACAGGTGAATTGCCGGTAAATTGCCTTCACCTGTGCACCCATGGCTGACTCATTGCTTGCCTCAGGTGATCCATCAGAGGTTCAGGCCTTGATTCAGCAGTTCCCATACACCATCCCAATTTAAATCACTGATTGCATTTTGAGTTCTGTTGCTAAGAAGGGTTTTCAGTAAGAGAATATATATGGAATAGAAAGAACAATGCCAAGAACAAGATCCAGATCATAATATGGAAACAAGTTCTTGAACTAGGCATAGCAAAACTGTGTTTTCTTATCTAGTTAACACAATAGTATGTATACTTCATATAGATTATAGTAGGAAAATTCAAGTCATTATTCTTTTTTCCTCAGGGATTAGTTCAGTCTAAAAAGGAAAATAAATTACTTTTTAACAGGGAAGCAGCAATACGCATGTATCTAAGAAAGCCATGGGAGACTGGTTAGGAACAATTTTTCAGCATGACATTACAGGGTCACCTAGCCTGGAAGCAACACTCATTGCTCCTGAACTATATAAGCTCTGCACTACAGGAAACATTCTGACTTGGCAATTATGTCACTGTGGGAAAAACTATAATTTTCTTACATTTAACTGACAGTCTTCTATCAATAAACATACTTTTTTCTTATACTCTGTTATTAGTATTGGCTATTGACCACAACTGAGAGCAAGGCAAAATTACGATCTAGACCAGAATGTTACCTGTGTAACAATTCTCCAAATTCTACTGCCAAAAGGAAAAAAAAAAAAAAATAGACAACACCACAACAAAACTAACAGGCATCAGACATGCTGCAAAAGCCACCTTGCTCTAAATAAACTCAATCCAGGAAGGAAGAATTCCTTAGCAATCCAAATGACCAAGAACATGCCTATTCAAAGTAGATTCACTCAATTTATCTAGTTGTCTGACTTACATTAGAAAATAAAAAAGATTGAAAGCTCTTATAAATTATCTAAACTTTGTAGCTTACATATTTGTACCATTTGTCTGCTGAAAGCTTCTTGTTTGCTGAGAATGACAACGTCCTAAGACAATACCACCAATTCCTAGCATACTATACCTTAAAAAGTCACAATGCTACTATAAAATGACCTGTTCCATCCTACCAATTACCTGTCTTTGAGCTTCTGACTATTTGGTGCGTTCTACACAAAGGAATTGTGAAGAAAAAAAAGCATTCTATACCTGCATAGTTGAAAGTAGTAATACCAGGGTGAGGTCTGGCAAGATCATAAACAAGAAAAGCTCAGTATAATGAAAGTTGTATGATTCATTATGCATCAAAGCTAAGGCAAGTGAGAGTTTATTTAAAAGAAAGTCCAAAAACTAACCTCAAACCTGAAACACAGGCTTGTAAGATAGCAAGTAAAACTTAGCTAGTAGCAAGCAAAGATAATGAAATGGTAAAGTGAATCCTGATGGCTAAATAAGTTTTTACACAAATTATATGAAGCATTAAATTCAAAAGCAAGCACAAATAATCTAAGAAATTAATGCAGTCTTTTACAAGAATTGCCTACTAACTCTTAAAACCTCAATGAAAAGTGAAAATACAAAGACCATGATAACAAGTGCATCTTTCCAAAGAGATTTTTTTTTTGTGAATTGTTATACAAATAGTTGACAGATTCTTTTCACCACATGCTGAGTTGCATGATGCGCTTCATAACATCAACCAACAATCTCACCATGATGACAACTTTTAAATAATTTTTTCTCTGTGCCTTATCATGACTTTCCAAAACACTACATTTAGTAATGCTAAATCTCTGCAAATCAAAGCTAAAATACACAGCACTTTGGCTCAACTCAGTCCCTTGCTGGGACCTGACACTGTTTAGATGAACTATCTGCACCATGAATTATGCATGCATTCACTATGTGATGTGTATACATACTCAATGAAGGAAAGGGCTCAGTGAATCCACAGCAGTATAACACCATTGTAAAATTTGGAGATTACAGGGCATGGCAAAACTGCATTTGTAATAAGCAAGAATTGGGAAGGAAGGAGGTAATTTATCACTGGAAGAGTGTTACTAATGTTATACATTTGAGGAAGGAGAGGAAGGAGTAGTTTCACTTGTAACTTGACAGGTAGGAACAAAGCTAACAAGCCCTAGAAACCCAAAGGAGAACATCTTGACACTGTCCATCACTGCATACCATTATTTCAGAAAGTCAGTGCAATTATACATTTTTCAACACATTCTACCACATCAACACTGAGGCTACAAGACAACACTACCACATCTGTTTTGTCCTGTGTGAAGCCAGGAGTTGGAATCAATTATCCTTTTGGTTCCCTTCTTATTCAAGATATTTTATGATTCTTGTATCTGTCTCTGCATATTTTCTAAATCTGTTTTTTTTTTTTTAGAGCCACAAAGTTTACCACTTCCTATAGTTACTAAAATGGCAGTGAGCATCACCTAACATAAAACACAAACAAGATTAACATTAAAAAAAATATATGTTTATATCATAATGAATTATATTTAAAGAAAGTTACATGTAATGTGCGTTGCAAAATACAGAGAATGGGAATACGGACTGATACTATATTACAAGTTTTAAAAGCAAACAAATGACATCAGAATTATTCAACACAACTTTACAGGTCATACAACTTCAGAATTATTTGTACAACAAAGAAATTCAATCTGCTATAAATTTAAAGCACATTAATTATAAAGTGGTATCATCGAGTATGCAAAAGACACATTGTTGTGTTTTTAATTATGAATTAGAATAAAATTAGTCATGGGTGGGTTTCTTCAGAGGGAAGGATGGAAGGGAAATGTCATTTTCTCTGCCATCTGGGTTAAAGTTAAAATGATTTTATTGCCTTGAATTACACACAGAAAGAAAATTTAATTGTTTTTTTTTTTCCTTTGCTGAAGATGTCAGTAAAAGTTCAAGATCTGTAGTTACCAAGAGCAACTGCAGATAATTCAGCCTCCTCTATTGCTTTTAGCTCTCCCCTCTTCCTTCTGAAGTGATTGAACTTGCCTTCTTACTCTTGAGAGAATTTATCTCCTTTCTCCATTCCATTCTACCATACTATTTATTCTCTCTTGTAAAAACTACAGATTGTGACAACTAGCCAAAGTCCACAGAATAGAACTACTGAGACTTTTAGTGTGCGAGTCTTTCCACATGGAGAATATTGGTTTGGTGGACTAGTGACAACAACAAATGCCCTTTACTGTGACTTCAGCAAAGCCTATAGCATGTCCTATATTGGCTTTTAACCAGACCAGTAACATACAGGGTAGATAAGCAGACAATAAGGTTGGAAGAAAACTAGCTGGCCCATCAGGCTAAAAAGGTTGAAATGAGTGGTTCAAAGTCCAATCAGCAGCTGATTACTGGTGGATCCTCCCAAGTGCTAATACAAAGGCCAGCAGTTTCACATCTTAAGAGTAATCATTCACACACTCTTAAGGAAACAGACAGATCCTAGTGCTTCTTCAACTACCTAATGAAGGAGTAAATAAAAAAGAGAGATAGGCTATTTTCAGGGAAGCATAGTGACAGGACAAGAAGCAACGGACAGGAAGTTCCAAAAATGGTAATCCCAATTAGATGTCAGGAAAGACTGAAACAGACATCCAGAAAGACTTTGCAATCTCCATCCTTGGGTACGTTCAAAACTCAACCAGACAAAGCCACAACAACCTGATATACGTTGATCCTGCTTTCAGCAGGAGTCTGGACTAGATGACCTTAGAGATGTCTTTTCAAAAGCATACTATTCCACAGCTCTAAAACCTTTTTCTGAAATACTATTGGGAAAAAGGTGCAGGAGCACTGCCTTCACAATATTTCAATCCTCGCTCTATAGGAAAAGATCACAAGTAAAATTTACATAAACAATCAAGAAGAGCTGAGTTTGTGAATGTTCAGAAGTTAACATGCTCAATAAGAACTATGTTGTAGGAGAGGTGTTTGTTAAAAATTCATTAAAATAAATACCGCTTGTTCCAGAATGCATCTGGTAAAGGTCTTATTAGCAAATGACAGTATAGCACTGCAGCATCTGAACATTCTGAAAAGTTATTCAAGTCATGCCACTGTATTTGCCCACTGTGCAATGCTGCATGTACCATGGACTCTTTGTGAAGCGTGTACTGAACAATCTCTTCTTCCTCCCTGAGTTGTAAGGTAAGAAGACATTTACAATACTGCTTCTCTATAATCTTCTCTCAGGATAGAGAATACCTTATTTCAATATTTAAATGTCAAAGTAAGTGAAAGAAACTGTGCAGGACTACTATCTCTATGCTGTATTGGGGAAAGCAGAGATTTGACATCTGAATGACTTTCTCCAAGTCAGAGAACAAGTGGATGAATCAAGCACAGGAAATTAATAAATAATTCCCAACTTCCAGTTTTTATTTTGGCAGCAAGAAACATAAGAAGCCACGTTTGAGAAAGAGAAAGTACATACGGACATACAATTATTCAATTATTCTCTCTTACTGGAGCATATAACTACTTTTTTTTCTAGCTTATATCAGTCTGAACTGGCTGATATATAATGAATGGCTCAGGGGAGATGGATGTACTGAGAAACTAAAAATTGCTTCAGAATGCAAACTTATATGAATTCTTGTTTTACACTTACCACACTCCTCTTCCATTATGCTCCTGATTACTCTCTTCTATTTCCAGATACATTCCCCTCTTCCCCTCCCTAGAACTTCCCTTTTTTCCAAAAAACTGTTTGACTCCTAAATAAAAAATTACTTGAGCACTTAGAATATTTACAGAAAGACATTCAAAACAAAATTTTTATTTATTTTTTTTTTTTAAGCTTTATCAAGCCTCTTCTTACTATCATAGGTTATCCGCATCATGGTAATCCAAAACAATACTTGAAAAGCTTCTGCAACAGTTAGCCAAACCCAATCATAACTTCTCCCCATTTACTAAAGTAAGTTAAGCTAATTTTGTTTTTAAGTGTGTGCAGCACTATGATGCAGATCTGACCACTGAGTCACTGTTCCTTTCTAAACCCATCTGTGGTTTCCCCAGGCAAACAAAATGGTCATATTTCCTTTGGACAGCAGAAGAAGAATCAAGAACACCCCTCCAAAGTAGGCACAGTCTGACTTCATACAACATGATCGCTTAATGTTTCAGTTTGCAAGCTAGAGCTCTGTCTATGACTGCCCCTTTCAAGGCTTAAATGCGAAGAGACAAAAGGCAACACTAAGGGTGGTACCAAATCAATTCATGGCTCTACCTGGCACAACTAAACTGTACACAATCACTCCCTATAGTAAAATAAAGGCTGAATGTTCAAATGGTTGGGGTACTGGCAGGCAATCCAGCTCAACAGAATACAGATAAGCAATATTTAATTCTTACCTGATGTGAGTTGCCGGAAGAGACTCATACTGGCGAGAAAGGAAGAGCTCTCTGTGTTTCAGCTGATGTTTCTGTTTATCAGTCAAGTCAACCTCAATTGTAGTTTCAGACTCTTCTTCAACTTCTTCTGCAGAGAAGCAGAGCGTAGGTCGAAATTAACTCTGTTACATAATACACTTACAGCCATTTCATTTGACATCTCCCCCACCCCTCAGCAACTTCCCTTAGTATTTGAAAGAAAAGATAAGTTCAACAAGACTAGTTTATGTAAGTTGACAGAATGTTAAGTATTTTTAATTCCATACCTTCTACTTATACCCTTTACAAATTCCTCTCCTACTGTACTATGCACTGATGTCTTTCATACAGCTGTAAGAACAATCCTAACAAAATTACTCATTCTTTGTTCATCTTCTTCCACCTTTTTTTCCTCTAGGTATGCTTCTTCCTTGCTTACCAGTACATTCTGTTACTGATACTCAAATTACTACAACTTTTACAAGGGTCCTGGGGAAAACCACTTTATGAAACAGAAATTTACTAAATGCAACAGATTGGCAAATCATAGTATGGGAAAACTGCCTTCCATTATGTTAACCTTAATAGAGACTACCAGCAAATATAATTTATTTGCATATTTACACAAGATTTGAAAATATTCCTCTTTCAAGGAATACAGCACTATTTTGTCTAGAGGAAGATAGTGTCTAAAAACCAGCAAGCCTTACGATATATTTTTGAGGGATTTTTGCAGTTGAAATCTGTCTTTTATAGTAGTTCTAATCTGAAATTGTCCAATATTACACTGAATACGATAAAACCAAAGGGGAAAAAAAAACCACCTCCTTTTAAAGTTTTAAACCATCTGTAATATGCTAACACAGAGGAAGAATTAAAAGCGGACACTAGAAAGTGTCCCACATAGAGTTAAAAAGCAATGCTCACAGCAGTTGCTAATATACTATATGGATGAACGCACCCTCCAAAATGCTATCTTGGGAGCTTCAAGGCTGAAATATGCCTTTTGAGAGGGACATGCAGAACTCCTATCGTAACTTCCCAGAAAGGACGTAGTCTTAGAAATGCAGCATGCAAAAAACGCAGACATTTGAATAACTTCTCAAAAGATTTAGCAATTTTCTACCTGCTGTATTATCCATCAGCTGCAAAACCAAATGTATTAAGACAGTATATCTTAGGAAATTAAACAGTGAAAACTCAGTCTTAGCTAGTATTTCATAAAGCAACTTTAGAATGAATCACCTCACTTGCTCTTCTGAAGAAGCACTTTCTCAAACAACCTACATGCTACCTCAAAACAAAGCCTGCCTGTATCCTCATGGCAACCTGGTTCTATCCAGATGCAACACTACTGTAGGACTTTTTTTGTTTGTTTGTTTAAATTGCGACTTCCTGTAGCTTATTTCACTTCTTCCCACAACAGTGATAAAACAGCACGATCTCATAACCAGTTCTTCAAATTGAGTTCCATCCACCATAAATCAATGTGGCTTGCAGGATCCCATTCACCATCCCTGTTTTGGCAAGCACTGTAAGTTTCAGCAAAAACAAAGCCTGACTTTCTCACCTAACAGACCTACAAGTGCAACTCATATCACAACTCAGTTCAGACTTATCTCAAAATCTGTCATATTGACTACAAATAAAGCTTAAAAATCCTGTGCAAATGCAAAGCATTATTAAACCAAGCAAGCAAATAAAGAAAAACATAGGTATTAACGTGAAAGTTTTACGTTTCAAGCAAAAAATAACTTTGATTGTTTTCTATAATAAATGACTATTGCTGGCTGTATTTGTATTTCAAAGTTCAAGCGCTAATATTTCTTAAAATATTTGGGTGTGCCAATATTTGTTTTTCTGGGATTATGGTCGTGGGTTTTTTTTTTCCATTGTTGGTTCTTCATTTGTTTATTTCAGTATATGCACTGCTTGTAATATTTTAGAGGTCCAAAGTTCTCATTCAACTATTTACTTCCTCTCCTTCTTAGAAGATATCAAAAGCACAAAGTAATCCAGTATTATAACTATCTGAAAACTAATGACAATTAGCAGTCCATTAGAAAGCAATTTAGGCGTCCAAATACAAACACCCAGGGTCATTTTAGATTGACATATACAAAACATCTCACAATATGCATGGTACAAAACACAGAAGAATGTATACCAATTTGAAGAGACAGCACAAAGCCAGGAATGATATCAAAGAGAGTTTAAAATTGCTTTTTAGATATCTATGCTGAAGTAACATAGTAGCTCCTTTAATGAGAAACTTTAAGAAATAAAACTGCGTATTTTTTGTACTTTTTCAATTTAGTTACTGCAAAGAGCCCAACTTCATCTTCCCTATAACCTCCTCGCACATACTAGCAGAGCACTTCCTGTCCAGGTGAAAGAAGCTCAATTTCCTTAGTCTCTCCTGCCAGGGAAAGTGTTCCAGTCTCCTCTCTCTCCTCTCCATCACTGTGGCAGCCTCTGATGAACTTCCTCCAATAGATCATTAACTTCCCTGTATCAGAAACCTAAAATTGGGTGTACTGAAGTGCTGAGTTATCATAGGGGATAGCAGCCACTTCTCTCCATCTACTGGCTATGTGCCTGGCAATACAGTCTAGAGAATTGGTATACCTCCTGTATTGCAAGTGCCTGGTTGTCTGCTGGCACTCCCAGGGCCTCTCCTGAAGAGCTGCTACCTCCAGCCCTTCCATCTCCATCCTATATTGCAATCAGAGGCTCTTCCTTCCCATGAGCCGGACTTGGCATTAACAATCAATTTAAGCAATTTATAGTGTTACAACAGCTTCACCAAGTTTAAAATACTTCTAAAATTGCATTAGATCAGTTCAAAGAGTGCCATTCAGCTTGACTTTAAGAAGAGTTTCTAAACTTCTATGATTTCCTACACATCTTTTTCTCTGAGCATAGACTGTACTATATGCATGGTGTAAATAAAGCGAAATCTATACACATGGTAGGTATCACTACCATACTTTAAAACCTATAGATAAAAGGCTGAGAATGCTAAGCAGCAGCAAGTTTACTGTACATATCAGATGGCAGTGTGTAAGTCTCAAGCTTAGCCGATTGCAGCAAAAGCATCAAGCGTGCATTTGGCAGTTGGACACTGCAATAGAAAGGAATTATAAATATAGATTTGAGAGAATAGAGAGTAGATCTGTTTGCTGTCAAAATGAATACAAAAGGCAAACATTAAGACTAACTTTATGAACAAGACTATTCCTACAGTGAATGAAGTGCTCTCTTAAGTCAGCAGTTGGCCAATTTGCTCAGTCTGCATGAGGTTTCTTGCCACATGCTGTGTTGTACTAACTTGGTTGTGATATTTAGCCCCCTAGTGCTGCAGTGAAGCGGTTTAATCAACTTTGGGAGCTAGACGATGCACAGTTATACAGTCAGTTTGACTGAGACAGTGTTTACCAAAGCTGAATTAATCAGCTCTACTTACACCATGCCTGTTAGCACAGTTCTCAGACTGTATGTGACATCTACTTGGTATTTGCTGCTACTGTCAGATGGGATTAGAAATATGAAACACAACTTGTATGGATTGTGAGTCATTTTGATAGTATACTACTACCTCATGTATGCATATGAGCAATTTAGCAGGTAGAAAAAAAAAAAAACTGGTTGGTTGTGCTTACAAGAAGCAGGTGTACTTTTTATTCCTGCTGGATAGCACAGATACATACACTCACTGCCTGTACGGGGCTTTCCATTTTTCTTACACAATGAACCAAGTGATCCTCCCACACAACGATATCATCACTTTTCTAAAGGAGGTCAGAAATAATTGCATTCCACAATCATTAAGAACTAGGATGCCACACCTACTCCCCAACAGAAAAATATTTCTAAAACCAAGGACAAGGTTGTTTCAATATTTCTAAGTTGTATGTTATATAGTAACTACAGTAGCAATTCCCAAGATTACAGTCACACAACTTGTAACTATTTCATGCTTATCTTAAGCCTGTAGCATGATGAAAACCACGGCAATTCTCATTAGTAGAAAACTCCCCATTCCAAAACTTGATGGATGGAGATTTTTGAGGGCAAGGACCTTGTCGGTGAAAGGCAGAGAAGGATTACCTTTACAAGTAGCATGAATCACAAGTGCTACATGAAGAAATATATAATGATAAGTTAAATGCTACATGAATAAATGCAGGAGTAAGCATGCTATGGTTTAACTATTCAGTGATGCAAAATAGTTTATGACAACACCTCAAAAAGGAAGGGTTTCAAAGAAGCATGAAAACAGTAATATGCAGGCAGTGATGAAATAGAGCTGGCAATACCATATCAAAAACCTAAAGGCAGATGTTTTAATACCCCCTCCCACCAAAGACCCGGTTTCTGTTCCATTTATTCAAATAGTAACTACTTCAAAAGAGGAAAATATGTTGTTACAGAAATCAAGAAGTGTTTTGTCATGAGTACACCTTTATAAACTGTAGCAACCTGTTGCAGCATGTGCAGGCAACAGTCCTGCACAGCGCGTTCCCTTTAGCAGTTCCTTAGAAAACAGCTCAAAATTGTGCCAGGGACAAAGCTACGTGCATTATGGTTAATATTTCCAATGTCCACATACTGGATCAGGCTCATCAGCTGAAACAGAGTCCAATTAGTAAATATTTTGAAGTGTAAATACATCTAGGGCTAGGCAGGAAGGCAAATGAAAAGTTTTTGTTCTACCTTCGTATCCAAGCTGGCAAACTATCCACAGAGCAAAATGGCATGCAGGCAATTTGTTCAAGTAAAACAAAAACATGAATCTAGCATCTGGCTCAAGAAATATGAAGGCCACCTGCATCAATGTCACATAGGTAGGATTCTGCTCTTTTCAACCCAATCATTCCTTCAGAGCAGCACAAACATTATACAAATCTTTCTGTACCAAAGTAGTCATGGGACACGTAAGAAATCTTCACCTTTATGACTAATTATTAGAGAAATCTGTATCTTCCATTTCCATGAGACTGATCCTATTAGCAATTTTTCCCACCAGTTAAAATCTAACTTTTCTACACAAACCAACCTGCTCATAAGACCATTTTAGATGGCATTTCCTTTAAAAACAGCTAAAGCGTGCCTGATTGAACCAGTTACCAAGTGGTATAATTGCCTCTCCTTAATAAAATGCAGTGTAAATATTTAAAAAACACATATCACATAGAGTACTAGTAGCAACAAAAACCTTTAAGTATTCCATAAGAACCAACCCAGAGTCTGCATTTAGGATCTATACAAGTGTTTTCTTTTATCATGTTAGGATAATAACCACAGAATTTCAGAGATCTAAACTGTTTTTCTAACAGCTGATTTATATCCGCAGTAGCAGGTATAAACAGCTTTTCAAAATTTGTTGGCAAAGGAAAGGCACAGATTGTAGAAGCACTTTCCTCCCCCTACTCAGGATGGCATATGATTCTGCTTATAAAACACAAATTATTTATCTTCTACACTGCCTCCTTCCAGAAGGGCTGAGTTTTTGTTTGACTTTTCAGGGAGGAAAGAAAGAATAGCAAAAAGTAAAAATAAAATAAAGGAAAGAAAAGGATTTGTATACCCAGTTCCTGAGTAAAGTTAATTAAGACACATTAAAGTTTTGTGTTTAGGAATTTAAAATTAGAAAAATATTACCCAAGGTAAAGTCCACTCTATGCCAACATGGTAAGAAAACTTTTATTTATAGATTTGATGACATGAGCAGGAAGAGAAGTTCATTCACTTTGATAGCCTTAGTCTTGAAAGTTAATTTTTTTCCATCTTCAATCACATTAGAGCTTTATCTTCTTGGGTCTGTTCTTCCCTTGATGCATGTACAGAGATTTTAAGATTCTAATTAATGAGAACTGTATATATGAACTGGGAAATGTATAAATAAATAAGAAAAATATATGACTCGGAAAAAAAAAATCAATAAAACCTTGAGTTATGATGCCAGTTGTGTGAGGAAATCAGTGTAGAAATAAACATCCCATTGTATTAGCTAGTCAAATCTTCAATATACCATTTTTATATGCCATATTTTCTTTTTTTTTTTTTAAGTAAACTGAAATAAAACGTCAAAAAAAAAAGTCTTTCTACTACTCATAGCATTGCTTTGTACACAACACATTCAAATGCCATGTTTGCTATAGTACCAAGTAAAAATATTAAAAAAATAATTTCTACTCTTTATATATGTTGAATATTCAGTATTTTGATCCTTGACTGTGTCTCTCATTTAAAAAAAGAACCCTGAAAACAGAAAAAGAGGGAAAAATGCTGCAGAAGTATATGAAGCTAGTCACCTGTTGAAGACAAAAATACAGAAGCTGTCCATTTGTCATAGCCCTTTTTCTTTATGATACTTGGCCCCTTGAAAAGCCTTACAAAGAACAACAGCATCAGCATTTTAATCTTGAAGGCAGCAACAAAGGACCTAGCCCAAAGGAACTGTCACACAGCACAGGGCCACAGTGACCTATAGGACCAGACCACACATCACCAGCCCTGGCAGCACTGCATTTCTGCACTGATTTAAACCAAACAATACAGGAAGCTGCAACAAGTCACCATCTTCAGCACTGTACATTCTTCACAATCCCTAATGGAAACAAGAACTGAAATGAAAATTTAAGTCCATCACTTGGCACACCAAAATGGGAAGACAGCTAACTTAGCTTTTGATAGATGCTTAACCTGCTGTACGAGTAGAAAAACACATGTATTTACATAACCTCGGGATGTATGCGTACATAGCACTTTATGCATAGCCCATCAACTTTGCAATCTGCACAAAGACGATAAATCTGCAAACAAGTTTTGGATTCAGACAGACTGCGACAGCCAAAATGAACTACTCAGCTCTCCAAAGTCTTTTAAGAATTTCATAACGTAAAACAGGCTTTTACTGGTAAAACTGCACTTTTCACCAGTCAAACTTGTTTTGCTCATGGGTGTGATACATTCCACATTAGAATAAAACATCTCTCTGCCAGGATCCTCACATAAGCACTTGCATAGCACATATAAACAGGTTCACACAACAAAGCTTCCCCTGTGAAGACAGGGCTACAAACAGTGAGGGGGAAAACAGAGTATCGATCAGACAGGCAAATCACGTCTCTAAACAGCACAGCTATTCCAGACACCCACTCTGCCACTCCATACGGTCCAGGGCACATCAAACTCAACATACAAGGTTGAGGATATGAGCCCATATCCTGTTATTCATGGAGGCTACATTTAACCAAAAAACTAAGAATAAAAAAAATGTAAAGGCAAACCTCTACATATAATCACAATACATAATCACTCTACATATGAATCTCATCTGCTACCTCTACCTTTTCTGTAATACCTCACACCAAACTACTCAGTGCTGCAGAAATTCATCTGTCAGCTTGGGTAGGAAGCACCACGTCCTCTCTCACACAGAGCTCTGCCCAAGCTAATAAGCCCTGTCTCTATCATCCTGTGTGAATTTAAAGGCATGCATAAGTATCATTGAGGACAGCTATCACAGACTTAATTTCACTGCACAATGTAGGCATATGCAAGAATTACTGCTGGGAAGCCTTTAAACCACCAGACCTCGCCCATGATTCATACACCTAATTGCCACTGTCAGATGGGAAAAAAAGTCATTCTATATTACTAGTGAGTTTACATCACTTGGATTTGTAAGTAATACACTACTGATTCAAATAGATGATCAGAGAACTCTTTGAAGATGTAAAATGCATCCCTAATTGGAGCTTTAAAGATACAGATAACCTAGCAACGTGGGATTTTTTAGACTAAAATTTATGCCTTGAGTGCTTTTTCTCATTGGGGAAAAGATGGGAACAGCGTAGATTTCCATGATCTTGAATGTTTCTAGGAGATGTGAAAGACTCATTACCTTTGGGAGACAAACAATTATGATCAATAATACCAATTTAAACTAACTATATTTTGTAGGTCATCAAGAAAACAATGTAGGATCACGCCCTGGCTTGCAACACTGACAAATATGAAGGTGGTAAAAAGAAGTTAACATCTGAGAGATGACAGTTCACAAATCAAAGAAAAAGCAAAAACAGTAAGCATGGCAATACTGAAGCACATATTTAAGCTTGACCAAATGGGAACAAATCCCAAAACACACTGGGAAGTAGAGAATGCACAATGCTTAGACTGTTCTCTGTGAACGCTGCCTCCCTTCCAACAACTCAAACATGAAGAATTTATTTTGTGGGTAGAGCCAAAGAAGTGCCTCCTTCTTTTGTGACCAAGCGAGCCACTCCCTACAGAATAAATGACTTCAGTAAACAAGGAATAAAAACACAAGTTGAATTTCACAGATTTGTTAAACTTCTGAAATTAAACAGCTTTTAGTACAAATACACGGAAGTTGGTAATTTGCAGCTTTTTTTTACTCTCCACAGCCAATCATAGAATTATAGAATCATAAGGCTGGAAACAACCTGCAAGATCATCTAGTCCAACTGTCCTCCCATTACCACAACAAGCTACCACAAGCACTAAACCATATCTCGAAGCACCTCATCCAGGTGCTTCTTGAACAGTGCCAGGGACGGCAACTCCACCACCTCCCTGGGCAGCCATTCCAGTGCCTGACCACTCCCTGAGAGAAAAACTTCTTCCTTATGTCTGATGTCTAAACCTGCTCTGGTACAACCTGTGGCCATTTCCTCGGGTCCTGTTTGTTGCCTGGGAGAAGAGGCCAAACCCCTCCTCATCACAGCCTCTCTTCAGGAAGTTGTAGAGTGCAATAAGGTCTCCTCTGAGCCTCCTCTTCTCCAGACTAAACAACCCCAGCTCTCTCAGTCGCTTCTCTTAAGACTTGTGCTCCAGACACCTCACTAGTTTCGTTGCCCCTCTCTAGACACATTCCAGGGCTTCAATGTCTTTTTTGTAGTGAGGGGCCCAAAAAGATTCACAAGGTTAATCCAGATTTTGGTTTTAGTTTGTTTTTACATTCACAGAGATCAGTAGCAATGTCTTTAAACTTTTTAAATTATGTATACTGAAAATAAGAGTTTGAAATTTAAAGTTAAAAGGAAAAAAAAAAAAAGAACTTCTAGGTATGGCTGTCCAAAATTATAAAATCTCTTCTTAAGAGAGTAACATTTAAAGCTAGCAGCTAGCTTGCTAGTTCAACCACACAAAGAACACACAGTGGACATGCAATAATTTTAACACACAACATCTTACATACTCAAATGCAGATCCTACATACTCAAGTGAAAAAGTATACATACATGCTTGCAAGTCTACTGTCAGAGCTATGATCTCCTATAACTATAGACTTTGGCTGGTAACCCATTCACTCCATTAAGAGAACATGAACATTCACAATCTAATAAAACATTCTGCACCAAAGGAAGTGACTGAACAGCCACAGAAGTTAGTAATTCCACACTATACTTAGAGCTGACAGTAAGCTGGCTAATGAGACAATATTCAGTACAGTTAACTACTAATTCCAAAATGTCATTCACAAAAAGAAGACTGTCAGAAGCAAAGAGCTCCTCATTACTGTTTCTTTATTGTTTTTATCACTGAGGGGAAAAAAAAAAAAGTACACAGTTCCTGCACAAAAATGGAAGGAAAAAAAACCACATTATTTATGAGACAACCCAAAGCACCCTTGAAAAAGATAATTAGGAGCCTTGGGACAAGTTTCTCCTTGGCGACAAGGATGTGATTTTGGACAAGGCTTGCTTTATTTTAGCGAGTTCTGTACTTCTTCCCCAGCAAATTAAACCTGAAGTAATTCTCTCCGGTAAATGAAGGAAAACTTTCACATTCCCTTGTCTCTGGAGATCAAAAAGGTCATGTCTTTCTCTACAATAAACTTTCCCTCAAACTAATTTTTAGTGAAAGTGATAGTTATACAAAAATATCTTAGCATAAAAGCTACACTGCCACCGATTTAAGAATTTGTTATTGGTATCGTTCTTAAATGGTCCTCCTAAGGTGTGTCTTACCACATCACAGACTTGAGGATACCCAGAAGCAACATTACATACTTAACTTTGCTAGTGCTTATTTACAGTCAACTGAGGGAGACATGTAAACCAAGCATAACATGTAAAATCCCAGTCTCAAGCAAGAGATCCACTGCAGCTCATTCTCCCAGGTTTTCCTAGGCTACTACATTTGTTTTGTATCTGCTTGCCATTTCGTCTTTCAAGCAAAGGCCTGAGTCTTCTGATGGCTTGCTCAGACACACTATCAAAAAACTTGTCTTCTCCTCAAAGAAAAGAGTACAGAAATGCTAGGTCAAAAAAATCATTTTCTCTTACTTCTTTGCTACCAGAGAAGGCGAAAGCATCTAATCTGCAAACAAACAGTAGTTATGCTTACAGAAGCCTTGAAACTATAAAGGCAGCATCTCACTGTACCAGTTACACAAGTCTGCACACCCACTCCTCAGGCATATCTAGCAGCCAGCCCTCCTCCTCAAGAAATGTTCCGAGATTCTCTTATCCTTGATTCCCAACTTTGCCCTCCCAGTCTTTAACTCATTTTCCTCCTAACACTCAGAAAAAAATGGTATACTTCATCATAAGGTAACACCAACAGATTTGTTTTCTCAACAGTGAGAGATAGGCCTTCTCACCTAGTGTAATTAAAAATAAAAGTTACACCCTAGCAGAAAATGTAGTGTAGATTACTAAATCTCATGGAAAAAGAACAGTTACACATTATTGCAAAAGTAACAAACCAACAGAACTCCTGAGTTCTGAATACCCTTTCTCTCCCCACATCACAACCATAAGTAAGATCCAAACGGATTTGGGTGGATCCACAAAGGTGGATAAAATGGATCATGTGCAATGCAAGAATTAAACGTTCATCTCTGGCATTCATTTGACAAAACATGCTTCTGATTAAACTTAGGCTGGGAAAAAAAAATAGGTATTGAAGGGAACTCGGAGGATAAGAAATAGCCAATTTTAAGTCTTCATATAAAACTTAAAAAGATATTTTATATTCTAATACATTAAATGATTCAAATTAAGTAACAAGAAAAGTTCTCACACTGTAAAATTATTTTTCAGTGGGGATTTTGATTAAAGAAACATTTTATCTTTCTGACCAGCAGCATTTTAGTTTTACATACAAAAAATACAATACTGGAAACAAACCAGAACAACAATAACAAAACAAAACAAAAAAAAAAAAAACAAAACCATAAAACTTTCTGACTGTTATCATCTGATTGGACAAAAGTAATCCAGAAATACTGAATTACTGAAGTTTTGAATTACATTCTATCAAATACATGCCTCAGAAAAAAAGACCACCACAAAGTGTTTTAGGCACTTTACTTAGGAGTCCTTTACTGAAACTCCAGGGTTTCTACAGACATACAATTTTTCTTTTATGAACTGAATATATGAATTGCCTTATTCTCATTTTAGTTCCACTTACTCCTGATAAAAATACTGAAAAGCAAATCTTTAAGCTGTGTTTCTTGAATTGTTGAAGAGGATTAAAGAATTCTCAAGAATTCCACCTAAGACCGAGTACCTAAGACCACCACTATGTGACAGCAACCATGTATTCAGAAACCTGATGACAAAAGAAATGTACAAATGTAGCTACATTTAATTTACTTTCATCAGTTTAGACCAGGTAAGAAATTCTATCATGAGTCCTATTTTAAAGATAAAGAAAAGCACAGAGCGAATATGTGATTTATCATCATGAGACATCAGTGTCAGACCAAGAACTGAGCAGAGATTTCAAACGTTCCACAGAACCCACCTGATCGCTAGCCTCACTGATTCTTTGTTCCTAGAAATCTCTATGGCATAAACAAAATCCTGAAGGAGAAATATCATGTCGTATAGCAATGAGACAAGAAAGCTGACTGTTTAAGAGAGAATGCATTAGAAAAAGTCCTTTACAAAGTACAATTATAAGATACACAGACAGTAAGTGATTTCAACAAAGAGCATATGGACTTATAGAATGGAAAAAAAGATAACAGTACCTAAAAAAAAAAAAAAAAAAAAGGAAATACAAAAGAAGGAAATACAGAAGTTAAGCCTTTCACTGTAACACAAAATTCGTGCCCAGCATAGCCCAGCTATTAAAGTGTTTTCCTACAATGTTTATAACAATCCCACTTTATCTAAAGGACCAGCTAAATCTCACAGATCAAACTACATTTGGCAATTTTTAACAACTTCCCACACTGGTAAGAAAACATTGCTATGCCACCCATTTATGTTTGCTTCTCCCATTTTAATGAGCTGCGTTTTTGTTCAATCTCTCCAAGCTAATTTCTTATGCACTTTGGTCATCTGTTGCAATAGCTCTTGCCTGCTCTCTTCTCCCTACAAAGCCAGCCTTACTCTGTTGTATGAGGAAGGAAAGACTCCCTTCCCTACGACCCCACGGCAGCAGTTACCAGCTGAGAGCTGCCGGGCACTGCACCTTGACAGAACTCAGCTTCTCTACTTAGAAGGATCTACTGTTGAGGATCAAGAAGTACATCTTGTCAGTATTTTGCGTAGGCTTTCAAGCTGGCCTTATCAGACCCTGTTTTACCAGTGTGTCAGCAGAAGTCAAAAGGGGAAAATGTACTATCTTCAAGGGCTCATAAAACATTGAACATCATCCTCTAGATTCAAGTTCCTGCAGTTTGCTAATGAAATTACTTACAGATCAAGAACGGCATACACAATGTTGGTAGGAAAGTAAAAATGCTACCTTAAGTTCCACCAGAAACACCAGGTTTAAAAAAAAAAAAAAAAAGAGGAAGAAAAACAACTTCCCCATACGTTAGCAACAGATTATTTGAAATTAAGGGAACTCCTCTATACCTGAGTATCAGGTCATCTACTCTCCCTTTCATCTTTTCTATATACATATATATACACTAAATTTTTTTAAAATATTTTAAGTATGCTGAATTCCTTACCCATGACCATTTCACAGACCTTATTCACTCAGTTTTCCCAAATATTGTTTAAAATAGGTTTGAAAATTTTTCAAGTTACTGGAAAAAAAGACTAAAGTTCCTAAATATTTTCTTACGAAGGCATTTTAGCTTATTAGACAGAATGTGTATCTACATCACAAAACACCACCTTTGTAAACTGCAATGTTGCCCCCAAAAAGCTAACCTCTCACCTAACTAAAAAATCTCAAAATACACATCAGTCAGGATAGTTTTCAACATTCAGAAAGGAAAAGTAGCAATCAGTTGTAAGAGAAAATGTCATTAGAAAAGTTCAAGCAGATCATATAGTTGAGACTTCTCTGGACACGCACATTGGAGTAACCAGTGACTGGACAGGAGCTTCCATTTCATCAGAAATCACTGTCTTTCAGCCTTCATTTTTAAACAAAGCCAGGTAGAAACGTTGAAGCACCAGCATGTTCAGTCGTATAAACATTCCGTCCACAAATATCCAAATATTTTGTTTACGTACATCATATTTTTTAAACAGAACACTGATATTTCAGAAACAAAACATTTAAATTGATTTGACATTTAAATACATCTGCTGTGTGAGCTGCACGAAGATCCAGTCCAGCAATTTTACACTATGTGCCATCCTCTGTAATGAAATAAACATCTCATAAGACAATTTAGCTGTGCAGATTGGTCAGAAGGAAGGCATTGTGTACTGGGAAAGCATCTACGGAGAAAATTAAATGCTAAGAACAATGGTTATAAGAATTACTACCTGTAAAACATAGGGGCATTCTAAAGAGGCTTGCTGGATCAGATAGAAATCACATCTTTATTTTCTTACATGAAAACAGCAAGGGATTCTCAACATGGAAAGCACAGCAGAACGCTCCCTGGTGCTTCTACTGACTCCACAGCAGTGCTAGCTGCTACCGGAGAGAAAGACGACCATCAGCAAAGTCCTTTGTGCTGAAGTGCTGATGAAATCTATACCTCACTGAGGAGTTAAAAATCTTTTTTCACTTTTTCAAACTGAATGATGCCAAGAGAACTACCATTTCTTTTACTTACTTTTTGGATTCTATTAAAGCAGGAATTGAAGATTCCTTTTTCGAAAATCAAATTCAAAGCTTATATTTTCAGTAAAATAACTTTCTTTCTCATCCTTCTCTTCCCCAGCAAAGAAAAGAGAAAGGAGCATGGGAAAGTTCAGTGAGACTCACCTTAAGTTCTACATTTCTATACATTTCACATAGAAGAACTGAAAAGACTGATGACACTGGAGGTGGACTATCATAAATAGGTCAACAATAATTCTGAACTGTGTGCAACAGCACTTGAATCACTCTTCTAGATCAGTATCAAAAGAACTCTTCTATTGAAATACTGTGCTACATTTAGAAAATGTCATTCTGAAAAGAAATAAAATTACCTTTTTCTGTATGTGATTTCTCCTTGCTTTAACACCAAGCTAGTGCTTCATGCTACATGGTGAATTGGAGTGATTCAAATAAGATCAGTGAAAGAACAAATTAAAAGCCAAAATCTAGCTGTTTCTCTTCACTGTGGGAACACACGATAACACTATCAGAATTTGACCTGAAGTCAGTTGTAAGATATTTTCTTAAGAGTCCTATCACCCATCATTCACCTGCCCAAAAAACATGGCATTAGATCACATTTTTAAAGAGATGCACTGAGATAAATTCTTGAATGGAGACTCCGGACACATACAATAGTTCTGAAACCTCATTCATAACTGAGCTGTTATTTAACAATGTAGCACACCATTAGCTACAATGTTGCAGAGAAGTCTAGCATTTCCGTTGTTGACCAAAAAGGCAGCTCCCACAAACAGCTAAGTGTGTGACAACAGTAAGAGTTTCTCCCTGTTACCATCACTTCACTGCTTCTCTGAAAAAAACAGCAAGGTGATATTTTATTAATATCTGGCTCCAACAAGTACACATCATAGCTATTTCACAATGCGCAGTGATTTTCTCTCCCTTGGAATACACTTTAATCTTAACAATAGACCTTTTAGACGTGTTTATGCCTGACCCAAGTCAAATCAAATTGCCATCAACGCTCTTAAAGCTTAAAACGACTTATACCCAATATGCACTTTTGACATAAAAAAAGAAATATAGTTAGCTACTCCAGATTTAAAAAAAAAAAAAACAAAACATTGAAATGGAGAGTTCCCCTCATTTTAAGTGTAGTTTAAAGCTCCAAGAAACAACCACTAGAAATGGGGCCAATATCAGATAACAATAGGAATCTAACAGGATATTAATTACTGCTTAATATAAATATACAAATATACATTACTCATGCCAAAGAAATGTGAAGTGCAAAAAGCAAACAGGCTGTGATAGAAAGAGAAAATGCTCGTGCAGTCTACTTACTAGCATGCTTATCTGCAAGCATGATGAGGCTGTTGGAAATATCTCTTCTCCTGTAGAAGCACACCACTTTTGCTTCCACATTTCCATTAGCAGTCTACAAAAGATAAATTAAATCACAGTGCGTCCCTGCTCAGCTGAGTAACACAGACTGCACGTCCCCAATTGCATTTTTTCCTAGTATTAAGCAGTTCTTACATGAGTAGCCAGACTGAAATAGAACTGCAGGAACTGCTTCCTGACATGGGCTAATCAATTTCATATCAAATTACAGTATTGATTATAACTATTTACTCATACAGTACCATACGTTACTCAGCAACTAAGGGACGTAACACCAATAACATGCTAACATAAGAATACCTAAGAAGCAGTAGAACCTTGTGAAGACTTAAATATATACATATATACAACCTAGTTTTAGACTGAAATGGGGATATCAACAAGTGTGTACTTCAACATTTTTTTTTCCAGAGTCATATTTTATACGACATGGTGTGTTTTAAAATTAACTTCAGCTTACAAGATAAATTAGCCAAAAATAAATATATATCATCCCTATTTACATCATGATAAGCATTTTGCACGTTACCTTTTTACATAACAGTTTATCAGTAATTAATAATACTGCTTGATGGAATAGTAATATATATATATTATTATTTTTTAAAAGTCATAGTAGTATTTATTATTTTTAAAAGTCATAGTAGTATAAGAACCAAGAAATATTCATGCTTTTCCCACACACTGGAAAAGCTCTATACCCTATATAAAAATACACTCAGGACAAAGAGAGAGAATATAGTATCAATTTCAATTCACAATCCCCCATTCAAAGCTACAAAGAAAGCAATGTGAGAAACATCTACAGGAGCTATGTATTGTTACTGGATCACTGAAAAGTCTCACTGACACCTACAAACTCTTTACATAGGTATCCAGAAGCAGACACGTTATATTACTGCCATCACTCCAGATGGATTCAGTGTCATCATCATGAAAAGAATTAAATTTAGTAACTTCCTCAATCATCCACATGATTGGTTTGGATTTTTTTTTTTTTTTTTTTTTTTTTTACAGCAGGGAACTCCTGTTCACTGAGAATGATAAACTGGGCGTTTCCTTAGATAACAGGGTAGAATTCCAACTTATCACACAGCAGTATTTTAATAACTGAAATACAAACAAACGCATAACAAATCTCAAGGAAGTAAAAAAGGATTCAGAAAATTCTACCAACAGAAATCTCTCGGGATGTTTAAGTCACCCTTGGTTTTGGAAAAGTACACTGACAGTTGCTGAAAACTAAGCAGGAACCTTGGATGTTTATGTACCTTGTTAAGCTCTTCAATTCGCCTAATAAGATACGGATTGCTGGAGGAATTTTCAAAATAAACATAATCTGCAATGAAAAAAAAGAAAAAAAGAAAAACATTGTATTAATTCAAAAAATAACACAGCTAAAAATATATTTTTTTGTGCAAAAGTTTTTCTGAAGCTAGAGTGACCTCCAGGTGACCTGCAGAGGTCCTTCCCAACCTCAACCATTCTGTTATTAAGGGAGATTTAAGAAGAGAGGCCTTAGTGAGTTTCTAGATTATAGAAATAATACCCGTGTAACATATGTTACTTCACATTCATTATCACATGCTTCAGTAACACAGTTGTCCAGATGAGTAATGTGCATTTTGTGATACGTGGCTTTGCTGTCATCCCTCCTCAGTAACATGTAAACTACATTCAACCATAACAGAGCCTCAAGTTGTGAGGTTGTTCTGTGCCAAAATCTCTTCTAGGGTCATTAAAATAAAAGTATTCTCACAGAGTATATGGAAATTTGCTACTCCTAAAAGCTACTCCCAAAGAAGAAGCAAACAAAAAAAAAAAAACTGACACACAAAACATTTCCTTCTATAGGTTTTTCAAAACTTGTGTCAAAATGAAAAAGTAGCCATCAAACCATGATGACACTTTTGCACAATGTGTCTCACAAGTTCTACTTAAAAAGAAAAGGGAGTGAGAGGAACCGTAAGGACATATAAAACCTTTTGCGATGCTTTGACGTGAGGTTAAAGCCAGGCAGAGCCTCCAGTAGCTCAAATAGCACTGAAGGAAGATCTCTCTGGTTACTGCCCACCCTTAAAGTTACAACAAATAAACTCAATGATCTAAGAACCAAACCCAAGCAAGACATCAACAGCGCTGCTCGGGTAGGGATTACTGCGACGGGTAAAGGCTGATGGGATTACAGCCTCAGCGCCCCGATGAAGGAGTGTGCAGAAGGGCGAGCTGTAGGTACGTCAGCACACCTTGAAGCCGACACAGAAAGAGACTGAAGAGCTGGGAGGGAGGGCACGGCTCCGTGCTAGCATCGCGCTCGGCAAAGAGCAGGAGCCAGGAGTGAAAAGTAAACTTCTGCGCCGCACCTGAGCGGCAGCACCGGAACACAGCCACGTTCGTTCCACGGCGGGGGAGGAGAGGGTGGAAAGTTATCAGAGTCAATTTCGACAGGCCGGGGATGGGGAATCCAATGTTTGTTTCGCTCCCAAGCGACTCCTCGCTCTCGCCGTATGCCAAGCGGCATCTACCAGCGAGCCAGCCGGGCCGGCAGATCCCTCCATCTACCCGTGCCGATGCGTAATTCATCTCCAAGAGATGCAGGGAGGCGCGCAGGAACTCGGAGGGCTCCGAGGCGCGGCCCGCAGCGCAGCGCAGCGCCCACGGACGGCCCCGTGCCGCCCGCCCGCACCACGCCGCCCGGGCCCGCCAGGCCGCAGTAGGGCCGGGCCCGGCCGTGCCAGAGGGCCGGGGGCGCAGCGCCCGCCAGGCCGCCCGAGCCCGCACGGCCACCGCGAGAGGCGCGAAGGGCGGCCACGCCGTGCCCGGCCCGGGAAGGAGCCGGCGGCGCCGCTCCCCCTTTCCTTCCTTCCCTGCGGAGGGCGGCGCTGCCCTTGTACCGCTCGGCGCGGGGCGGCCTCCCACCCTGCGCTCGGGGCTGCGGGGAAGAACCCGCGTCCTCCGCTTCCCCCCCCCCGGGCCGGGTTCGGGTGCGCCGCTCGAGGCCGCGGCGCCGCGGTAGGAAAGCGGGGGGGACCGGGGAGCCCCTTCTCAGCCCGGCGGGTCGGGAGCGGCGCGGGGCGCGGAGCCGCGGTCGCCGTGCGGGTGCTGCCCCGCCGCCACCTACCTCCCACTCGGTACATGTTGGCCGCCATGTCTGCGCTCTGCGCCCTCCTCCCGCTGCCGGGCCGGGCTGGGCGAGGAGGGAGCGGCTCCCGCGGCCCCCCCGCCCCGCTCTCGCCCCCACCCTGCGCCAGCCCTCCCCGCCCGGGCACAGGACACGGCGCCGCGCCTCGAGGGGCCGCCGCTTCCGGAGCCGCCCGGCGGGGAAGGGGTTAAAAACCGCCCCTGCCGCCTCCCCCTCAGCGCGGACGCCGAGCCCGGGTCGAGCGTGGGGCTCGGCCGCGGCCCGCCGACCCCTCCGGGGAAGCCACACCTGCGGCCGCACCCCCGAGGAGTCGGCGAACCGCTGCCGAGCCCCCTTGCCGCATCGTGACTGTTTGTGCTCCGCTCGGGCCTTTGTTCCCCGCAGCCAAACGGTTTCGTTCCCCCCCGTGGGAAGCTACTTGCGGCAGCTGGGGGAAAGTTTGGCACACGTGTGCGCGCAGCACCTGTTGATGATCGATTGGGAGAGGGTTTATTTCCCTACAAAGAGCGCGATGCGACCCAGGAGCACGCTTTGTGGCTTCTCAAGCTGTCTGCTGTGCTCGGTGAGGGGCAGCAGAAAGCATCCTCGACAGGACAAAGATAGATCCCGCAGCACCGCAGCGTAAGGAAGAGCTGAAGCAGCTGCTCGCAAATCATCTGATGGGGGGGGTGCATGAAAAACATCGGTATTGATGTTGCAGGAAGGCACCTCCCCGTGTTTGTACACAGCCTGCACCACTGCAAACCATCTACGTACTTCATGGCCAATTTTACAGTGCTCCCTTCGAGGAGAAGGGCTTTTTATCATTTCCCTTGCAGGGATGGTGGTGATTTATCACACGTTTCACACCCCAGATTTTTCTGCATGCATCTTGAGCAGTACCAAGAAAGATTTTCAGTTCATCCTGGGAGAAAAATGAGCTTTCCCAGTGTTTCAAGTGATCTCTCCTCACTTTCTCCCTTTCTGTGAATCTGGGCCAATAAGATGAAGGCTTCTTTTACTGCACGTTTAACTTTCTGAAATACTGCTTTGAGTCAAACAGATTACAGAATTGCTGAATGATGTGCACCTGGCGTACAAAACACGCAGTCAGGTAGTCCTCTTTAATAAAAAGCAACAGACTCAGGCACTGAAATGAAAGATCTGGTATCATCCTCTATTTTGTCTCCTGGCAGGAACATCTGTGAGAGCTGACAGAAAGCCCTTGGGAGGCTGCAGCTCTATCTAGCTGGTTCCCCCCAGACACAACAGCACTACTGTGCCACGGACCCAAATAAAAGTGGCTAGAAGTTAGGTGGGGGGTTATTTTCACTCTTGTGGTTTACTGCCTGGTTAATGAAACAGAGGCTAACTGTTGAAGGCAGGAGAATAGTAAAAGCAAACAGTTGGCTTGTTGTAGTGGTTATCAATTAAACAAAATGCCTTCGAGCTCCTTCCCTTAGTTGAAGCCTGCACTGCGACATGAGAGGAATTTCCCACGCTCTGAAGCTCACCGTGTCCTCATCCAGCAAGGAGAGGATTTCAGTGGAAGTAGACTCTCCCTCCTGTGATCTGAAGGCATAGGTTAGACATGAGGAAGACAGCTCCTGAATTTGCCATTCCAAAATCAGGAGTGAACAAACAGCCCGGAAATTCCCACAGTCCTGAGCTGCTCCTCTAGGACAACAGACGGCCTGAAAGCAGCAAGATAAAACTTTATTTACAGCTGCCTGACTAAGGCACGCGTAACAGCCCAAATAAATAAAGAATGCCATATATATACCTTAGCACTGAATCTCTGGGCCTGATTGTTCACACTAAAACAACTCTTACAGTCACAGGCTGCACGACCCAGTGTTGTGCAGTGTCCTGATTTTGCATGGCTCAGAGTTACTGCTTCAAGCTGGGGAAAGCAAAGGCACTCCTTGCTGTGCTCAGGTGCTGAGTTGCAGCACTGACAGTATATCTTGTTTTGTTGAAACAGACATGAAAGCTTAGACACAGTTTATTTTCTGTGCTGTCTCAGAATAGGAAAAAATAAAGTTGTTTAAGCATCTTCACTTTTCTAAATTAAATATAATGGAAAACTTGAATGCCGTCTCATTTCAAGCACGACATTGCTGAGGAAAAAAATAAAATACAAGATTTTTATCTCAGTCTTGTAAATGAACTTTACTTAGCTGCAAACTATGCAGGTTTTGAACAACTTACATCCTATTTTGAGTCCAGATAACTTCATTTTCAATGTTCCAATCCAGTATCTTCTCCATAAATCTAAAACAAACAAGCTAAAACAACAAGAAAAAAAGCAAGAAAACAAACAAAACAAAACCAGCACATATGAAGCTTGCAGAATATACCAGTGATGAAGGCAAATCTTCCTACTAAATTAAACTGACAGTTCAGAGGTCTAAAATAAAATACATTGACTGAAGTGGTCATAAGACTGAAGTATTTTTTTACCTTACCTGTAGGAACATCATACTGAAATCAACGAAAACAGTAAAGAGCTGTTTTTACCTTAATGAAAGGTGTTTAGCTACTTGTTGAGCTTTAGTGGAGACACATCCTCATGTGGATACAACAGAGAGGAAAAGGCCTTCAGGGTTTCTAATCCTTGAGCCATACTTACAGGTCCTAACTCAAAGTCCATCAGACGCTGAGTTTTGGCAACAGAAGAAACATTAAGCAGAAGGTTTATTCATTTGTGCCAAGGGAATGTGGCTGCCTTGCTGGTACATCTTTGCTGCAATGGGTAAGCAGGCTGTATGTGTGTACCCGTACAAAGAGTTAAAGAACTTTACATTATTATCATTCCTTATCAGCCTAAGCTCCTACTCACACCGGGAGTAATTCATTCCCACAGAGGACTCGGGTAGTTCACTGACTTGTCCATGAATCAAACATTATATGTAGCATATACAAAGTCACTTTCATCTAGCATAGAAAAACATGCCAGTTAGTACAATTTCAGGTCTGGCACACTGGGTTATGTACATGCCTGCAAAATCTCATAAATGATTTTCTAGCAAAAGCATAATTCCTATTGCTATCACTTATTTAGTCACCGCAAAAATACATTTTTCCATATTAATATTCATGAATGCATTCAAAAAGCTTTAGATAACTTCCATTGTACAGAAGGTTTGGAGAAGATTTTTAAACTTACAGGAACATAGAATTCAGTTTGTTATCAAAATCAAAAATTGTGGCTGCCTTTACTGGAGTATAAACTAGGTGCAATCTGTTCCGGATGCTTCCATTTCAGCTTCTTTATAAATCAGCAAATAATAATAAAAAAAACCTACCCCAAGTCCTCTCACAAAATAAAATCTTCTCTTGACATTAGAAATAATGCGGGTGGTTTTTTTTGTTTTGTTTTTTGTTTTTTTTTTTATCAGCTCTATGAATCAGATCTCTCTAGAGACAGATAGCTAAATATAACGTCACTATTTTCATTAAATATGATTTATACTATAGCATAAAGTTAATTGCTGAATTATCAGTAGACTGCAGATTTAGAAGCTCAGTCCAAATCTTAAAGTCCTAAGAATGCCACTAAATCAATGTGTAGAGAAAAGTGGTGCTTATGCTGGCAACAAGATATTACTTGAGTGGGTATTGAAAAGAGATATTGGTAATGGTTTTCCACTAAGCATCATAGAGTTACGTAGATAGATGATATAGGCTGCCATATGGCACTGCTTTGAAGCAATGCATAATCTTATTTCCTATAAATCATACAATTAAATTAAGGAGATTTTTTGCAAAAAAAAAAAAAAAAAAAAAAAGTCAGACCTTGTATCAGTCTTCATACTCTGACTGCATTTGCTATAACGAAAACCATTCTATCACAAATGGAAATGCAACTATTGGTTTGAGGGAGGGATATTAAAGTGTGGTTTGTCATGAATCTGTAAGAAACTAATATTAATGACCACGTACACTAAAAATTATATGTTCAAGAAATGCATTTATTTCACTCCACAGGTTTTGCTAGTAAACTCAGGAATAAAGTAAAGACCTTGTTTAGTAATCAGATAAAAGAATAAAGAAAAAAGAAAAAAAGGGAAATTTACCCACCTGGAGATTTAGTTGGTAGCTGCCACTGCATTTTGCAGCTCACATCCTAACAGAAAAAAAGCCTACAGCTCTAGGATTCAGTCTGGTAACCCATTCTGTTTGCTAGCTTTACAGAAGACTCGAGTGCACATCTGGCTTCTCTTAGAGTCTGTGAGTTTCGTGCTGACTTTATTAGGACTAAAATGAGAGCTATTGTACACCTGCATTAGTTTTGACATAAGTGAAGCTGAGAATCAGAGTAGTTGGAAGCACATTGCTGTGTTGCTTTCACATGCAGTCCTAAATGAAGCCTTTTTAGTCTTAAATATAATTATACCAGAGAGAGATTAAACACACTGCACTGGTTTTACTCTTTGTTTCTCCCCTTCCCTCAATCGATCTATTTTTCATGATAAAGACCTGCTAAAATGCTGTCAGAGGTGCTTAATGACACAGATTTAAGTACAGTATGGTACATTCGTCTGAGCAGAATTAATTTAAGTCAAGGACTCAGCATCTGTTCGGCTCAGTTTTTCTGGGGACTGAGTGATTACAGGCAACTACCACCCAAGTACAACTTATTGATCAAAGGTACAATTAGTCTCTCCGTGCCTCACCATACCTCCAACCACTGTTGTGTGTTTCCATTATGGAAGGGTTTGACCTGAAATTCTCAGTTCTGCTCCTATTTCAGCTTGGAAAATCAGAATAATTGCTTTATGCAGGTCAGCATCGTGACCCAACAATTTCTTGCTGCTCTGTTGGTATAAGAAACATCAGTTCTGAAATGGCTGGGTGAATTTCAGGGCCATTTTCTCTCTGGTGCAATACACATACACCTTCTTCCTCTTCAGTCACTGGAACGGTGCCTGCTCACACACAGTGAATTTACCTTTGTTATCAGGTGATGTTTATTTCTAAAAATAAGTAGTGCCACAGAGGAGGTCAGTTGCCCGCCTGGTTCACAGGCTGCTGACTTGATGACTCGCATCCCCACTCAATATGTGCTAAGGAGCAGCAGCGCACCCCAGGACTGTGGCAGCACTGTGATTTCTGAAAGAATCAGTGGTTGCTTTTAAGCTGGCAATAATCATATACCTGGCTGAAGTCAGTAAAGTGCACGCAGTGTTTTCTCAGGAAAACACAAAACATACTGGCGGGCAGCAAGAGAGCTGGAAACAGCCCAGGTCAACACACCAGGCGTGGGGTGATGACATGAAAATATTGCGGGATGAGAGGCTACAAGAGGCTCCTGAGGTGCAAAGCTGGCGTGCTGTTTTGTTTATTTGCTTTAAATCAGCTCTGTGTTATGCCTGGCAAGAATAAATAAACAGTTTGAAAACACTGTGCCCCATAGAACACAATGACAGAAAGAGGAAATGCTATTTCTTTGTTGCTTGCCAGGGAGCAGGAGATATTACATATTTCATAAACAGGAATATAACCAGGAGTGTAACTTTGGATGTTACACCAATTCGTATGTCCTGCAAGTTCTGTAATTAAAATTATCTGGTTGTGCTGAGCAGGCACAAGAATAGCCAGATTTGTTTCAAATAGGCACAAACTGAATAACTGAACAAGTGACCACCCTCTAAAGCATCCACATCCAGTGAAAATCTCCTGATCATTGCAGTTGAATCTCTTTTCTTTGTATGGAAGACAGATACCAATTCTACTATCTGATACCTCATGCCCATGCTCAGACCATCAAGTTTTACTCTTCTTCCTGGCACAGTGAAGATGTTTAGCTCTGCAATCTTCAGCACCATTTAGCAGATGAGCCTACAAATACATGTTAACCTCCACAACTAGACCTTCTTGCACCCTGAGTCTTGGTTACTGCTAGGGATGGAAATCCATAAAATCTAGATAACCTAGATTAACAGTCTGTGAATACCTGAGTTTTAATATTCTACAGTATGGCCTAGAAAACCAAGCAATATTTTTTGTGCTTACAAAAAAAATAACTCCTATCATTTATATTTCAATATAAACAACAACAACAAGCAAGGTACACCAGCTCCACTGGGATGGAAAAGTACAGCATATAGCTGAGATAACTGAGCCCAAACTGAATGCTTCCACTCCTCTGCCTTCCTCAAAGCTACCCAACCAACTACTCTGAAACAGGGAATTGGCAATGAGGAGAACTGCTTAGAGAGAACCTCAAATTCTTGCTTTCAAGAAGAATATGGCCAAGAAGTGCCTTTTGCAAAATGCTCTTTGAAATCACCTAGATTCCCTGATCCAATGGCTCTGCAATAGAAAACATTTCACAGTCTGTCCTGCAAGTGCTGCTTTGAGAAAGGACTCAGAAGTTCCAAACAAACAAACAAACAATGAAGATTGAAGAAAGGAGCCTTGAGTTCACATGCATTACAGTGTGTTTGGTTTCTTATTCTTGCAAATACAAGAATAAGCTGTCCTGGAATAACTACCTTTTATACTGACACAGCTGTGTTTCAATGAGGAGTCTGTAAACGTTTTCAAACTAATGCATATCAACAGCAATGATAAAAAATAAGATAAAATACAAAACACACACTGCACAAACCAAACCAAATGAAAAAACTAGACAATAAGTGTTTGGGACTATTTTCACTGAAACCAGTTCCTGAATTTCACTTGAGTAATGAGCAGCAGTGAGGTCAAAGTACAAATATCTATGTATGCAAAATGCCCAATGACATCAGAGAAAAGATTATTACAGTTTATGGTGCTGAAGCACATATATTCTGTGAGAGAAGAGGCCAACACTCAGATGTTGCCCAGATCTGCTTCCAGTAGTTCTGGTCATGCTCCCAAGAGAAGACTTAAAGCCTTTGAGGACCAGCTGGGTCTGTAGCTAAGCAGCGGTCAACACCCAAACCCATCCCTGTAGGTCTCAGTTCAGAAAGGTGTTGAAAGCAAACTGCTTTCATTAATGTCAACTGGAGATGCAGAATGTAAAGTATAGGCCTTAAACATTGCATTGCTGGAGAGGTTCTGGTAATAACTATTCATAACATCAGCTCCCTACAACCTTCTCCATGTAAAGAGTTCAAAATACTGGAGCATGAGAGGGAGGGGACAATTGCAATATTAATTTCCTAGTCAAAGGACTGTCAAGCCTTCCAGAATATTACATTTTTAATGAATATTTTAAGAAGATTACATGTCCTGATGCGGTTCTTTTCTGTCAGTTTCCCTACATTTTGTGATGAGGAAGGTTATTTATGATTGTTCAATGAATATTTTACTTGGAACACAAGTCATGTGTTCAGCTATCAACCTTTTCTGTTTAGAAAATAAAATAACAAATAACTGAATATAGCCTCACGATCTGTTGTGACGGGAGAAGCAGGAGAAGGTGTTTGTGCAGGGGTGTAGTGTTGCCTCCTATAGGATGGCGTGCGAATGCCAAGGAGTTCACACTACTAAACCTGAGGTTTTACCATGACTTCAACAAGCTTAATAAAATCCATAGAACATAGAATATGTTAAGTTTATGTTGGTTCTTCTCTTAAAACTTGAAGAGGAAATTGTTATTTAAAGGTGACCAGCCATTTTTTAAAGGGCTGTTATGTATTCAGTTTTCCTCCAACCCAAATGTAAAAAGGAGTGAAAGAGTATCAATTTAAAGAAGAAGGGCTTAAACTATGTATATACTTTTAAACGGGAGAAACTGCTGCTGAGCAGCTTCCTTATTCACCTACAGATTTCTGTCTGTTGAGGACTGAAAGCAGTATTTGCCGCTTTATCAGTTCTTAACAAATTCAAGTCTATTTCTGAAGGCAGTGCACAGTTCAAGCACTTTGTTGTTCAGCAGTGAGCTGTTTCCTAAAAGCCCTGGGAAAACCTCATCACACTTCCAGAACTATTTCTCCACCAGAGAGGACAAAAGTAACTTGACTTTTTCACGATCTTTCTGGAATTGAGTATTAAATTGAAATTCACCTTCTGTCTGCTGTTCTGAACACCAAAGGGTAGCGTTGCTATTTCAGACACATCAGTCTTGCAATCCCCACTGAGCGCAAAATTTCTGGGCTCAGAGAACCCATCATGTCACCGTTCATAACTTTAAATTTTTCTCCATTGCTATTTCCATTACGAGTCTCTATTCCAAGGTTTATAACTTGGCTGCAATAGTTTGCGCTAGGCTGAAATTTGTCCTGTGAAGTTTAAGGAACCCAGGAACTATTTTTTAATTTTTTTTTTTTTTTTGAAACAACAGAATTATTTCTTTGGTTGTAAGAAACAGAGAAGATTTGCTTTTCTGTCAAGAAAATACACAAAGAGTCTAATGCCTGCAAACAACTGCACCAAGGAATTTGTCTGTGAGAAATAAATGTTTTGTTACTCAAAATAGCTGTCTCTTGTGTTAGTTGACCTAAATGGCCACATCTTTTTACAGTGCAGACTCTTTTCCATGGAATTTGTTACTGCAAGTTAAAAGAAATTACTTTAATACATTGAATATTGGAGTACTAGACAGACTATCATTGCTAGTGATGAAAATGTATTATATTATTTGCCTACAGAGACTTAGAAATACTGGGTCATAACTAACTCTCAGTCATGCCACTGTAAATTCAGTCTAAGAGATGGTTAAAAAAATAAGGAATAAAAATCAACAGCACAAGCAGACAATCTGATTATATCTTTGGCAGTGCCGAGTATTTTTTCACATTCTGTTAAGTCATTGAAATATTGAATTCAAGAGACAAGGAGACTGTAAGGAATATTTAACAATTAATCTGTGGAAATAATGAGACAGAGCACCAGGCTGCAGCACATCGTTTGGTCCTGCTGGGACCCAGCCATGGCAACTGTATGCATCTTTGGATGGAGGGAGCTCTCCCCAGGCACAGCCCTGAAGGCACCGCATCTCTGAATGGGCAACTGCAGCCCCTCGGTTTTCTGCAGGCTGAGCAGGGAACTCCTCCAGTTACACAGGGGCACAAAAGAGGAAGAGGAAGAACTCATCACTTCTCGAGTAGGACGGTCAGAAAAGGGCTCCCTGCTTTTGTACTTCTTTCTTTAAAACAAGCAAACAAAACAATATTCCTTCCCCATTCTTTTTTCTCTCTGGGAGAAGGAATAATTTTTGCTAGACAAAAAACAAAACAAAACAAAACAAAACAAACAAACAAAAAAAACCCCAGCAATTTGAATTTCTGAATTAGACGGATCTCAGAACTAAAGGTATAACTGCAGGAGGAAAGAACTCAAACAAACAAGGCACCGCAAACGTGAGATGTATGTTCCCAGTGCAAAGTCTGTTTGGCAGCACAAATGTTTAAACAGATGAAATTTCTAAAAAAGAGAGAAGAAATAAGAGTTGCATGTAAACCTGATGAAGAAAATAAAACATACTGATGATCAATCAAAATATTCTTCAGAAAATTACGGAAGAAAAATGAACATAAGTTCACGTGTTGCAGCCTTGAGCATGAGGCCACAACAAAAAATAATATTAATTAAAAGGAGTCCAAATCCCCACAAAGGAAGCTCCTCTAGCTTCTGAAACACACCGTGGGAATACTACAGTTCCTGGACAGAGGTATCTGCCACATACACTTGTTCCTACAATTTCCCACCTTTCAGAACCGGAGCAATATTGCATTCACTCAAGTGCAACACCTGCAACACCGTGCAGAATGTCTCATTACATAGTGTTGAGCTTTTCAAAAGGACACGTACAAATTTCTTTCTATTACAGTTCTGAGAATGTTTGTGCAATAGACCCTCCCTCCCTCTGCCCTACTCCCCCCATCCCTCCAAAAAACCACCACAGACTCCTGGCCACCAAAGGAAGACCTCATTTAGAATCTGAAGCAAGTGCTTTGTTTCATTCCAGCTCTTGCAATTGAAAGGCACATAAACCTGCCTGGCACCTAACACACAAAAACTGAATTGTACTGAATGTTTACCAAAGATCCTTATCAGAGTAAATTTGCATAGCTCTGCAGGCTGCAGTAACAATCTGCTTCTTGGCCATTATTTCTAAGCCAAGATTTGTTTTCTTATCAAGACTACAAATTTTGTCCTTGTGCCATGTCCAGGCTGGAGTCAGTCCTAAGCCGATGGCAAAGTTGAGGCCAAGTCCCCCCACCTTCAGCTGTTAGAGTTTGTCCCAGTAGGGATCTGGAAAATTAGGGGCTATTCAAACTACAAATGCTGCAGCTCTCCGTGCTGCAGCGATGTTGGCAGAAGAGTCAGAGCAGCACTGGCCACTGCAGCAGCACGAGTGGCACACTTGGGGTTTGCATGACACAACCACTTCTGGGAGCACGTACCCAGAGTGGTGAAGGAACATGTGTCCTCCAGCTGCAGTTTCATTATGGACTTGGCATGCATTGTAGAGGAATATCACCATCTACCTCTTCTCTTGATCCCAACTCCTCCATCCCCAAGCGGAGAGCAGGGAATCCACCTCCCTTTTCCATCATTAGTGGGAAAAGAAAAATTAATGAACATGTTACAACTTCCCAAGAAGTGACCTCAATGAGTCTAAAGCATGGGGACAGGCCTGTCTGCTTGTAGGTGGGGTCGGCAGCTGCCAGTAGAGAAACAGAAGTGTGTTGAAAGAGGCAAAAATGTGCTTAAAAAAATAATTAACCCTAATTGCACAGAATGAAGCTACGGTAACTTAATCTGGAGGAGAACATTGCACAGAAATTGTACACGAATACTTCTGCAGTGCAAAAAGAAAAAAAAAACATTTTCTCATGTAGTTGGTTTAATCTCAAAAACATTTCAGCTGTTCTGATCACTTTTTAGACAGAAAGAGTTAACAACCTACTGTATAGTCCTGGTGGATTTTGCTGCAAGTGTTCATACCTGATCCAGAACATCTGTTGCTATATTCTGAAGTCACTTTTGACAGAAGTCATGAAGAATAGCCTACCACCACAAAAGGGTAGATGTAGCACCTGTGGTGAGATGATGGGTTGATGGCTGGACTAGATGATCTTAGAGGTCCTTTTAAACCTTAATGATTCCATGATTCTATGAATGGAGAGGAAAACTGATATTCTTTCTGGCTACAAGGGACATTTCTAGCTGTACAGTGGAGATGATGGGATGATCATTTCTAGGTCATGACTGAGGAAGGAATCATTTGATATATGGGGTGAGAAGTTAGTACTTCTAGAGGCAAATGCTAATTCATGCCTGGGGTGCAGCAGTGAACACAGGGAACATCCATGTAATTTACTTGGATGTTGAGAAAGATAACGTCAGCACTTGTGAAGGACTGTACACAATTGCTTACAAGCATCTGGGGACAACACAGCCTCTTTGCCAGAAGCAGAGTACTGTCCAACATATTAAAGGTAAGCCAGATGAGTTGCAGAAAATACTGAGGGATCTTTAGGTTCTACCTGCACAGCAATGAGAGACAAACTTCCATTCAACATCTTATGGGCAAACTCAGGCTGGAGAAACTTTATTGGCTTCCCTGTAGCTGAAATGGAGCTATGCTCCAGTTGTTCCTGAAGCTCTTACAACACAAAGGCTTTAACACCTCACTGCATTGCAGAATCGGGTCTGCCAATGTCCTGAGGAGGGATATGAACACACCGAATCCTCCAGCACTGCCACAGTCTCAGGAAAGGAGGATTTTTATCAGGTCAAGTCTCCTCACTGAGAAGCAAAGGGATCTCTTTATGAACAGAACAAAAGACGCTGCTGTTATTAACTTTAACTGGATAAGTATTTGACTTCAGTTTTAGTATGTTAGGAACGTGATCATCTTCTTTAGGTTTAAAATAGTTACACAGACATTCTTCAATATATGCAAACATGACACTTTTTATAAACTGTAGTCAACAACAAGATTTTCTGGAATTTCTGGGAGAACATGTAGGATTAGACAAAAAGACAAACTGTTCTTTTTCCAAGAACACAATTTGTTGAACTGATTCCATTTTGTATCCTCAAGTGTAACAGTAACAGGGTTTCTAAGTCGCATCTCCTTCCCCTAGGAGCTTTAATACCTGCAATGGAAAATTATACTATTTCTCACTAAGGAACAAAACATGTTATCCAGTGTTTTCAGAAACCTCTCTTTGGAATATTTTTTCACAAATCTGGTAGAACTGTACTTACGGGGCACTAACTCGCTGCGGTTGAGTCTCTCCTATCTAGCCCTTGGTGCTCGTTACCTGCCAATGAATGAGCAGGCAGGGGTCCTGCGCTGCCTCTGCTGGCCCTGCAGGAGCTCTCTGCACTCTCTCCAGCCCTGGAATTCTGAGTCTCAGTAACCTTTTATGTTAGCTAATGCAAAAAATGTAAGATACCAACAAAATAAAACTTAGACACATTCATCGGGCCCAGTTTTCTCCCTCTTCTCAGAGCGAACTATAGATTCCTATAGATTCCCCCTGAACACAGCTTCCCTAAGTCCCAGTATTTCTCTCCATCACTGCAGAGTTTCCCTTCCTCTTGGTAAGCATTTTGCAACGGATCTCAGTAGTGTGAAAATGTATTCCTGTGTTCTTCTGTCCTGTGAATATATGCTGATGCCTTTGAATTCCCCATTAGCAAGTCTCCTTCTAATCACCTGCCTCAGGCAGGCAACGTCCTCCTGTCTGTGCTTGGTGTCTTCCTGCCTGTGGTTCTCTGTAGCAAGTCGGTTAAGCCCAGCTAGCAGCCATCTCCAATCAAGAGGGCTTCATAGGACTCTCTGATCATTAAAATGTAATGAACTTCAATCATTAGCCCGGTATCATGTTCAAGAATCTCTGCCGGACTTTATCTCAACATGAAGGTAAAAAACAGGGAATGCAGTTGTACCTCATACCACAAAAGCTGAGCCTGACCCACACTGAGCTCCCGATATAAAATCCATTTATTCACGGCCAAATTTCCCAAATTGTTAGCATGTTTCATGCAATAAGTTAGTCTAATTCTAAATGTCAACCACAGATTGTATTCTGTGCACATGTATATATATGTGAGTACCCAGCTCTCTCCTAAATGTCATTCAGCCACTTTTAGAAACATTCATATTCAAAATTATTCAGATTTTTATAAGTGCCTCAGTGACAAGGGAACTGGTGCTCTCATGTCAGGTGCCACTGACAATCCCAACTGCATCTGTCATTGGACTTTGGTTTGCAGTTCTACATGGCAATAGGCTCTCTTCTCATAGGTTTTCCAGGTAGCCCACAGACCATACTGAAGCAGTGGGACTCTGGTGCAGAGAAGCCAGATTTAAAAAATGGTTCTAGCAGAAATTGTTTTTTCCCAAGATCTAAACTAAAGATAACTGCAAACCACAGCCCATCTGTGCACACCGAACCTTCTGAAGCATTTGTTCTATTCTTTCTTTATTGCCTCTTCAAGTAATTAAGATAAATTTTGTCAAAGCAGTCCCTTAATACTGAAAAACAGTTTTCCTCTCCTAATTTTACATATATACACTGCATGCTACCTAAGCAGGAAAATCTTTAATTCTGTATGTACAAATCCATCATTAGAGGATCCTGCTGCACAGCTGGATTTTCTGGTGCAGCGGTCATAAAACAACCAAGGATCCTGAGGGAAGACACTGGCAGAAGCCAATGCTGCCTGCACTAACAGCACTCAGTAGCTTCCGCAACTGGAGCACAGTCTGACCTGGAGTTACAAGAGAAGCCTGCCAGCAAAACACGCCGACTCACCCACAATAAAAGACTGAAGTAAAGAACCTCTATTTTTAAGAGCAAACACAGTGCTGCACTCAAAACACAGAGCAATGGGCTCAGCATGAGGCCAGAAAGATTTGGAAATGGCAGAAAATATTTCAAGTTCATTAAATACCCTTAGGAGGCAATAGCACAGAGCAAGCCAGGAAAATAAATGTTGATACACAAAAAGCTGTTTTTACATAATGACTATTAATTGTGAAGTTCCTCCTGGGCAGCAAATGATACAACTGTAACGCCAGGAGAAGTGCAGTTGCTTTGATACAACAGCCAGTGTGTATTTCCAGAGCATTTTAAAACAAGAGCCATGCAGAGAAAAGAGCCCCCAGTCACCTGGAGAGCTGAACTCGATCACTCTCTGGGAGAGGGCTTCACTGCACTTCAGGTTTTTAGCCAGCTCAGTCCCACCAGAGATCCACTTTAAGCTCTCCAACCACGACCTTTAGAAGTGTCATCTTCTGCTTATATTTGCACTTATATTTTGTGCTTATTTGTTTCTGTTTATGGTCACACACAGTCTCTTTAAGTGCTCTGTCTCTTTCAGGATCTCCATCCTGTTCTTCAAATTTCTTCACTCACAAAACAACAAAAGGTTTTTCTGCTCACTGAAACTTCCAGGAAAATAAGACACACACCGAACGGAGACTTGTAACGCCTGAGTAATTCCCACGAAAACATCCGAAATTCCATGAGCTGATCAATAAAGCTGCTATTCCATATCTACAGCAATGTGACCAGCCACAGAGGGCCACAGATCAGAACACTTTCTGGGAAATCACAACTCCTGACTGAAATCTGAGTGTTTGTTCCCAGCAAATTGCTGTTCCTGGTGAGGGAACTCGTGGCTTACAGCTATTGACAGCAGCTAGCTACAGGAAATCACTGTTGAAAGGTGGTAACTGTAACTAAAGTAACTGAAGTGCAACGTGCCTGACCACAGAGAGGGAAAAGAATGGCAACCGACATTGCCGTCATCAGGTTAGTTTTGCTTACCAGCATCAATATAAAGGAGAAAATCACCGTATTCAGAAAAATTGAAAAACTCACATAGAAACCTGTATTGCCTCACACGCTGGGTCACTTTCAAGCTACAAAGTGACTGCAGCACTCCCAGCATGTTACCTGCTCTGCCACAGGGCCTCACAGTGTACGGAGCTCCGTCTGCCTCCGATTGATCTCCTGAAGGCGCACTGCTGCGCTGCCGTACAGGGCTCTGCTCTCCTCCTCTGCAAACTCACAGCAAAGTAGCGTGTGGTGAGGTGTACAGAGAAGGAGGCACAGCACAGCGTGACACTGGAGGCACCCGGATAATGCCTGATTGCTGACACAGCTCCAAACAGATTCTGCTATTCTCTCTCTTTTCTTTTCTTTAATCAAATATTCTAATAATTGTTTCAGAAAGACTGAAGGGCAGGAACGCACATGTCAAAAAAAAAAAAAAGTGCACAGATTTAGAAAAGCTTTTGCTGCTTATAAAATTAAAGAGCAGACAAAGCACACGAACCAGCAGTTGCTGGAAGCAAACAGTTTTACAGCTGTATGAAAAACAAAAGCCCAAAAGAATACCCAAAAGAGAGCAGAACGACGTTGATGTGGAGCTGACGCGCTCACCTTCCCACCTTCCCAGCCGGCGTGGGGTGGTTCCCCGCTCCTCCCGGAGCTCTCGGGCAGAACAGCGACGCGCGGGGACCTCTAGCGGCCGAGCGGGGTCGGGCGGGGCGCTGGGGCACGGCTGGATTCATCGCCTCCTCCTTTCAATCACAGCCGCCGCTACAGAACGGCTCGGCCGTCCATTTCTTTTCACACGTGTGCAAACCTCGGCTGTGAAAGTAACGTGGCGGCGGCAACAACAACCGTAAAGACAAACACATGTACCGAGAGGCACAGAACGGGGACGGTGAGCGCCGTTCGGACCCGGGGGTGCTCCCGCAGCCTCACCACGGGTTGCGCCGTGCTGGGAGAGGCGCGGCCGGGAAAGCTGCGGTAGGACGACGGGGAAACGAACGGACAGTGAGAGGGTGGTGGGAAGGGACTCCCCGCGCGTGATGCGAACCCGTGAGCTCGGAGCGCTGGGGAGCTGCCAGCTGCTGGCGGGGTGATGTTGCCGTGCTGGAACAGGAACGCGGGCACGAGGGCTGAAGGCGCTGATTGACACTTGGACACTTCGTCCGCGCAGCAAGAGAGAGAGAGAAGAGAGAAAGAGGAGCGCCGCAGCCGCCTTCTCCAGCTGTGCAGGAGAGGAGGGCAGAAGGAGCCCAGCGACGGAGCCGGGCAGCCGCCGTCCGCGGTGTGCGAGCAGCGCTCGAATCCCAACTCTCAGCTTTTTTCGGGGTAAAACACCCCAAACTTCTCCTGCGCTTGGGCGGACGCTCGCGGGGCCGCGGCGAGGGCTGGGGCTTCGCGCGGCGCGGGGGAGGCGCGTCCCCTCCCCTCCCACCCCGCCTCCCGCCCGCCCGGCACCGCCACCGGAGCGGTGCGGAGCGGAGCTCCCGGCCCCGCGGCCGCACCCGCGAGCGGAGCCCGAGCCCTCCGCCTTCCTTCCTCTTCCTCCTCCTCCTTCTTCTCCTCCTCCCCCCGGCCCGTCGCCGAGCGTTGCGAGCGGAGCCGGGGCAGCCGCTGCCCCCCACCGCTGCTCGCCGCCCTGCCCTGCCCGCCCCCCTCCTCCGTCCCGCCCAAGCCATGAACTTTGGCCGCGGCCCCGCCGTGGTATTGAACGTCGGGGGCACCCGGTACTCTTTCTCCCGGGAGGTGCTGAAGGATTTCCCGCTACGGCGGGTGAGCCGCCTGCACGGCTGCCTGTCGGAGCAGGACGTGCTGGAGGTGTGCGACGACTACGACCGGGAGCGGAACGAGTACTTCTTTGACCGTCACTCGGAGGCCTTCGGCTTCATCATGCTCTACGTGCGGCACGGGCACCTCCGCTTCGTGCCGCACATGTGCGAGCTCTCCTTCTACAACGAGCTCATCTACTGGGGGCTGGAGGGCTCCCACCTCGACTACTGCTGCCAGCGCCGCCTCGACGACCGCATGTCCGAGACGTGCACCTATTACTCGGCCGAGGAGCCGCCGGGGGAGCCCAGCGCCGGTCCGAGGGGCAAAGCCCGGCGGACGGCGGCAGCCGAGGGAGGGAAGTGGCTGGAGAGGATGCGGCGGACTTTCGAGGAGCCCACGTCTTCGCTGGCAGCCCAGGTGCTGGCCACCGTCTCCATCCTCTTCGTCATCGTGTCCATGGTGGTGCTGTGCGCCAGCACCCTGCCCGAGTGGCGGGCGCCGGAGAACCGCAGCGTGGAGGAGCAGAGCAGGTACACAGCAGAGTCAGTCAGGGAGCCCTCAGGGTAGGAGGATCCTTTATTTTCCCGCTGTCCCGTGTGTCCCGTCCCGTCTGTCCTGCCGCTCGTCCTCGTTCTCTGTAGCTGCAGCCGCGGCGGAGAAAGCCCAAGTGCCAGAGCGGGAGCCGGGGGCTGGGGAGAGGGCACTGCCCCGACGGCCCGGGCGGCTGCGCGTTCCGCTGCCGGGGGATCCGCCGGTACGGGCACAGCGCGGCTCCGCTCTACGCGCAGCGTCTCGGAGCTGCCGCGCCCTCCCTCGTAGAAGCCGCGGGGCTCCTTACCCCCCGGCTAAGGAGGGGGGAGAGGAGAGAGGTTCGCACGCTCGGGAAATCGCGTTAGACCGTACTGTCTATTTAGGGAATCGAAGCTTGAAAAAACGCTGATCCCTTCTCTTTTCCTTTGGGGAAAACACTTCGGTTATTCACACAGGTCCTTCTGCTGGAGCAGACCCAGTGTGACGGATCTGACCTGGTAAAATCTGGCATGTGGGAGCAGCCTCACCCCGTCCCCTTTTGCCACTCAGCATCTCTGAGCGGACCGATCGGGCTGAGCACGGAGCTCCTGAAATGCTTCATCCCGTACCCCGCTGGGCGAACGTAGCAGATGTTTACATTTCCTATAGACACAACACGTGTAAACACGCTACACATTGTGAAACAATTGCAGAAACAAGAGCACGGGTTTTAGGCTTAGCTCCGAGTCCTCTAAGCTAGAACAACCCCTTTGTTTTTCCTCTTTGTGACCTCAGCTCGGGGTTACAGCCATGTAACTCTGCTGGCTTCGGTATCACCACTCTCCATCTTCTGCTCTCCTAGGGAACAGAAAGAGCGCTGCTTCACTAAGAGTTCTCTCATAAATAAGCCTCAGACAACACCGATTAAAGTAAACGCTTCTTGTATTTCCCACACCTCTTCGTTTAAAACCAGTAGAATATTCAACAAAAAGTGTTCAGCTTCTACTCTGCTCAAGGGGCCCCACAGTGAAACTGCAGCCCCGTCATTATGAAATTACCATCTTTTACCATAGAGTTAATTGGAATGTGATATATCACATTCAGTTAAATTAATTCCTTGGAAAGTATTTTCCTAGTTTCCATTAACTTAATGGAAAGTGCACCTGTATTTCTGTTTGTAGCCGAGCCAAAGCATTAATTGTATGAACAACAAGAAAGCAGCTACAGAGTGAGAAGCTCTTGGTTCCTTCCCAGATGCAGCTATGTCAGAAGCTGCTTTTACATGTTCTTCCAGTTAGGAAGCCTTACATAACCTCTGCAGACTTACTTCAAATGGGGGATGCTCTGCATGACCTCTGTGTAAGGCAGCACATTGTGTAGATATCCCTATTAGATACGGGAAAATACATGCAACAGCAACATAGAATCAATGGCACTTTGGCCATATCTTTGATCACATCTTTATGATGTGGACATTAACAATTTTCCACTTACTGAGAGTTTAATGTGCAGACGGATAAGGCAGATGACCTAATTTTTATTTTGTAGTACCCCTTCATTCTCAAGAACATGTATAGAAACACATAGTTTTTCTCCTCCAATTGATTGTATATTGCGTAACAAGTGTAGGGATGCTAAGTACTCATGAGATTTTCTGTATAGCCAAGCACCTGCCAGAGTAGGAAAGGCTGCTTTTAAAATGGAAAGGAGCATTGACAACGATAGGGTGAGTTTCCTTAAGACCAGCTGTAGTAGTCTATGAATTGGCAATAATAACTGTAAAAGTTGCTGTGAATTTCTAACCTTCTTGAAAAAGTCCATTGCACACATACACATTTCATGTGTGTCTTAGCCCATGTGCTATCTCTATATGTCAATCAATAGCAATTTAATGTGAACACACTGACAACAGACAAAATGTATTCCTGCCTGTCCACAGCTTGTCACCTCCTGAGGTGGCCCTGTCCCCTTCGAAGAGCCACTCCTTTCCTTGTTCTGCCTGCTGCATAATGACTAAAATGCCTGAAATGCCTAGAGAAAAGGAGTGAGCTACCATTGCTTTTGAGCAATCCAGTTAAGTTGCATCTATAGACACTTGCCAGAGGATTTGACTTGATATATCTGGTTGTCATCTGACTTCACATCATTTACATTTCCTTAGGTTTCCAAAACCTTTCAGCTTACCTGAAAGTCTGACCTTAGAAATTGCACAGCAGTGCATGTAGTGATGTACTCTGGCAGTACCGACTGTCAGTGAGAACGCTCATAGAAACTTGCCACTGGTTTCCAAGCAATCCAAAAGTTTGAAGTGAAATTCTGTCTTTTGTTTATTAAGTGAGGTATCTTACTGAAATGAAGAAATTCTACGCAACATATAATATGCAATAATGTTCATTGCCAAGAGAAGTTGTGACATTATTACTATATGGAGGTTGGTTTTGACATATAGCACCGTAGTTACCAGTACGAAGACTTTACATTATCCTTAAAAACACATTTCAAAAACTTTTAGAAAAAAAAAAAAATTGAATGAGCTTATCTAGAACTCAACAGAAAGGCGATTTTGGATAGAACTGACTAGTCAAATCAGTATCAGTCAGTGCTTAGAGCAGATGAGCATTACCTCAGGAAATTCAGTGACCCTAAAATCTTGCTGATATTTTCAGTCTTTCATAGGTTTACCAATAAAAAAAAAAAACAAACAACTGTCCTTTTCTCAACATTATGTTACTTATGGTTGGAAAGGTGCCACACGAGTCATTTCTGTGGCTAAACTGAGGTAACCACCACAGAACCGCTTAGGGCAGCTGTAGTGGAAACTGCGCAGCCAGGGTGTCTTCCCCATATCTGGACATTGTTTCTAAGGGCAAGGTAGTAACTAATTCCATAATGTACAAAATCATCCTCTTTAATGATGTTTGCAGTAAGGGTTACTACTGCTGCCAATTAATACCAGCTGTGTTTATATCTTTTTTTTTTTTTCCCCTATTATACAAAACACCTCTTCACCAGAAGAGGAATTGAGTCCACCAAATTTTTACCATATCCTTCTCAGAGACCCTTATGTTGTTATGACTTTTCACTATGATAGGACTGTCAAAAGGTGAACAGTGTATGTCTGGTTTTGGTCCTCACAGTAACACCCTTTAGAGTACAGCAGAGAACTCCAAGGCTTTTAAAGGAGAGAGGGATGAAGAATCTGATCTCTGAATTTCACAGATCTCAGATACAATATAATTCCCTCATTTGAAGAGGGATTGCCTTCCTCAGGTCTCTATTTAGGATGAGGGATGAGCTATTAAAATTTTCTCACATTCTATGATTTCTCTCTCTTCCCTAACTTGGCAAGTTTCGCTTACCAGAACTGAAGATTTGCATCAGATCTGCACAGTTTAGAAGCAGATAGGAGAGACACATGTCTCCCTTCTGTTGCTTCTGGCATTTTCAAGTCATCTTTGCTCTCTTCTGAACTATGCCAACAGTTGCATACTGAGAGTCTCTGATCACAGAACCATCCATAAACTGACCAGAAGCATCATCTTCTGGAAGGAGTTTAAGCCTGTGACAGGAAGTAATTTGAAGCTGCTTGACTTAGAGCCAGTGCAGTTCTACCTACCTGTCTTTAAACTATTTTTCTTTCACTAAATATGAGTAACTAGGTAGCATAAAAAGAGGCTGTTGCCTCTTTTCCACTTATGATTAAATTGACATTGAAATAATCTCCCAGTTGTCACATGTATATGATTGCTGTGTTGTTAGGCAAAAGAATTTAAACAGCATTTCTCAACAGATGCCAGTCAGCTTTTTTTTCTGTCTGCAAAACATCAGCTTAAAAAGTTACATTTGAATTTTAGAGGCACAAAAATCATTATTATTTCAGAACACCCAAACTTTCATGTTCAACAACTGTTCATAAACATAAGAAATTCTTTCTTGGAGAAAATCTAACCACATTTTTGCCTAAGTTCTAAAAGCAGGCTGAAGGTTATGAACAGAACTCCAGATTTAGTTTAAAAACCCAGATGTGAATTCTTCTTGTGAATTCAAGAGATTTTTGAAAAATTGAGATAACACAAAGAATGGACATGCATCACTCCCTGGCCACAGTGGAACCTGAACAATCTCACCAAGGCTGGGTGCTAATCCCATATTCCAAGAATGTGACAAAGATGACCTCAGGGCTGGAATGTTCCTATCCAGATGTTGCCTGGAAGCTTGGAAGCATTTTCCCCTTCTCCAGGCAGTGCTGGTCATTACACCTCCCCACAAGAGGCAGACACTAACCAACATTTAATGCGTTGAGAGATACTGCTACCAGAGCAGGGAGGGAAGGGGAAAATGCCTGCAAAACTGGCTGTTCTGTGGTCTTTGCTCTGCACTCTGTAGGAGGCAGAAATCCTGTTGATTTCAAAAGGATTAAAAAAGGCTTTTTGCTGAAACGATGATGAGTCTTCCTGAGCAGGAGTTTGATCTTTCTAGCTACTGCTTGGACATTCTTCAGGTGACGTGGAAATAGGATTTAGCAACAATTTAACACATCAGTGCTGACAGCCTTGAATCCTGTCATAGACTGTCTTTAACTGTTTCATGTTTTCCTCGTGTCTTGTTGATGTTTATGTTCTACTTACAAGCTCAATCAGTAACAGTGCCACAAATTAATATGTTGGGGAGATTTCAACTGAATCACAAGGGAATATTAAAAGTATACAAACTGGCACATTGGGCCAAGGCATAACAGCAAGATCAAACACTTTACGATATTTTTATACTAAAAAAAGTTAAATCATATCACAAAACTATTCTTGTTAGTGATTGAAAAATATTTTGCAAGCACTTTAATTTAGTGTACATAAAACTGCCTAATCCAAAAGGAAGTTATCAGATGGAACAGAAAATTAAACACTGACTGGATTACAGAGGAAGCAAAGCTCAGAAAATCTTCACTGTCAGTTCATGGCCAAAAGACTCATTAAGTACCAAGAGGCAATTTCTTAAAAAAAAAACACAAAACAAAACAAAAAAAAAAAAACAAACCAAAATCTCATCCTCTTTTATGTAATTTAGGTCTGGGCCAATGAATAGTAACTTTGAGCAGAAATAACCTGTAATTAATTAAAAATTAGAACTTCATATTCTCTTTCGTTATTCAGATTTTGTGCGGAAACATCAAATAAATACTTCATGAGCTTGTTTTTAATTTCCTGCCTCCTTTTTGGATATCAGCTATTTTAAAACTGAATGGATAAAACAAACACTAAACAAGAATAGGTATTACATTTTACCAAATAAAGCTCATGATTTAATTATACATTTAGATACAGATGCTAAAGCAGCTTATTATTTCAGGAACAGGCAGTCTGTCATATGAACATGCAGCAATATTTTAAGAATTGATTACAATTTGGTAACATCAGTCTTTTTAGTGAATTTCAGTTGGCCTTAGCTTGATACTAAATTCTTTTAAGGATTTTAATTTTCTTATTAGGTATTATTTCTCCATTAACAAGGATATAACTTAGTTATAAAGTTACTATAAAGAAGAGGGAGATGATCTGAAAGTGGAAACATAGTATGTGGCACTCTAGGTCTCACAGCAGGTCAGAGGCTTCTAGTTGTGCTCACCAAATCACTTACTCACTTAGATGATTCATTAGGATGGTTGAAATCCATCTACAAATGAGAAAAAAAAAAAAGTGAGAAGAGAGGAGGAACAACACATTTCACTTGTGTCTAAGTAGTAAGAAAAGACTCTTCTTTGTCAGCTCCCAAGCCAGTGTATGTTGTAATTGATGACAAAAAGAATTGATTAATAATATATATATATATATATGGAGAAATGGAAGTGCAATGTACTGTCAAGCAGATGTAATGCATCTCCACTATTTTGATAAAAATTACTGCTTTGTCATTTTTACATCATTGATGTTCCTTAGCTCTCTTGAAGTCCACAATAAAAGGTTCTCCAGTCCTTCCTGAAGTAGTATAACTGACGTAGACTCTCTCTCATGCTCAGGACCATTGGAGTAGAAGAATAAATTAATCACATTTCATCTCACATGGATTTTTACTTGCACAACTATTTCCCAAAGTTATACCAGAACACTGAATCAGTTGTGATTCATAAAGATAAATTCTACTGAATCACAATGATTAGGACCTAGCTTCTTCAAGACTTGACTCACAGATAACCTGCCAATTTGGGATATAGTCGAGGAATTACACCACTGTTGTTTTAGGGGCATCAGGAGGAAATACCAAATATAGCAATTTTTAATGATAAAATTAAGAATGGCTTTTTCATTTAAATGCTCATGTCATAGGTCACATGTAGAATTATCAGAGAAATCTCATAAGATGGAATGGAACAAAGTTTGTTGACATTATTGAATATTCCTGGCTGCAAATTTATTTCCAGCCACATTTCTTCTTGTAATAGTGACAGGAAGACTCAGCCAACTTAGAAGCACTTTCAGCCTTCATCGGTTTGTTCATTACCATAACCTTGCTGTTTGGCTCCTTTTAGTGAAGAAAGTTTTCTGTATTTTCTACTCATGTATGTAAAAATGACTGAAGTGAATTTACCCAATAACATTTTTTTCTAGATTTTTCGATGTGATGATAATTCACATTCATACAATAACATTCATATATTCTGTACAAGACTTGTTTAGAAGGTGTTATGATCTGAACTTTCTTTTTAAAACCAAATCGGGATCTGTCCTAGTTACCATTCACTATTATTATTCACAAGAACACCAGTGTCTTCAAAGGCTCAGTATTTAAGAGAACACATAATTCTTAAGGGAAAGCTATTTTTGAAATTCGTGGGTCCTTGCATCAGAGGTTGCTAATGTGAACAAGTAATTTATAAGCCCTTTATTAAGAAAGGCCCCTTGCTTACAGGGTTTTCACAGGTATTTGTGAAACACAAATAAGATCATAACAAGGTATGTGGCTGAAATCATAGCATACGTTATGAATATACATCAACTGACTATTACTATTGCCTCTACTTTTTAGTATATAACTGAAGTGAATAAAGGAATAAAACAAAGTTAAAACAAAACTTTAGTGTATGCAGCTTTTATGAAAGTTGTTCTATAGTTTGTTAACATAATTACAGCAGTTATAGAAGAATCTGTCTCTCTAGCAGCCCACCATCTGAACAACAACATCAACAGATTTCAGAAACAGAAAATATGTATGGATATGTAAATGTGTTAAGGAAACAAAACTTTATGCTTTAAGTGATAGTTGAATAATTACTTACAAATCATTATTGTTCCTATAGACATTACCTTATTAGAAAACCTGCAGTAGAAAAAGTTGCATCTAATATTTTCAGATCTCCCCTCTAAGGTCACTTAGGTGTCAGGCCTGTTGGTAGAGATGGTACTGGTGAGTGGCTTTTTCTTTGCACAAAAAGTTAGTGAAAGCAAACAAAGGAAAGAGGGAAATACTAATTCTGATTCCATCCAACATTAAGCAAGTGACAACAGTTTGAATTCCTAAAGAAAAGGGTTATTTTGAGATGTGATATTCAATAGAGTGTCCACAACCGTTATAAAATAATTGCAGAGAAAATTTATCTTTTGTTTCTACCTTCTAGTGTTTCAATTTGAAAATGTTCTCAAGTCTCTCATGCTCATGCAGGACTTTAAAACACTCAAGAGAGTACTGAAATCACCCTCCAGGACAGCAGTGCTTTCTTTTATCAAGGCAGCTATTTGTATTTGAGAAGACAATCCTGCCTATCATTTTGTCCCCCGACATTTTGCTATGGCACAGTTTAGAGGGAGTTACATTTAAAAGAAAATACAAAATTCAGTAATGCTAACCATAATGGTAAATAAAGGCACACTAGATGATTACTTTGGTACTATGTTTACCCTATGGCGAAGAATAAAATACTATCTGTTTTCAGTGGCAATACTATGAAACCTTGAATACAGTTCTAGGTAAGCCTCTGTTTGGGATGCAAATAAGACTGGTTTCAGCTGGTTCTTAAAGAGCCAATTTGCATGAATTATCTGATGCAATAGCTGATTTCCACCTACTCCATCTTCACTTTCATTCTAGTTTAGCAGTCTGGATCAACACATTGCCAGTTCACTGATCCACAGTCCTTGGCATTCCTAAATGGATCAAGCCTCGCAGATCTAAAACAAAACCAAGCAGTATTTTAGATTATGTTACACACTGGCATTGGTGGCACACCATTTTCTCTAGGGTCCCACATTTTGTAGTCATATTTCTCCAGTATTAGGATAGGCATATATAATCCACAGAAAATCATCAGTGAATGAGTTCTTAGCACGGATAAGTTTAAACTCCTCATTAGATCCTAAGGTTAGTTGCTGAAATCTGGTGCTTCACGCTCAGAATAAAAACAGTGTGGCTTTCTGTTTGTCATTTGTGAAGGTCTGAATGTCAATTTGGTAATGTCTGTGAAAAAAAAACATCAAACCTCCACTAAAGCCCTTTCACAGAACATAAATGCTGTACTTTCTTTCTTTTGACAGGATAATTGAAGCTATCTGCATAGGCTGGTTCACTGCAGAGTGCATTGTGAGGTTCATCGTTTCAAAGAACAAGTGTGAGTTTGTCAGAAGACCTCTCAACATTATTGATTTACTGGCAATTACTCCTTACTACATCTCTGTTCTAATGACAGTTTTTACAGGGGAAAATTCGCAGCTCCAGAGGGCTGGAGTCACCTTGAGGGTCTTAAGAATGATGAGGATTTTTTGGGTGATTAAACTGGCTCGTCATTTCATTGGCCTTCAAACACTTGGTCTGACTCTGAAGCGTTGTTACAGAGAGATGGTGATGCTCCTTGTCTTTATCTGTGTTGCTATGGCAATTTTCAGTGCACTTTCCCAGCTGCTTGAAAATGGGCTGGACTTGGGAACTAAGAATAAGGATTATGCCAGCATCCCTGCTGCTTGTTGGTGGGTGATCATCTCTATGACCACAGTTGGTTATGGTGACATGTGTCCCATCACAGTACCAGGAAGGATTCTTGGAGGAATCTGCGTGGTTAGTGGCATCGTTTTACTAGCCTTGCCAATCACTTTCATTTATCATAGCTTTGTGCAGTGTTACCATGAGCTCAAGTTCCGATCTGCTAGGTATGGTAGAAGCCTCTCTGCTGAATTCTTAAATTGACCCAACTTGAATTCTGTTGTAGTTACTTGCTAAGCTTTGTCTTAGAAGAGAATGGTGGGAAGTCCCTTCATGTTTCCTCCTTGACTGGACGGTCCTATGGAACAACATTCTCGCCCGCCTGGAGAAAGCCCGTCACCATTCAGACAGGAAAGATGGCTACCTACCTTGGGCACCTTGCAAGGAGAGAGTGATGTTTTCAAATCTGAGAGAACAAAATGACAAAACAGGATTTAGAAGTCCTCAACCAGACCAGCTTGGTCTTCAGTTTGCCTTTCCACACAAAAGCAGAACAAATAAATGGGCTTAACATCGAGGTCCATCATTCCCATAATTACATCTTATATCAGTCAGAGCAATGTGTAGCAGAAGTACATGCAGCTCTGAATGTTGTAGCAAAGACCTCCCTAACCACAGTTACTTTCTTCTCTGGAATCAAACCTTTAATAAAAGTGTTGTACTTTATGAAGATCAACATAAAAATACTGGCATTGATAAATGTATTTTCAGGTAGTTTAGTGAGAGCGCTATCCAAATTTTATATACACTCAGTTCAACTCCATCCACCTGAAATTACATATTCATAAGCGTTGTTTTCTTTCCTCTTAATTAAACATTTATCTATATCACAGTGAAAGCTCTTAAGACAAATTATAAAATTCCATCACTTGAAACAGTGTGGAGAAAGCACGGAAAACAAAAGTAGCTGCTCCCTTTCAAATGAGACTCTCCATCATCTTTAAATTACACAGTCCCTAACAAAGGATACACTTCATGGAAGTTTTAAAAGCAATTGCCCAAAAGATTTCAAAGAAAGTGAAATATAGAAGTGCAAGTTGCACTTGGCAAAAGGGTATATTCTCCAGTGTAACTACCAATTAAAATGAATCAAGTTAGGTTCTGAAATGCTGTTCACTACATTTCTTGTGTAGTACTGCTAACTAGCCTTGTACTGTATAATTCTGAAAAGCTGCTATGTAGAACTGTGCAGTTACATACTAAAACACGTTTAGGTACAGCTTTACAAATTTGGGTACCAATAAACATCAGTGAGGAACCTCATTACTAACCTCAAAGTTCAGAGTCATCAGCATAGTTGAATTTGGTGTGCTTGCCTTAAAATAATGCATTTAATGTTACTGCGCTGTAGAATCATCTTTTGTATATGTATTTGTTAACAGCTTTAGAAATAAAATGAGTACCACCTAGAAAACACGGATTTGGAACTGCTCGCTCAGAGAGAAGTATCACACTGGCCAGTGACTGGTATGTTGAACGCTCTACTCTGAAAGAACACTTGAGACTTGAACAATTTATTAGCATTTTCTGTCGTCTTAGTCTTAAGTAGTCTTAAGAGATACACTGAAAAATAAAACGTTTCTGAAGACCTGAAAAGAATTTTAGCTGCTTTCTCAAAGACAAGCTTGACTTTTCCTTCAGCAGTTTTTAAAGAACGTATTATTGAGTAACATTACAAACATACCTTTATTTCTTGCCACTGACACATTCTGATGCGCAGGTGGTCAGCTGTAAACTTTCCTATTCTGCTATACTTATGTCTTTTGTATCAGAATTATGTAGTTCAGGAATGTGCTCTTGCAACCACAGAGAGGTGAATATCAGTTAAGCAAAAAATTCTTAGGTGAGATTCACAGCTGATGTTAGCTAGGCAAGCAGTGACTTCAGAGACACTCAGATGTCTTACTCCGATGGAGATGCTGGCTCTGTATTCCTGCATGTGTACCTATATATATCCTGCATATATTATATATTATAGTCAGTTGCAATATTTTCTCCTTACAAAAAAATTCCTCCTTGATAAAACTGAAATTTCAACCTTAAATCCAAACACAGCTGTTTGAAGAAAATGATATTTTCATCTTCTAATGAAAAGTTTATTTTGACAGTATAAAAATAATCCAAATTTCAAGGAGAAAACTTCTATTTTTTTTTTTAAACTTCTCTCCAAATTTTTTCTTTTAAAAATGGAAAAACAAAAACAAACAAAAAACAATACCCGGTTAAGATCTTCTACCTACAGATTTTCATGTTATTCTCAAGTATTAACCTTGGGAAAAATACCAATGAACGCACTTAAAAATGACTTTGTCTTTTGTTCATTGACCAAATCAATACTTTGAAGTAGAACCCTCCTCCCACAAAACAACGCATCATCAGGATGACAGTTCTTTGAAATCAGTATACAATGGAAATGCACTTTAAAGCATGTTGCAATCTTGATTCCAAGACAAAATAAAACACTTCAATATTACTCAATACTACCATAAATCTAATTTTTAGATGCCTGTACAAAGGAAAAAAATATATACAAATTAATGCACATGCTAACTTGTGAATATCAATTTGCATCTTGAATCATTTTTTATAAGCAATTAAGTACAGGAAATTTTCAAAGATGAACAGATTCAGGTTATATCTGGTACACAAACAAAATGTTTGATCCTTTATGAATTGTTTTCCAGCTAATGAATTCGTTCCCCAATATAAAAAGATTAGCTACAGAAAATAATTGTGTAAAGGAATAAGCCTGTGGAGATTATATACTTTTTTTAAAGTTTATGTTCAATTTTTGTATGGCAAAATGTGGACAAAATGACCTTATGTATTTTTAATTCAGCTATAATAAAATATTATTTTGAAACTGCTCTCTTTATAAGACAACTAAGAAGAGATACTGTTGGGTTGGTTCTTCTGTTGTAGGGTGTTTTTCTGTTTAGTTTTTTTTTTTTTTTTTTTTTTTTTTGCTGTTGTTTACGATTATCAGCATGTAAACTTTGGTTTCCCTAGAAACCAAGTTGAAGTAACATGATCTCAATAGTAACCTTAAAAGAGAATCTTATACTAAGCAATTAGGGTTTTTGATTTTTAGCAGTATATGTTATATCATTCTCTATGGACAAGCATTTTTCTTATTTTTTTGTTTAGTGAAACTGTAAATGAATTATATTTGTGGTTTAAAAATAAGAACATATTTGAACAGGTGAAACTTTTACTGAAAGTGTACTTGAGATCATGTTTTATGCAGCCATTGGGTACAGTGCTTTCTTTTAAAATACAACACGTCAAAGCCAAATGAGGACAAACTGGCTCATTTCTAGTTTTTACCAGTTTTAATCCAAAACAATAAAAATATTTAATGGTTGGTACCTTTTTGATCATTGGAAACATTTGCAATTGAAACAGATTAGATAAAACACAAAATAATAAAAGTAAAGATAAATGAAGACAACTTACAGTTGTGACCCAGTTCACCTGAAGTTAAACCAAAGCCAATGAATTCTGAAGTACCGTTATCTATCTCGAAGACAGCAAGGGTTAATCATACCTTAGAATAGGATCAAACTTCAGATTTGATCCTTAAGACTGACCTAGTGGGTCTGCAGATCTTCAAGGTATTCAGTGCCACTTAAACATTTGATAATTACTGAAATCACACTGTTATTGAAAGGTGCCCACACTACATCTATCTTCCTTCTAGAGTTCCTCATGGAACATCATCCTCAAAAATTGCAAAGAACTACAGACAGTTTCCTTTGATGTAAGTCTGTGAAGTAATATTTCTTTTATGGACTCCTGCAAAAAACCAAACAAACGAAAAACCCCAATTAATTTAGTCAACTGGTGATTTTACAGTTTTATTATCATAGGGATCAGCCATTTAAACGCGTGGAATTCACTCTTACTGCACAGTGGTTGATGCTGGTGTACAAAGGAGCAAGTTTGAAGATAAAAAATCCCATACACCTTTCTTGATACCTATGTATTTAAAGCAAAAGGTACTTGGTTTTTGTATTGTCTATGAAATTTTGTCCCTGTGAAGGAATCAGTCCCCAACTTCTTTAGTGTTCAACTTTGCTGTTTCAGAAAGAAACTCATGTCCTTATGTGTTCAAACCACTTGTCTCTTCCCCTCCTGGTAATGATAAGAAATCCTTACAAGCCTCAAGAGCCTGCCAGCAGTAGCAATACACACACAGCAGACACTGAATTCCATATTCAAAGCAATGAGTCTCCCATAAGCCAGCAAGATGAACAAGGTCTGCTCTGCTCTGAACATTCTTCCTCATACGAGATTCAGGATAAAACAACCAATTAGAATTTTGGTCTCTTGAGGTACCTTCATGTTTTTAATATTATTCTTTCCAGTGTGCTTACAAGATGTTTGCCAGAAAAGAACCTTAGCTCTGCAAAGAAAAATAAAATAAAATAAAAATAATGACTTGTTTTAGAAAACAAAATTCTCAGAAAACATTTTCTGTTATTTGTTTGTGAAAGAAAACATACAGATTAGTATATAGGACATCAGTTCTTGCTATATAAAACAGATTTCTGTTTATAGTAAGGAGATTTCCTTAAGTGAGAAAGGTCCTCTGGCCTTGCTAGAGCTACAGCAGTTTACGTTAGCTGAAAACGTGTCCCAACACATGTGGAAGAAACAACAAAATACCACTCTTATAGTGGAAAACTAATATGATCTATAGCCTCTGAAGTGCAACATAAAGTAGGGAATGTCTTTTACAGATGATATAATAGGATAAGCATCAAGAAGGCTGCACTGGGAGCAAGCACAACTGACAGTATGCTTGACAAGAAACTTTAAGAGCCACAGAAGATGAATAAAATAAATCTTTACTCAAATTACTAAAATATGAATGTTTACAACTACATGTCAAACTCCTTTATTCTTTACAAACTCAAATGTTTATAATTTTATAGAACATTTATATATCATTTGCTTCTCTGTCAAGAAAAATGTATGCTATCATTTGGAAATGTAACGGATATGTTTTCTTGATGTGAAATACAGAATTAGATGCCTAAATTCACAAAATAAAATTTACTGATTTTGTGAAATATTTCGTGGGTAATGGGTCAAGACAAACATGTTTAACTGTATAAAATGTTTTACTTTCAACAAATTCTGTGGCTATTCATATTGGTACCATGGCAAAAACTTTCTTCCTTTAACAAATTTTGGCTTTTGAGAAGCTAGTCATTTAGAACCTTGAAGCCTTACTTAACAGAAAATCTGTATGCTTAATTCACAAGCTACTGTGAGACAATAAACAAGCAATAGAAAGGATTATTCTTTTCAACAACAGCAACTGAATGTCATTATAGCAATATCTGGACAGAGATGACTGACAAGTGGTGTATTTCAGGGCTCAGTACTGAAACCGATGTTCTTTAGTATCTTCATCAATGTGGGACTGAGTTTACCATCAGCAAGTTTGTGGATAACACCAAGCTGTGTGGTGTAGTCAGTGCACCCAGAGACAGGATGCCATCCAGAAACCTGGACTCAAGGCTTAAGCAGTGGGCCCAGAAGAACCTCATGATGTTCAACATATTCAAGCACAAAGGTCTTGCATCTGGGTTGAGGGAACCCCCACTATCAGTCCAAGCTGGCCGATGTAAGGGTTGAGCATAGCCCTGCCAAAAAGAATTTAGGGGTACTGGTGGATGGCAAGCTGGACATGAGCCAGCAATGTGCCCTCACAGTCCAGAATGCCAACTGTATCCTGGGCTGCATCAAAAGAAGCCAGAAGGGCAAGGGAAGTGATCCTGCCCCTTAGTTTGTGATGGTGAGACCTCACCTGCAGTACTGCATCCAGATGTGGAGTCCTCAGTACAAGAGAGACATGGACCTGTTGGAGTGCATCCAGAGGAGGGCCACAGAAATGATCCAAGGGATGGAACACCTCTCCTATGAAACAGGCTGAGAGAGCTGGGGCTGTTCAACCTGAGAGCAACCTTTCAGTATCTAAAGGGGGGCTGTAAGAAAGAAGGGGCTAGACTCTAGCAGGGACTGCTATGATAAGACAAAGAAAATAGTTTCAAACAAAAAGAGGGGAGATTTAGATTGGATGTAAGAAAAATGTATTTTATGATAAAGGGTAGTGAAGTGCTGGAACAGGTTGCCCAGAGAGGTGGTGGATGTCCTGTTTTTGGAGGATTTCAAGGTTAAGCTGGACAGGGCTCTGAGCAACCTCACTGAGATGTAGGTGTCCCTGTTCATTGCAGGGAAGTTGGACTACATGACCTTTAAAGATCCCTTCCAACTCAAACAGTTCCAGTTGATGATAATTATGGGCAACAGAGAAAAAAAAAAAAAAAAAAAAAAAGAAAAAGCAACCATGTGGTACATTTGTTATTCCAGAAGAACAAACTAGAACAATTGATTGAATTTGGCTTCAAGTTCACTGAAATATATTCATAGTTCTGGAACTACAAAGTAACAAGAAGGTCCCCTAGTGCAATGCTTGCATTGCTGTGGCTCATGATAGGAGCTAAAGGGATGAAGTAAGAAGAGATGCACTTTGGTGATTCATTAAGTGCAGCCATTTCAAGTGTACTTTCAAAAATGAACACAACTAATGTTCTTTAGAAAAAGTTTGAATATTTTAAGAGATCTGTGAATTATCAACTACTCTGGCATCAGCCCACTGCATTATTATGAAAATGAACAGACTTTCGTTTAGAACTCATGAGCATTTTTGCTTCTCACTTATTTATCAGTTTTCTTAGTTTTTACATGAAATAAGTGATATGAGTATGCTCTGCAAACATTTTGTTAAAAGAACTTCTGAAATATTTTGGAAGCAAAAGTTCTCTGTTTTTAATGTTTTAACACATTCTTTTACAGATACTTTCAGCACTTCCATCTCCTATCAATCCAAGATGTAACCACAAATATACTTAATACCAAAAAGTAAAACAGGATTCTTGCTATCTCAGGGAACATTTAATACATTTTTTTGTCATAAGAATTTCTAAAAGACAGTGAAGAGATTCAATAAAATCTAGAAAATCAGAAACTTCAAAAATTACATACTTTCCAGTGTATTCCAGAAGGCACTGACTTCAATTTTGGTTTTCTATTTCTTTTTATTCATATTTCATCAATACTGAAGTAGCAACTAGGAAAACAGAAGCCTGGTTCCTCAGTAATATACAGCCATGGGTCAAAATTATAATGTCGCTCCAAAAAACAAAGACAAAACAAACAAACAAAAAACAACAACAAAAAACCCCATCATCCAAGACCAAAACACAACACAAAATAGGTAATAAGATTAAAGTGCAAGCAAGCAACACTGCTTTTCTCTGCAGCATGAACATCACTAATTTGTTGAGTCTGGTATACTTTTAAGTACTCAAATACAGTTTCTCTCCTCCCCCTCCATTTTAGAGTTGCTCACACAGGATGCAGCATTTAGAAGTTGATCATTCCTATGTTGCCAAAAAACCTTTGTCATCAGTACTGGCTGTGCCAAGATAGCACAGCTTCTCGCCATGACTTTGTTGCTAGGGTTTCATATTCCAATTGGATGTCAGTGGAATCATTTGATGGAAAGCTATGAACAAGAAAACCAAGGCAGTTTATTTGAATAGCATCCTGAATCCCTGACACGATATAAGGATGCTACTGTATAGAAACTATATAAATGTTATAGAAGAGAAACAATCCCAACAGGTTAATTTCTAAGCACAGTCAAGCAGAGGCCCACTGAAAAGAAAATCTTCAGTAAGAAAAATTATTTCATTAAAAAATAAACTCAAATCTAAAAGTGTGGATTCCTGCCACAAAGTCTGGCTTATAGTCTTCAGATTTATATGGATTCCTTGCGTATCCCTGCCTTTGTATGCAGTGACTTCAGGCTGCACCTGCTGGGTACAAACTGAGCCTGTAGGTCACAACAGCTTTTTTAAACTATGTTGCCTGAAGAGACTTAAGTATCAGATATATCTGAAAAGAAAAAAAAAAAATAGGGATGGGCAATGAGTACAGAATTAAAGCTAGCTAAGATAAATTTTGCCTTGCTTTTAAAAAATCTGCTTGACATCTGAATTATGGAGGACAAAGGCTTGCATATACCTGCCAGATTATTCTCAGCAAGACCAGGGACTATGAAGCTCACTGGCTTCCCTCTGTATAGCAGATACCATATTCAGCATCTCCATCCTGCTTGTTTCCTTAGACTTTCTCTTTTTGCCTGATCCTCAGTCAAGGAGTGTTAAGGTTAAACATTAACATCCCACAACCGAGGCACCTCTTACCTTTGCCTTCTCTTCACTCAGAATGTCCCAGTCACATGTGAAATGCTATTCAGATTAGATAGCGGAGAGCAAATATCCACTACATTTCTCTGTGTCAGCGTAGGCTAAAAAACTCTCTCCTCCTCCGCAATAAGTGTCACATATAATGGGAAAGAAACAGTCATGCAAAGCAAAGCAGTAAGTCGTGCGAAGCTTTTACAATGCAATACAGAATAGCCTAAATCATCCACATCCTACCCCTTGCCTACAGCTTCAGCCTGGCCCCTCACATCCTGCAGTCCATTCAAATCCACTCTCACATCTGCAGTAAAGCTCACCAACCTGAGCTTTGGCAGCTTAATAGGGATTGCCAATAGGATGTCCATGTTGCTGATTTGTAGTATCAAAAAAATAGAATATCCTGAGTTGGAAGGGACCCACAAGAATCATCAATTCCAACTCCTGGCTCTTCATAAGACCACTCAAGATTCAAAACCTATGTCTAATAGTGCTGTTAAAAGACTTCTTGAACTCTGGCAGCTCAATGCCATGACCACTGATCAAGGCAGCCTGTAACATGCCCACCACCCTCTGATGCAGAACCTTTCCCTAACCCCCAGATGCCCCTCCCTTGACTCATCTCCATGCCATTCCCTCAGGCTCTGTCACTGTCACAGAGAGCAGAGTTCACTGCTGCCCTCCACTCCCCGTGAGGAGCTGCAGTCTCCATGAGCCTCCAATCAGCTCCCCTGTTCTGGGCCAAACAAACTAAGAGACCTTAGCTGCTCCTCATGCACCTTGTCCTCCAAACATTTTACCATCCTGGTAGCCCTCCTAAGAGGGACATAAAGCATGAGTATCCAAAGATTGTGGCACCCAAACTGCACCCACTGCTCGAGGTGAGACCGCACAGTACAGACTGGTGTGGGACAACTCCTTCCCACTCCTGGCTGGCAGTGCTAGGCCTGGAGCACACCACGTATGGTTTGGTCTTTTTGGCTGTGCACTGCTGACTCACATTCAGTATTTACCCCTTTATTTTTTGGTTTATTATTCTAAGTCGTTATTTCTTCTAGGCATCTGTAAAGGAAATCAGACAAGCTTGAAACAATGCATGTCCACTGGCCTTTCCACCAGTATGCACAAGCAATACTAGCAGCAACCAACACCTCAGAACTTGGTATGCTTTACTTTCACTTGTTAAAGAATTCAGTTTAAGACCCAGTTGAGGACTCATTACTTTACATTCCATGGTCTGGGGGCATTTATCACTACTTAGAGGCTAGGACTGTTGTGCAAACTGAAAGAACATCACAGAGAGCTAATGGAAGGCTGATTAATGGGAGAAAAAAAAAAAAAAAAGAAAGAGATGGAAATAGAGGGATAGGCAGAGGTTGAAAATACTAACTCTAGCTGTGCAAAATGCTCTGAGACAATTATGAAGTCCTTTCTAATAGCAAGTCACCAAAAATTAAGAACAGACAATACAGATGATTCCCAGACACCAAACACAATAGGGCTACACTGTGCTCTCCAGCCCTCCACCCCATCACTGTTAATGTCCTGCCATGCCCTTCCTGAGAACACTTCTCTGCTTTCCTTTGCTAGACTTTTTCAATCCAACTCCCTTCCTCTTTGATTCCTACCCTTTTCATAGCTCCTCATTTTCTTTCTATTACCAGCTGTACTGGCCTCTGTGCGAGTACCAAATACTTCTGAAATGGTCTGCTTTCTCATCCTGTCTATTTCTTTCTGTTTTACTGTCATCTCTGCAGGTACATCCATAAATCACTTCCTTCAAGGAACTGTGTTAAAAAGCAGTTCTGCAGTCCACTCATCTCTTGTAAGCATAATCCAGTGGAAATCTGCCTCCTTTGATAAGAAACACTTTAAACCCTTTCTTCAGGTTACACACTGTGACAATTTGTATTGCCAAATTTGTGATTTACTATTTCTCTCTAAACGTGTTGTGGAAGCGTATGCCTACAGAAGCAATCTTTCATACCACAGAGAAGAAAATCTAGCACCAACCCAGCCCATTCAGCAGCTGTCTCTTTCCATTGACTGATAATGTCTGCCCAAAAAACATACGGCATCCACAGTAAGGAGATCCAAGGACTGGTCTGTGCAGGCTGTAACTCAAAACATACATAAAAGCAAACAAAGGGCTTTGACTTACAGGCTCAGAAAAGTTACATCTCCTTTGATAAGAGTGCTGGAAATTTCCATGGACATGTGTCATCTCAGCATGGAGATCCTAGCTTTTAATCATGACAGTTGATAGACTAAACACAACCTGTTGCTGCTTACACAAGCTGAAGCTGTAGTCAGCACCATGTCAGCCAGTTTCTTGCACTCCAGGCTAATACTAACATATGCAGCAAAGTCTGCTGTGGTCAGTTCCAGAATCTGGGCTCCCAAGCAACATCCTTAGCAATTTTCTCCTGATATTCTAAAGCACAGTATACTACAAACAATCCTTACTAATTTGCTTTTCAAAAGAGAATGAAACAAAATCTCAGCTGAATTGTCTTGGAGACCACAGCAGGGAGAAGAGAACTACAGTACTGCATTAAGCGTTTTCACTGCTCAAAGACGACACACTGATCTGAAACAAAAGGCATTCAACGTGCATGGATGATACATTTCAGAGTAAAAACAGGCTAAATCCATTACAGAAACATGAAGTTATTTACCAGTAGTCATAAATAAACCATAAGATCTCTATGATGTCTTCTATTTCCTCTTCACCCATCAAATATGTAAATCATATTTCATTATTTCAGATTTTTTGTAAAAACAATCAGGAAATTTTTAAGCTTTAGGGATGAAATCACTCAAAAGGGAAAAAAGTGAAAATAAATAGACAGGTATTGTTCCAAAGTCCAAACTAGTTTATGTGCGAAGCAAAGTCAGCTCTTACATTACACTGAGTATATACAGACCTTAAGTAAAAACTTTTTAATGGTGCTTGGAGAACAGTTTCCTTGTCTATACCCATAAAATTTTTCTGTAAGTATAGAAAGTAGATCTTACTCTCAATTCATTTCTTACTGAAGCAGTGCAAATATGATGTTATAATGTAATAACCTAGTGAAAGCAAAAAAGAAAGAAAGATGGAAAGAAATTAGAGTAATATGGTTCCTTTTGTTTCAGCATAATCTCTACATTATAAGACAAGTGCTTAGCCAATGCTGAGAGGCTTGAGTCTGTAGACTCAGATTATAGTAATATAATATTGTGTCTGGTGGCAAATTGATTTGGGATGAGCAATTTAACTGGGGTTAAAGTAGTACCACCTCCAGCAATTCTGAGGACACAGAGAAGCAAGTTTCTATTCTGCCTTTGAAAAGCAAGCAACAGGAGCTCTTGTCAAAAGGACACAGGGAATCCATCAAGAATCCATAGTCCCACTGCAAAAATCTAAAAGGAGAACTGGGGATGTGAAACAATCAAGAAAACATGAATTAAAATGCAAGTAAAATCATGCTGCCAAATCTCAGTTTCCATACCTCCTCATCTTTTCAGCTTCCTGAAGCTACAGAGCAGGACATGGCACTCTTACTAGAAGATGCCTGCACTATGAATGCTTCTACAAGCTCTGATATTCCCCAGCAAAAGGGAACTCAGATTTTCCCACTACAAGAGCCCAGACTCCTATACACTGAGCCAAATGAAAGTCTTCACAAACAATTTTTACAACAGAATCAAAGCAAGACAAGTCAGACAGAGTTGGTTCGGCAAAGTTTACAGCGAAAAACCTTTAGCAGACAGGCTGTAGCACTCTAGAACTCTTCAGTCCATTTTTGCAGAGCTGCTACTGCATTTCCTTCTTTCCCTTAACTCCAGATTTTCTCAGTGTCCTCCTGCACTTTTACCAAATCTTCCCAACTTCTTTCTCCTATGCAGGGAAATGCTGTTAGGGTTTTTCTCATCTGCTGGGACACCCAGTTTTACATGTCCCTCTTCTGACAACAGTAAGAAAGCACAGATAGATATACAAGAGCTGACAATGAAAATATTTTAAAAAGTAAAAATATCACTTTAACATGGCAAGACAAAGGGTGAAAGCACTAAAAACTTGCAAAAAACAAGTATATCTGAGTTACACTACCATGTGAAGAGACTACACTGGAACACTGGATACCTGCTTACAGATGTGAGTGAGGCTACAGGATGCTGCAGGGAAATTAACAAGTCGAGTTACAAATGTATCACAGCATAACAGATCCTGCTGCTGGCAGAATACAATCTTCAAAAATAAACATTTTTAAACCTATTCAATTTTCAAAGCTGGAGACACTGATCACATGGCAACAATCTATTTTTATTATGTTACCTCTGATGTACTAAATGATTCATAAAACAAGAACATTTTCTGTGAGAAAGATTTCTCTAGTAACCACACAATTGACATTAGTATTACTAAATTTAAGCGTGCCTTTTTATATTTTCCCTTCTTCAAATCAGCCAAACAAAAACCCATTAGAGTACAGCCTGTTGAAAAATAATCTGAGCAAAGCTGGGCATTCTGAGTGGGTACAGCAAGAGTTCAGTCAGCTCTCAATTGCTTTATCTCATGGCAGTACCTGGAGTTGTGTCCTAGAGGTAGCAGCAGTGATTCTAGGCAGGCATCAGGATCTAGAAAATCCATCTTCACATCCCATTTTCCACAACTTACCAGGTTATGCCCCCTGTGGGAAGCAGTGCAGACAAGTGATGGAGTGAAGTGCAGATCAAAATAGTGGATGCTGAGGATTAGACATCCACACCATGTACATTCCAGGTAGGCTTATTTCAGATTACTTCTAGTCTTGGTCACTGCTGGGAAAGGATAAACTAAGTTCAAGTATTTCAGAACACCATATAAGATAGGCAACTGATAATAACTAAAGTCATAAGTGTGAGTGACTTACGAGAGGGCAATAAAGTGAAAGACTTATGCACTCAAATCAAGCCACTTTCTATAAATTGCCCAGTGCGTTTCCAAGACAATGGTATTTAGCTGTTAATATTGAGAAACAGCAGAGAATCTTTCATCAGCTTGACTCTATACTATTGTCTATCTGCTACATACTACACAAATTGCACAGAGTATTTTGTGTGCAGTGTTTTTGTGGTTTTTTTTGTTGGTTTTTTTTTTTTTTGTTTGTTTATAAATCATCTTGCTTCATTTAGAGAACTTGCTGCAATATTGCTTAAATACGCAGTCATCTCTGGACTCCAGTCTTCATGCATCTGCACATGGAAAGGCTGACAAGAAGAAATGAAATACGACGACAATGCATCAACCTCCCAGTATCTACAACAAAGCTGAAAAATTAAGCATTTGCTGTGGACTGTTGACTGTTTGGAGATAAACACTCACAGCCTAGGGAGTGATAGAAGGGAGATGAAGGAAGATTTTGGCAACTGAGTAAAAATAAAAAACCTTCAAGATAAATTTTACCACTGGATGTTCAAAGATACAGCTCACTTCACTTGGGTGCCTATTTCACTACACATAATATTTAAAAGAAAAGACCAAATAGTTTAAGTTACTGCCACAATGAGACTTCTCTTCTGGTCACAGAGGAAAAAAATGTATCAGAGTAGAAAAACACAGATGTGCTTCTGAGGTGCTGTCATTTTCATCAGTCAAAAGCAAAGTGCAAAGGATTCTGTCTCTTAGCAGGGTGTTTCAAAAGTGGTAAGCATTTTAAGCCATAAAGAGAAGGTACAATAATTTCAAGATTACTTTCTTTAAAAAGTATATATGATGTTTAGGTAATTATTATTTTAACGACAGAGAACACAGATGTCTCACACAGATGAAAAGCTTACCTTCAGTTCTGCAATTCAGATAATATAGGGAAAAATAAAAAACAGAGACAACAAATCTGGGAAAAAGAGAAAGAAATATTTACTGGAGATCCTACAATGCTTTTCACATCTGAAAATGGGAGAATTAAACAATATTTTGTCACTAACCTTGAACAAACAACTGCTTTCACAATTTCCAATCTGCTATTAAACATGCAACACAATTGCAAAGGAACAGACTACTAAAAGCATAACTTATTGCCCCAGAAGCTTTATTCAAGCACTGGGCTTTACAAGAATTAGATCACTCTGCTCTTGTGAGGCCCCATCTGGAATTCTGCGTCCAAGTGTGGAGCCCCCAGTACAAAAAAGACAGGGAGCTGTTGGAGAGGGTCCAGAAGAGGGCCATGAAGATGATCAGGGGGCTGGAGCACCTTCCCCACGAAGACAGGCTGAGGGAACTGGCTTGTTCAGCCTGGAGAAAAGAAGGCTGCGGGGTGACCTCATTGCAGCATTTCAATACCTAAAGGGAGCCTACAGAGGGGAGGGGAATCAACTCTTTGAGAGGGTTGATAACAGCAGGATGAGGGGAAATGGTTTTAAGTTGAGGGAGGGAAGATTTAGGTTGGATGTCAGGGGGAAATTCTTTACATAGAGAGTGGTGAGGTGCTGGAACAGGCTGCCCAAAGAGGTTGCGGATGCCCTGTCCCTGGATGTGTTCAAGGCCAGATTGGATGGGGCCCTGGGCAGCCTGGTCTAGTATTAAATGGGGAGGTTGGTGGCCCTGCATGTGGCAGGGGGTTGAAGATTCATGGTCCTTGAGGTCCCTTCCAAACCTGGCCATTCTGTGATTCTGTGATCACTAAGTTTTCAATTCCTTACTTATCTTTTTGAGTTACGTTCTGTCCCAAAACCTGAAAAGAATCTTACATGACAAGAGATAGATTCCCCTAAATGAAATTCAACACCTTTAAGATGATTCCTCATTCATACACTATAGCCAACACAATGTCATTTTTGCCAAAATTGCTACTGCTACTAAGTATTTCTCAAGCAGAAGCCCCACATGAAGACAAAAGTGAAATAAATTGCTTCTAAACTCACACAGAAGATAAATAGCTCTCTGCTTATATACCTCATGGGGGGGGGGAAAAAAAAAAAAAAACAACAAAAAAAACACCACAAGAATTTTTCTACAAGAAAGGCACAAAAACTGTGGTTAAATTTATACTCGTATTGTAACTACATGAATAGCTTTACAATTAAAAGCTATTTTAATCAATTTTCAACATTGTTAAGTCTGTTGAAGAGAACTCTTTCAGCTAATAACAGTATTTCCAAGAGTCATCTGTGATGTATCCAGTAAATTGAGCAATAAAGCACCAATAAGTTCAGGTAGCTTTTATAAACAATCACTACTTGAAATTACCATTCTGTGCATAGGATTTATTTCTTACAGTTGATAAAATGATTCAGACAACATGTTTACAATGTCACAGTCTCTTACATTAATAGAGCTTATGCTTGGTGATCATCATCTAGTTCGGAGGTTTGTATACATTATACATATACACACACAGATACACAAGGCAAACATTAAACAAATCCAATCTAGTACTTTTAAAAAATGAGTACTGCATAAACAAAACATAAGTGCACACAGCAATTTTATGTTCTAAATCCACCCACACAGTTGTTCTCAGGAATTCAAGGACAGATCTGCATGGGCAGATTCACAGAATTTGAGTTGCAGACATCTGTGCTGAAATATTGATCAGCATACGAGGGTGTCGTTCATTAAGCAATTGAATAAGGTCTTGGTTTTTTCTTTATTTTATCCTCAAATTGAAAATAAACACACAACAATTTCATCAACAAAAAACCCAGAGTAATCTCAAGGTACTCTGCTTCCTCCATTTACTCCCCAAAATCTATTCCCCTAGAAGCATAACCTTAAATTTGCATGTATGAAATCAGCTACTTTAAAAAATCCTGGAAAAATAAATGGAAAAGATTAGACTACAGCATAGCTTGTAGACCAGTATTTTCTTCAGCTTCTGCCAATATTACTCCACAGATGAAGGTAAAACAGCCCTAACAGACTGGCTGTAGTTATCAGTCTCTACGAATTGCTCATCTCACTGCTTAGAAATTAGAATTCAGCTTAAAGTCGGATGCAGGAACTCTCTTCCTGCCGGGACACTTTGTTTACATTAGCAGTGCATACTTCCATGGTTCACAGAAATGGCCCATCCGCCTCTAACCCTGCTAGGGAGAGTGGCCTTTTTTTACCCCCAGTTACTTCCTATAGTAGTAGTTTTACAATCTAATTCCATATCCTGTCAGCAAGTCTGAAAGCAAACATCTACAGACTAAAAGAAAGTTGGACCAAGAGGCTAAAGCACAAACAATTTTCTTTCTTTAACGGGAAAGGCTTCATATTATCCTTTATTTTATTTTCCTTTTCAGGGAATATCTCTGTGCTTTTGTGTTATGAGGACAACGGAAGCTCCAACTGTAATTAATTTTAATTGTCCTCCCATGTATCTCTTTTGCAAGGCAAAGAATTCCCAACCTTCAGTTTTCTGAGCTAAAACAAAAGAGAGACAGCTCCTAGGTTTATGTTTCAACAGCTCACTTGTAAGTATTATAACTCAAATTAGCTAACTGAAAAAAGTGATGCATTTGCACATTTTTCATTTCCTCCTCAGAGCTCCTTTCTGTAGCTTTCAGTCAATACTGAACACTTCAAAAACTGGACTCAACAAAGCAAGGAAAGTGGCATCATCTCCATATGTGGGCTACCACAAGATTCTTCTCCAAAATTCGGGATGCGTTCACATTGGAACAAAATGTAAAGGAATGAGATGTGACACAACTTTAGCAAAAGAGCTTGCTAAGCAAACCTATTTGTCTTCACAAATTCTGAAAGAGCAGGGCAGAGGGAGCTATGGTGCATATGCAGAAAATCAGGCCCCAGGAAAGGGTCCGCAGCAGTCACGGTACAAACCAGCTCTAATGGACATCAACAGATTGAAACAGTTTGCATAAAAAACATAGCCACGATTCCATTCTAAAAGAACACACGTATCCTATTGTCAGCATCTCTGTTCTCTTACAAGCAGATTTGCAGTCAAGCTCATCTTCCAGTTTCATTTTACCAGAAATAAGCAGAATTCTGAGCTGCAAAACCCCTTCCACCAAAAAAATAAAAAATAAAAATACAGCCCTCATTCCAATTCATTAATACTTCCCAGTCTTTAAAGCTACAGGGATTTCACAATTCTTCCTGTAACATTTACAAAACGCTTTCAAAAATCTCCTACTTACTGAGCAAATAACGCAGCACTGCCGGTTAATGCCCCTAATACTGTGAGTAGATGTTTTGTGTCACACTTGCAGCATCCTCCTGGCTCTCCAGAGGACAGCAGAGATGGACCTAGTGGAACAGCAACCTTCCTGGTGATGACATCTCCTCACAGGCACATCTAGGGCTGCAGGGACTGCACTCTGTGCTTACTACACCCACGGGGCACCTGTGGTCCCACACAGCCCAATCACCATGAAGCATTACCACTGGAAACATCTTTTATTACGCGGAGTTGAGACCCCACAGTCAGCCTAGGGCAGACAATTCGCAGGGCAAAAGCATTTGCGCTGTGAGACGCGGGTAACAGCAGCAAGCTTTCACTACCGAGAAGCTGAGAGCAAACTGCCCCACACCCACACGAAGCAGACACAGGGCACGGTTTGTGGAACGGAGCCGCCTTCGCTCGACCTCTTTCACCTCGAGACCGCCGACCGGCCAACACACGCCCGCCCGCAGCCGCTGCGCATGCGCAGAGCTGTCCGCCTCCCCTCAGGGCGTCTTCCCCGTGCCTGACGGCCGCCGCCTGCCCGGCTCCGGGGCGGCACGCAGCGCACCGAATTTGGTGTTGCCCCGCGCGCGGGCCTCGCTCTGTCCTCACTCCTTCGGCTTCTCCTCCGGGCGCTGCATGCAGGCGCTCGCTTTGGACACCCGTGGGCCCTCGCGCGTCCGGGCGGCGTCCAGGAGGCGGCGGGGTCCTTCCGCGCCGCGCGTCGCCGCCGGTGGGTCGTGAGAGCTCGCGTGCCCACCATGTACTACAAGTTCAACGGCTTCACGCAGCGCCTCGTCGGGGCTGCGGCCTCCGCCGCCTACAACCCGCAGGTAACAGCGCCGCCGCCGCCCTAAGCGCCGTGGCGGCCGTGACCTTCGCTGCCCTCGTCCACCTGGGGCGGGAGGCGAGGCCCGGAGCCCTGCAGGCGGTGCGGGGTAGCGGCTGGCAGCTGAGCAGCGCTGCACTCGTCCGCCTCTCTGGTCCGTGCATGCGGAGAATGCAGCTACTGAAAGCGTCACAACCTTTGTTTCGGAGACTAGGCGGATATAGCAGTTTGCTTACAGGAAAATTAAGAAAATAAAAGCAGCCATTCTTTTGCACGATGCTTACTCATTACTTCAGAAAGCCTTTTGCTGTCAGTAACATAACTGCTTGTACTAACAAAAAATCCCTTAGCTTGAGACCTGTACTGTTCTTTCTCTCTTAGTCTTAGCATTCTTAAGACTTCATTTTGCACTTACTCAAATTACATAACACAGCATGAATAATTCAGCCCGGTTGAATAAATGGGAACTTTTTCAGTCAGTGCGGGTGAGGAGTCAGGTTAAAAATTGCTGCTTCTTTTTAAGAGGTTAATGACTGCCATGACCATTACATATACAGTACAAACTGTTCACTCAGATAACGGGCTTGTATTCAAAACAGTAGTAATGGGACCATTTGCAAATGCTCATCTAATCTTACCTGATAGCTTTTACCTAGTTCTTCAAGTCTGGCCATAGCCTGAGTAGAAATTTTGTCATGCTGCTCCATCTTCAGCTGATACACCTTACTTTGCTTGTACCTACTAAAAACAATAAAAAATAATTTAAAAAGAAATCCACTAACCACAGATCTTTTAACTAAGGTGAGTTGCTCGGACTTGGTTGAGAAACTTGCTGTTTAACCTTTCATACTGTAGATCAGAATCACTTAAGTCTGCTATCGCAATCCACCATCGCTTTACACGATCCAGTCAAAAAGCATTCTTGTGTTAATGATAGCAAACAGATTTAACCTTATACATACAAGGTATGATCTGCTGTGAAGAACCTGCTATTCACGTGAAAAGTGTCTAGGTTCAGTAAGTTCATAAGAATTACTTCAGTTTATGTTCTAAAGTAGTATTTCTCAACTTCCTTTCCAGTTTTCCCCTTTCATTTTGCTCCTTACCTCAGTCTTCTCTATTTTCTCATTCTGTGATTCAGATTTGCCAATTTCTCTAACATTCGTAAACTTAAGCGTGGTGCTACTTCTATTAAATTGTGCTCCTAATCTTTAACTTTTTTGTGCTGTCAGGAAAATGTAAATCTGCCGTGGGATTCATGCTAGCAAAGCAAACAGCTGTACAGAAAATAACATGCCTGGTGTACAGGTATGTAGGCATAAAATAATACAAGTCTGACTTCACAAACTACAGAATCATAGAGGTTGGAAGGGACCACTGGAGACCATCTAGTCCAACCCCTGTGATATAGTAGATTTTCTGTAGTAGGTTGCACAGGAAAACATGCAGGTGTGTTTTGAATATCTACAGAGAATGGGACTCCACAGCCTCTCTGGGCAGCGTGTTCTTCCCATGCTCTGTCACTTTCAAACAATTTTTTCTTCATGTTCAGATAGAACTTCCTGTGTTCCAGTTTTTGCCTGTTGCCTCTTGTTGCACCACTGAAAAGAGCCTGGCCCCATCCACTTGACACCTACCTGTTAGGTATTTATAAGCATTGATAAGATCCCCTCTCAGTCTTCTCCTGGATAAGCAGTTTCAGGTCTCTCAGCTCAAAATATTGTTCAGTTTGTTAAATATTGAATGTATCGTGTAGTTCTTTGAGCAGAAACTACAATTCCAGGTGCAGCCTTATCTGCATACTAACACAGATCACTGTGAAGATCAATTACTCCTATTTGAAGTGTAACACAAGCAGGTTAACACAATAGTGTTATGTCTTTTTTTATGACAAGTTAGAAAAAACACAAACACGGTCATTTCAGGAGCTATAATGTAAAACATCAGTGTCATGTGCTGAACTCTAATGGCTAAATATAACAATAAAGGTAAGGAGGCCACCTCATGACTGCAATGACTATGTACACTTAAAATTTAATCCATCGAACTGGATTACATTGGTTTTATCTCAGAGTACAGCCATCTGAACTGAAAGGCAATTAAATTGTGCTGCCTTATAAGAAGTATATGAGGGTTGAAAAGCTGCAGCAGTATGCAAATTAGGGTGTGTTGTTAGATTTATGTAAAACATCCACCATTTCAGGGCTTCTTAAGTGTCCTCAAACACCTAGCCTGCATCTCCCTCGCATTTTTTTTCCACTCTCATTTTCTTCTTCCCTTCCCTTCTCTCTTTCTCCAACCCATGCATTCTGATTATTTAAGGCTCAATTATATAGCAACTGCTTGGAACATTTGGTAGGAAGGGTTAGAAGTCTCCTCGCTCTGTATGACCCAAGTGTTGGGGATTTCCTGCTCCCATCCTACTGCTGATAGGACCTGGGTACTCTGTGCAAAAACAGAATGACTTGGGCCAAGTACTAGCCCAGAAAAGCTTATGATAGCTATAGATTTGTCATTTAAAAAAAAAAAAAAAGTTTCTATTATCCTTGCTAAGTCCAAAGTTGTAGCTAAAAATGTCTTTCGTTAGTTTTCACTTTTTTTTTTTGTTTTGTTTAAACCATGGGTCTTCATACCAAATATATATTTTTGTAATGTATCCTTGTAATGACTGGCAGTGTGCCTGCCTAGCATGACAACTGGTACATTTACAAGTATTGTATACCTTTATATTTTAATCTTTATTTATGCAGGGACTCAAACCAATAGTTTCCACTGAATCCCCAGCTCTGGTTTTTGGGACAACAACTAAACTTGCTTCAGATTTACCAGCAACTGATTCTTTCTTGGGTAAAAACCAGGTGCCAGACCTACAGAAACTTTTTCAGGTAATGACAACTTTGAGAGTAAATTACAGAAAATGAAAGAGTGAACCATATCTTGCTCTACTTTAACCACTTCCATCATTCTACAATGCTTAAATTTTTCTAGTTAAGGAAGTATAGTATAACTTGTATTTCTTCCTCAACCTTGCATGGGGCATAAATACAGAAACTGAAAAGTCTAGTAAGTTTATCTTTTCATTTGCTTCAAAAAAATGTTTATTGTATTATTTGACTAGTGGAAGCACTTTACATCTGGAATCCAAGCATATGACTGCAAATAGAACAGGAGGAGCAAAGCAAATCGTTGTTTTGTGTATAATAATTTGAATATTACAGATTCTATTGTTAATGCAGTGTTAGAAAAAGCACAGTAAGGTTTTCAAAGCCAGTTTGTTAGCTATGCAATTTCTAAGCGAACTGGGTCTTCTCATAAAATATTTTTTTTTCTCTTGTTGGTAATAAAAACATCAAAAATGTGCTTTATAACGTACCCTTTTCTCTTTCATGCCACTTGCATTTGGAATATATCAGTCTGACTCGGTGAATAACCTTTTCTACATAACTTTCCACATTTCTTTTGTTAGTGACATTTTTCTCACCCAGGTCCTCTTTAGAAATATTTCACAATATATTTTTTCTGCCTGCACTTAATGGCTTTAACTAATACAATTAACTTGCTTTGCATTCATCTTGCTAAATGAAAAGCATTTAGTATATCTGATTGTACACAGCCTTATCAGAAGAGAGGTTTTCCTTATGAAAGTCTCTTAGTTCACCTGACTATCTTGTTCATTGTGTCTTCTGTATGAGTGTTTATTTCATTCTATTTATTTCTAAACTCTTCCCACAGAAAGCAGATGGGCTGCCTGTACACCTGAAACGAGGAGTTCCGGATAAGCTGCTTTATCGGACCACTATGGCTCTCACAATAGGCGGGACTATCTACTGTCTAGTAGCACTGTACATGGCCTCACAACCAAGAAGCCAAAAGTAGATGAACCATAACTCACAGGACTTAATTCTTTGAAAGACCTCCTGCGTGTTTCTCCTGCTTCTTAATTCTGTGATCATTTAATGTTCATCTTTTCAGATCAAATTTCTTGGGGAAAGATGTTTTTAAATTGGTTGCCTTATGTGTTCTAGAAATTAATATAAACAATGACTTTAAGTCATCATCTTAACTTACGGTTGCAGCTCAGCATTTATTGTCTTGCAGGAGCGTACGAAGTTGGAGAAGGCTTAACTTCTTCTTCTTTTCCCCACTCAGCTTCAATAATGTTGGAGACAGGACAGAAGTACCACTTTCTGGACTAGGCTCCACATTCCTTAGTGGGAGCTTGCTGCTAGTTTCCAAAAGAGTAAAAGAAAATCATTTAATTATTATGACATACACAGCTCATTTTACATAAGCAGGGGGCAATGGAACTTCTCTAAATGCTGGCATATCATTAAATACTTGTACCTCTGATGGCAGGGCAAATAGCTTATCTCCTTGGAACTTGTAAACTGGATTTATTTCATGTGAACATCACGGTATGCAGCAGTATTGTAGCATCAGTTGTACCAGTTTTTGGACTTTTCATTTGTCAGATGCTCTCATGCATAAAAATAAATACATGAGTAATAAAATAGACAAGTCTTGAATGTTTCATACCATTTCAGCTGTCCTGGTAGTACTGGTAACTGTTATTCAGGTTTAACTTATAGATCACAAACCAGAAAATTGGTTGATCTACCTTACTGTAATCTTTTAGAGATGTTAACCTTCTTAAAAACCTGCCTTGGAATTCAGTCGTTGTTTTAGTTATGTGTTTTAGAGAAACAGGTCACTGCATTTCAAAGCTCAGCTGCGTATTCTTTCCAGCACATGCACAAATTTATGTACACATAGGTACTGTCCCTAACACAAGAAAGACGCAGAACTGTTGGAGCAGATCCAGAAGAGGTCCATGAAGATGATCAGAGAGCTGAAACATCTCTTCTATGGAAAGCCTCCAGGGAGACCTCAATGTAGCCTTCCAGAGCTTAAAAGGAGCTTATAGGCAGGAAGCAGACCAACTTTTTACACAGGCAGATAGCAATAAAACAAGGGGGAATGATGTAAAACTAGAAGAGGGGAGGTTTAGACTTGATGTTAGAAAATTTTTCACTCAGAGTGGTGAGGTGCTGGAACAGGCTGTCCACAGAAGCTGTGAATGCTCTGTCCCTGAAGGGGATCAAGACCAGGTTGGATGTGGCTGTGGGCAGTCTTTGCTGGGGGGAGGTTGGGGGGGGGGGGGGGAGCAGCTGTGCCAAAAGCAAGGGATTGGAATTAGAGTCCCTTCCAATCCAAGCTATTCTCTGGTTTTATGACATACGAGCATCAATGTCCTTTTCTGTGTGGGTATAGGTGAAACTAATAAAACTTTGGTTTTTTTTCCCCTGTAATATCATAGCCTTGAATCGCAAGTTTTACATAAGTCTTTTCAAAAGGTATCCTCTAATTTGATCGATTCTGCTCTAATTTACAAACAGAATATTCACTTCCAATCACTCAGGCATTGAGTCTGAATAAGCATTGGCCTCTGTGAGGATTCATCTCTCTCAGAAAGGTGAAGAAAAAATGTAAATAAGCAAAACCATGTAAATTAAGCAAAACAATTGATAAAGGAACATGAGATTTCCATTAGATCACTCTTTTACTAAAAGAACTGATTTGTTTTGTAGTTAAGTTATACTAAAGCCTTGTTACTCTTTCACAGGAAAGAAAATAGTTGCTTGTATTGTGATCTCAGATTTCAGTCAATGCTGGTATTTCAAGAATGGAAAGATGAGGTTACTAAATAAGAAATTGTAAGGATAGCAACACTCAAAGAATAATATAATGTTGTTCTCCATGAACTGGCAGCGATGTTGCCTCAACTGAAAATATATTTTGTCTTCAGTAATACATGCTTCCATAGCACTAAGAATCTTAAGCTGCTAAACTTTTCTATTTTGTAAGAGCAATTAAATAAATAAAGCAGCATGGAGGTCATTGTCTTTCCTGCATATCATATATTAAGCACTCCCCTACAATCCTTCTAATAAAGGATACTTTGCAAACAAACTTCATACGTAAATTTTCATGAGGATGAGTTTCTGCTTTCCATTTGTTGCTACAGTAGATGTGGATAAATTAACTGAACTGTTATCCCATAGCATATTAACCAGGTGCAATACTTGTCCAATTACTTGTGGAAAGAACAGAGACATATGTTGCTCACCTTCACATTTATTTTGAAGGGAACTCAGCTAGAATATTGGGTTTATATATTACAATAGCAGTCTTGGCTGGAGCTATGGATATCAAAATAGTCTGATTCTCTTTTGTCTAGCTTTTTCCAATTCACTGGGAGATTTGGCACGTGTGCTAAACTGAAAATACTGTAAAACTTTGCAGATAACCAGATACTAGATAATGCATTGTTTTATTATAAGCACTATAGGTTCTGAAAAAATTTTTACTTTTTCTTTCTCACAAAAAAAAAAAAAAAAAAAAAAGCATGATGGAGCTGAATCAGGATGTGAACGCTCCTTCAGTTTGTCAGATCCAATCCATACTTGAGTTGGAGTTTAAAGAGCAAAGTGTTATCAGCTGTCAGTAAGAGCAAAGTGCATATCTATTCTCACAACAAAGCACTCTGAAGAAGAAAAAAAACTTGGAAGCTGCAGCCAGAGGGTTAGAATATAGAAGTAAAAATCCTGCCTCAGTTCTCAATTAGTTTTGAGATGATCATAAAAAAAATTTCAACATGATAAATCCTTTTTATTCCTAAGAAGAACAACATAAAACAACAACAACAAACTGTTGAATACCTACTTTAAAATATTTGAATGCCACAGACCTTATGAGGATTGAGAGGATTTAAGTGCTTTGAATTGTACTTTATGATAGAGGGACCTAATCTTCTTATACTGAAGTCCTCAAGAACACACACACACATAATCTCTCTCCCTGGCCGGATGCCAAACAAGAACTTAAGTAAGGAAAACAAGTAAGGAAAATGATGAGTGAGTGTTGGTGTCAAGAAGGCTACCTCATTCCCACAAATAAGAATCAGAATTGGATAACACAAATTTCACTCTACTTAAAAAAAAAAAAAAAAGTACTTTTTGGTTGTACCTCAAAATTTACACACCATATCAGCAGCAAGGTCCAAGAAAACAAGTTGCATTTTTTAAGTGATAGCTTCTACCCAGATGCTTTGGCTTGAATACAGAGCAGAGAATAAATTGTAGTAAACTCTCATATTCCATGGAGCTGGGGTTGGAAGGGAAAACAGCTGAGATTTACAATACTCAGGAATAAAATTATCTCATGATAATCATTCATCCCCATGACATTATCCTATGGTTGAGAGACCATCTTTTTCCTTCTTAAATGATCTCTCTGGCAGCCTGGATTCAATAGTTATATCTTTGTAATGTTTTTTAAATAAGATCTCTCTCCCTTCTTTTTATGTGGGTGTTCTGGAATAAATGCACTTGAGAAAATGTTGATGGTATGCAAGTATGTCTTCCAGCAGCTTTAAAAATAAGAGTATGCTAAGGAGAGGATTCCTTCCCAGTATTATAGCATGACCGTGTCATCTCAACAGATCTTTGCCTCAACATTTTAAATTGTCAATAGCCTGATTATTTCAAGGTTAAGTCATTAATTGATCTTCCTTTAAAGCATAGGTGTCCAAACTTTTGCCTTACTTGAGCTGCACTAAGTGAAGAGGAATTGTCTTAGGCCTTATAAAATACATAGTATATGTAACTAAGAAAACTTTTTTCTTCTTTTTTTTTTTTAAACTGTTTTTTTTTTTTTAACTGTTTTATAGCTGAGAATTCTATCAAATAGTGTTATTGTGCAGCTGATGTCATTTCCACAGAAATAAACAGGAGGCGTTACTTTCAGAGCAACCTACGTTGCTAAGTCAGCAGTTCACATCTGCTTTAGCTATGCAGGTGAATCCCTTCTCACATTGGCAAGTCTTTGAAGAAGCCATTACGCTGCTGTACAGATGTAGGGACAGCAAAAGACTTGCTGCTTCCTGGCACCTCACTGTCTGTCTCAGAGAAACACAGGAAATGTTTTATTTCCTGCAGTATTCTTACAGTTACATTATCTCAGATGTGTATCATAGTCTTTTTTTTTCTTTCTTTCTTTTTTTTTTTTTTTTTAAATATCTTCCATATAATGCAGTCATACACATCAACCTTGCTTCTAACCTCTCTATGTGTTTACGGTCTGATGCTAGCTCAGACCCGAAGAGCATCACAGGATACCTTGGGTTGAAAGACATCACAAGGATCATCGAATCCAAACCCCGGCTCCATGCAGCACTACTCAACAGTTGAACCCTATGTCTGAGAGTTTTGCCCAGATGCTCCTTGAACTCCAGCAGCTCTGGGCTGTGCCCACCATTCTCTCGTGCAGAGCCTGCCCCTCTCCTGCCACAGCTCAGCGCTGTCCTCCGCTCCCTGTGAGGAGCTGCAGCCGCCATGAGGCCTCCCCTCCGCTCCTCTGCTCTGGGCTGAGGAAACCCAGGGACTTCACCTGTTCCTCATACTTCTTGTCCTCTAGACTCTTCATAGCACTCTTTCTGACACTTTCTGATAGTTTTATGTCCTTCTTACTTGTATCACCCAAATCCACACCCACTGCTGGAGGTGAGGCTGCACAGCACAGAGCAGAACAGGGCAACCCCTTTCCTCACCTGAAACCAAGGGAGAAAAACTAATGAACAACTCCTTCTTGTTAAACTTAGTACTGCGTAAGTGTAATAAAAATAGTTGGTCTTCTAATTGGAACTGATGAAATAAAGCTGATATTCACAACAAAACACACACATGAGCACACTCATCATTAACAGTGTGACCCAGCAGAATTTACTGGAGTTGAGACTTCTTTTCAGGCTTTTATGAAACAACAGCAAAACCTTATTTTGCAATAAAGCAGTCTGAAGTCTATGCAGGATCACCAAGATGTGGAAAAAACAACAGTTTCCAGTGCTGTGATCTTAAAACCTCTGTTAAGAGAAGTGTTCTTTAAAAACACAATGAACATGTGATTTCTGGCAAGCTTGAAATTAGATTCCCTGGTTTCTCAGAATTTCACCTGGTGGCCTTTCTAAAGCCTTACAAAACAGTTTTCCATAGCAAACCTGTTAGACAAAAGTCTGGACTTCTGTGTAAACATACTCCTAGTTTTGCAGAAACTGGTAAATAACGCCTATTAGATCTGTCTACAGAGAATCTGTATTTGATTCCTCCAGTACAAAACATGAATATTTTACTAATGCACCATTTTCTAAGTGTGACAATATTATAGTGATTGAATAATTCAGGGCAGTATGTAACCTTAAAGAAATTTCTCATTTGTACATGGCACATTTTTACTTTCACTGACCAACAGATTGTGAGAAAACCTATGTAAAACAATTTCCTGGATTTCAGACTCAAATCCCACATTCTTTATTTGAATCATGGGATAAACCAATCCATGTAAAAATTAGAAGAAAATCTATGAGAAGCAGTATTAACCACAGCCTTCCCCTCTCCCTGGCTTGCTGCTCCTCCTTTCCAGGAACGGATGTTAGTGTCTGTGCTTTTCCTGCCACTCTTTCTGGGAATAGGAAGCAACAAGCAAACAATGCTGATGGTATGACCTTTCTTACTCATAGAATGAGAGAGATAGGGTGGCAATAGGACAGTTATTTCTATGACATCAATTACTTTCTTTTATAGATGCAACTAAACAGCAAGAGTGAAGTTTTGTCTGAAATTTTAGTGCCTCACATGCCTGATTTATCTAAGGAGGAGGGGATGAATACCCTGGCTGATCAAATAGTAAGTCTAGCTACCATGGTTGGCGCTTAGGTACAAGTGATAGAAGAAGTTTGTGAAAAGTTTTAACAAGCATTTTTCTGTTAATGGCTTTGTTTTGTAAAAAATTTCAAGGATCCTATAAACTGTCACTTTTAGAGTCAGCTTTGTCAGCACAAAGTGTTTGACCAGAACTGGAAGAACCCTGCCAGTTTGCCATGTATCAGATGGATCCTCTCTTCTGGGAGGAATCAGAACAAGGTTCTAGTTCATTTTCTGGTTGTATTTCCATACTCTTCACTATTTTATTAGAAAAAAAAATTATGTTTCTTCAGATTTGCTTAGCATTCTCCTCCAGTTTAACTCCTCCTGGCAAAATCTAAGCCACAGTGGGTATGTACATATGAAAGACATTCTTTATATTTCTGTTACAATGGTCTATTATACAAACATCCAAAGTTAAGTTCAGGGGCATTAGAAAATTAAAAACACCAACAAACAAAACACCAAAAGAAGTTCCTGCCCATTTTCACAGATTATGATGGAGAGTTCCTATAGGTTACAACACCACCATACTCACCAACCCTCAATATTTCTGATTTTATCCAATCCTAATCAGAAAGATCAAGTTGCAGAGAGCAATTACTTTTTTATGAAGTGGTTTGCAATAGGCCACATGTCTGCAGCTCCAGACAGGACTCATGCTGACGTCAATGGAAGTTCTAAATGTGAATATGACAATATATATGACCCAGTTTTATGCTCTTCTGGGAGTGAAAAGTTAACAGGATGCAGAGCGTAGATCAAACTATAAAGGAATTATACAAAAATAGTCCTTTTGCTATCTAAAGTATCCAACATAGATCTATGAGGTCATACCTGCGTAGTGAAACAATGCAGTCCTGATTGTCAAGTCTGCAGAAGTGTTGCAGAATGGAAAGTGTGAAAAAGTTCAGTAAATGGTAGACTGTGAGTCTACCATATGCAGACAATGCTTCTATCAAACGCTATGGTCACATCTGAGAAAACAAAGGGAAAAATCAACACCCCAAACACTGAAAAGGGCAATTTCTAATTGGACACACTGGAATAAATGAAAAAGTATATTAGCTTTCCTAGATTTACTCAGAATCTGCCTTTATCTCATACAAAGTCAGTTGTGCATTACAAGATGTAGTAGTATTTTTTAACAGTAATGGCAACTGTAAGCATCTTCGTGGTTGTGTTTGTGGTAAACAACTGGGTTCTGTGGGCTGGAAGAGTCTGTCAGATCTCACAGCCTGAATGGCCATGAGATGTCATCTTATAATGTTTTTTGTTGTTGTTGTTGAATGTAGGCCAAGCTCTGATATTTATTTCAATAGCTCAATTTTTTTTTTTTTTTTCATTTAGAGTTCAACCCAAATGTGATTTATTCTATTAATCCTTCATTAATAATATTTGGTTAGGCCCGAACTATGAAGGTTATTTTAATACAGTAATGAAAGGTTTGCAATCTATTTCACATCATGCACAAGAGGATTGGGGAAATAAAAGAGGCCTAGTTCTCAATTTATCAGCTGTAATTGTAATATCTGTTCAAAATAAACTTAGAATAATGACATTTTAATTCAGTAGGAAAAATCCTCATTGATTTCTATTTCAAGTTGAGCTTAAAACAGTCCATTCATCTTGAAACAAAATATTCTGATCTCAGGTAATCTAACCTTCAGAAGTTAACTTAAAAATAGAAAAAAGTAAATGCTTTTTCTGAAGCTTTAAATGACATACATAAAAACACACACACAAAAAAAACCACCAAACAATTTATGGAATAAGTCCATCACATTAAATCACATTCAATATTTCTTACTGTTCTTTTCTTCCTCGTGCAGATGAAACCTTTCATTGAATTTAACCCAAGACTGGACAACTTTCAGCTTTCACCGAGATGAACTCTAACAGACGATTTAAAAAAAAATAAATAAATAAAACCAGAATAAAATTTATCTGGCTCTAATGCAAATGCCTTAAGGGTGTTTTAACGTGCATTTATCTTTCACAGGGCTGAATCAGTAGAGTGCATGTGCTAGAATAAAAGATGCAGTACAGAAGAAAAGAGGGAAGAAAGACAAAGGCTAATCTGAAGGCTAATTTAGCATAGTGAGGACTGAAAAAAAAATATGGAGGAAAAAATAGAGCATGGTTTTATAGTAAAACAGACTTCAATAAGACTAGACTAGTACACATGAGTTGAAATCCAGACTCCACTTCTTAGAGAAGAAATAGAAAGGAGCATTCAAAGAGCAGAAGAGAAAAATGATGGCAATGTGAATTTCCCTCCAGTGTTTCCCCAGCACGTCCAAGCTGTCACAAAGAAAAATTATCCAAATAGTTCTATTAGAACCAACACAACTAACTGCATTTGTGATGGAAACGTTCATCTGTGAGTTGAAAGAAGAAGGCAGACCTTCCATAACAGACCATTCAAAGCTTTGTATGAACAGAAGCTTGTTTCTCTTAGAAGGCAATGAGGGCATTGAGACATCTCAATGAAGAGGGCTGTTTATTTGTGTTTCTCAAACGTAGGCTGAGACTATAGACCTCAAAATGAAGAAGTCTGTTGATGAACACTTGAAAACAAGCCTGATTTGTACACTATTTTGTGGAACTTTAATGAAGTAGAAAACTGAAGAGTTTAATAACATAACATAGAATAGTGCTTTCTGTCTGGAACTTACAACTTGATTATTAATTAAAGTGACTATACTGCTTCTTCTAGCTAGAATGATTTGGAAATAATTTCTGGTTGATTGACCTCTGTGTTTTACCCTAGCTATTGAATTTTAATGTTGCAATGTTTCATGTAAATATGTTTTTGTCTTTCCTGTTGATGAGATGTGATTCTCCATTTCAAAAATACTTAAAACTTATGAGATGATATCTTTGAAATATTTTCTTTGGAATTTGAAAATTAGCTAATATTAAGACAATGTAAGATTATCCTGAGACTCGCAGCCACTTTGGACAGAACATACAGCTTCAGAACAAACATCCCTGACCACCAAGGCAGGGGGGACATGAAGCATTAAGAATGAAGAAGAAATTAAAATCTATTCTATATAGGACTATATGAAAAGGAAACACAGAAGGCTAATTATAAGAAAAATTGTCCCTAGATTTCTTGTGTTCAAAATTTTTCATTGTTGTAATGGGAGCTTTGCTGAAAATCTGTGATGTTTTACTGTGAGCCCTATTAATGTCCCTAGGCAACTCAGACTTAGTCCTTAGTCCCAGTGAAAGACCATAGACCCTATTGGATAAATTATTGAACATTTGTAGTTTAACTTCTCAAAGGAAACAGTAAGCATTCAACACCTGATGGGATTAGTGTGTAGTAGCTATCATGATTGCTTTGCCTGAGACTGACCTTGGGGATTCATCTCATCTGAAAAACATGGGCAAAAAATCCCTCAGTACCTGTTTTGAAAGCACAAAAGGACACAAAAGTTAGGGGCCATCTGTGGAAGACTTGTAAGTCTTTGATCTTCAGCCTGACTAATGCTAACACAATTGTACTGATTATGCCTAATTGCCTTAGGCAGTGACCCACATTTGTTTTGCTAGGGCTTCTTCTCATGCCAAAACCCAACACATGATGTATTTTAATAAATCTCTATTGATAACCACTTTGGAAAGGACATTTTCAGGTAGCTCTGAGAGGACAATGTATGTTCACAAGGCAGTGTGAAAGAACTGAAGCCAAATTGTTCCGTGTGCAATAAAAATAGTAACGACTCTTCTGCAGTACTCATGCTTTAAACCTCAGTTTTGCCCTTCCTTCGAGGTAAACTCCTAGATCCCTTTAGTATTTTAATCAGGGAACAGATAATTACGAGCTACAGACAGGCTAACAGACAAAATTAACACTGTCAAAATAGCCCCAACAAATCACAAGCAGCATTTGAGTTCTGCCTGCTTTTCCTAACACTGGTAGCATAAGTCTCTCAACTCTCTACTCTGTCAAGGCACTGATTTTTAAGAAGCTTACAGGAATTTAATTTTTCAGAATTTGAAGGAGATCAGCAAATACATTTAAAACAGTGTAAATTGGCAACTGAAAGATAAACAGTAGGCCAAATCACATGTTGCATAACCAATCCACCACATTGCAAGAAAGCTCTTGGGCCAGTGCAGAGGGGAGAGATGGCAGTGCACCAAGACAGTAGTACTCCGAAAGACTGAGACTGCTGATGTAACTTGCAGTGATAGCCTATAGGACCCAAATTACTTTGTAAGCTTTGTGATGCTTTGCCAAAACATATTTGCTGGTGAGCATTATCTTTGTAGAAAAAGGTGCAAGGAGGTATGATTCACCCAGGCACATAGTGGTTTAGTGCCAAACAACAGCCAGAGTATTAGAGAACCCAACTCATTGCATTCTACTGCATCTATATCAAGCTAGAACATGATCATCAGCAACTGATGTTATTAAAAATATTCATAATGTAGTAAAATACTGTTTAACTAATCATTTAACCAGGACAAGCAGTGTTAACAAACACTGAAAACTGCATCCAACTTTGTGGGCCATCAAACACTATTCAATAAAATAATAAAAAGATTTAATGAGTTGCCATCATGCCTCAGGCATATCCTTTCCACATAGCATCTACTGTGTATCAGGCAGCATCATTCCCTAGCAACACCAAACATTATAATTAGCATTTTAAGTCCCAAGGTTATTAGCCAGCTATGAACTCACACTACTTGAAAGATAAAAACAGAATATTTTTTATTGCTCTCATTCACCAGGTGGTGTTTTAATCATGATGGTGCCTCATTAAAAAGCATTATATTAATGCTGTCTATGAGTAGAATCTGCAAAGCCTGTTGCACATTGCCTTTTAAAAAAGTCTGTCAGCTTCCTATATTTTCAGAGTGCTTTGAGGTTTAACTTAAAACCTTTTTGAAGAACGGAATGACTGCACACTGGAGTTTTTCCCCTCCAGTAGAAACCATGTTTGTGAAACTGAAGTCTGAGCAGAGAAGTGAGCTATATCAAAGTCAGAAAATGACTTTGTGAACTTGCAAGTGGAAGGAAGGCAGGAGGACTGTCTAGCCTTTGGCTTCCACCCCCAAGATTCTTCTCAACAGAGGGAAGCATTTTCCCATATTTGCCCAGCACAGCAGTGCCTCTGCCTTATTCGGAAGGGCCCATCAATGGGCTAGAAAATTCTTAGAAATGTATGAATCGTATTTACAAACAAAATAAGTAAAAGCATTGCTATAGAATAAAAATCCTTCAGTCCCTGGAAAGAGTTAGTCTACTCCCCAAGTAAAGGAAGGTAAAAGAAGTCCTTTGGCACCTATGTTGTGCTGGGCAAGCTACAAACCGGGCACCTTCTTCTGTCAACTTCTGCTCCACCTATTTTGCCCTTCATGCTCTTTATTAGTCCATTTCTGCTTTCATGCAAAGACCTTTTGAAACTGTTTACTGAGGCTTAGATTTGAGAAGAATTAATTTTGCTGAGAAGTTGTCTTTCCCAGCCTTGGAGACTCCCTTTCAGAGCACTACTCCTGATGACTACAGCTGCATCACACAGCATGGGATGAAGCAAGCTGGCCTCATTCCTTTGAGTTTGAAAATTGACACACACAGGTTGTCCATAATTTTTCATTTCCAGACATTGAGTGCCACAGCTCTACCTGTGTCATGTTGCACTCAACCACACCACCAGTAAGATGTATTTTCCCCTGCAAGGGGAAAAAATGTACCTGAGCTTTTCTCATTGAGACAGTCAACATGAAGGTGAAGGCCAGTCTGCAGTCTGAGCACTTCTTAATTCCACTGACAGACAACACACAGCTCCCAGCTTATTCCTGCTAATACCAAGATTGTGAGTCCTGCTGAACACTTCTCTCTGCAAATTTCAAGAAATAGACTGTGATGGTGTGCACTGCAGCCTCCCATAATCCAGCCTTCATTAAAAGGAAGTACTTTGGCTTCCTTCTGCAGCTCTGAAGACAACTGTAAGGCAAAGAAGGGTGTCTTCAAGTCTCAGGTCAATCAGGCAAGTGGAAGCAGTTTCAGCTCACTCCACTTGGGAACTCTTTTACCTTGAGAGACCAATGGCTGCATGATGAATCTCAGTCCCATACTCCCTGGGCACACTCCTGTTCCAGTGACAAGGTGAGACAAGAGGTGGCAGACTGGTTTATGGCCAGGCTGGTAAATTCATACAGACTCCCACATACTGACATAGATCAAGTAACTGAAACACCAAGTGATAGCACTTTCAGATTCCCACATGCCAATACATCTTATTAAATGGCGCAGATAGTATTTATTTGCATATAGATACTTGTGAATCTTAGCAGCCTGAACAATAGCATTTCTCATTACTAAGTCCTCCTCTCTATTCCTGACATCTAGCACCTGCACTTTGTCTTCCTGAAGCAGCAAAAGTACTCACTGAGCAGAGGTATCTTTGGTTTTGTAGCTTTTCTTTCAGAAGCTCAAATTCACGCAGCCCAGACTGTAGTTCACCATCAATCCCTAGATACAAACTACAGGGTTACCTTGCAAACAGAAGATGGTTGTCCCCTGTGACCAGGGGACTCTGATTCCCAGTGCAGCTCAGTGGGAACAAAACATCAGAATCACATGCTTTCTTTTCAATCCTGCAGATACCTGCATGCATCCAATGGATGACAATGCCACAGAATCTACATTTTGGAGACTAAGAGTGTTTTGAGATAATAATATGTGAAAAGGAGCTTCCTTAGCTTGATGATACTTTTTAATACAGCATGTTTTACAGGAAGTCAGAACCTAAACAGAATCAAAACTAGTCCTGCGTTTGCAAGATGTCTGAGACAAAAAAAAAAAAATAAAAAATAAAAAAAAATCAGCTTTCAGCTCACCTACAATGCCAATCTCTCTCATCCACATGTTCTTTCTTTTGTGACACTAAGCCTTAAGTAGAAATCATCTGGGGATAATTCTAAATTGGCTCACCAGTTGCCCTCCTATTTAGCATATAGCAGCAACTTTCCAATTAACAGATATTTTCACTGGAGCCTACACTCTAAGACTCATTATTCTAAATTTATCCACAGATTGAACATCTGTAATCAGGCCAGGTACTAGCAAATCCCTAGTACCTCCCTCATCTAATCACATTATTGCTCATTAATTTTCTCCTTTAATGTTGTTGTCAACTACCCACACAACTTCAGCTAAACAAGTGGACCCCTATATCTGATTTTTATTATAGTAAAATTTAAACATTTATATTCACCTCTGTAAATCTGAATCGGGTACGTTCTGCATATCATTACATAGGAGTGTCTAAGAGAGGCTTCCCTCTTAGGGAGGTACAGACCCTTCCACTCTAAAATAATTTCAGTTTTTAATTTTTCATTCATATTTTTCTAGCTGGAACATGACAAATTCCTATCTGAGGCTGCATTTAAGAAATCTGAGCACTAAATGGATAAGAACTAAAAGAGAAAGGAGACAAGTACACCTTCTCCTAGCAGGTGAACATTAAAAACAACAACAAAAAAAGTCCAAAATGATTCCAATACAATCACAGATGGTTTGAAATCTAAAAAGAGACAGTGACACATCTGTTCAGTATGTGATGAAAACAAGCTGTAAGTCATGAAAATAATATTTAACAAAAAAAAATCCCCAAACATAAGAAACACATTCATAAAAGAGATCAGCAGAATCCACATCTGTGGTCACCCTGTTTTCATTTTGCTTAGTGCTCCTTTCTTTCTCCTCCGGCACACCTTGCGTGCCTTCATCATGACCAGTTTGTGACTTTTCTCCCAGCCCCAGCACTTTTTGCATTTCTGCGATGCGACCACCAGCTCCCTGAGTGAGCAGAGGCAAACGCAACTCAGCCAACCTTTTGATCTCAGCAATCACGCTGTTTTCAGACACAGTACCCCCTTGGGATGCCTCATGTTTCTCTTGCTGTGTCTTGCAAGTGTGTACAAAATATAAACAAGCAGCAATGAACCACAGCATGAGCTGTGCAGCTACCCCTGCAATTCTTTCTGTTAATCACCAGAAGGTGACTGTGGTGTCACCTTCCCTTGCCAAGCATTTTCCCCACTATTTTACCCAGCATGAAACCTAAATACTCTATCATTTAATACTCAGTAGAGCCCTATTGCATGAAGCTTTGTCACAGCAAATGTCCTAATGAAACAGGGGAGCTGTTCCTACTCTGTACTTTGCCGTGCCACTCCTTGGACAGCAGCATCTGGCCACTTGCAAAAGGAAATGCAACTGAGCCCTTTCAGGCTGCAATAATTTAGATAAGAATCGCCCTTAACAGAAGATGATGAAAACAAGCAGGAAAATACCTCTGCCCACATACCATTCTCAAAGGCAAAAAAATGCCTTTTTGAAAGAATAATTTTTCTTTCTAAAAATGAAATAAGATAAAGACCAGACAGCGTAACACTGTGTCTTCTTCAGGCTGACATTTTAAAATGCTGTTTGTCCTTCATTCTTCACAGATCACAAAATGAACACTCATCCATACTAGCAGTGAAATAACATTATTTAAATGCCTTAGAATGCTTCTTCCAGTTTTCATACTAAATTTTTCCAGCTCTTATACGCTGAGCTATGCAATCTATTATAGCTTTTATCTTCACACTAACCACTTCAGGAGCAATCTGTGGATATTCTAATCTTTCTTTCTCTAACACCATAATCTCCTGATCTTTAATCACAAAAAGAAAAAAAAAGATTTGAAAAGCTGTTCTGTGCCTCCTGTTCCATGTTAGCAGTTGCTAAGTCACTTTGCTGAATTATTGCTGAGGAGCTGAGCCTTTCTGCTCTACTTGATATTTACTCTTAGTTGTGCTCCCTTTGTTCACCTTCCACTGATGCTTCATTAGTCTAGGAATGAAGAAATGAATAATATGCAGTTTCAGCGTTCTCTATTACTCAGTGACATTGCTTGCGACACCTTCATTCAGTACCACACGACAAACAAGCATATGATGTTTATTGAGGTAGACCAGTTTAAGGTGAATGCAGATGTATTTTCTGACCGTTGTTAGTTTTTTCTTTTTTTCCTCCCCAGTGTTTAGTAAATGGGAGCCAATTGTAACATATTCTAGTTATACCAGACTGAGCATTTACATGAATCAATGTTAATGTTGAAGTGAGATTTGTTTGGATAAAGAAGCTACACTGATCTCCACAACGATCTGCAGAGGCCCCTTCCAACATATGGTTTTCTATGACTAATTCCATTCTTCTCCAGTTCTGTCCAAATTACATTTTCCCTTTGATCTTTATTCTGCTTTGCCACCCAGGCTTTCTTTCAACACAGGCAATATAAAGTCTTTCTCTTTAAGACCACGTGTCCATGTATTTATGAACAGCTAGTCTTTCAAATAAAGCAATTCAGGGTCAAGTCTTTCTTGTCTATAGTCTCACCTTTTTCTCTCATGTTCCAGAGCAATACCTGAAATAGCTGCTTTAGATTTATTCATACATTTTCTCTTCGCACTGGGACTTCACGAGACTGAGGTTTACCTTCTCCCAGGTAATCATCTTTAATACTAAATTGTTTATCATGTTGTCTGGTTCCATTCCGATTCTCTTCTAGGTAGATAACCTTCAATTACTTTGCTCTGGGGTATAACATGTCCAAGTGGAGGGAGACTGTAACATCATCCTTCTTGTAGTTTTAAAATACTTGTGATGTGTACACACACACTACAGCCTCTGTTCAAAGAAAACAACAAAATGAATGAAGAAAAGCCTCTCTCTCTTCCTCCCAGTTGTTCAGTATCGAAAGGGGGGCTATAAGAAAGAAGAGGACAGACTCATTAGAAGCGTCTGTTGTGACAGTGCAAGGAAAATGGTTTCAAACTAAAAGAGGGAAGATTTAAATTGAATATAAGGAAGAATTCTTTTACAATCAGGGTTGTGAGGCACAGGCACAGGTTGCCTAGAGAGGTGGTGGATGCCCCATTCCTAGAGATATTCAAGGTCAGTCTGAGGGGACTCTGAGCAACTTGGTTGAGCTGTAGGCGTCCCTATTCATTGCACAGGAATTGGTCTGAATGGCCTTTCAGGGTCCCTTCCAACTTAAATGATTCTATAATTCAAATAAAGCCAAAACTTATTTTCACAGACCCAGAAGAGTCCACACTGATCACCTCTCGTGTGGTTCTAAGCCAATGAAACAACATGGGTAGCTATTTTCAAACTTCATTAATGGCACAAAGAATTACACTTGGGTTATTTCTCTCTTAGAAATTAGTATTTATAACTTGTTCCTGTATCCACTCAAACAGAAAAAAAAAAAAAAACAACTATGACTAATGTGAAGAGGCTGCCATTGTTACATTAAATAGTGCATTGAAAAATCAATCTCTTCTGCCTAAATGCTTCCTCAGTGCTATTACTAACGTTAGACAGAAGGTCACAAACTTACTTTTCTGCCCTTGTTAGGTTTAGTAAATGTATTGTGCAACAACAGAAGTTCTGCAAGCTGGTTACTTCTGTTGCATCACATAATTAAAAGCTTTCAGTTATCTCTGAGGGGCTCATAGGAAGGCAAGTGTCACTTCCATCCACCCCTACAAATCCCACCCAATGCCTATTTACATGTTCTTCAGAAAAAGGGCTGTGTCACCCAGTATGTAGTTAAGGGTGCAGCTCAACAGTCTGCTATGGCCTCAGGACACTAACATCAAGGAAAGCATTAACAACTGAGGTTGTGGTGTGAAACACAGCCATGGCCCAAAAGCTTCATATAATTATTTGAAATAAGTATTAAATAATACTTTTTTGGTGGATGACTTTCTTCAGTACAAACAACCAGATGAAGTTTTGAAGGAGTATGTGAGAACATAAGTGGGATGTTAATGAGTGAGCAGGGTGGTATTACCATGCCCCAAAGAGAATGTTATCTCTCTGCTATGAAAGAAGCTAAAAATGATACCTGCCAACTATGGAACTTTTTCTGCTTGAAGGAATAAAAGATTAAATAGCTTCAGAAAATGCCAGGGAAGATGAATAATTATTCAGCAAGGCCATATTATTTTACATTAAGAGTGATGGAGCACTGGAACAGGTTGCCCAGAAAGGTTGCTGAGTCTCCTTCTTTGGAGATATTTAAGACCTATCTGGACAACTACCTGTGTGACCTATAGTAGGGTGCCTGCTTTAGCAGTGGATTGGACTCAATGACTTCTTGAGATCTCTTCCAATCCCTGCAATTCTGTGATATTAATTACAGCTTGCAAAGAAAATTCCTGGTAGGGATGTTTCTGTAAGTTTACATCACTGAAGGAGAAACTTTCATGTTCTGTGTAATGAACTGAATAATAAAAATAATTACCACAAAAATAAATAATAAAGAAAACCCAGCAAAATCACAACAGAAAAAGAAAACAATAAGAAAAAAAAAAAAGCAAGCAAAAAAGTATGGAGATTCATGCTGCAGGAAAACTTACTTCATAAACAGGAACCGAGAACTACTTAGAGTTGCCCATAATTTCTCTGCTAGGCCAGGAAATCCAATACAGAAATATACCGCAGGATATTTTGTTAATATTTTGCCCTTAAAATAATGCAAACAAAATAAATCAAGAACCATGCAGAGTCCAGTGCAGAACATTTAAATCTATAAATTTAAACAATGGAGGGAAGAACCTGGTGAGAAGTCAAGAAAATCTGAAGGATAGGAGTCCCTCAACTTAGGAAAAAAAACATAATTTCGATTGTTCACATAACCTTTCAGTAAAGCATAAAGAGATAACAAATTGATGAAATTCCCTTCTGCTAGGGAGAAAACTGTGGTACCACAGCAGTCTCTCTGTCCAGAATTATAAAGATTGCTTGGGGGCAATTACATTAACCTCAGTTGCAGCAACTGACAATTACAATAACACAAGCCCTACATCATCATTTGTCTTATTAAAAAAATTGCCATACGTATCAAGATTATAGGGTTGTCAGATTCCTGTCCTATCAAAACTGAGCATCCCAAGCTTTCATGAGCTTCTTAGTCTTACACAGATAATGTAAAAACTCACAGTAGTACTTTCAGAATCAGCTCAACAGCATCAAACAAAAATAAATGTTAAAACAACAATAAATTGAGGTGATGCTTTAGTTTAACAATTTCACATGCCTTGAGCAATTGTCATCAACTAGCTCTTTCCAGCAACACAGTATCACACAGAATGAATATCTGAAAGCCAATACAATTTTAGTACCTTCACACATAGCAATAAAAAATTCTCTGTGGCTCATCCAAAATTCCCTCCCTATATACAATGATCTCAAGACAAAGTTCATCTTTTTAGATGTTTGTGTCTCACTTCAGGTAGCTAACAGATGTCATGGCTTCTGCCATGATGCAAAATTCAATAAAATTTAGATATGATATTGCAAACATATCATAACATAAGGCCCTACCTTAACTGGATCACATTTATTCTTAAACATTTGTTAATTAGCAAATACTAGCAGATCCAGAAATCCTAAACTGCAGCCACATTCACACAAGGCCATGCCAATAACTCCTCTTATGATTTCAGACTCTGAGATCACCACCATCATCCCCACAGAAACTACTAAACTAAACTCAGAAGGTCTTTACTTACCTCTAAGGACACTTCAACTCCTCTAACCTTGCCATTATGAGCTGAGGAAAGACTTGCAACAGATCAACAAATCAGGGAAACTTTTCAGTAGGAGGAAAGAACGAAGCAACACCAGGAGAAACAAATCCCAAGCAGATTACGAGGGCAATATCCAGCTGGCACTCTCCACCCTCTGTTGATTGACTATTTGTTACCTTGCAATCTGACTCCTGGCATAAACACCTTCATTTCAGTATTACTCTACTTGCTCTTTCACTTTTTTTCTTTTTTTGGCAGCAGATCCTCAAAGCCTTTCCTTAGGAATTAGAAAAACTAGTATCTAAAATGAAACAACAAACCAAACATGCAAAAAAACCATACCTGAAAACTCAGTGAAATCCTTATTTTTAAAAGGAACAGAAAATATAAGTGGTCATCTGAGAACAAGCTTGCTACTGCTGCAGTCCATTGATTGCTTTATCTAGATCTTATGTATGATTTTCTATCCCTTTTTGAAGTCTTCTCTCTTAGAAAGAATAAGAATTCCTAATTGTTCCATATTTGTATGTTTTTCAGAATATCTGAGCTTTGTTCCTGTCTGGTCCTTATTTCCACATTAAAAGAATAAAAGCTGAATGTTCAAAATGTTAAAAAAACAAACAATTAGACAGAAGCATGAATGTAGGAAACAGTAACACCTGATGTAAGGAATATGTTGGTTTTGAGACTGTGGTTTCTTTCTTTTTTTTTTTTTTTTGTCCTGAGAGGAGAAAAGCTTTGTAAACCTAGACTTCAGAGTTCAGTTTTGGGTGAAGAAATTTTCAATGTTGTTGAGAGCAGCCTAGAAGATAATGTAGAGTACAACACACCTGTGTTTGCAAGGGCGTGTTAAGTAAGCCTGGTTTTCCTTTTGAGGGCTGAGAAAATGATTTATACTCACTTGATGTTTTGTGGGGTTGTTTTGCTCTAAAGGATAGATATCAAAATGTTTGGTTGTAAAAAAGGAAAGAATACTCGTTAAAGGGTGTATTCTTATGTCTAATGAATAGATCAGGAGTATAAGGTATTTACCTCAAGAGAGAAAACAAACAAAAAGGCAAAGAAAAATCAACAAGTTAATTGTATGAAGTTAGAGAAGGGTGAGCATTCAGGTCTGCAATTGACCCGTAAGCATTCCACAGTTTAAATTATAAGTTTATTTCAAACAGATTAGTTTTCCTTTTCTCTTAGAATAAGAGTTTTTCAGCCTCGGGATCTGTAGAGAAAATCAGTTCTTTTCATTGAACATTTTTTGTATTTTTCCTAATTAAAAGTTAGCTATTTAACCAAATGAGGCATTTGGTTTGATCTTCTTAGATACTCTTCAAAATCACCTAGGGAGAGAAATTGTTAAGAAAACCCAAAACTCCAACAGCTTTTCCAAGCAGTGCTTTCATTAAGAAGGTTAGTGAAGCCCATATTCAAAGTGTGTTTGTCTTCAGTGTTTTTCCTCTTCCAGAATTGTTTATTCTTGCTTGGTAAACAGTGCATTTATGGGATTGCACCATATTTTGATGTCCTCATTCAAAGACAATTCACAAAGAAATGCTCATCATTTTTTAACTCAGTGTTTCAGCTTTTTTTTTTTCTTGGTTTTTCCATGCCTATATATGTAAGTGAATTGTTTGCCTCCAGCCTATTCTACCTAGTGACAGCAATTAGTTAGTTGATTAGCTTTAAACCTGCTCACAGCTTTGTCAGTTAAATTGACATTGAAAATGGGAAAATATCAAGTCAAGGTTGTGTTCAACTGTCACACTAATATGTTTCACTAGATGGAAAATAATGGTGGTTTTTTTTTTTTTTTTTTTTAGTTATAAGGACCACTGGGGCAGTTTTAGCAAGAGATGGAAGGTCTTCAGAGCAAGCCTACTATAGTGTGAGAAGAGGAGCTAGCAGCTTTGGGGATTAGTATAGACCCAGGATCAGACCATAGGATCTAAATTTGTTCTGTGCTCTCTGATATCCGTTTTCAGCCTAAAAGCCTAACAGAGATCTGCCTCAGTCAATGCAGCATGCTAACCAGTCAGTATGTGTCTAATACAACTCCCTGCACGATACAAAACACAGTTTCAGGCTGTATGTTCTGAGGCTCTATAATCCATACATCCTTTTCTCAGCTAAGCGTATCAACATGAATCAAAATCAATAACAGCATACAAAATTTCAGATATGCTGATGGATCAACTCAGCTAGTAAGATCTGATTGTCTTTGTTATCCTGGGTTGTTACATAGCCACATTGCTTTCCTGAAGCACTGGTGTTGTGTAGGCAGGTGCTAACAAACATGAATCCCTTGCAATTTCTTTTTAATAAACAGAAAATGATTAAACAAATACAATGAAATGAAAAATGTATATACTACATAAACAGCTATCTTTGGCAATAAATCTACCCTTGATTACACTTTTTTTTTTTTTTTTTTTTTTTTTACTAGTGCTCTTTGACTGAAGACAACCTTTATGTTCCTCTGGCTCTATTTTCTCTATTTTGTATTTCTAGAAAGTTTCAGCCCTGGTGATGCTTTTCAGTGTACAACCTTTGTATACATTTTCTTGATTTGTTTTACCTCTGGTATCAAAAATGTTCAGAAAAGATGCAGACTCAAGCATTCCGTTTATTCAATCCTGTGCAGTTTGCTTTGTGCAAAGAAAGCTTCTTCACTGGACAATATCATCCCTCTGATTCCCTTGAAAAGTTCCTGCAAATGGAAGCATAGCATAGCCTGGATGTGAGCACATACACCAAAGTCATGCTTGAATTATTATAGCTAAGCTGAGGCTGTACTTCACTATTGTTGCCAGAATCTCTAGAGAAATATCTTACTGTTATTAGCACTGCTCTAAGCCACTTTATGATTGTTTTATTGAAAAGACAAAAGTTCAAAGCTCTCTTTGGGAGATTCTGGCCAAAACCATCTCCATTTTCATATTTTTTCAGCACTCCATGAAGTGGAATATAGAGCACATTTTTTTCTTTCCTTTAGGGTGTATTTTTTCCTGGCAATTTTCTGAAGGGCAGAATATCATCGTTTCCTTGAAAAAAAATATCATCAGCGCTCTCTGCAATACTAATCTGAGCCTTTTTGGTCATTTTATTTCCTTTTTCCTACAAATTAAATTGATTTGCAGAGACAGAACTCTTCAAAGATATTCCCATAAGATCTTGGGTTAGATTAAGCCAGTGCTTCAAACGATAATGAATCTGTTTCTGAAAAACAAATGTTTGTCTCTTCCAAATTGTGCCTGGGGTTCCCTTGAGCTTTACAATTCAGTGAGCATTAATGTTACATAGCACAAATGATGGGACTTCTCTGAGAAGACAGGATGCAGCTGCTTGTGCTTAATTAAAAGTTATAAGATTTGGTGGGTTGCTTTGATCTCTTTGTTGTTTCTCTACCTTTTGAGCAAAACATCTAACAAAATCAAAATATATGCTGCACATTTGTCTAAGTGAAAATCATTAGTGGGGACCATCTCTACAGATTTCAGAAGAAAAGGACAATTCCTGCCAAGATGATAAAATTTACACACTTAATTGCGTTTGCATTGTTTTTTTTTAGATCTGTGTTAACAATAAATGTTTCTTACATGTTCAGATTGCAAGCAGATGAAGGTGAAGTAGTTTGCATACAACAACAAATATAGTTGCCAAAAGCCATTTATACCTCATTTATGTGAATATCAAATGCTCAAGAAGCCTATACCACGTAATATACAGCTTTGCATCACTGCAGAACTTTGATACAGGTACTGGGGCAGGACCATGGGTCAGAGAATGGGTCAGAGGCAGCATAAGATGCTGCTGGAATGGGTATGGGTAAGATTCCATACTGCTGCATGCGCTATAGCAACAGCTTCTAATGAGGAGATTGCTTAGTATCGTTTGAGGAAAAAGGGCTATGCTGTACCAATTCAAATAGGAAGAAAAGCAGGAAAACTTGCAGTTCTCCCTCTCCTAGTGTATTTTGGAAAAGACATCAACATGTTTGCCTAAGGAAGTTCGGATGCCCCATCCCTGGAGGCATTCAAGGCCAGGCTGGATGTGGCTCTGAGCAGCCTGGTCTAGTGGTTGGCTACATTGCACATAGCAGGGAAGTTGAAACTAGATGATCATTGTGGTCCTTTTCAATCCAGGCTATTCTATGACTCTGTGATGTCTAGACAGTGCTCCAGAGCACAGGACAGAGCGCCTGAGCTAGCACAACCAGGCTGAGAGATGCATCTGAATGCAGGCACAGGCAGACATAGCAAAGCCCCTTTTAAACCCTGAGCTGCCTCTTTATCCAGCACTGCGTTGTCTTGCACAGATGCAGCAGTCTGAAAATAACTTGAAAATCTCTGTTCTCTCTGCTATGCACACTGGATATGCCATTACTTTAATCTCTGCAAATCCTGTAGGTGGTTTTATAGCTGAGTAAACAAAGAAACATGAATGATGTCTCCTTAGTCTCTGCATAGCACGTACTAATCACTACATTTAAATTTGCCTGAGGATGTCTCTCATTAGTCACCAGGGTTAATTTTCTTCATCTTCTCAATCTGATATTGTGAATCTCTATAGTAAAAGGAAAACCAACATTGTACTGATTCACCCTTTAAAATCAGTGTTTTGGTTAGAATCACCATGTTGCTGTTTCAGGCAAATACAGTCCAAAACCTGCTTTTGAACACGACTTTGTGCAAAATAAAATGCTTGCTGTGTGGCCTTGTTTAAGCCACCTGAGATGAATAAAAAGAAAAAATTCCTTGTAATTCTAGAAGGATTTGCATAACATCTCTTTAAAAGATCAAATGTTCAGTTATCACAATCTTCAGCCACTGTTGTTGCCATGAAATATTTTACAAAAAGAATATCCAGTTCAATAACTTTTAAAGAATTTTTAAATGACCAATTATAACACAGAATAAAACTCCATTTTCTGTTGATTTAGATCATTAATGATTTCCTAACTCACTGCAAATCTAACACGGACACATAAAAATTGTCTAAAGAAGGGGAAAATCATCTGTGAAAGAATAACTGGAAACATGACATTTTAAGGATCTTGATTTCTTGATAGAATCATTTTAACAGTAATGAATCTGTATGACTCACAGCCTTTTGAAGCCAATGGAAAAATGCCTACTTTAAAACTTGGATTTGACTCCATTACACACAAAAAGAACTTTAGGTTTACATTTTCAGAAGTGCCACATGGGTGCTTTGAAAGCATCTGTCTTAGTGATGGCTATTGACTTGAAATCTCTATTTATGATGGTATCTGCCTGACTTGCAGTTTTGACCATAGGCTTGTACGAGACATAGCAAGCAGTGTGAAACAAATTCAGCCCTGCTCCCTTCTCTCTGGTGGTCTCTGCTCTTTACAGCCTCCACAACCTGCCGACAGTCCCTGCCTCAGCTCTCTTGCTTCAACCCAACCACTGCTGCAGAGGCAGTGCAATCAGCAAAGGAAGAAGTGAATAGTCCTTCTTGCCTTGCCCTTATGTTGGCATTGCTTGGAAGTGCATTTCACAGTTTTTGACAGATATCAATTAGACATGCAAAACTACAAGCTGGATATATCCGTCTATTTTTATTTTAGTTTATTTAACCTGAGGAGGTAGAAAGAACAATAGGTAAAAACAGCCTTTGTTGAACTGCCATCCCACCAGAGCAGAGATCTAACAATTTTTTTCAGCTGAAAGTGAGGAATTCAACTTGCAGTCATCATCTCCCCATATCCCAATTGACTGGACACTTCTCAACTCAGCTAAAGCAAAGTTAAATAAAAAACAGAAAAATGCTTTGGGACAAATGCATAAGTGGAATGCTGAGAAGGGAAATTCTACTTATATAAAGCATCTCTGTTACTCTCAGTTTTTATCAGATAAACCAAAATCAGAAGTTAACGCCTCTGGCTAGCAACGCACATGATGGACAGTTTTGAAAGCCTTATCACATCAAATCCTCATGTATTGCAGCATATATCTATACCCACACAAAATACAACTGTCAGTCCCTGCCTAGCACGGCTGCAACAGAACTGGTCTCCAGCTCTCCACAGCCCTGCCCCCATAAGCCTACATCCTGGCCTGGACTGAGAAGATCCACTGACGGAGGCATAGAGGTAGAAAATATAGAGAGAAAACACCATTCCATGGAATCTGCAGGACTTTATTCTTCCATTCACCACAGCAAGGATCTCATCCTTGCAGTTTTTCTGTCTTGGAAAATAAAACTTGGAAAATAAAAAACATTTTATATCAACTGGTAATAATTTTATCAATAATAAATTGATAAATAAATAAAAAAAATATCAATAATAAAAGTTCTCAAGCAACTTTTCTGAACCCCGTATTTGCACTCCATGGCATTCACCTGTAGTACAGGTGTGGCTGGTGCATATGATCAGTTACAGGCGTTCAGACATAGCTGTACACAGTCTTACTACCTTCTTGAAAACTGTTACATAAGAATTTATCTTTCAAGATTTATATGGCTTCATTTTGAACACTCGCCACTTAATTTAAATACAGATTACTCTTCCTGTGTTAGATCAAAAATATTTAGGTTTACAACTTAAGAAGAGGATTGAAGAGTAATAGAGAAAGCTTAACTATACATACTTAGCAGTACTTAGTGATACGTACTGCTTAAAGCTCTTATGATAAAAAATGTAAGTCACTAATCACCCACAATCACGCCATTGAAGGCAGTATCCAGGCAATGGATGAACTCTACTTGTGCATCTTTACTAGTGGGTAATAACATCACTGACAATAGCATGTCATCATGCTACTGGGGAGCTTTAAAGACATTTTTTTATACTGAAAGCAAAATACGACATATGCAGACAGAATTTGGATTTCTTCTGTTACCATCTACAAAAAGAAGAACAGCAAGGCTATAATCAAGGGACAGATAAATTGTTGGTCTTTACCTCATATATTCATTCATGCACAAGTAGTTATCTGCAGACACAAAGGAAATGTCTGCCTAGGGCACGCTCTGTGAAACAGCAGGGCCGCACTGATTTTGCTAGCACCTGAAAAGCCAATCTGGCTGCTGCTGCTATGCAAACTGAGGGTTAGTTACTTAAGGTGAATAGAATAGTTCATTTGGAAGGGATCTGCAAAGCCCACAGAGTCTCACTGCTTGGAGCCCAGAACTGCCTGTAGTATTCAAGGCAAAGCTGCACTGATGTTAATACAGTGGGAGAATCAGCACATCTGGCTATTCTGTGTTTAATACACCCCTTAATGCAGTTTGCTCTCTTGGCTGGCTGGGCACAGTGCTGGCTCATGCTGAGCCTAGATTGACCAGCAACCACAAATGGTGGCTGTCGCTATAATTGCAGATGGTACAAACAGAAGTGACTTCCCAGGACTCAGCTGTCCCTGACCAACCTCCAGCCTTACCTGGACTGGAAAATCCTTCATTTCATATAGTGCTGACTAACCTTGAACAAACAGCTATGAAATAAGAACAGAAATTAATTGTACCCTTTATTTTGTAGAATTATTAAATCATTAAGGTTGGAAAAGACCGCTAAGGTCATCTAGTCCAATTGTTCACCTACCACCAATATTGCCCTCTGATTACTTAATCTAAGCAGCTACAAGCCTCTAGAAGTTGGAAGTTCATTAGCTGTCTTAGCAATAAATAATGCAGAAGGCAGGAGTTCTGAAGAGGACAGAACTTGCCTGAGAGCTCCTACCAGACTTGTTACTGAATTCTGCTGAAATTAAGAGTGTATCTTCATGGACAGAAGCAGACAAGACCTACATTCAGAGTTCTTGCTTTGAGATGACATAATTTTCATTGGTATTTCCAGTCCAATTCATGACACAGGTGTGTTACAACAGAATGCTTATGACTTTATGGCCAGAAACTGAAGCGTAGGAAGTTCCTCACAAATGTGCGCAAGAACTTCTTTACGGTGAGGGTGACGGAGCACTGGAACAGGCTGCCCAGGGAGGTTGTGGGCTCTCCTTCTCTGGAGATATTCAAGACCTTTCTGGACACCTACTTGTGCGACCTGGTGTAGGGAACTGCTCTGGCAGAGGGATTGGACTCAATGATCTCGAGGTCCCTTCCAACCCCTACGGTTCTGTGACTGTCAGGTTGGAGCCAGAACAGAGGAGCTCATTACTCATCTCTCCTTTTAGATGTAGCTTGACTTGCTTGGGAATCTTACTCTCCTTTTTTGGGCCATTTTTCATAGAACAGTAATTTGATTTAACTCCTCTTTAGATAATCTTCAGCAAGGTTTCAGGAATATGAATTTACCAAACCTTTCTATAAATAGGAAATTGTCCTGTAAATTTCTATGCTATCTAGGCTCTCTGTCCTCAAATCATCTTCTTTTAACTTAAGGTACACAATTCCTTCTGTGTTGAATATTTTTGGAAATATACCTTCTGTATTAGTGCTGGAGTAGGAAATAGCAGAAGATGAATGTGTTTTAATGTTTGAATCATGCTGGGAGAGCACTTTTGCAACAAGTCTCCTATCACAATGTAAGTACTGCTTTTTTCATTTTGAGGCATTTTTAATTACGAATTGCAAACAGTGTGTTAAAGGGCAAGTACTTTGCCACTCTTTAGCTTCTTGTTTTAAATTCGCTTGTTCTTTGCTGTCTGATGTATGAATTCTCAGGAGATTTCTAACATTGCACTTCTAAATGAAAGTTTCTGTTTTTAAAATTAGTTTGGCATTTTGACACAAATTGATGAGGGGGGAAGGTGGTTGTACAAAAAACAGTTGAACTGTTGCATTATGAAAGGTATTAACATATATGTCAAAAGACTAGTCATTTTGTAGATCAGACCTCAGGATGGTGTGTTAATTTGCTAAGCGAGGTAAGAGCATTTTTCATAAATGAAATAATCAAAGTAATCCTTTGGCACAGAAAACTGAACACCCTCTTGCAAGGTGTGTTTATTACAATGTAATATGGTAGGATTGTGGTAGGTGGAAACTTGGACTTTAAGCACCATCTAATGCTTCCCTTGTAGTCTTTGCTGTTATGTTCTGATTAAAAAATAAAATAAAATCTCGAATGCCCTGATTTTGTTGAAACACAACATGGAGAGAGAGAGAGAGCGCTCAAGAACTAAGAAAAAAATTATTCAAGGTGGACATTCTAACAGTGATATTCGATTCTACTAGTGATAAGACAAGGGGGAATGGCTTTAAACTAAAGGAAGGGAAGTTTAGATTAGATGTTAGGGGGAAATTTTTACTGATATGATAGGGTGGGGAGGTGCTGGAACAGGCTGTCCAGAGAGGTTGTGGATATCCCATTCCTGGAGGTGTTTAAGGCCAGGCTGGATAGGGCCCTGGGCAGTATGATCTGGTGGCTGGCAACCCTGCCTGTGGCAGTTAACTTTCACTTTCTACCCAAACAACTTCATTTTGATATTTTCACCATCTTGGTTGGTGTTTATATTTATTTCCAACTACAAACGCCCTTCACATCAGTGTGTTTACCTTTTGAACACTGGAGGAGATCACAGAAGTTTCACACTAAATTTCAGGTTTTTTACTGCAAACTGGGAAAAAAAAATATATCAAAGCAAGTGCAAACGTTTACAACTGTTTTTGTGTGTGTGCGTGTATTTCATTTTGTTTTTCAGCTTTTAATGAACAGAAAGATAAATGCCTCTATGAAACAACCTTTACATCAAAACACAGTCACATGTCTCCATTAAATATAAATGCATATGCCAGACCACTCAAGAATTTGCATAGTATAGTGCACTTGCGTTGGTATACAGAGTGAGGATAGATATCAGATAAATACAGGAGTTCTCTACATCAGTGTGCAAATTTCACAGAGTAAACAGAAAGCTACAGAAACAAAGGAAAGGAACACTCTGAAAGAACCCAAGCAAAGCAAAACCTACGTAGAGCTTTTGGAAGAGCACAACATAGCAGGCTGCAAGCAGTGCTCAAAGCAACAATCTGCTGCTGCTTTGTTCTACTCCATGCTGGGAAACAAAACCTTGTACACGATTTTCAAAGATATATTATTCTATCAGAGTAATCTCTGCTGTCATCAGGTTTGCCTCCTACAAAAAGGAAAAGCAATGTTTGCTTCATGCTTCATCCTTCCTGTTTAGTGTTGGGAAGTGCAACATTATTCAATTGTTTACTAAATGCATTCCTATCTTGGTATTCTTTAAGCTGTTTATAAGATAGAGAATCATTCACTTCAGAAAAGAGAAAAAGAGACTAATGTTTGATAGAATAATATACTATGGATTAAATGTTCCAAATTAAGTGCCTACCTTTCAGTTCATAGGATTTACTTATAGGCATCCATTAACATCATGCTCTGAAGCTTACTTCATGAATAGGGAAGAAGACACTCTGCTCTTGGATCCAGAGTTTATAAGGTTCGCAATGAAAGTCAAAGATCTAATACCTGCAAGTCACATCACCCCATTTCACAAACAGTCTCTGACCCAGAAGTACTGCAGCCCAGATTCTTAAGCTTTCCTGTCTCCGTATTCAGATGGCCAATGCTGCAGTTTTTTTCTGACTGTCTAAGCCAACAGGTGATTGCACAGATTTCTATAGCACTCATCTGCCAGTACTACCCAATCATACCTTCAGATGATTTTAACATTCAATATATTGAACATTTTTGGAAATGTACCTTCTGTATTGGTGCTGAAGTAGAAAATGGCAGAAGGTGAATGTGTTTTAATGTTTGGATCTTGCTGGGAGAGCACTTCTGCAAGTCTCCCAGCCATGGCTATTTCTTGCCCCGCGGATGGCCTTGTGAAACTCCCTCAAAGCAATCAAACTTAGCTCCTTTCAGATTTATGCCCAGCTCAAAGACATGCTGGGAGCACCTCTCATGTGCTTTAACCACTTGGAGGCAGCCAGCCCAGGCAAGAGCTGGTCTGAACTATCCCCTTCCCCATCCCCTTGCCTCCACAAACACATGCAGTGCAGGTGCTGTATCCACAGCATTGACTGTTTCATTCTGCTGTAGCACTCTACTACTTGCTAATATAGACATAGCCATATTCAGAAGAGTTGGCATCATACTCCTGAAGTCACGACAATAATGGCATACCTACAGTACATGATAGGGAATGGGGAAGAAATGCAGCTCATGGCTGTTTTTATCACTATGGACATTGGGGAAAATCTAGCTAAGGGTTTTTGCACTTGGGTCCTGAATGCTGGGTATCAGCTTCAGTTCTTACTGCTGTGCCATGCCATAAGGCTGTACAAATGCTAGAAGAACAACCCTGCGCATTGATGCTCCTTTTTGTGCTATGGAGTCCCTTCTCACTGCATTATTTCTCACTTTTTTTTGTCTCCAAAGTTTCCTGAAGTTAACAATGTAGCACTCAAGGGTTTATTGTAAAGAATAAAAATATTCTAGACGAATACTGGGGAGTGTACAGTTTAAAAGTAAAGGCAATCATTTCCAGCGGAGAAGGGAGGGGGGGAAAAAATAACAAACAATGTAAAACTTAGAAAGAAAATAATTCAGATTTTTCTATTTGCCATATATGTTATTAGTAATTGTTATTTGCACATCAGGTAGAAGGCAAAATATCACAATTTTTTTTTTTTCTTGTGCACATTTCTTTCTCCTGGATTAGGTTATTATTATGCTTGGCTTTTGCTTTCAAAGCTGCAAGTATAGAATAATCAGCAAACCTATTTTATAAAAGCGGTATATAGGACAATTTTCCCCACAATAAGATGCTAAAACTTGCATTCACAAAGATAAATTAGTTCTGTGCAAAGCTGTGCTGTAAGTCTGAGGAGAGCGTGTGGGAACCGTGAGAGAAATTACTACCTAACAGGCTTGCTGATTCTATGGCTATCAGTGATGTTTAAGGACATTCCATAGCCAATATAACAGTTTTGAGGCTGGAAGTGGTACTGGAACTTATTCATAGGATATTGATGAAGTATATGAGGACCACTTCTGCATGTGTACAAGGAAATTAGAAAGACCGCATATTTAGTGAAAATTGCTAATAGGTCTTGTGTTATACTCCAAGCAAACACTTAATGTCTTCCTTCTTTCCTGGAAGCAATTATAATGCGACTCCCATTCAAAGCCCAAGGACATCAGTGGTAAAGTCACAAATATATTAACTTTTGGCCGTACTGAGCAAGTGACCTCTTTTTGTGGAATTAAGTCACTTGGCATCTAGGGCAAGTTTACTCCTACTGTGCTATCACCCCAGGACAGATAGGGGGACTTTCACAGACTCTATCACATGATGGTTTGCAATACACCCCTTACCCCAATGAGTTCTGCATCACCAAAGCAACACTGTGCATGAATGGTTAAATAGGTAGTCTACATACTCACATTGTGCACAACAGTTATTTCAGTGACTGCCTGTAGACAAATGTTTAGGTACTTCATATGCTTCTAACATCACAGGCATATAAATCATTGAAGTTTTCATTACACTGACAAATGTCTTTTCCCATATATATTTTAATTTAAACATTAAATAATCACATAGCAGAAGATTAAAAGAAAAACAACAAACACAAAACCAACAAAACAAAACAAAAAAAACCACCACCACCAAATGGAGAGAATTACAGAAAATCTATTCCAAATCAAAGGGCTTGTACTTCTAAATTTTTTGCTACTTTTGGGTATTTTTAGGAAATCAGAATCCGTTAAAGATTTTCCTTTCTTTTTCCTTGATTTATCCAAACATTTAAAAAGAACTGGAAATAGTGTTACCATTTTCAAAATACAATGGTAGAGCTGAACATCTAAATTTAATTGACTATAAAACCTCAAAAAGCAGTTACATAAAAACATGCTAAATATAAAGATTTGAGGCATGAAAATTAAATCTTCAAAAACGTACATATCCAAAAATGTGCTCGGCATGTAGATAAACACCAGCTTCTAAGGAAGTCTATAAAAATGACTAAGAGAGTGAAACTGGCGAGAAGATACTTCTAGAAGAGAAGAAATATTGAAAGAAAGGATTTGGGGGCCTGGAAGTGCACTGACCTTGAAATATTCTTTAAGTGATTGCTAATTAAAAAACATGTATCCAGTTGAGGTCTTGAAGTAATAACTCCACTTTGTCCTTTGCCCACAGTATTTCCTATGTTGAAAATTCTCACAGTTTTCAGTCCTTCCTATAGCACTTTCTGATGGCTGAAAGTAAAAGACCAGCAGTCAAGCATGAGCTTGTTTTTATTAGTTCCATCGAAGAAAAGCAGCCATCTGAAGCCTATTAGGAGGCACTATCACCTGAATACCCAGACACTTTACCCACAGCCATGACTGTTAGCTTCAGAGCAAGGATACTATCGGCCTTCACTACTGGCAAGGAATTGTTCCTTGTTTGTTGCTGAAATTGACTGCTTCTTTGTGTCTAAAAGTAGAGCTACAGCAAGAAAAAACATGCAAGTAAGCACGTACACAGAAGGTACAATACTTTACAAAGCAGCCCTGGATGTAGCTTAGAGAACTGTTATGCTACCTGAGGTCACAGTACAAGATCCTAATGAACTGCTGGATCTAGACTGCCACCTGTACTCCAGACAGGAAGAGGTCTATGCTTGTCACAGATCAATTCTTACAATAGAAATATTTATTTAAACTGCCAGGCAGCTTGAGAGGACTCATCCAGTAACTTTTCATTGACTTTTTTTTTTTTCCTTCTTGATAACCAAAAGTTATTTCAATAGGAAAGACATTATGGAAAAGGTAGTATTGTACTCCACAAAGGTGGAGGAAGAATAGAGGACACGAAGCACTGATAATGACTGAATTATCAAAGGTTTCCATGTATTACTGGTCTGGGAAGAATTTTCCCTATAGCTTCATAGAAAAGTTCTGATAATCCAGAAGTAACTGACAGAAAAGAATATTTTAAAAAGAATCAGTTCCGACACCCATGGGGAAATGACCTCTTCTGTACTTTGTAGGTTTCCCTATTAAGCAGATGAATGCAGTACAGTTTTGAAAAGGTGCTTTTTTACCTCTCTCCCCCTTTTTTATCTCTTATTTTTAAACACAGACCTCTTCAAATAGCTTATTTTCGATATATTCCTGAAAGGGAACTGCCATGTGTCTCTCTTAGAAGGTTGAGGGCATGTTTTGTGCAAGCCAGATAGCAGTGCTAGCAGTTGTATCCATTTCAATTCTCCAACAGAAGCTCTCTCCAGCATAAGCCCTATTCATACAGTTGCATTTCAGGTATATTCTAAGAAGCAAGGACCATCATATATAAATAAATAAAACAAAATATGCAGAACAAAACTATAGCATTCAGTAAAACTACTTTCTGAATTCTCATTTCAAATGCACTTCAAGCATTTCCATTTAACACAGTAAGACAACCAGGCAATTCAATTCACATGCTTTCCATTTGTGTCATAGTCAAAATGAAGCTTCCTCTGCTTCCCAGGCATTAGTTTCTGTTAACAAAAACTTGGTACAACGTTACTAATTTTTACTTTGCTTTGAACTGGTTCAGATCACAAGTACTCATATGTGTTTTGAGTCCTACAAAACCTTGAATAACATTTAACCAGTTAATCCCAATTGAAACATACTTACGTTTTCTTTAAACATATGATTAATTTACCATTAAAGTTTCCTCAGTATTGGTTTTCATTTACTTATTTTTATTTTGGAAACACTGGCTCTTGAGAAATTTATCACATTTGGAACTTACTCCTGTGTCAGCCACATGGATTCAAATTAAAACCATTGAAGTAGTTCTTGAATTTCACTGGTGTAACTTACTGAAAACTTTTCACTTAGTCTACATCTGTTGGTAATGATTCATAGGGCTGAACAGTATTAGTAACATACTGACACTATCTCCAACTTCTCCTTTCCAACTTGTCTTAGACTTGTCATAGAATATGCTGATGTTCCTAGCAAAGGACATTTTGTGCCTTGGCAGATTTCACTGCTTGAATTTGAGTACAACAATGGAAAAGAATCCTGTCCTATCTTCCTCACGAGGGCTATTGTGCCGATGTATTAGAGACCTCCTCCTCTTAGTGATGCTAAAGAGCATAAGTCAACTAATCCAGACAGGGCTGAAGTCATCCTACTGCGCTGTTATTTCTCTTGCTCTAACGGTTGTACTGACATTTCCAAAGCGTAATTGTGCTATTTATTGAAATCTTTTTAATTCTGATTTTTTACATCTGACAAGCATTCCGTTCCTCACGCTGACAGTATGCTGGCAGCATTCCTTTAATTTCTGATGTATTTGCCAGTTCCGAGAGGATATAGACTCCTCCCATGAGGCACAGAGGTCACAATTTTTTTTTCTCCCCTTTTAAGGGATAAAGCAAGTAATTCAATATTTGAAATCACTTGCCCCAAGCTCACTCTCACTTTGAATTGGTGACTCACCTGGGTTTCTCCTTTTGAAGGAGAGCCAGTAATGAGCTACATTCATCAAATGTTTTTTTTTTTTTTTTTTTTTGAATACCAGAGCAGTTGGTGGTTACATATGAATACAAAATACAAGCTTGCTATGGGAAAAAAAAAAAAATCTCAATGAAGTTCTAACATTTTCTCATTCATAAGTTAATAACTTTCTAATAATTTAGTCATATATAAGAGATGGCAAATGTTCTGCTGCAGAAATTCAAGGTTTTTCAGAATGCAGAAGGTAGAGTGCCAAAATTACTTCCAAATAAGATAAAGAACCTTGTATAAAAGAAGAGCCAAATAGAACTCAAAGAATGTGTTTTCAGATAAAGACCACATGTCTTATCAGCACATGTAATTAGCATGCAAACTTTACAAGACAGCCCATCCTTTCTGAAGAGTTTATAGCCATCCATAGCAGCACCCGAGTTGTGAGAGTGGTTCCACCATGTTTTGGTGGTGGCTATTATGTCATAGTCCTAAGGGACTTGCAGTACATTTTACTGGGGAGCTGCCTTACGCATCAGCTGATATCAGAAGATTGTTTTAATGAGAAATTATATGTTTTAGATTTTTGCATAGAAAAGGTAATTTGTTCACATCCTCATTTGGAAATATGTGCAGGCTATTGGACAGAAGATTCCAAAACCTGAACAGAAGTTCAGGTGAGGGTATAACTCAGAGTTGTCAGACACTTTTTATAACCTTCCCCATCTTTTTCTAATACTGAACAAAGTGGATCTGCCTACCACTGTGACAAGCTGTCACAAATATTGTTATTTCTCTGAAAATCCCAAGAAAGTTACCTTGGTTTCAGAAAGACTTCAAGAACATTTATACCACAGGTGTTTGATTTTTGGTGCCCAAAGTTTGGTGCCCTTGCTTGCTTTTGACTGCAAGAAAAGGATGGCTTCTGTAATAATTTAAAGATTGTAGTGTAGCCAAAAAGAAAAGAAAGTGGAGCTCACCCAGTTCTAATTTGGCCAATGTAAGCATGCCAACTTCTTACATATGAAATTTTACCCTTTTTTTAATTATTATTTTTTAATTTACTACTATCTACAGATTCAATATCACAACTACATCCACACATATTCCTACAGGACGGATGCTGTGTGGCAGATGAAAACAGACAGAGTGGGAGAGATCTTGTAAGGAATTCCCTTGTATTTTCCTTACAGGAGAGACTGAGCTGGCAAAATATACATTACTCTATAAGCACTGATTGAACTTTGAAATAACTTGTTACTTAGGGTCCTGCTTGGCATTTTGAGCAGATAAAAAAATATTGGAAAACAATGGATTGTATAACTATCATTTACAAAGGAACCTAAAAATTTCAGTCTGAAATATTCACAGATAATTATGTTAAAGCCCCAGTAACAAAGAAATAAGTAGTCTGTGAATAACTCAGTTGTATTGTTTCTGTTGTTATTTGCTTTAAGCTTCTATTTCCAGTTTTATTTTTGCACAGCATTTTTTTTTTTTAATTTGGCTATCTTCAGTCCCTTTACCACCATGCTTTAGAAGCCACAGACATCCCTACTCTCCAGCTAAACTTTGTTTTTTCCTCTATGAGTTGTAGCATCTTGTTGTCTACTATGCACCTGAGTGACAAGTAACACATATGAATATATACTACTCTTATGCTTAATGTCTCATTTCTTCAAGGGAATGTTAAACATTTCCTGAGCTTTGGTGATTAGTACAGTTGGTGTTACAGCTGGAAAGATTATTGTGTTGAAAATGGGAAAAAAAACAAACAAACAGGGAAGGAATACTCACCTGTACCCAAACGTCTAGGTTCACAGGAAAGACTCCATAGAGGAGAGATCTCCAGAAAAATATCCTTCCCTAGTGGCAGTCAGCCCTTAAATGGGGCCTAAGAGAGGTATAGCCAGGTTCCATCCCTTCTGGTCACACAGCTGAATTGCCTTCATCTGTCCTCCCAGGGCTGACTCAGTCCTTTTCTCAGGTGATTAATCAGTGGTTCAGGCCATGACTCAACAGCTCCCATACAGTGATTAAGCAAGGAAGGAACTTTAATGTTTAATCGATTATCTCCATTATAAATAATCATGCTATGTATTGGACTACATTATGCTACAGAGTTCTAAATGTGTATATCAAGAGAATTTGTCTAAAAAATAAAATTATCTTTCTATACCTGATTTCTGCAATGTTTCTGCAAGACATACGAGCACCTGAAATTTTAATTCCGGTCTACAAGGCATACGGTTAAAACTTTTCAGTACTGTTTCTTTTTTAAGAAGTATGCTGGTAAACTTGTTAACAGGAGAGGCTCATAAAACCGTTGATTTTATTGTTGCCTTTAATGGAATTGACTGATGCTGTTTTCACCTTAATATTTACTCCCTCTTTTTCAAAGTAACACATCACAAGACTTTTCTGCACAGACTGCCAACCTAAAAATTACAATCTCTGGTCTTGTTTGCCTGTTTGTTTTTAAATATACTTTCAACAGCAAGGTCACCTGTGGTTAGAAACATCAGAGAAAGCAACGTAAGAAAGATGCGTGAGAAAAAAATCTCTAGGTCTGGCAACACAGCAAATATATCTATTCAAAATACAAATATCATATAAAAATGTTTGAGCTGGATATAAAAATAGAGCTATGGATATATACAGTACAGTATTACTGAAGGTGTCAGTGCTTCACTTACAGATTTTACATTGTCAGCTTGTCTCCCATCCCAGACAGCATTGGATATTTATGAACAGAGTGTATGGCAGCAGAGCAGGCATACAGTGTTATTTCCATGGCCAACCCAGGCAGCATCTGAAAATCAGCAGCTCAGGGACAGGGACTTTCTGGGACAGACGGTTCATAGAGACTGGTCTATTTTGTAGCCAGTAGATCTATATCCCATCAATTTCATTTACCTCTTTTTAAGATTATTAATAGTTTCAAACTTCTGTGATAATAAATGCATTACAACCTCTTATTACTTCTGATATCAGAAAAGGAATGGTATTCCCCTATTCACATTCCTACCCTTCATGGTATGATACACTTGAACAGTAGATCTTTTACCTGCCTCTTTTTCAGGCTGGAGTACCTTCTCACATATCCAATTCTGGTTTTGACTCTTTAATGTCATTTTCTCAAGTGGAAGCTATTCTGTACCTCTACTGTTCTTATCTAACTATGCTTTGTCTTTTTTAAGACTTACTACGGCATATGTGGGCATATATTTTTTTTCATTCTGTTCCTTTTCTGATAGTTTCTAACAGTTGGTCTTTTTTTTTTTTTCTTTCTTTTTTTTTTTCTCCTGCTGATATTTTTGGAGAACAGACACTTAAAGGTCTTAGTGACCCCATGATCATCCCTGACTGGTAAGAGCTAATAGCTCATCACAATGTATACTTATCCTACTACTGCTTTACCATTCACCCCATTTCCCAGCATCAGGAGAGCCTACTGCAGTTCCTCTGGAACATTTTTTTGGCTATCCTCATTGCTCTTACTGACCCTGCAGGCTGTGCTGTGCTGTAGATGCCCTCTCTCACATCCATGCACCACCTGAGCCCAGCAGCACCAGCCCTGGGCCATCCTCAACACCTCTGCATCCTATTCTCTCTGTGCAAAAGGACTTCTCTTCCCCACTCCTGTTCCTCACCTTTGTAAACATCCCCAGATCCCAGTTGGGTTTGGAAGGGGGCTGAAAAATACGGCAATTGAAATATTTCATTGTCCACTGGAGGGAAACACTTCTGTGACTAAGATTTAACGTGACCATACAGATCTAGGAAAACCATCTGTGTTTCTGAATTGCGAGATACCTCTCATTTTGAATTCTGATACTAATGATTAAATGAACAAATGAATAAACTCTTTTTGTAAGGACATTGACACATTAGGTAATTAATAACCTCTTAAATTGAATTGTGTTAGACCTATCTTAATGCAGGATTCTCTGTTCAATAAACACTTGCTTATGGCTTAATAGACTCACAGGAAATTGCTCTAGAAGAACAATTAAAGAAAATGAAGTTAGATTTGAATTTCTAGCAAAATCTGTATTGTGTTCAGCTACCCTAAAGTACAAATAACATTAACCTTTCATGAAATGATGTTAAATTACTTTCAGATCATTTTAATTCTAATAAAAGATGAGTCATAAAGAAAAGTCACCAGAATAATCTTATGCTTATCTCTCAATCTTTTTCATTCTGCTATTTATATGGTACTCTCAAATTAAAACTGAGACAGGTAGAGGTACCAACCTACTCCAACACTTCAGCATATGGGCTGTTTTGTAAATCTGAACAGAATATGCTCACAGCTGGACACCTGTGATATAAGAACCTAAATTTTTTATTCCCAAAGTTTTTAACCTGAGTACAAGAGAAATAGTTATGTACAAATATAGTATGGTTATACAACATTTTCTTCTTTTCCTTACAAAAACCTGATTGATGGATGCCATTTTTAGCACATTTTAGTAATACAACAACAAAAATACTGTAATGCCTTTGAAGACATCTTTAAAACCTCTCAGCAGACTTATCAACTTATAAGATTTCAGATATGAAACCCTTGCACAATAGCTTTGTATTTGAGTCAGGTTTGAGCTCCTATTTCACTGAAACTCTTCTATCATTACTTTTGAATTGAACAAATAACAATCTTTACACTTAATGGAAATCAAATATAACATGGAGCTAACCTCATTATTTTGAGCAAATCTGACTTTAAATAATCTTTCAGATCTCTAAACAGTTACTGTCTTGTGTCTCTTGTTCTTCTGTGCCAGAGCTCTGCACAGTGTTTCATGCTGAATCTACGTACTGAGACTACTCAAGCTCTCATGGCTTCAGTACTCTGAACATCATTTCAATGCACTGCATCCTTCTATTTGCATTTCAGTACAGTGCCAGCTAAGTACACCTTCTCTTATTTCACCACATGGAATTATTTGTAGTTTTTTACATGCATGAGAATTGCCAGCATAAGTGAAACAATACTTACAGCCTGTCACAGAAATCCTCCCTTTATGTTTCCTATGGAGAAAGAGAGGCATGGGATAAATGCAACCCTCCTATCTTCTGCTCCCCTTGCAGTTGCTTCGTACTTCATGAGAAATCAGAGTTTTAGGCAAGGAGCAGCCTATATCCCTATATGGTTCTGGTAAAGCAGGGCCTCCTGCACGCTGCTCTGGGAGCTGCTCCAAAGCGAGGGCACCAGGAAGGCTCTCCCTTCTAGATGCCCTCAGCTGGGAGCCTCCATCCTTTGCATAAAGCCAGCAGTTCAGGAGGAAGGGTATGCAGGGGGCTGCAACTCCCCCCCTCCTTCTTGGGGTTTGGGAACTGCTGCGTACAGTCTGGAGCATGGGGTCCTCACCGGTGGGCTCAGAAATGCAGCATGAAGCACCAGGCCTGTGGTATTGAGGCTCTTAAAGACAATGCCCTTGAATGGCATGGGCGAAATAACTTAAAATAATCCAAACATTGTGATTTCATTTTAGCTGAACACAAAATGCCGGTTGACTAGCTAGTTTTACATGAAATTTCTATTTCCATTTGAAAGGCTCACATTTTCAATAAGCATCCCTCCTAAACTCAGCCTTTGTTCTGGAGATTGTGAACTAAACATCTATTTCCACACATTCTCCGCTGCCTCACTTTCTCCTTCATAGCTCTTTCAGACAACGTGGCACGCCTCAACATCACACCAGCAAAGTGCTAAATAAATGACTTTCCTGCAGAGCAAACTGTGCTTAATGAGGGTTTTTGCTTCAGGTTCTGTTCAGGGCACAAACTGAAAAAAGATGTTCACTTACCACAGTCCTGAGCAGCGGTTGAGGAATGAATGGTGCACAGAAAACTAAGTTTAAATGGCACAGCTTTCAGCTGAAAATACAGAATTTTGACCCAGCTTCCGATGTCTAAGAACTGTAATTAGCAGCGACTAGACTGCTTAGAGCTAATGGATTCCCTACGCAGTCAGTCTATCATTTTGCTTAAACTCTAATGGAAGCGAAACGCTCCCTCTGCAATCAGCAGGCTGCAGCAGCACAGCAGAAATGAAAACGGAGAATAGGTGGGTGTTCTTGTGCTGGGTATCAAAACTTTGTGGAAAGAAACACATTTCTTTGTAAGAACACAATGAGGATGTTGAAAGGCTTGAGGAAGGATTTCAAAAATAGAGTGCAGGAACAATGTTTTACACTGAATAGGTCAGAAAGGGCTCTCTGCTGTCTGAAGACACACAAAGCAATGCCTGGCTGTTTGGTACAGCATGCTGCTTTCATACTGCATCTGACACACGCACAGCTGCCCAGCTCTGAGTGGGGCGAGTAATGTGTCAGACTGCTCAGGGTTGGTTCACCTGTTCATCCTCTTCTGTCTTTGTCAAGTGTTCTCCTGCAGAGGAACTGAGAGGCAAAATCTCCAGGAGTGGCCACTAATTTGGAGACTTTCTGTGCATATGACTAGAAAACTTTGCTGGTAAAGAGGTCTGAGCAATATGGTTCACTGCTTCAGGGGAGACACACTGCATTCCAGCATGTTTCAGAAGAGAGAAAAAATCTAAAGCTTTTTTTCTTTTAATAACACCTTACTTGACAGCCTTCTTAAGTTCTATTTTCCACACCAATGATATGTAGTATTGTAATATTATATATCTAGCGTAATATCATTAGCCATCCCCTTCACACAGATATTGGGACATATGAACAAATAATATTAAGCTGAATTATTTAAATGCAGAAAATTAAGGTTAGTTGATAGCAGAGGAGACAGATTGTTTTTTGAAGGTCCACTGCTGGCAGACCTATAGACCTTTAGGAAAAAAAGAAATCTTACTTAGTTCATCTCAGGTGATTAGATATAAATAGAATAGACATCTGCTAACATTGCAATAATTCAGGCTACAAAATTATTTACGTTATAGCTATCTATCCCTAGTAGTTTTCAGGCATTCATAACTTTCTGAAAAATTAATAAGTGCTGAAATTTATTATGCACCCAGGGCTCAGTCTTGCAATGTACATGGCTCTAAGCTGGTGCCAGCATTTATATTCACATGTTAGCACAGAATCAAAGCAGCAAAAAATAAGGCAGGAAGGCACACTAAGGGATGGCTGAGTTCCTCCTCTGGCACTTCCATCCCATAGGCCTATGTATCTGATTTCTATATTCTGTAAGCAAACAGCTTTGGGGTCATCAATGTGCACAGTGTTCTTCTAAGGCCATACAAGACTTTACATTTAAAGACTCCAGCTACCCTGAAATCAAGACTTTAGTGTGTCTCCCTCTCCAAACTGAGATAATTTTTTAACACTTGGAGAATCTGTGCTCTTTGCCAGGGTAGTTTTTAATATACTGTTTCCCCACAAAAACCTTTAGTTTGACACCAACCATTGAAGTTGTACCCAGTGATGAACATACTAGGAATATGACTATGGCAAAGAACAGAACTGGATTTATATCTTTAAATAATGGGTAATGCTTTGACAGCAGTACCTCTTTAATTTTTGTAAATAACCATATCCCAGTAGAATTAAAAAATGTTCCGCCATAAGTCCTCTTCAAGAAAATATGCAGCAAACTGTGTCATTTGGTTGTTCATGTGAAACAAAGAGCCAAAATTGTCAATTTTGCTCCTGGATTTTTTCTCTGAAGGCTCAGGGGAAAAAAAAAAAACAAAAAACAAACAAAAAAAAGAAAACCAAAAAAGAAACAACTTGAATACATATAGTGTTTTCCAGGCAGTATCTAGAACTATTTCTGCAGTCTTCATAATGTTTGGTTCCCATCTCCCTATACAACCCCAAAGCCCAAAACAACAGCTCTCAGTCCCTGCTGCTTCTCCCTCCCCACTGACATACTCACTTTGCCATAGGTTGAAAGAAAAAATCTATATACATATCTTCTTATGGTGTATTCCCCTATTTTGATGCCTTTGGTGGTTTTTGGATAATGTGGATTTCCTGTAGCACTACAGCACTCTTGTTCCAATCTGGAAAAATACTTGCTGATCTTGGCTGAATTTGAATAGAAATATACGTTTTTTTCCTCTATTTTTCTTGAGCTTATTTCTTATACCCATAAAGAGACTGATATAATAATCATTAAAAAAAAAAAAAGACTTAGCTTGAAGACAGGAATTTTACTTCCAAATTACTCAATAAATCAACTTTACAGACACTCATAAGATTAAAAAGTTACTGTTTATAATGGAAGAACAGCATGGGTATTTTGGTACCTACCCTTTTGATTACTGGTACAGTTACAAGTAATCAAACCTCAGGCATATTTATATCATGCTTGGATCCTAATAATTTAATTTATCACTTTTCCTCTTATGCTTTTTGAGAGGTGATAAGTTGGCAAAATGCATTTTTAATCTCTGTTTGCTACAAGTATAACTGCCTCTGAAGTACTGGACATTTATTTCTACAGCCGGTTCTGAATTCAAATGCACTTCTTATAAATAATTTCTGAGGCCCATATAATATTTATGCAGGAAATCTGAAACTTCATGTCGTGTTAGGAAAAATGAAACTCAGGGAGGAGAGGTTACTCCATTGGTGCAGGCTAAAGGATCTGATACCATGCCTCCAAGAACACAGGAGCAGAGGTTGCTGTATTGCATTGCTGAAGGAACGGAAAGTCTCCCACTGGCAGTCTGTGCACTCCCAAAGTTGTTTTTTTTTTTTTAAATTTATTTGTCTATTTTAACCCTTGGAGGAGATGTTTAGGCATGTATTTATTACACTGCCTGGCTCAACATTATGTATTCTGTGTGGGCTAAATTTTTGGGTTGAATTTAACTGTCCATCTTTCAGGTGAGAATTACTTTACCACAAGACATCTCCAAGTTGGATAGCCGTGACTGAGATAGGTTCCCTGCACAGTCAGATACAATTTGGGTGCAAATCATTTTAAATGTATTTAGGAAGACCCTAGATCCCACTGTCTCCGTGTGTAAAGAGAGGCACTGTACATATCATTCAGACCATTCTCCACACGTATTGTCAGTTAGGACCTCAAACAATAGCATATGGTAATAATTGATATGCTAATATTATCCCCATTGCCTTATATTTACTTAAGACCCACAGAGTGAAAATGAAAGCCCAGAGAAAAATGTGCTTGCTTGGATTGTGGAAGGGGGTAATATGGCTCTGCTCCATGAAGGCTTCATATGGGTAAGGCCATAGCACCAGCCCAGGATGGGAGCTCACCCCCAGGCTGTCAGGGCTCTGCAGAGGGCTCCTGTGGTGTATGGAGAGGCATTTATTCCTGAGAGGAGGGCAAAAGAAGAGGAGGTTATGCTATCTAGTGCCCACTTGGACACTGCTCCTTCAGGAGGTGATCAGGGCTGGCTTAAGTCAAGCTGGCAATGAGGAGAAAATGCAACCTAAGGGAAAAGTGGGATCATTTCTCCTAAAAGAAATAAGATTGCGGGGAGAGAATATGCAAACAATCTTTAAATATCTAAAACACTGATGCAAAAATGGAGCAGCCTGTTCACCATATTTGTAGCAGAGAAGACAAGAAGTTATTGACCTGAGGTAAAACAAGAGCTAATTAACCTTCATAAAGATTTTTTAGTGCTAAGAATACCAAAGCTCTGTAATAAATGACAGGATCAGGATCTCCATCACAGGAAGAGACTGTCAGGAATGTTGTGGGAGAGAAACAGACTCTGTAGCTTGCCAAGCTTTTTTTTCCAGCTTTATTTTCCTACGGTTTTGTGCGTAAGCAGCTGATGCAGGAGGAAATAAATGCTCGTGTGGCATACCACAGACAACAGATAATGATCTGAACACCAAATGGCTTGCAGATCCATGGCCCTCAGGTTTGTCCAGGCAGCTAGAACATTATGCAGCACTAAAATCAGATGAAGCAGACTACGTTAAACCAATAAGAATTCCAGGTGGTTTTATTGCAGAACTGTTAAAATCAGCTTGAATATTGAAACCAGGCACCGGTCAGTGGGGTGTTAGAAAACAGCCGTTCCTCAGCACTGAGATCAACAAACTTCTTCATACTACAAAACTCTATATTGAAGTCATTTTAATGAAGACTGCGGCCAGAGGCTAACTAGATTAATCAGTGTAGAATGGCATGCCAGTAGCAATGACCATTTTGATTCAGCACCCTAAAAGCACATCAGAGGAACACTTAGCAGCAGATTACATGGTCATGGAGGTAGAACAGCAGTAACAAGGGAAACATATTGTAGCCCTACTCCATTCAAAGATGACATGGAGCATTGCTATTCTCTCCTTTTTAAAAGCAAAAAACAAAGTTCCATTAATACTTCTACGTTACCTAAGCCAGAGTACTTGGAGTATTAATGCTAAAGCAAGTGAAGCTGGCTGGACAACTAGGAGATAGAAAATAACAAGATAAATAAATGTGCTAAGAAAGGAACAGAATTGGAGTAAGATATTTGGAGTAGCAATAAATACAATAGGAAGTCTTTATGTCATTATGGCAAACCAGGAACTAAAAAGGGAGAGAAGGAAAGTGATTTAAAGCTTTGGCTAAAGCAAGAGAAGCAGTTATGGAAAGCAAGGGCTTTGAAGTGCTGACACTTCAAACATACAAATGCTGACAAGGAAAATGGGAGAGAATCACTAAGCCAGCCTTGACTGACAAGTGAAAATTATGCTACCTGACAAGGAGAGTGAATGAAAACATCTAGTCTGGATCAAAAAGATACAGACATCTTCTGTTGGCAAGATTATCAGAAAAGTCCTTCAGTAATATTTGGAATCCATTTAGGCAGTTTGCGTTATGCACACTAAAATCTTCAGAATAAATAAGCTCCTTTCCTGGGGAAAAGCATTTAAAAATAGATAATGTTACAGATTCTGATCTTTAGAGAAATGAGGAGTTGAAATGTTCTGTAATGTGACTTACAGAAAAGGTAATTCTCATTCTAGTTAAGAATGTGGAAGAAGAAGAGAAAATATAGGGAGGATGACAAGGGGTTAGTGCAGGGCTGGAAGCCAGATGCAATGCTTTAATATGTTAATGCTATGCTCATACTTAATGACAATACATTGAAAGACTAAAAAGCTTCAGAGCTATACTGTATTGAACAGTGTCTCAAAATGAAATTTAAATTTGCAGTTTGGCACCTAACATTTCTATACAGTACAAGAGAAATCAGAAGTCTCCAAAAAGCAAGGATCCAAGAAAACTACTTTGCAGGAAACTCCCTGAAGCTAGCCAACAGAACACAGGATTGCATATGAACTTCTCACCTCTCGAGAGGTTTCATAGCTCACCAAGAGCTCCTTAACTTAGCTGGGAGCTTCTAACAAAACTCCCAGCAAGGGAGTAGTCTATGAGAATTCATCAGGAAAAGCGATCATCACTCCAATTGAAATTAATGTGGTGGTCCTAGCACAGTTTTTTTTTATTATATATATATCATTTTAATAATTTTTAACAAAGCCAAGTAGAACTTTAACACAAACCCCAAAGGACTGCTGCAACCTCTACCTAAAAAACCAAATTCCTTTTTGCTTATCTTTGAGTCCTGAATTTTCTGTCTTTGTCCACATGGTGGCAACTTCAAGAAAAACGAATGCCATGTAAAGAATCAGCAGGAGTAAAACTTAGCGAAGCACTAGGCTGTTCCTTTAAGAAGAGAACTTGCTTCTCCCATGTGCACAAGACAGTGCTCATAGTAACTTATGAGCACAGGGCTACTGTGAAACATGAAAATTACAGTTTGCTCCACCTCAAGTCTTGAACAGAGAACATGCAAATGTTGTTTGTGGAAACCCAAGTATCTATTCCTATACAGTTAGATAGAGCAACTTAGAAACCTTCCTCTTGCTCTAAGCAAGACAGGTTGGTTTGTGTCCACCAAACTGTGTTTTTGCCCAGGGAGGTTGTGGTTTCTCCTTCTCTGGAGCTATTCAAGACCCATGTGGACACCTACTTATGTCGACTGCTATAGGGGCCCTGCTTTGCAGGGGGCTGGATTCAATGACCTCTTGAGGTCCCTTCCAGCCCCTACAATTCTGTGATTCTGTATTCAGTGCTAAACTGAGAGAACCCAGGATGCTTATGAGAAGAGCTTGTTGTTTCCCTTATTCTTTCTGTGTCTACTTTGGAGAATATTAGAATATCACAAACCAAAACTGATACTGGGAAAATGCTAACAGATAAACAGGATGAATGATTCCAGACCTGAAAATCCCATCTGAAAGCCAGATCCCACTCTGGTTTGCTTAAAGAGCTGAGCTTTTTAGGGTAAGGCCATTAGGGGTATTTGCAAGCCTGCAGCATTTCTGAAATTTAAGACAAAAAACAAACAAACAAACAAACAAACAAAAAACGACAAAGAAATCATCCCAGCAACAGTGGCCTCCAGTGAATTTAGATGGCATCAAAACTAGGTAACTTCTGGAAGGGAACAGACAAAACATTTGGATCAGATTCAGGACTTGGATGCACTGATTCCTCTTAGAGTCTGGTGTCTCTGCTCTCCGCTGGTTAAATGAGGCCATTACTACTTGCCTGCTTCCCAGCGCTGTTACGAGACTCACTGCAGGACTGCGAGGCAATCAGATACTTCAGTAAGTTGCTATCAGCACCCCTGGGGATCTTCTGCCTCTCGTAATCCTGCAGGAGCTGCCAATATGCAGAGCTCTTCCTCAGACTTCCTATAACAGGCTGTTGCTTAGCCACAACACATCCCTCTGAGGCTATATAACTCCAGATGTCAACATGCGGTTAATCCTTGTGTGGGCGACAGGCCAGAGGTACAAATGTCTGTATGTAATTACCATTTTCTCATGACTAAACACCAGCCCATGCTCAGCGCCCACCTATCTCAGAAATTCTTTCCAGCATTAAATCTCCCTCCCTCCTGCTTCATTAAGAACTTGTGGATCTTGTGACAGTATTTTATTGACTGTTTTTGCTTGAAGAAGCGAAGCATGTAGCTACTGTGCTAGCACCACATTTTAAATGATATTTACTTGCAGGTGGCATATGCCCTCTGAACCAGGGCAACGTGCCCAATATTCCTGTTACAGGAATATAAATTTGTCTTTTTCCTTGAAGTTTCACTGTTCCTACTAGCATATTTCTTCAAGTGAAGAACAGGAGAGCCCTCCTGTGGCTAATTTAACACCTGTGGTGTCTCACAGATCGTACATACAACAGTAGAAAATATATTATATTTAAGTTTTCTTTTGCTTTTAGCTTTGGTCTCACCAGTCATTAAATATGGTTGATTTAATCAGCTTCAAATTTGTTTGCCAGGCAGTTATATTTCAAAATCGTTTCTTTCCCATATAAAATGAACAAGCCATTCCTCATGAAGTATCTGTGCTTCATTTCCCAGATTTGACAATAGGAATGTAAATTATAAAGCAACCCTCTCTGAAATGTTTCTCTTGTGGGCTGTAGGGCAGAAGAGAAGCATATGGGGGATTTATTATGCACAATGACCTCATTCTTTCCAAGTTCCCTTGCTCTCAGAAGACATATTTGCAATTCACACACACAATTCAAAACTACTAGGCTACATGTCTGCTGTTCACACACACAAACAGCTTCTTACATCACCTGAGGACAACAGGCAACAAGCTGGGAGCTCACATTGTTTTTGCATTAGGGCTCAATCCAGAGGTAAATTAAGCCAACCTTAAACATCCCCTATATTCTGTAAGAGCTTCTCAAAGGCATTGCAAAGATAAGACAGTCAGACCACCAGCGGCCCATTTAAATAAAAACAATTGTTCTTTATATACTTTTGGAGTCAAGCAGAAGGGGTTTTGTTTCCTTATTTCTTCTCACAGTGTAATTCAGGGATAAATTAATCCAAGTCTTGTATTTGAATTCTTACTGATGTCAACAGCAGTTGGGTCTCTTACATACTTTCTTAACAGTGTGTTTAAGCTTTGTGAGGCACATGGTACTATGCAGATAACAAGATTAAATAGCACCTCAAAGGAAAAAAAATCCTTCAACTTCTCAAAGGAACCTAATTTCTGCCCTGTCTGTAATGCAGACATCACGCTCACCATACTCTACACCTATTCCATGCTATTTCTCTTCTCATCCTCTTCCTACTTTTAAACTAGAATGAATAGATGCCACAGGCCAATGCTGCTCTCCCCATAGTTGAGGGAAACACTTCAGGGATATCAGGGTGAAAAACAATTTTTCATTTGGTTTCTACATTTGCCTTTTGCTGTACCTGAATTACTTCTCACATAACATGTAAGTGTTGTGATTTAGAAAATAACTTTCCAAAGTACCAATCAAGAATACCAAAAACTGTATGATTATCTGGCCAGACAGTCCATAATAACATTGCATAAAATTTTATGACTGAAAACTGATTACTTCTGGAAAATCCTAATCAAGGTGCAATTTAGCAGAAATCAGTGGCAATCTAGAAGCCCAGCCTACTCATTCTGTGTGTCAGCCAGAGGATTTACACAAATTTTACTTTCAAAGAGAGTAAAAAAGTCTTGAAACAACATATCCAAAGGCTCCATATGCAGACACTGCCTGAATCAGCTCAGATGAAGCATCATGTAAGCTTAATCTGAGATGACAAAAGCATAAAACAACATAATCTCTGTTTGCAGAAGATGTGACTTTTCCCAAAACTGGGTAGCTGGGATTAAGGACACGACTGCCTTCAAAAGGGGAGGCTGAGGCTAATTTTAGGCCTAAAATAAATTAAAAACCCACATGAATTCCTGTTCCTATCTTCGTGGTCTAATCCTACATTCTTTTCTTCACAATGACCTGAAATCAATAGAAAAGGTGGAGGCTGTTCTCAACCCAAACAAACTGGTGATACAAAGAAGTAGTTTGACAGGAGTTTTGAGGCAGGGACAGATCTCCGTGCAACAAATAATAAACTACCTAGAAGAACTGGCACCACTTCTACCACCTGAAAGCCACAGAAGATATAATAGTCAATGTTATAAGTATAGATTCTGTTATAGTTCTAAAAGGAACATGCAGACCAAACTAGAGCTTTCTGCAGTTGGGCTGCTTCTTCATGCAGGGGACAGATCCAATCCTGAGTATGATAGATAAGTGCTCAGGATATTAAAGCTCACTTTTTTTTTTTTTAATTTTGGAAAATAAATGATGCTTGTGTCTTAGTTTCTCTAGGCAGAGATATATTCTGTAGCAGGATGACAAGGGAATTTGAAGCCAGAGTATCTCCCTCTTTTTCTATTCTATGCTTTCATTAGTCTGCTTGGTCAGAGGTGACAGACAGGTTTAAAATTTGCAAGACACAAATCAAATCTGTTTGGGAAAGATCAGCAGTTCATCTGAATGCCTGGAGACCTAGGGGTTGGGCTAATTTATTAAGTCTGTTTTAAAAAAAAGAGGATAGAAAAATGCTTTCCTCTTGTACAAGCAGAAAATGGCCATTTAACTCAGATGCTGCACTATGGCATTGTTTTAAAGTGTTTCTTTGTGACAGACTTTTTCCACACTGAAGAGCCAGACTTATTTATAAATAATATATTCTATCTCTGGTCTCCAGTTAGATGACATGTACAAGTTTTCATTGTATTGTTGGCTATAGAACTCCAGCGAAGTCTCATATATATGTAACACACATATAATATATGTATAGGAACATGTAAATAATTTGCCTCAGAAGAACAGAAATAATGATTTTAATAGGACATCCCTACGCATAATTGAGACTGAAGGGTTATGTCTCAGTTTTGTTTACTGAACAAAGGCTTGTATGTCATCAGCCATGAAGTCTTGAGGTGAAAAAAATCTGTGTGTTCTTTGAGACTAACTGCAATTCATTGCAGGAATATATAACTAGAAAGAATCTCCCGTAGATACACAGTTAGAAATGGAAGTCATTTTACTTCCTTACATTACAAGAGCAAGACTTGAGCATTTAGAAGTCATCTCCTATTTTGTGTATTTTTATGGCACAGAGCATAATTACAAAAGGTTTGGTACTGAGGTATTTTGAAATACCAATAGTTCTTGCCAGCTACTTAAAAAAATACTCTTCTGTACCTTTCCACTGTAAATCATCCATTTAATCTTTAAAATCAATTTCACTTTGATGTTTTTATTATTTTGCTGTCATATTAGTAATTCAGATCTTCAAAGGTAAGAACATATTAGCCATTCAAAGCCAAAAATCAAATGAAACTACGTTCTCTGCTCTCTAATCAGAGCTTTCATCTGCACATTTATGATCTTAGGAAGAAGCCAAATTAATCCTAATTACCTCTAATTTAACTTGGCCACTCAAATAGGGTATGACATCACAGTTTATCATGCAGTGGATATTTTAAATACTAGCATACACAGACTGGAGATATTGCACAAGGAAAAACCTATTTTATCACAGAACTTAGTTAAAAATTGTACGTAGGAACAGATAAGTTCTCTTTTTCATCTTAAAACTGTAGACATCAGACAAAACACATTCTTTGGTTGATGCGCACATGACGTGTTAAGTTGCCTTACAACTGCGTTCATGAAATAATTTTTTAACGTCCAAGGTTTTTAAGCCTCAATTGCAACACACTAGTTGCAATTTCTACAGTATTATGTAGCTTTACTTGAGAAGACACTTTCAGTTAAGGCAGGTGCTGGGAGAAGGGGTGCCTCAGAGCTGCTTGGGCAGAGCCAATGTATGCTCCTGGTTGCACCTGGGTAGGAAGGAGGCCGCAGCCTTCACAGCCCTCAAAACATGTCAGTTTGCCATCACCTCCTGCTTCGGTAACCACTACAGCTTTGCAAGAGAACTTGGGAATACTTGGGGTCAGCCAAAGGGCTGAAGCAATCAAGTTTACATTAATGTGCTGGATCAGCATAAATTACAAACTCTCTAATTTCACTTACCATCTGTTAGTTTTGATTTTCGACTGTAAGTGAAGGATCTAATTATCACTTCAGCACTCTTTTACTTAATTATCTACCAGTTTACATCTGCTGATAATATCTTTCATTTGAAGTGCAATGATCAAATATAGTTAAAAGAATATTCTCAAACAAGACTTTAAGTAATTTAATGCTTTTTTTTGGCCATGTTGGTGCTCCTAAGAGAGCCTGTGAAGAGAGTGGCAAATCAGGAGTGTTCCTGACTACAAACTAGAGAGGCAGCAAATGTTACCCATTTATGTTAAAGCAGAAGAGCTGGGTAGGATAAATTTTGTAATCAGAAACCCTTGAAACTGGTGAGACTATTTATAAGAGTTATGTGTAACTGGGGAACATGGATGCCATGTAACCTCTGTATTTAATAAATGTTCAAAAGTTGAATGTTTTTATTACTGGAAATTATTGGAAAATTTACAGACCAAACATTATTCATAGCAGTTAGCTGGCAAGTAAATTTGGATAATGGAAGTGTCATGCAATGAAGGAGTCACAGTTGTTAGTTGTGGTCCATAAGTTATTTTCCTCCCCTACACAGAGGAGCTTGGCATTTGTTAAGGAGGACATTTTCAGTAATATAGCATAGCAGTTCAGAGCTCAATTCTGTGGAAATCTAATTCTCTTCCAGTGTTGTACTTGTGCTCTAAATCAACTCACATCTCTACTGAGCAGTTAAACTGCTTCAGGATGGGGAGAGAGAAGCTTGTGCATGGATTAATAACGTATTTCTCCTCCACACTGAGATGTAAAGCTTAACACAAGGGTTCTCTGGGTGGTCTTAAATTAAGGAAATTTCTTCCCTCTACAGAGAGTGAAAAAGTATAAATAGCGTGACAGCTTTTACTTATTCTTGCAAGGACCAAGGAGAGAAAGTGACAGAAACTACAAAATGTCTACAAAAGTGCTTTCTAGATGAGATTGAAGACAGTAATGTTTTCCACTGAAGGCCCTTGTGCCTCTTGGCTCCCAGAGTGTGGGAACATCTCCTGTTTTAGTCCTAGACTTCAAAGTTACTTAGTGCACATGGCTCCAGTAGTGGATAGTTCTAAGTATATGAAGATAGCATTCCTTTACTTCAGCCTCCTTCCCTAATCTGTGTTGTTTCAATTTCTATTTTGCACAGTGGCATCCTGAGAAAAAAAATAAACAAACAAAAAACCTAAATGCCTACATCTGCATCAGAGCTAATAAATAAAGCATTCTTGTATTGTAAAAGCCATTTTTTAGTAACAGAAAACTGCCAGAGCACATCAGAGTGGAGGATTGCTATCTGGTATGATAGGAGCACCCCAGAGAAAGAGGTCACACAGCTGCTGTACTTCAGCAGCCAACTTAGTTTAGCACAAGAATGAACAGTAGGTAGGTATTTGTGATAACTTTTGAGACAACAGGTGAAACATTGCTGCAGCATTCAGTTACTGCCATATAGCCCATCTGGACTAAAAAGTGTGCTCTGTCATAGACTTTTTAAAAATACCTGTATTTGCTCTGTACTGTTTGGATCTCTTATTCCTCTGCACAAGAGGTTAACTTGTTTTGCTCACAGAAGACATATTTCACAGAGCCAGCAAATATTAGGGAAGGAATAGTCCTTAATGAAATGTAACAAAATTTCTAAGGAAAACAGATAAAAGTGTTCACTATTACAGCCTTGTATGGGCCAAGGAGGAAATTTAGTCATGGCTTGATAATTCTAGGGTGAAGACAAAATAGCTTAGCCAGAACATCCTTCTCATGGTCATGTCTGTCTGAGGAAACACATCAAAATGGAAAAATGTGTCCAGGATAGAAAACAGCTTATGGGTGAACTGGCTCTCCCTTTCCCATCTTCCCCCTATGGAAAAGTGAATAGCTAGAAGCAGGTTTCCAATTGGAGGATTCTTGGCTCACAAAAAGAAGATCTCAGGATGATTAACTAATAGTTTCCCTGGAGAGAGGAACGCTGGGGAACAGGATGAGAGAAAATAACGATTGCAAGGCTCGCAGCTCAACTGTACACATTGGAGCCTATGGGATCTCACAGAGGACATGAATGCAGTTTTCAGAAGATCTTCCAAGTGCTTTTTCTTGCCTTACAGAAGCAAACAAAAATACTGAGTGGCACTCAGGTCCACTGGCACTAAAGACAACCTAAAGTCTGGAAACCTAAGATTCTTAAGGGAATTTGGATTTTTATTTTAAAAAGCAGTTTGCTAAGAAGAATTTGATATGTTTCTTTGCAGTGCAGGGAGAAACACGATGTTTTGATTCCAAATTATCCTGAGAATGGTGGGTATTTTGGAATCAGAAACATTTCTTGTTGAACTCTTTCAGAAAATTGGCTTTAAATCACATTTAACCCCTAGATTCCTCATAACTAAGCTGAGTTATAATTAATATTCAGCATCCCTACTAGCTAGCTATAGACATAAGTATTCCTTGCTGTACAGTGTGTTTTGTATGCGTTGGCCTTTGAAATATATTAAACATAAATAAGATACAGTTCTGTTACTCTATTTCTTACAGATCATGCTGTTCCATTCCCAACATTGCTCTATTGTAAAACATGTGTTATTACTTGACAGGCTGTGTTGTTGAATGTCAAAGTTTATTTTCCCCTTATTATTTTGTTTACTGCCTTGTGTGGGAAGACAGTCAAGCACCAAATATGAGGAAATATGCATGAAGAGATAGCACGGAATAAGAGTAATGGGACTACTCTCATGCCGGTCTGATTACAAATATCTCTTTCCTACTCGATATTTCAGCATGATTAAATGCTTTTCTCAGGTGGATTTTGTTCAGACTCTCCACCATATGTTGAGTTTTCTAGTTGCCAGTTTCTGACTGAGGGCTTTACAACTAAGTCTGTAACAACTTGGCACATTTCACCTCCTAACTGCTCAGAATATTAGTAGACTGGATGCTGACACCAATTGGCTGCTTGCCTTTTATTTGTTTCATGAGTCATGATATACAAGTTCCTTCTGACCTGCAGGACATGCCCTCCACAGCATATTTGCAGCGTGTTACTATGGGCATCCTTACTTTCTCCATAGCAATCCAAAGCTTAAAGACCTGAAGGGCACAGTGAGTAGGGAGTAAGTGCTGCCAGCTGAAAAACTGCCTCTCTTTAAGAGGAGATCCTAAGCCCTTATTAACAGCTGGCCAGAAAAACTGACTATTATCAGAATAGTCATGCCATCTGAATGCTCACCAGGTTTCCAAACTACAGGAGAACAAAAAATGCTTGGTCACAGGTTAGAGCATTATCATTACCATTTCTAAGTGTGCTCTCCTTTTGTCCTAAGCTTTTATTGCTAGTGAAAGCTGAATCCTCCTACACGATCCAAATTATTGAACCCTAAAGCTCTTATCTCTGCTACTCTTCATACCAAGTTGGCTTTCATAAACCATAAACTAAGGTGGCTCAGGCAGTTAAACCAGATGATAAATTCATGAGTTTTGTTGCCTTAGTTTTTATGTGGGCTTGGGAAAAGCATCATCTGACTACAGGAGAATTTCTGCTATAGGATAAGGCAGCTGGAAAACAGTGATATACGGAGAAGGATAGGAGCAAAGCAACCCCATAGGCTGTTGCATGAATTCCTCTCAGATTTAAGCTTATTTTGTAAAACCATAACCTAGAAGGTCTGTTCTCTTGTTCCAAGTTTGAAGAAAAACACTGCATATCTATCTACCCATATCAGTGTTTCATATAGGAAAATCCTCAGGTTAAAAGGCAGAGATTCAGGTCCAAGATATTGCTTGCAAGGTTGTTCTCTGGTCAGAATGTACCAAAGCCAGAACTGGGCTCATATATGCTGATCTCATGCCTTTGGTTTAAAAGATAAATCAAATAATTAGATTGTATCCGAGGAGGACTTGCCTTGTACAACTGCCATTATTTTAGTTCTGTGCCTTGGAAACACACATTTACAGTATTTAATCCTTGCTTGATGCTACCTCATTATGGGGTCTGAATATTCAAAATTCCTTGGGGACCACACATGCATTTCCACCCTTTCTCTTCCCCAATATTTTATTAATTTTCATTCTAGACTGCTTACATTTTTCTCTTTTTCTTTCTTTTTTTTTCTCCTGCCTATCTTTACTTCTTGCTTACCCTTTCTCTTAGAGAACACAGCTGTCAAACCCAGTAAAGAGGTCAAACTGGGGCCTCAAGCCGACTGCTTCTGAAATTCTCTGAAAATAGTTATGAAATAAAAAGTAAATTGAACTGGAGCCTATAAGCTCAGAAATTTAATTCTCGTGGCCCTATAGATATTAAAACACACTTAGAAGCATCATGTATTAAAACTGAAAGCATAATAAAAAGCATTATAACCTTGTACCTACAAAATTTTAAATTCTTAATAATATCAGTAGAGTTAAAAGATAAAATTCTAGGCAGGAGAGAACAAGGATCAGGCCGGAGGTGTTGTGAGAGAGACAGGAAGTCAGAAGTTCAAAGGAACTTGAATTTAACAGTAGAATTTGTGAAGAGGCAGCATTTTTACATGTGTGGAGATAGAGACGTTGGAGGGATGATTGGATTTATTTGTGTGACAGAGGAATGAACCCAGTTTTGAGCTAAATGGCAGTATACAGGAGAAGGGGAAAAGGGAAACATGACATGTTTTTTTGCAGTGGTGTTGGCAGCACTTTCCATAGGGGTCTCACACTGAATTTTGTTGTACAAAAAAAAAAAGTCACAAATTTGCCACAACACTATTTTATACCACAGGGTTTGCAGAGCAGAGGTACCACTTCACACTAGATGTCCACAGTTCCCTAACAACTGATATTCCCTCCCCTCTTAAATAGTCAATTTGACACTACATATTTAGAACTAGATCCAGATAATAGCTAAAGTAAGAACAGGCAAAAAAGTCCTTCTGTATCACTGCTTGTCCAATAGCATTTTTTCATTGCATTTTTCCTCTCACCATCAAACCAAAAAAAGTGAATTATTTTCTAAAGTGTTAAGTTATTTTAAAGTGTTATAAACAATTCTGAGAGTCTGCTACACATATTATACTACAAGGAGCTTTGAGAAGTAAAGCTATGAAATGAATGGCTCCACAGTAGTGGAAAAGATACCAATTAATGTAACTGTACAGCCCTTTATAAGACAGTAGAGATACCACCTTGAGCCACTGCTGCAATTCCAGCAAGTTGTTTTATCTACTTACTGTTGAAGTCCATAAAAAGTCTGTGCTAGTTCTCAGACAAATTAAGGCAATTTGAAAAAATTCACCTAACATGACTATAACCCCAGCAGTGTTGTAATGGGGGTTCTCAGATCTGTGCAAGTCCCACCACGTCTAGCAATACACTAAAGTGAATTTTATTTGCCAATCCAAATCTGCTATAGTGTAAGGAAGTAGAAGGGGGAAAATAAAATCCCTACACATAGCACAGCTATTTCTATGTCAGTAGCTGTTCAGAGAAGTCATATTCTGAAATACTTGGCTGTAACACAGCAAAATCTTAGACTGTCCTTGTAAACATGCATTGGCAATTAAAAAGAAATAAAAAGAAGAAAATCAGAGTGAAGTGAGGCAATGTCTACATTTATATGCAGATATAGTTCTCATAATACTTAAAAGTAGATTCTTCATGCCACTCTATTCTGTTGCTAAGTGGAGCCAAATATGTGTAGATGCTGCAGGTACCAGTGCCATTTCATATCAACAGTTTCGTCTTCAGAAAAAACAACTTCTACACAGGTTAGTCGGGCAATAATCTTCACTGACCAGCAGTGACTTCACCTTTAACAACAGCCTATTTGCTTTGTTCAGTAACGTGCATTTTAGATGAGGTTTCAGAATTGTGCCATTTATTAAAAAAAAATACCTGCATGAAGGGATAGAGTCCATCCTCAGCAAGTTTGCTAATGATAAGTAGCTGGAAGGAGTGGCTGACATACTGGAAGGCTGTGCTACCATTCAATAAGACCTGGACAGACTGAAGAGTTAGGCAGGAAGGAACCTGATGATGTTTAACAAGAGAAAGTGTAGAGTCTTGCACCTGAGGAGGAATAACCACAGTACAGATTAGGGAATGAACTGCTGGAGAGGAGCTCTGTGTAAAAGGACCTAGGTATTCTGGTGGACAACAGGTTGGCCATGAGCCAGCAGTGTGCACTCATGGCCAAGAAGACAAGTGGTATTCTGGAATGCGTTAAAAAGAGTGTGGCCAACAGGTAGAGAGAGGTGACCCTCTACTCTGCCCTGGTGAGGCCACAGTTAGACTATTGTGTCCAGTTCTAGGCTTCTCTGTTTGAGAAAAAGTTCTAGGGAACTCCTAGAAAGAGTCCAGTGGAGAGCCACAAATATGATAAAAGGCATGAAGCATCTCCCATGTGAGGTAAGGCTGAGTAACCTGCGTCTGTTCAGCCTGGGAAAAAGAAGAATGAGGGGGGATCTGAATAGTGTTTATAAATATTTAAACGAAGGTAAAAGGCAAATGGATGAGGCCAGGCTCTTCTCAGTAGTGTGTAGTAATGGGACAAGGAGTAATGGCCTAAAACTCATACATAGGAAGTTCCATACAAACATGTGGAAGGAATTCTTTACAGTAAGGGTGATGGAGCTCTGGAACACGCTGCCCGGAGAGGTTGTGGAGTCTCCTTCTATGGAGATATTCAGGACCTGTCTGTACATCTGCTTGTGTGACATTGTAGAGTACCTGCCTTAGCAGAGGGGGGTGTTGGACTCTATGATCTCTTGTGGTCCCTTCCAATCCCTGCAATTCTGTGATTCTGTGTGATCTCACATTTAAATGAGGAAAATGAATTAGAATGAATTCTGGCTGTTTAAGGCAGGCCAAAGAATTTAAGGAACAACTTATATAAGGCAGAAAACACGACAAATCCTTTTCCCAAAACCATTACAATACAGAATTTTGCCAGGAAGCTTGTACAATAAGTGATCCAGACACAAAAGAAGCATTTGAGAAAAAAAGGTCAGAGCAGATAAATACAATGACTTATTATGCATAGTGAACGTGGAGTTTAGAAAATTCTACACTACAAACATGCTCCCCACAACTCACTTTTTCTTCTTTTTTTTTTAAATGAAAAATACTTCAAAGGTTCTGCATTCAACTGAACTCCAGAAGAATCTATAAAACATGTTCATCAGGACAAGAGGTTATTCATCCAAGAGCATGGAAGTAAGTGAAGCATGAAATAGTTTAAGTAATAGGTGCAGCGCATGAATTCTTATTTAAAAATGCCCAGGTACATGGACAACATAGATAGAAAATGGGACAGAATGTAAAAAAGCTAGTTAAAACAAATCAAACAACCAAAATAAATCAACCAATCCACACCGGTCTTTTCTACTGTGTTAAGTGGTTTGATCCATGTGAACATAATCTGTGGATTCAAAGAAGAGACAGCACAGATTTCTGAAAGAGGTCATGAGATCTCTGAGGGTTTTGAAGATGTCAAGAAGATACATAAAGAAAACAAAGTTGAACCGATCTCTTTTGATTTTCAAAAGGCATTGGTCCCTCAAAGGTTCAAAAATGAAGTCGGGGAATCAGATGGTTACCATTTAAACAAATAAGAGATTATTTGAGAGATCTGAACACTAATTATCCATTAGCTGTTTGGTGGAAGAAGACCGTATTTGAATCTCACAAGAATTACAACTTTGTAAAAGGACATTATGACTTTTTTTGATCAGAGATGGGAAATACTCTTACATTATCTGTTTTGTAATATGTCCTCATACCATGAAGCATCTTTTGTTCTTAATTGTGCTTAAAGGAATCTAAGCAGAGCTGCATGGCCCTGGTGGGCTCTGCTGGAAGAGGCTGAACCTTCCCCAGGGCACAGCACAGCACATTTGAAGGGCTGCAGTGTTGCAGCAGGCCAAAGGAGAAAGAAGAAGCACAAAGAAAGGGCACTTGTGTAGGTAAAGCTTTCTCTGACTTGATCCCAGTGTCTGCATTTGTCCCTTCAGACACCACAACTTCTTCAACTTTCTCAATTCTAAAAGAAGCATGGCTATTTTCTCACAAGCTATCCTAAACAAACAACAAAAATAACAACAAAAAAGTGAGAAAACATTACTTGGGAATGTTTCTCCTCTTTACATATCACATATAGTGAAACAATTACATCAAACAACCAATTTCAAAAAGGATATTATTTGTGAAATAGAAGCAGCACATTGGGTACTCCGTGGACAAATGGAGAAGAACAGTCAGATGTTTCTTTATGGCCTGGCATCTGTGCAGTCACTTCACATGCTCAGGATAAAGACTAAATGGGACCATTATGTTTGAACAGTAATTTATACCCAGTTCACACTAGTACAATCAAATTCATACCCTGGATGAGAAACAGAAGTACAACATTGCTCATATCCTGCTAGTATCATGAACAAGTGAAACTAATTGATGTCTTTCATTTAGCCCTCTCAAATGAAGCATTTATGGAATATGTTTTAGTATTCTGAGCATAATTCACCTACATACAATTTATGCTGCTTGAGTAACCAGACAAAGTGACTAGTCAAATTCATGCAGAAGACACTAATGCACTCTTAACACTCTGTAAGTACATTACAGTTAGTGGTATTTACCAAAATGCCCCTTGACTCCATCAAAAAAAGTGCTAATTCTACACTCTTTTGTCTATATGGCATTTAGAACAACTTCAAACAAATAACTTATAATTAACGTTCCTATTCTCTTCTTTGCAAGCATTGTAATGATTGGATATTACTAAATAAGGATATGAATGACAGAGTAGTTTGATTTATTTGCTGTAAGTTACAAAGCTGAAATGTATCTCTTAAGGGAATATTCTCATTCTTCAAGAAGCAGTATCAACTTTCATGGGGGAAAGAAGATGCAGTATTTTCCTTAGAAAACAGAATTTACCATAGGTATAAGTTCTTCTTTTATTTTCCTCTATGAGAAAACAAATACAAATCTCAATGAACCTAAAACACTCTTCTATTACTTCTGGTGCTGTGAATGGTTTAAAAAACCATCCTCACCTACAATTTATGTCCAAACATAGGTACTTGTTCCCTTTCTCTTGAGGTGCCTGATGGAAGGCTACATAGTTGAACTTAAACCTCACAAGAATCACTGTCTCAGCAGCCAGAGCCCAAGGACAGCCTCTCAGCCTGTAGTTGGGGAATGCTGTAAGAGCAACTCAGAATGGATTTCCTGCAGTCACACACATTGTTTGTTCACTAGATGGAGAAAATTGTTTATGACCAAAGGAGGCAAATGACGTCTTGATGAATGGCAACTTCTTTTAGCAGACATTAATTTTCAAAAGATTACTTATGCGTATAACATTTGGAAGAGCAGTGCAGATGCTCACGCAGCTAACAAAACGTGTCATGCTGCCCTTGTTTCCACAAACTCTCTAAATCAATTGCTAGTTTCCAGATCTTCATGTTTGTCATGATCATCAAAGAAGTAGCAGTATAGCATATGTAGTGGAATAAAAAAATATAATAAAAGTCATTTGAATTCAAGCTCCTCCTCTCAAACTGGTTCATGAGGACTGAAATGAAAGCTCATCCCCAATGCAGTTCACTGCTGAATCCATTTTCTGCTCTATTTTCTATGCAACTATTATGAAAATGCAACTAATGTCAAATAGGCTTTAAAACAAGGTTGCTCAGTTGCTGTGAAAATGAAACAAGACAAAAGCTCCCCAATTACACTTCAGAATACCTCCAAAAATTCTATACAAATTGTGCATCTTTCTCCAAAAGTCTGTGGTAAATGTTTCGATCCTCACAGAGAGGCATGCATGACTTTGGACCCCTGTTGTGTTTTGGCTTGAGGTAACTCATTCCATTGCTTTCTCCATTGGTTACCCAGTAAAGGAGATTAAAAAAAAAACAACAGAGAGGTAGAGGGAGGAAATTCTTCTGATTAAGAATATTTTTACATTGATGACTAGAGTTCCTTTTAGAAAAGAGATGTTGTTAGACTCCATGCAGAAATAAAGTTTCTTTCTAAAACAACAGGAGTTGTTTCTAGGGAACTTCCTACAGATTGGGAGCAATCAGTAATCAGTACATAAGCTGCACATCCATTAACAACTTGTTCTGTAGTGTTCTTTACCTAACATGTCTCTATCGGATGGGCTCAGATGGATGTCCACAATCAGTCTTGTGACAGAGTAGAGATGGCCTCCAGAGGCCATCACCTTGACTCAATGACCCTAGGGACAGGCATACATCAGAAGTCAGCCTGTACCCTGCTCCTTTAGTGCATCTGTCAGAACAGTTCTTGATCCCATAACTCTTAAGAAAAAAAATTAATGCACAGTTCCTTTGGGCAGTCTGGGGGACTTCCAAGTACAGCTATAATTTGTGCAAAACAACAAGTTTATGGCCCCTCGTGCTCTGAGAAGCAAAAAAAATCTTGAAGCTGTGGCATCACACTGTAAATAATTTAGAAGGATGCCATCACTGTGTTGGGTCTGACTGAGAAGGGAACTAGATTTGATTGCCGATCTCTGGGTGACTGCTCAAATGGTGTCAGTGTTGACATGAAGGCTTCATTCCGTTCAGTTTCTGTGCAAAGGTTGTGCTCTGGAATAGTGTGAGGAAGCCCCAGTAAAAGAAGGTTCAAAATGAATTTGAAATGTAGAAATATATAGCATGCTTTCAGAATCATATATATATAACTTCATACATACCAGTTAACTCAGTGCAGTATATTAATTACATGTATGCCTTATAACATACATGATAAATATATATAGTAAACACTCAAAATAAGGAATAAACTGTGTATCATTTAAACCTATGATCCAATTTGGATGTTGGTTCTGTTTTGTGAAGTAGGCTGGATTAGATGGCCTGCAAGAAGTTCATTTCACCTTCAGCTATTCTATTGTTAGCTCTGGAAGTCATTCACTACCTTGAGGTCCTTGCTGTAATTACTTATTTCTTACATAAGCATGGCTAGCTGAGCTATCAACTTTTTTAAAAAAGCACCCTTACTTAACAAAAAAAGGCTGTCACAGCAAGAGAAAACAAGTCCTAAGCACTAACTGTAGGAATATATAAAAGCATCTTCATCTGTCACTTTGAGTTCATTCTTTTCTGAACTCACATTCACCAAATACAAATTTATTATATTTTCTCTGTAAATCTACACACCATTCCACCTGAACTTTTGCCAGCCTGGCTACCATGTTTATGAAAAGCAACTTAAGTGATCAGATGGCATCGATTTAACCTAGCATACACAAGGAAATTAATTTCAATAACATTCAAAATCCTTACAAGATCAAATCTGAGTTGTTCCATAGACAGGGGCAAAGCTATGGTGGGCTAAAAATGAAATTCAGTGGTTCAAGCAAATACACGCAGGACTTACAGGGGTAGATGCACTCACGGCACAACTAAATGACTTGACTTCACTGGCAGTGAGTTGGGGAATATTCATCCTGAGCCACTCTGAGTGACTTCAGGGTGACTTTGAGTCCCCGCCTCAGGCAATATTAGTTTTTGCAGAAGTGCTATGCTTTGAGGGTTTGGACATTTGTAAACAGCAGATGTTAAAGGACACCCAAGGAATCTAAAGGGCAGATTTTTCACTAAGAACACAAACACTGCTGAAAATCTGGGACCAACAGGCCTGAGTTAATTTGAAGAAGATGATTTTGTTGAGCATGATCTTCCTTCTGTAAACTAAAGTAGATCTTACTACAGCTCTGTACATGTCTAACATCCCACCCTAATTTCTGACACAGTATCTACATACTGTCAAAAAACAACATTCTGCAAAATGAAGAATGAAGAAATTGCAAATTCAGCTGCGGACTTGAAATCTTAAGAGGGAAAAAAGTACAGACCAATAGCAAATTTCTTCATAATCCCTTCCTATGCATAATTCTGTCACCTGAACACAGCAGTATCATCACAGTTGTATTGTTCTCTATAGGTCAACCTGATAATAATTACCATTTCAGCAGGCAAAAAAGCTTTGCATGCACGTGGCATGCAGGAGCTCCCTGCAGCACACTTTTATGCCTGCTGTGCCAACCAGCATGCCAGCTTGCCCTTGGTATCCCTGCTCAGTGCTCACAGTGAGGAGAGGAGCACAGCTGCCACAGAGGCTGCCAGACACAGGATTTTGCACGGTAATGGATGATGCTGCACAAGGACCAAAGCATACGGGTGACAGCTGGCTTGAAGGTAAGTGTCTCCAGTTCATGGATCATTTCACAATCACTCAAAGATTTACTTCAGTTAGATTGTGAGCAGTGCAGTTTTTGCACATTAAAGGAATAATCCATAAAACAATCCATTTCTGTCCTTGTATTCTTGATTCTAAGACCATTTCTTTTAGATAACATTGCATTTTAGATATGTTTTAGATAACTTTGAGTTGTTACCAAAGTAATAACCAGAATAGGGGAAACAATCCCAGAAAACAGGAAAATCTTTGATTTCTCATTTTTCCCCTATACAAACTGAAGAGAAATAAAAGTCCTATAAGGAAAAAGGCTGCAAATAACATATTCAGCCACTCATAATATTAACTGAACTATTAATCAGAAATAATTAAAATATATCAAATGCTGACATGTACCACAAGACAACATTATATATGCAACAGAAAGGAACAGTGGCTTTAAAACTGGTGTGGCCAGAAGGGAGAAGGAGGTGATCGTTTTCCTCTGCTCTGCCCTTATGAGGCCACATCTGGAGTACCGCAACTGGGGCTGGGGTCACCAGCATGAGAAAGTAGAGCTGTTGGGAAAGGTCCAGAGGAGACGACAAGGATGATCAGAGGGTTGGAGCACCTCTCCTTTGAAGAAAGACTGAGGGAGCTGGGTTTGTTCAGCCTGGAGAAGAGAAAGATCCAAGGAGACTTCATTGCAGCCTTTGACTACTTGAAGAGAGCTGACGTGCAGAAGGGGGGCTGACTTTTTACACAGTCTGGTGGTGACGGGACAAGGGAAAATGGCTTTGAACTAAAAGAGAGGAGATTTAGGTTAGATGTTAGAGGAAAATTTTTCAGTTAGTGAGTGGTGAGGCACCGGCACAGCTGCCAAGAGAAGCTGTAGTGCCCCATGCCAGGAGGCATTCGAGGCCAGACAGGATGGGGCCCAGGGCAGCATGAACCGGAGTGGTAGCCCTGACACATCTGGAACTGGATGGGCTTTAATGGACCCTTCAACCCAAACCATTCTATGATTCCATAACTGATATCTCTAATTTTAAATTTGAGATTACCCAATTGGAAAAATAAATAAATAAATAAATAAATAAAAATAAATAAAAAGCAGGGAACACAGTGTCACACTACACAGAAATCCTGTATTAATAAAGTATTTTATCAATATTCAAGTACATAATTGCTTTCCATCACTGTAAAAGCGTCCATTAGAAAAGAGTTCAGAAAGAATAAGTAATCTATTGAATGCATTTGAAGTTCCCAGTTATTTAGTCAGAAAAAACGAAATACATTAGAACAGGTATACTGCCAACCGTTAGACTAACACAAAAGCTGTAAGGTGGTTTAAATTGATTAAATATCTGATCTGTGTTTCTAACTCCATGCAGACTTTGATCCAGCAATCAAAACTGCATTAAACAACTGAAAAAAATGAGAAAAAATCTTCAAGTTGAGGAACACCATGCAAGTCTGTCACAAAGAAATTATTTTCAATATCTGATAAAAGAACTAGTAAAAAATTATACAAATGAAAGGGCCATTCTCAAAGACTGGCAAAGGTTCATAAGACCATAGAGGAACAATACATCAGCCCTCAAAGGAGCAGCCATCCTGAGGAGCCCAGGTCTTAACAGCAGCTTTCCTGCCCCACAACCAGTCTGACTGCTTTAGCACTCCAATTAGCTGAAGTCAAGCTATGCTTAAAGTGTTTCTTTAAGCGTAAATTCTTTCTGTGTATGGTCCAGGCTCTCAGGACCATCACCCCTGATCCAGAGAATGGTACTCAGGGGCAGGAAAGGGCATTCTGGTTAATCTCCTGCATTCAGAGTCCCAAATAGCTATTTTATGTGACATAACAACAAGATGCCTAAGGGAAATACTGTAATCAAAAGGCAATTTTCCTACTAAATGACAGCTGTATCACAGGATCCATAAATAGTAAATTATATGATAATTAATCACTGGTTGCTTGATGATTTCCATTATGAATTATTCCAAGGAAGTAACCATTTAAAACATGCATATATTTATTATGAATTAGCTTATGACTTGATCAACTGGGAATATTCAGTTAATTGTGAGAATCAGATGGCATCGAAGAATTGCTTATAGATCTACTGATCAACCTTTTGTAAGCCCAGCAATAAACTGTATGTTATTAAAAGATGCACAGAGGTGTTTAAATTGAACTGACTTCTCAATTGTTTGAAGACCTTCAAGAGAACTTCTGAAACATTTAATTTTCTTTCAAACTACATGTCTGGCAGCTTGCTATGGCTGAGGTGTAGCACGTCTAGCATTTATTCACTTGAAAATTATTTTATCACACACAGCTGAAAAGGTTATTTGGAAATAAATGTGGGATTCCAAAACAGTGTAATACTAGTGTGAATGGATATATTTCTGCTGATTGCCATCTGAAGCGGCCCAAAAGTTGCCATGACCAGAGGCTTTCAGTTTTTTGGATGGGCCCCCTACCAATAGAGACCTGATTTGAAAACAGGTGATGTTAAAGCAAAGGGCAGTTTTCTGCCTTTCCCGTTTGGGAACAAAGGCAGTATATATTTCTGAGTCAAATTATGAACTCCTCCAATGTGTTTGCCAGGAAAATAATCTTCATCTAGAAAACAAAGGCTCAAAATTGAATCAGTGAGGAGTATTATTCTAATCATAATGACCTAATCTAATCTAAATGTAAATACAACATCAATCTATCAGTGCTAAGACACTTTCAAAGAAAGCATTTGGGAAATTCAGGTTGCAGATGCTGAATATGACCACACTGTGCTTACTTGCTCCCAGCCAGCCAGAGTCCCTCTTCCCTTCCCCAGCCCAGCTCACACAGGCTGCAATCATGGTCTGCAAAAGAAAATGGCAGGAAAAAAAAATATTCCTGCCAGCATCACAGAAACATCAAAGCTCAGATTTTTCAGTCAGTCCTTGAGCAGAATTCATTTTACAACCCAATGCATGTAAGCTGAGGAGGAAATTTCTCTGTTTCATTCAATTTTTATGCCTGAAAACAGATTTATTTTATGTACAGTAAGAGCAAAATGAGTCACATTTGTGAAAGAGAAATTCTCGAGTACTCATCTCTGCACCCTGTTCTCAGTCAGAATAGCTCAGTAAAAGGCATGTCTGAAACCACTATTAGAATATAATAGCGCAGCATCCGTAGCGCCACTGTATAATATAATCCAGTGGCGATTTTAGGGCATATTCAATATTTTGACTGGTTTTAAACTGTAATATTCAAGAGGAAGACAATAACATTGCAGATATTAAATACCGGGTGTTGCCTAAAAATGTGTCTCAAGGAGCTGGGAAATGGGAGAATATCCTAGGAAATCTCTTTAAAAATGTTAGTTTGCCAAATTAATCTCCATGTTAATTTGAGACAGAGAGTATATATGTAACAGTAACAGAGCATATCAATATAACATCTAGAATTCTAGTTCTGAAAGCCTCTATTTCAACTATATTTGTTCGTTCTAGAATTATATTTAATATAATCTCTGATCACATCAACTTTAATTTCTGGTGCACTGTCTGTGAAGTCACAATACTGTCAACATTAATTTGTAATCATAAGCATCTTAAAACTTCTCACAAAAATACCAGTGTGTGCTTATCTCTCTTAAGCGTGATCTGTTTCCTTTCAAAGTATTTCTTTTTAAACAAAAAATTTATTTGAGGTTAAACAAAAGTGAGAGTTTATTCACCTCCATCCAAGGCAGACTCACCCTGCTATCAGGCAGAGAACACCATAGGTAATAGTATCAGAAAATAACCTGAAACGTCATAAGAAATAAGAAAACATCAACTGCCACAGACTGCAATGAGTAGGAGTATGTATTTGGACATATGGGACATTAACAATAATTTTTTTTTTTTAATTTGTTTGGATTGCTCTTTTCCTCAATCACTTCCACAACATTATTCCTAGTTCTGTTTGTGCTCCTACACAGCACAATTAATAATTCATAACAGCACACTACAAAGTATGAATAGAGATGCGTAAGTACCTTTTACTTTGTTCTCTATTGTAACCAACTTCAGAAATCCAATGAAAACAGCCTTTTTCAGTTGCCAAAACACAGACTAAAGGTAACAAAAGCTCACTTTTGCCCTCTTCCAACAACCATGCTCAAGGGAGGCTCCTGGATCTACTACTTATAGTCCTCACTCATTTTTGACCCACAGCTGTGTTATTGCATAGGTTTACTCACTTTTTGTCAACATCCATCAGTCAGTTTTGACAAGACCTGGTCAGCAGAAATGACACCATCTTCATACACAAACCACATCCCCCATTTCCAGGAGAACAACATTCCCACCTAGCTACCCAGATGACTTCTATATGCAAATTGGTGTGGAGGAGTGGGTGTTGTTCATTCAAGTGAGGAGCAGAGTAGATGAACCTAATCAAGGTAATGTCCTTCCCCTGCTGTATTTGTGGGGGTTTTCTAAATTATTGTAATTGTTTTTTTTTTTTTCTCCTGAGTTTATCTCAGAAAAAGAGAGGAAGCAGAAGGGAAAATGAGAGTTCTCTTGTATGTAGATGACAGATATCATTGGTTTCTCAGCAAGGGTTTGAAGGTCTTGCATACAGACAGTTTATGAGTGATGATGTAGCACTGTAGAGATACTCCTATAAATATTTACACACACGATTATTAACTACTTAAGGGGAAAGACCTCTGTATTTTTCCTCCTGGGCAAACCTCAGGATCATATAAGAAGAGTGAATGAATAGAAATCCCAGCCTGTTGCTGTAAATATATCCACAGACTACAACAAAAAATAGCGGTTCTCTTTGGGACTAAAATCTATGCAATCAATGGCAAAACTTATCCTCTGTCCCTGTGCTTTTTGACCTTCCTCTTTCTCTCCGCTTCACCCTTCTGCAGCCTGCTGTAAGCATTTAGCTTGTAACCTGCAACACTGCCCAGCAAAAATACCTCCCAGCATCTCTGTGCTTCCAGGAGGTGAATTACTGTGATAGTTACAAGCTCACCCCGTTGGTCTTCATAACATAGAAGTGTGTGTTTATCATACCCTTGTGGTAACTGTGTGAAATAGTTAAAACTTTATTTGACTGCTAGCCCAGGTCTGTGTCTTTCTTATGCTGGGGGCCCCAGAATTGATGACAGCACTGCAGCTGTGGTCTCATAAGGGCAGAGCAGAGGTGACAACCTTGCTCCTCAACCTGCTGACTACAATTCTTTTGAAGCAGTTCGGAATCTACTTGGCTTTCTGGGCTGTGAGTCACATTGCTGGCTTGTCATCCAAAATCAGGCTAACATTGAATTTTTTATCTATCAACAACCCCAGTCCCTTCTCCATCCATTCTCTTCTCAGTCTGTGTTTGTGCTTAGGGTTGCCCTGACTGAGGTGCAGGACCTTGCACTTGGCCTTGTTGAACTTCATGAGGTTTTCACAGGTCCACACCTCAAACTGTCCATGTCTCTCTGGGTGGTATCCCTTCCCTTCACTGTGTCATTTAGAGTGCTCGGGATATAAAATTACACACACACAAATGATTGTAATATTAGGCCTGAAAAATACATATGAGTGGAACAGTGATAAATCTAGACTTATGCCATATTTTTGTGCTGCATGCTAAATAGTCTGCATAATCAAAATGATAAATTAGCAACATGGTTTGGGGATCCATTTGTACAAGGAACCCTGGATTGTTATATTTACCTTCATTGTCAGTGAATAATTTTATACTTATTGTTACACTAAAATTAAATCCTCCATAATAACACGACTCAAGTGCAGAGGTGTTGCTGTTCCTTATGTTCCATGCTGACCAATTAACAGGCTTGATTACAGCCATAAATTAATTTAACTGAAACTATAACCAGATTTTATAGCTCAGATGACAGATTGTTTCATTCCTTACAGAGCACTCTGTACAACACAGTAGTACACATAGTTAGCAGCAATCAACAGCAATACATATTTTCAGGCCATTGTACAGTTCTTGGTTTTGTCTTTATCTATTTCTATATTTTATTGCCTGTATTTTAAGGCCTCCAGTCACCTCAGTGCTGTTAGAAACCATGATGTTGTTAATGAGTTATGGTTTTCTCCCAGAGCACATAAAATAGATCAAAGTCTTCCTCAGAAGACTTCAGTTGACCTCGAATTTAATGAGTACAGGCAAGAAGGGATTACTCTGATAAGCAAGCTTTACTGAGATGGTTTAAATAGATTCTTTGGCCCAGTACACTGTAAGATGACATTGAATATATAGTGTATCAGCAACATCTTAGCTGTTTTTGCTTCTCCTCTGTCTTTTTGGAAGGATATAGGAAGCCTGACAATTTTTTAGAAAACATTTTTTCAGGAATATAACTCTAGTTATAAGAGGAAAGCTAAGCTCAGAAAAATCTAAATCTGACTATCAATCATAAAAAACCATGATCTTAAACTCTAGTCAAGCCTGGAGGATTGAGAAATCTTTGAATATGTTACATTGCTGCTTTACATATATTATGATAACAGTCAGCTTCATTCCAGACTTAGATAAGTAACAGAAGCCTTTGTTTGAACTGAACGCTAAATACTCTTCCTTGTGAAGGAGATCATTTTCTTTTGTTTTCATGGATTTATTTGCAGTGCTAAGCTGTAGCTTTTCTGTCAAGGAATATTGGCAAACCAAATAATTACGTCTTGCATTTCTTAGTAGCTGATACATGCTCTTAGAATCTATTGCTTTCTCTGAAGACCCATTACAAACTCATCTGAACTGGCACAAACTCTTAAGCATTTGTTAACCTTGAGGCATTTTTGAGCATATGTTAATGCTGTTTATATTCAAGCTTTTAAAAGTAATTTAGCAGACTGACATAAAGCATGGGAACATCCATCTGTCTAATGATATCTCTACTGAAAACAGAACTGAAACCATGAAAATTGCTTGATAATAGCAACTCCTTAAAAAAAAAAACCAACATTTTTTGACAGTAAAACATTTTCTGTAGTCTTACTGTCAAAAAGATTTTAAAGGAAGGAGTTTCAGAATGTTACATACTGATATATGCACTTTAGAGTCCCTATTTAGTCAGCTTCTGGTCCTGTTTCTGACCCCTGCACACAAGAATAGCAATAATTAAGTATGTTCAACTACATTTGTCTTCACATCTGATTATCCGCTGTTGTACCTGGGTAAAGCCTGATGGGTTTCAATTCTGACCTACCTGAAAAAGAGACATAAAGTTTTAGATGAGGGATAGTGGTTGTATAAGTGCCTCAGGTGGTATAAACGTCTTCCCTGATGAGGTTCTGAACTTAAGATTTGGGAAGAAAGATTTGACTAAGAGTTATTTACTTATTTAAAATTGCATTAAGTGGAAAAACGTAATATTCTGGGGACTTTATTTGTCATGTTGTCATATTATACTTTCATTTAATAACTTAAATGTTTAGTAAAATGACAGACTGTGTCAAAATTTAAGCCTGACTATAGTAGATGATAACCTCAAGTCTGTTTTGGTAATGAATCAGAATGACTTCTATGCATATAAATAAGAGTTTGATGGCTGCATGTGTTGTAAACACTGATTAAAACCATAATTAGAGCTAGCTGGAAGAGCTGACGTGAACTAATTTTAATATTGCACTAATCTGATCACACATCATAGTGATAAGAGAAAAAAAGGGTGAGGAATAGAGTACTGCAGGCCAAGGAAAGCCCACGTTCTCCTTCCTCCTTCTAATGTTGATTAGAAGTGTGAGTGATGGTGTTGTATTTTTTAGAGATTATTTAAAATATTTTTCTGAATTTATTCAGGAAAAATTCTTATTGTGAGAGTAACAAAGAACACCTAAAAATCCATCCCAAGTGTTAGCCATGCCAGTGGGCTCATTATTCCTCAGCATCTATAGAGACTGGCAAGCATCACTACCTATTGTGTTGCTAAGTTTTTTATTTACCTTACCCTTCACTTCTTTGCCTCTACTCCCATGAATCAGATAACTAACTTTTCATATGTGAAAAGCCAAAACCAGAGTATACACTATAACAAATATGGGAAAAAACACTGACACAAAGTCTTCTAAGTTGGTCCAGTCAGAACACCCTCCAAGTGTAAATCAGGATCTGTCTTTGCCATGTATTGGACCTAAGAGCCTGGGTGTTTGAGCTCAAATGCTAGAAGATTTTAACAGAGGTTAATAATTGCAGATAATGTAATATACAGAGGTTAAAATATATATACAGAGATTGTATAATAAAAGATGTTAAAAAAAATTATAATTAATTTTTTAGAAATCCAATGACCTTCAAGTGAGTGGAATGAAGAAAACAACCATGCAGTTATTAACTCAATGAGCTTTTCATGAACGCTAAAAAAAAAAAAAAGAGAGAAAACCTGCAATCTTCATCTTGAGTTTGGCAAGAGAAGCCTCTATTGTTGAGTCAATATTTAGCATTGCTGATGGAGCACAGCAGCAGTTTTCACTTTCATAAAGCATTTGAGAAGAGCATCTTATCTTAGCCTAACAGTAACTTACAGGGAGAGAGGAAGCAAGGCTGCTGGCCCTTGCTTAATTAAATTTCTGCTGTTACAAGGAGGAAATTTGGTGCTAATCATCTTAAAGCAATCTCTGCTGTAATTGTCTCTTTGTGAAAACAAGAATCCAATAATGTAGACAGCTGAAGCAAAAAACAGGCTGCCCTCCTCACATCTGCCTGCCAACCTGCTTTGGGCAAGGAGCAGTTGCATGTCAGTGTAAATGCTCCATTGGGGCCATCCCAACAGCTATGCCTGGCTGAGCACTCACAAGTATGGCAAAGCAGTTATTGCCCAAACCCACCTTACTGCATTCACCTGCACAACAAAAGCAAGTAACACCACCTAATGGTATGCCAGTAATGTCTCTCCTGTGTCACAGACCGGTCCTTGTGCTTAATTTAGATAGTCATCGGTAAAATATTTACTGCAGATGATTAATATTAAGAATAATGGGATGTAGGAAAGAGCTCCACATCCTTGGGAACACATTTAATGACTTATATTCCATCATGTTATCTCATTTTGTGAGGCCGTGAATCCCAGTAAACACAGTGACACTTGAATGATATCTTTGCTCTCTAAGCTTCTCTGCACGCAACAGTAATATTTTCTCTTTCCAGAGATGAAGATATTGCATCGTTTGCCTTTGCACCAATCAAGATGAAGCCTGAAGTGATTTTCCACACTGCAGGATGGAGAAATCTGTTATCTCATTCTTACTTCAGGAATGTGTCCATTTTGATAACAATAATACAGCCTGAAATATGTGGGTACTATAATCATTACAGTGCATGTAGTTATTTGCTGATCACAGTCCTTGCTTTGGAGAGAAAGGATAACTGATCAAACCTCTTACGTACAATGCATAGTTTGAACTAAGAGATTTTAACTCTGTAAAGCTCCAGACTCAAAACATTTGCATTACATTAAATATACTAAACCAACTTCTAAACAAACTTTTGTTTAATACCACTAAATAGTAAAAATACATAAAAATTTGGCCTAACATTAATTTCCTATTGTGTTCTTTCACATTTAAAGCTAGAGCTTGGAGTACATACCAAAGCATTGCAAACTCCAAATATTCCTACAAATATTTGATTGCGAATATATTTAATTGCACATTATTGTATTTTATACATCCAGGTTATATTATGAATATAAACATCTGAGTAACTGAGCTGTTTATTTCACTTTCCAGGCTAATGAATGACATAGTTCAGCTGAGACACATATATACTAACACTAACCTCTTGGAACAGAGTCTGTAGTATGGAAATTACTACAGTTCTTTTGAGTTCAAAGAGCTGTATTCAATCATGCAAGTTTAGAGTATTTAATCTTAAAACATGTGCAATTTAGGAATTCCCATTTTTTTTCCTTCATTAGTAACTGAATAGTAGAAACATATGCTAATCCTATAAAATGGGAGTTACCACTCATGTTTAGATCCTAACTAGTTAAACCACCGCACGATGATGCTGAAGTTGATAATGTTATGCTGGATAAAATAGACAGCCTTTACCGTGATACATAGATTTATTTCTACTATCTACAATCTAAACAAGAGCTGGTTTTCTAATTATTTGCCACTGAAAATGAAAGCATGAGAAAATGATTTTTACAATAGACTGGATGCTCATGAAGTATGAAAAATGTCCTGAGGAAAGAATCCAATTACTTAGAAAGACAAGTTCAAGGAAAAAAAACAAAAACGGAGTACTAGCCAAGTTCCACGCAGAGATAAAAATCAGAGTCAACATTAATGTGCTAAGCATGATTTACAAAGCTATTGTAGAAGAAAATACTGTTCATGTAGAACAATTTGTGGTATCTTGCTTTTTTAATACCATAAGCTTTCACACTTATAAATAAGTTTCTTTTGCCAAGATTTAGTTTTTTAACCAAACTTGTTTTAAAAAAGGCAAGCAACTAAAAGCATACTTACAAATTCAGTATGAAGTCATCCTGCCTTTTCCTGAGTCAAAAGTGTTTGTCTGATATGTTTAAAATATGAGTGTCCAGAGTCATACAGAGATTCATGAAGGTTTTATCATTTGACCTCAAGAACATAAAAGGTTTTCCAAACCCATTTTGAATTCTCTTAATAAAGAAATCTCTGGATTTAATAATGCATGAATACACTACTTAGATAGAAAAGAGCAATTACATATCAGATTGTAGAACTAAAACCCCCTGAGGTAGTATAAATCTCTGAAATATGGTGTAGCAAAATTCACAATGACATGTCACTTTATTGACACTTATTCAAAATTCGTTGCCCCATAAAGTTATGCCGTCACTACCAATGAGAAGTGACAATATTCCTAACCCACAACAGTAAAATCTTTACATAATCATATAAAACAAGCTGTCATATGTTAATATTATAAAACTGTTATCTTAAGCCCAGATAAAAGTACACTAAAGTGATTACAAGGAAAAAAAAAAAAAGTCAACTGCCTTTTTTTCCTAGGCAAACTCCGGGGAAACAGAATTTTAAAAAGCTAGTATATCAATAACATATTTGGGAGACATCTGCCAGCTTTAGCAAATTCAAGATTTTCAGTTCTGAGAGAAGTCAGATGAAGACCTTCAAATCACTTAAGAGGAGGCAGACCGGGGTAAAGGCACACGTGTTTTGGTAGAAAAGCATCCCATCTGCCACCCGTCCCTTCCAGATCTGCCCACCCAACTCCCATATGCTCAATCTTCATTCTTATTTCCAGATCATTTTCCTCACTAGCTTATTTTCTACAGGTTTCTTTTAATTCGCCATCTAGCCCCTTTCTTTTCATTTTCCATGCCTATTTTCTCCTCAATTCCTTAAATCTCTTCTTGATTTGAAAAATAACACTTTTTTTCTAGACAGATGTTACAGAGACAACGAATTAGTATTTTTTAGTATCCCAAACATGTTTACTGTGAAGTTTGTTCTCAGTAGTAAACTGGACAGGTAATTTGTTCTGTTTCTGTGACAAGAGAACTTTTATAGAAACCCATCAAGGGCTGTTACCACTCCTCGGAGGTGCCAATTTCTCTGAAGTTTTTTTCTTGCAACTTCCAGTGTCCCTTTTTGTTTAAATGAGCTTAATCTCCTCCAATAGAATAGAGCTTTCATATGGAATAACCATAGAGAGGAGCAACCCTTTTCCACAGAGACTTTTGTGACATTCAATATCAAACAGTATTTTTAAGAGCAAAACCTTTCTCCTAAGAAGCCCATTCAGGTAAACTCCATTAAACATATATCTGCTTGTGTGTAAAAAGAGAGAAGTTTTCTCCCTTCCACCAATGAAAAACCACTAGAAATTAATTATACTTTTTGTAATTATAAGAATCAGGTCCTCAAAAAAACAAAACTCCGAAGTCCCAAGTACCAACAACCATGGTTTTGATGAAGCATAAGCTGCTAATAACATTAACCAAGCTTAAAAATCTCTTCACATGGGGTGAAATTCAGACTGCAGAAATACATACCATTCAAAACTGTTTAAGTAAATATGTGATTTCTGATGAAATTATCCTGGCAATGTGACTAGAGATACCTCTATCTCCATGCACTCTTCTTTCTGCAACATACTCTACCTTCTATTTCTACACATTACCCTGACACTGCTCTTGATGTTGGAATTACACGCAGAAATGTATTCAGCCATTATCAGGGTACAAAAGGCAGCTGTTGATACTGAAATAAATTATTTGCTGTTTTGTTTGAATTATTTTTGTATATCAAATAGTTTTGAAACAGATATTATGCTGATTATGTAGTAATCAGTGTATCGCTGAGTGAAATGCAATTGTGATAAAAAGATTTCACAAGAAGATATTTTATTAGTTTCTAACATGAAATATATTTGAGAAACTTTTCAGTTTGTGCCTGCCAGCAATAACTAGTAAGGAAGTTTATTAAAGAAGTTCTGAAATATATAAGAGGAATCTTATAAAAGAAGAAAAAACAAAATATTTTTGGTGGCTTTTATAACTGAAGTTTGCTTCCAAAGTCAGAAATTTCTCTTCAGTTCATTGCATACATTTCAAGTGGCACCTGCTCCCTTCAGCATTTTTCCATCTCTTAGTTTAAATGTAGTCAATATAAATACAGATTAAGAAAAAAAAATTCTGCCTATTTTACATTTTTAAATTTTTATTTATGTTGGTGTTACGGCAGTAGAGGTTGAATCTTCCTACCAGAATTCCTTTACATTTTGTTTCTGTGCGACAGATGGCAGTAGAGGGAACAGTCTGACACAACGACATAGGAAGCAAACACGTGGAATTTGATTCCTCTGTGTGGAAAACAATTGCATCCATTGAAATTCACTGCTAGTTGCTGAACGTTTATGGAGACCAAACAACAGGTTTTAGCACAGTGAGGCAGTGGGTGGTGCAATTCAACAGTGGCAAAAGCAATGTGAAGGACAAACCACGTCCCGGATAGCCATGCTGACATTTATGAGTATGAAACGTAGGCTCTTGTCCATTGCTGGTGAAAATGCATAGCTAATGGTGGTGATTGTGTTGAAAAATAGTGTTCTGTAGCTGAGAAAAACTTCTCTATCAAATAGTGTTACTGTGTTCTTTGTATTTGTTGTAGTTTCCATGGAAATAAATATGAGGCATTACATTTGGAGCAGCCTATGTACTTTTTACAGTTTAAACAGGCTTCAGGCTGTAGGGAAGGTCTGTGCTTTCATTCTCTGAAAAGAAATTAAAAAAAAAAATCCTACTCATCTCATCTTTTTGGTCTCGTAACCTGCATTGAATGTAATGAAAAATGATGTGAACAGGGTTTTACAAGTGAACTGTAGGCTACAATAGAGGATTCAAACTGTCAGAGGTGTTCATGAAGCATTAAAAATTACTCTTCAGGTATAGTTCAGCTCTAAAATCAAGTTCTCACTAAAGGTTATTTACATTTTGCTCATCACCTAAAAACATGAACTAGGTAAACTGGGTAGTCATCAGTTCTGGTTTCAGACACCAACTTTCCCTTGCTGCAGAATATAGTTGAAACACTGCACGTCATACATCACCGAGCACTGAATCAAATGATTTATGAGTACCTCACAGGGAACTGATGCTTCTAATTCATCAATCAAAAGTGTAAGCTGTAACAAAAATCAGAGAGTTTTTGGTATTTGGAAACACATCTGGGGAAGATCAGATTTAGTATTCTCACATACCCATCAATGCACATGGAAACAGTAAGGCAAATAGAAAACTTCTGCCAGGTTTATGAAGAACCGTAGGAATTTTCATACATGCATGCTCTTACACTCCCACTAAGCTGTTCTCAGGGTGCCAGAGCAACCAAGGAACCTCCACAGATCCCTGCTTCAGGGTCTCTGGTGCTGCAGTGTGGCATAGTGCTTGGGTTCCTCATCCCCAGTCTCAGACTGGGCAGTTTTACACTGGGACTCCCTTTACAAAGAAAAAATAGCGTTTCTCCCCTTCTACAGATAGTAAATCCACATATGCTGATTTGGTATTTTAAACCTAGAATTTTGTTTTTGGTTCCAACTTGTTTGCAGAAGCACCAAGGAAAAACGATAATGCAGTGATAAGCCTTCTTTTGCTATAGTCTGGTATTTCTAGTACATTCCCTCTTCTCTTCCCATGGTACATTTCCAGTATATTAGCAATATGACATATTGCTTCATCTACACTCTGTGGATTATTGAAGTATTTCTTCCTCTTAATGAGAGAAATTGGGCATTTGTTTACCATAAGTCCTGCCTTACTCATTTCAGGCTGTGGTAAATGTTTGTTCAGTGTCCCCTGCCAGCTACAGTAATAACTCATATTCTTAGGGGATCACAGTGTCTCACTATTAAGACAAATGTTTTTGCTTTTTTTTTTTTTTCTTTTCTGAAATTTCATTATGTACAAAGTAATTTCCTCTCTGTAAGTTATTTATGCTGTTGCAAGCACTAAGGAAGGATCACAATTCATTCAAACATCAGGAGACAAAAAGAAAATCCATATAGAAAGCAATGTCTCTGAAGAACTGCCCTAGAGCAAACACAGCTTAACCTAGAAAATTAGTTTCTGTGGAGAAGCATGAAGAACAGAAAAACGACGAATAACCCGGGTGGACTTTCTCACTCACCAAAGTGTGTTGACCCTTGATGAGCCCGCTGCACCATTTTGCACAGTCAGGGAGTATGGATCCAGTCAGATTCTTACAGCCAGCTCTGCACTGAGTATAGAAAGCTCCTTATGGCACAAACTTGCTGTGTTGATTGCTTTGTGCATTTAAAATGCCTGCAACTGCATCTTGCATCTATATATCTTTAGAAGAGTTTGCTTTTTTTCCAGTGTTGTTTCAGTGATAGGGTACTTTGTCTAAAAGTTATAAGTTGTTTTATAAGTGAACTTGAACACTATTTTCTTACTGCACAAAAATATTGATTTTACACCTCCGTTTGCACTTAACTCCCAGCTAACCAGCAGGAAACCATGAAGCTTAGATTCATTAGTTCAAGTTTAAAAAAAATAAAAGCTGAGATGCAGTACTACTGGCCATTCACATTTTCCATGGGATTCTTATCTCACACAGCCTGCTGAGACATCATTTTACAAAGTAGTGATAGATAGCCTTGTCATACTGCTGAGGCTAACTGTTGCTTTTAATTCTAAAAACTGCAATGCTACAAGTTTACAATGGAAAAAAGAAAACAGATGTTAAATCTGCTGTAGTCTCTGGAGACAAAATTACAGCTCATTTCTGGTATTGTGAGTAGCTAGACTCAACATAATCACAGTCTCATTTTAACCCCAACATTAAATGGATTTCTCCTAGGCACTTCCCAGCTCATGGACTCACTACTATGTAGCAATGCATGTTAAACTGTACTCCAATTTATTGTTGGGCCAGCAAGTACTAGAAATGTGTATAAACATAAAGTGTGTTTGAACCACTGGAGGGTGGGCATGACTAAGTTATGTTCTAGCAGAGCCACAACCAATCTTTTTTAGGTTCTTGAACCCCTTTGAGTGTGGATTTTAACTTTTGTGCCTTAAAATTCCTTGATTATCTTGAGACTTATGATAGTTCTTTCTTTCAAAATCATCAAATTTTATCTTAGAGAAAGAAATTCTAGTGCTTATACCTTCAGAAAACATCTCAAAAACTTGACCATAAAAGCTCAGAAAACAGGGGAAAATTAAAATGACTTTTTTTTTCCCTTTTCTTCCCCCACCCCCCTGCTTTCTTTCTTTTTTTTTTTTTTTTTTTAATTTTATGATTTGCAAAGTGGTAAAGAGTCATAATTTCTGAAGATATGCAATTCATCCTTCACAAACTGCTGTAGCTTTATCGTGTGTTCCAGATGAGTAAAGACTACCTACTCTAAATGGAATTTAGGATTGCAAACCTAATAAAAATAATCCCATTTCTATTAAACTTTTTAAAAAACAAACTGAAATATGCCAACATCCTAAATTTAAGTTAAGTTTTCTGATGAATAATTTGTTCAGGAGAAGGCAGAGTCCTTGCACTAGATCCATTCTGATCTCTGGACCTTCTTCTCCCTAGTCTAGGTACCTTTATATGTACTTCCTTTGAGTAACTTACCCACAGAGTCTTACTCTTCTTTCTGTTGCTCCTCCTCTACCCTTCAGCCCAATTTCTTATAGTTTCTCTTGCTGTTTGATACTACCTGCCCTTAAAATTTATTAGGGAATGCCTGTATGGTCTTGGGACATAAAAGTTTGATTTCAACTTAAAATAGCAGGACTGCCAAATCTGCACAAGCCCTGTTATATAAAAATGGCAGAGCAGTAACAACGGTATAGTTGCTGGGACCAGGACTTCTCCTTATCTAATTCATACCCTGATAATTTTAAAATGCTTCCGTCATCCCATCCTACATTTATCCTCATGGTTAATGAGCCTGGGTATATCTGAGGTCAGACTGCCAACATCGTAAAATCCAGCCATCGTTCAGCTTTTCCCATATGGGAAACAAATACCACAATCTTTCACTGGAGGAAACTTTTTTGATTTCACTTGCAAATTCCCTCTCCTTACATTATTCCAGATAGTACTGCATGGATACTGCAGCACTTTTCCTCTTTTTACATACTGTGAAGTACTTGGCTAGGAATTCTCCATGCTCTAATGTGTTTGATCAAAAATTTAACTACCTCCTATAATTTAATTGTAAAATGAACACTTCCTCCTCCTCCAGATGATGTTTCTATGGAAACTGCTCATGGTATTGTTGCTACAGAATACAGGGATTTTATTAATGGGTCTTTCTATTACTTTTGAATTTAAAAAACAACTCTAGCTCAGAGTCTAGAGGCGTCCACATTTCTCATTTGTTGCAGAAAAATATATTCAGGTAATGAGGTATATAAAACAGGCTACAATAACAGAGTAAGAGAGCCTAAATTCTTTGCTCTGTAGAACTTAGGCTGAGAAGTGATAGTTGAGGTGGAAGTGGAGTTGCATTTTTCATTTAAAACTGTTCATGTAGAATGATACAAGATACCTGCTACGTGGTAGTACATCTGTGATTTCAGAAGTTGATTCTAGGCATCACTGATTAGAAACATTTTGAGTCCAGTGGGAGTCTCCTGAAAACCAATTACATGTGAGAAGCACCGTTAGCGTGAGGGAAGCATCAGCTTCTCATCTTTTTGATACACCTTCTTATCAACTAGCATGCTTAGCAACTCCTTTCTACAACTACCCGGACCACAAAGCAGATCCTATTTTATCATGCCAAATTATATCAATAGACATTGCGAGTAAATGGACTCAATCTTTTACACCATGTAGAACAAGAAGCTTTTTGATAACTGACCCATGATTTATCTCTGTTTCAGTCAGGAAAGACTTCTGGTGTTTGGTCTCCACCCGGGAAAAATCTAAAACAAAGTCTATGTCTATTCTACATAGCAGCATGGAAAGATCGGATTTATGCTGTGGTATTACAGACCATTCACAGTTAAAAAGTTGGAGAAGTCTCTTCCATTCAGTCTACTCACTGACTTTACGGTATAAAGCAAACTTTTCTACTCACCTAGAAAATACTTACCTGAGTATTACAAAAGGAGACTTCAGCTCTGGGTACTGCTCCTGTCGGAGGATGCCTGCAGAGTCAGGTGGCAAAGCCACAAACCATGTTTATGCTTAAACTCCAAGGTTTCATCTACAACTGTTAGGATTAAAGAAATATTTTCTAAAAGGAAGAATGTGCAAGGGCAGAAATTATACAATGCCCCTGATCTCCTTCAAATCCATGTAGACTTCTAGTTGGTAAGTCCTGGAGAAATGAGAAAACTCTGCATAAAACTGTTTTGTTGATATAATTTTACATTCAAAAGAGAAAGAGCAAGCCCTTATTCCAGAAGTTATGCTAGTACTCAAGGAAGAAAAATAACCATGTTATATATATTATATATATTATATTATATATTGTCATGCATACATGACAATTTTACTTCCTCTTCTGTTACTAAACGCAGAATGTCATCCATTTCTTTTGTGTTTTTGCTGTTAATTAGCAAGCCCATAATAAAGAAAACATGACTTAAAAGAAATCAACAGGAGGCAACGTTCTGATTACATATGAAGATGGCCTGGTATGTTGCTAAAGAAATCCCATTACAAGTTAGCCAGTTATATCTGGAGGTCTCAATTTGTTACTTTTGAATTTGTTACTAGGATTATATGACCCCTTTTCCTCTTGTTAATTAACTACTTAAGAATTTGCTGAACATCCTATGATCTTTGATGAAGCTCTTCACCGTGTCTTTCATCTGTTTACAGAGCTCCATTTAGTAATACTGGCAAGATAATGTCAGCTGAAGTCTTGATATTTGTGAGAATGACAGTCATCTTTGGCACTGGCTACTAATCATGAGAGCTTCTGCTGAAACATAAGGTTTTCCCACTTGGTAATCACATTTTTGGAGCTGTTGGGGAAAAGGTATTTAATGTTCTTTTTTTGATGCTAATATCTGAATTGCACCAGGTAACAAATGGCTCACAATGAAAGAATTCCCATAGTGCATTGTTATGATCAGTACAAATAACAAGTATCACTGAATTAAATGACATGGAAAGAATACCTTTTGATATCGCTACCTCTGTTCTTACCTACCAGTAAGTAAACCTTGCATTTTATAAGGACAGTGGAAGATAAAGATCTATAGCCTCCATATCACTTGCTGTGTATGACAAAGTGTTGCTTGACTATGCGTAAACCATGACCAAAAGTATTGCCAGATATCAGGAAGAATTTTATTTTTTTTTTTCCCCACTCTTACAGTGATTTTTTTTTTTTTTTTTTTTTTTTTGATCAGGCAGGTTTTTTTTTCAATTTTCCCTGCTGATTTTGAAATGAGGAGAGTTAGCAGCTCTTTGCCAGTTTCACAGACATTAACAATACGCTTGCTAGATGAAGTGTTCTGATAGCTTTCCCATGGCCTCCTGAATTTTACAGCTTTCAAGTCTGAAAAAAACCCACACCTGTCTGTAAAAGCTATTTCTATAACCACTGTTAGATGATGGAGGAGAACTAGGTTTTATAGCAAAGAGGGATCTAAGCTGATTTTCCCTGCTGCTGACTTCAGACACTCACCTTTACTTCAATAAAGCTCTACACTTTTTGCAATCCAGTTCCTTCCCTTGTAGGATGTAAAGACAGAACTTGCTTCACAGTCACAAGGTATTACCAGTCACTTGTTAAATTAAAAATTGTCAGAGTACATACCATGTCCTCCCTGTCCCTTGTCCAGCTATTACCATGCCTGATCCTCCACAGTGCTGGAAATGGCAGGATTGCATCCTCACGTGAGTCTGGAGAAGACAATTAACTGCAATCTCCACTGGATATTCTTTTGATAGTCTGCATTCCAGCTATGGAAACAAAGTGATTCTTTTCCGTGACCATTTACACAAAAAACAAGCCCACTACTAGTATGCGTGGAAGATAATATTCAGATCTGGGTAGTGAGATTTGATGGTTCTTAATTAATTGAGGAGGCTTTTGGAGTGCCAGCCTGCAGAACTTCTGTATTAGTTTGTTGTCACTGCCATTGTCTGAAGTTGTAATGTTGTAACTTAAAGACTGGCTGGATAAGAGCTTCTAAAGGCTATTTTACTTTAAAGAAAGGAAACAAAGATTTGCAACATTATATTTCCTTAGCTGGACAGTGGAGCTCAATCCATTCATTATTAATTCTGTAATCATTACCTAGAGCATTCTTCTCAAAAGAAAGCAAGGTTAGTGAGATTTATAACAGTTATAACATCTTTGAGAGAGATTTTATATCAACAAGGATTGTAATGCATGTAAACTATACTTTGATGAGAATGAGGATAGGGACTGTGCACAAACATGCAGAGCATAATACTTTGGTGTCCATTAGAAGCAGGGCTCCTAGCATCAGGCATAGCAATCTGTTGTCTTATCCATAAATATTTTGCAATATAAAATTCACACTTTTCTTTCAAAATTACTGCATAGTCTTTTTTAGAAAAGAAACTTACCCATGAAATTCCAGTATTAAAACACTAATACAGTTTTTACTTAAAGTCTTAAGACAAAGAAAGATCTTTATATCAGCTATATATCAAGTAGCTATCCCATTTTGTCTAAGGCATGGATGTTGCGACTTAGCTCTGCTGGCAACAACTACCATCAGAAGGCTGAGTCAATGTATAGCTTTGTAAAGAACAATTTATAAAAGCAAGTGCTTGTACTCTGCTTCTGATATTTTATTGATCAGCGTGGGTGTTCAAATGGTGATTTCCTGCTGCCAGCTCTGCGGAGTAATAACTTGTGAGCTCTTTAAATATTAAATATAGCTGGAAGACTTGTTTTCCACAAACAGGGGAATCCCATTGTTTAGACCCTTGCAAGGTTATTGTATTATGAATAATTGAAGAAACAGAACCAAAAGGTAAAGGCTCTAAGCAGCTCTTCCACAGCTCTGAGAAGAGCTGGCTAAGAACTAATGGAAAATCACCCAAAGTTTGGTGGTTCGTTTCATTAGCTTTTAAACACTGGTATTATTCTCATAAGCAAGTTGTAATTTGCAACAAACAAATCATGAAAGTTGATCTGGAAACATTCCACATATCAGTGTAATCAAGATTTCCAATAGTCTTTTTAGCTTTCTTGGCAGAAATCCTAGGAACAGAAATCAAACATCATAAAGGACAGGAGCATAAATGCTGGGAGACAAGCAAAGCAAGGTTTTGCAAGGACAGTAAAAGCTCCTCAGACAAAGCCAGCTCTTCTAACTAGATTAGAAATAAAGATGTACACATATTTTCTGATTACCTTATGGCTGTTGGCTACAAGATAGGCTGGTATTGAGTCTGTAATACCTGGTGCTTGTGCTCAGAAGCTCCACTATAAACAAGGATGTATTCACAATACTTCTGAATAAATTGATCCTGTATTTATCTGAAGATAAATAGGTTTATCTGAAGAAATATATTTTTCATACTTGGAGTTGTCAAACTGCTGAAAGAAACACACACAAGGTAAGTTGGTTGTACTGTGTGTAAAATGGCTGTAAAGCAGAGAGGAATGGCAAGCCGGACCTGGAAACAGTTTATTTATCAACACTAAAATGGCAGAAAATCCTCTTTTTCCTAAGCTAGAAGAGTTTTAAGAATCAAAACAGCACTAGGAAAGCAAACACTTTTGTTTAACTGTCATTAAGCTAAACAGATTAGACATAATTTCACTGTAAACACATAAGAAATGTGTTTCTTTTCTTCCAGTCAAGCTCTATTACTTACCAGAGAAAGAAAACAACATTGGCACACTAGCTGTTTCTTGAAAATAGAATCACATTAAGAACCATTGAAGAAGCATAACATCCATGCACTCACCTTCTTGAAGGAGCAAACAATCAGCTTGAAAATATTTTATTCATCCTGTTGCTGCTGAATTTTAAGAACAAGATGAACTGTAAACTAAACAGTACCACGCACATTAAAGTGATACAATTTACAGTTAGAAATTTATCACGCTGTTAATACCACACAGCTTAACAGTTCAGGAATAAGCACAATTCTAGAAGAAAAGATGGGGGTCTAATTTGCTTACTTTTTTTTTCCTTATAAAGTTTGCTGTTGACTTTACACACATAAATGAAGCATGATTACTGTTGTCACCTAAAGCAACACCTGAAAGTTTCAACTTTTTATTACTTTTAGAATTGGATCACGTAATCCCAATCTTCAGTGGAGAGTTTTGAGGGAAAATAAAGCTTCATCTGTAAAAATTAAATTACATTGCTCAGGTCACCTACACAAAACCTTCACATCTTTTCGACAAATGGATTCACTACTATAACTTGTCTTTAAACATTTAAGGAATGTTTACGTAATGTTGTAAAAATGAAAAAATTCCTGTAACGCTCACAGCAGGATATGAGAATTTCAACTGCATATAACTCTCATTAAAATTCAGCAAACTACAGAGGAATTGGAAAATCACAGAGAAGTTAAACAAATGAAAATCAAAACAGGCAAATAGCCTTTTTTTTTTTTTTTTTTTTAATTAAAGAAGGAAAGAAAGTGCTTTTGTACAAGACCATTCCTGTCCACAGTGGGATAAGAAGCAGCTCTGTCATTATTGGTCTATTGCTGTCCACTATCCTTGGTTGTCCTCTTTTTCTGGAATAATCTGAAATGATGGAGGGGAGAAATTAGTAGAATTTCACTCAGATTCAGCCATCTACCACTTCTACCTTTGTGGTCTTCTGTGTGCAGTCATTTTTTATTTGCAATTCATGGGTATTTTGGAGCAAAAATAGGCAGTTCAGTAGAGCAAACCTGCATCCTATGGAATATCCCTGCTCTGCACAGCAATTTGAATTTGATTCTCACTACATGTTCAAAGATGAAAGAAAGCAGATTGGCTACACTTACAGAGTACCTCTGTTTTTCTCTGGGCAGACCCCAGAGTATATCAGAGATTTGACAAATCTGGCTACGTTCACAGATAAATGTCCCCGGGCCATAAGAGCAAGTGAGCACTACCAAATGATTCTATTAATTTCAGTTAATACATTGAACTCATGCAAATGATTAGCTGCGATGCTGTGAGAGCTGTGGAGTAGCTCAGACAGGGAACAATTCTGTTTGAATAACAACTGCCTTCTTTTCATCTTAATCTCTGAAAAAATGATGAAGTAGACCCTGCAGGCAAGGGACCCATGAGCCTGATAGGATGCCATTAGCTAACTCTTTGCTTTAATGTTTAAAGAGCCAATGAATCTGTTGTTTTGTTTAGCTCTATGAACTGTTTTTTATGTAACAGCTGTTGGATATTGAGATTAATTTGTGGATTATTGTGTGTCCTCACAGCTTTGAGTATATTAACCTTTAGCAGTCTTTTACAGTTAATCTCAGCTGACAAGGAATATTATTCTAAAAATTCTGAGAAAATAAATTTTTTCCTCCTTTCTTTGTGGCATTTATCAGACACCAAATTAGAAAAGAGATATTTAAAGGTTGTTTTCTTGGAGTTACAAGCTTTTACTTTTAATTCATTCTACAAGTAGAGCTGATCAGGTTGTGACCAGCTTTGTTATTATCAGAAGATATTCTAGGGAATACAATTGTAAAAACAAAAGCCAAGTACTCACATACGCAGCCTAAATACTGGCTTTGCTGTTAGACCACCAATTACTGCACAAATCCTTTGTTCTGCACAATGATCCCCACCAGGAACAGAAATGAAATTCTTCTTGCCATGCAAAGCAAGGCAAAGCACAGCATATAATATCAAGTCACACCATCCATCACAGGAAGAGGAAAGATAAAAGCAAATCATTTCCTACTCTATAAATTCAATGGCTTCCTTTTGTCCACTGTTTTTATCAAAATATGTAGCATAGAAGGGAAAGGCTTCAAGAATGCTAGCTTCTTGCTTTGCTTTGTCTCTTTCGACACAGCACCTGAGCTATCGTAATTGCAGTGAGAGCAGGGTTGGTCTCTTCTCACTGGTGACAGGACAATGGGAAACAGCCTCAAGTTGCACCAGAGAAGGTTTAGGTTAGATATCAGGAAACACTTCTTTACAGAAAGGGTTTTTAAACACTGGAATAGGCTCTCCAGGGAGGTGGCTGAGTCACCATCCATGGATGTGTTTAAAAACTGCTTGGATGCGGTGCTCAGGGACATGATTTAGTGGTGGGTTTTTAAGAGTTAGGGTATCATGGTTAGTTTATGGTCAGACTTGATGATCTTTAAGGTCTTCGTCAACCAATTCTGTGATTCCATGATTCTAGCATCCATTTTTGTATAACTTCTGATACTGTTGCCTCAGAGTTTATAAACACACACTACTTGCGCATGATGTAGGTCTCAGCTGTTCCTCTGAATGGTACAGGTTTCTGGTATTCCTCAATAGGCAGTTTAGAGATAAAATGCTCCTGGAAGGACAACAAAATCTCATCAGGTTTCCCAGCACTGTGCTGCAGGGAACTCCTCATGTTAAATTTTGCTGTCAGGCCAAAGTTTTCATTTGTGTCTTATTTCTGTTACACTCATCTGCTGCACAGTAAAATAATCCTTGTCAAAAGACAACTTCATCATTTCTTTTCTGCCTAGCATTAATGTAACTGTTTCTACTAGATGCAATGTGTTTATACCTGAGAGTAGAAATATGTATTTAAAAATATATTTTCTGGCTTTGATACTGAAGACAGTAATACACTTCTATCAGGCTATTTGCCCCAAGCATTCTGGGTGATGATTTTCCACCAGACCCTTCATCCAGACACCACCCAGCTGGAGAGTGATGAACAACATCTGAACATTCCTTTCCAGAGAACACACTTCATTGCTTTCCCAGTTATTCTGTAGCTGACAATAATAAGACAAAGTTTGCATAAATATGAAGAATTCTACAAGAAAGACTTCTATCCCTTTATATCTTCATTTGAGGTCTGATTGGGTTTCATCATGAGCAATCCTCATTTTATTTGATTGTTCTGCCTATAAGCATAATTTTTCTTCAGTAAGACATTTCTACTGTATTTACTTCCTCTAAACTCTTTTCTTTTTCTGAAGAACTACAACAATTCAGCTTTCTCAAGTCAGTGAAACTAGTCTCTAAAATCAAGCCTCAAATATTTTTCTTCCAGTGCTATGCCAGCAGGTGTTTTCTAAATAGTGACCTTAGTACAAGTGTAATTACCTTTTTATAAGGAACGTGAAAGTTGATTGACATATAGTGCTATAGAAGGACAGAGAACTGCAGAACATAACCACCCAATGTCAGCTGATAGAGAACCAGACAAATTTCTTTCTATTTATTATGATAGTAACTGCAGTCCTGTCTTTTTTGATACTTGGTATTCTTATCACAAAAAAAAAAAAAAAAAAAAAAAAAAAAAAAAATTGCAGGAAGTTGTTTTCACCTGAAAATAATCCTGCAGAAGAAAAATAACCTATTTAAATATTTGTATTGTCCAATAGCCTTCTCTGCAACACCTCGGTAACAAAAAAGAAGCTCCTCATAGATATGTAAATTATGTGACATGCTTAGGTGAGAGAACATAAAGATGTGATTTATCCACAGCTTCTCCCTAGGAACTTTATGCACTTCATAAAGACAGAAACTACTATTTCAGACCTGAAAGGCAAGAGGAGATGAAGTGTTTAGTCCACAGTCTCATAATTCAATGATGGAAACATAAACAGACCTTAGGTCTTCTAGGAATGCTTTCCTCAAGAAGTAGCCAGAGGACTGAAGGCTGTGGTCCCCAGGTGCACTGACATGATTACCTTGGAATTACATCTTTAAGCTCTGCTTATACTTTGCTGTTTTCTGTAAATTTACTTTATTTAAAAATGCATTCTATTGTTTAGAGCTTTATAGATGGGTGCAAGTGATCATTAGCGTCTACTATACTGTATCTTTAAGTTATATTGAAAGTCTTGTAGGCATAGGTGAAAATGAACTTGACAAAGAAGTGCTGTCCGTGAAGCTGTCTAGAAATTCAGCCATGTACTATTTCCCATTTCCAACTTTACTCATCTACAAGCAAAGGACACCATGCTTATTTAAACATCCATAAGAGTCACCCAACCATTTATTTATCTGAAAGCAAAGAATGCAGGGAATAGCAGCCGGAAACTAGCACTCACAATGCCACCTCTCATTTTTCTGTTCTTTCCTTGGAATGATGCTTTCTGTTCCAGCTGCCTGACTGCAGTAGTTATGCCTTGAAATTATCCTTCAAACCAGAACAAATGAAGAAGTTTAACCTAATTGTAGAGGAAATCTACGTACCACTACAAACAGACCACACAGCTTGTCTAACAGCTGCAAAGTGTAGCTTCTAAATGTGCATAAAGGCTCGTGCTAAATGTGTGATAGGGCGTGACAGCATTGGGCACTATAAATTCAGAATGAAAACTCTAGTATACTTATACAAAAATCTGAAGGCAGCAAAACTTATCAAGAGCTGAACATCATTTAAAACACAGTTGCCATCATGATGTAGAGATAGCACACAGGGCTCTTGCATGTGACTGTATTCCAACAGCGCCGATGAACATTTCAAATCCTGCTCTCTACTCCATTAAACTCATTTTATACCCGTGGAATCCCATTATTGTAAATAATGAATTGTAAACAGACAAATGCATTTGGAAACAATGTATTGATGAAAATGAGTCTAAGTCATACAGTTAATAACATCATAAGTAAAACAACATCAAAGGAAAAGCAAGATTCTATTAAAGAGATTATTTTTTCATAATGGTCTCTATCGCAGTTGCACTTTGAGATCCCTTTTTACATGCTGTAGGCATAAAATAACAATCCCTGTCAGAAAAAGTACATGAGCAAGGAGAAAGGTTGAGGCAAATATTCATGAAAGTGAAGTGACCTGACTGAAAATGCACTGACCACAGATAGGAAAAGACTGTGACTCTCTCAGTATGATACCCAGATGTACACTTCTCCATCTTCAGACCTGGCCAACTCCCATGTGAATAGATGATGCCAAGTACTAAACCTTTCCTGCAATAGGAATCTGCTCTCTTCTGTAACTCAGATAGAGCTCATGCCTCCTCTAGCCTAAAGCTGATGCTGCCTAATATCTGGTAATAAATTCTCGCCAGTACAGTTCTCACAGCGTGTAAAGATGTTCCAAGAATTACAAAGACTTACTTGTATCTTGCTTGGATACCACCTCATCTACCAGGCCAAATCAGTGCAGTTTTCAGAGCTTCATGAGCACATCTGTCACAGAAGAGCAATGGCAATAGAAAATGAAGTGTACATGCGCAGCAAGCTTTCAAATGGAGAGATTTTAACGGCTGTTCTTCATTAGCAGCCTTTCAGTGTAATAGCACCAAAGCAATTAACTACTCATTCACAGTTAGAACACTCACAGGTGCAAAGTGCTGTATATATTTAAAAATTTGTGATAATCTAACAGAATCAGTAAAAATGCATAATTTTATTTGGCTATACCAGTATGTCTGGAATGTTCTAAAGTGCTGATGCTTTCGTCTGCATTAACAAACAAAATAATCACTCAATCAACAAAGCAGAACATGAAATATTCCAACACATAAATTAATAACACTTCTATAGGAGAGTATTGAGCAGGCTGCTAATGTATTTGGATTTATTTCAGAGTTATTCATTATGTCTGGGCAGACAACAGCAAACTACATTTAAACTGATTTTTATTTCACAAGCAGTAAAGTGTTATGGAAAAATAATAAAATGTGATCATTAGGCTAATATTGCAGGTAAGTTCCACAAATGCAATGAGCATTTGTAAAATATTTTCTTTTGGCAAGGTAATAATTTTTAAGTAACTCGAATGCTTGAAAGACAACTGAATAAAGTAACCAGGATGGGATTTAATTAATGCAAGGATCTTGGAGAAGAAGAAAAAGTCCTTGGATCACCACTGCTGGGGAGCAGAGCTAGGTAAGTGCAAGAGGGGAAGGTATTCACCACACAGAGACACTTGGGAACTTCACAGGGATTCACCAAAGGACAGGACAATATTAAAGCTATTTTTTCCTGTTTTCTCTTCCAGTCTGTTTCCACATTCCCTTTTGCCTTACAGCAATATTTCAGCAGTAAAAAAGGCAAAAATCCATGAGTTTGTCCTACACTTTCACTCAGGCTTACGATTTGTCTTTTTTGCACTACATTTTTAAATTCTACATTCCCTCTACTCTTTTAAATATGTAATTTATGTATGATTTGGTATCTCCATAATACATCTATACTTTTCTCCAGCTGATCTCTCTACCATATACAAGTCAAACAAGAATATAAATCTGAGAGAGAACAAGGATCCACTATGTCTTGGAGATTTCCTGCATTTGAGATGAAGATAAAGGCAATAATGTAATATTTTGGCTTGGGTTGTTTCTTAAAGATGGAGAAGTAAAACTCCCTACAAAGGTACAAGAGGTACAAGGAAGTTTCTTCAAGCTTCAGACACCAGAGACTAAAATACTTTCCAAGCAGCACTAGAAGATGTTCCTAAAAGTGGGTCTTGCTTTAATAATACACCACGTCCACAGAGATGTTACTTTCCAGAATATCCCCTTCGGATATAACAGATCTGAATTTTCTCTTCTTCACAGAAGTAAAAACAAACAAACAGATTTTTTATAATGCCTGAAGATTTATTATGCCTGGTATGGAAAAAGGCAGTCGCTTTTGATTTATTAGCCAGAAATGGGGCAATAATTACTAGTGTTTCCTTAGGAGGATGTTGATTTCTTTAATAAGAAAGTCATCAAGGATTTGCTACATTTTTCTGTAAAGTCTACATTTTGAAGTAACACTTTCCTTTATCTGCACTCTAGATAAATAATCCAGTGCAAGCGTCATTTGCCTCAAGAGAGTCTATTCAAAATGTTTGAAACGCTATAGAACTAATGGTTGTATTTCCTTAATTTTTATGATGAATGTCACTCTTCTAACAGATAACAAAAACACCTAAAGACAGGTTCCTTTAATAAGAAAAAGCTCTGACTAACCTTAGAGCCGCAAGAAGGTTAATACAGGAAGATGCAGATGCCCCAGGTCCCCAGACTTCTAATTTCGTTGTTGGTTTTTTTGTTTGTTTTTAAGTTTAAGGTTAGAAGAAATGACTGTATGAACAGCTATTTTATATTCAAACTTCACAAGTAAAGGAGGCAATGCTTGAGATTCTAAAGGTAGAAACATTTTGGATGAAATATACAGTGAGCAATTGCAGTGCCATGGATGGTAAGGATGGCGGTAAGGTAAAGCAGTGACGCTCCTGAAGAAGATGAAGAAAGGACAGGAGATGCAACAGGTTTCTGCTGAGGGAGCAAGACTACATGCACTTAACAGTTGTCACAGAGAAGGCTGCACTGCATTTTTATATTAGTGTTCACAAAATTTATGGCATGCTTCACTCAGTTGATGTTAGCAGATGGGTGGGAATGAAGGCTGGAACAGTTGAAGAGCATAATAAAGAATGGATAAATTGACTGTACTCAAGTCAGTGGGGCATGCTGAGATGACCCTGAAGCCAAAGAAATCATTTATTAATTACTGTACTCAAGAAGTCACAGGAAGGTCATGAGAGGCAAGCACTGTGCTTCTGCTAATATGGAAAAGATCCAGAACATTAACATATAATCCAGTTTTATACACTGGAATGCATCAGAGCAAATGCTGTATGATCAATTTGTATGTACAAAGAGGAAAGGAAGGTGATCCAATGGATGTAGCATTTTCACGTATATTGAAAATGATTGATAAGAACATCATGGTTAATTATTCACCATGGTTATTATAGACAAAAGTATGAATAGCTGGGAAAAAATCAGAAGCTAAACTGGAAGTCAGAGCTACTTTCTACTTCACAACAAGGACAGTGAAGTACCACAAATGCCTGAAAAGGTTAAAAACACAAAACTGAAGACTTACAGTAGCATGTTGGGTAAATAAGTACTAAAGAACATTTAAAAATGACTTCTCACAGCAATAAAATGAAATAACAGAATGACTTATCTTCCAGCTCTGCATTTCTCAGATTACGTATCATGTATTTTAAGTATTTTGCTTACAATCTCCAATACATCTCTATTTTTCTTTCAGATTTTCATATACTGGTTTCAAAAGGCAATATCAGATACCTATCATAATTCCTGCTAGCTCAGAGTTTCCATGAAGACCTTCAAGATGTACAACTACTCCCATAAGATCTCAGCTCATCTTGTGATTAGGCAGCTTAATATTTATTTGCCATGGTACTCCTAGAAAAATGTCAATTTGAAAATTAGACCTAAACACATCAGATTGTCCATGGACAGGCTTATTCTTCTATTCCAGGAGATTATAAAACGGTATTGTTTAAAATATTGTTTTTTAAGAGAGAGTATTTTTGTAGCAGGTGTGGATGAATTAATTGTGTGTTTTTTGACAACAAGATAACATGGGAGATTGATTTATTGTGTTTTTTTTTTTTTTTTTAAATAACATGCCATTCCTTAAGGAACAATAGCCCTATTTAATTCTGTAAATGTGTTTAACCCTATCATTTTTTTTTTTTTCCCAGAAAAGGACTGGAGACAAGATATCTTCAGTTGTTTCTTCCCCCACTGAGCTTCATCCATGCTCACCACCTCCTGGGCCCCATTCAGGACAAATTCTCTTTGTTGATTGAAATTAAATGGAAAGAATATATGACTTTTGGAAAGGAATTGTTGAAGAGAGATGCATTTTTCTCATGTCTTTAAGATTATTTTTTAAAAAGTGTTTTAGCTATTTTACAAAAGTAGGGCTGCTCTAGCAAAATGTAGGTATCTGGGAAGCATCATGCAAACACAGAGGAAGATGCTGTCTGCTACTAAAATGTAGCTTTTAATTCACCAGCTTTCATAACACTCAAATGATGCTGAAGGGCTGCTGAACTAATCAATTTCTGCCTGTAGCAGTCTCAGAGGAACAGCTGCAGAGATAGATCGAACATTACAGAGATCACAGGTGTTGGGATTCTAAGTCAATCATCTGTGCAAGTCAAACAGTTAAGGGCAGCGTCTCGCATAACACCCTCTCAGACAGTGTGAAAACAGGCTTACCACAGTCATTTTAGCCATTACTTACATTACCAACCTACAATTTCTAGAAGTCTTATCTGCAGAGCCAGAGTGTAATGGTAACAAACCTCTAAAAAAAAAAATAATCAATTAGGTTAGATCCCTAAGCTGTGTAGGAAAGCAGCAATTATAGGAACAGGAATCATTCTTACTTTTCATAAGATTTCCCTTCTTTTTTTTTCTTTTTTCTTTTTTTTTTTTTTTAATTTTCAACCTTGAAAAAAAATCACTGCATAAACAGTGTTTTATTTCTATCGCAAAGCTGTAAAAACAACATGTCAAGTGAAAGCTCAATGGCACGATATTCATGGTATGTCACACAGAAACGCAAATGACCTCTTTTGCATTCATAATCAGTGAACATCTCATGTTAAATGATGAAATCTGTAAAGAAATTATGATTTCTCTTTTTACTCAAAATGAAATAGCAGAAAAAAAATAAATTACCACACACCTCAAATTATTCTGTTTGGTTCAGAGGAAGAAATTAGCCAGGATAGCAAATTCTGCATCTTTTGTATGTGTTACAATTGGCTACAGCTGGAAAGATTATCATAATGAAAAGGAGAGAAAAAACAAACAGGGAAGGAATACTCACCTGCATCCAAAGATCTAGGTTGGTAAGAATGACTCCACAGAGGAGGGATCTCCAAGAAATCTTTCCCCAGTGGCAGTCAGCCCTTAAATGGGGTCTAGGAGAGGTGCAGCCAGGCTCCACCCCTTCTTGTCACACAGGTGAATTGCCTTCATCTGTGCTCCCAGGGCTGACTCAGTCCTTTCCTCAGGTGATCAGGTAATGACTCAACAGTTCCCATACAGTATGTTATTCTGCAAAATAATTTGTACTATTTATAAATTAAAAGAAGAATAAGGACTTGTATAAAGTGATCTAGAATACCTTTTGGAGCAAGCCAGTAATAATCAAAATGTGACACACAAACACTTGCAAAGTGATTGGACCCTGCCAAGATCAAAATGCTCTGTTGTCCTATTGTCTTCTGTAGTGCAGAGGAGATTTGAGCCATTACAAAAAAGGCATGGCAAATCCTTGTATGTTACCTTGACCTCACTACATATGTCTGGACAAAGTGAAGAAACACTAAGTGACGTTCTAAGCAACTCACTTTAAAAAATAGCAGAAATGGTGTAATTTTTCCTGAGGCTATAGAAGACGACAGCAAAATTTTGAATGCCACTTCTCCTGTTAACAATTTGATCATAGAATGGTCTGGGTTGCAAAGGACCATAATGATCATCTAGTTTCAACCCCCCTGCTATGTGCAGGGTCGCCAACCACCAGAACAGGCTGCCCAGAGCCACATCCAGCCTGACCTTGAACGCCTCCAGGGATGGGGCATTCAACTGATGTTATGTTCACAAGCAATACAAGTAGATAAAGCGTTACTCTTGTTCCAGATTATGAACAACTATCAAAAAATCCTTTTCGTGTAAAGAGGATATATCATGTCATTTCACAAAACTGGCAGTGACTGGGCCTAGTCTGATTAGAAGTTCTGATATGACTAAAATCCTATTCATTTTGGTGCAGTCATGATTTTATCCAGCTGTACACAACAGTTGACTGATAGGGAAGCTGTATGCATCCTAAGAAAAAGGAACTATAAAGCAATCATTCATGGCTTTGTTTGAAGTCCAGAGAGATATCCAGATGTAAGGGATATCTGTGAGTGTAGAGAAATGCATGCTGCAAGCCAGTCAGGGCTTTCCTAATTGAATATGAGTCTCATGAAACTGAGATGATAAATAACATAAATAAAGGAAATGATGCTAAGGCTGTAAAAAGCAAATAAGCCAGAAAAGCGCTGCACTCACAGAAAATGCAGTATGAAGAAATATGTTGATATGTTGCTTTCTGACAGTGTTACAAAAGCTTTAGCCAAAAGGAACTTGCCTGCATAATCCTGAATTTGAACTCTATTTTTTGTTAGAAATGAGGATTTTCTCTCCTTTGTTTTGAGACACAAGTGCTCAGCAGCTGTCCTTCTCCTTTTGCTATGCTAGAGGAAGTCCTTGGGCAGCTACACTGAGACAGACTGGAGGACAAATCCACATGAAAAAGAATTATTCTCTGAACATATTTTTTTCATGAATCTCAAGACAACAAGGTAGAGCATACAGCTGTGCTAGAGAGCCTAAAAGAGGTATAAACGAAGGGCCATCTGCCTCACTGATACTACAGTAGATGTTATTTGTAGTATTCACATGACTCATTAAAAAAAGACAAAGTAGAGATTATACTAGGTTAGATAAGTGGAATGCAATTGTTGGTGACAGTTTTACTCAGTCCACCTAATAACATTCACCTCACCACATTATGATCTAGAGCAAACGGAGTTGGCTCAAATATAAATAAATAAAATCTAGTTAATCTATTTTTAATGCTCAGATAATTTTTCAAAATACCCACGCTGGGAAGATCTGAGGTCTTTTGTTCCCAAAGGCTTGTTTGTTTTTCACGGAAACAGAGAAAGTGGAGCGCTAGGGTCACGATTCCTCATACCCTATACCTCCTCATATCTCAATTCCTCATACCTTCCTTGAGGAAAGATGATACGGGTTGTACAACAAAACCAGATTTCCATACATACTGTAAGCTTACTGCAAGAACAAAACTGTCAAAACCACAGATGAGGATCAGAGTTTGCACGCTTTCAGAAACACTGTATGATGTAAAATCACAGTAAATGACTGCTGGACAGTGAACTGTTGAAAATACTGTGTAATTATACCTGATGAGAAGTTGTACTTATCTTACAGTGCTGTTTGAATTAGCAGTGGCAGATTGCTGTGACAAGTCCATTGTCTGTTTCTACTGCGAAGTGGAAATTCATCCAATGTCTGAAAGATTAAAAAAAAAAACAAAATAAAAATGTGAATAACTGGGAAGAAAAAATATATACATAAAAGAAAAAAAGCTAGAAAGTTTGGCTGATATGATTTGACAGTGATTTTTCTATATGACCCAATTCTTTAATTTAAAAAAATCAGAAGAACTCCATCTAAACTTTCCCTCTAAAAATATCTAGATTAAGATTTTTCATTCATATGTTCAGTAAAATCTCAATTTTGCTTCATTAGCGAAATATTATAGCAAACCATCCACTATATTTTCATGTTCAGATTCACAATAAACTAATCAGCTGAAATACAGTAGCTCTCCAAAGAGAAGATTGATCTCATGACCTTATAAAATTGTATCTGAGCTAATTGTGTAGGCTCCTTTCAGAGTCAGGAGAGTAGGATTCACCTGCTGTTTTAAATAGCTATCCCAAGACAAGATGAAGTGCACCTCAAACACACCTGTTTGTTTCCACTGACTAACATGAACTTAGACAACCTGCTTAGACAGAGACCGCTCTGATACAGATACCTAAATTTAGAGTAGTAAATCCTATCCAACATTCACTCTCAACCCACGGTTACCCACTGGGGTAACCTGGCACAATAAAAGATAGATAAGCAACATTACTTAACAGTTTGTGTGTCAATCCCACATATGAATGATTACCAAAGTTCAACTGACATTGACAGCTTCACTTGCTGAGCTGCAATAATTTGCTGGTGAGAGTGAGCTGCTAATCATACAGTATCTTCCAGCTCATTCATTATGCAGAAAGACTGGGAGAAACAAATTAATATATATATATTTTTTAACATCATCAAGGGCTTGGAACGAGAAATAGTGGTCTACTAGCCATAAAATAATCAACATTTCAAGGCACAACATTATCCCTTTTTTTTTTTTTTTTTTTTCCCCAATCATATTTGAGCTAGCTCCAGCTATCCAAACTCTTCTTAATTTTTTTCTCTCGGATACGTGAATGTATAATCAATGAACATTAAGATGTTATAATTATGAAATAAACAAGAGAGTTAGGCAATGCAGGTTATAATAACAAAAGGAGAATGGATAGGATGCTTACCCATATCCTGGGCTCACTTATGAAACTCCAGCAGAGTAGATCTCCAAAAGAGATCCTTCCCTACTGGTAGTCAGCTCTTAAATGGGTCTAGGAGAGGTGCAGCCAGGCTCCACCCCTTCCTGCAGCACAGGTGAATTGCTTTCACCTATGCTCCGTGGCTGACTCATTGCTCGCCTCAGGTGATCAATCAGAGGTTCAGGCCATGTCTCAGCAGTTCCCATACAGTGAACAAAGAAGATCAGATACCAGACTGACATTGATTATTGCAGAAAAGCCGATGTTGGATTCCCAGCCCTGCGTAGGTTATTGTATGTTCAATTTGTTTTCATCTCTCTGTGTCTCTGTAGAGTTTTTCTTCTGGAATTTGGCAGCTATCTTACCATAACAGCTTTTAAAATATTCTGTTCTTCATGTTGCAGTCTTGTATATACAAAATGAGTGGCATTCAGAATGAACTTATTTCTCCTCAGAAGGTATATAAGCCACAGTGAATACAAAAACAGCCACTTATCTTCTAAATACTAATTTGCTCTGTGATACGAGAAATATGTTGCAAGTAGTGGCTTTGCCTGCCACTGCAACAGCTGGACTTACTGTTGCCTATGGATGTCTTTCATGGCAGTAGGGAATGCTTAATTTAGAGGAAAGCTAATATGCAGAAAGTATGCACAGCCTAGTCTTACAATACCTTTCAAATCACTATTCTTTTTTTTCTTATGAATTCTCAACTCTCCTTTCAATACCTTTTTTACACTTACATACTTATCTTTCTGCTGAATTCATCCAAAAATTGTGCAACTGAATGGATAAAGATATAGTATCTTGTAATCTATATACATACATGTATACCTCTATTAATGTCCTCAAATACAAGTACATAAGTGGGAAGTCTGCATCTAAACACAATCTGATGTAAATGAATGACGGCCTTTCATAGCACTTTCTTTAATAACTTTTTCTGAACCAGAATTTCAGATGGCAGACTAAAGCAGGACTACCATAAAATGCTGAAGTTGAGAGGTCTTATGAGCTATACCAATTTAAGTCTGAAGGGTACATAGAGCTTTTTTACCTGAAAAAGCCTGAAGAGCCTTCAAGATTCATACTGAAACAAGTGGTTATAAACCCAGCCAATGTAGGCTTACTTGTTTAGGATATTCACAGCGAGGCACCTAACTACTAGAACCACTTAACACTTCTGCAGCTTACCAGCTTTCAGGAGATGCATTTGGAGAAAGTGCTTTTTCTGTCTGGTTTAATGAGCAAAGCCTGTGGAGATCACTGAAGTTGTACTTCCCGCATGGGTTTGGAATTGCTGAAGTAGGTTTATTGAAGTGAGCATAAATGTAGCCTAGCTGGACGGAGGGAAATTGGTATGGTGTAAAAAGACTGTAACGTGAACCTACTTTGCAGGATTTTTTTCAGACTGGTGGAAATGGCCTAGAGCAAGGAGGGGAAGGAGGAGGGAGAAAAGTTTACATGGCAGCATAAAATCTGTTTAAGTGTCTAATAGTAATGTGGGCGGGACAGTGAGTCAGCACACCTCAGCTGTGGCTATTCAGTAGCTCTGAGGCAGGATGGTGTTCCCTTCTGCTGCTAGAAGACTGCTAGAACACCAAGCACTGATGAAAAGGGGACTGCGGTCCTCTAAGACCTCTGTATCCTCTCTTTGTGTCTCTTCAGGGGGAGAATGAACTGTGGTGGGCATCTTCAGAAAATATTCAGTTTGTGAAAGCTCAAGTTCATTTAGCCTTGCCTAACACAGTAAGGAAAAAATCCCAGTTTACAGCTTTTTTTTTTTTTTTTTTTTTTTTAAGTTAGCATCTGTTTAAAGAGTTCCAGGATAAATTTTCCAGAGTAGCCCTGAGGCAAACTGCTTGCTTCAGAGAATAAGATGGAAAGTTCAGCAACATTTGCACAAAATCTGATTCCCCTGGGAACACCTCACACCTCCTCTGACATGTAAGTAAAATGAGTTTGTTCCACCAAATCTCCATCCCTGCTCGTCGCTTTGTGCAATTGTGCTGTCCTCCCACCAGCCCTGCTGCTCTCTCTTGGGGAAAGCTGTCTGTCAAAGAAAAGCACAAAAAGGATGTGATAAAGCTAAAATTCCCTAGGTTTCTGAAAGTGGTCTTCTGTTGCAAGCAATACAAAAAGAAACAAAGGAATATAACTGCAAAACCTTTTGTAAAGCTTCTATTAAAGAACAAAGTTCATTACTTTTCATATGGATGCCACAAGTTATATCTTTAGCTGACTCAGATTAAAGTAGAGGAGATTAAGGACTGAAGATAAATTAACAGAGAAAATAACATTTTCTAATATCAGATACCAACTCAACAAATTTATGTGAATACATCCTGACTGAAAAACACAAACAAGAATCTAATTTAAATTGGATTCAAGAGCTCTACAAGCTCGTACCTCTCTTGCTACAACAGCCAGAAATATTTTCAAATATCATTTGTCAGAAAAATTAAGGTGGATAGTGCAAGAGACATAACTCTTTTTGAAAATACTGCTATTGAACTCCAAAATCTTCTGATTTACACCCAAAACCGTGTACACCAGTTTAGTTTAATACTGAGATGTCCAGACTTACAGATAATTTTAGGAAAATAAGAAGTTTTGAAAATGCTTCTCCTGCTCTCCCAGGGCCTTCATGGAGATGAGCTTTTTTACCTCATAGGCAACTATGAAGTTCAATTACAATGAAAATTTCTGTGCTAATGGTACTCCTCCTCCATGTATCTTTGTTAACAGAGTATTAGTGAGCTGCAATTTATGTTACCAAGATCTTCAGGCAAATTGTCTTTTATTAAGTAATTTTAAAATACTGAAAGTATTTTAAAGTTTTCATAATAAAGCATCTCACACTGTTTTATAGCAGAAGCCAGCTAATTAGAAGCATTACACTTCAATTGTCCTAAGTTGGATGTTAAGTATTTTAGTGTTATACATCAGTAATAGCAAGCAGGGCTCATATCTATATCTGAGCAACACGTAGACAAATGAAGGCATACTGTCTTTGTACAAATACACCAACTTGATAGATTCAGCCCTGTTACTCATATTTATGATGTACTCAGTCCATATGTGAATAATATCGCAGTGAATTCTTGGGAGAAAGTACTTGTTTATCAGCATTGAAGCAGTTGCAGCAGAGGAGAGGCAACAAAAAAAAAGTATTTGAGTGTGATTAAACCATTGCTACTGATGACAATGAGTGGAAAACAGGGAGTACAGTGGAAACATTTAAATGAAATATTAGGTAACTTACATTAAATGTTCGGTAAGGACTCACTGAGAACAAAGTATAGTGGCTGACATACACACCATCCGGCTTTAATTGTTCCCAAGAGATGACAAAATTGCTTTTCAGATTAAAGATCCACTGCCTTCAGCATCTCAGACTGAGGACTTCATTACTGAGCAGGGCTTCACCTGAGACAAGAGATTGTTGAACACTGCAATTATGTTAAAAATAAATGAAACTAAATGCCTAGAAACAATGATAAGGAGTGAAATTTTGAACGTGCTGCCTGCAGAAAATGTAATAAGCAAAGCCACGATAAACTAAGGAACTCAACAGCATCATCCTTTCACTGCTCTCCAACCAGCTAGAAAATGCAGAGCCTTATGACTTACTGCAAAGATAATTAAAGAAGCGACCTATGAAAATGCCTCTCAAAGAAGGCCTCATTCTGTCCTCTCCTCCTTTGGGAAGAATGGGCTCACATGTGGGAAAATGTCCTAGTTTGCAAGGAGGGCACAGAGGTGTTGGCCTTGCAATCAGTGCATGCCCTTCAGAGCAGCAGACATATTTGAAAGAAAATTCTCACAGAGCCTATTTGCTCCTCAGTTTCAAAGCACCTGGGAAATACCTGTATTTGAAGGCTGCAAATTAGGGCTGTAGAAAATGCAGTCAGTGCAATTGTTTCTGAGTTTCCATTTGCCTGACCAATAGCTCTAAATCTGCAGAGCTGTACCAAAGCATGCCAATACTTTTCCAGCTTTAAGGTAAGACTGATTGCCTTTAAAAAGAATCCAGTAATTTTACTGAGTTTTCAGCTTAGTAGAAGACTTCTGTGGGTTTTCAGTGAGTTCCTATAATTCACAAAACACTCCACAATCAATCCAGTCTTTCTATCTGGATTATCCCCAAACCATAGAATAGCAATACTTTGAACACATTTTCTATTTATGAGTTGAGAGTTTAGTGACACTTCACCTTGCAGGAACTATGGTTAAGCTTCTAAAAATTAGTCACATGATAAAAGGAATTTTCCCTGCTTAAAGTTTTCATATACAATAATTTTCTTGTTCAGTATTTTTGCTTAAGTTCTTCAGCAATAGAATTTAACCACATATATTTCTACAACAGAAAAGTTTACTATCTATTGACTGACCCCTAGTGGAAACAAGGTAAAAGCTGGAATAATTTTTGATTGGCATTGAATATTACATTAAAAGGAATATGTGGCTTTGAAGGGCTAAAACTGTATTTAATCTACATTATAAAAAATTACAAAACAAATCTGGGTATATCTCAAAGTATATCCAAGAGCATTATTGATATGGCAGGCTGAAACCAGACCCTGGAACAACAGCAGTTTATTGCAATTATTATGATGCTGCACACTGAGATATCAGCTCATAAGTTCATTCAAACTAAGTAACTCATTTTAAAATGGCAGTGCTGGGTGTGGGGCATATCAGGGTGTGGTTGGCCCTTTGGGCTGCCAGGGTAAAATGAGGATTTGTATTCAACTTGCCAAATGTTCATCTTTTGCATCAGCTTCGTACATACACAGATGCCACCTTCCCCCTTGCTCCATTTTGACACCGTTATTGGATAGACGTCAGTTCCTAATGAGACTGATGTTGAGGAATCATTGAAAAGTAATCTTTTCTTCACTGTGTTATCAAACCCCACCTCTTTTGTAATAATCATTTGTTGGTACACATAGGAATAAGGGGTGTATGTACGTTTATGATATGTCAATTTCTGTCATTTATCTGGAACCCAGAAGTAATTGAAAACTTGTTCAACAGCAAGAATGCTGACCATATTTCTTCATTACTTATACATCTTCCCCATATTCTCTCGTCTGATTACTAACAAAATTTCACCTCCTCTCCCTTGATGCAGTTGGATTTCAGATGATACATCTTTGCAATTAAGTCTTTAGTTCTATGGCATATGGCTGTTGATGGTTTTGAATGAAGAGAACATAGGAGCATCTGGACTGCTTTGATTAAAAAATATATTGAATATAAAATAAGCCAAAACACTTCTCTTACAGTCAAATCTCTCCGTTTGTAGAGAAAGTATTGATGGGTAATTTTTAAAGCTGCTCCATTTGAAAAAAATTGGACTTGTTATCTACTCATCTCAGCTAGACCTCTCGTTTCATTATTTGCCATCTTTTTGAAGCTTGGAGAAGCAATATTACTCTACTGTGTGATGGGACTGGAAGAAAGCCAGGGAGTCTCTGTACTAGAAACTGTTTGGACTAACAGGGCAAGCTTGTCACATGTAAACATTTGACTTGAAAGAACTATTCTAGCTTCATATACATGCAGTCCCCGGTATTATTATTCAGCATTCTAGAATGTACAACACCTTGAAGTTCCGCTGTATTTATTTCTCTGCTCTTACCTTTCAAAATGGCAGCCTCAAATATTTCTCATCCTTGTTCTTCACATACACCCTCTCAAAAATATCTTACTCCCTAAACTAAATTGCATCCTCCCTTGCCTTTTGCTTACCAGGCGCACTCTCTCTGATATATCCAAACAACCTCTTCATAATTACTGTAATCTTCACTTCTTTACCCCAGCTCCCACTACTATATTTTCACAGTTACATAATTCCTTGATTAATACAAAAGACAGAACAAGATCATTGCAGAAAAAAAGCACTGAGTGGAAGTGGTATTTAATAATTATATTTCATTAGGCTTTTCAAATGCATTTGTTTAGGGTATTAAATGAAGATCATAAAATGAGGATACTTCACACTTCACTTGGGTGATTATTTGTTTTGTGTATTTTTCTTCATTCTTTTTTGATCACTCGTACTTTGGAGATGTAGTAAAAAAAGCTAATCTGGTAGATTTTAAGGGAAACTTTTTGCAAATGACAGCAATAGAGAAATATATAACAGCTCATTCACTGAGAATCTTTCAATTATGCAAATCATGCCCTACACCAGAGTCATTGACAAATGTATATAGATACGTATTTATACACACACAAAAAATGTGAGGAGAATAAACTGTTTTGTTGGTTTAACTAAAGAAATATTATAACTGTTCCTGCAATGTTAATCATATTTATGAGTGTTCCTCTACTTTTTTAAAATTGTTTTTAATTTTTTTTTTATCAGCCATCCTTTTCATTGGCAATAACAAGAAACTATAGCCGTAAAACTATATTTTCCCCATTTCTAATAAAGATTTAAATGATATAAGAGGAAGAAAAGTACTAATTTAATCCTGCTTGGACTGTGATGTTTTGTATGATGCCATTTCATTACATGGATTATTCTCAAAATATATAAAACCATGAAAATGAACATTCATTTTAATAGACTTTTCTGTACGTTCTTAGATTCAGGTCTTTCACCATATTAGAGTTGCAGGCATTTATCTCTATTCTTTCTGCCCTTGCTGTAATTATTATTCCTTTCTCTACCTACCATTCTGATCTCCTAGTTGTTTTCCATTCTTCATACTGCAGCAACAAGTCAGATTTCAGATTGTTGAATACCTTAGACTCCTAAAGGCTTAAGTGAATGTTAAACATTTACCTGTTACATTTGGAAAAATAAAAGAAGAGGTTATGTCATCACCAGGATCAATATCTTAGGAATATCTTAGGAGTTAATAGTTTTAAATTTCTGATTATTTCATAGAAAGTGGTTACAGAACTTCAGCTCTCTCATAAGTACTTTGGAAGTAAAGCGCTACCTCACAAAATTCACCCTAAAAACACCCTAAAATTTTTTTCTGTGAAAAGGAAAGAGCACTGGCCACCAACAAGCAAGCTATTTCCAAGCCATTTTGCATGGATCATCCTTTCCTTCTTCATTCAGTAACAATGACCAGATGCATCTTGGGAGTTAGGCAAAAACCCTTTGAAAGCAGAGCCAAGAGGGTCTCCAGAAACAGAGCAGTAGCCTGCTGTTCTAGCAAAAACTTGCATTTGGACTTGATAATCAAGATGCTTTCTTTAGTCTTGAAATAATTATGACAGCAACAAGAGCACAAGAGAAGAAGCCCACAGCTTTAACAGCAGAACTGCAGTTTGGGGTATGGAGTCACATAGGGATTTTAAGTTTGCAAAGTAATAGAAGCTGAAAACCTTCCAGGCTAAGTGATTTCTCACAGTACTTGTAGAAATTAAATGACAAACCTAGCTATGAACAATATACAGAATGGAAAATTTATACAGTGATTTACTGTAGCCTTTTTAGAGACTGTAGTTATTCTTCCAGTGAATTTTCTCAGATAAATCACATCATATTAAAATATTTGCATAATTTAGGGCAATTCTCTCCTCCTATTTCCTTCCAGATAATTCTTCATAGCTTTCTAAAAATACTTTGCAAGTATATACACAATTCTGATTTCACTAGTAGTGTGCATCATGTGATCAGGAAGATGATGATAAAATTAGTCATTTAAGAACTTAGCAGCTAATACTTGCATTTTTTCCTCTCTTCTAGACTACCAAAGACTGGCTGACTTTAGGAAGATCTCATCAACGCTTTGCAAACTCATTTTCACCTTGCTTCTGTGAACTACATGTATTTTATATACATCTACAATATGAGCTACTGTTTCATACAAATGAGTAACTTAAGCCTGTGATTTAATACTGCTGCCAGTTTTGCCTTTCTCAAACCTGCTTCCCCCTCTAACTTCCCCTGCCTATGCATAAAATCAACGTTACTCTTGGGAAATTTCTTTTTGGATCAGAACATTCTTGCAATTTGTCACTGGGTTACTGGAGTCTCAATCTGGGCCTGTTCAAGATTTTAAAACTAGTTTTTCTTCTTTTCTAATCCATGTAAAACATTTCTGACATCTACATGATATTTTGAAAGATTACATGGACAATTTTGCTTCAGTTCGGTTACTGGAGGTGAACACAGAAATATGCACGCACTGGAAGTCTATGCTAGTCTACTTAGAGTGCAATCAGTACAACATCAAATCCATAGACCTTTCTGTATGAGTGAGATTTCCTGTAATCTGATTGTGTCCAATTAAAAAAAAAAAATCCACTGAAATAAGGAGTACTGATTTTAGAGAAGCAGGAGATGTTAGAATTGTTGTATTCCACTAAAATTTTTTCTCTTCCTCCTCCTCATTTTTCTCTTTATTTTCTGTCTTTTTATTTATTTATTTGAATTTATTTAAATTCCTAGTCCTAGAGCTTTGTATGGACAACTTACTCATTCTTCATAGAATACCTGGTCTCCAATTCTGCACGACTGAAAACCCAAGGGATTTTTAGCTGCAAGATTACTGAAAAAAAAAAAAAAAAAAAGATGATCTCTAGAGAACAGTCTTATAGTCTTGTGAAATGTTGTAAAGACTGTGGACAATTTTAAGCTAGTACTTTTTCAAAAAATAATAACAATAATAAAAATATTACTTTTTCAAACAATAATGGTGAATAGCAGTCCTTCTAGAACCATTTGGGTTTGTTAATATGAATTCTTATTTTCTGCTGACAGAAAGCAGAAGTTATTGCTGGAACTAAGTTTAAAATAACTTTTGAGAGAAAACAGTGATTTTTATAAACTTTCAAATGTAAAATGTCCTTGACATCACGTACTCCAATGACATACAAGGTGTTTAGGCCATTCAAAACAGTGTCCTAATCCAGTCTGGCCATCCAGAGACACTGGCTTCTCCCCCACAAACCTCTGCCTTGTCTCCAACTCCTGAGCTATTTTATTACTTTAGCATAGTTCTTAGGAGATAAGATACAAAGAGAGGGCAGTACCTACCTACATGCCTATATGCATATAGCATGGTGGATGGATTTAGTCCCATTCAGCTGAACTGGCTATTGAAATTATGGTCAATTACTCTGAATCTCTTATCGTTCAACACTTTTTCAATGTTACCTGCTTTTTCAAATGACTGTCATGTCCTAGTAGCTGTTGTGCCTTCTCCTTGCTGTCTTCTCTCTTCCACAAGCCCTTGGTGAACGTGGAGCTCTCTTATGATGGTGCCACTCAGCTGAACATAATGCTATTGAAAGTCCGGTACAACTCTGGATTTATGTATACATTCATATATTAACAGGCATGAAAATTCTTTTTTTTCTTCCTGAACAGAAGAGGAGGATTCAAGTCCCTTCTGTGCATCATTATTAAAAACAAAGCAAAACAAAACAGCAAAAACAACAACAACAAAAAAACAAATCCAAAACTACCCAAAACTCACAACTTTTACTCTGAAGATACTTAAACTCTAAAGAGAAGTGTGGTGGGTGCAAACATAAACAAAGTTTTGTGTTAAAGAGTTCACTGGATTTTTACATTTTACAGAAAATATTTTTTGCAGTTTATGACCAGACAACAGAGAAATTTTTGCACCTGATTCTTCCTGTATCACATACGTATGTCTGGAAATGTTTCACTGTACAGTTGGGTCTCATTACACTTTAAGAGCCGCAATCATATGTTTGAGTCTGTCATAGGCTGAGCTACCCTGGAATCCAATGATTTCAGGCATTCTGTTCCTCAAGGAGATTCACACACTCCCTGTGAATGGAAAAATGTTATTATCTGGCTCACGCATCCCAGCTGGTGATATAATCACAGACTGTGAGGTGGCAAGGTCTACAAAAGAAAAGGAAGAAAGAATTAATTTTCTTTTCTCTTAAAGTATGAGCAAGAGAAAGTGCATCAGTCAACTGCTACCTTATCTTAGATCTTGGGAAGTACACCTAATATAAAGTAATTAGAAAAGCAACAAGAGAGCTAAAGAGCAGCTCAAAACTGATTATATCAGAAGCACAGTTTTAGTATCTGGAAATACATCCCAAATCAATACCAGACTTCTACTTTGTGTGGCAATTAAGATGTACTTTAAAACAAAACCGATTCCCAGCTCCTGTTAAAAACAAGTAACAAAACCATGGACTCTTGTGATCATTTTTTCCCAGCTGTTACCCTATGTCTTTTATATTCTAGCAGCAGTTATTAGTGCACTGTTATTCTGTGAGTAATGACAGGAAAAAAAATAGACATAATACATTTTGGAGGACTATTTATATTAGCCTGTAACATAAAGGGAAATTCTTAAACTAGTCTATAAGCTCCTAGCAATTTGCTATTACACTAAACATGATTAGTTTGGTTATCTATTTTTATTTATCCAGCTACTGTAACCATATTTTTTTTTATAACACAAAAGGTAAGGGAAAATTGGTATTGGTTTTTTTTTCCCCCTCAGTAAAAACAATCACCTAAACCTGAAACATAATTACGTTTAATAAGAGGCTCTTTTGTTTAGCAAAATATTTCACTAGTTTAATCAAAATGCAAATTATACCAGAATAGACAAAAGAGGACAGTGCTTAATGGCTAAGTATTACAGGATTGCACAGACTTTGCTGCTAGCTATTTTGGAAGATCTCATAAATCTATAACCTACACTGTTATGTGTTTTTTTTTCCAGAGCATCTCATGATTGCAAGCAAATCTTCCCAAGGCTTCCATGCCTGGCCTATTGAATACATGAACTCCATAATTTTCCTCTATGCCCTGTGCATTGACCAAATATGAATGCTCTCAGAACTTCCCTCTCATGATGGTCATAGCATAAAAATGTGGTAGAAATATTTAAACATTAGCAATATTCTTACCAAGAAGATGCTGGCTTCCACCCTGCAGGGGTGAGATTGGTGTATGCTGTCCATAAACATAGGTCATAATTTGTCACCTGTGCACTGCTTGGTAACACTGGCAGTAATTCTTCACCTTATAACTACCTCGTGTTCCCTCTATTTTTGTTACTCATTGCACAAGGGTTCACTTTTCTGTTCCAGTTGGTGTTTGACCTGTCCAGTCTAAGCAGACCATGGGCTTAACAACAGCTTAATTCTGTATGCATCTCATTGCATTTCATGTCATGCAGACTCCCATCCATCAGCACATCACAGTAGTAGGATCTGGGCTTCACCTGCAGAAATCAGTACTGACAAATTTATCTTGTTTCTGTACCAAAGTGACATAAAGCAATCAAGGAGGAAATACATGTTTCAGTGAATGTTAGATGCCCTTATTCATTTAATCTCCAAGCTCTACAAGACTTCAAATGCTTGAGAGGTGAGAGTAGAGCAATGTCTTTCTAACTTCTGGGCTCTTTCATTTTAAACTTGAACTTAGGCATCTTAAAACAGCACAGAAAAAGATCCCTGCATTCTGCATAGCTAGTTCAAAAGAGTGGGAACATGAACAGAACAACTTTCCAGTCAAATCTACAATCAGGCCAACTGCTCAGGTAGGCAGATAAGACTAGATTTTCATCCCTCAAGACCTCATCCCTCATTGCAGTTTCCATAGGCCTGTGGCACTTGGCTGTTATGCTCTGGAAGAAGAGTGGGTAGATACTGTTTCTGAGGATACACAGACTGCCTACAATGTGGCACACCAGAACTACAGAACTTCTAGCTCATTCTTAAGCCCTATCAGGAACTTGCTATTGCTCTGGCTCATCTGTGAAGCCTGATCTGGAGGACATGATCAAAATATATCTGCTGAGTTGGATGCTGCAAGGAAGAGAAGCACAATGTTTTGTTTTTATGAGCTGGCTCCAATGCCAACATCTCTGCCTCCTGCCTCCCCATTTCTGCCATTCATCCTTATCATCTCCTTTTTCTCACTTGATTTTGCACTTCAGATATCGGTTCCTGCATTTCTGTGCTGAGCCACATCTGTACGCAGTTTTCTACATTTATTAATTTCTTCTCTGGAAATAGCTCAACTTCACAGAGAGTATTCAAATATGTCTATGACAGAGAATAATATCAAGTGTGATTAAAACTTGATACGAGGAAACTTTTCTTTGTTGGGAAGCTTCTCTCTGTCACTGTTCTAGTATTTTCTTAGGTATTTTGTTAAGCAACTGAAATCCAGTTTTCCACAGGCCCTCCAGTTTACATTCTGTGTTTACTTCAGCTTTTAGAAAGTCAGTCCACACAAAGGGGAATCAAGCAGGCAAAGTTTGATGAGTATCGATTCAAAGATATAAACAGCCTAGCAACTATTTCAGCCTGATAGAAAGTGGTGATGTAAGCTCTTTCAGGCAAAAGTTAAACTAGGAAGCCTTCAGTGACATGGTGTGCAGCTGGACAAAGCTTTGTAATAAATTCAGCCGACACTGAGTGCCTCTGAAGTTACCAAAAGCCAGATCTGAATTCTGAGAGAGAAAGATTCATGCAGAGAAATTTTAGCTCAGTGAAGACTCTGGATGTTCTAAGACTATTGGCTGTATTACATATCTAAATGATGTTTGCTATGGTAGTTCCAGCAAGTAAAAATATATATTGCTGCACAGGGTTCTCTAAAGCAGCTAATCAACAATGTTGGTTCTGGTGAGCATATTTACATGTCAGTTATGTAATTTTAAAACATAATGAATTTTAGCTTTCTTCAGTAAAATGTTTTGCTCTTACAAGTTGTCTTGTAGCAAAAATTAGATATTACAAACAAGGTACAAAGTAGATCACAATGCTTTGTCACCTGTTCACTGCTGCACTAAAACACTGAATTTAAACTCAGTGCTTTCCCTCATTACAGTGATTCCTTGTGGTGATCTATAATTCATCATCTCTAATGACACGCAAATGTTCTTCGTATTCTGCCCAATTGGGTTTATAGGTATGCAAGGTATAAAACTGATCAATTGAAAGATCTGAGTAGACACATATTCCAAAACAAATTAGTTTCAAATAATTAAACTGAAATAAACAAGAAATTCTTACATTTTGTGTTTCAAATTCTTCTCATTTAGCAAACATTACCCAACTGAACCTAAGTGTTTGAAGAATGATTAATTTACACTGATATCAGATAATTTTATACATTCCATACCGGTTTCTTCCAGAATGTCATCCAATGGGTATAATACCAATTCTGGGAGATTCACTTCAACTCTGTTATTTACACCATTAAAACTTTGCAATTGTTTGTCACCAAAAAAATCTCTGATCACACAGGTTCTCCTCTGTTTTTCAATTTCTGTCACAAGTTAATCTTTTTTAAAAGCTAATTCAGATTTCAGAGAATAAAAATGCCAGAAATGATCCTATTGATTCAGTGCAAGTAAGTAACCTTTTGTCTGACGTGTTTGGTTTTTTTTTCCTGATACACAGAAAGAATGCAGAACATCAGTCCATAGCTGAGGTCCTGAGATCTCTCCAATACAAAGGGTATGAATGTGTCTCCTTTTGTGTATACAATTACGGTATTCATAAAATTATTCATATAATTCAGATTCTAGGCTGACGTTTCCCACAGACCCAAGGAAAAAGATTTCAAGAAAGAACTGCACAGTAATAGCTACAGAGAGAGCACCCACCAGGAAGACCAATCGAAAACATTTAAAAATTTTACAATTTAGATGTAGAATATATTTACCTTGGCAAATAAGTAGAATTACAGTTTGTTTTCTTTTAAGGATGGAGAGCTCTTTGCACTCAATAGAGAATGCATTCACCTGTCACAGATGTTTTCTCCTTACTTTTATTTTATTCTCCTTCAGTTATTTTAGGAGAACTTGAGTCCTTATCTTAGCTAACTTCTATAGAGTTGTAAGATGCAGAAATTTGCCTCTTTTATAAATATACCATTAGTAATAGATCTGGATTTAGGTAGGCTTCTTCCTCTGCCATATTTAGCTAATTTTAATTGAAAACAATGGAAGACAAAAATCAGATACTAAAGAGCAAATGACAAACTGGAGTTGTAGAACACATTCACTGCATATGAACCTGGAAATGACATTGGCGTATGGAAAATATTTGCCAAGTTCCCTCACTGAAATATTATCTTTTCTAAGGATCGTTTTGATGTATTTGCAGTACAGCTGAAATTCTCCTTGTAACACAAATCCAGGAGTGACAATTAAGTCAGGTATAGCAATTTTTTTAACATATGCAGTTCTGGATTTACTTTATTCTGCCATACAAAGAACTTAACTCTGGTAAATTTAAAGATTAAAGATTCTATGTTTTATTTGTATGACAAAGAAGTGGTTTCTCATGCTTTACAGACTTCTCACAGTATAAAGTAGATTTTTACAGAATTTTGCTCATGCATTACAAAGCTCTAAGTAGGATTTATGTCTGTTCTAGAAAGAAGACATTCATGTATCTGCCCTTTATTTTCTGTGGCTGGGTGTGTGTCAGAATAATATTTGCTTAGCTCACTCAACTCAACTTTTCATCCCTCTTTCCTGCTATCATTCCATGCCATTTTTGCTGCTCCAAAAGGGAATTAAGCATACTCCACTTGAGATGAGAGAAAAAGGAAGAAATGAGTCCCAGATGAGTTTGATGGCTGGATTCTGCTACATTCTGTGAGAGAAAGATTTCACTGGCAATAGTTCGGCAAGCTCACACAGAGATGTCAAGAATAACTTATCTGCAAATGCATTTACTGGTCTCACAGCAAAACTGAAACCACAAAGCAATCCTGTGCAGAGATGCTTGAGCTGGCTGAACAGCCAAGAGAGAGTATAGCTACCATAGGGTGCTACCTGTTTCAAGATATTAGTTTGCTGAGTTTCTCAGTACCACAAGTATTTCACATCAGCTAATATAACTAACACCACATTTTGCTACTTAGACAAGCATATGGATTCAAAAGAAAAGTATCATGCAAAATATGATATGGCAAATCAAAGGAAACTCTTAAAACAAGTCCTTCCACTAAAATGGACTCTCAATTCTTTTTCCATTTAGTCAAGCATGATAAAACGTAGAACAAGAATTATTAAAATTGACACTTTTCCTGTCCTTGTTTAGAGGCTGATAAAAACTGAGGTGCTGCTTTATCTCAAAATTATGAACACAAAACAGTTTGCATAAAACAGCCTATACCACCATGCAAAAAATTGTATGTGATATAAGCACTTTTTCTTGTGGAAGGGTAGGGCTATTTTTCCTTTTAAATCGACATTGTTACCTAAAACATGCCATGAGTTATTTCAAGTACTCTATACTCACAGTAGAAACAAGTCAGATTATTTGTTGGCACTAATATTCATTGAGCTTTATCTCCTCATATTCCAGATTGCAAATGGCTGTCAACAGCTTTAATTTGTGCGTATCTGATTGTTTTATGTAGCATTTGGCAAATCTAATTTAAAACCACAGATCGCTTGTAAGCATGTTTTCCTCAGATGTCATTGAGTAACTCTGAACAGTTACTCATGACATTTGAAACCAAATCTTGTCTTTTTTTTTTTTTTAATACTGCATTCAGGGAACTGACAGAAAATTGGATCAAAAAATATCTGTAATTTGGCCATAAAAGCCAAAGCATTAATACTTCAATGCTGCTACCCTCTCTCATAAAAATTGCATCTGGAATTCACACTGATGCTTGATTTTCCTGTGCAGCTTCCTGGCCAAACTACATCTCAGTGTCTTGCCTATGCTGCTTAAATAGTGCTTTCATTGCTGTTGTGGCAATTCTTTATAAGAATCACAGAATAGACAAGGTTGGAAGGGACCTCAAGGACCATGAATCTCCAACCCCCCTGCCACATGCAGGGCCACCGACCTCCCCATTTAATACTAAATCAGGCTACCCAGTGCCCCATCCAATCTGGCCTTGAACACCTCCAGGGACAGGGCATCCACAACCTCTCTGGGCAGCCTGTTCCAGTGCCTCACCACTCTCTCTGTAAAGAATTTCCCCCTGATGTCCAACCTAAATCTTCCCTCCCTCAACATTTTCCCTCATCCTGCAGTTATCTACCCTTTCAAAGAGTTGATTCCCCTCCTCTTTGTAGGCTCCCTTTAGGTACTGAAATGCTGCAATGAGGTCACCCCGCAGCCTTCTTTTCTCCAGGCTGAACAAGCCCAGGTCCCTCAGCCCCTCTTCATAGGGGAGGTGCTCCAGTCTCCTGATCATCTCTGTGGCTCTCCTCTGGACCCTCTCCAACAGCTGTCTTCCTTGTACTGGGGGCTCCAGACCTGGACACAGTACTCCAGATGGGGCCTCACAAGAGTAGAGTAGAGGGGGACAATCACCTCCCTGTCCCTTCTGGCCATCCCTCTTTTGATGGTGCCCAGGATACCATTTGCCTTCTGAGCCACAAGGGCACACTGCTGGCTCATGTTAAGTTTTTCATCTATCAAACCCCCAGGTCCTTCTCCATAGGGCTGCTCTCAAGGACCGCTCCTTCCAGTCTGTATGGATGCCTGAGATTGTTCCAGCCCAACTGTAAAACTTTGGGCTTTGCCTTCTGGGCCAAGTGAATGCTTAGGGCAACTGGTGCGCAATTTCTTCATCTCAGCCTTATTACAGTACCAGTGAGAAAAACCTTTTGGGTAACCTCCTTTCAGCATAAGAAATGACATCAGTAACTATAGCAGGAGGAGAAATAGCCTTCCTAAATCAAAACCATTTGCAGCGTTGCCTATGCAATCTTCCAGCTATTCTGTGCAGCTATTTCAGAATAGAACTGTGCTAGGAATCTCCAGGGACATGACAGAAACACTTCTGGGCCACTTAGAAATAAACACTGCATTCTCATCTCAGTTTATCTGAGCAGACTCCTGGCCACTCAAATATTTAATAATAATATCACTATCTACATAGGTAGTCTTTTTTACTTCAAGCATTTGGAGCTGTAGCCTACTAAAGGCAGTTTTCTATTGATAGCCAGTTCTGAATAACTGTTGCTCTTAAGTCTTAACAACTCACTGCTGCTTTCACACTTTGATTCATTAAAATACAAGCTCAACCCCCAAAATAGAAACCTGAGCATTTCAAATAAAATGTGTGAAGAGCCTTAAAATCCAAATGTATTAAAAATCCTATTCATAAAGCCACTGACAAGTTATCAGCTCTTTAATCTATAACATTGAATTCAGTAAAGTTCCAAGAGTACAAAATAACACCTCTCCAGAACAGTTTATTCCACAACTGAATCTATGTGACACTGTATTTCTGGAGACCACAGAACAAAACAGGCAGTCTTGTTTGTTCACTGCTGCTTCTTCAAGGTTTGCAGGAAAATGGAAACTGATAATAGCACGGCCCATTCTTGTAAGCTGCTGGAGTGTTTCATACACAACTTGAGCAGTGCATGAACATAGTGGCTGTGTCTGTGGCTTACTCACAGCTTCTTCAGCCTACCATTTGTGTTGCAAACATACACTGCTCCTTCCCACAGGCATATCTGCAACCTGCTCAAATACACATGAAAGAACAAACAGTGGTCCACTCTAATAAAGCCTGTAGCTTGTATTCTTGCCTTTGCTCACTTTCCTGACAATAACTGATTCATCTTGAACAGTCCAACACCATAAGTAAGTTATTGAGTACAAAGAGTGAAAATTCATTTTCTTTAAGAACTTATCACTAAATTTTTTACTTTATTTATTATTACTTATTTTTATTCTTATATCACACTTGCAGAACTAAAAGGAAAAAGGAAAGTAATTACTCCCTGGATAGTTTGAGTCTTAGGACTCATTTAGTGTGTCAAATTCCTTTTTTGTGTCTATGTGTTCTTGAACAGAGACAACTTTTCAGAGCATATGACAGGACAAAAATTTTCTTTCTTGTACTTTACAGATGAGCAAGATCTACCTACATTTTATGATCTGTGTGGCTAACTTCAGTAACAAATTGCTAAGAATGATTTCAAATACCAGAATCTAAATCAATATGAAACTTGGTTTTGTACTTCAACAAGAAAGAAAAAGTAGAAACTCCTTCAAAATAGAAACTCTTCTTATAACTCTTTCTTTTTCCAAAATATTTTCCTTTAATACAGTAACTGCTTGTCGATTTTAATGTGTAGACCTTTCTTCCCACCTGGCAGTAAGTCTCCTTTCCAAGTAGCTGATACATAATTACTTTCCAGGTCTGGTACAACCTCAGACCTGTTTCTTCCTTTTATTTGTCGTCTGGAGATGCTGCTCAATGCTCCAAGCTGAATCACAGCTCTTTGGGAACAGGCATTACCAACTCTGACAAGGAAAGATTGTGGGAAAAAAGGAAAGGTATCACATAGTGGCAAAGTGCCTTGGCAGATGGATTTTGATCCTGATCAAACACACAACCACCCACGTGCTTCACCTCACAGGTGAAGAGTACAAACCACCGAGCTGCTTCCTAAAGCACCATTGGTGATAAACTCCACTCAAAAGCTTGTGGTGCACCATCAACACTTCCATGGTGAAGCTGTAGCACGGTAGTAGATCTAGAAGTGCAGTGGAAGGTCAAATGCTGCTCACTGCGACACTGACATGATGATTAATGCCTGCACTGACCACAGATGATTCACATTTAATTTACACCTATGCAAGCAGACATGGCCAGCAGGATTTGATGTTGCTGAAGCATAACCTTTTTGGCAGGTTTGTACTCAGCATCTGGAGCATGCAGTATTTAAGACCTGACTGTTGTAATCATAAGAATGTCTCCAAATCCTTGGAGAAAAAAAAAAAAGATGCCTATAATTTACTGACACATTGATATTTTCCTAGCCACCCACAGAATGGCTAAAGCTACATATCAGCACTGAGAGACAGAAAATAATGTGCTTTTCCGAAAACATCACCAATTTGTTCAGCTTACTATAAACATGATCTACAAGAGTTGATTGTAGTGTCACTCTGTTTTTACCTAAGTCCACAAACCCAAACTTCAGCAGCCTGTCATCTGAATCACATTGTCTCAAGGTCTCAGTAACGTGTGCTTCTGACTCACTTGGTCTCTCTGGTCAAGAAGAATTGGGCTCTCAGCCCCATGCTGTCCTCTCTGCTAATTTCACATGCATCTTCTGCCTTCAACCTGTTGCAACCTGTAACAGCATAAAGCTTGAAAGTTAGTAAAACTTATTTGTGCCAATGTCTTTCAAATATTCTTCTTTTTCTTCTGAGAAGCTGTGATTTGCTTTTGCACTACTTCTTCCTAGCCTCCATTGGTTAGATCCAATAATATTTTTAACCACCAAGATGAAGTAGAGTTCATAATATCGTTACATCTGACAAATCCTTCTGCACGTTCTACATGTTGGTTATCTTTCTGATGTAGAATAGACTTATTCTACCCTCAGCCCTTCCAAAAAGAAAGAGGAATGAAATTGAAGTGTATTTTCTAGAAACCTGCTCTGCTCAAAGATGAAGCCAGACCTCATTCCTCACATTCTCTTAGTTTTACTGTAATAGCAAATAAAGTGGGCTGCAAATATCTTTACAATTGTTTTATATTACTTGGATAGATACTTCTCTGACTGTGCCAACAAATAGATGCTTAGCCCTTGACCAGAGAAAGAAATAAAACGCATTTCTAGTCATAATCATCCGCAGGTGAAAGAGCAAGAAAAAAAATCTTGTTAGCCAAACTGAGCTCCATTAAAGAAAAAAAATCAAGAGCTTAACCCTTCTCACCCTGAAAAACAAAAAATAATTTCCCCCTTGTAGCCTGTAACACTCAAGGCAGTAGCTTAGCCTTTGAAAACAGCATAGCTTGCCATTGCCACGATACAAGGAATATTGCCCTTCAACCTAAAAAACATCAGCCAAGTTCTGGAGATGTGTGAAAAGAAGAAAGCACCCTGCAGCTTCTTATTCTTCCCAAGTGCCTCCTACAGCACTGATCTGCTGAGATCCTGCCTGGGACATCTGCACATGGGATCATCTCTATCTCACAGTAATCACTGTGGTATGTTGGAATAAGAACTCATCACACTCTTAAGTCCAAGAGTTCTGGTCTTAGATTTCCATATTTTCCAATACTCATGTCTCAGCACTGCAGGGGAGAGAAAGAAAAAGGTCAAAAAAATCACAGTCTCTTATGTGCTAAATGTCAATATACAGTTAAAGTATCTCCCCAGGCACTCACAGTTTGCAGAGTTGGAAATGTCCTTTATTGACATAACAGGGGGGCACACTACTGAGCAATTTGCAATATTCATCATTCATCACTCCCTCAGTCTACCACTGAATTGTATCCCCATTTGTATATATTTTATCAGTGAAAAACAGTTAAAGCATTCCTGTAATTATAATGGATGTAGGTCCACAGTTCTAACACTTAAAAATATCAAATACCATTGTCAATATAATTGCAGCAAAATACACTGTGTATCTTAAAATGAAAATAGGTGGTTGTGTAGATGCTTCTTTTCTATTTGAATAATCAGTATGTCCATGTGTTATTCTACCTTTCTGATCACCAGGAAAAAGTATCAATGGAAAGAGCTTCTAATGAAGTTTATGTAATGCCTTGTTTCTAAGAAGAGAGAGTGATCATTTTTACCTGAACTATATAGAACAATAGTTGTGGCAAGGAAAAGAATTATAGCAATAGAAAGTAAAACTTCAAAATTACAGTGACAAAATCAAAACCTAGAATAGAGATATTTCTATTTAGTGACACACGGACATTTCCTCAAGTGAGTATAACATTGGGGTGCATTATGTGCTATCTGAATAATAAAAAAACACAAGCCTATGTTTAAATCTTGTTTCTTGACCTGTTGCCCTCAGAAAAGAAAAAAATACAAAGATTTCATTATACTCAAAGTATGATTAGCTATCTGGAGAGAAGGATGTAAAAAATTCCATCCTCTAGTTTGTTTGTACCAGTCAAAGAGCAGCATTGGATAATGCATTATTCTGTGTGAACCATCAGTGAGAGAGAGCTGGGGCTTGCTCCAAGGCAGGGCTGCCTAATTAACACCTCTCACCTCTGACAGTAACCATCTGGAGACTTGACATCCCAAAGCTCTTCTGTACTCAGTCCTCTCCCATGGTCCCTTGTAACAGACAGAGAGCTCACACTTCTCCCACTGCCTTGAGTAAAGTGCAAATTTTCTATGTCATTTAGTCATTCCTTCCTCCCCAGGGTCTGCATTTACTGTGTTTTCAAAACAAGAGTTCCTGCTGTATAAAGTGAAGTTCTATGACTAAAATTGGGTTACTTCGCTTCCAGGAAAGGAAAAAACATCTCTTGACACCAGATATACAGAGCAGCAAAACCAGGTTCTAGTAAGGAGGGAAGAGACAAGATAGTGCCTCTTCCTGCTTGTGAAAATCACTCAGGATCTCTCTTCACTTTTATGTGTATCATGGAAATTACCACATCCCTGCTATACTGCTAGTAACCTGAAAAAAAATAAACATAAGAATACTCAGGTCATACTTTAAGAATACCCAAATCAAGGCTATCTAATAGAGGTGGTTTGTTTGTTTGCTGTTTGTTTTCATTAACTCAAGAAAAGAAATGAGGAGAGTTAAAAAGACAGACCATAGATCAATAAAGGTAGAAATCTCATTGTTACATCTAAATATATGTAACCTAGCATACAACTGTGTAAAGTTACAGCTGGAAAGATTAGCGTGATGAAAATGAGAAAAGAAACAAACAGGGAAGGAATGCTCACCTGCATTCAAAGATCTAGGCTGGCAAGAGAGACTCCACAGAAAAGGGATCTCCAGAAAGAGAGCCCCCTCCAGTGGCTGTCAGCCCTTAAATAGGGGGTCTAAGAGAGATGCAGCCAGGCTCCACCCTTTCTGGTCACACAGGTGAATTGCCTTCACCTGTGCTCCCAGGGCTGAGCCAGTCCTTTCCTCAGGTGATCAATCAGTGGTTCAGGCCTCAACAGTTCCCATACAAACCAGGAGAGAAATAATTGGTGCCATTTGACTTTTGTACTGAAAAACTTAATTGTGATTACCAGATGTGACAAGCATAGTGTCACCAGAGTGGGTGTATATGCAAATATATGTTAGTCACCATTCCTTTAAAGCTCTTTGTTCTCCTAAAATGCAAGGTTCTATCACAAAATATTAACATATATTCTATGCAAAGAAAAAAGGCCATAAAAATATTTTTCAGGAGTTTTCATTTTTTTAAATCAAAAGTTAATGTAGTTTAATTACACAGTTATTTTGAGAACAAATCACGAGCAGTCTTGAAATATGAAATCTTTGTATCAATCCAGTAGAGTGTGCAACCAAGGTAAACGCTGAGTGTTGCGGCATGATTAGCTTGTGATGTTGCAATGAACAAACAAGACAATCATTCAGATAAGATGTCCATTGCCCAACCCTGTCAGCAATCAGTGTTACACAGAATGAAAAGATATTGGAAAATCACCACAGATTGCAGAATCCATACTCTCCCACTTTTTATGAAGTTTCACAATGTGGAATGGCTGCATGGTGGATATATGCTCATCCTTCACATTGCTTCAGCCACACCAGTGAAATTATGACAAGAATGAATTTAGGCTAATACATCTAATGCAAGAGGAAGTCCAAAGGGCTGGAAAAGATGCACAATGTCCATTATTATGTACATTATCAGTTTAGATATTAAATTATGTCTGTTAAAGTAATATCATTGACATAATAAAAAGCTTGAGTCCAGGAGTCTTGTAAGGACTTCTCTTAAATCCTAATCATTGCTCTCAGCAATGCTTATCAACTTTATCCCACAAGAGGAATCATTACCCTTTGACTCTGAATTTGCAGAACAGAACTTAAGAGCTGCAGTCTCTTTCCCACATGAGAGAAGACTAAATATTTCCATGAGAATTGCCTAGTCTGAGTTATATTTTTTGACACTGCATTATAAAACTTTAAAAACATTGGGAACATTGAATGTTCCACTGTGCTGAAGGCATCCCTACTGGGTTTACTGAGGCATCCCAGATCCTCTCATAGCCTTCCAATCACACAACACAAAATAGTCAGTCTTCCTGTGCATGTCTAAAAATATTATTCACAGCTGTTTTTGGATACACACGTTAGAACTTCAATGGCTGGACATGAATATAGGTGCCAGAGGAAGCAACATGAGTGGGAGGCTGTACAGTTATGTGGTAAATTTCATCAGGAGATGTAGGCAACATTCATGATAGACATCACCCTGTCTCATTCTACTACATCAGTGCTTAGACATAGAGATCTTGATGATGAGAGGAAATTTTCCCCTTTTGTGCCAGAAAAATGTACATAGGATACATGAAAAAGTATACTAGTTAAAGTCCTTAGAACCCCAGGAATACAAATTGTGTCCATTTCTGACATTCCTCTCTGAGGCTGGGCTCTGTGCTGTGCAGAACAACCTGCAACTTTTGCATGAATGCAAACTAGTGAAAATGCTTAAGCTCAGCTTATGAAATTCACATTATTTTCACCAGCAGCTTCCACAAACATTACTAACAAGCAAGCCAAAAATATTGAGCATCTGTCCAACTGACTTTCAATAGCTATGACGTTGTAAGTTCTGTTCCTTTTGTAAATATACTAATTTCTTCTGCCATTAAGATTTCAATTCCAGATATGCTTTCCAGACATTGTCTCATAACCCTAATTGAGAGGTAATAGGACTATTAAGTTTATCTGTGACCCTCTTCCTTCTGACAGAAGCAAAATGTGGAGAGCTCAAGCTTCCCAGATTTCAGCCTCAACACTGAGGTTCCTTGTGAGATCTGTGTCTGACGTGATGAAAGATGTCACGTCCAAACCATCCAGCTCAGATGGTGGAGGAGCTGCAAGATACAATACTACAATACTAAATGAAAGATTGTATGTTTATCGTTGTTGTTTTAATTTTTATTTTTATTTCTTTATTTATTTTTAATTTAAAGGCTAAATTGTAGACTCGGCAGAATTCTAACCACTTTACATTGATTTTATGCTCTTGTAATTTTCTGTCATTCAGAGGGCAAATGTCTGTAAAATACAAAACACATAAAAGCAATGATTCTTAAAAAGGGTAACTTGACATGAGTATGATCTGTCCTCTTTAATCAGCAGACAGAGTAAATGGGATATAATGTTACTGTTTGCATGCTCTGTGGCTTGAGCTCAGAGAGAAAGCTGATGTAGAACATTTTGCTGAAAAAAAAAAACACAGTAAAAGCCCCAAGGCTTTTTACACACAAAGTGTAGTTCTGTTATCAGGATGTTTAAAGCCATTTACCATAAAATAATAGCTTTCCAGGTCCTCACACTATCCTGAAATCATTCTGCTGTTCTGTGGTAATTATAACTTTTACGAATGTTGTAAAATATAAGGCCGTTGACAGAAAAACATTCTGCTAATCAAGATGTCTCAGAGAATTTGGTACATGTTTTTTCTTCTAATATCTGTCATAGAGGGGAGGTAATGGAGCTTTGCAAAAATATAACTAAAGCTTCTGCAACTCTAATTTGCTAGCGCTTAGACCCAAACATGTAAGAGCAGAAAACTCACTAAGAAAAAAGTAAAGATGCTGTAGTTTCCAAGAAAGTAAGCAGTCCATATGAATTTTGATTTCAGGGAGCAGGGATGTGCCTGTATGTATTTCTGGGTTCAGGTCTTCTGGGACAAGTTGAAGAATGGGCAAAAGCCCTCCACAGCTCAGTGGAGAGTCCTGATCCAGCTCTTGGTACAAAAACGAGGAGAAAGCAGAGCTATCAGAATCACCCATTTTAGATCTCACCCTTCATTTCTGTTGCTTTCCTTGCAAGTTAGCACTTGCAAAGGAGATTTGCTAGTGTCTAGGTTGTCACTCAGTTTTATTTTAGTTTCTCTATTTTCTTTTTCCAGGATTTCATGGTCTGTGAGTCATCTAATTGACAGTACTACTGTGTGGTTATTGAATGCATTTTATTTACTCTGCCATTCATTTAATTGCCCTGATTCTCCTAGCTGTAATCAGCTCTTTTTCAAAATATGTTAAGGAGACAAGACCTCCCCTTCCAAAGCCTCTGCTCCCCAGCCCTTACCATTTAACTGTGTTGTCACCTTGGAGCACTCAGCATGAGAGGCCTTTGCCACAGGGCCACATCATCATCCAGGCAATATTTCAGAGTCACTTTCTGAAATCATTAACTACTGTTGAGAAGTTTCAAGTATACCTCAGAGTAGCAGGTACATTTCCAGTCTCAAAAAAAAAAAAAAAAAAGGATTCTTCTTGGATTTTGACAATGATTTTTGAAAATTATAACATTCTGAGACAACTGTGTTAAATAAGGACACACATACTAAATACTTAAACCCAAATTGATGACTTGGGCATTGATGTCAGGGCACTAATGGCCTTTGCAGTCCATGCCGTCTCCTTGGGTCCCTGCCTATGGACCAGGAACAGAAGCCCTGTTTCAGCTCAACCCAGAGCTGAGAGTCTTTCCTCTGGTGACACCACAGGAGTTTTTGTCTCCAGCCTTGCATTCGGTTGAACCTCAGCCCTGTGCTGTGAGCAGCCCATCTTAGGATGGAACTCACGAGTACTGAGTGGCAGTCAACTGCACCATGGCCAAGCCTGGTTGTAGTTTACTGCCAGTTAAGAGAGTTACCTGCACAGTGACAGCCCAGTAAGTTACAAACTGAGGGCTTGCAGCAAACTATACAGTGCAGACAGCTCAATCCATATCATCTCATGAAGTCTTCTTTTTTCTTAACACAGCCACTGATCAATCTGTGCAGCATCCTGTCACAGGCTGCTCAAGGAAGCAAGCAGTCACAAGTCCAAGCATCACTGGAAGCTCTGAGCCCTGTTACATCAGATATTTTGTGAGTAAAGAAAACCATGGTGTGTACCTACCAAAGTAAACATCCACACCACATCCCAGAACTTAAAAAGTGGAATTGTTCACAGTGACAGTTTCTCACAAGGCTGAACAGATAACTGCTGTATTACAGTTCTCATCAAGTTGATGGCAAAAGGAAACAAATGGATGCATAAAGCAGGAAAAAATCAAAAAATATTTTTAGTACTGTAAATAATATAAGGCTATGGAGGACCTGTTACATTTTGTTGTCTAATTTAAAAAGTGTTTGCATCCAAAGTAGATTTGATCCATATTAACAATAACCAACTTCAACCTATGTTGATGGCTACCATCAACAAAGATAAATCCTTTTTGCATCTGAACATCAGAGTGGTTTGGAGTACTATATATAAACTACATACTGTTTTCTTTAGGTAATGGTGGAAATATTTTCATAAAATTTTGTTCCAATTTCTGCTAACTACCAGTTTTTTTTTATACCTGCTGGCCAGTAACATAAGCATGAAGCCTTTGTTTTCTACAACTTCAGGAAGTTAGCATCCAGATTTTGAAGGCTGAAAGTTTGATAAGTATATTACTGTGTATATCTGTGCCTCCCTTGTTCTAACACCTTTCCTTAAGTATTAGTTACCAGTTGCATCAATAATACTGGGTTTGTTGGAGCTTGGCCTAATACATCTATTCTAGTGTTTGATTAATTGAAGGAAAGTGGATTTCTGAAATAGTCATCATTCTTTCAGATGCAGAGAGTTTAAACTTAATTTCTCTTCAAGAGGAAAACTAACTTTTTTTTCTAATTCTGAAGATCACTTACCTTGATAATTTCATTAGAATAAGTATTTTGAATGCATTAGCAATGATCAAGACTACTGAATAACTAGCTTAGACAATGTATTTATACATCAATTGCAGAAATCCTAATAAACAGATGTCTGAGAAAGAATGAAATGAAGTCTGGAAAAGAAAGTCATGAAGGAGTATACATTTTCCAAAACTAAAAATAAAGGGGGGGAGAATGGAAATGGGGAAGGAAAGGGATGGAATTGAGCTAAAGAACCAATCTGTTGTTTCAGAAATGCTGATATTGACAATGATTTCCCAGTATATTCCATTTTCGGGGGGAAATATCATTGGAAGAGCTATTTCAGAAATGATTCCTGTCATGATTTATACAGAAATGTTTTGATAGACAAGGGGCAAAATTATGAAAAAGTTACACTTGTGGGTTTTTTTCATAATTAGAACTTCAGCTGATACACTGCTTGGACTGGGATTTCAGCACGTATGTGCAGATGGACACTATAGTCAGAGAGAGGAAATTCAAACACAAGAAACTGTAGGAGGGCTAGTGTCAAAGTGAGACAGCTTACATCAATTCTTTTATCTTTTTTTGCTGCCAAGATACACACTCTAATTTTACTGTTGTTTGTATGAGTAACTTCCCCTTTGAAAATCAAAATGATTTCAGAGCAAAGGGCAGGTGTAAACTTCAGGTAACCTGCTAGAAATCTGCACCACGAATATCAGAAGATCAATGCCATTTACAAATGACTGTTGGGACATAAATGGCCTTGCCACATGGCTGTAGAGAAAATCATGCCCCAGCATCTTTGACGGTGAAACAAAATTCTATGTATTCAAAATTAATTATTTCATCCACATCTATATTTGCAAAAACTGAGCACTGATCAGATCACCTTCCATCTCTATGGGAGTTGTGAAATTTCTCTGCATTGTAAATGCTCTAGTGATGACAGAAGATTGACAGAGGAACATGGTAAGTTACTTTGACATTTTGTAGAATTGCTTGGAACTTTCATGAGCCTTTTTATTTTATAAAATGTTACTTTTTTTTTTTTTTTTTTTTTTTTTTTAACTGACATATAATGTTCAGGAGTGATGGACCTAACAGCCTTCTATTGGTTCTACCACATACATCAGATTTCTATTCTTATATGATTTTAATTTACCCATCAGTACAAAATGTTTGATTAAAATAGACATGGGTGGGTGTGTGGCATAAATTGCACTCAAAACAGCAATTGAAAATGGGGTTAGGAAAAGTGATGTCCTTACAATTAATTGCAGTACTTTTTATTTTAGGAGAACTACCTGTTAGTTACTGTTTTGGGCATATTCTTACTGCTTCTTCTTTATTTATTTGTCCACAAAGGCATTTATATCCGTTAATCCTATTGCATAACTGCTGCAAGTGGAGCTTTATATAAACCTGCTTAGCAAAAATAGAGGAATATTATTGCAACAGGTTTCTCAAAGTGACAGATTCTAACACTGGTAGTCTAAGAAGGCAGTCAAATTAGTACTTCAGCCTTTTATTGTTTTGCACTTTCCTGTAACTGATAGTGGCACAATAGCCCCATTCTGCAGGTAATGGGAGTTTAATTCATGGGAGGAGAGAGTTACTTTACACAAAAGTATTCAAGCAAGCCATTAACTTCCAACACCCCTTTCTTACTCTGACGCTTGAAATATTTCTGTCCTCTGAAAGATGCATAAATTATTTATATATATATATATAAATAATATAAATAATTATATATAATAAATATATAATTTTATTATATAATAAATTATTAAATAATAATAAAACATATATATATATATGTTTTTCCTGGGAGAGGACCGCAATGGGGCTGTAGGCTGCCTACAAGCACCACATTATATGGCTAAGGGCAAAGTTTTGGTCACTGCCCTTAATGTCAGGGCTGTCTGCAAGCCTGGTGAAAGCTACCAGGGACAACAGGAGCAATTGCCACTGAAAGCAAAGAGTACAGCCCTTCATCTCTCTCCCAAGCACAAACAATCCAAATCAGAATAGATTGTATCTATGTTTGAGCCTTAATAGTAACAAAAGTAACATGAATACTAAGTAGATGAAATAAGTTGAGACAGCTGTGCTTTTTAGCAATTCAGAGGTTGTTTGGAATCACTGAAATACATCTACAGAAGCTACAAAATTTAACTCAGGATAGCAAATTCCCACTTGAAAAACTAACACCATTTGGATGAGGCCAACTTGAAAACTTCTGAAAAAAAGATTTTAAAATTCTCTCAGTAACACAATTGGTCAGGGTTTCATTTCTTTGTAAGTAAAAGAGACATCAGGCCAGAAAGATATAGAGAAAAATTTGGCAATCAAGAGAATCAAACTGTGATATTTGCACAGCTTATTTTCTTAAGTCTGTGAAACTTAAAGATTAAATTTCTGGTATCAGCAAACTATTCATAAAAGTCACATATACTAGTGTAAAATAAATAACTTTGTAAAAGGGCTTTAGAATCACTCTGTTGTGCAAGAACTATAATTATCTTCCCTTCCAATTTGATAAAATAAAATTGAGTTTCCTTTCTGGGAATCACTCTTGATTTCCTCATAGTGAAATGGCATGAGATACCCCCTATGTGTGATGCAAACACATGCCATACAGGCCTCAGTGTTGGTTAGCAGCAGATTTTTGCCCTCAAGACAGAAAAATGCATTCAATGTTCTTTGCTGAAGCAAAGAGAGGGATTTGCAGTGCCCTTCTCAACCTTCTCAACCACCAGCCTGAGAGCTGATTAGATTTAATCCACACTGAAATGTCAATGAACAGCCAGAACTACATCTAGGTGATGCTGGGAGTTTGGTGCTTAACACACTTGAACCCTACGGATGTGTCCAGTTTCCAGCATGCCTGGTTGTACAGCAGTGCTGCTCCCTCTGAAGGTCTTATGTTGAGCTTGCATTGATCAGGTCCTGTGTTTGCACATGCACTCAGAAACCACAGGAAAACCTGTGTTGAGACTGGTTTTTTTTCTACCTCAAAGTCACTCAGGTAAAATTGATCAATTTCAAAAAATTCAGATAAGCCCCATTAACTCAGAATATGTTCAGGCCATCTCTTTTCTTTGCTGTAGGGTCTGTAAGCAAGGTGACGTAGTAGTTTCTGGTTATGAAAGAATGACTGATGAGAGTAAGGAGGTAAACCAAAGAGAAAACTTGCAATTCCCAAGAGGTTAATGGGTAAACTGGGAAAATATTGGAGGAAGGCCTATAGGCTGATAGTCAGCTGGTGGGCTTTTCTGAATAGGAGAGAGGAAATAAATAGTTTGTGATGTAGAGCACATGTGAAATGGAATTATTTTGGCAGGGCTTGAACTAGATAAGCAAAAGAATAAACATAATGTAGGGAAGAAAAGGAGCAGGGAAAACTGTTGAAACAGCAGATGTCAGCAAGTTCTTGAGTAGGAAAAACTGACAGTGAACACAACTACGAATTGTAAAGGAAAGAAAAAGGGCCATGAGGTAAGGGAGACACAATGAAGACCACAGAGGGACAGCAGTCTTCTCACTTCTTTCCTCTGCTTAGACATTTGTGCTCTACGTTAAAGAGCAGGAGAATATCATCTCATTCACCTCTCACAAAGATCCTATTTTATTTATTTATTTTTTACGTTCTGTTGAATCTCTGGCAATTGGGAAGCATGTCTTGTTCTGATACATCTGATAAGGCTAAATCAAAAAGCTGCTTTCATTCTTCTGTTGAGAGATTAATATTCCCTGATGAATAAATCTGAGCCTTGCTAGAGCCCAGCTTGCTTCAATAGCAGATGGCATAGCAGGCTGTTCTTCACGTCCTGCCTAAAGTTTCTGAGCATCATTGCCTCTCAGGGATCCCTTCATTCTGACCCTCTCCTTGACAGAAATCACTTTCTGCAAATCTTATAAATGCCTCATGAAAGAGCAGCAAAAGGACTTGCATATATGATTTCAAAATACATATAACCGCTTGATGTAATTAAACATATTATGGTATGTAGTTCTCCTGTTCACTGAGTTTTTATTTATTTATTTATTTATTTATTTATTTATTTATTTATTTATTTATTTATTTATTTATTTATTTAGAGTTAGAAATAAATTTACCATTCTTTTGTAAACAAGAAAATTGCATTGGTGGCAGTTGCCAATTACAGTTCTCCATTCTCGTGACCCACACGCCACAGTCATTTGCTAAATTCCTCCTCTTGCCAACACTTTAAGCAATAACATTTTGTTCATTATTATATCATTCAAAAAATATCACCAGCTAAAATTAAGCTTTGGGAAGCAGAAGAAATGGCTGCACGTCTCCATATATTATCAGTCTTAATTTTCTTCCCTCCCAGTCTCACAATCCTCCTTCCATTTGTTCCAGTAGTTCACTTATCAGCTCCCTGAGGGGATTGCAGACTTGTCACTTCTTATCTCTTTACCACAAATGTGACATTACTTAATGTATAAGCCTGAACAATGATATCAGCCACTGTATTTTCCCCTCCATTTCTTTGTTAATGTAAAGTACTAACTCAGCCCACTCTTTTGCACTTGATATTCACTGAAATAAACAGTTAGCAAATACAAGCTGTTTTCTGTGCTTTTTAAACAACCAGAATAAAAATCTCTTGATGGATCATGATGAATTTCAGTCTGTTTGGATAGGTAAGAGAAGCTAATTTAAATATTTATTGTCTTTCATGGCAAAAGTGGCTTTTTGCAAGTAAACTTGAGAACCAAAGGTGACAGCTGGGCTTGTGGCAGAGTAACCTCTTCCCTGCTGGGATTATTGGCAGGGCTGCTGAAGAGGCCAAGCTAGAAAACACTCCCACTCTGAACATCTACCCCAGGATACTAAATCATAATGCTTACTCCAAACATGATGCCTTCTGCCAGGACTGGACACATGATGGCCACTCATAGGGTCAGGCTAGTTAGCTATTATCTCTAAAGCACAACACCCAGACTTCAGGGAACAGATGGCAAAGTAGGGAAAAAATATAGAAGACCGTGATTGCTCCCTACCAAAAATTACAAGGTAAAAACTTGTAAAATGCATACATTTTGATGAAAAATTTATTCTGCAGATCACAAAATAAAAGTTTATCTACTAAGAAAGCTATGAATGAAGAGCAGGTTGAAAAGAGCTGATCAATACTCGGCTGTTTTCTGTGCAGATCCCTAGGAAATTTGGTTTGCCCAATCAATGTACTTTGAATGACATACTTAGAAGGCACATTTGAATAGGTAATCCCTAACAGATTAAATCTTTTTTACTGTGATGCACCTGATGTTTGCAGACGACCTGTAAAATATTACAACCTTTCTTCAGAGCCCCTGGTGAAAAATGCCATCTGTCTTTTGGAAATAGATCCTTGTTTAAGTGCATTCCATCTAGAACAAAAAAGAGAACTCTACAGAAATAAAAATCTACTAAACATGCTTGCACAGGAGTGCATCACAGTGTTTACACGCAATAAAAAATTACACTGGGTCTTCCGACCCCTAGCTTTCCGGGTCAGAGACAGCACCTCTTCTCTGTGGCTGTATCAATCAGTGCAAACAAGGTAGATGTCATCAAAATTGGCTTTAAGAGAGCTAAATACAAGCATTTATTATCATTGCCTAACCTGGAAAATATAGATACAAAATAATACAATGCTGGGTGAGCAGGGGAGAAATTGCCTGCCTACAGCCACTTACAGCGCACTTCAGAAGATATCAAACTGTAATCCTTTCTCATGGTTGGAAACCACAGATGTCAGCTCCGATGAAGGCTTCAGTTTGCCCTGGCAGTCCTCATACAGGGCTGGTGAGCCCAGAGCACAGTAGCTGTTGAATGCTTCCTGCCACTTCTCCACCAGTGCAAGGTGTAGGTGAAGGCAGTGGGTGTCCAGTGGTGAAAATGAAGGCCAACAGCAAAACTGAGGAGATACTAAAATTGAGAAGAATCATATGAGCTGCCCAGATTCATCTAGGAACTCTTACAGCTCTGAAGCAGACCTGAATTACTTGGATATGTTTTTCAGCATATGTCTTAGCTTTTGACTCCTGATTTCATGCCTGAATGTCCTTTTTCACATTTCCCCTGAAATGTATTTCAAATAATTAAGGATTTATTTGTGAATTTATAGAATGATATTTTTACTTCTGTACTAATAGTTGTTAACTGCAATTTCAACATCAATTTTAATTTTAAATGTATAATAAATATTTCAATATTTGAAATCATTATTTTTGAAACAGATGAATGACTCAGATACACGCATCTTACCAACACAAACAACACCTAAATTTATATTTTAAAATTACTTACTGGAATTACATACGGCCAGATTAAGCCCTTGCTATAATTCTCATACAATCATATAAAGCATACATGTCTTTAGCATAGTGAGCTGCATGCAATGAAACCTGATTAAATCTTAAGTAGATCATCAGGAAAATGGTCAACCTGTGACATATTATCCACTGCAATATGCGAGGGAGGAGGAGAAGCCCTCAGATTTTTACAATTTATCTTAAAATCATTTGGCTACTCAGCCCTAACCAAGTAAGCAATAGATTCTCAACAATCAGTTTACCGTGTTACATCTGGAACAAAATACATCTGTATTTGTCATCTGGTAACTTGGACAAAATTACATGCTGGTGTTTCTTTAAGATGGTTTAATACTTCTAATCCATGATTATATAACTGTTCTTAAAGCTGAGATAAAAGGAGAGCAGCAAAGTCTAGAACCTCCGGAGTTTTGATTTTCAGATCCTGTTCCATCTAAAGGCACCCTTTGCCCTTAGGCTGAGTCATCAGAAGCCTTTAGGATCTCAGCTGAAGCCATGACTGATGTAGTACTGTTTCAGGATCAGTTTTTAAATTTGTGCTGTGCAGGCTAGTCTTTAGTGTGCATGTCCGGAGTGATTTGCACTCTTATGCAGCATTGAATGCCATTTTGCCCTTCAGTGGAAACCTGAATTAAACTCACATTCAGGTGAACTATAATCAATCTAGTGTAACAGCAGATCTCAAGATTCACTGGGGATCTCCTCTGTCAAAATGGCTTAAATTTTACCCAGTACTAGCACAGTTTGCAAAATGAAGTAATAGCTGCTTGGACACTGATTTCTTTTTATTCCTCATTTGTGCCTCTGATGTCTCCCAACCACCTTCTCAGAACTGAGCAGCCCCTGTATTTTATTTGTACAAGCAATCCACAAAGCTGCTTTAGTCAGTAGAGCATAATCTTTCCATACTATTAATACCAAATATCCAGCTTTTAGTTACTTTAACTCCTATAGCGGACACAAATAATACTGAACAAACACTTCAAAAAACAAAATCCGAATCTCTAAGGGGAGATAGGGAATGTAACTGGGAAAAAAATCTAGATATTCTGCATTTCTTCTGAAAAGTTAGATAATTACTGTCATTTTGTAGACATAAAGACAACAATGCAGATAATTTTTAATTCCTCTGTCACTATCGTAGAAGAGGTGAGCAAAGACATAGTCAAATTCCCCAAAATGAAATTTTGCTGAGTTCTACCCTTGACTTTTATGTGAAAAAAAAAGAGAAAGTAAAAGCCAAAGAGAGTAGTTAGGTAGCAGCCAACTTCCAATTCAATTGGCTCCACATAGTACTGCAAGGAAGTGTCAAATACAACAGTGTTTTTGTTGTAGTTCCCATTCAGAATAAAATAGGATTCACTGCACCAGTGCTTTGTAAGGGGAGACCCCCAATCAATCATCATCATGGTGACAATTGTAAAGAACTATTCACCTGAGCTAAACATAAATTTGAGACTGCACCGTAATAAATCCTGGCTAAAATATAAAACTCAGTGAAATTACATTCAGTAATTCAAGAAATAAATTATCCCTTGATGTGTGAAAAACTCTATACTACTTGTGAGAGCAACCAAAGTCTTTGGGGATGGTTAATGGAGAATAATACAATTTTTTTTTTTTCATAGAAAAATGCCTAGAAATTCTGCTAAGCACGGACATTCTCTTAGGATACTTTTGAAAATATGAATAAATTTTATACTCATAATTTACCATTTTAAATAAGAATAGATTTTCTTTTTGAAGTTCTACCTCCTCATAAAGAAGGGAGAGGAATTTATTGAAAGAGCATATTGACTCCCAGGGGTATCAGTGGTATTCCCAGTAAAGACAACAATTCAGTGCAAACCATACCTTTATCATGGTTCTCCCACATGATATCCTTTCCTTTGTGCCCTCCTGTTTCCTGCTAGCTTTTGCCTTTCCAGCTTCTCAAGAAATGTCACACTAGAGTTGAAACAGATAAGGAATCTTGTTCTCTCCTGTTTACTTAGTCTTCAGGTCCTCAGCTGCAGCCCCAGGTCAGTCTCTCTTGAAGAAAGAAATAAGCTTTCTGAGGCCAAGTCCCTTTTTGCAGATTCCTTTCAGTATTCCTGCTCTGAGAATATGAACCACCTGGCTGTAACTCTCTGGACTTCTTGGGATATTTTCCTGCTGGACTGACTATCTAAGCTAGTTGCTAAGATCACAGAGAATTTTGTGTAAAAGATGAGAAAAAGGTGAACAGTCTTACAAAAAAAAAAAAAAAGAAAGAAAAAAAAGGAAAAAAAAGGGGATGCAAATGTTTTGTGTGGCAACAAGTATCTTCCTAGATAAGGAAGACATTAGGAAATGATTCTAATTACAGTGAAAAAAAACATACCAAAATGGAGTTTAAAAATTTCTCGTCAGGAGGAATTTCATGACCAGGGCATCAAAGAATCACAGAATCACAGAAACACCAAGCTTGGAAAAGACCTACAAGATCATCCAGTTCTACCATCCTCCTATCACAAACATTTCTCACTAAAGAGGGCATAACCCATGTAAAGACAGGACAATGCATATGTAAGGTAGTTTCATCTAGGCCTTTATTTCTAACCAGTGTCTGGAATGGGAAGATTAGCACGTAAGATCAGTTTGTTTTCCTCCCAGTCATAACCAGTGCAGGCTTTCTTAAGTGTAAAGAGACCAAACAAATTGGAAGGGCAGATGATCTCTGAGCACCAGTAACCTATAGACACTGGAACCTGTCTCCATTAAAGCCCTCATCTTATCTGCAGATTGTTGGGGAATACTGGTTCCCAGGTGGCTCACCGCAGCTGTCTGTCCTGCACAGCTCATCAGGCAGAGGGTTTACAAGAAACCCAGGACCATGGGTTCCTGTAGATTTTCATTTCCTATTTCATAATATTGCTCATTATCCACACTGGAATGCATGATGAATACATCCATACGAACTTAGTGGAAAAAACTTACTGAGCATTATCCACTTTATACTTTTCAGAGGTCAGAATGTTGGCCAAAGCAAACTCAATTTCCACTGAAACTCTCCAAAGTCTTACCCAATCAAAGTTATAACCCCTTCCAAATGTCAGTTTTCAACTTCTGTTGCACAGCTATTCAACTTTTCATTTTTAAATCTTTTCAAAAAGGGCAAAATATTCTTTATTATTATTGCTATTCTATTTACAAATGAAAGGAAGCAACTTTAATGACCATCATTGCTACTTGCATCATACAGTAAGATTGCTGCAGTAAGTTCATAATCAATGACATTAATACTGTATCCTTGCCAGAAGGGCACTGGTGCCACACTGCTGTGTCATACCCTGACCAGAGGTGATCTCCTTAGAGGCAGCAAAAACATCATGACTGGTACCACAAGTGGCTGCCTCACACCTGCTGAGCTCACAAGGTCTCAAATGTTGAAGCAATAAACTGCCAAATAGCATAAAAAAAAAACCCAAATGTTTACTCATGCAAGAAAAGATAGACAAACAGCAAGTAATTAATGACTAATTCTCATTTATATATTTGTTTCTGCAGACTCCTTAAAACCTATCAACTGTAGGTTGTGTATAGGAGTATACTAAACTTTACACAAAGTACGAGCAAATCACAGCGTAATCCATCATTTTCACTGGTATGCTGGCAACAACTTTATTAAGCTAGCAAAATAGATTGCTCATGGCATCATTTCATTTAAAAAAAAAAAAAGTACAAGACATGTTTACATTGTTGTTTTGCACTGAGGTACAAGTTCCAAGCTGTCAGCTTTCAGAAAGCTCAAGCTTTATATTAAAAAGAAAATAAATGACTGACTCAGGTTTACTTAATAAATCTTTCTGACTATCTCAGAATAAGTTTTCTTTAGTATTCTGGTTCAACTCAAGATTTTACCTGCTGGTTGAAGGATCTTATATCATTATCCCGTGGGAGGAAGAAGATTAACAGCTGATATTCTGGAGGAGGAAAGGGAAAATGATCATGATTCATTTTGTACCTTTTTTTAAAATGGCTTGGTATTAGTTACTATTTTTAAGTGCTTCATTACAGCAACAAGGGAGCTTCCATCTATTTGTGCTTGATGGCTTAGTGACTTTATGCATAAAATCAAAGCCAAAAGTGAAAGGAAGGGGGAATAGAGCTGTCCTAGTACAGAACCCAGACTCCCCTCTTCCTGGATAATAAAGTTCCCATGTCACAGACTGCAGTGTAATGATTTGAAGGGTAGATCTTGAGCTGTAGAAAACTGTCTAGAGACGATGAAAATGCAACAAAACACAACAAATTCTAATTGCAAAGCCTTCAGCTTTTTGGATTTTTTCTCAACCACACTGAGTAGGCAATATTTTAACACTCACAAGCCATTATCATAATGTGATTGAGTGAATAATGTTCTCCATATAAGCCCTCATATTTTATTTTTTTGCCCCACTGACATGATGCTTCCTAAAAGCCAGAGAAAAGTTATGTCCTAGCTAATTTAAAACTACATTCAAAGTACAAAACAGCTAGCTATTTAGCTATGGGGTCACAGACAATTCTGAATATTTATGTGTGTAACTTTGGTTGGAGAATGATTGGAACTGGCATCAGACCTATTTCATAGGAGAGTTTCTCTAAACTTGCCACCACATTGTCATCACAGCTATCTGCATGGTCTCTAGCAGAGCTGGAAAATTTGATATGGATTAGAAAAAACAGTGGCAGCTGTGGAAGGGCACTGTATAGAGGATGTATTTTATTCATCAATTTCATCACAACAGCACATAAGGAAAGCAAAAGCTAAGGAAGACCAAAGACGAATTCTACACCTTAGCTGCCAACAAAGAGGAAGTGCCCCTCAAGACAAATTCAGGGTCCTTCTCAAATGTCCAAACATCATCCCCTTTTCTCATTGCACTCAGCAATACGCCATCCCCCATGCTGCATCCTTTGACCATGAATGATAATTTCTTCTTCCCTGAGCCTCCAACAACTTGTAATATATATTTCCAGTGTATTAAAAGTATCTCATCTAGGAACTACTGTGCTAAGTAATGCTTAGTGAAGTTTTTTATAGTCCATAGTGGCAAGTGTACTTACATTCAGTGGATGTGCATTGTCTTCTTCCAAAAATCTCAGAAGATTCAACTGACTGTGATTCTCTCTATTTCAAGTGAGTGCTTTTCTCTACCATTTTACCAGTGGACTAAAGTCCAAAGATTCACACATCTCACAGAAAGCAGTCTGGATCTTGTACTGAATTACCATCTTGTAATAAATACTCCCATTCTGAAAACGCATCTCTGCTAACTGAGGCATCTGATGAAATTCAGTCCCACATCAAGATTATTTTTGGTTACTGCAGAAAGTGGCTAAACAAATCTAGAATCAATTTTAATGCTAATTTATTTAAATTAATTGGATAGACATGCATACTAATTGTGTTTTCATTTTTCTCTCAGATATTTTTGGTGAATGGTGAAAGAAGGAGAGAAAACATCTGTTCCAGGTGCATGACATATATAAAAACCATCCACAGGAGTATTATACAAAGGCTGTCTGAGCCACTAATATTACTCTGCAAGTGGTGTCTAATGCATGTTAATAGACTAAGCTTAGAAACAGTAAGAAAGCCTTTGTTTTTGAATAGTTATGCTAATCAAGGTTAGATATACATAATTGGATACAGAAGATAAACTGAGAGCATAGATTCTGAGCATGTCTAAAGGAGGGCCACAAAAATGATACAAGTGATGGAATACCTCTCCTATGAGGACAGGCTGAGAGAGCTGGGGAGGTTCAGCCTGGAGAAGAGAGGGCTGTGAGGTGACCTGATAGTGGCCTTCCAATATCTAAATGGAAGCTACAGGAAAGAAGGGACAGACTCTTTAGCAGGGTCTGTTGTGATAGAACAAGGGGAAGTGTCTTTCAGATTAAAGAGTGGAGATTTAGGTTGGATACAAGGAAAAAGTCTTTTACACTGAGGCTGATGAGGCACTGGAACAGGTTGGCCAGAGAGGATGTGGATGCCCCATCCCTGGAGACTTTCAAGGTGAGGCTGGATTAGACTCTGACAACCTGATGGAGCTGTGCATGTCCCTGTTCATTGCAGGGGAGCTGAACTAGATGACTTTTAAAGGTCCCTTTCAACTCTAAGGATTCTATGATTATATGAAAACCAAATGGATCAAAGATAGGAAATTCTAATGTGACACTTAATAAGATAAAGGCCAACTTGCACTTTCAGATCTCTTGGTGCACTGGTTTCAGTGTAATTAGAGATTTCTACAGCATAGCTGTGATCAGAACCTGGTCCATTCTAAGCACTGGTCAAGAATTAAATTATATCCTCTGATACATCTCAGTTTTAAAAGTTTTATCTTTCTCCAGTATCTAAAATTATTTCAGTCCTGTCAAGAACTGGGTGTATTAAGAGACACAGACTCAACAAATATTTTCCAGAAGTGAACATTATAGTAAAAAAGAGACCAAAGGATATAAGGCATATTATTTGGAAAACAGCTACTTTTAAAAACTGTGCCAGCTAGTCAGGATGACAAAGTATTTAAATGATTTATTAAGTGAAATGTTTTGTTTTCTAAGCAGAAGTTCATTAAGCCCACTCACTAGAGATGTATGTTCACTACCATTCTTTAAAAAAATTAAGGGTGCCCAACCATTTGGGTTTTTCTTGCATACTTTAGGTAGGAGTCATAGTTTAGGAGGGCTGCTTTATACTTGCTGCTATTTCCTACAACTGCTGTACTGTTAAAAGGAGAGAGTATGCACAGCAAACAAGACTAATCAGCAAGCAAAGCACTTTCATTAGACAAGCACCCTTTTATATCAATCTAAATTTTCACAAAGCTTTGCTTTTTATTCTGACTTCCACTGCTGCTACTAGGTCAGATCTGAAGCTGGCACAATGGATACAGGAATATATGTAGAGTTAATTACAAGCACTGGAGAGCAGCCAAGAAGATAGACTGCTATGAAACATTTACTTACATTCCGGAGGTCATACAAACAACGTTAATGGGATTCCCAGCATCAAGACCACATGAAAATGAAAAGGGGGAACCTCCCTTAGGAATATAGAAATGTAAGCTAAAAATGGAAAGTCAGACAAAAGAAAAAGAAGATTTAAGACTTATTAACGCAAGGAACGGAGCTGCAATGAAATGAACACATCTTTTTTTACTGATATGCAAAGAGTAGATTTTAAGGTCTAGGCTGCCAGTCTGCAATGTTAAAACACAGGAAAAGTGTGCTGCCAGCAGGTGAGCCTCCTTCCTCCAGTTTTCTGGCTTTTTGAAAAGTGTTTGGGTAGCAAATAGTGAACATCAGGCAGAGTCGTTCCAGTCTTCCTTCCTTACTCCTTTCATGTTGGTTTGATGTTTTAAAATGTGCAGTCAAGATCCAAAACCGGATAGTTTTGGATTGCCTTTAAAGGAACTTGTCTGTTAAATCCCTCATTTTGGTACAGTTAAGCTGCTGGCAACTGAGGTGCTGGCTGTATTTCCCCAAGTCATGGGAGACTACATGTCCCCCAGCGTGATGGACTGACTGCCGCAGACGTGAAGAAGGTTAAGATTCCCAGGTACAGTTCTCTCAAAAGGGAAGACAGGATAAATTCCTGTCCCCATCTCCAGAGGCTAGAAGAACAATTTTGAAGTGAATCTCTTCACTAATCCCACTTACACTGCATTTTTGTTTGTATCCCAAGAATATCTCAGAGTGCAAAGTTCTGTTAGCATTCAACTCGACTGGACAATGCACTTCAGGAGCGCACATACTGTACGAATGGGCAGCAAGTCCTCAGGATCAGAATACTGCAGTTCAAAAATAAATTCCCCCAAAATACATGCTGCAGAAATCAAATACTCCAGTAATAATGGCTTTATGCTAGAGATCATCATGCAATATTTTTTAATGTCAACAAAACCTGAGAAGATTAATTAGCTCATCTGAGCCACTCTAAAAAGAACTCAATTGGAACCTGAAAATGTTGTGCTGTATCTTCCTAACTTTTTCCACTTTTTTTTTTTTTTTGACTATTTCTCCACCATCAACATCTCATCTACAAATAAATATTTCTTTCATAACCTCTCAATACTCATCATGTGGCTCCTGCAGTGCTATGAGAAGAGATGGCTCTGTCAGCCTCAGTCAGTGTTCAAATCTAATCTCAGCCAGCATTTTCTAGCCCATGTTCTCATAAAGATGCTGTTTGTTCTGTGGAAATCACTACCACAAGTTCTAAAAATCAAATCACTTATCCATAGATTCACGTAACTTTTACCTTTCTGAATTCTTTTGCCAAACCCTGGACAACAAGTATCCAATAAGGATTGTTCAAATAGAGTAGAGAATAGAGGAAAAGAAGGGACATGTCTACAGCACAGATCAATGTCTGATTCCATAATTCTGCATGGAGAAGTTAGAAAAATATGTTTAAGTACTACAGAACGTTAAATTACTATCAAAGTTCCTTTTTGAAGAATAAGCGTGGATAATCTGTTTTGTGCAGGTAGAGAGAAAGAGGTCACATTTTGGGGAATAGGACCACTGAGGACAAGGAGAAGGCTGAGGTCCTCAATGCCTTCTTTACATCTGCCTTTAATAGTGAGATATGTTATCCTCAGGGCACTTTATGCCCTGATCTGGAAGTCTGGGATGGTACACAGAATACACCCCCAGTTATTCAGGTGGAGACAGAGAGCTGCTCCTCCATCTGGACACAAGTCCATGGGATCAGATGGGCTCCACCATAGGATGCTGAGGGAACTGGCAGAGGTGACTGCTGAGCTGCTTTCTGCCATCTATCAGTGCTTCTGGTTATCTGGAGAGGTCCCAGAGGATCAGAGATTTGTCAGAGTGACTCCCATCTACAAGAAGGGCTGTAAGGAGGATCCAGGGAACTACAGGCCTGCCAGCCAAACCTTGGTACCAGGGAAAGTTATGGGGTAAATCATCTTGGGTGAGATCACAGGCACGTGTGTGGCATCCGTGGGATTAGGCCCAGCCAGCATGGGTTCACAAAAGGAAGGTTGTGCTTGGCCAACCTCATCTCCTTCTACAGCTGGGTGACCAGACTGGTAGAAGAGGGAAAGGCTGTTAATGCAGTCTATCTAGACTTCAACAAAGCCTTTGACACGATCTGTCACAGTATTCTCCTGGGGAAACTGGCTGCCCATGTCCTGGACAGGTAGTAGGTAATGGAGTTAAGCCCAGCTGACAACTTGTTACAAGTGGTGTCCCCCAGGGGTCAGTGCTGGGGCCCATTTTGTTTAACATCTTTATTGATGACCTAGATGAGGGGATTAAGTGTACCCTCAGTAAGTTTGCAGATGACACCAAGTTGAAAGGTAGTGTCAATCTGCCTGAAGGTAGGGAAGCCCTGCAGAGGGATCTAGATAAGCTGGATCATTGGACTGAGGTGAATGGGATGAGGTTCAACAAGGCCAAGTGCCAGGTCCTGCACTTTGGCCACAATAACCCCATGCAACACTACAGGCTTGGGGCTAAGTGTGAAGAGGAAATGGACCTGGAGGTGTTGATCGATGCTCAGCTGAACATGAGCTGACAGTGTGCCCAGGTGGCCAAGAAGGCACCATCCGATGCTTCAAAGTAAAAGCACGCATCACAAAGCAACGTATCCACTTGTACTCCAGGTAGAATATATTGCCTCATGTTCAGTAAAATACTGATGAGTAGACGATAGTTTGCACTTTCCCTTTTCAAGTGTGTTTGTCTTATCACTCTTTTCCACGAAATCATAATTTCTGCTTAGGATGCAATTACCATTCTGCTAATTCTGTTTGTGCTTTAGTTTCAATTAAACTAAAGTTAAGAAGATTCAGTGTTGCCCGTTCTTGGAGGTCCTAACTGTGGGCTCTGGATATTGAAGCTCTTCTTGTTGCTGTTTTTTTCCCTCAAGTCTCCATGAGGAATCAACAATTTCTGGGAAGATCTTTGCTTTCAATTCTCGCTTATGTTTTCTAAATTTTTAAATTCATTAAAAAAATAATAATAATAATCTAGTCCTGGTAGCTGTAAAGAAAAGCTTTATAGTGCAATCCAAGAGTGTCGGTTCAGTTCGTGAGCCAGAAAATAAAATATAAAAAGAAGCCAAATATTCAATAAGAAAATAAATTCTCCTTATTGAAATTTAATTGGGAAATGGGGCAAAGAAAAGAGAGAAGGGACCAAAAGTTAAGCTGTGAATTCTTGTGGTTGACAGCTCCGTTTCATCCAACCCACACGCTGACACAGCCCGGATACAGCATTTGCAAACACTGCTTGCAAAGCGAGCCCCGTACATTTTATGTGCAACCCACAGTGCTCTCTCTACCTGCACAAAACTCAGAAGATGACCAGATGCCCCTTCAACAACACCAAGCACCTGAGTGGAGACATAAAGAAACCGTACCCCTCTTCAGATACCAAAGTAAAACAGCAAAGGATTTTGCTGTTTCCAAACTGCTGCGTGAATTTGAGATGAGCTAAATTCTCCTGTGTGAAAGCTAGCAGCAGCTGGCAACTGTGGTGGCTTCTCAGGAGGTTCACAGCTCCACATACAATATCCCAAAGTGACATAAAAGCATGGATGTGCTTTGGTTCAAATAATTAAGCATTCAGAAGCTATTCATGTGCTCTGCAGCACATTAACACCACTGATTTCAATAAAGTTGCTGCTGCTTTCATATGTGAAGGATCTAAATCTGGCATATAACCTTAAAATGTCTGAATCTTTCGTCTTTCAGCCAGTGGTACTTTAAGCCTGTCTTGCTCACGTCCTGTAGCCACAAAGTATATCCATCCTATACTGTGCTTTCCAATCAGACTTACATATGAGCGGGATGCAACTGTATCCTGAATGCAGGCCTCCAACAGAAATGTACAGACTATTAAAAGCATTCCTTCCAATTTTAAACAGGATTCTGCCAAAACACTTAAATAGAGACGGTCAGCAGACTGCACAGTGTTTGCCATGATGAAGTGAGACACCAGCTTAAGCTCTGTCTGCACCACAAATTTAACCACACTGGTAGCTGCTTGGTGGTACAGCCTGTTAATCTGGGCTCATCTCTGTATAATTCATCCTAAGGCATATTTGCTCCCATCAACAGAGAATCTCAATGTGTCTGTGGCTCTGAGGAAGCATGTGAGTGGGTGTGTGCTGTTCACAGATGTGATGCTATAGGGCTTCAGGAATGTGACTGAAGAGCTTGCTGACGGTTGTTTATCTTCTAATTTAACGCCAATCTTTTAAAGGTGAAAAAAATGGAAAGACTGGCTCTCAGTACCACTTTGTAAACTGAGACAAGATGGGTTTGTCTTCAAACACCTGGATGATTTACTTTTGGAATTACATCCCTGGCTACTACCCTCTCCTTTCTCTTGCAACGCAGACACAAAATCAGTAAAACAACACGAGAGCCCAATGGTAATTAAAACTTTCCATCACACTGCACTGACACTATCAAGACGTGGGTGGATTCACTGACACAGTAGTGGAAGTCCGAAATCAGCATTGGTTCCATTCTTTAGAGATGCAGTGCTTCTGGCACTCGGACAGAAACGCCCACAAGTCTTGAGAGAATATGATAGTTGACCTAAAATATTTGTATACACTAGGTTATTCAAACAGTTTTAAAGATATTTCTGAGAGAGAGCCTTATTTCAGTTTGATCTCTGGCTCTGTGCTCGAGAAACTTCACTGAGAATTTGCTGGGAATCTAGACTATATCCCAGCTCTGAATGCTTGGCCAAGGAGATGTAGGTCTCTGCCAGCAGAAATATACACTGCAAGACAGGCTGCCTCAGTGTATTTTACCAGTATTCCACCACATATTGGACTGATTTGAAACAACCAATTGCAATTGTATTCTTCTACAAAGTACACTCAGATCAGGCATATTTCAAAATGAACCGCTTCAGATGGATTTGAATACATATGGAAATTTTTGTAATGTAATCTTTGCAAGGAAGGAAGCAATAATGCACCCAAATATTAAAGAATAAATAATCTTTACATATCAAGCATTGCACAGATAGTCATTCATTCCCAAGTGAATTTATCTTTCTTTGCAAGAATTTCTCTAGATAGAAACATAGTTTTCTTTCCCCTTTAAAAAAAAATCTACAAAATATACTGATCTTTTCGCCATTAAAAAATGAACCAAATGTCTGCTATGAAATAGAAATGGAAGCTAACAGTTTGTAAGTATTTAAAGGGGAAAAAATGATAAAGGGAATCTAAAATATCAAAACAGTCTTAATAGCATCACACAAGCCTTAAAATTAAGGGAGGAAAACAAAAGCTGTAAATTGACTATTGAGAAAAAGTAGCTGAACAAATTATACGTGGAGGTAGCCAAGGAAAATGTCACCAGTCACCTGGGGCTGTTAGAACTGACTGATGTGGAGCAGAAGAAAAGCTTTTTCAGGATGGAGCCTTCAATGTTAGGAACAGAACACAAATTGAAATGGTTGCAGACCAACATTAAAAATTCAGCATTCGCCATCACAACACATGTAGACACATGGCCAGTCTATACTAAATACATTTGTTCTGCAGAGGCATCTGCTGTAGACCCTTACTCTCCTGGTCTGAGTGGAGACATTCTCCAGCTTACATCTCAATTCCCCATCTCACGTTTTAGCTTTCATCATGCATTTGTTGCAGAGTCTCAGCTCCTAAAGTAAGTGAGCTAGGGGGTGAGTTAGGTTAAAGCAGCTGAATTCAGCCCTGGTGTTCACGGTCATGCAGGAAATCTGGATCATCTGCTTCAACACCAAAGCAGTAATCCCAGGGCTGGGTTTGTGTCCTGAGCAATGGGTCACCCTTCCTTTGAGGCTGTCCAGAAATAGCAGTGATGTCAGATCAATGGTTGACTGTCATTTTCCAAGTCAAGTTTTTTTTTTTAAACAGCATTTGCAAGTTGAGCTTTTCTAAGACTATTCATCTCTTCCTGACAAGCAGCAAACACAAACTGTCTCATCCATAAGTAAAAAGGCTTTGCAGAGGAAGGCTCAGTTTCTAGATGCCAGCTGCCCTTATGGCACAATCCCACTGCTTCCAGATCCAGCCGCACAAGACAATATTTCAGTGTTTGTTCCCAGGTGTGTGATAACTGAGACACTCCTCTTCCATTTGCCACACTGCTGATGTCATTTAAGCAGAACTTGAACACTGTTCCCAGACAACACCTCCTCTTGGAATTAGGGCTTGGATGGATCACAATGCCTCACTCTGAAGTGAGGAAACATAAACAAGAGGAGGAATGGCTGTTTATGAGGGTGGATAGTGATAGGACAAGGGGGAATGCTTTTAAACTGAGACAGGGAGGCTTAGGTTAGATATTAGGAGGAAGTTTTTCACACACAGGGTGGTGACACACTGGGACAGGCTGCCCAAGGGGGCTGTGGATGCCCCATTCCTGGAGGCATTCAAGGCCAGGCTGGATGTGGCTCTGGGCAGCCTGGTCTGGTGGTTGGTGACCCTGCACACAGCAGAGGGGTTGAAACTAGATGATCATTGTGGTCCTTTTCAACCCAGGCCATTCAATGATTCTAGGAAAGTCTCACCAGAAATTCAGTTCCAGTGCTCATGCCCTGCAGCCATCACTTCCAATCACTTCTCTAATGATTCCCTCTGCAAACATCTCCACCTTGCTAGCCACTACCATTACCTTACCCTCTCACGTAATTGACCTTGCATCCATCCAGGCAATACCTATTCCAGAAATACACCTCTTGATAAAATCTTCTCATGCACCATACATCCAGTCCACTAAAAATAATAATTTTAAAAGGCAATACAAAAATATGAAAATTATAAATACTATAATTTCCTGTCTCCTAGTCCCAAAATAAGCTATGAACAAACAGAGCAGAATGGTTGTTTTTTTCTTTTTCTTTTTTTTTTTCCCCAAGCATTCCCAGAATGCCTGTCATATTCTCTAGTGATGTGGTCTTGAATTATTTTAGACTATAAAACTTCCCCACTATTTACCCCCACTGAAAACCACACTGCTTTCTCAGCAGTAAGTACAATCAAAGGTACTATGAGAATATGCACATGTACACTTTCCTTCCTGCTCCCTCATCCAGGGACAGTTCTACAATCTGGTAAAAATTCACCCCCCATCTCACAGCATGAGTATCTCTCCTGGTAACTTAGCAATGAATCTAATCTCTTTGTTGTTCCTATTGCTAAAATGTTTACCAAACTTCAAAACTAAGACTAACTAATTTAGATTATAGCAGAGTGCCACCTAGTGCCAAGCAGGTTTGAAGTCAAAAAGCACGCTCTTATCTGATAAATTCTTGAACAAAAATTGGTTCTGCAGATCCATTTGCAGTATATGTCTCTGAGTGGGTGCAAGGAAAGTATATAGAATAACAGAAAATTATAAAACAGCCTGAACTAATTGCATTATTTGTAAAGTTGGCAAAACTCTGCTATTACCTAAGCCTTGCAGTTCTAGATGAGTCTCTAAAGAAGTTATTACATGTGCTCAGGACTTCAGCACAGAACAAGATAGACACAAATGTACGGAAATACTCTCAAACTACTCAAGAAATGCACAAGGATAGAAGAGAAAGAATAGCCATGTTTACACTTCATGACTTTTCTTTTTCTTCCACCAGGAAGAAAATCCAAATTCCTTACTGAAATGGTCATGTCATATACGGCAAGGAATATCTCTTTTATTTCAGGTGAAAGGCATCTATCAAGCCCAGAAAACATTAACTGAAAACCCTACATGCCCCACAGCTCCCTAAAGAGATATGAAATGGAAACTCTGCTTTTGGGCTCTGAAAAGGGCCTTGGGCATGAACACAGTTTACAGACAGAAAAGTTCATACTTTTTTACTGATTTTACTGATGCTTTGAGGAAGATTTTGGGCTGGCAGAGGATGAGGGCAAGAAGTTATTCCTTGACAGTGCAAAAAGAGATTAATCATTTCCTACCCTAAAGGAATGATGTTCCCATGCTGTAGATGTTCTTCTCTGAGACCAACAAAGGAAATCTTCAACACACCAACAAAGGGTGTTTTGTAAAAGATTGTTAAGAAAATGATACCCAGCCTATAGAAATCGCACTCTTGTCTCTCAGTGAGAGCTACGAGTAGTTACTAACAACTGGCTCACACAGACTGTCAGGGTGGAGCACAGATATTCCCAGCAAAACATGATCTGAGAGTAAGTCTATTTGCAGCTTGGTGCTGTCCTCTTCCTTGGGTGTGTTTAAGAGAAAGCTGAGATTAATTGCCATTTATTATGAAAAACACAACTTATCTTTATGCCAGTATTACTGGGCAGAGCGAATCAAGAAATAATTCAATGAGTGTAGTTTCTGATTTCCTTCTCATCCTGTTCAGTGCTTGCAGACTGCAGCAAAGCCACAAAACACCACTTTCACTATTTGTACTTGGAACCTGGTATTATTTAGAAGCACAGACTGAAGCATAGAAGTTATCAAATTCTTCCATTTTGGAAGAAAAATAACGTTTCCTAACAGCTTCATAACTGTTTCAAATTATGGCAAACACATCTTTGCCATGGGAGAACTTTGCACAATTCATGGGTTTCTTTTTCTTTACTTGTTTTGGTAACAGCAGGTTTAGAGAGAGATGAGACCTTCGTAGGTGCAGCAGTTTGAAAGCTCTGCCTGATGTGCAGCTACTACATTAGCAAAAGTAATTTGAACTACTTCCTCCATGTTACAACCACAAGTCATCAGCTCTGGCTCAAAAGTCTCATCTTGAGGGATGAGAGAGCTATCACTCTGCTGAGACTGTGCCTCTTCATAGCTATGGGTGCCACAATGGAAGAATTTGGTGCAGCCCATGAGGCCAACAGCAGATAGGGTGTGGAGACACCTCTGTAGGGTAGGGCCCTCGGGAAGACCACTCCCTTTGAAGTATCAAGTTGCTCCCACCAAGCACGTTCCCTCTCTGCAAAGCGTGGGATGGGTGGCTCTGGGTAGTATGAATGCTGCACACCTTTTCCCAGCTGCATACTGTACGCTGCTCAAATGCTGCCAGTAAGTGAGAGCGCTCTGGGTTTCAAACCTCAATAAAGCCTAAAATAATTAACAAGAAAAAATTGAAGCTCTCTTCCCTCTTACAAAACTGCCAGACGGAGGGAAGGAGAAATGCTGCCGTCCCTCAGAGTTGACATTTTACTGAGAAGGTTTTCTCATGCTACGTAGAATTGAACCTACTTCAGCTCAAGCATGACGTGTTCTATGCAATCTTTAATCATTCAGGTTCCTGTCTACACGTTGTTTTTCATGGAGAAATTTGTTCATTTAATCAAATAAATGACAACACCACATCACACATTTCCATATGTAATAAATGCACGTTATTAAATCTTTACTTCTACACAAAACTCTGGCAGGGCAGCCCACCTCAGTTTTACAGAAGCAAGATTTCCTCATTCTATGCACACAAAAACTAAGACACGGGGGTACAGCCTTTTGGCAACAGCTTCCCCACTGAGTTAGTACAAGATCAACTCCCTATCGAGGACTTGCGTTTAAAAGACAGATCGCCATTGGAAAACCACTGTATCAAGCCCCAGAGACCTCCAAACCAAATCCAGCAAACGATGGGATCTGTCTTACAAAACCACTCAGACAAAATAAAGGAGCTGAGTCCAAACCATCCTCGTGATCCCTAGCGCTGGAATCCTCTTTTGGTTACTGCATTTGAACTGTTCAGACTGAAACACAATGCTCAGCTGCAAAATATTTTCTTTTTTGGCAGCTCACAATCTTGTTCCAAAGGCACATGTGAAATACATTCCTGGGTAATCTTGGAGTGAAGTGGGCCAGATGGTAGCAGTCAGATGTGACCCAGTTCTTCTTAAGCTCTCATATTTTCAAAGATGTGTGCTGAAAAAACTCATGCATCTCCTCCACAGCAGATACATTTCACGCAGGGCTTCTGAGGCAGCTCAAGCACACACAGACCCTCACCACTGCCTGTGTCCTGGGGATAAAGGAGCTGTGCACGTGTGTAAACTAACAAGTTATCCCATTGCAATTTTTATTCTGCTTCCTGAAGGAGAGCAGATCGCAGGAATATCAGGCAGCCTCCTCATTTAAAGAGGGTAAGGGAGCGGAAATACTTTCTTGAGGCTTCACTGAAAGGAAACAGATAAAAGAAGAGAGGGAGTGGAAATGGGTTCTAGTTGTTGTATCAGCTGGAATGGAGGGAATGGCTTTCAAAATGGCCATAGAGTATTTCCATTTAAGATTTAGACTTCTTCTTCTGAGAAAGACTTCAAAACACATAATTCCTGTTCAAAAATACATGCACAAAGCACTTCTTTCAGAAGGTTCATTTTTTGTTTTTATTTTCTTTTCATGCATTTGGCACTGACATCAGAATAACATCCCTAGCATGTCAGTGTTTCAACATTCAGTATCATGGTGCTCAGAGTAATGCCACGTATCTAACTAATGCTGCAAAGCCCATCACAGTAGGAAGCACAGCAAAGAAACTCACCAGGCTGGGTGGCCACTGAAGCCAGCCAGCTGGATGGCTCCTGATCCTCCACTTTGTGGGACTCCCCACCCACCTCACAATAGTCAGGTTTTGGACTTGATAGGGAACAAAGTGTCATAGAGAAAAGGATGGATAGCCCATACAAACCAGCTCCAGGACCCTCCACAGCACAGTCCTCCCTGCATGAAGAGCAGCATGACCTGTGGAGTTGGAGCTGGCACAAACAACCATCACTTCGTAAAGATGCATGCTATACAAAGACTAATACAAATGTTTCCACATTGTGGCTTATCGGATTGACTGGTAAGAAGCCCTGTGGGACCAGCAGGTATACATGCTGGTTGTTCTATTGCTCCTGAGGTTGGCAGTTTCTAACATCATAGGTACTTACTGTCATATGGTTGTAAAAGAGCATAAAAAACATATGGGTGTAAAGAGCACAAAAGAAAACTATTTGCAGAATTTCAGGATAAAGCTTTTCTTATTTTCACTGACACACAATAAAGGACAGGACCCAAACTATTTTGTGGAATGTCACCTGTCCTTCAGTTTCTCAGAGTAGCTGCTTGCAACACAGAGGTTGAGCTGGAGAGAAGTGATTGTTCACCAGCCAATGAAGCAATAATACTCATCCAGTGCTGTAGGCTGCCTATGGAGATCCTTCAAGAAAGTGAATTTCTTAAAATCTGAGCCTTATAGACTAACTACATAAAAACACAACTTGCTAATTAAGAAAAAGTAATTAAATGTTCTTTAAAGACAAAATCCTATTCCCACAAACTCACAGTCTACTCTGGAGAAAACAAGAAAGATGCATCTGTTCTGGCCTATACCCAGAACTAGATTGTCCTGATGATTGATACCGTTCACTTTGTGTCCAAAGTTTTGGCAGAGAGGTTAAATAATCCGTTTCTACCTGCAGCAAATGGAAATACCAGATGTTCTGTAAGTGAATGAGGAAGTAAAAATAAACAACATGAAAAATGCATCCAGGGAGGGATGTATTTTTGGAAAACTTTTTCTATGTTGAGAAGCAACTGTGCAGCACTGTTTAATTTCATTCTTAACACAAACCTACATGAAGCCAACTTAGATAATCACAGCTGTAACAAAGGCATTGTAAATTAATAGAAATATTTCATAGAAAAGAAAAGGGAGTAATCTACAAAAAATACTCAAAATATCTTCATAAGAATTCATGCAAAGCAATAGGATTTCCCAAGCTACAGTCTATTTCCAGCATGAGAAATAAACCAGTCTCACTGCACATCATCCTGTCCTCACTAGGTTTACAACTTCACAGATCTAAGTTGGGAGATATGAGCATATTTCCACCCAGGACAATTTTTACCCATCAGCGAGAAAGGTAAAAACTCTGACACCAAGCTCCAGCTTATACTGAAAGGGGGTTTAGAAATGAGTAAGGGAAACTATAGCAGAGCTAGAAAAACAGGACTGTACATTGCCACAAAACAAAATATTCCAGGGTCTTGCATGGTGATCTCCAGACTTTCAGATTAGCGACCAAATATTTTATTTCTTCAGCAGGAAAAGAACGTACAGCCTTTCTAACAGAGGCTCTCCTGAGTCAAGTTGAAGGACAAACTCAAAAGCTTGAATATGTAATTACTCAATGCAATTCCTTAGTGGCAATGTGTTTCCTTTAAGGACATAAGTTAAATTAACTAAATCAATTTCTCTCTGCTAAGGAAAGTGCTTATACACAGGCACAGAATATTGGATGGGATGGAGATATTTAGAATTACTTTGACTGAAAAGCAAAATAATAATATCCAAGTCTCCTCTCATCACAGTGGATGGAGAGGGCATGATTTCTGATGAGAGCTTGTAACCAGATCTGTTTTAATGGAACAGCATCCTCAGATGAATACAAGTAATGGAAAACAAGATTTATAAGCAAATGCTATAAGCACTATCAAGAGTAAGCTTAAGTCTGACATTGAAGAGAAACGCTGAGAAAGACTGGTTGAGAAAATCAGCAAAGAAAATCTTCAGAAACGTTTTGTAACCAGGTTTGACAATCATTATGCAACATAATTCCCATTCCATTTTCTCTACAAGAATATCAAAGACTCTTACAAAAGGGAAAATTCTTGCAGCTTACAGAATGAGAAATACTAAACTACCATTTAGTCCACAAAACACTACAGAGGAGACATCCTTTTACTTAGCAAAGTAGGGTGATATGAAATCCCCTTTCTGCAGCTTTCTCCCTCATTTCAGCTTGCAAGCTATGAAGAAAGATATCGTCATTTCCTTGAATACATTCATTCCTGAACAAACTCAGATATCTGAACAATTATTTGGAGACCATTTATCTGTCATAGTCAAGAAAATTCAATGACACAATCCCATCCTTCTGTTATTTGTGTCTGTCATATGAGAACATATTTCCTTTCCATAAATAAATTCCTGAATCACCTTTCCATTTCAAATCTTAACTTTGTATCTATGAGATTTCTTACATGAATATTGGCTAACGTTTGCTTAAAATTTGCCTCTTTTGAAATTACTTTCACACAGTAAAGCTTGCCAGGCTCTCCACAGAAAGAAACCAAGGTGAAAGTATGTGTGAACACATATGCCTGAATAAACTCTAATGAATATTTACTTGGAAATATCTGTTAAGGCAACATAGGGCAGACGTTTATCTATTTATTTATTTAAACTGCAGCAGGAAGACCAGACACCAAATATTTCCTAAGAAATATTCAACATGCTCACGATAAGGAGGTTGGTGATTTGGGGATTTTTGGTGGTGGTTTTTTGGCCTTTTTCCACCATCCCTCAAATCAATGCAAACAAATAAATAAATTAAAAAAAATCACACAAGATCTGTAGCACTACAGATCAAGAAGCAAAAAATTGCCATTATCTTCATATATAGCCATAGGTTAGCACATGAGAGGTAAGAAAAAACAAGTATTGGTGTTGTTCAGCGAGAGGAAGTGCTGCAGACAGCTCTATCATGTCTACACACTTATGTGCCTCTACTTCATTTGTCTCATTTGTGGTTACTGTTTGAAATTGGCTTCTTCTGTGGATCAGCAACTATGCAACCTCACTACTTCAGTGTTTCAGCAAACCTTTATCAATCACAGGAGAAAATAATGGTGAATCTTATTTTTATTTTTTCAAATTGAACTCTGCCCTGAAAATGAATACAAAGAGAAATTTCTTGAGAACTTCCCAGAATAAACTGTGCGGAGGGCCTTTGAAAATTTGAAGGAACAACGGAAACCAAACAAATCAGGTTAAGGATAACAAAATAGTTTCGTGTTCAGCTGATCAAAAACTTGCCTGTTCCTTTGCACATGTGATTTTAATTCCCTCAATTTCTTGCACATTTCATTAAATACGTATTTTACAGAGACACAGCATGAGAGATGTGCAAAAACTTGTGTGCAGAGAAGAACCCCCACACCAAGCTCCCAACTTCTTGCAGATGTACCTACTCGAAAACTTAGGATCCTGTCAATCCCCATGATTTTCAGTTAGACAAGTCTCTAGAAACGTTGTGAATTCTGCAAAAAGTTGGACTGCAAAGCAAACCATTTATGGCAGTTCTTCCCATCTACAGCCCTCCCCCTCCACGCACAAATCCTTCCTGCTCTCAGTTGTAGGATTATGATTTATTCCCACAGGATGATTCTCAGGAGATAGCACATGCAAGAAAGAAATATTATAGTTGGCAATAATTCAGAACCCAAAAAGGGATACAACCCACAGTTTCCCTAAGTCTTTCCTTACAACAGAGCTAAAACAGAATGTCTTTCATATTATCTGTGACATTAAAATCTGTGACCTTGGTCAGACTCCAGAGAGAACTGGAGAGACACAGGAACTTGCTCTGCAGTCAAACCTGTGGCAGGCCTTGTGGCAATGCTTTCCTTTGCCCATTTCCAGCCAGTTGTGCCTAAAATTGTGGCAGAATTAGGGGGGAAAAAAAGAAAAAAAAGTAAAAATAATGCAGTAAATGAGAATTCCAAGTACAAAAATTTTCTTCCCCTCTGCTCTTTGAAATTCATGGATCTTCATATCTGTATGCTGCTGCTAAAATGAAAACACTGTGGGAGGAAATAATCCAAGTCAGTGAAACCGCTCCAAGAATATCACCAGAACTGACAATGGTGATATGCCATAGCACAGTGCTCACAAAAAACAGAAACTATGACGGACCTCTGTAACTTACTGTGGGGCAGAATGCAGCCCACAGCAACCTTTGGCTGGTTTGCTAAGTATAGGGACTTACATCCATTCACAAGCAGTATCATTTAGTCCTTGAGTCTATATCAAAATTCTCCAATATAAGCTGAGGTTAACGTGGGTGTACACGTAGTCCTGACTAAGCGTGGGATGGACACCTACTCTGACAAATCTGTCCTAGGTAAGATTTTTCAGTAGTTTAAAATGTCTCACTTTTTCCACCCAGGTGGCAGAAGCACCACAGGACTACCCTTCACAATTTAGGATATAAGCAATGTTAATGCATGACAGCTTTTGATGCAAGAAACCCAGCTTCACGTAATACACTCCAACCAACACTTAAGTTTTCATTTGCTAAACTTGGGGCAAATAGGAGTTCTGTTTATGCTACAGACGCTTCACATTAAACATTCACGGCAAAGATCCCATTAGCATTAACAGTGTTGTGTATATGCATGTGCACAAGTTTGTGATTGTTCTCTCTGGTCTTAATTCTGCAGTGTCCAAACCTTCAAGGAAAAGTCCAACTAATGCAAAGCCAAAAACAACGTTTTCCATTGAAACTCTACCTGCAGGGGAGTTTTACAATTTAAAACAGTGAGCCCAGCAGGGATGCAGCTCATACTCACCCCTGTGCCAGAAGAAACAATGGGAGCTTAGCATACACTTACCTCCTCTGCATGCTACATAGCTCAGTTTTCTTCTTTTCCCACTGTCAGATAGAAAACTGTTTGTGTGCTTTGTTCTACTTTTCCTGAGCTCGTGGTCAGTCTCCAGGCCTCCCTAATGCAACAATAACACTATGTTTGTTCTCATCTCCTTTTATCTCAGTCTCAAAGTTCCCAATTCTACTCCCATCATCCACACAGTACCAGACAAAGGCTTTCGTTTAAAACACTAGGAATCAATTCCATACCAGTTCCATAGTAGTTGGCCTTTGAAGTAGTACCGTCATCAGATGTAGACAGCGTAGGACATCCCCTCCTCTATAATTTTGTTGAATAGAGTTAAAGGCACGTGAATGGATATAAGAGAGGCTAAAGGAAAAAACTTATTTCCATAACAAGGATTTAATGGATATGTACTGGGGGTGGGAAAGAAGAGGATGTATGGACACTGTCTAGAATAACAAGATGGGCTACTTAAGGGAATTAAGTTCTGAAACACCATCATAAGCAAATGTCCCTTCTTACTTTCAGACTGAAAGGCCAATGATGTGTGTGGGATGAGAGCAGGCTGTGTGATGGGAGATTCAGAGCAGGGTTGAGAAACTAGCGGTGCACAACAGAAACATCAGATTGATGAAACATCTCATAGCATGGAATTTGGTATCTCAAGAGCTATCTCGAGCACTTCTTTGGCTCACCATACAGAAGTATGTTCTAGAAAGAGTAACTTTAATGTACTTCATTAAAAAAAAAGTAGGGATAATGACTATAATCCAGACAGCCTTTACTAAGTTAAATGATAGTGTTTTAGGCAGCAATCTCAATGAACAAATAAAGCACACTGGTTGTCAGAAAGCAAACTCTGAGGGGGGTTTTTCACTTACCTGGTAAAATGCCTCGAGTTTTCGAGCTTTCTCTTCTGAAGCATTAACCTCTAGAAGATATGTCAGGAAGCTCATCCATCCCAATGACGGTGTGTATCCAGACCCACAGGGAGCCATGGGGCCTGTCCTGCAGCACTGAGATGGGAAATGCTGTCCCACCATTGCAATTCCACCCCATCCCTCTCACCTCACATCCTGCTGGGAATGCTTCCCTTTCCCTATGCTCCTAAACCTCCTTAAGAGCTTGTGCTTTCTTGCAGCATAAGGGCAGTAACCTATCTTTCTCTTTCAAGCATTAAAAAAAATGGCCTTGGGAAGACTTATCTGTTTGATGCTCATATATACTCACAAATACATCACTGTATACATTAAACAGTTTACAATGCGTATGCTGTTCTGATTCCTGATTGTACAATCCCACTGTAGGCAGGTTTTCATTCTCAGTTGATTAAAGTATTAGTATATAAACCATCTGTGAGAAATAAGGATTAGGCAATGGGCTTGGACTTGTTCAGAAGGAAAGCAAACAAGCAGCACAAGTCTCACACAAGTAAAATCCATCTCGTGTAATATTAATCCTTTTGTTGCCAGGAATCAACAATTTATTGGCAGCAGTAAGGAGAATTTTTTTCTTTGGCTCAATCTGGCTTAAATTTCACAAGGGCTTACTACTTATCCCAATTCAGCTGAAATACTGCACTGAACTGAAGGAACTATAAAGGAGCATAACTTACAGAGTCTACATTTTGGACAGGGTCTTGTTATCAGTGTCATAAAATGTAATTTTTGCTCCATTTTCAAAGAAAACTAAAGCCACAATCTCTGCATTCTAGAGATGATTAAATAAAGCCAAGAGGCTGGAACTTAACACACATCATATGCAAGAACTTGTTATTTATAATGAGAACTACAGGAAGGTCAAACATAAGAAATGCTTGGTTCCCTATCACCCATCTACACCTGTAGTCTCTTCCTTACCTACTCTGGAGCTTCCACGGAAGGAAAACAAAAAGCTCCACATAATATGTCATCATATCATATCCCTTTATATGTAAAACCCAATTAATATCACCTCACATGAGATGCATCTGAATATGGATGCATATCATAAGGATGCATATGCTGGACATTTTCTAACATTCCAGTATTTAATTATGCAACCTAAACAAACATTTTAATGCAGAGTTCAAAGTTTCAGTCATGCTCAAAGGGATGCAATAGTTTTTATATCTTAAGCGCAGCCTCCACTCTGAACTTCAGCTCCACGTGACAAAGACCATCACCATTACAAGCTGCCAGCTCAGGCAGCAGCAGATGCTGTCTCTCACTAGCAGGCACCTGAAGCTGTATCCTGCTTCCATCATGTGTAAGGCTGCTTCCCACCTTACTGAGCAGCCTAGGAAAAGCAGCAAAACCTTGTGCTGAATTTGGACAGAAAGGGAGCAGGGCCAGGAAGAGCATGCTACTGCACAGCTGCCCATATTCCAGTGATGTTGTGGGTGTGCTGGAAACAGCATAGCTTGATCTTAAGGCACCTGCTTGTTCACTTTAGAACAGCTACGTAATCTGATGGAAAAGAAGAGTCAGTGAGGTCCCCAGTCAAACTCAGGATGTGGCAGTGATGTTTTTTTGTTTTTGTGTGCTTTTAAGCAAGGATAAACGTAAGGTATTTGGCTATCTTGGAGGTTTCTTTCTTCTCCACCTCATCCTCCTTTTGCAAATGACAGGAACCAGCTGCAAGTAATACGATTCAAAGCCTTATAAAAGAATCATTTACAAGGAATATATTAAGAAACTGAAGCATATTGTGACCCTTGATAGGACAAAGGGGAAATGATTTTAAACTAAACTGAAAGAGGGGACATTTAGATTGGATATAATGAAAAAATTTTTTTTATGATAAGGGGGGTGAGGCAATGGCACATGTTGCTCAGAAAGGATCTGGATGCTCCATCCCTGGAGACATTCGAGGTCAGGCAGAGGGACTTGGAGCATCTGATCAAGTTGTAGGTGCCCCTGTTCATTGCAAAGGAGTTGGACCAGGTGGCCTTTAAGGGTCCCTTCCAACTCAACCGATTCTATGACCTTCTTCATCTGCAACTGGACAGAGACCATCAGCATGATATATAACACGTTATTTCACAAATAATCCTGTACTTTTCAAATGACTTGCAGAAGCACCTAGAACCCAGAAAGGTAAGCCTGCAATACATACCAGGACTGATACTTACTTACCTGTAATCCCACAATGCCCATCAAAACGTTTGAAAAGTAAGAATAAGCAATATTTAGGAGTGTCAGCTGATGCTCCTAATGCTGAATGAATTATTTTTAGAAAGTCATCAAGAAAGCACAAGATAAGCGAGGTCCTTTTTCTTGTCTTCTAAAACAACAGACCCAGACATCACAAATGTGACCACAACACGCACACTGCATACAGAAGGAGCCAGGACAGATATGAAAAATACACTGCAATATATTCTTTTGATTGCTTTATTTTTTTTTAATCTTCAAAATTTTCTGCCTTCAGACAGGAATGCATGATAGATAGAAATGGCTCAAACATCTTCACATGAAACACTCTTAATTCATTCACAATTATTTTTCTAAAACATCTACTGTTACATAATCCCACCCATTTCCATCCATTATCACAGATTTAATTATTTGTTAAACAGTAGTTGCCAGCAATTGAAAGCTGTAAGGCTTTTTGCATATTAGTAGAGTCTTCTGAACTACAAACACAAGAATATCACAACTATATAACTCTCACTTTACATGGCAACCCCAGGTGACAGATGTTCCAAATGAAATGTGTTGCTTACGTGGAGTTCATAAAAATGACAGAGAGCTCTGTGCCTCATTAGTTCTAAAATCCTTTTTCCTTTACTAGGATTATTTTCTAAACCTATGTCATACTCCTCCTTTGGAACCATACAGTCTGATAAGCTGATCTGTATCTTCCATTGCTGCTATTTGGCAAATCTGCAAGTCAGGCAAACTAGAGCTCTCCAGTAAAACACTATGTACAGAGCACAGTTTAAACAGATGGGTTGCTTGGAATCCATTTCTCCCTCCATCCGAAGGGAACTACTTTGAGGTTTTCTGGAACTGTTGTAAACAAGAGGATATATTTTTTAATATATATATATGTGTGTATATATATATTTATATATTTTATATATAAATGTTCTAAATGTCCTTTGGGAGTCCATTTATTTTTTATCTTTCCAAATGATGACTAAATACCTGATCTGTAGCATTTCTCCTGAGAAGATACTAGTAAGGGAATGACAGTTTTGATGCACTTTGGAATGGCACAATCACGTAAACGCTTGCACAATTAAGACTTATGAACTCATCCAAAGTATCTAAACAAGATATTCTAACTAAGAACTAAAATACCAGCACAATGCAGCAAGTTAAAAAAGAAAATTCTATGTAATCAAAATATAAACAAGTACATAGGAAATGGATATCTGTCAGTAAAACTATATCTTTTTAAAGTAGGAAACGTATGCACTTAAGAAAAAATTGTAGCTATCTGACAAACTTCATTAAAAAAAAAATTACTTTCCAAATGCATAACAAATGCCAAGATATCCCGTAACTGGCCAGGTATAGCCACATGAGAGCTGCATGGCGTAGAGCAACCTGGGGAGAGAGAGGTGGTGGGGAAGTAGGGATGGGAAAAAACAAAGTCACAAAAATATATCAGCAAGTCTGAAAACAAAAAAACAAAAAAACAAAAAAATCACATCATCTAAATTGCTGTATGCTTCTATCACCATTGCGAAAGGAACTGGAGTTAAAAAAAAGAAAGATTGCAGTTTAATGATTCCTAGAGTTACCTCTAAAAATTAAGAAAAAAATTACCAACTTAATATACTAATCCCAAGCACCAATTTAATAATTTAAGTTAACTGTATTCTTCTCCTACTACGGATGGAGCAAGTTCTGCTTGAAGGCTTAAAGCTTAACTCTGGAGCCCATCTGACTTGTGTTCTTGTCGCGCATTCTCTGCCATTCACATCGAAGTCACTGTAAAGACTCTCTAGGCAAGCAATTCTTTGAAGAGACAATTGGATCCTATTGTTTTAATCAACTTTCAGGTCATGAAAAGTGAAACACACCAGTATTTGGTTAGTCTGTTATTAAGTAGCCTACAAAAATGGAACAGCTGACACCATTCCTCGATAGGATTTGCCTTAGAACGAGCAGCACCCAGGGCAGACCAACTGTGAGCATGTCCAGACTCCACTAGGAATTAGTAGTGTTAGAAAATTGCATATGTGTTAGATCAAGAAGGCATTGCCATACACGTGGCATCATTACATTGTTTTTCCTCTATTTTTCTCATTAAGAAAAAACAAAGGAAAACAGCCCTACCAAGAGATTTTTGGTTTTTGTTTGTCTTCGCACCTAGAAAAAGCAGCACGGTAACTCCTCAGCTGGAATTGCTCAGTGCTTCCCATCAGCTTAGCTCTTTCAGAAAGCCCTTTCACATAGGTAAGGTGGTCTATCTCAGCTAATTCTTAGAGCTAACCTTTTTTTTTCCAGTATATATTTCATGCCACTTCCTAACAGCAATTTCAGAACTACAATGGATCTATGATAATGTCCACTACTAACTTTGACCAGATCTTGATACAAACCATCGAAGCCAGGCCCTTGGGATGGTTCCACGTATTGAACTGAAGCTCAGACTAAAAATCTCACCAAAACTCAAAAAGCTGGAGTGGTCATGAATCTCAGCTACTTTTGCCTATTTGAACCCTCACCCTGTAATGAAAGCACGCACACCAAGAGAAAATAACAACCATCTGAGCTGGGAGCATTATGACTCTGGCGAGTTTTCCTGCTGCTCCTCAGTGACCGTGGACTCGCTGTGCTCCTCACTCGTCTCGTTGGAGGGCTCCTCATAGCCTGGCTCGGCAGGGTCCAGGCTGCTCCCATCACTTTGCTCCTCACTCTGCTCCTCACTGGCCTCCGCAGACTGCTCCAAGTTGCTCTCCAGGGAGGCTGGAGAGCTGCCAGTTACACTTTCAGTTTGGTTCATTTCGTTAAAAGGCTGCGGGAGGGGAGCAGAAGACTGTACAGCATTCTCACTGGCAGGGATGGGCACTTTGGTTGCACCGATGTCTACAACAATGTCATTTTGTGGTAGAGTTACCTTCTCCACAAGTTTCCATTGGATAATACTCATGTCTTTCCCTCCAGTTGAGATCAAGTGACTATCGCTATGGGTAAAGCTGACGTTTGTCACATGACTACTGTGAGCACTGTATTTGTGACTCGGAGCCTATTAAAATAAGCCAGAAAGAAAAATCACACATTTCATTACAAAAACACAGGATACTGAAATCTAAAGTTAATACTGTTCAGCCCTTCATTTACATATAAAAGTACCAATATATGCTTAGATTTCCCCATACAATACATCTTCTCTTTTTAATGTTTACAACTCAGGACAAATTTAGAACATTATTTGAAAGGTAATGGTTTGACACCAAACTAGGAAAAACTTCTCTGAAAGAGTGGTCAGGCACTGGCACAGGCTGCCCAGGGAGGTGGTGGAGTCACCGTCCCTGGAGGTGTTCAATAAACATGTAGATGAGGCACCTAGGGACAAGGTTTAGTGGACATATTGGTGGTAAGTTGATGATTGGATTAGATGACCTTAGAGGTCTTTTCCAACCACAATGTTCTATGAATTAAGGCCTTTGAACAGAACGTATCAAACTTCTGCTCCAGAGCTTGAGGATAACTATGGCTACTTCAGCATATATACATAAATAAATTCACATGTTATAAAAATCTTAATCTTATGTACCAACTATTAAGTTAATGGATAAAAGTATGCTTTCATCTCCAGTGCTGTTCTCACAGGTTTGGTTGCCAGGATCCAAAACAACCAGGTTGAAAGCAGGTGTCTGGCAAGGAAATCATCGTGTAGTGCAAACATACACATAAGATCAGACTGGTCTAGACTTACCTTTGGCTTGGAACAGGGATACTGAAAGAGATGGACCTTACAAAAATCATCAGCAACTGCTATCACTTTTCGATTATGGGATCTGACAAGAGCATTTATGTCTGTCCCATCTGATCCTTCAGGCCATACTCCTAGGAGAGAGGAGTGCAGATATTTGGATAGCGGATATTTATCAAACAAAATCTATACAGCTGTGACAGACAAGCATAACAAAAGAAAAACAAGAAATTCAATTGGAAAATGGAGCAGGCATTGAATTAAATGTTGTAGTCATTGTCAGCCTAATGCTGTTCTCCCACAGTCCCTTTTACCCCCAGGCCCTCAGCCCTGGCCCACATAGCCTCTTGGGCTTGATATATTTCCTGGTGAAAACATCAGCCTTCCCTAATGCTGATTTTAAGATTAAGTTCGTTGCTTAGACTAGCAACTCTTAAATTAGCACTGACTTACACATGAGCATTTTAAAAGCAAGACTGCTGCTGAAGTATGGAACAAGCCAAAGTACTGTACATTATTCAGAGGTTGTTTTTTTGTTGTTGCAATTTTTAATATTTGCATGATTCAACAGAGACGATTGATGATACTTTACACAGAAACCCAGACTGTGCAAGTTTCATAGATGAAAGTGCTGTCAACTGCTTAAGTACAATTCAATATGCTTTTAAGTAAAAAAATACGACACTGATATGTCTAGACAAAAGAATAACACCACTGCTTGGATGAAAAGCAGTTGGATGAACGATTTGGGGAGGGGAGAGACTGTAGTTTGAACAAAAATAAAGGTCTCAGAGATTATCCTAAGAAAACTGGTGATTGACACCTGTGAGAAAAACTGAAAGAAAAGTAAGCAAGGTATCATAAAATAGAAATTTATGCGAATGGTGCCAGATTTTGTAGCTGAGAGTAATTTTTTTGATTAACCTGAGAGTTATGAAGATTTTTTCCTTTCAGTTTTTTCCACCTCAAGAAGAATTTTGTGTCTGATTTACTGAGAGAGATATCCACCCTAAGATATGAAAAAACCTTCCTCCTTATAATCACTGATTTTGGTGGAATAAAAAGCACATGCTGCTGACTACCTTATACAGCACAAACCTCAGACATAGCACTACCTTACCTTTTCTTCTTTTTAAGCAAAATGGCAAAAAAACATTTAACTTTAAAGCTGTTTTCTCCCTCCCAGTTCTTCAGTGGGTGGAGTGAGAACTTCATTTTCTCTGACCAATAACAAAGGCAGCTTATCACATTCAATGCAGTGTCAGTAGATGACATGGCATATTATTCACTAAAGATATGAAATGGTGCGGAAGGTATTCAGAAATATTTTAATACTCTTGCACCAATGAATTCAATCTGAAAAATATATTAAACAATTTCCAAGTGGCTCAAAATGAATTAATTTTAACTTTTTCCTGAATTCCTTATATAAAATACTGTCATCATGAATTTCAAGCCATTTTTCTGAAGTTTCAGCTAGCACCTAAGGCAGGCAGTGCTAAACAGCTAGGCTATTTCCTCTTCTTTTTAATTTAAGATTAAAAAGACTAATATTCAAGATTGCATCCCTTATTAAACGTCTTTTTTTGTGTTCAAAAATTCCTTCAGTTTTTATAAATGCCAGGCAATCTTTTAATATAATAAAGGAGGGTTCACTTTCAATGCAGCTGGAAAGAATGGGAAGCTAAGGCATTAAAGTGACCAAGTTCTGAGTTTTTAAGAACTTTAAAACAAGAAAAAAACAACAACACTGTACTTCAATTTCAATAAATTCTGCTGGTCAGGAGTAAGCCTCTCAAAAGAATCTGCTCAGGGAGAAGTGTGGAAAATGTGCAGTAAACAAGGAAGCAACCTCAAGTGCTCGGCGTGCAGACTGAGGATACTACTAAGCCACTACAGTAGTATCGAGAGCCAAAACGGAGTGATGCTATTCTCATCCCCACTGTGTGCTTCCATCCTCTTTCATCTGCCAACAACAGTGCAATGCCTGTGCCTACAGACACCATCCACAGAGCTGAATCTGTAAAACACATGCTCCTGAAAGCCTAAATCCCATAAATTCAGCCCTCTCTCCTGAACATCAAAGTGAGCAGTGCCCAGGTTTTTTGGATCCCTGAGCCAGCACACCCTAGTGTCAAAGCCAGCAGCAAATATCTGCACTGTCTGATTTAATGGGAAAATTCTTGCCTTTGTCTGGGACCAAGCCACAATTATATGATTTTGAAAGTGGTGTCAAACCACCAGACAATACAAAATTAAAGCATGATGAATCTTGTCTAGTAAGTTTAAATACGTAGGTTGCTCTGAAAGTAATACCTCCTACTTATTTCCATGGAAACCACAACAGATACAAAGAGCATAGTAACACTATTTGATAGAGCAAATTCTCAGCTATACAACACTCATTTCTAATACAGTCACCGCCAATATTTTCACCAGTGATGAACAAGAGCCTGCATGATCCAATGTTGCTGTCACCACTGATGAAATGTACCAGCCATTGCCTCACTGTGCTCATTTATGTCCACTGTTTTGTCTCCAAAAATGTTCAGCAAGCATTGATAAATGTCAGTGGGTACCATTTACTCTGCATGGAAGGATTCAATTCTAAACCTTTGCTTCATACACACTTCCATGTCAGACTCTTTTGGGAAAGTGCTTGGATCAGCTGCTCCCTTTACTTTTTCTCTCTTATACCACCAAGTGACATAACTCCATCAGTAGCAACAAAGCCACCTTCTTCCACCCCCCCCAATTTTTGGTAGATAAAAGTACTCCAAATAAAACAAAAAGTGGCCTCAGATCTCAGGCTATGCCAGAAAGAGCAGTCAGTTCATTTGCCTTACAAAGTGCTTTCATTGCTCCTGGAGAAAGGTCATATTAGCAGGAATAGAGAGCTTTGATTTTCATGTTATTGTTTCCTGAATCTTCTGATATTCCACTTCAAAAATGCATTTGTGTTATGTTATTATTTCAGTTGTAGCCCCACAATAGCAAAATAAGGAAATGACTACTATGAACTGATAGCTTTAATCAGCCTGGGCTGATATGCACAGAGCATCAAGAGGAAACAGCCATCAAATCTAAATTTCACAGACAAAATGAATAAAAACATGCACATAGACAGTCTGGTACACATTTATCTGGATAATGGAAGCCAATATTTTTTATTAAAACTGCATTAAACAACTGCATTCAGCTCCAGAAAGAGCAAATGCCTGCTTATTTTTGATACCTACTCTCAAGCTCTGAATACCTAAAAAATACTTGTGCAGTTTATCAACCAGTGAGATTCCTTCCCTGATCCCTTTATTCACTTTGCTCTGCCTCAGATCTTTGGAACTCAGAGACATGAGGCCTGGTTATAAAGCCTCCAGATTCCTGCCACCTAATTTCTACGCTACGCAACAGCATTAGAGTTAGCCCCCCAAAAACCCGCAAACCTTTGATTAGTTGCAATCAGATCTTTTGACTACTTGCTCATTAAGCAGCTGACACTCCTAAAAATATAAATGATAGCTGTCAGAAGCTACAATTAAGTTACCTGATTTTTTTCTACCCTGTATAAACTGATATTCAGAAATGAACTCCTAGCAATTGAAAAGAATTGTAGACCTAACCTTCCCTTCTGCTGATTTACCTGCTCTTGGTGCTTTCTACAATGTGAACAACTGAGGGAGGTATTTGATCAGTGGTAGAAGCAAAACATTCATCATCCTGCTCACACAAATTGGATCGCGTAGTACTTTTCAACCTGACACAGAGGAGCAACTTGTTTAAGGTCAGAGCTGCTATCAGCAGGAGCTGCTTGAACTAGTTGCACACAGTCCAAAACTAGATTATTAACATATCTGTCAGCTGTGAAAATATTATTTTTTACATTTTAGAAATAGATCATTAGGTATACAATCTTTTACTTTCTAAGCACTATTACTCTTTAAAACCAGTGTTTATTATTCATTTTTTACTACAGCTATCAAGGTGCTGTCATGATTTTAAGTCATGAACTATATCTTACACTTGCATAGTCTTGCTTCTATGCCAAATCAACATATGAAAAGAGCAATCTACCTGTACCATAAGAGCACCTAAAAATACCAGCTTTTTAGTTCAAACTCCCCAAAGATAGTAGGCTAAAATGACAGCAGAAAAATCAAATACTACACTTCAAGACTTAATAGATATCAATTACAATTACACTGTGCAGTATAAATGCTCTGTATCACAGACAAGTGCAATAGTCTCTTTGGGCTGACCTCTCTACCCCAGAAGGAAATCACAAAAGCATCAAGTAGCTTAAAAGCAAATCAAATGGCACTTACCAAACACTTGAAAACCTAGCACACAAGTGTATGTTGTCCAATCTATATCCTTACAGTCAGAACGATTCCTGATCAACTTGCAGCCACTTGGAATGTCCCCTGTGATAAAAGTGAAATAAGAGTTACAGCATATACCCTCACATTTATACAAGTGCTCTTTAAAGATGCTAAAATTAATAGAAACAGTAACAAAATAGATCTTAAGATCAACTTGAAATTGCACTGTAAAGGCAAGGATACACCAGTACCTTCTAGACACCTGATGCTTTGCCCAGTATCTAAGAGCTACATATTATTTTCATTTCCATTTTGAGATTAGCATACCTCAAATACATTTCCCTGTAGTTTGAGTCCACTGCTACTGTAGAATATCCTACAAAACGTTTTGATGCAATAAATGCTTCAATGTAATAGCTGAATGTCTCCTTCCTACCAGCTTGATGAGCATACTAAAAATCAGTCAACCATTCAGGAAACTCTGCTTTTAAAACAGTGAGAAACTGCTGCCAGAGACTACTTGGACTTGCAACTACTTCGACAGCTTTTCAACTAGATATAGAAAGGAAAGACTGCTTCCCAACAAAACGTCTATCTTTCAATAAACCAGCCCAATGCCAATGGGTCACAGCTCTTCGCTTTCCCGTGCAGGCAGTTATAATCACCAACACTTCCTTTTGCTACAGTCAGACACTGCACTACCCAGATTTAAAGCCTAAGCAGCGACAAGCAAAAGGAACATGTCAACATGTCAGATATTTAAACTTCTGGCTCTTCTTGTCTATGCAGCAACAGAACTGTAGTCCTTTTTTCCCAATCTAAAACTATATGAACATTATAAAAAAATAGACTGATATACACTAAACAAGTTGAACTTGTGGCCTAACTACTATATATTAAATTCGTATTTTCACATATAAAAAAGACAAATGCGAAAACAAGATAATCATTAATTCATTAACGTAATATTATTGCTTTGCTCAGTTCTCAGCTTCACCAGTCAAAGTCAAGTTAACAAATAAACACAAAACCCAACAGAACAGAGGCACAGACCTGCTGATTTTATCCCCCCAAAATAACCAGTACTGTTGACACAAATTAGACAACTATATATATTATTTTCAATCTATGGAGATTTGAGCCAACATCAAAACGTAGCGCCACTTGTTCTGTAAATTCTAAGCTGTTAACTTGATTTATGACCTTGTAAAGAAGTAAGCTATATTTGGCATTGCCATTAGGTAACACACAGCTCTGAATAACATCAAGATATCAGGTTACAAGAGTTCAAATTAGTCAGCGAGCATTTTGCACAGACTCGATCAAACACATTCTTCTAAATATTGTGATAGTTAATACATGTTTTTGTTTCCAGTACATTTCACATCATACTTACAGTATAGTATTTCATAGTCTCCTGAGTTTGACATTATATGCTTGTTGTCTGGGGACCAATCAAGGTGTGTAATATAGCTGGAATGTCCCTAAGGAAGAATGCATTAACATCAACATGAAGCACACATTTTAAATAAAATAGCAGCAGAAGTTGCAACCACAGATGGGACAGCTAGCAGGAAAAAAGCACCTCCCCACCCACCTCTTGCTACTTGCACTCCTTTAAAGGCTGCTTACTGCCCAGAGCCACACTCACTAGCAGCCAAGCACACACAGCTGGGCACCCTGCCTCCCCACGGCACGGCAGATTCCTCATGGGTAAACACTGTCGTCCCGCCTGGACCACAGCTTGATTTACTCCAAGAAGGTACACTGCTAAAATACTGATGAGCTCACATTTGTACTTGCATTAAGAAAGTATACACCGTGACTAATTCAGAAAGACAAGTTAACTTGCAAAGGATCACTTTTGGATGTCATCAGAACACTTCATTTCACTAACCATTCAAAATAATTTCAAATACATGCATCCACATTGAGATTATTTCTCTCTTTACTTATCTTAAAAACTTAGGACATTTTGATCAATAACCACCATGTAAAACTGCAAGATAAGGAAACATTACGAGAAAACCCCTACAATCTTTATGAAAGCTTCTGCAATGTCTTACACTGCACATATACTAATTAATGCCAACTTCAAATGGAATCCTCCTATACTACTACACAGGTCACCCTGCCTAATAAAAACTCTTTTGCCTGATTGCAGTTACCAATAAGACATCAAGCACTAAATACCCATCTTTGGTGCTGCAGGAGAAACTAAATGTGTCTGGGTAGAATGTTTTACTTAAACATTAGGTATTTTTGCTGACAGTAGTAATACTAAGAATAAAGATAAGAGAGTCTCCAGAGAAGCTGCATATTTGCAAAGGGTAAAAAATATATTTTTTCTGTAGAAATGACATTCATTTCACTCTTTTCTTCTTCTACTTTTCTATTTCTTCTTTCTGCTCCTCTCCCCAAGGCAAGACTGCTTATTTTTCCCTTCCCCAACCACCTGCTGGACAACAGCATGCCACCTCCATGACAGACAGCTGCCCATTCTCCTCCCTTACTCATCAGGAAGACATTGCCCTTCAGCTCCCTCAGGGCCGTGTGGCACTGCAGCACTGCCTGTTCCTGAGCATCCCATAGGGCCACACTGGAGTATGGGCTGTGGGACGTGGCTGGTCCAGTGCCACGTCAACCTCTCCTTCAGCACGGCATAAGAGATGCTGAGTGCTCCCAGGGTTACATGTGGAAATATAACTTGCTCTGTCTGTCACTAGGTCTTCTGTGAGAGGGTCTAAAAAAACTTACGAGAAAAGTTATCCTCTAAGATTTATTTATGAACTAGTTTCCCTGTATTGACATAACTACATTGCAGTCATGGGTAGGATATATTGTATCAACAGGCAAACTTGGTATTTTGACAAAAAAATAAATGCAGTACTGGCTAGGATTCTTTTCCCCCTCTTATTTTCCAAGCTTTCAAATTTGCAAGCTAACTCCAAGATGGAAAAGAATTGGTCAGTCATTTACTAAATCCTGCCAGACATTTGGCAGCTGTTAAAATTCCTAGGGGTGGTGGGAAGAGAACAATGCAATTGGCCAGGGGGCTCCATGCTGGGAAATCCCTTGGAGCAAGCAATCCCTGCATGATGAGTCGGAACATAACTTTGTCACTATTTTTTAAGAAGAATAATCCAAATTTTTATTAAAAATCTTCCTCGGTAGCTGCTACTGATAAAGCAATGCTTTACTCTCTTCTATACCTTTACATACGATGACCATAATTGCTCACATTATCTCTGGGTAGCAAAGTAATTTGACCACATGAAAACCCTCTCCTTCACTGGAAATGTTTGTCTGCTTCAGACTTCAGTGGTTTAAGAGTCAAAATGCCCACAGCCTACAGGACGGGCATTTATTCAGGCTAAGCTTAGTGCATCAGATACTTCAGCATGGCTGCTCACACGGCTTTCAGCCCACAGCCCTCTTGGTAAACACAGAGTACTAGCTCCTCCTTTGCTAACAGATAGCTCTGCTGTAAGGCAAACAGAAACGGCTGTGGCTAGCCTTGAGACACTGGAAGTTCATAACCTAGCCCATACCTCCACATTGCTGTCTGCATAGCTGAGGCCCTTGAAAAACAGCTGCACAAGCCAAAGCAGTCATTTCAGCTAATCTGGAATTCCTTCTGATCACAGCCATGGCCACTGCTCACTGCGGAGACATGCTACAGGCCACAGCCGTGCCTCTGCAGAAGCCCCAGAAAGCCTCACCGTGACTGAAAGGGGATTTAAACGTAACACTGGGAATATAGCCCTTATACGCAAGCTGATGCTGGTTCAGTAGATAAAATCCTTCTGAAAGTATTCAAACTATGTTTTCAAGTTGGAAGAAACAACCAGAAATCGACTAGCAGGAGGACTGAGTCATACTACTTGGAGGTCACTCGGTGAGGCTACTGGATGACAGAGGAATGCCAAGAGGACGCAGCGCCAGTACCCAGGCCCTCGCCAGGACTGCCCCAGGTCCCAAGCACTCCTGGGTGCCACCCTGCTTCACATCAAGCTGGTTTTGGCCCTCTGGCACAGGGGTGGGTGAAACCCAACCGGTATCCCTGCAGTGCAGTTGGTCAGCTCGCAGGCTGCTGCTATTCACTCGGGCTGGAAGGGTCAGAGCAGCTCAGCCCCAACAGAAAGCAGGCTGCTAATTCTGGCTTCTATGTGCAGTTGCTCAGACTGAAAAAGAACAGTTAACAGAAATCGGCACTGAAACACGAATTCTTGTTCATGCCTGAGCATAACAATGCTTGTTTCTCCCACCTCAGTTTTTACAGCCCATGTTACGTGCCCTCAGCCAAGGCAGACAGGTGTATGAAAAGAAGCTGCATATCTGAAAAAGTCTTGGGGTGCATGAGGACAAAAAGGATAGGGAAGGAGAGAAACACTTTCCAGTGGGGTGTTCCTTTAGCACAGCTTCACCATCCTCAGTCACTGAAAACTCGTAGTTGATCAATATTCCCAGCTGATTTGGAAATATGAAGCTGCTTATTTGTTGCTGAAATAAAGTGACATTATCAGCAAACTAGTTGCTCTCTGAAATATTCTCCTACAACAAAAGGGCAAGGAGTCTGAACACCAGTTGATGCTGGTTTAAATTACAATATGCTCTCTCTGGAAAGCAACACATAAGATATAAAGAAATAAATGATCCCATATTTCTTCAAAGAACTTGGACAACTTGATGGACATTTTGCAAGCTAAATATTATGTGTTTTAAGATTAGAGGTCCTTGAGTGATTTTATCTTTTGTAACTGAAAAATAGGTGAACAGAAATGCTGAGTTGGGGTAGGGCTGGCTGTCACTACCCTGGCTCACCCCACGTCACCTGCAAGGAGTCCCCAGCATGCCCAGTGTTCAAACAGCGTGGACTGGGTGGTGTGGGGTGTCCTCAGATAAATGGCTTGGAAACTGGAAATCTCTCAGAGATACCACATGTGGTACTAAAGGACTCGCCAACAACCAGCCGCTTCCCACCCACAATAGGTTCCACTGTGAATCCTGTATCAAAGATTACCAACATAACATATTATAAAGCATAGTTTAGGCTTATGGTCCTCTCACATCCACTTTCAAATTAAGAAAACAGCTTGAGGAGGTCCTTTATTTTTAAAACTGAAGAAATCCAACTGATTATAAATACATGAGAAATGTTTTGAGCAGGGGATGCATTCTTTAAAAAACAAAAGCCACATTTTATATATGAACCTAGTTTTATGATATCATTTACAAGTTCCACTGAGGATCAGATGTTCATTATATAAATATTCCCTATAACCTCGAGAGAGGTCTGAACTAAAATCAGGGTGTTAGACAACTTAAGAAGAAAAGGAAAAAATGTACGTCTTTTTTGAAACCAATCTTTTTAAGCACTGGGACATCACGTAAACATAAGAACTAAAATAAACTTCATTACTTGCACAACATTTGCATTTATTTATTCTGGGCCAGAAATTTATTGGTATTATTCCAAATGTTGAAATAAAAAAGTCAGCTGAAAATAGTGCTTATTTGCAGTCTCCAAAATTATATATTCTAATGAAATTGCATCATCTAACGCTACCTTGGTCCAAGAAGTACTTTATCAATAGGAATATGCAAGAACTATGACATCAAGCAGTGTGGTATGCTTGACACACTGGAGGGACCTGGGCTTTAGAGGTGGGCCATGTGCTCAGCTTGTCTTTGTGGCTCTGCTTTGGTCATGCTCCAACAGTCCCACGTCCTTGTGCTGGGGGCCCTAGACATGAATGTAGTCGAGGTCTCACAAGGGCAGAACAGAGGGGGTACAAACACCTCCCTGACTTGCTGTGCATACTGCTTTTGATACAGCCCAGAGCATGGCTGAAATTTCTGGGCTGAAAGTGGCCTGTTTGTATTGAGTTTTTCATCAATTGACACTCCCAAGTCCTTTTCCTCAGGGCTGCCCTCAATACATTCTCTGTCCAGCTTGTACTGGTGCTTGGGATTGCCCCAGTCTAGGTGTGAGACCTTGAACTTGGCCCTGTTGAACCAACACAATCCAGGCTGACAGAGCTGAGGTTGTTTAGCCTGGAGAAGAGAAGACTCTGCAGAGACCTTCCAGTATCTAAAGTGGGCCTAAAGGAAAGCTAAGGAGGGATTTTTCACCAGGGAGTGCAGTTACAGGGTAGTGCAGGACAAAGGGTAATGGCCATAAACTAAAAGAGAGTAGGATTACATTGGGTAATGGCAGTAAACTAAAAGAGGGAAGGCTTAGATTAGATATTAGAAAGAAATGTTTACTCAGAAAGTAGTGAGGCACTGGAACAGATTACCCAGAGAAGCTGTGGATGTCCCATCTCTGACTCCACAAAGGTCACATTGCATGGGGGCTTTGAGCAATTTGATCTAGTGGGAAGTGTCTCTGCCTAGGGCACATGGGTTGGAACTAGATGGTCTTTAAAGTCCCTTCCAACCCAAGTCATTCTATGATTCCTTGAAAAAATAACTCCAAACAAGTGCAATGTTTTCCCAGAAAGACTTTCAGCATTTAAATAAAAGACATTTCTGCATCTTACTGTTATTTTCCCATTTCAAAGAACAGTTAATAGCTGAAAAATCGTTCATATTTGATGCAAAGGTGTTCACCTGAAAACTAACAGTTGCAGATTAGACGAAGTTTAAAATTAACTAAGTGCTAAAAAAGACGTAAAAATTATGATCAAAATTATAAGTAGAAAAACATCAATCTAGAGATTTTCTTTTTGTTCCACTGCTTAACATCTACTATCACATCAAAATACAAAAAGAACTGATTATATTTGCTCCAAAACTTACAGTGCATTTTCCATGTCTGCTATACTTTCTTCCATTTTCTGTTACTATGTAGAGGTAAATAAAGTTGTCATGGGATCCAACTGCAAGTAAGGTGCCATCTAGAACAGAAAATTAAAATATTTGATATAAACTAACATAACTTTTGCTTTTCAAATTTTAATGATTTCAGATTTATCACTAAGACAATTGGCTCAATTAAGCTATTGCTTGGTATTTAAGGGTACATATCTGTTTTCTTTATTTTGGTTTTCAGTCAGTATCTTTTCATTTTGAGAGTATGTTTTTTGGGCAAATTCTTTCACCTTTGCTCTTTTAAATTGAAGTCCAATGGATAAAGCGCAAATAAGTACAAATCTTCATATTGAACTATATTTATGGAAATTGTTGACAGCAGGTAGGCTTGAGCTTTCTGTATTACTAAAAATGCAGAACAGTATTTATTCCAAAGTTATAGGGTTTTTTTTGTTTTTTTTTGTTTTTTTGTTTTTTTGTTTTTTTTATGTGGGAGGGAGGAGTGGATCGCTCATAAATCAGCAAAATAAGATCTAAATAACAAGCGGATCATTCAGCCATTGTAAGTAGTTTTTTAACCAGTGTTATCTCCAGTTGAAAAAAAAAAGTTAATGTGATCAAGATTGCCTTAAGTCACAATTAAATACCTCTGTAGTGTCGATGAACAACAGTGGTTTGAAATGAATTACTGCGCTTGGCAGAAGTGGCAGCAGCAAAGGAGCATTTTACTCACTGACACTGCATATTATCCAAAAGCAAACAAGAAACAGATTTATGAGATTCTTCTTCTACTCAGTTTTAACAGAGAATTCCTCTGCTGATCTGTAATGCCACCTCCAAGGGAAGAGTACTGTTTTGGAGTACATGTAGTCACATAGTACGTATTTAACAAACAGCTCTGAGTTTCAGACAGACCTAAACGTAGTTTTATGGCTTTGTATTACTAAACTTGAAAAATTAAGTAAGAAGGTTATTAAAATATTATTTAAATCCCAAGCTATTTACAGCCTGACTAGACTGAATGCTGATACGTAGCTTTTTCTCTTCTGTTAACATGCCAACAATTTTAAATGAGAATTCTTACTTTCTCTGGGAACAAAGCTAACAGAACAGATGAACGTGAAAGAAAGGCTGGGAAAGGAGACTGCAATGTCTGCAGTTACAAAGCTCTGAGGTTTAGTATACAAAAAACAAATATAGAATCAAATATACAGATATTATTAGTCATGTATTATTGTGATTATTATTCAGGTATTAAGCATCCTAATGCAGGTTTTTTTTTCAAAACTGTCTTTTTCGGTGACTGGAGAGTAACTGAACACAGCTAAAGAGTACAAACATCCCATTTATCAGAAACTAAAACACACAATTATTCTGAATGTACAAGTCTGCCTACCTACTGAATAGCGCATCACTGAGAGCTGCTCGTTGCCATCAGTGTGTATTGAGACCAGATCCCTTGTTTCTGCATCCAGAACAAACCACCTAGAGAGAGAAGAATTCAGTGTGTATCATGTCCACTAAAAAAAGAACAACAACAACAACAAAAAGCAGCAAGCAAAAGAACAATAATCATTGACTTGCTTCATCTTGTCATGCTAGCCCTCAAGGGCAGCACAGCGAACATCTGTTTTTAATTGAATGTTTTTCTGGTTCACAGAACAATTTGAACTGAAAAACATATAACATTCTAAATGCAACTGAATTTCTTTTTCCCTCCCTTAAACATTGCAGTAATCACCAAAATGTCTCTTGGCCAATAAACATGCCACTGTATAGAAAATGTGTTGGCACCTTAACACCTTGAAGCTACAGCTGAATTTTGAATCTACTACTAATACTCCATTTTGAAGAATGGCTTTGATATAAAATCTGACCTTTCAATTTGTATGAAGCAAAGGTGAAAAACAACAACAAACATAGTAGAATGAGGAGAGAATGAAAAACACTTCCACTTTCATCCTACTCATATTCATCGCGTACATGACACCTATTCTAATTAGTATTGTTTGTTATTTAACAGTAACTTCTATACTGCAGTATTAGTTGTATGGAACATTGAAAAAGTTCACAGATGCCCAAAAACCACTGACAGCAAAATGAATAAGATCAGCAGAACCAGAGCCTTTCACAACAGTATCTAACTCCTAATAACAGCAGCAAATATTTGCTAGACAAAGACAACAAAAGTTAAATATATTTATATACACGTGCACACATGCATGTCATGAAAACAGAAGATGACAACATGGTTAAATAGATAAAAGATGTCATCATAATATAATTTCTGTGTTTAGAACTTCAAATCTCAGCACTGTTCACAATGGCCAAGTTTATGTAACCATCATCAAACAGGAAGCTCAGACTATGGGTATGACAGCAAACTCAAGGGAACAAGCATACTGCAAAAACTAGGACTGTCCAAAACCAACATATATAGCCTAAAATAAGCCCCGAGGAACAGCAGCACAGATGGCTGCTTTCTATGGATGGAGGTGAGGTTCCAGCTCATGCTGATCCAGAGTCCAGCTGCTTGGCATCTGGAAAGTGACCTGCTCCTGATAGTTTAAAAACAGCTTGTGGTTAGAGAACCACGTGACAGAAAGAAATTGAACAACGTGTACTTGAAAAAAAAGCCCCACATGGTATTGACTGCTGAGCAGTTTGTGTGTAAGGCAGATGGAACCAGTAGAAAACAGCTCATATGTTCTCAATGGACAGCAGCAGAAACCACACTTGGTGCTTCTCAGTACTGTAAGCCAAAATGCAGGCTTTTGATTTCTTCCAGTCTATATACTGAAGCTTTCCAAGTTATCTCAATGCAACAGAAGTATCAAGTTGCTATTTAGTTCAAACACTGCCCCTTTGTCCCTATCAAATATTTCAGTAAAATGTTATTTTTTTGATACCTCACTGATAACTGAGATAAGGTACAGATAATGAAAAACAAACGTAATAAACAATAAAAACAAACAAACATTTGGTACGGGGAAAAAGAGAACAAGAGAGTGTGCTTATACCATATAGATTACTTTGATTAAAAAATAATAATGAAAATTTTGCTGTGATAGCAAAACTGCTTTACAATTACACCCTGACAGGATCACAGAACAGAAAAGAACACACATGGAGACATCACTGACTTGCCAGCATCTGTTTTTCAAGACACCAGAAGCTGGTCTGAAACCACTGCACCACTGTCCCATTCTGGCTTTTTTTTCCCCTGCACTCACCACAGTGTCCAGGCTCCTTACTGCTCTACATCTTTTGTATATGGGCAGGAAAGCAGGAGGCAGGAAGACCTCTCCCTCTACCAGAAAACTTTGGTGCTATACGGTAAAATTCTGTCTATCTGGCAAGATGCCAGAACATGACGCCTATTTATTTCTTCTGAGCAGCAGTCATGGTGTCTGGTATTAAAACCTAATTATGAACCCAACAATAAGCAAAAGCTTTCTTCTTTCATACAGCAGCTGGGTGCCCCTTCCCATGCCGTGCTGTGCAGTGCTTCTGCTGGCCAGCTGCATCCCAAAATATCCAATGAGGAAAGTAGTGCTCCTGCATTAGGGACATGGCTCTCATTCTGACACTGAGGTTGGCTCTTTAGGGAGCTCCTTTGAGGTTCTTACCTGAAGTTGGTAACTTTCCTGTTAATGTTTCTTCTGGAACATGAAATATTTTCAAAGGTTGGAAAAGCATGCAATGTACTGAAAGCACAGAAGTTGTATTGGGTAGTATGAAACAAAAGATAAAACTTCTGCAGGTCTTAAGAGCGCACACTGAGTTTCACTGGGCATTAAAATATAGCATTTGGAGACACTAGTCTCTCTCTGAAGTTTTTCCTGAACAAAAGATACTAAGAGCTGACCATAGAAACAGTCAGTGCACCATGACATTTGATGTTAATGTAGGAAAGTAAGTGCTGGTCACATCTAATTCAGCTGTTTCTTTGTACCTCTGCTATCTGGAACAAACACGTTCCCTTCAATCACCTAAGCTCTCCCAAAGCCGTGAAAAGCCTTGTAATAAGCCAGCAAGAAAACATGTCTCCATTAAATGTAGTCTAGCAGCTACAGTATTTTATTGGCATGCCCCACAAATGCCACATATTACCCACAGCTGGGTCCACCTTCAGACTGCATTTTGAGAGAAGATCTTCCTCTCAACACAGAGGTATGCAGCAGGCAAATGGTAGTACACCCTGGAAATGCGGCATCTGGTTGCCAAGTGAACTCTCCTGACTTTAGATACACAGATCAGATGAAATAATGCTGCAAAATAGTAGTTCTCCTTCTGATTTGTATCCATTTTTGTCCCACTGTTATTGCAAGTAACATGCTTGACTTGTGAGTTAACATAAGCAAGACTGAGCTATCAATGCTTTCATCTGTTTCTTGTCACCCTATTCCTTTGCTTGCCTTCTTATTTTAATAGATAACCTATCTGAAAAATAGATTATTTATTTAGAAACAAAATCCTTATAGACAACTCTTTTGGGAAGTGAATTCTAATGACTCATGACACTAACGTTTACCAATGGCAATTTTCATCTGTGAACACACAATTTTTCTGATAAAATCACCAGGGAAACAGTATTCCAAAGTTATATTTTTGCACTAGTGCTTGAAATTGCCATAATGTTTGAATAAAAATGAATGTTAAACCTGAAAAGTGTTCAGCATGTTGACTGTAAAAATCAACAAACCAATCTCATGACTGTGCTCACAGGGACATCTAGGCTTCATTCCACAACAAATGCTGAACTGGTCTGTGTTTGACTGATCTACCTCTTTGGAGCTGTGGCTTGTTCCGGCCTTGACCTCCAGCCTTCAGTTTTCTTAATAATGTTAGTAATTTTTACATGAATCTTGCTAGTCTATTTCTTCTGTAGTGCTTTTGAGTAGTGGTATCAATAGCCCTCAAAATATTCTACATTATTAGCCACAGGAAGATCTACATTCCTGAAAATAGTACCACTGACGGCATGGCAAAATTATCTGTATTTGGAAAAAACTCACTTTTCTGGAAGGATTTTCCATTGCCAGACCTTTTGGCTTCAGCTCTGCACTTTCAGCAAACAGCAGCATCAACAAAATGATATTAGTTCTCTCCAAACCAAGCTTAGTCACTGACAATTGAAGACCAAACATGCAGCAGGTATTTAAAGAAGTGGGAATAAAACCTGCAGCAGATCATTTGTAGATAGTCCCAACATTTGCAGATAGTCCCAACAGGGAAAATGATACTGAAATACTCATCATGAGAAGTGGTATGTGAAAGCTACTCCAGAAACATGATGTGTTCATCTGATAACAATGTCATGAAACTATAGACAAGAATGGGAAGAGACAGAAAATTCAGTTTTCTTCAGATATAACAAGTTCAGCCATAAAACTCAACCTTGTCAGTGCTCCATTCCTAATCCTTGCCTCACTAACCTCTGTACTAGAAACAAAGCAGCGCTAGAGCTGGAATAATACTCACACCAAAGTTTGGGTTTATTGAATCCTAAACAAATTAGACTCATTTAACATTTGCTTTATGCCTTTTGGGTTGCAAATTGAGTAAGTTATTAAATGACTTGTTACAGGCTTGACTCTCTTCTTTTACAGTAATCAAAATTTATCACGCAACCCCATTCCTCTGGGAAATGACTCCCCTAGACTGGATTATCTGGCACAGGAAGCACCGCGTGATGCCACCGTTAGTCTGTAAATCTTAAGCAGTTCTGTTTATCTTGATTCACAACTCCCTCTATTTCTCATCCACTTGTACATTTACCAGGCCCCCACTTCAATTCAGTTTAATTTGTGTTTCTAACCTATTCCTAATCATGTAATTTCAGAACAAAAGAAATAGAAAGGCAAACATTTAACTGCTTAGTTGTAAGAACTTAGTAAACAAAGTTGTTTACTTAGTTGTTAGAACTTAGTAAAAAAACAAAAACGAAAACACCAACAACCAACCGATCAAAAACTCCCCAAAAAACAAGGCCATCTACATAAACTTACCCAATACAGTATAAGTGGGTTGTCTCAAGTAATTTAAATAACGTGAATTTAAACTGAAAAGTGCTGAATTGAAAAAGTGATGTTAAATGCTGCAGGGAACAAAAAAACAACAAAAGCAGCCAGGAGCAAACACCAGACTGAATGCTCTGACTGCTCAATCTGCCTTGATTGGGCTTTGATGTAGTTTCTAAAACGCCTGGTAGCTACCAAGCAATATGGCTTGATTTGCTTTTTCTTTTTCCGTATCTCAAGTTTTATTATTCCAATACCTTCTGCTTTGTTTAATGAAAATAGAAACACTTAATCAGTTTAATGCTATAATTAGAAGGAGATGAAAACATTGAAAGGCACAACATGGAAATCAAACATACAAGAACTAAGTAAGTTTTTTCTTAGGAAGGTACACTAGATTTCCTAGTCTGATTTTGTACCTAATGCATTTACTGCAGATTGTATCATCAACTTGGATAAGGAACCGCCTTGAAAAAATATTTAACATGTAGATTTTCCCAGGAAAGTTAAAGGTTGTTGCATATTCTCAGCAGTTTTTAAAACCAAATTTTGAATGGTTTTTAGGCATGTTGTTAGGTATAAAAAAAAATTACAGGAGGCAGATTAAACAAAAAATAATTTTCTTACATGTGTTGTTCTAGTAACATATGAGTAAGAAATAGAACAAAAATGTCAGTAAATTTCCTAGCTGCTCCTCTAACCTTTCTAATGCTATGAATATCCTGTTTTTTTCTCTTGGTTGATACTTGCTAGAACTCCACCACACTGGACTCCTTTCAAGGGAGATGATACTGAGCCAAAGAGAATTTGGATATGAATTGAGACAATTTTTTTCCACCACAAAAAGATGCCTGAGTTAAAGGTTCTGGCTTGTGTTTTGACAGTTTTGAAATAAGCAATGGTTTTGGGATGGATACGAACAGCTCAACAGCACTTCACTGCAGAAATGTGCAATGCTAACATTTGTCTTACACAAAAAAAATCAGAATACTAGCCTGTTCAGGCTAGTATTAGATTGACACTCCAGGTCAATCTAAGAGGTTGCAAGTGTGTTTGACTTGGAAAGGAGAAATGATCTGTACTGTACCTGTCTTATCTTACCAACTGATGCTACACACACAATTAAAATATACATGGTACTTCATGAAGTCAGAAAGCTCATGAAACTCTCCCCGCACTAAAAAAACCCAACCAAAACAATAAAACCAAACAAGGGCTGGGTCTTTCATGGAAAAGTAGTTCAAAAAATAGAAAAGAAAAAACAACAGCCTAACAGTCAAATAATCCTTCTTTCTCATCTGCATCCTGTACCAAAGATCTGCCCCATCCCCCATCTTTAGAGTAGTTAACTCCATGCAGAAGAATAAAAACCAAAATAAATATATATTTTGAAGTTTTGATACTACAACTCTTGTAAATCTCCTTTAAATTTCTGATCATCACAACTCAACCAATGCCTGCTTACCGTCCTGAGTGCGTTCCTATCGCAACCACCGCTCCGCTGGGATGGAAGTCGGCACAGTGCCCTGGTTCCTAAGGAGGGAGGCACAGACATGTCATTTGCCTACCTGCTTTACACTCCAAAGAAGCCTTAAAAATCTAAGATGAACTGACAGAGTGAGAAACTACTTGGCAGACAGACTTTCTTTTAATGGATCGTTGATATACTACGTGACCTTCTCACAAGTAAAAAGCTGAACTTCTTAAAAAGATGCTTTTTTCTAGATAACAGGACAGAATTAATCAAAATATGATATGAACAATGACTGTAAGGATGAACTTCTAAAGCCAAACCTTTCACATCTGCACTGTAGCCTTTGTAGATAGTTTGAGAAGTTGGGAAGAAAACTTCCCAATTGAACTGCAACAAGCAGAAAGTACTTGGAGTTTCATTCTGATTTGGGTCAATAGAATGGCTTTGGACAACACTAACCAGATTACAGCATACACAACATCTGAAGAACCTTGTTAAGCTTATCAAAAGCTTCTGAATGGCTCTTCAGTGCCTCAGTTACAAGACTTTTGCTTCTTTCAATCATATGGGACAAGATGTATCAGAAAATGAATGCCTTTTGTTTTTTTTCCAGATTTATATTTAATGTTGAAGGGTTGACATACATCTAGCAGCCTGGTCCATTCCAGTGTGTGGTCCACAGAGTTCCACATACAAACTTGCCTATCTTGAGCACAAGTTAAAAATAAGTCTTTGAAAGGATGTGATGCCAGTCCCCAGAGTTCGTCTGTATGTCCCTAGAAAGAACACATTTGATTTGATAAAGAATAAAATAAAAAGTCTCAGATCAACACACAATCAGGGAAACTTTTACAATTTTAGGGTAATAGTTCAAGAAATCATGTTGCTCACCTGTACTTCTACTAGGAAACCATCATTAAATGTTCCACGTAAAACAAAATTTCGTGAAGTACCCACTAAAAATTGATCTGCTTTTCCTTCTGCTACTGCTCTTATTGTTCCATACTGATCAGGAACCTAGGAAGAGAAACATTTGTAAAGCCACATCACGTAATTTAACGCGCACTTATTTTTGAAGGCCATAAATAGTGCACAACAGTACCAGAACAGCAATTCTCCTAGTAAGAAGGAAAAATCTGATCATATATGCACTAGGTAAAGACTTGACCTCAAACTTATTTCATTTGTTTGTTCATTAGATACAACAGGACCTCACTCCAAAACAAATGGAATTATTCCAATTTAATAGGTCTCAGTAGAAAAAAAATACAGAAGTTGCACTGATTTTTAAGCATCAGATGCACCAAATAAATGCACTCCACATTCTTACAACTCATAAGGATGGGAACAATATTTATAGTCACTGGCTACTTTTCAAAAACGCATTGTGAAAATTAAGAAGAATCTTGTAGCCCACAGTAAATGTTTCCTGATTCTTAACGCTTCCTGATTAACCTTACGTAAACATTCATATGTCTTATGTCAGCAGTGACTCATATATTTTACTGAGCTTGTTTATTGCAAGCTTGAACTCTCACAGCTTTATTTTACAGTGGGCATTTGTGGGTTGTTTTTTGTGTGTTTTTTTCTTCCTAAATGGCTTCGCTTTAGAAAACACGCTCACTTTAATATTAGCCTCATGGGATAGAAAATAATTACAGTTGTCCAGAAAGCTGTGTGATGGGGTTCTGGTGTCCAAAAAAAAAAAAAAAAAAAATCTTTACCTTAATATATTAACAAAAAGAAAGCAAAGATTGATATGAATAGTGCTTTGCTTAGGTCTAAGGGTTGTACAGGGTAACTCAACAATTACTTACACTCAGACATGCTTTCTAACAGTCAGTAGTGGACTTGGGATAGTAACAAGCTCTTTTCCTTAACATTCATGTGTAGTTCCATCAGAATCTTGCTATAAATAGACACTAGTTATGTTGAATAAATCACTGCTAGAAAAACTGAGAATAAACTACTTCAAGAGGTAGGAAGGAAAAAAACCCACTATTTTTAAATCCATGATGTACTTTTTTTTTCCAGTTTATTCTTATCACTGCCATACAGACAAATCACAGGCAGATATTTTCAATAAATATCTGTCTTTTAGATAAAGTAAAGAGAAGTTCCTCAACACAACTAATTTCTGCAGAGTATCCATAGTTATCCTACTGATTATTTCTCTAATGTAAAAAGCTCAACAAAAAACCCAAATCCTGGTAACACTGCCTTTATCCAGACAGGCAGACTTAAGAAAAACACAGGCAATACTAAAGCAAATACTCAAAAATAGGATGAACAAAAGAAACAGTGGAAGACCTGAAGATATAGCTCTCGTGGGCTAATTTCTAGGCTGAAAATTGATTACAAAACATCATCTTCCACTTACAAAGATAGCAACCAGAAGGTACGCTGTCATCCTAACCACACACACTCTAAGGAATAGGGGAAGGCTCAGGATTTCTGATCAAACCTTGTTAATACAACTTCCTTGTCACTCTTGCCTTCTTACCTCAATTTCCCTTTCGGGATTCAAGTTATGATCCCACAGAATGATCTTTCGGTCTTTCCCACCTCCTGTTAGCAGCATCCCGTTCCTCATTTGACAGAGGGTAAATACACTGCCATCATGAGCTTTGATTTGTCTGCTTATTTGATACACTCCTACATGCACAAAAAGAAAATAATACAAAACACCACTCGTTTTCTCAACTGAGGATTACAAGAAACTGCATTATGGTTTAAGAGTAAAGTAACAGTGCACAATCAATAACTGCATTTGGATTGTTAGGCTATTAGCACTGCATCATACTGCAAACACAAGGTGGTAGTGTTTTCTTACAGGATAAAAAGATAAAATAAAAGGCGTGTCTTTCTGAAGAAAAATGTTTTGAGCTTAACCACCCTAAAACTTGTGAAGACAAGCACAATTATTTCCTAAATACTCTAAATTTCCTGCTATCCTAGGGAACACAGTTTTTTCAGATGCAAGATAAACTCCCAAAGTATTGAAAAATATTTGCAGTGCAATTATTAGCAAATAATTATTTTATTAAAAGAAACTCTAAGACTTGTCTACAGTCTTATGGGAATGAAAAGGATGAAAAAAAGCAAATTATTTATAGCAAAGTTTCCAGGATGTGTGATCCTAATATCTGATGCTTGATGTTGCCTTACTTAAAAATAGTAAACTAGCATTTGGCAACTATCAATACAGTAGTCTACTCAAATAAAACACTAGAAGGAACAAGAGGAATGGAAAAATTAAATGAAAAACAGAATTAAAGGAAACCTCTTGCATTCTAATTGGGTGTTTATTTGAAAAGAACTGCTGTAGGAAAGTATATCTTAATAAAAGAAGATTTTAGGGCTTTGAAGATCTGCATGTATGCAAGTAGTAAACACAGAAAAACCCTGAAACGTCACCCACATAAATGCCAACATAATTCAGCTGACTCTGGCTACAGCTGAAGTCCGTTCAAGTCAGCATGCTCTTACACTGTGAAAATGCATTTGAGATCAAGCCTGGTTACCAACTTGATGTGATGAACTAACTAAAAGATCTCATATTCAATTAAACTGGTGTAAATAAATGTTGTATTTGATAACTTTTCAGATTATATATGGAAAAGGTTATTTTGCACAATATGAACCTCAAAATTAAACATCAGATAACTTGTTAAATTACTTTTTCATTGCAGTTTGCTTGAAAGACAAGAAAAGATCTACCTACAAAAGCAGACTTACCTTTTAAATATTTGCTTTTTACACGAATGTTTTCCTGGCATACCAATTTAAACCAGAGTGTTTGAAATAGCTGCCAAGTAAAATGAATTATCCTTGAATTTATAAGTTACCTTAGGGCTCAACTGTTCCAGGTCTGCATATGTTGGATAGCAAATAATTTTTCTTTCTTTTCTACAGAACTTTTGTCTTGAAGAGTAACTTTAACCCATGTTTCAAATAAAATGGGTTTAAAACTATCCTTTACAGCCAAGACTTGAGTGCTGTCTTAACCAGACACTCCTATTTGCATAACTGCTATAAATCTGGATTACATTTTCCCTTCATACACAAGTCCTCTTAACAGTATCCCCTGAGACTAAGCATGGTATAACATAAGCCTTAGGAAACAAATGCAGCCTGCGGAATCCTCAAACCGAATCCATAGCCTCATTCAGACCACAGGATGAAAGGAAATATGATTAACTGCACAGTTGTAAAATGAAAAATATTTAGATAAAGTTTAGTTTTCATTCACTTTGGGCACAGAGAAACTTCAGATTGTTATTAAGTCATCAAATTCATGAGACGTGGAGTTCAGCATCACTTCTTACTAACAGTCAGGTTTTTCTTCCTATTTTGTTTCTAATTCAGTTCTTTATATTTGTCTTCTACAGACTGTCTAATCTGTGATTAACTGTGAACGTATCCTACCTTTAGGTCCTTTTCCTGGAGTAGATTCTACAGTAGTTTTGCCCCATATAAGTATTATCCCACCTGAGTCTCCAGTGAGCACATCACCATTTCCCAAAAAAGCCAAACACTGAACAAATTTGGGCTTTTCATATTTCTGAAACAAAATAAGCAAGAGAAAGGGATAATTGCTTGTACTCTACATACTTAGAATAATGTATCCACACCCATACAATCCTGCATATACATAAATAGAATTTAACCTTTTTGTTGTTTGTTTACCACTCTGCTCAAACTATATGAGGTGACAACAAAACAGATTTGAAGATAGCATGAGCAGACGATTCTACTGATTTTAAACTGACCTGATATCAAGACATTCTTACCCCAAATATCCCTTGCTTCCTTGATAATGAATTGCCACTCCAAGTCCAAAAAAATATATGAGATTTGCCACACGTTATTATAGTATTTGCATCAGTTGGATGGAATTCTACAGCAAGCACAACTTCATTTGTAGTCTGAAATAAAACAAATAATATTTATTCAGATGTCCTTTACTAGAAACTCATGTAAAATCCCAGGTTTCAGAACAAAGATAGGAGGAGCTACACAGGTTGTTCTATACATGAAAGAATCTGTAAATTCCCTCATAAATTGGCTGGCTGAATGACTGCACAAATCCTTTTTGTATCGTCTATTCATACTTGTTTTTTGGCTTTTTTTTTTTTTTTAATCAAATCTCAGAAAAAAAAGTCCATGCTTTATATTCACTTTCCAAATCACAAGAACTTTGCTTTTTAGCATAGCTAAGAATTTTGCCATGGGAAATGAGTGAAATACAAAAACGTGTTTTTGGATTGAACACTGTTTAGTTTCTGCACAGACTTTTCTGAGTAACAAAACTGTGATAGAAGTAACTCAGGCAACATAGCATACCAGGATTATATAAATTATTCTCTTTCTGAAATTCTACAAAAATTCCTTTGCATTATTTTTTCTCCATAAAGAAGAGTCAAAAACAAGCCTGCTCAACTCAAAACTCTGAAACACACTGTACAACCTTTGTATTTTTACTGGCCCGTATACTTCTACTGAATTATTAACTCGTCGGTGAATATTATATCCCTTACCAATGAATTTTACAAACAAACTGACCAGTCGTTTTTCTGACTTCTAAAGTAAACTCAACAAACCTTAATTTGAGGTAATTTTCTGGAGGCAATTATTCTGCATAACACATAAATTCATTCATGCCCTTTTACTTCTGTGGTATTTAAGCACACGCTTTAAAAGAGCATACTTAAGTGTTGCTGAATCAGCACCCGGGGAAGTACTGTAGCTTGGCCTTATCCCACTCCAGTAGTTTTGGCTCACTTGAGGAGAACCATCTTCTTAAATTTAATTTGTTGTTTATGAATGCATTAACTCAAGGGAGGGAACTCTCTGCTCACGCTGAACCCAGCTGTTGGTGAGGTGCTCTAAGATAAAGTCCTAAACATGAATAACTGAAGCTGTCACGGCTGATTTGTTTGCAATCCAGTTCTGAAGCACCAAGGACTGAAGGGTAAAAGTAGTCAAAATGCAATATCAGTAGAATGGGAAAGGAAATCTACAGAATGTGCCAAATAGCTTGATATTAAATATCTGTAAGGAATTAAAAACAAAAGCTGACATTTAATTACATTAACACTTACAGAACAGTGCATAGTTACTATCGGTACACGTGATTTAGGGAAAACGGGTCCCCAAGCCCTGATTATTTGAAATTGCAGGTTTGTAACTACATAGAAATATTTGCTTATAGAGTATTTCACACACTGACTCATGACTAAAATAAATTAAAAAAAAAAAAAACAACAAAACTCAGTTCCACATCTATATTTATCTGTTTGCTTGTTGCAAGCTAGATATCTCAAAACAGGGAATTCAGCAGCAAGTTGTTATTGGATTGGGTATTGCCAGTGGAATCAGCTTTACACCAATACTTCTCATCAACCAGAAATTCAGCAGCTCACAAGGGAATCAGGAAAGCAGAACAAATTGCAATCTACAGAAGTTTATCTACCCAAAAAATCTATGTCTGGAACCTAATTCAGAGAAAAATGAAAATAAAGGACATCTAAATGTATATATATTTTAATATAAAGAATTATAGACTGAATCATCACTTTGGGTCCTTCAAAGTTCCCAGGATTATTATTACTTTTTAATTAAGAAAAGACTAGAGGATTGCTTTATTTAGATTAGCCCTTGGATAAGAGTAAAATTTAATTATGTGTTCCAATATTCAAAACTCTTCCAACGTACAAGTTAAGAACACATTTCTTCTGTGCCCTTATAAAACCCAGCAGTATTACACAATTGTTTCCAAGTAAGACCAAATTTGTGTCTCACAAAATTATGGTATTTTTGAGAATAAAAGCATCTGTACTTTAGAATAGGCATCGGTGTTATATTTACCTTTATTTCTGCTACTTTTGATTTTTTCTGCCAATCCCATACAGTGAGCATATGTTCATTAGAGTCATCAATTACACACAAATGAGTACCAGAATCCTAAAAGAAAAAGGCCAAGAATTATCAAACCATGTTCAGAAACAAGGCATAGCAGTAACATTTAAAAAACACAGAGGTAGAAATATAAATCAAGCAAGTCCTCTGTAAGGAATTATATGATAGGTATATCTGGTATCTCCTTTTTGCTTACAGGTAAGAAATATTTTTCCATAATCTCACAACAAATCATCATGTTTCAAAATGTATTCTAGGAAAGCTTTAGAGTATCTTGCTAAATCTTTCCCTCCCAGTTCTTTTTTTTATTTTTTTATTTTTATTTTTAATTTTCTAAATAAATATATGTAATTATCATGCTAGCAGCATAAATGTTTCTCCCTTTTTCTATCCTGCAAATATATTGTTTTTCCTCAAGTCTCAGAGCACACAGTTCCAGTGTGGTTTTCTTTCTTAATGGTGACCATTTACACACACAACTCTGCAGTATTAACATTCAGATAGCACCTCTTCTTTTTCCTCACAGAGCATTAAGATATCGCATCTCCAGTGTTAAATAACTGAAATGGCTCATACTTGGACAAACCAGCTGCTTCAAGTACATGTGTAGAAAGATTTGGAAGACGCCTTGCTTATTTTAAAGTTGATTAGTGCAGTTCAGATCGCGTTCTCTAACAAATTATGAAATAGAGGTGGCTGAAACTTTTATTCCCAATACTAATGCTATTATGAGCACTACTATGCTAACGAATTCCAATTAAGTGGAAAAAACCCTTGACAGAGCACTGGCAACATGGACTGCTTTTGTGTGGGTTAGAGGGATTATGCGATAAAAGCGCAGCTCTAGATACTTCACATTCACTTTTTCAGTCTAATAAAAGCTAACATTCCAAATTCCTTAGATTGTTGGGTTTTTATTTTTATTTTTCTTCTTCTTTTAATTGAATGGTGGCACATGCATTTATTTGCCTTAAAGTTAAAAAGTTCCTGGTTAGTTACAGTGATTGAATTTACAAATTACAGTTTGCTTCTTACATAATTTTATGTTATACCTTACTTATAAAATAGGCTGTTTTTTTTTTTTTTTTTTTTTTTTAATTTATTTCCTAACAGACAAAGCCTAGACTAACTGAGCAATGTTTTGATGTTTGGTGAAATAGCAGCAAGAGAGCATACGCATTTATTTTTCAACAGGTTGTGTCTGAAGATTCTCAAAACTCAACTGGTCCTATACAGTCCTACACAGCCCACCCTGGATGAGGCAATCACCAGAGGTCTCTTCCCACCTAAACTGTTCTGTGATTCTGTGTAAGCAAAATACAGCTGGGTTTGGTTTTTTTGGTGGATTTTTTTTTTCCTTTGTCTTTTTTTGTTTGTTTGTTTTGTTTTTAAACAACAATTCTCTGCTGCTGCAAGAATAACAGCGTGGATTTTCAGGTCTGATACATCCTAGTGATTTGGCAAAAACACGAAGGCAGCTTAAAGATTAATATGCACATGCATGATACAGAAAAGAAACCTCAGCAGCAAATCGGAAATGAGAATTTTATCAGTGACTAACAACACAACACATTTTCATTTCTTACTATTCTGATAAATTTTGTGGGCACAGTGACAACACTTATAAGATTTGTATTTCTTATTCTATGTAAAATTATGAAGCATAAATTGATTTTTTTTTTTAATTTCCTGCTCATGGATAAAATCCTATTTTTACAGTAGTGCAAGCAGCCAAGCTACTCTTTCCATCAAAGCCCACTAAAACATGTCCATGAAGCTCAGTAACATGCTTGTTTTTAACATTCAAACAAATAAAAGCTCCATCTCGTCCCACCCCAACCAAACCCAAACCACCAAACCCAGTGCAGATTTCCATTTCCAGCAAAGGTATTTCTGTGCCTCCTATTTATTCACAGAGCTTGTTTGTTGCCACAACTTTACAACTGCAATTTCCTGTTTTTCTACCTCGCTCATTAGCTGTTTTTATAGAGTACACAGAGACTTTACTAACATGCTTTTAATACCAAAGCAGGTCAGCAAGGCAACCACATTCAGAAGGGTCAGACAAATCAGTTATACCCCAATAGCAGCATCTGTCTTACCGCTTTTGAAAAATCCAAGCATCCAACTCCACGCTCGAAAGTCCCCAGGCCGATAACCTGCAGTGTCACCAGGCTCACTGAGTCCCACACTCTAACATGGGGCTGCAAGGGCTGCGCAAAAGCAATGGGACAAACAGTGTCATCGACAGCAAAAGCATCGATTGCAGCCATCAGGTTATATCATGCTACCCAAGCAGCAAACTGGGGTGAAATGCAGATGAGTTGTGTCGATGCTGCTGTTGGACTGTGTCTTGAACCTCAAGAGGCAAGAGTCGAGACAGTTTCTGCCCACTGCATGGGCAGTGGGCATTTGGTACTTGTGAAAATAAATCTGTGCAGTTTAAACCATTGAACAAATAAATAATGGAAGAGCCATCTTGAATTTCAAACCCCAGACATAAACACCTTGCACAACAACTGAAAACATATTTTTTATAACATATTTTTAAACCATAAAAGTATGCAGAAAGTAACATTAAAAAAGACAACCTTAGTTGCACTGAGTCACTTAATTATAACCAATCACTGAAGGAAAACCTCCAAAGGTATATTTCATCCAACTACTATCCCAAAACAGTTTAGCTTCATAAATGCAAAACAATTATAAATTAAGTAGGAATTAGATTGCCTTACGGACAACATTCACCATTAAAATAATAAAAATAATAATAAAATCACAGTTAAGCAAAAGTTCAGTGGAAATTATAACAATATCTACACAATGCCCACAGTGATTTCTCAAGGAAAAAAAAAAGAAAAACATTTGAGTAAGGGATGTACTTAAAGTGTTTCCACATTGCAAGGCATCTATAACTTTGTGAAGATAATCTCATTATTCAACTTATGAGAGCTCACCAAGGACAAGAACTTTTAACTATACTCATCCTTAATTGAGCAAGCTTTCTAGGAAAGCTTGACGCACCTTCAACAGATTCCCAAAGTTGGTTTCGCTTCCCATAAAGCCTTATGGGGGCTTGGGCCATGAGCACATGGACCCACCGAAACGGGGGTTTATTTTCCTCTGGGAGAAAAGTTATTGAAAGAGATGTAACAAGCAATGTAGCCTTACAAATCAATTACAAGGCTCACAGTTGCTTGCAGGATTAAATATGAATTTTCCATGTCACTGATTGAAGACTATGAGCCTCTACTCTTTTTAATGTATGGCTGAGTGCTTATGTGGTAATACCTATCGCTAGAAATATATACTGTTAACCTTGGAAACAGGAACATATCTCACTAAATGCAGTGTGTAAGAAAAACTGCAAACAGAAGGTGATCATGAGATTAAAAAGAAAAACAAAACAGTTTTCCCTGATTTTCAAAACAAGACACTACTGCTCGACAGCTCTATTACTTACCCTTCCATCTTTATCCACTCCAGCTAACTGTCCTGTTGCAATTCTAATTTTGTCTGGATGAACTGCAAGACTAAGACAGACAGAAATATGACTTGCTTTTGCTGTCATCAGCCTTCAGAACTGAGAGGTTTTTTCTTTTTCTTTTTTTAATTTTTATTTTTCAACAGAAGCCCATGAAGTCATTTGTGATCCTAGATCCCACTTTTAATGAGACAGCTTGAAAATTTTCTTTGTCAGACTATTTTGTCACATATAATACTGCAAAATTCTGTATTAATCAGGCTTTTGTAATGGCTGCTGGCACACAACCAGGAGTGCCACAAGAGTCACCTCCACATCTGCTCAGAGAAATAAATCTCAGGTTTGCACTATACTGGGAGTAACAAAATACACACTGTCTCATGTTGAACTTCCTAGATATAGTTACTTGCCATTTTTATAAGCACTACAGCATACTTTACATGCCCAAAGCTTTGGATAGCACAAATCCATGAAAAAACAGCTAGGAGGATGGTCAAGGGTATATGCACCCAGGAGTTAAGGCTACTGTCACTAATGAAAATCTCCCATGTGGTGCACGCTTAGTGTAAGTCAAAATCTGCTTTTGCTTTGAAGGTAATGTAAAAAAAAAACAAACGGATACTATAATTTCCAAGTCCACATTCTCTTACTCCTACTTCTTTTTTGACTAGCCTTGTCATTTGTTTCCTCTGTAAAATTACAAGGTGAGGAGACTAAGACAACAGGCAAGAATGGAACAGCAGATGAAGGAATTAATAAGTCAGGACGGTAGACACCAAAATGTTTAAAATTCATTTTAAATTTCATTTGAAAGAATGTAAAGAACACAAGACTGACGGCATTCTTCCCACAGGAAGCAATTACAGTTACGAAAGCAGGCTAGGAAAAAAGAAGTTTAGACAGCAACTCCTTTCTTCCGCTCAGGTATGGTAAGGATATACCATTCAAACAAAAGCTCTCTACTACTTTTCAGACTAATGTTGTGAAGTGACCAACTACATTTGCCTCAACAACAACATTGGCTTCAATTTTCCTGCTTTTATGTTTTGTTTGCAAGTGTCTTTCTCTTACCTCAGATGGTCTAAATGCTTGGATGGGACACCTACTCAAAAATGAGAAAATTATCATCTGTCTTCCATTTGATTTTCTAATTCTCCTTAAGTCTACATATTGCCATATTGCCTTTAGCTGCTTGATCTAAAAATTTGGTTGATGTCAGTTTTTAATTATTGGTGTATGTATTTAGAACAATTTATGCAGATACTCCATCTCTAATCTGACACTTCTAGAGTGTTTACATATCTGGTTTTAAATTTAAGCCAGAAACTCTAAGCTAGTGTGAAGTGCTTTAGCTCTGTTCATTTGTATGGTGTTTACTACAGTGAAATCTACTGGGACAGATGAAACAAAAGAATAATACAATTGTGATAATATTAATGAGATCACAGATACAGTAAAAGAATTAAAATAACGCCTTACTGAATTGTGACACACATACACACAAATGTTTTATACTAACCATTTAACGCAGTCTGTATGACCCAGGTAGTGTCGTTGAGTTCTCTCTTCATAATTAAATAGTACCACAACTGATGCTATGAAATATACAATTTCTCCGGTAGGAAGGAGGTAAACATTGGCTCTACAATCTCTTCCACGATACCCATATCTATATGTATATTTTTTAAGTCAAGGTTTTATAATCACTGTATATCACACACAAAAATAAAAAGCAACAGCCGTAGAAAGGATGTTTCTGGGGATCTCTCATGTCACACAGTGCCATTTTTGTTTTCCTCTGAAACTACAGCACAATTTTAGTAACAGTTAAAAACATACTAAAAAGAATCAAGACTTCAGAAAAGCAAAACTCTTAAAAAGTTGATGAGAAAATGTAAGGCACTGGGGTTAAACAAATGTAACTACGTCACAAATTCTCAATGTGAATTTTCATTAGGTAGCAGCAGGACATCACTATCCAAACTTAACATCTGTAACAGCAGCAGAGTTGGGCACCTCCATGCTGGGGACCAGTATATTGGCTCTGTTTGGCTTTTCAAAACAAGCATGTGAAAATTCCTTCAGAAAAATGCAAACTTTGGCACAGCAGCTGCCAAGTTCAGGAAATAGTGTTTTAGAATGCTTTAGAGTATTTTTAAAGCAAATAAATCTTAAAAGGAACTAACAGTAAAAATAATAGTCTACCCTAAACAACCCAATATATATAAAAGGGATGATTTTTTTAAAAAGCCTGCGTTACTTCCCTGCCCTTACAACATTCAGAGTTTTTAGGCACCACAATCCAGGTTACCCTGATCAAATTTTACTGTAACTTGTTATTACTTTGAAACTGGTGCAACTTTCTCCATTTAGACTATTAATGTGGTGTTCTGCCTGTGTTTCAATTCCCACAGTCACTAAGTGCTATTAAAATCATCACTCAGACTGCAGTAGTAGCTCTGAGATTTTAATTATAAAAAACAAACAAACAAAAAAACCAACAAACTTTCCTGTTATGTCCTGCACAACACACAAGACAGAGGTTCCCAATTCAGCACCAACTACATCTGCAACAAAAAAGAAAAGCATGCAACTTTAGTCTTGGATAATCAGAAAGAAAGGACGAAGTCAAAGACCAACATGGAGAAATTTGAATGGGTCAAGCTAGCTCTCTCTTATTAAAAACAGGCATAGTAGGCCAAATTTGGAGCATCTAAACTAGTATCTGCTGACTTGACAGCCTGGCCTCTGTTCTTCTTGGACAAGGGCTATCTTTCTACCAAAAATACCACTCCCCCCAAAAAAAACACCCTGCATGCTACCAGCAAATAAAGTTATTTCCTCTTATGTAGTCTCATTAAACAACAGAAATACTATGCCACTAGAACACTTGCAAAATTAAACAAAATCATTAACTACTGTAACTAAACCACGTTTTGAAGAGGGATAATGCATTAAGTGCCTTAAGATCAAGGAAATGGAAACAGATTCCTATATTGTAGAATAACACAGTGACTCTGAAGATGAAATTATTCACCGTTTTCTTTAACAAATGATATCAAGAGAAATACTGATGGAACACAATGCTGAGACGAGAAGAAAGGATGCTTCTGATTCTTCTTTATCACCATTTAACTTCTCACCAATTTTTCCACTTTTAAACATCAGTGGAACAAAAGAAACTCTAGAATGGCCCTTTACAAAAGCAAAACAAAACAAAGTGAACTTTCAGAACTGATGGGCTATAAACCAATGAAAATATTATTTCTATACCGAAACACAGAGAACACTAGTCTAAATGCCATCTCAAAGGAGAAAGGCAGATTGTGGTCATCTCCTGAATATAGCAGGGACTGTAATGGCAAGGATTTACTGAGACTGACATCTTTGAACATTCATCCTTTTGTTGCGGTTTAACATGCAAAGCTATGGCTAAATATTTTGGCATCCACCGCTGAACTTCAGCATTCAGCAAGCTGCAAATATAAAAAAGTTGTTTTCTCAGCCCATTCCTTTCTTTCACTCCTTGTACAAATTACAGTACCAAACAATGGCAGCATTTTTAAGGGCATGCAAAGCCATAACCTGCTTTGTGAGAGGAATTTTTACTTTCTTCAAAACAAGACGCGTTGCTGCTCCACAGAACACCTTCCCGTCACCAAACTCTCAGAACAAAATAGCAGAGATGCATTAATATAATAATTGGTCTTTCTCTACTGAAACAAAACAAAACAACAACAAAAAACAACAAAAAAAGCCACAAATTTTATGCTTAATTTACACTAAATTTCAATGTTTATCTTTCAGTGAGGCTGATGTTCCAACCAGGGACATTCAGAGGTAACTGTCTTAATATTGTGAAGGCTTCTCACCAATTACAAGAACTGTTTTGCCATAAAAAATGGCATACTTCATAGCTTTCACAGTTTTTTGTTTGTTTGTTTTGAAGTGGATAAGAATAGTCATGGCCCCATGAAGTGATCTCATTGAACAACAGAATTTAATAGCATTGTTACCGCTGACTTGAATTATTCTTAGAAAGAAGAGCACCAGTGCTAAAAATAAGCTTATAAAAAGGAGTCAGAAATTCCCTCCAGGAACTGAGTAACTTTACACTGAGAGAAGGAAGTTGAAAAGTCACTGCCACTCATTAGTAACACTGATGGTGATCTCAGCAGCTACTATAGCAGCCCATTCTCCTATTATTAGGAATGCCAGATATTCCTTAAACAGTTTTGAATTGAAGCAAGACTGCATCATAAAGCAGGGATGTCCAAACTAAATTTAAATGAAATCACTCAAGAAGCAGGCACAGTTAAGAGCTCAGATTTCCCCATGAGCTACTTCATCCTGCCAAGTCACTTAGTCTTTTTCCAACTGACAGGGCAGGGCAGAGAACAGCAGGGTGTTTTCTGTTGAACCTATAGTTCTGGGAATCAGTTGTTGAAAATATTCCTCCTCCCCAAAACAGCAACAAGCAAACACCAAGAGCCTTACCCTACCTCAAAACTTTTTCCCTCTCTTCTTGCCTGGAAGATGTTTATTCTCGTAGTTCATAATTTAGCCTGTAAATGGCATGCTACAGAAAGATAATATCAAAAGAAAGCCTGATTATAAACAACCATCCAGAAGGTAACTGCTGGAGAAATAAAAGGTGTTCAAAACAAAGCATACAGGTTGAACTATCGAACATTTGATTGCAAATCAAATGTTTCAGTTGCAAAAAACTGACATCACTAAAATACCCTGTGAATCACTGTCCCATGTCTTGTTCATAAAATTCACAAGCTTCAGTCTGCAATTATATTTGGATTTTATGGCTGGCTTGCAGATTTCTCAGCCTTTGCACAACTACAAGATCTGCTGCTATAACTTTGTGTCTCAAGAACCAAATGCCAATTTTGTTCAATGTCATACAAATCAACATTATTGCCTCAAAAACTTCACAGCTTTCTCCTCATTGTTTTCTTCAGCATCATATCTAAAAGATATTCTACAAACAGAAACATACCAGTCTCACTTAGGACTATATTTCCTCAAACAGATTCCAAAATCATGTGGGCAGTTTGTTTACACAAGATAGATTTCACTTTAATTAGCCCTCAGCAGGAAACTGGTTTAACCTGAACTTGAGGTCCTTGGACATTGAATAAGCATTTCCACACTGGGATTTGCACATACTTAGCTGATGGTATGATTTCACAATCAGCTTTCATCGGTTCAAACTTCTTGCTGCTGCTGAAAAAGTATGTCGGACCTTCCTCCAGTGTGTTGGTTGTGCTCCTTGTGTGTTTATGGGACAAATCAAATTAATGAGTCGATGCGTCTGAAAGTTAACTCTATAAAAACGATTGCATTTCAGCCAGATCAACAACTGACTCAATTCATTCCATGGTCATATAAGTGCCAGCATCAGCACCAAGGAGCGGTGACACTGGGAAAGGCAGGGCACCACAGCTTCTCAAAGACTGAGTAAGAGCTGTTTTCTTTCCGATCAGACTAGTAAACCAAAATTCCTCCTTTATGTTCTAAGCTTTTACAATCTTTCTGCAAAGTTGAATGGACTCTAGCTCCACAGTTGCTCTTCATAACTGAGTATCCAGTATCATCAGCTTCCCCCACTAAAAACAGGAAAATAATAGGGAAATCATCTTTCCTAAAATGACTAAGAAAGGATAGTTTAAAAAACATGCATGTCTTAGTTGCTATGGGATATGCTGAGAGAGCTCCTCTCTGTACATATCTCCTGACAAATGACAGTGCATCATCAGTATTTCTAAAAATCGTATTGCTTTCAGCAAGATCAGAAGGATCAAGCTTCAGATTACTACATCAACTCAAGTGCTGTCTAGACATGTTCTTTTACAGAAGGACTAAAACCTTAATTATGCAGTCAGAACTTACTAGAAGATTCTGTAGAGATGGGAAGACATGAAAGAAGACCCAAATGTGTGCAGAAGCATTTGTTATGAGCTCCAGATTTACTAAGCCTGAAGAATTGTTGTCAACCACATACCTACTCACCTTTTCAGAAAAAATTATTTACATAAAGTACACCACTCTCCCCAAGAAATGAATCCCTTCAAGTCAGAGTTGAAACAAAATTAGTGCAAAAAACTTTGGGCAGATGGCTACTGCAATCGTTTCCCATTGATAGGAGCTATGAGAAATCTTGGATCTTATTCAAGAGCTTCTGTTGATTTAAAATCTCCAGTTACATACTGGACAAAAATAAGAATAAAAAATAACTATGTTTCTGAATACAGTCTATCTTATAGAGAATATAGGGGAGGAATTTTGAAACTCAGTAGCTCTCCAAAGGCAATATTCTTCCTAAAAATAAACTGCACTTGGTTTCAACAGTAAAAAAAAAAAAGTAAAGGTTTTCTGTTTCTGCAGCTTAAAAATGTATTACAAAAGTACTGACGAACTGCTTTAACTGTTTTGCTATTGTTTTTTGTTTGTTTGTTTTTAAATATCTCCCTCGCTTGAAGACAAGGCTAGGTAATGAAGAAGAAAGGCAAGGCAAGGCAAGAAAAACAAACAAGCCACCAAGAAATAGCTACTGATATCAAGGATACACCCACTCCAGTTTTAATTTTTCAGGAGGCAGCTCAGTCCTAATATCATCATAGTTTTCTACATCAGAAGGAATGAACATTGTGATTGGTCGACCCCGCATGAACATCTTGATATATTCTCCCTCTGTTGAAACAAACAAAAAAAAATCATATTAATCACATGGCAAGTTTACACAAGAAAGCACAAATGAAGCTAGTAGTAAGCACAGGGATGCAAAAACGATTGTGATACAACTATTTTTGAGAAGTGAGCTTGGTAAAGGCCTGCAACAACGCACACACACAACACAGGCACAGTAAGTGCTAGTTGAATTTATATAACTTTCCAAACGGACAGCATGTAACATTTTAGACATGCAAGTTAAAGAGCTAAGATAAATTTTAAATCTAAATTTAAATATGAAATTTAATAAATAAATAGTCATGGCATCGCTGAAGGATATGATCCTTCAGGCTGAAGCAGACCTCAGGAGGTCGTTAAGTCTCTCTTCTGGCTCAAAGCTGGATCTCTCAGAGCAGAGAAGGCACAGCCCCGCTGGATGCCTTCTCACACCCCCAGGGCCTTTTCTGCAGAGCTGCTCCCTCAGCCCCTCCATCCCCAGCCTGCATCCCTGCTGTAGCTCTTTCTTTCCATGAGAAGGACTTGGCATTTGTCCTTGCAGTTTCATGAGCTGCTTGCAGGCCCACCACCCCTCCAGACTGCCTAGTAGTAAATGAGATTAGGTCCTACAAGGGTTTTCCTTCTACATTAATAAAATAGCAATTTTCTGACTTTAAAAAAACTTAAAAAAAATCCTACAAATAAAACTTTCAAAGACTTATTATGGTCTTTACACTCCACACATGCAGCAAAAACAACACTGTAAGACGATTAAATCTGGCCTCAAACCCACAAGAATAACTGCTAACGCCTCCAACTCCACTGACACAGGAATTGCATTTCAAAATATACTGATTAAGAGGGACTCAAGTATTTCACAACTTTTGCATCAATTAAATGCTTTTTAAAAATCACACTTCCTTCGATCACTGCTTTAGTGATTAGTATCCACTGTTAATGTTAATTTCACAAACCTAAAATAATCTAATACTTTGTTAAGAAACTTTTTTTTTTTTTTTTTTAAGTAAAATTTGGAAACCATAGCAGAGAGAACTCAAGAGTTCCCCAAGTGTAGATGGCTGATTAAGACTGAAGTAGAATAGCTATGGAATTGTAATACAGTCTGAAGAACCCTCCAATCACATTTGATGTGACTAATAGAAAGTTTTAAAAGTAAAAATCTCAAGACAATTGCTTTTATATTACTTTCAAAAACAAATATGAGAGAAATTTTCTATAAATGCCCTGGTAATGCTTACCAATATTTCCTGAATTAAGTTGCAAGATTATTATCCAGATTGCATGAATGTGAAATCTGTGTTTTGCATCTAAAACATCTAAAAATCAAACTTATGAGAAACTGAGATTTATTTCCACTGAATTATATTTTAATAGCTCACTTCAAACTTGGAGATCTAAGAGAAAGAAGACGCAAGGACTGAGAAATAAACAGTTGTGAGCCACATCAGAAACATATTCACCAACCTCAAAGCCAGTGTCCTTGTCCTCTCTGAATTTGAAATATCCACACCATTTAGATTACAGAGACATGATCTATCTGATAAGAAACAACTCTCTTCTATCTTACAGTCAGAATAAAATGAAAGGGAAAAATTTGTTACTATTTTTTAATTCACTAAGTACGCAAAGCAGTCTTGGACAGAAAAATATACTCCAAGTATTTCTTTCATTCTAACTGAAAACTCTTAACTAGGTCAATGAATCTATGCATCTCAACATTTTCTCTCATATGCAATATTCACTCCGAAGATTTCATAATACTGAAGGCTTAATTTGTCAGAAAGATTTTTTTTTTTTTTTTTGGCTCTTACCAGTTGATTGATCAAACAGCAGTTTGATTTCCTGATGTTTTTACAGTTTTAAGAAAGGCTTTTTTTCTTATTTTTCTTTTTTAAGTCAACTGTCTGAGGAAGCAGATCCCAATTTATCAAATATACTGAGTTCTTAGCTTTACAAGATACGATTAATGTGACTCGTTTTCTACTTCTAGTGTGCTGAAACCAACCTTCTGAGACCATAACTGATTTTACTTGAGTCTTGAATCTCTCTTAATCCTGTTAGTATGTATGTTTGCTCTGCCTTGGAAGCAAGAGAAGAGAATTTTCCTGTTATAGTCCAAACATGACTGAAAGTCAGCACAAAAAACAAAACAAAACAAAACAAAAAAAAACAGGCTCAGAAAATTCTTCCTGCACAAAAACTGCTAATGATGGAGTAGTGTAAAATTAGCACATGGGTAAAGGTTGGTTTTTCCTTACTTTGGATATTAATACAATGAAAGTAGAGGCATTTAAGTATCAAAGGACTCAATACAAAGAAGATCAAAAACAGTTGTCCCGCTTCTTTCCAAGAACAAATACAGATTCTTTGAACAAGACCCCTGTGAGTCTGTCCATTGACAACAGAAGAAAAATTGCCTTAGATCAAATATCAAAGGAAATCACTTCACAGTAGCTAAATTAAAAACAATAGTTATTTTGAATGTACACTGCTCAAGTACATTGCTGAAATAAGCAAAAGATCTGTGTTGTCACTGGTTTGACACAAATGTTTAGATCATTATTCCAAGTATGCCTCGTTTTTCCACCAAAATATTTTTACAGTATATATTTTGTAAAAAAAGCAATACTGATCAAAACAGAATAATTTATCAATAACGGTCTATCTACTAAAGGCTGGTGCTTGTGCTCTTAAATACCATCAGGCAATACTGTGTTTGAAGAAAGATCGTTTATTTCGCAAGTCAAATCATCAATTTAATGCAAGGCTTGGCACTTCTGGTTCCATACAATCAGTGCAAAATCATGCCACAAATTCAGCTTTCAATTTCCCATTGCTGCTTAGAATAGCAAGACAAGCTGCAACGGAGATGCATGTGGATGAAGGTAGCTGCACCTGTTGGACCCTACAGACAAGGACTCCAAGTGGTATTTAGTCAGGTCTTTGGTCTCTGAAGTCTGGGGAAAAGCCTGTCTGCAGGGCTGTCAGATACAAGCTAGCTCTCTGAACTGCCCTATAAAAGAACGAACATTTTTGGCTCTTATTAGCTAGCTGTGTGTATTCAAGATTACCTTTGAACATACGTATTTAACACATTTGTTAGAGAGACACAAAATGGGTATGACTTGATTAAGCCTCTCCCCACAGAAGGGGGGAGAGGGGGGGAGAGAAGAAAAGCAGGCAGACAACCCATTGAAAGGTTTTGTCCAAGGCTGTAAATTTCCTTTCTTCAGAATAACCTGTAGGGCAGATATAATATTAATGTAAAAATCTTTTGAAATACTAGAGAGGATGGCAGCATATCAACAAAACCATTCTTCAAGAGAAACTAATTGCCTAAGGCCAAATTTTTGTAAATGCAAGTTAAGAAAACCAGGAATTTAACTCTTTCTTATCACACTGGCTCAAGTGCATATACAAGAGCGTCAGACAATCTGCTTATTTTCTGCTTTCTCAGTTTCCAGATACAAAGCAGTATGTAACTTTTTTTTTTTTCTTTCACTTTTTGGAACTAAAGATTCTTTCCTATCTATCTCATAACAGAAATATGGATAAGTGGGTATTAGGAGGAAAGAAAGAAATTTTAAAGAACTTGCAGGTGAAAAAAAAAAAAAAAATCCGTGTCAATTCTGTGTCTAGTAGCACGCAAACAGCAGGTATGAAAGAAAAAATTCTCTGCTCCTGATGAAGAGATGTTCAGACTCCAACATACGCTGCACAGAACCATTTTGAGGGCGAGGGGAGCAGGAGGGGAAACTTGTAAAAGCCTCTGCATTCAAAAATGAATCTCTGGCTTCTGCTGTCCTACCAGTCCTTTCTAATATGGGTCACATCCACCTAAGAGCACAGCTCCAGACCTGCAGTCAGCACACCCAGGTGCTGTGTAACTGAAGAGCTCAAGCTCAGAGCTGCTGCAGAAGGCAGTGTCACGCAGTCGTATTGCTGCGGCTCCAAGGGTCAGCTCTTGTCTGGGAACAGCTGGAGCTGCTTTTGTGCGGCTTTGAGCTCCAATCCACAGCCCTTGCCAGATACTGCTTGGCTGTGCAATAATTCACCTCTAGAGCCTCAGCAATGTCTTTGCACAAGTGCCAGGGGACATAGGACCAACACTCCCAGTTTTGTGCGCAGGATCAGCTCAGGCTTATGAGACTCACGTGGGAGCCCTCCAGCTGTGCTGAACCAAGCAAGCAATCCATGCAGAGCTCTGCAGGATCCCCAGAGGTCTCTGGCTGAGTCAATAATTTCCCCAGAGATGCAAAAGTACTTAATCCAACACACATCCTGCTATTTGACTGTCCTCTTGCATGATAAAATTTCAGTCTGGCTCCATACAGCCATAAAATTTGCCTTTTATGAACACTGGTGTCTATAACCGCCTGACATACTACAGAGGAGAGCCTACCAGGGTTTTGAGGCATTATTTTATTTTTTCCCCCCGTAAGGTTGTGTATGTCTGTTAGAATTACTTCCAATACACAATGGGATTGCACTTATGTTTTCATAATAAGAGGTTCAACCTTTGTGTGATGAAGTAGCATGTTAGAGCCCTTTTACTCACCATCTCATTTTGGCAAACAACCTTACAGGCTTTTATAGCTAAAACATTGCTAACAACTCCCGCAAGTGTGATCTTGCATTTTGAATAATTTAATTTTATCTCCTCCTGCTCCAGACTTCAGGAACATCTAGGTATTCCTGTATAAAATCTCCAGCTTCCACTCTATCGGTTTGGTCACTCAGCTTCACGTCATCAGCGAAATTTCCTGTGCTAAGTTCATTAGTGTAAACATTAAGCCAAATAGGTCCCGGCAGACTGAAAGCAGACATTAGCAAGCAGAGTATCTGCTCTCCTGAGGGTTCTCTGAAAGTTTACAGCCTGCTAGAAACAGAGGAATAAGTCTGTTGGTGAAAAAAGGTGCTGCTATAGAGAGGGAACCCAGGAAGCCTGCCTGATCTGCAAGCAAACAAATGCATCTCGCTGCCTGCCAGGGAACTACTGGTTCATGCTGCTCCAAGAATCTAGGACGAAACTTAAGTAGAGAACTGTGGACAAACAGAATGCAGGGACCAAGGAAATTCTGCAAAGTCTCCTTATATCAAAACAAGATTCACATTAATACAAGACAAGCTTTTAATCAGGCCTTGTGGAAAATGAGAACGCAGCACAAAGTAAAATTCCACTTCATACAAGGCTGATTAATTCACTCTTGGAAGAAAGTTTAAAACCCGGGAATTCATGGAAAAAGCTGGAAGGTAACAAGTGAAAAATACTGCAGGTGAAAACAGACATCAGAGATATATGGCAATACAAACCTCTGAAGGGCTGAAATCAGTGCTTACATGAAACTAGCACAGGAAGCCTCACGCAGTGACACTTAAGTAATTCATTACTTTGTGAATCATATTCTCAGGGGAATACGGATGGCTTCCAGGCAAAAATGAGGAAAACAAGTAGAAACTGAAAGCAGCAGAAAAAAAGATCAAAGAAATATCTACAGAGAAGAGCGGTTCAGGAGACATGAAAGCTGCTGCTTATATCCTTCTGAAATTTGAAGACAGTGATGTAGCTAAACCAAGATCCTGACTTCCAAAAAAACAAGTCTCCATATGAAATTGTCCAGGAGCACACCAGTGGTTTCCTAGAAGCACGTGAGAAGACCTAATTGTCTCTTACTAATTTCTACAAGACCAGAGGGAATGTTGAAATGTATTTTGTATCACTATTCATCACACCTTAGGCAGACTCTGAGGAAGCTCCATAAGTCTGAGCTGTAATTAACCGCTTTTCAGCTAGAAAATGTATGCATAATTGGATGTCTAACGTGCATACACAGTTGATGTTTATTTATATATTTATGTGTGTGCATAGAAATAAAGAGTGGATAACTAACAATTGTTCATCTAAGTAATTCTTAAGAAACCATTAGCACAATTGGACCTTGGAAACTATTAATGACTATTTGGGGTCTGGGAGAGCAAGGTGGACTGGAACATCAAAATACATACCTCAAAAACTGCAACTCAGTTCTATTTGCATTTATCATCTTAATCTCAACCTGGAACAAATTACTAGCAACTAAAAACCCCAAATGTCTCCAGCTAGCTTGGCCAAGCAGAACTCTCTAATAACATACAATAAACTACCACATCCAGAGTACATTTATTAATCTGTCTTCACGTTCTAGCTGCTTGACCAGTGAAGTTATGCTTTTTAATACTACAAATAGCTTCTTTCCCACAGGCTCTCTGCCTTCAGGCCTGTGTCCAAGAACTCCATAGGACCACTAACCTGAGGGATAAAGGCTTAACAATCCTGTTTCTAATTTAAACCAATGCTAACTGCACAGACAAAAAAATAAAACTGCGTTCAGCCAGCATGCCCAGATCACTGCATTTTGTGTTACAGGGGTCCCAAACAAGGTGGCTGATCTGCCTGTCCATCCCATCCAACTCAAGTATCAGAGGCTGATGAACCAGAGAAGCAGGTAGGCACTGATGCTCTGAGTGCTGCTGCAAGGCAAACAGTCTGAAAAAGCAGCTGGTACAAAGATCTGACTGGGTTTAGAATCATTTAATGGTTTTGTCTTGCAATTTCTTAACAGATCTTTGGTTAATAATTTTACATAATGTGATATGAAAATCCTATGTAGAAACTCTAGATATCTAGATAGTAATAACAGTTATCATTTACATCGAAGTAATTCAGGTTTAATAGTAACTCCAGCTTTTTCCTGTTAAAAAAAAAACAAAAAAAAACCAACAAAACTGTCTTGCAAAAAACAATACCGCACACAAGTAACTCAGTAGGACTAAACTCAGTATCTAAACCCTTCCTGCTTAAAGAATGAAGTCCCGACTTCTTCAGGAATCAGCGATAAAAACTCATAAATACATCAACGTAAATTTATTTTTCTGACAGTGCTGACGGTTTTTAATAACATGCACTGTGCCCATACGAGAGCCAGAAGCCCAAAGAAATATAAGACAGGTCACTATTTGCCTTCAGATACGTGAGCACCTTCAATAAGCATCTCTCTGCCTGATAACAAAACCGTTCTGAAATAGTTACTGGATTTTGTGCTCTCGGTGGACAGGACACACTGTCAGCAGGGTAAATATTTCCACTGTGAGTTTCATTGCCCCTTTCTGTGAAGCTAGAACTACAGCACAGTTAAAATTAACAGAAGAAAAAGTACTGGAAACTAATAAAGCACAATCTAAAAAGAAACAAACTTAGGAATGCAGCGAATGTTTTTCATTAATTCTTTCACATATGGTTTTTATTGCCATCCAAAAATGTCTAAATGTCTCTTATTACATTATAATAAGTGAACAAGGAATTCGTGTACAGAGCTGCTATCACTGAAATTCAAACTCAAACTCAGAATCTCAGTGAAAAAATTACCTTTTATCTGAAAAAAAAACCCCAAAATACAAACAAACCAAAAATCCCAAACCAACAGCTCCTGCAAATAAAATATGAATGCTTTATGATTAACACTTTAAAAAACATCTCCTGAAGTAAAAATCAACATAACCTTTATAGGCAATTATAAGCGCCTGCTAGTAAAGAATTTAGAACAACTTCAGTGTCCTTTTAAGATCATAGCAAGCATCTGCCTGTTCCATCCATAACTTTATTGGATTTTCAGAGAATTTTAATACTTCTTAGTATTTGACTTTATTGGGAAAAAAACTGTCCTGGTTTGCAAGGAGAAACAAAGAATCTAACCCCAAAACCTCTCCAGCATACATATGGAAGTGTGTCTAATACTTCCCTCATTGGATTGGCATCACAAAAGCATTCCTGCATTGCATCTGCTTCAGCATATGCCCAGATGCACGGAGCCCAGGACTAACCTTAATGTGCAGCAGGTGCAGCTCAATCCATGTGAGAGAGAGGCACTGAGGGAGCAGGTGCAGCAAAAGAAGGTATGACCAACACTGCTCACATGCATAGCCTCAGTGCTATGTGAGGAAATTCAAGAGATTGCCCAGGAGGCAGATACAGGCTGTGGCTGCTGGTAGGAGAGGGGTGACCAGGTCTTGGTGATGTTCACATGCAGCACCCACTGTGTGCTCTCTGGGGGCTCCATGCCGAATCAGACAAAGCTAATGCCTTTCATCTTTTGTAGCTCTTCTAAGATTAATTCTCAGGTACTTCTCAAGCCTTTCATTTTCATAGGTAATACTTCAACAGAAATCACACTGAACATACACGGGTGGTCACAAGACAGATAATACTGCTGCTACATAAATAAGATTCCAAGAACTAAGTATGCAAAACCACATTTCTCTACATTTTGTGGCATTCTAATGCAGTGACAAATTTCAAAGTATCTTCTTGAATAATCTCAATCAAGAAAAGAAAGCAAAAGTGATTCCACAAATGTTCACAGCTATGCAGGACGGTCATCTTCCATCCCATTACTGCATGCAATTATCCTCTGTTACAGTAATTTGCTATGTTACTGTTTCCAAGTGCATAAACACACTGAAGGACTTCTTTGTAGATCTGTTTTGAAGCCGGATGGTTTGCACACCAGCAGCTTCCCAGAGCCCCTGCACACCATAGTTAAGACGTGCAGTCATTAGCAGAGAAGGTGTGTTCTGGGGTACGCAGTGAGGCACATGCAGCCCAGCAAAAGGAGCAGCTCAGGCGAGCTGCAGGAACCTAATTAACAGCACACTACGGACTTGTCTTTAGAGGTAGAAGCTGACAAGCCACGAAGGAGTGTCTGAGCAGCTTGTCTTGCCTTTGGTTTGCAAAACAGACAGGTCTTGCAGAAACAGCAGCAGCTGCAGCTACCCTCCATCCTATCCTGCTCAAGCCAAATCTGTCCAGTTGCAAGGATCTGCCTTCAGAAATCATGTTAACTACTGAATGCTGAACGTTCTGACAGTTGGGTCAAGACATCCATTGGTAATTGGATATTAAATGGCAACTATCTCGTGGAGAACAGGTTTAAAGTCACCTGTCCCAAATATGATGTTGCGCTGCAGAGAATTGGCTGAGCATTTCTAAGCTGATTCTACAGAGGGATGAAATCCCTCTGCAACTACCATAGCTTACAGGTGGTTACTTCTGTGATAGTAAACCCAAAACAAAATCTAACACGTAACCCAACACAGGCACGCACAGAAAGCTGACATAAAATACACATACAACTGTCATAAAATACATCCGTTGGTCCATATTAAAAAAAAAAAAAGTCTTTGTAGGTAGAACCCTACTAATTGCACCTTTGTTAGTGTTAAAGGTAGAGTGATGTTTTGACATTATACATTTTAAAAACATTAGTAAATGCATTTTCTGTGACGAGACTTTCCAGCTTTGCACGGGGTCAATAATCCACATTATATTTCTCTTTCATTCAGCCAGGCTCAGAGCAAACTAAGGCATGACACACACAGAAAGGTATCCATTCATCATTCAGTGAAAGCTCACATCATCTGCAGTAACATAATAAATAGCAGAGAAACATCAAGGCCACGTAAGTTACAGCCATCAAGATGAGAGAACTGAGAGACAGCCCATCTTTGGCAGGACGTGTAGAATTGCAGATGCATATTTTCAGGAAAGGATTAGTATTCAAGGTATTTTAGCCGTATGCAACTCGGTACTGCAAAGCTGTGTATTTTAGCAGGTATTTTTAGTGTGACTGGTTATTTATTTATTTATTTTTTAATTCTTGCAAAGCTAAATTGCAGCTGGTCTGGAGAGTACAGATTAGTTTTCTTTTTATAGTAACCACTGCTACACGTGGTTCTACAGCTGGTGTTAGGAGCCCTGGCATAAAGCAGCATTCCTGTAGCTTACGCATCCCTTTTTACTCCTATTGTCTTCAAATGATGCTTTTGATATAAATCAATTTAGAATATTTTATATCTGTAATTTCTCTGTAAATTAGAAAAAAAGTAAAGTTACTGGATTCAAGTTAATTTTCTTCACATTACAAGAATTTATGCTAGCTTCCAAAAATCCTGACTGTTTTGTTTGAAAGAAAATCCAAAGGAGATTGAAAGTAATCAAACTGTTTATAATGTAGTTTTGCTTGCAGCACACAATTTTGAGACTACAGATTTGTTAATTAGCAGCAAAAAAGCATGAAACAAAACCTCTGTGCATAGATTGATGTTGTGTACAGCATGCACTTAGGTAACATGCTTTAGTTTTGAAACTGCATGCTTCAGTACAGTTTGCAGGACATCAAAGCAAAGTAGTTTGGCGTCATGAGAAAAGGATTTCTTTTATTGTCACATTCCATCGTGATCAGAGGGATGGCTCCTTTTCCTGACTGAGCAAGCCAGCAGCAGCAGGTAGCCACAGAATGCAAGATTGATTGGTATAAAGGCATACACTTTAGGAGAGACTCATTTCTCATGTTAGGAAACTATATGAGAACCTTCAGATTCTGTTCTTGTCTCATCAGCATGTGTATGTTTTAATATTGGCAAGACAGAAAGCTGAGAAAACAAATCTTTTAGTTGGCAGTTCTTAATAATCTGATATCTTAGGCAACAATGCAAGACTTGAAGAGCCTTATTTAAACACATTCCTCTCTAAGGAAATTACGCATGTAGTAATTTATTTTAGTCTACTCCACCTTGTATATATTAATATGCATACTGTAATCTATTTAAATAAGAAAGTTGAAATATTTCATTTAGGTGCTCAGAGTTTTTAAGAGATCATGCATTGATGCTCTTTGTGAAAAGCCAAGTAAAAGATTCACGAGAGAGGTAAATTAGAAAGTGACCAACGGGCATAGCTTAATTCTTACCTTGGCTGTTTTTTTCACGAGTTGACATTTTTGCTGGTTATGGGACAGAAACAAAATATCTTAAAACTATTTCTAAATTCTCAATCTCATCTGCTTGGATGAAGACTGGCACATAGTTCAAAAGCTTAGTTTTTTTGCTCCCATAACCTCTCTCCATTTGCAAATATACATAGACAGAAAAATAGGGCGTAACCCCAGAGGAGTAAAATGAATCCTCCCACCACCCACCAAAATTCTCTGTCCTATCTAAAGATCCAGTTTGATCAGGCATTATCCATAATTTCAAAGACCTTTACAGAGGCCTTGAGTATGGATTGGCAAGATCAGTCTTTGAAGTAGGCAGTAACTCAATTTTAGCTCTGTATCCCTGTTTCAAAACCACAATTCCTAATGCATTTATTTACAAGAAATACTATTCAGTTAAAAATAATTTTTTTTAATCTTTAATTAAAAATAAAGTTTTTTATTTACCTTGGCTGATGATGACATCTTTGTGCCTAGGGAAAAATTCAAAGTTATTGTTAGGACTTCACGAAACTCATATAATCTAATTTTATATTTTATTCCATTTGGCACTATACACAGACCCTCGGAGTCTGTGTATAATGTAACTGTACCACAGGAGGCTGTATAATTAACTTTGGTCAACACAGTGAACTTTTACACACATTATTTCAATCAGGTCTCTATATTTTTAAGTTAAAGAGTTTGACAGCATGGCAAGGGTTCCTAAGAACTACTTTGACAGCAAGAGGTAAAATGATATTTAAAATAAATTATCAAGGTTATATTTTTTGTGCACTGAAAATTCCATTTTAAGAGAGCAAATGTGTGTCAACAAAATGTTTTAAGCTGCCAAACACCCTCAGGTCTGCATGTGAAGAATTTACCACCTGTCAAACCAAGTTGTCTGCACAGAACAACATGAAATTCTCTAGGAATTAACCCTGTTAGACATGTGGGTTAAATGTAAGCAAGTCACAGTTTCATTTAAAATGGATCCACACAGCACTGCTGGATACACACACAAGATCTTCTTAAGGAATGCAGTTCTGATGTCTTTCCTTGCCAGAACCAAGAATGAACTTTCACAAAAATTCTGTCTTTTATGGGGGGGAGGGAAGAAATACTGATTTCTAGCATCAGAGTTACTTCTTATCAGAATAACACGTCTTGATGGGAGAACATATTGCATTATAAAAAAAAATAATAAAAAATCCACCCTTGAATACATTTGAAATTCAGTAGCAAGGTATGAGAGGCAGCCAATGGATAGAGGTCGAGTTTTGCAACAGTGACTAAGGGTCAAGCATATGCATGAGGAAAGTTGTCTCTGGCTATTGGTACAGTCACCTTTCACCGTGCTACCAAATGATAAATTAAAGGCGAATTCACAGTTTTGCCTAAAAAACATTGAATGATTGGCTGCTTTGAGAACGCTGTCACTTCTTGTGACATTAGACTGATTTACAGTTAAGTGCTGGCTTACTAAACAAAGTCCATATTCCAGGCTGGCAGCGCAAAGCACATATAAAAAAATTGTCCTGAGGCCTACAGTAGGGGCTGAATTCTATTCTCTTGCATAAGACTGGCAATTTTAGGTTGATTAGGTCAACTTTTATAATTGGGAACTTTAAACTCGGTCTTTGCACAATACAACTGATTCTATTAGAAATCAAGCATGCAGGATCTAAGAAATGAGTTTTAATATGCTCTTGAATGCAAATACTCTTTTTACTATAAATCTGAAAGAACAAAAGAATACACTATAATATTCATTCCTCAATTAGACGATAGTTTACAATTCACACTGTTGGAAGCTTCATTTTTTGCCCAGTGCTTTAAGATACGTGAGCTCCAAGCTGTGGACAGACAACTTTTTCTGACAGTAATTAATCCTAATCTTTCTTCAACCACTCTTATCTTAGACACCTGATTTGCTCTACAGTAGAGATGATAGAAGGGTGGCATTTAATGTCCTCCAGAGAAAAAGCAGGAAAATGAAACAAGGCACTCACTTTGACCTTTCCTGAACCAATACACAAAATGGAAATAGAATTAAAAAATATTTTTCAATATTAAATAAAGGAAAACCTTAACACTTTTTGAAAAATGAATTTGGAAATGAATTTGATTAAGAAGAGGGTTGTTCATTCCTAAATATTATCTACAAGTACTCTGCTACAACTGAAATTGCCACAGGGCATTTAAGTTCTTACAGTGAAAAACAGTAATAAAAGGAAAAGAAGTACTTGCAAAATATGCAAACCATAATCTCTCTCACACAGCACTTCACTGAGCCATAGCACTCTTCAGGCTAAACATAAAGCTCTCAGTAAATGTGCCAATACCTACGACCCCAAGTTAATTTATGATGTTTTTGTTCTTTCTGTTCATAGGGAAGATGGTATGCACTTACACCATTCTTATTAAATATGTGTTTGCAAGTCTCACGTGCAAGCTCAGGACACCATCATGGAAATTACTCTGAAAGGCCAAAGGAGTTTTACCTGTTGTAGCAGAAGTGGCTTTCAGGTAGTCCTGCCCTGGGACAGTTAATGATTATTTGAATGAAGATTAATGAGTAGATGTATGAGATCAGGAAGGACATCAAGGTAGAGAAGCTGGCAGTACTTTTGGGGCGAGCTCAGAACTCAGAGGGATCTCTGAAAACAGCAGAGGGCTCAACCCAAAAGTCAGCACAATGATTTCAACAAAGTGAACACAATTTCAAAAGATAAAAACAAAAACAAACATACAAATATGAAGCTGGAAGCCCAACTGGCAAAGAGGACAAAAAGTGGGTCACAGCAAGGGGGTCAGCAATGCAAAGTTGGAGCAAAACACAAAATCGTGCCTGTGCTAACAGAAGCAGGTAACTACTCAGTGCTATTCTTCCCTAGTGAGTCCCCTGTGGAGAGACTGAGAAAAATAATACTGAAGAAGAGCACAAGGAACGATGGTTTAGAGCACATTACCCACACACAAGGACAAAGGAAAAAAGGCTTCCACCATGTGGATGAGAGAACATAGTAGCAAAAAGCAACAAACTGTTGTCACCATTCACTATTGACAAAAAGGTCACTTAATTTATAGGTGCAGTGGTTTACCTTGGATATCCAGGAATGCTTTTGCTGAGCACGGCATCCCACTGCATTCTGGCAGCAGGATGTACAGAGCAAAGCAGGGAAGGCTTCAGCCTGGCCTCAGCACCCATCAGCCTACCAGCCACTTTGAGCACCCTTAGATTCACTCCTCCAGAACTAACCCTTCTTGTTAAGGTGGAGAAGTGGCGTTCTATGCCTTGTCAATACCTTAATGAAATAATCAAACACTGTTCAATTCTTCAGCCCTTCTGTGACATCTAGGGACACTTGGGTTCACTAGGGCAGTGCAGGAAAGCAAGCACGTGCACAGCTGCTGTGTCAAAGTTGGCCACCTTGCACAAAGTATTAAGAAAAGCTGTAAGGCAGGCCTAGAAAAACACTGCAACACTTTACTGCTTAAATAGAACTCTTTGAAGGACAGAAGTAACAGAAGATAAACCCTGGCATACTAAAGGTCAAACTGAAAAGAAAATCTCTGCCTATTATCTAGAAACAGCATGCAGAAATCTGTTAACCAGTGACCTACATGAAATCATAAATGCTTATTTTTGTAACTACAATCTACTTTAGAAACACACACGTCAAATCCAGTGAATTAACAGCAAGGAAATACAATGGCATTTTCAAATAATTATTAATCATTAAAATGACTGGTTAGAAACTTCACCACAGCAGTATTAAACTATAAATCATAACTCCTAACACATAATTCTGCTAACCCAAACAGACTATTAAAATTTATTTACACTCACTCCACGCTTTCACATTTTATAACTATTTTCAGATTCCACAGATATCTGGAGTGTCATATTTCCAAACTGTGCAAGTAATTATTTGCAGTGAAAACAAAAATGCAAATGTTTTTTTTTTGCATGTATTTCAGTTCACTGAATTATGCAATTTCTTAATATTTTGATTTTTAAGTTCACTCACTTTTATGCACCAACTATACGTACTTGTCTGCATTCTTTGCCACTTTCGATATTAATTTAGATGTTGATGCTACTCTCAGTAGCTTGTTACGATTGTCATCCGAGCTCTCCCAAGCACTGTGAGGTTTTTCAGCAGTCAACGATCTCTTTATGCTAGAAGAAAAAAAATATATATTTTAGAATGACAAGTTAATAAGATAACTGGAATGGGTTTGCAACCGACAGATCAAGCAGCAGTAGACAAAAGCAGAGCTAGATCTTCCTTCAAGCTGAAGCATGAAACAGGAAAAAAAGATTAGTCAAAAAGTTCTAACTGGATGAACAAAAACAACTGAGCAAGACAGATGCCAAATGTTTATCCATTATTTTGCATTTTCACACACTCTTACGTAAAGACTTGAACAAAAAAGATCTCTATACTTCATTACTACTTTGCTAACAAATTAGAAAAAAGGGGGAAAAAGAAGCTACAACATATTAGCTTTAAAGAATAAATTTTTAAAAAATCACTCAGAAAAGTTGATTTTTTATTGACTGATACGCTAGTCATCAAATTTAAACCAACAATCCATGGTGGAACAACTCTGCCAGACTATGATTGAATAAGGTTGCTTTGGAGGTAGCCCATTCCAAACAACATTAATAGCTTTAATCATTTTGAAAAATGTCTGCAAACTTCCTAAATGAAGGCAAGCTAGGTTTAGTTCAGTGTTATAGACAAATCTCCGAATTATGATGTACTTTTTCAGCAATCTTATTGTAGCCAATTTACAATAATAGTAAGCTGAAAATTTTTTGCAGTCATTAGTTCATTTGTTTCATACACAAGTCAGGGAAAATATATTCAAAAGCGATCTAGGCCATATTACTTTCATCCAACTGTCTTTGTCTGCATCTGTTCAGCTAGCAGTGTTACATGTCATCCCATAGAAATGCTTTTTGCAGGCGTAAGTTCTGAACTGTAGCCTCAGAACTGGCAAGCTCACCTTCACAGCACCCCAGGAGGCTAGAAGAGGTCCTGAGACAAATACATTAACCAAATCATGTTACACCACCAAGAGACCACAAAAGGCATTTATTTTTTTCCCCCACATTGCAAAAGATTAGTATGCAAGACTTCAGGCAAACACCTTTACAGTGAGATACCAAGGCAAAAGGACAACAGGCCGCAAGTTCAGCTTCAGATAACGTAGAGTTTGTACAAGACATGAAGACAGCCTTTATGCAGTGTTATGACATGCATCAGTCAAGTGGAAATTTAAATATTTATTAGAATTCAAGCAATGCAAGACAACAATCTTGTGAACTACAGTAAATTTCAGAGAAATAAATTTAAAGGCTTGTTTGTCTCCCAAACAAAAAATGTTAAAGAAAGATGTCATACTTTCCCAAACAATAAGATAATGAACCAAAAAAAGAAAAAGAAAAAAAAAAAAAACAAGCAAAAAAGGGAAAAAAAAAACAAAAAGTTAATGCACTAAGGGATCTGAATAGTCTTTAAATTCAGAATTAATGACCCAAATCATAAAATTCACTTCCCTAACTTTTCAGCCCATTAATTTTTTATTTTCTATTTTTTGTTCCTCCAAAAAGAGCAGGAACACAGAGGCAAATCTAGAGCTCCTACCTTCAGTCAAGTCAAGCAGTTCTGTGATTTGGGTGTCAAAATGCAACTTCACTCAAGTAAAGAATCAAAATAAAAGTGAATTCTCCTGCAAACTAGCAGGAATTAAAAGAGACAGAAGGCAAAAATGAAAATAAAGAAAAAAATCTGAACTGCAGTCACGTTATAGAATAATTGAATAGAAAAACATCCAAAAAAAATAGAATTGGCAATAACACTAGCCTTTAAGAAATGTAACAGCAAGTAGTAAATATCTATGCATGAAATGCACTCAATTCAACTATTTTAGATAAAACCTATAATGTGTTTTTAGAGAAAGATCAAGTCAAAATCATTGTTATGTACTTTAGGATAATGAATGATTAAAGGAAAATTTACTGTATTAGAATTTCTATCACTGAGAACAAAATATTTTGCAATCTCAAAATTTGCTCAAAAATTTTCAAGAGATTTGCTCTGTTGCAATGCATATTGAATGCGTATTCTTTCACAAAAAAAATATTAAACATTAACTTGATCAGGAAATTGGAGCTATTTCACATGACTTGTTGTCAGATATGAACTCAGCGTCATTACAATCATTTTCTAGCTCTGTACTGTGAAAACCTTTTAGTTGGAGCAGAACTCTTGCTTTCTGAAGTTTGCCTGTGTGTTTGGAGAGTCTGTGAGGGCGGCTGGGGAGAAGGTGATGCTTGAGTTTGTGGACTTTGATCATTAGAATGAGATTCCTCTTTTTTTTCTTTCTGTCCAGGAGGTTTTTCCTTCTTTTTTTCTGTACCGCTGTAAAATAAAGTATAATATAGGGGAAAAGGAAAAGAAAAAGAAAAAGAAAAAAGAAAGAAGAGAACAAGCAAATAAATTAAAAAGGTGGGAGAAAATGCCCTCTATGAAAAGATGGGCAAAGCATGTCACAGCATTATGTACATATCATCACTTAAAGAAACTTCCGATTATCTACTCACTCTGTTCAAGATAGAATTTTGCTAAAACAAGATTTATTTACAAGCTCTAAAAATAAAAATGGTGATAGAATTGTGGATGTTTATTTACTTATTTATACTGGATAGTTATACTAAATTTGCTCTGATTTAAATCCAAATACAACTTTGATTTGAGCATACTTGGGTGCTGCTACAGCATTTGAAGCTGACAGAAGTGAATGCAGCAGAGTTCAAAGGAAATCATCCCTCAAAACACACCACTGTTTTGAACTGCAGCTGGATAATGTCAGGCTTTCTTGCCATTTCTTCAGTTAGTACAAAAGAACCAAGAATTCATCTTTATTTTCACATTGCTGTATTTATCGGGCTAACATTTGAAACAGCTTTAAGTGTATGTTATTAGCAACCCTAAATTCATTAACAATCTAACTAAATGTCACTTGCATAGAACAGCACAATCTGCAGTATACAGAATGACATAAAGAGTAACGGGACTTGTAAGAGAAGAGCATTCCACAGTATATGGCATATTTTTATAAGATTAAAATAAAAGAACCGCTTCCAAAATAAATGTATCAGTCGAACAAAGCAGCAGCTAAAATGGGGATAAAAGGATTTTCCTCTTACATTCAAAGTGAAACAGAAATTGCACCCTTCTGAAGGACAGTATTTAGATTTCTCTATCTCCACATCATTTCTCCCCTCAACTCTTGTGTAATCTTAACTGTTTTTCCATTTATTATTTTTTCTACAAAACACTATCCGTGAAAAGGAGTTAAGTAAATACTCAAATTTATAAAAATGGAGTCCTGATTTTAATACAAGATTCATAGGATCCTCTTGGCTCAGTTGTTATCTCAAAGTGTATCATCTATCACCGAAACAAAACCTTCAAAAGCTTCGGATGAAGCACTGAGGATTTGGTAAAATAGCATATAGAATAACATATACCCCCCAAAATTTATAAGGCTCGGTTAGAATTTCTACACTAAACCATATCAACTAGTTAAACACTAGTTATCAATATAGTACCTCTAAGTTACATTTTCTTTTCAGTAAGAAGAAAACAAAACAGAATGGACATTAGGAAAAATTTCTTTACCTTGAAGGTGGCCAAACACTGAAACAGGCTTCCTAGAGAGGTGGTTTATGCCCCATGTCTGTCAATGTTCAAGAGGCATTTGGACAATCAGGGTTAACATTTTGTTAAACCTGACATGATCAGTTAGACTTGACGATCACTGAAAGTCTTTTCCCACTCAGCTTTTCTACTCTGTAATGATGTGCCAGCATTCCTAAAATTCATCTCTCCATTCTTCCGGCATGCTTGTACAATTATCATTTGCTGACAGCGATGCATTATCTAACTTAAGCATTCAGTCTCATATTTTCTGTGTTCCTATCTGAACTCATTCAGCTCATCTGATCCACCTCCTAGAAGCCATAGGTTCAATATAGGAATATTTTAATTTATTCACTGAACTTATCAAGCTGTAGATTGTCCATTTCCCACCTTTGACATGACTTTCACTACTTAGCTTCTCTGTTAAGCTCTTAAAGTCACTCAACCACTGCTAGCAGTTGCAGCACAAGGTATACTTGGTGTTCCAATACAATGTTTTTTATCTGGCGCCAGGCTGCAAGTAAACCTTTTTTTTTTTTCTTTTTCTTTGGGAGGGGGGGAGGGGATGGCTATTTTAATTTGAAAGTTAAAATAAGTTCACTGTAAAACATATTCACTGTGAGTGCTGAATGTATTTGGTTTACTCACTCCTTCTAAAAGCTTAATTGCATTATGACTGCTATTGTAGAGTGGCTCTCCCACTAATATCTCTGGAACGCCTAACACCTCTTGTGCAACAACTGAAACCAAATCAAAGAGAGTACCTTTTTTCTTGTGGGTTTCTAAAGATTAGTTCTTCTGGGAAGCAGTCACTTAATACATCCAAAAATTTGTTCCACATCCCAACTTGATGAGGCATTTCTTCAGTCCACATTCAAGTATTTGAGATCTATCACTACCTGTGCTAATTTTCCAGATTCTCCATTTTCACTTAACCCAATGTTTCATCCCTTGGATCACAACACTCTGGCAGCTGCAGTGGAGGGTGCTCCTTACCAGAAGCTGTTTTCAGAAAAAATGTTTAGTCTTAAGGAAAATGATCACAGGTCTCTGTGAGCACAGCACAAAATACAAATGTGTTTCTCTGGTGATATAGAAAGCATGCAGCATGTTTTCTGTTGAAAAGCATTTTGGCATCTCTGTCACACATCAATTCCAGACAGCTAGGATGAATTTTTCCTCGTACATATTACTTCGCCTCTGAGAATCAGACATCATCTATCTGTATTTCACAATATGTTTCTGAGCTCTGTTTTTAATGCTTCTGAAGTGACTGCTGAAATTGTAGCATGTTTGTTGAAATGATACACAATGCTGTTGTGCAGATCATTTCCATGATCTCAAGATGTTCTAGGTTGGTAGAGTGAGGATTAAGGAGTCCAGGTATGAAAATGTTTATTTGTAGATGAGCTCAAAGATGGCAGGTCTCCAGAGGCCAAAGGCCCAGAAACATGCAATATTAAGACTTCACGCAGAAACTAAACTTCCAGTAGATGACTAGATGCATGGCTACAAATATTCAGAACATGAAAAGCTAAGACAGGCTTTGGGGCTGTTCGGTAATTACATAAACAGATGACCATTTCCACCTACTGCAACAGTTGAACCTCTAGCCTGAAAAGAAAGCCTGGAAAAGTAAAAGTGAAGTGTCCTACAATCTGCTGATACTATCCTTTAGCCTGCCTCCTACTCATCATAAAGAAAAAGTTGTCTATTTCCAACATGGCTATCCTAACTTTGTTAAGAAGATGGGACTATTGAAATTCACTTACGATTCCCAGCAGGGATACTGTTTGTACAGAACAGTTTTGCTGTTGTTACAAAAAGAAAAAAATTTACCAGACTTCACATCCACAAAGAGAGAATTGACATTTGCTTTCATCTTTCTTAAAACAGTATTGTTACAAAAGGACAAACCTATTTTCTTCCAAATACCAAACAAATTTTATGGGAGACTGTGGAAAGGCATTAGAACTGCTGAGCAGATAACTGAAAATTGGGGGGTCTTAAAACATTCCTGAAACAGGCCTCCCCACCTGCATAGTTGGTTTCAGAGCCTGGGCAAAGATACCCTCCACACATTAGGGTTTTCCTCTTGTGACCCATCCAGGAATCATTTTAAAGATGTTAACTCAGATGAAAGGGATGCTACTCACACCACTCTGCTCCTCTTCTGTACTCAAGTGCACAGCAGCCAATGAATCAGGAAGGCAAATGCAAACTGAGCACTGCTGGAAACGGACTGGCTCTCATCAACATTCTGAGAGCCACATGGGTAAGATTAATGGAAAAGTGCTTACTAACAAATACTTTCCTGCAGCAGTGTCTTTTGTCCCAGTGCCTGTTGTGCTAGCAGATAGAGACATACCATGATCAGTTTCTAATTTACTGCTGAAAAAATAAACAAGACGACACGCAATGCTCTATGAGAGAGAAGAGTGAAGTTCAGGGTATTACCCTTCCTTTCCACATTCCAAATAGCACTAAAGGTTTTTTTTTTTTAATTTGTTCTCATACAGTTTATATTTGCATTCAGCATTTTTATTCCCTGAAATATATCATTTTCCTGTCTTCTTGTATAGCACAGTATTTACATCCACAGCAGAAAATAAAACAGCTACTGGAGTTACCAGAGAACTCTGCAGAGGCCAAGAATTTGTTCACATAATTTACCACAGTTATACATTAAGAGTATTCTCTGTCCTGTGGCTATATCAGGCAGCTTGTTCTACCCAATGAACCAGTGTAAACTACTGATTAAATAAGCCATGCAATCATTATTTAAACGTCCCACAGAAGAAAGTAATTATAGAAACACTTTGCTTGTTGTATTCAGCAGGAACCATTACACTAGGGGGAAAAAAAAGCCACTGCATTGTGCATAGGTCATTTAAATTTCAAATACTTAAGCTTAAAAGTGCCATTTTTACATATTTGAGATCTGATACATACTTTGCAAAGATGAAGAGATTTTAAGATTTTATGTACAAAAAAAAAAGTAAACTTCTGTCTTAAAATTCACTATTGTTTCATCACTACTTTACTATTGCCTGCTATTTACACTCAAGACAATTAACTCAGTTTTGTCTTTAGTTTCCTTGGGGGCAGAAAGAAAAAGATCTGGATGAATACCAGAAGGAAAGTTTTCCATTCACACTGGAAGTATATTTGCCCCTTCTGTCTCTTGCTGGGAATGCTTTTTGGCCAGTATACACTATAGAGATACTCTCTATTTATGAATTCATTTAGAACCTTGCTGTAAGCAGTCAAACAACACGGCACGTTTCCAAAGCCTATTTTTGCGTCATTGCACATTACTTTCCCATTTCACTTTGTAAAATGTGATTTCAATTTTAGTAACCAGTTGGTACCTTTTTGCAGCAGATGAAAAAGTTTCTTTTCTGGCAACAGATACAGAGGAACTGTGGCTTGTTTTCCTGCTTCCTGTACTCCCATTGGTTATACAGGACATCGAGATAGCTTCTCGGAGGCTTGGCTGACCTAGGAAATGAAAATGAAGAGCAGAAGGCTTTAGGCTTTACATCCCCATCTCAAAGATCTATCAGAGAAACCATAAACTTTCAGAGGTGGACCTGGTAATTTCACAACAGCAGTCCCAGCACCAACCAACCAGCTGGTACCCAATGGCATACGTTCACGACAGCCTTAATCTAGATAGCTGGAGAAGGGAGACCTGAGACACATAGAGAAAGGCAAGGATTCACTATGACAGGAGACAGCCTATATTGCCACAATGACAGCATATAGCTTCATTCAGTGACATGTCACATCTCTTTCTAGTTGTGATCTACAGAGAGAATTATAGATAGATTATGGCTAGCCTTGGTAAACTGGACAGCTGCAGTAGAGCTGATCAGATAACTCCAACTCTTTTTCAAAACCATCACAGTTCACAGATAATACCACACAAGATCTGTTGCTTTCAACCTGTTGGTTGGTTTTTCTGTTTTGTTTTGTTTTCTTTTCCCACTTAAGTCCAAAGAAGTTGCAGACAGAAGCCCTTTCTATACTACACGATTCAAGTTATCCCCTAAATGATATGCCTTAAAGTAACCCCTAAGGGTTGTAATAGTAAGGATTCAAATATTAAAGTTTTCTGTTTATTTTCAGCTGCCCATTTCCATCTTAAAAAGGTCTACCTTTTAGCATATGTGTTATTAAATTTAATTATTTTAATAAGTTATTAAATTTTGTGATATAGTTTACTTCATTGAATATCTGCCCCACCCAGTGAGCACTCTGCAAAGCATACTGCAAACTCTCTTGATTGAATCAAGGTGTATGTGAGGAAGGCTGTCCATCAGATGCCCACTTCACTCACTGAGAAGTTTGAAAATATGCAGTGAATGTGGGAGGGGACTGCAAAGAAGAGTGGAGGGAGCATAGGCTCTTCTGTCTAAAGGGCTGAATGCTAGCTGACAATCAGCACCTTGACCTGCCTCTGCCACAGCCAGGGAAATACATGGCATTTTACTGGAACCTAACATTTCACCATCTCCCACTAATCCTTCTTTTTTGGGTTCCTTCTTATTTTTAACATAATGTTCAGAAAAGAGTTTTGTGCTCCTTTCCCTGTAGTTCCAAATTTGTGCTTTTCCCTTCTGGAGCATCCCATGCACAGGAGGAAAAAAAGAAAAAAGAAAAAAAGAAAAGAAAAAAGCACCCCAAAATTAGTAGCCATTTCTGTCCACATCTCTGTGCCACATTCCCACTGCATAAACAGCAAATTGTAACTGATCCTCATGGGGTCGTGATGTCCAGTCACTCAGGCTTCAGCAGCAAGCACAAAGGACACAACTGACAGGAAAATCATACATCTGTGTTCATGGCGGGCTTGGAATAGTGTGAAATAAATAAGGCATGAAGCCACATGTCAAAGCAGTCAGGAAGAATCAACCGCTCTGTGCGTGGAAGGCAAACTCACGTGGACATATCATTAAAACAGTACCAGCTTTGGTCAATTGTGGTTCTGTCAAGCAGGCTCAGGGACAAACTAATGCTCAAACAAGTGCTTTACATGTGAAGGAGATGTGCCAAGGGAATATTAGGTTTCAGAACTATTTGACTGGAAGCAGAAATGGGCAGACATGAGCTGACTGCATCCTGATTCAATTGCACCAAGCAACACAAAAGGGACCGCATCTAAAATTCACATTGCAAGAGGCCAACAGAGCACACAGAGTATCCCAGAAACAAGACTGAAGGAAACCTGAAGAAAGTAACGACACTTAAGTGCAGAATACTGCAAAAATCACCACTATTCTTCCTAAATTCTTCACAAATCAGCTCTGCTTAGTTTCTTCCAACTCTACTTCTTAGAGACCATTTTATTGGACATATTTGCAATATAGATTTCAAAGGTTAATAAACCATACAAAACCAACAAAACTCAACAGATTTTTACTCCCTTCTGAACCTTGAATTGCAAGAACAAGAGCATACAAGTTGAAAAGGCACTTTTAGCATTAGAAACCTATAAATTAGATTCTTTTATTTTCGCTGACAAAGTAAATCATCTTCTTTGTGGAGATGCATAATATCAAGGCCTATGATTCACTCGTGAACTGCACATGACCTTAACGTCTCTGTCTCCTCATCGTAATAGATCAGTGCCTCCCCAAACAACACTAGTGCAGCCTTCCAGAAATGGGAATCTGGAGGCAATAATAGTGGCAATTTTCAATTCTGCCAGCAAAGCATTCACTGAAAAGCATAAAGAACAGCAGCCCTTCAAGCAAGGTACAGAATCACACCATTGATTTGTTTAAAACATTTGCATTCAGACCAAAACAACAAAAATCTTGGGAACTGCATTGGTCAATTTTGATTTTTTTTTTTCATGTGTCAAAATACATCAGGCTCTCTTTTACAATCAAAAATAAAACTTTGCTCAGTGGCAGTTAGGTGCCATACAACAAAATGTAAAAATCTGCACACAAACACAGAAAATACGAACACCTTCAAATACTCAACACATTTAAGAAATAAGCCCCCTTTCAGACACTACAAAATACGTTAAAATATTGCTAGGTATTCTAAAAATGACCGTCAGAAAACTTGTTTTTAAAGGGAAAAAGATCAAGTATGTATCTAATTGTATGCAAACAAAAAACATTTTGATTTTCAATTGTTCTAACAAAAAAAAGGACCAGTTTAAGCCCTGTGCAAGTCCCCAGCAGCAGAGCATTAAATTCTGGCTCTCCATTGGGACAGACAACACAGAGCTCTTCTCAGCCAGAATGAGAGCCCAAGCTGGCCCAAGCCAGTCAACTTCATGACTTTTAACCAGAGGACCTCTGTAGTCCGATGGTTTCAAAAATTAGTAATGTCACAATCTTCCTCTTTACTGTATTTTACTACAGGTAAAGCAAAGTTGCTTCAGAGACCTATGGAATAACGAAGAAACTCAGGAAAATGCAAGTTCCATATCAATGAACAACTGAGTTGTCCCAGCATTCAGATCGCATATCTCCCCCGTATCGTGTTGGATGTCTCCTTCTAGAATAAACAGTCTGAAAATTTTCAGAACAGTACTCCACTTTATCTGTAGCTTTGGAACGAAAGCCAGACATAAACTGAATGTACAATGAAAGCCAGCGCATGGCGACCAGGATTAAAGCCAAATTGTCAGAGATCAAAGTGGTAAAAATATATTTTATGGATAGTAGGTTCATCTCTGTTCTGATAATTTTCATAAACTAATATCTGTTGAGTTCAAAGAAGTATTTCATTAACATCTGTCAAGTATACATGTGTGAGAAAGAAAGATAAGTAGGATCAGGAAAAAACACAGGACACAACAAACCGATAATATATTTCCACTCCTTTATCAGCCTTGATTAGCTAACTGTGGGAAAACCGAGGCATAGCTGTATGAGACAGCGATAAGTATTGAAAACACACATCTCATGATAACATAATAGCTTTTCTTTCCAACATACTAAAGCTGAAGCTAGTAATTCATTTCTCTTCTCTGAACTGGTTATAGTTTATTATCACCTTCTCTTGCATTATACATAATAGTTAGTTGAGTATCCTCATCTGATCCTGACAGGTAAACTGCCTTTCTTCCAAAGAAAAGCCAAAACCTTCTTTCTCTTCTTAGGATAATTTCATTCAGCTGATGTAGCCCTGTTAAAATACCTTCTCTGTACGTCTCATCCAAGAGAATTTAAAACAAAAACCTCAAACAAGTTATTACTAAGAAAAACAAACCAAAAAAGATTTGCTTATATCATTTTTAAGCCTTTTTTTTTTTTTTAATATAGCAATAAAGCGTATGATATCAAAACCATTCAACAGCCTTAAATACTTTATTTTTACCAAAATTTAGAAAATATACCTATTTAAAATATATTGCATGCATAGGTGTTTTGTGCAAATAAAACTGATAGCTTGAAAAACAGAAATCCACTTTGGTACTCATACCAAATGCATGTACCATCTATGCTTATCCCCACTATTAGTCACTAGACAACCCACACAGGTGAGCCTTTAATAAGGTAGCAGAACATAAGGCTTTATCAGTACTTCCCAAAATAAAGCCATCAAAAACAAACTTGAAAGTATGATGATTTTAGACTTACTTCAAGATGTTACTAATAAATTATATTAAAGCTGCTGTAGTTGCTTATTTGTTTCCAAGCTTTCAAAGAGCAAGAAGACACTCAACTGATGTAAGACTGGCAAAGACTTGGGACCACTAAGCCTCCATTTGAAAAGAGGAGGCAGGAAAAAATTCCTTCAGTACTTTGGTCTATTCAACTATTTCACTATTTCATCACGTAAGTTAAATTCTAAATGAACATATTCTAGGCAAAAAAAAAAAAAAAAAGAAGTTCTGTTATTTTATCCCTTTATCCCATGAGCAGAAGTCACAGGTCAGAATGAGGTATCAATTCTCCAATAATGAACAATATAAATAAGCAAAAACAAGTCAACTTCCTTTACTGCTAATTGATTATACTTAATCTCGCTTAATAATTCAATTTAAAGTCAAAATTAAGTTTTGAAAGTATTCTTAAATCAACTATTTCTATCTGAGAAAGTTTCAGATTTTTTATTTTTTATTTTTTAATTAAACCCAATTTGTCTTTTCCAATTAAAAGGAAAAGAGCAATTTAAATAGAGGCTTGTTAAAATGAATTGGTTTTAAAACATATAAAGCCTAAGTATCATTCAGTGCACGCAAATTTCTCTCAGTAGTTCCATTAATTACAATGCTAAGAAATAATTTAATATTTATTTACAGATTTCTTACATATTTTTATACCTATCGATGTATATACATCAATGTATACGTTTCTTACAATAACTAGTCCTCCAATAGACAAAACTAGTTTTTCAGGTGTTATGTTCCCAAAAGTCTAGGAGAGCCACACTCCTAGTAGTAAATTTAAAATCTATTCCTGAGGGAAACTGAAGACTTCCTTGGTGTGAGAGGACCAACAGCTTATTAAAACCACATAGCACTTTTTCTCCCACCTTCCTAACATCCTATCATTTTGGTATACTTTTGTCTTCGATCAATTTCAAATCAGCTGTATTCAAGCAGAGGAAATTAAAAAAAAAAAAAAGTATACGTGGTATTTTGAAACAATTTGATAAATTCAGGCAAAGAGTCTTGAAAAAAGCTACTGAAGTGTTATAAAAAACAAAACAGTTTTTGCTTTGGAAAACCTAACTGCATTGTTTAGGTATTCAAGGTTGCAATTCATAGCTTGAGAAGCATCATGGGGAATAGTAGAGCAGTATTAGGAGTATTAGTCCACACTCTTTAAAAAACAAACAAACAAAAAACCAACAACAACAACAAAAAAAAAAACAACCAAGAAAAAAAAAACAACCCAAACCCACACAGATATCTAAAAGCATATCCAAATCTGGAAGAAGCATATGGAAAAAGCCTAATGGTATTTATCACCACAATTGAAAAACAATCCACTTCAATGCTCTGAACAGGATTATTAGGTTGCAGAAGTTAAATAAAAGAAAATCTACTTTTCTCTTCACTTCTCTTTCCTTCAACTTAGTTTAGCTGCTAAGTGATCTTGAGTTAATTAACGTGCTCTAGATTCAACTACTTTGAATAGATGAAGAACATCAAGAAAAGCAGAGGCAAGAGATTAGAGAGGGCAGAAGAAAAGTAGAAGACAGGAAAAAATGGGGAAGTAGAGTAGAAAAAAACGAATTCCAGAAAGAAGAGATGGCACTAAAACCAGTACCTGGGAAACCCATTAAGACCTCAGGAGTGTCGTTATTGGTTATGTGAGCACACTGCCTGCAGACTTAGTTGGACCATTCCCATGAGTGAAAGACATACGTACAAGCATGCCAGGTAAGTATTAATGCCATGGATAAGTGCCTATAATCTGTCTTTACGATGAACATTTTCCAATCTGCATTTCCGTTCCAGTTCTGTTAGCATTTAATAATTAGACAACATAAACATGTGCCCTGTTAATAGAACAACTATGCACATTACAATGTTTTAAAACGAAAACTACTAATAAAAGCCTATCTTATGCTTTCACCTACTTAAGCTTACTGAACATTTGAAGCCATTTTTTAAATATAAATTAAAATGACTGCATGTTATGAAAGTGAATGTTGATAGAAGGTAGAAAATATAACTGAAGTGTTTTGCTTATATTAGTGCATTGAGATGGAAAATGACACAAGATAGTACTTTAGAATGTTCTTACTGTGGAGATGTTGAATAGACATTTTGCACCAGAGAAGGGAGCAGAAAAGCACAGAAAACTCTCAGGTTCCTAATAGAAAAACTCACTGAATAAATTTTAAAAAATTGCATTTCCAATTGCAGTTGCTAATGCAGATCCCCAAGACCTCTACCATAAGTAAAACAAATGCCTCTTGGTTTCCACCCCTCATTGTCATGGGAGAACCTCTCTTCAAAATGCCACCATTGCTTCAATTTTACTTTGTGAACTAAATTTGCCTGCAAGTTTTTGGACAAGAACTGATGTCAAATAAGTGGAAATGTTCCTCCAGTGAGCTAGTCTGTGACAAGCCTCCTCCTTACTTTCAAGTCTAGAGAAAGGACATGAACTCTATAAGCAGAGATCAGGGTGTACTTTCTCATCATCAGCCACTCTTCCAGGCAACAGCTCCTATCTCAGCAACGTGATGAGCCTGAACAATTTTACTGGTGCCATTGTGAGACACACCAAGACCTTTGAGGGATGAATTCTTCTGTTACATACATTTTGACATCCTGAAAGATTTTAATATGTTTACCAGACACCAGCTGTGAGACAACCTGTCTTGCTGGCAGCCACAAGTACCAGGCTGCCTTACATTTTCCTTTTCTTCAATGTCCAGGTAAGCTTTATTTTGAGAATTTTAACAGCACCAATCATATATCAACACCAGATACATGTGGCAATGAGAGCACAGAGCTGCTAAAAACAAAGAACATCAAAAGAAAAACTTTTTGCACAGTCTTTAATTAAAAAACAACAAAAAAAAAAAAAAAAAAAAAAGACTACAAACTCAAACTCACCCATACATCACAATCTCCCTCCCCCAAACCCTGTAGCTGCTGAGGACTTGTTCCCTAACCAATCCCTTCCATATTTCTAAGAACCTTCAGCACTATCTTTAGACGTGGCTATTTTGCTAGTCTGTAGAAATTTGTAGCTATTTGCAGAGATGCAAATGTATTATCATAGCCTTTTTATTTTGAAAAGATTTTCTGTTTGGAATGATTTTATTCAGAAATATTAAAGAGGAAGACAAGCCAGACCAACACTGTGTGCTTTTCACTGTGCAATAGCAGAACACATGCTAATTCTGCTGCAACTAGGTACTCCCCTTATCTAGTGTCTGCACTTCATGCTTGACTAGGAGACACTAAAGCAGCATAAAAACTCTCTGCCTTATCTCAAGGAGTTTGCAGATCACCTGGCATCACATGAAAAGCAGCTGCTTCTGAGTTGCAGACAGACAGCCAAAATTGTAGGCAGTAACCTGTTAAATGATGGACCATGGAATATAAATAGAAATCTATCCTTGCCTCCATCAAATTTTTCACTGAAGACTGGACTACATTCAAAATAAGTATGCATCAAAAACTATGTAGAAAAGAAGAAAAAGAAAGACCACAAGGATAATGCAAGAAATTCTAGCCTCAGTTGTGGTTGATTCAATCACTCAATCTAAAATAAAGGGCTATAAAAAGTAAGAGAAGAATTAGCTTTCCAGATACGCAATGCGGGCACACTAACCATAAAGCATGAAGAGATCTCATCTCGCACCAAGTTGGCTTATCGACTTCAGAATGAGAAATATCAGTTTAAAAGTGATCTGTATTTGCTCTTTTCAGCATGACTGGTCTCTTCACAGCACTTATTTTTAGTTTATGAAAAATCTCTCTTCAAAGACACTGCTGAACTGGTTATAGAAAAACACTGAGGCTTTAAAAAACATTTCAGCAGCAAGTAGGAGAGACTCTTTCAAAGCAGGCTAGATACTGTCTGCTACTCAGATTAAAACCCTGATGGAAAGATTCAAGATGCGTTTTTTTCCAGTCCCGTTGCTTCTCAGTTTATTTCAGAAGCACCTATCTCACAGTCTTGCCATGCTTCAAATTAAACACGTCTCAATGTATTCAGAAAAACATACACATCTTTTCTTGTTGCTCATTAATAATGACAGCACGTATTCAAGTACTGCTTTAGAGACATACTTCTGTGAAGTATGAAAATTAAATGAAATTAAAAAAATCCCACACTATTATTTGATATGAAACTAATTGCTCTAATGCAGAAACTCTTGACAGAATCATGAACACCAGAAAGAGTTTTGGAGAATTACAATAACCTTTGTAAAAACCATGACCTAAGTAGTAAAAACCTGTTATACAACCATGAAATACTTCAAAGAAAAATTAAAATCAATGCCTCTATTATTTTTGTATGACAATTCAGATCTTCTGCCAATCCTGTTCATTCAGGAATATGATACATTTCCCTTTGTTAAAATGATTCAAGGGTTCCCCACCAACTGAATGCCATTAAAATACAGAAAGCAAAATAATCACCCACAGCATCACAAAAAGCTATGCGTGATTTTATTTTGAAATATTTAATAAAATACTGAAGTTTAAGTTCAAAACAATATTAATATCTAGCTCATTCTCCATCTCCCACCGCCATATGCAGTCTTTTTCCTTCATGATACCTTTATGCCATCAATACGCAGCTGATTTTATGGTAAACAGTGAAGTTAAAGTGCTGCATGATTACATTAGGCAACTGAAGATGAGTTCACATCACCCACAACTTAAATACAGTGCTAATTTAGTCACGATTCAATTATGTTCAATGTATAAGCTTTTTATGCATCCATCTCACCCTTCCTCCCTCCCATCCACTTTTTTTTCCTCAGTTACTGCCGCTGTCATTAATTAGTAGAAATTTCATAAAGTTGAAGATATTTAGATCTTCCCTCTTCCACTCTAGGAAAAAAATATATTTATTTCTCACTGAACAAATTAACCTTCAGAACCTGATATGGCCCCAAGACCCCCTGTATCCCCAGAAGGAGACGGCTACAAGTCATTCTGCAGAACAAGGCATGTGCATCACGTTTTCTGGATATCACACACTTCCAAGACAAAGGTCTTTATCCATATTTGTGCACATCTCAGTTCCCCTGCACGTAAACAGAAAGAAGCTTCTGTTTTACATTCCTTTGGCTCACGGTTTCCCACTTAGGCGTTTTCTTTTTGTCCTAATAGATAGTAGACAGCAAAGATTGATTTAGCTGAAATACTTGCTTCAACTTAATTTACAGAGTTAGACAAGGATGTCTCAATCTTGATGAGACCGGAGATGCGTATCAGACAGATAAAGCTGCATTTATAAGCAGGGATGACAACAGTCTACCATTTAGCAAGTAAGAGAGAATGGCAGGATTCACAACCCAAGCCAATTAAGCACCATCACTTCCTTCCATCTGGCAGAGAGACTGCAAAAGCACTTAATTAAGCAATTTGATCTCTCTGCCATAACTAAAACAATTCAAACTTTCAGAATTTTCAGCTTCTGCATTTTCAGCCTGTACAATACAGCCACTTTAACAAACACAGGGTACGGCGTGTCAGTTCAGTGTTACACCAGCGTTGGTGTAATAGCTGAACTTGAAGGCTGAAATACAGAGAAAGAGTCCAGCAAATTCTGAACTGCATGATTTCATGGAGATAAATGCATTTGTGATGAACTAGAATTGTAAATTATCTGAAATGTGACCTAACCTTTTACTTAGTTGTAGGTCTAACATATGTCACCAACGTACATAGCTGTAGTTCTCCCTCTCTCCCTCTCTAGTTTGAAGTCGGAGAAAATTCCAGTAACAATGCAAATTGTTCTCCAAAACAGAAAAGGAAATGTTCATGGGAAAAAAAATCACAAAATATTCATGCAAATATAGACAAATTAGTGCAAACAGTATCTAGAGTTTTTCTTGTTTTGCTTTTGTTGTTGCTGTTGTTGACGTGTTTGTTTTAAAATTTTTAAATAATCCTAGATAAAAAAGAACACTGTTTCACACAGAATATACTTGCTTTTCCACACAAAAAGTGGAAAAAAGTTACTAATGGGAAACATATTAAATGATAATGTTCTGACTGAAAGAATTTACTAAATATGAGCTTACCTTTACTTGGAGCTGATTTTCTCACAGAAGCTACATGGTCTTCAGAGATAGCAAGGCGCCGTAGCACATCAGCCAGCGCTGCTTTTAGGACAGTGATTTCATCTTCTTGTTGTTGTACTCTCAGCTCTAAGGCTGAAAGTCGGTCTTGGACATCAGATGTGCTTGCAGCTGAGATGCTGTCATCTGTATGGAGTTGAAACAGTAGAAAGAGAGATTTAATTGTTTTGTTCTAAACCAAAAGCCATGGAAAGACATGTACAGCATGAATAAGTCTGTCCCATCCTTTTGAAGTACTCAAGATGTTCAAACAAATACGTTCAGGCAAAGGAGGAGGAGATATTATATTAAAAAAATGAAATGATTCAAGATAGAAGTATTTCTAGTCATCAGCTAAGAAGGCTTAAATAGCATGGCTCCACTATAAGCAGAAGAGGAAATCACTTTCTGTTAGATGTGTAGGAGGAAAAATATGCTTTTATCAGTTTAATAAAGCCTGAAATTAAGTTTATTTACAAAGCCAGCTAAACAATGGTCAAATTTTGCAATGCATTCTTTTGGTACCGTTGAAGAATTTTAAATGATGTAAAAATTTAAAATGATATAAAGTTTTAAAAAAATATACAGTTGGAACATTTTTGTGTGTGTGTTTTTTTTTTTTGGGGGGGGGAGGTTGTTTTGTTTTTGTTTTTTTAAACATCAGCACCTTGCACAGGCTCAAAAAAAAAAAAAAAAAAAAAAAAAAGCCAACATTATTATAACATTTGGCCTGAAGTGAAAAGAAAGTAAATATACTAAAAAAAGGTTCCAAAAATCTGTTTGGCCACACAGAGATAGATTAGCATTGAAGGCATACTCCAGCCAAATCTATTCTTCAGTGGTAAAAAGGAAATTACAGCTTCTGCATATTCTTTGCTTTTGACAGTTCTTTGCATTATTTCTGCCAAGCCAAAATAACACATAACAGATTTTCATATTTGGCTGTTCCAATAAGTCACAGTCTAACCACTAAAAAAGATCTGTAAAAGAATACGTTGCTCAATCACAAGGTACTGAATTCCTTATCCATCCTGCTTTCATCTTATTAAAACTCAGGAAGGAATGGTTTACAAAATGTAACCTTTATTCTACAACAGACAGTATGAAATATTTAATGAAATAATTCCAAACAGAAAATTCACACATTAGGGAAAGGCACTGGATTTTACTACTGTGATTATATACAACCTAAACTTTATCTCACTAATCTGATAAATAACAAGAAAAAATTTGATATAAGGACAATTAAAAATTTGTCACTATACAGCTTAACCTTTGAAGAACTTGTATAAGTGAAACTGCTCCAATTAATTAAATATGAAAGAGATTTGAGTGCCAACTTCCATGCTTTTAAAATACAAAGCCTACATGTATGATAGCCATTACTGAAGGAGTAAGAATTTAATCGACTGAAAAGAAAATCATGATACTTTTACAAAGTGAAAAAATTCCTGCAAGGAATTAGCAAAACAAAGTAATAACAGTAGTGAAATGTTGATTTTTATTAAACTGAAAGGAATAGTTAAGAACACACTGATAGGACAACTCCCAAAAGAAAACAGTTTTACATAATGAGTCAATTCACTATTTTGTCAAACCAAGAACAGAAATCTATCACTTTGTGGTTAATACTAGTGCTAATAATAATACATGCTAATAAATAAGAAGAACTGTAGAGGAATTCATAAGAAATGCAATCAGACTGAGTCCCAGAGACAACGGATCAGAAGAACTCTGAACAAAATGCCTTCAGTATCACCAGCCATAATAGTAAATCATCTACACAAAAAAGGTCATTTTTTAAAGAGTTATTTTAATAATTCTATAACTCAGCTTGTTCTCTGATCTCTCATTGGTATTTTAGAAATCCACACCATGACTGCTACTCCAGTTAGAAAGAACTCTGTAGGATTCATCTATTGAAAACTCTATTTTCAAAGAACAAAAACCCATCTGCTTTAAAAAGCTGCAGGATATTCCTACAAGCACACATATGTATCTACATAGCACATAAAAAAGAACTAAGGTCAATTTACATCAATTAAGTCATGAAGAGTTTTGGCTTTAACAAAGTGGATTGAAAGAAGAACCACATCATTCATACTGCTGCTGTAATAACAATATTAGCCTTTAAAGCAATGCACAGGACCAGACAAAATGAACACTGTACTAAACAACGGCAATTATTTTGAAAGTAATTATCACAATCTTCACATCTCATTATACCAGAAGTCTAAGCAAACACAAAAGTGTGACGTTTCTTCTATCTTTTATTTTTCACTTGCTTCTTACTTTTACTTGTCTGTTAAAGTCTTCAATTAATCAAATATTAACAAGTCTGATAGTGGTTAAATGTCCAGGTACTTCAAACATGCAGCACATTACTATAAAAGATTTGTAAAAGAGCTAAGTAGTTCTCTCTTAGCTATGTCAAACCATCATTTTAGAAGCCAGACGTAGCTCTGTTCTTTGTGTGAAGTCCAAAAAACAGTAATTACCAAGCTAGGAAATGCTCCAATGTCGGTCTCTCTTTGATGAGCACAGCCAGAAGTGCACTACAAGGGCTTTTTTTTTAACTTTTTTTTTTTTAACCCGCGCTGTCTACCAGTATTGACAAGACTGCCTGTGCCAAGCTCTAGCACCTCAGAAAAGAGGCCCATTAGATTGCTCCTGCCAGCCTCAAAGTCACAGTTTTGTCACTCATTACAAATCTCCAAGAGCCAGTAGAGAGCCAAGACCTTCTGCATGTAAGAGGAAGCTGCAATTTTTGCGATCTCCTCAATATAAACTAAGATGGTGAAGAAGTTGACCAATGTTGGTCTCTACTTGTGCTATGGAGGTTCAGTCCCTAAATAAAGCCCAGTGAGTTGATGCGGAAGCACTCTCAACCCCAACAACCTGTCAGAGATGGCAGGTGTACAAATGGGACATAAAAAGGAAACCAAGATGATTAAGACATTTAGCTGACTCAGAAATAGGCAAAGCAATGGGCTGTGTGCTTATGGGAGAAAACAACCAGCAGCTGCTTTGCACTGCAAGGGCAGCACATGAAACACAATGACTGAAAGAAGTTTAACATCAAGATCACCTGAAAATCAAGAATATTTTGTTTGAGCAAGAAGCACAGTCACACACTGGGAAGACGTTTTGGTATTCTCTATCACTCTACAGAAGCAGAGTATGTTCTAAGTGATGACAATTAAACATCATGTAGGAGAACTGAAAATGAATGATTCCCAGTCCAAACACCTCACCCATGAAAGCAAATACTCAACTGAACTCCAACATGCCCTTCTTGACAGTGCCTTGAAAGTAAATCAGCTAGGAATTAGTTTAAAAGAAGATGCCTTGAAAGTAAATACCACTGCAATCCTTGAGATTAGTTTAACGAATCCACGAGGTACGTTTTCAAAATACCTGGCTCTGGGGGATTTCTTGCTTTAAAAACAAATACTTTTAATCCAGAGAACTTCAGAAGAAATTTAAACAAAAAATTTCCTTCAAGGGCATGCCATTCCCTTTTCAGAAGGAAAAGGTTTATTAATGCAAGTTCAAAGTCAGTCACAAGCAAAACTTAAATTTATTGTTCCTTTCTCTTCTCCCACTCCTAAACATCTGGCCATTCCCTTGTGCCACATGGGGCATCCAGGCCTTCCATGAGACTCTCGGCTTAATAAAGCAGACGGAGCTTCTTTTATTTAAAAAGAGAAATGAGGTCAGAAATTCAAGCCAGAGACTTCATTGAAATTGACTATTTATTTTAATTAATTAACTTCATTTTCAATGGGGCTTTCATCTGGTTATTTTTTGTTATAACAAAATGGTACAATTTCTGATGTTCTGGTCATTTTTCCCAAGATGCCCATAGCCTCTACTCTCAAGAGGGACTTTGCAACAAGATCCATTGTGAAGAAAGCACCATCTGCACTGCTGGCTGGTGAAAGGAAGGAATCTCCATGTAAATGGGGGCCTGAGGTTTTTCCACCTTGAAAAGCAGTGTAAGATAAGAACATTAAAATGCAAAAAAGGCAAATATATGCTAGGTCTAAACATATGGCACACTGTAACTTCCAAAATGAGAAGATTTGCTATTTTATCATACTTCACCAGTTTGATTTTTAATTTCAGCCATTAAAATATTAACTCTCCTCCCACTTTTGAACTAAGCAGGGATGTGCTTAGTTGGTTTTTCATAGCCAACAAATGGCACTTAAACAGACGCAATGTGCTCCATGGAACTTCTCATAGTCATGAATCAAACCACTCCCAGCAGTCTGAACAAACCTGCAGCTCAAACGTTCCCTTAGGCTTTGTCAAGGAACTCTGCCAGTGGGATCCAATACATAGTGAAGGTACTAAGAACTCCCAACACACCTTTCACTCTCCTTCTCACATATCACTGAGCAGGTACGTGAGGATAACAGCATTTGAAAGATATCACCCTTAATCTGTCAGAGAAAACTGAGCACTCTACATTTAAAATATTTGTATTTTTATATATATATATATATATATCTAACAACTGAACTGAGGCCCCTAAACAATTCCAGAGTATCCATTATCCCTTCTCAAAGCCAACTCCTGCCAGCTCTCACTAAATGTAAGTAAGAACTTGCTTTTAGACACAAGCAACATTTCAGAAAAACAAATTCTACAAGTTCCAGCACTTGGAAATTTAAACCACAGGATGGAAAATCCTACATTTTGTCCAATAAAACCACACAAACCACAGATATTTTTAAAACACTGTCTGCCAAGGCACCCACACAGTTTTCTGTTTTCCCCAGAGCACGAAGAGTCTTTTATTACAGAAATGCAACAGAAATTACTTGAACTGGTATAAAGATCTGGCTTATGATTTCAGAAGACAACTGACCCAAGAGAATCCCTGCTCACTAGAACTATGATGTACCCACGTGCACAGGAAGGCACGTATTTGCACAGCCTGAAACTTTTGTTCTGAAGACCACTGAATAATTTGACTCTGGCTGAGGGTTTTAGTTCCAGAGAGATAACAGACAAATTTTTCCTACCAAGTTATGTGAAGGAAAAATTCTCTGTAGTTTTCTGTTGCTTACGTGTCTTTAGACTAGTTTATCAAAGGTGCAAAGATTCTGTTTTGCACTCATAATACAAAATTTACTAAAAAAAAAAAAAAAAAAAAAAGATAGCATTAGATGCCAAAGTCTTTTGCCAACAGTATCTTCACTTTCACCTCCTCCAAATGCCAGCATGCTATCCCGGATTTGTAAAGGACACATGTCATGTAAGGAGCATGGGAACAACAGGAATTAAAACAAATTAAAACACACAACACAAACACTGAAGATTAAGAAAGCCTGATTTTCCCAACAGATACCTTATCAACTCCTAATGTGTCCCTGGAGGCTGAAGCCAGTGACATGAAAGCTGAGTGGGAAGTTCTCCCCAACTTTTCCTGTTGCAAATGCAAGACTCAGGCCTTTAACACCCTTGATTACCCCATATATTATTCACTTCTGTTCCTACTTTTTCCCTCACTTTGCCTTATTTCCCAGTTCTTCCATTCAGAATTAAGAACAGTGCACTGCTTGATCTCATTTACACCTGCAAAGGTGTAAAAGGTTTCTTTACAATAATGCAGACGTTTTGAAACTAAAGTAGGTAGATCATCGTAGATTGGTCTCCTCTCACAGCTCACCTGTGGCATGTTGGTACTTTGAACACCAGCTAAACTTTTTATTTTCTTCTCACACAGACATTTCTTCAGATTTTCAGAAAGAACTTACGTCATCATCCCTCACTCAACCAGTGCATGGGTACTGAGAAAATCATCTTCCCTGAACAATTCAATGGATTGATTTACATTTTATTATTCAATCTTATTTTAGCTCCTTTTGTGATAGTGAAAACAAAAAAAAACAACAAACAAAACTGAACCTATTACTCTCCATTAGCCTTGCACAGATACTGCCACATAATCAGACCATAAAATGTAAGTACAATGTCCGATGGACAGTAAGCACCTAAAACATTAATATAAACAGTCATCTTAAAGGGTAATCTACATTTCTAATCATAGACCACGTAATAAGATTGCTCATTTTTCACTTCAAAATATGTCAATGCAGTCCACCATGTTAAGTATACAGAACTGAGCCATAAAAACTAAACAAAAGAAAAAAACCTCTTGCTCAAGGCTGAAAATTTAGAGTGTGCGTAAATACCTCAGTAAAAACCCTGACAGGAATATGGTTTATGCTGTCAAGAATTTATGCATGACTTTGATAAATGAAAACCGGCCCATCTGGAACAGATCTGTACAGATCTGCGTATATCTTTATAGACAATCATAGAACCCCAAACTCAAATATAAAAAACAATAAAATAACATGCCATATACTATAAAATTAAATCACCATATCACTGCATTAAGTTTTAAGATAAGAACAAAGACATATAACTATAGTGGAACAAAGTTTCCTTTGGACTTTTCAATTAAGCGTACTGCACATCCATATTACAAGCATCCTGTTCTGTTTGTAGATGATTCACAAGATTCTCTCACAGCACATGAATATTCTGAAATGTAGCAGCTGCTACTGATCTTTGTAAATTTTGATTGTTTAATGATTGATTTGAAATGAGTTCACATCTGTGAACCTGCACTACTGCAACACTACATTACAGAGAACATCACACATGTTTTGAGGCAACCTCATTTTAAAGAGTTAGTTTGACATGTGTGATGATCTATATCTTCAACTTTAGTAATTAGTTTCGTTTGTGGATGCTGAACATATCTGTGCACACAGGCTTTCATATTTATTTATTTATATATTTGCTGGCACAAAAAAGCAAGAGAGGGAGAAAGATTAAAACATAATACAAAAAACATCATGGAAAAATTAAGTTAGCAATAACCACAGTTACAGCACTTTGATAAAAATATTTTTGTAATAATCCAGAGCATCTGCTGCTGTAAACACTCATTTTAATACTGATAATCTAGAAATTTATCGGTGCAAAATTCACAGTGTACAACTCCACCCTGTATTTAATTAACTGGATCGTTTAGCTTGCCCAAGTTTCCAGTAACTGTTTTATCTACTGGGCACCCAAGTTTAACAAGAAACAGAACAGACTTCACACATGGCCAATACTAGATTTGATAAGCAGACCGAGGAAACAAAACCAAACCAATACTCCTGCACATTTCTCCTGTTTGACATAGCAATCCACATAATTACTTGAAGAAGGTAATTATGCTGGTTCTCTCTCCAGTATCCTTTCTCCAGTTGGATACTTCTTATTAACTCCACCTCCATTAAGACGCATCTAAGCACTAAAACAATTTACTGTATTTTCATCACCCACTAATTAAAACACCTTGCGGTTTGTTAAGAATTTTCTTTTTCCAGCATTGGTTAGCACCTGATCCCTCAGATAGCCTTCTGAAGCTCAAGTTTTTCAATGCTTGGCCTTCAACCAGCAAGACATGCCCTTATCTTCCAAAGCAGTGCTTCTGAACAACATATGTAGAATTCGTGATGACTACAGGGACCTGTGTGGGATGCTCAGCATAACTGATTCAGCAACAGTCCCAGTCATCCCAGATTCTTTTTAATATCAGATGACACCCTGTTTTCATGTCACAGCAATAAAAAGTGATGCACAGCCTCTCTTACTGTTATATAACATGCACGCCTGGAAGTTCACAAAGGAACTAAATAGTTCACAGTGACCACTGCAATCGACTGCTCCACTGTAAACTGCATATGCATTAAAAATAACACTGAATCTTAAAATCTTCTAGATTGGAAAAAGTCTTCAAGATGAGTAGTATACAAAGTTGAAAATATATCATGTGATGCTAGAAATGTAAATATATAATATCTATATTATATATAATATTATATATATCATAATTATGCTAGAAATGTGCTAGCATTATTTACAACAGTGAACACTTTCATGATAAAACCTTAAAGTTCTAATTTAAAAGTTATAAATTAGTAACTTTATTAATGATCTTTATTAATGATCTTGATGAGGGGATTGAGTGCACCCTCAGTAAGCTTGCAGATGACACCAAGCTGGGAGAGCATCGATCTGCTAGAGGGGACAAAGGCATTACAGAAGGACCTGGATAGACTGGATCAACGGGCCAAGGTTAACTGTATGGTTTTCAATAGGGTCAAGTGTCAGGTCCTGCATTTTGGTCACAACAACCCCAGGCAACCCTACAGGCTTGGGGAGGAGTGGCTGGAAAGCTGCCTGATGGAAAGGGACCTTGGTGTATTGATGGACAGTCATCTAAATATGTGCCAGCAGTGTGCCCAGGTGGCCAAGAAGGCCAGTGGCATCCTGGCTTGTATCAGGAATGGTGTGGTGAGCAGGACTAGGGAAGTCATCCTGCCCCTGTACTCGGCATTGGTGAGGCCTCACCTTGAGTACTGAGCGTTCAGCTTTGGGCACTTCAATACAGAAAGGTGCTGGAGCAGGTCCAAAGAAAGGCAACAAGACTTGCAAAGGGCTTGGAGAATATGCCCTATGAGGAGAGACTGAAGGAACTTGGGATGTTCAGTACGGGAAAAAGGAGGCTGAGGGGAGACCTTATTGCTCTCTTCCAATATCTGAAAGGTGTTTACAGTAAGAGCGGAGTTTGTCTCTTCTCACTGGTGACAGGACAAGGGGAAATGGCCTTAAGTTGCACCAGGATAAGTTTAGGTTGGATATTAGGAAACACTTTTTTACAGAAAGGGATGTTAAGCACTGGAATAGGCTTCCGAGGTGGTTGAGTCACCATCCCTGGATGTGTTTAAAAACCATTTGGATGTGGTGCTCAGGAACATAATTTAATGGAGAGTTGTTAGTTAGGATAGTATGGTTAGGTCATGATTGGACTCAATGATCTTTAAGGACTTTTTCAACCTGAGTGATTGTATAATTCTATGATTCTAACTTTTCCAACCAAACAGAGCAGGCTAAAAATGAGAGTGCCTGAGCCCAGTCAGCTCTCCCAGGTATCTCACGCCCACGGCAATCAGGCTTTTGACAGGCATGGGGCTGTCCTGCCTATTGGGCAATAACTTAATTAGAAAATTGGGTGATTAGCAGATGCTTTTGACCTTAATCTTTTTAACTGTGCTCTTCATCTGTTAAATGCAAGTATTATCCCACACTTAACCCATAAAGGTTAATTAACACTGGTAGGCTACTGAGACACTACCATAAGTTCAGTAGCAAAGTCAGTGTTGAAATTCATATCCTTGAAAAATGAGACTAAAAGCCCTGCCATAAAAATAACATAGGTAGCCAAGCAAAGAAGATTTAAAGCAACTCAATACCGAACAACTGCTTTTTAGGTAGACTTGTCGTTTCTGACCACTGACTGATTCAGAAGAAAAAACAATCAAATAATTAAAGGCACCTTAACACCCACATGATCCAGGCGTCTAAATACAAGTTTGAAGGACTATCCCCATTATGTCTTCTATGTTCAGTCTTCAACTTCACATGCATAGCCATTTTCATTAAAGAGATTTCATTACAACATTAATCTACAAAAGACAGTACTGCTGCTTGTCACTGCTCAGCACACCATTTGAGATAATACTGGCACTATCCAGGCTTGGACAAAAATACCAAAGCATCACACAGCAGATCCAGCAGATGCTGTACAGAGTGCACCAAGACATCTTTCTTTCCAGAAATATTTTGTCAACTCGTTTACACAAAGTGGTACCCACCGTTATGACTGCAGGGCAAGGAAGTTGGTATAAAGGTTTGTAAGTGGAGGAGGAAAAAATTAAGAAGTGCATCATAGTCATGTCAGATTCTTTCACTCCTTCCCCAGGCATTTTACTTACTTATTTAACTGTTCTTGTCAGAGGGATGATATTAATTCCTATTTAGAGCAATGTCTGTATATTTAGGCCTATTTTTTGTAGAATTTAAACTCCAATTCATACAGGTTACTGCCAATTTTCCAAGACAATTTATTTCACTAATGTGCAAATAAAATCCAGTCTGCAAAGCATTCAATCTTCAGCTTGCAACAAGTGAGGCCAAACTCAACATTTACCATCTCTGCAGCAAATCTCCTCTGTTGCAAAACAGTATTCAGTAGTACCAACATAGTTTTAATCTGAAACTTATGGACGCCCTCCAATATCTTAAACATTTATTGTTCATTTAGGCAACAAACCAGTCTAAGTTTTTGTTTGTTTGAGCTTCTAAAAAGAACATTTTTGCCCTGGAGAAAAGCTTTTTCTACCCACTACATTCATTGTATTCTCATCAGTTGTGGTGTCTAATTTCAAAAGCAAAACAGAAGAGCACTGAAATCGTTAACTGAGATAATATCAGTCAAAGCAAAACACTCTCTTCTATGGATTCAATTTATTTTGTATCATGCAGTGTTTACTTGCAAAATTTTACTCATCTCAAATCATGACATACAAATGAATGATCTCCAGCTTCTGTTATCTAGGAATCCAGTTAGGCATTGCGTGTCTAAATGGAAATGTTGGACCATTTCTGAAATTAATTGTGCTGGATGCTACGTTGTGCTGCTCTTTTTTCCTTCCCTCAGGACTCATAAATAAGTATCTAATTGGTAACATCAAAAACACCACTGTACAAAGATTATTTGATCTCACTCTGTGCTATTCTAACCTACTCTATCATAAATGCAGCTGTCCATCAAGTCAAGAAAAACAGAGAGCCATGGTCTATTTTATTAATTTCCCTTCCCAAATAAATATGTTTCTACTCAAACTGCCTACTTATGAATCGTTGCATGGGTTGTACCTCTGTCAGCATTTGTTTGTATTTTACAGGCTATAGGATGTTATCATGTTGATTTAGTATTATGTTTACATAAGAAGAATGTTTGCCTCCTGGAACGATGGGCACACAAAAATGTGTGTATTAGAGTACTGACTGGTTAAAGAGATTCATTAACTGATATTGATATTAAACACAGCATAGTGCATGCTGTTCTCGCTCACTGTTATCTTCCTTAAATCTTAAGGGAAAGCTGGCCCAGCCCATTCTTTGTGGTACAGTTTCAAGGTCAAAATTCAGTCTTGCAGTGCAGACTGCTCTTCATCCCTCCTAAAATCCACAGTGACACTCTTGTGGATGCCATACTCCTCACCACCAGCCGATTGAGACTCATTTTTGTGCTGCTGGCATCCCTTGAGGTCCCCATCCTGAAACACCCCTTGCTCCTGCAGAGAATGTAGTCCCTCTCAGTCTGCTGGGAAGGATGAGGTTCTGTGGGCTCCAGTGCTCAGTAGGCATGTGCTTACACCATGCCAGCATACACTTGAGGGTACTCTCCAGCTCTTACATGTCTGAGTTACATGACACAGCCATTTCAGATAAATGAAAAGATCTGCTTGGGAAGAGGCTTATCAACATGTATTATCTTAGTTTTCTGGTATTTCAGGTACATGAGCTCCTTCCGCTTACTGTGCCATGCAATCTCCCACTTTTATCTGTCAAGCTAAAGTGACCTTGCAAAATCATTGTCCTTCCTTATATTGCCTTATCTGCAAGCAAAAAATGACAATATGTTCCCTTCCCTGTGAATTTTAAGCTGTACCAAGAGACAAGCACTTCTGGATGAGGTATTCTATCTAGTGCAGAACAGGTTACATTTAGTGCTGCAACCAGAAGATGCAACCTTATGAATGTTACAGTATCTCATAGAAGGGCTTGGAACAGACCTCAAAGATCATCCGGTTCCAGCCCACTCCCCCTGCCATGACTCGCTAAGTCATGCACTAGCTCAGGTTGCCCAGGGCCCCAGCCATCCTCTTTGTGTAGGCAAGACTAGACAGAAGGCTTCCTTTTGCTATTTTTTACTAAGGCCCATTGGTTTTGGGAACACGAGACCAGACCTCTCTAATCATGACCTAGATGCAGCAGGATGCTGACAGCAGCAGGCCTGCAACCCATTTCAGTTTTCTTCCTCTAAGATGCCTCCCTGACTTTTATAACTGCTCGCAGCTTTGGCACAAGAGGGACACCCATATCACATCTAGTGCTGACTGCAGGTGCACCCAAAGCACCAGGGTATTTTTTAAAAAACAGAAAAGAGGTAAATTTCCTCTGTTTGAAGCAGTGCTGGTACGAACACAACTAGGCTATCTGCTCCAGTCTGAGGACGAAGCACAAGCTCTGCAACTCCCACACAGCCAGGCTGTGAGCTGCTATCTGCAGCCACTCACTGCACATTAATAATCAGCTTCATTTCAGTTGCCACAGAAAGCAGGTATTGAGAAATGAAGAGAGTATTTCCATTCTACATGTCACAGAAAACACTTCAGAGCAGACAAGAAGCAAAAATACCTATGCTGGTACAAGTTGATAGCCACCCTCAAAAAGGGGAACCGATCATAAATACAATTAAAAACCTAACTAGTTCTTTAGACACAGTCCTTTGTTTTATTACATCACCGACTAAATAGTCCCAGTGAAGCCCTGAAGTTAGCACTTCCTATAAACAAGGTGTGGGTGGAAAGCATTGCTCACAGCTTTCTTGCTGCTGTGGCTGCTACTGTTTGACAGAAGTCTTACTGCACAGCCACCAAGCCTGCCATTCTGCAGCACGCTGCCCTCAGTTACTTGGACGTACTTCACATCAGCATTTCATATTTGACAAAGAAAGGTACTCTGCTAAACAACTCAGTCTGCAGCTCCGCTACCAGGTGCTGTTTTCTTTAATACGGACACCAATAAAAACTTCCTGCAAAGGCTCTGATCCTACAAACAAACAATGTTACAGTGAAATTAACTGTAGGAAGAATTCTAGAACAGCAGAACAGCTTTAATGAATAGTATCAGTTGCTAATCCTGACACTATTATGCCTGAGCACAGCTGAAAAAGGGTGTATTCATCTAAAAACAAGAAAAAAAAAAGAAACAGATAAAGCCTTCTCTATTCTAAGTGATGGAAAAATAAACATAATTTTACAAAAAAAAAATCCTGTTTGTCAACTGGGATGTATGAGATTACTACACCACACTGTTTAAAAGGAAAAACACAGCACCAACTACGGCTCAGTGAGATTTGCTTTCCCACTTAAAGAAAAAATCCAGTTGAAAAGGAAGAAGTATGTTTCTTCTTTATTCAGGTTAAGATATAAGGCAAGTTTCTAAACCTGCAAAGAAGGAAAGATACATGTAAATAGATGCTACAAAATCTCAAAGAAAAAATAAAATCAATCACTGAACCAGATTACCTAGGTTAAGAATGTTTACATTAAGGGCTTCCAACAGTTCACCAGGTTTTATGTAGGAGTTCCATACAAAAGTGCCATAATTTCAAATGATTGATAGTGATTATCATGGATGTGTCCATGGAAGTTGTCTGCAAGGGAATAATATGAAATAATAATATTTCACAGGAATGCCTTATCCTTCCCTTCTCAAAGGATGCTTTAGGAAAACACATTTCTGATTTTGAATATTTGTCAAAGTTCGTAAACCTAAAGGTACCATATTTGTAAGAAAATTATTTAAATCCATCATATTTCATATCATTTATTTTTTACATGGATGAAATCTCTGAAGTGGGAAGAATTCTTCAGGCTTATTTTTCTACTATTTGTTATAAAGCAGCAGTTTTTAGGTAAAGAAAAGAAAAATAATAAATCCCTATAAATATCAAGGGAGGTAGGACTGATTATATATATGTCTGGTATTAGAAGTAATCAAGTTGTTCAGACACTTCACAGATAACCAAGAATTAAATCTGGTTGTGACTAAATAACAACAGCATCATGAATCATGAATATGCTGCCTCAAGCTTTGCCTGTTTCCTTTCTTATTCTTTCAAATAAAGTAACTTAGCTACAAATTGACACCAAAGTCTTGTTAGAAAGAAGGATCTTCCTGTGCTTAAAACACAGCTTCACAAAAAGCAGAAACACTGAGCTGCAACTCAGTGAACATTGAACTGGGAAGTTGATAAGCTTTTTGATAACTCTTCTAAAAAAGGGAAAAGCACTGGAAAATGAGCTATACAGTGTAGGTGACTGTTGCTTCTCTTTCCCTTTTTAAGATCTGAGGATCTTAAAAAATCTTAATCTGAGGATTTCTCCAACTTTCTCATACCTCATATCTTAAACCTAAAAAATAACCAAGTTATTTTTAAGGCAGCTATCCTCCTAAGCCACATAATTATCCAGTATTCCTTTGACTCTTGCAAATTAAGGTTACTTTCACATACACTTAGTAAGTATCAACTATAATAAGTATTTAAATATGTAAAATGCATAGACAGTATCTACTTAAATATATAAAACAACTATCCAAGAACCTGCTATTTATTCACAACATCCTGGTCAAAATAACATGCTCCTTCATACACTTAAAGGATCCCAGCTGCTCTGACAGAATACATCAGTGACAAAAAAAATTGCTTTGTACTTTTTCAACACCTTGTAATCATTCTGAGCATCTTATTTTCCCAACTACTTTTATTATTTTTTTTAATGTCACCAGGAAAGGAACTAAATCGGTACGAGTGCAGGATGGGTGCGTTTACAGCCAAAATCTTTGGGCTACAGAATAGGGTACGGCCACATAAACCACCAGCAAGAGAGCATAAGAGGGAGTCAACAACATCACAGCTTCCCTGTAGGAACAACTCAGGCATACACTCTTACTCAAGAAGGAAAGTCAGTCTATCAACCCACATTTAGTAACCCGCTGTGTCAACACGCTGCGAGTTTCCACCTTCACACAGCCCTCCACAACTGGTGCTCAAAGCCCACAGTCTAACTGGGTAGGACCAGCTCTTGTGAGTGCAAATCCAAAAGTAGGCAGGCAAAATGCAAAATTCAGCCTATACCTCTCAGAGCTGGGAAGAAATCCCACTGATGATCCATGGACAGAGAAGAAAACATTCAGCTTCTCCTGGAAGGAAACACTCCCCTCAATGTTTCACAGATGCAAGAAAACTGAGTATTGTCATGGATTTTAAGTACTTCTGAATAGCACCACAGGCAAACAAGGGAAAAGAAAAACAAACTCATGTGCCATTTTAGATTGTAAAAAGAACAAAAAAAAAAAGTCAAGAAAAACAAAGGGAGAAGATACAGCATCTGAACACTACCTATACTGTTATAATGCATCTAAGTGTCTTCTCATCACACAGTAAGTCTGACTAATGACTGTAACACGTGGTCCTTCCATCCCTTCTCCTCTTCATGGAGTAAGATCTGCATGTTCAGCAGTTTTGCTGAGTTTATTTGCACATTCTGCTCTCACAGCTGCTCTGTGCTGACTGCAGAAGGAGCAGGTTAAAGAAGCACACCCGAAGGGAGGTCTGAATTGCTGCTGCTGCCCTGGATCAATTTACTCTTCCATGTAAAGCAGAAGCGTGATGCAAAGTTCACAAAGATAACTTTTTAGGTCTACTAATCTGGACATAATTCAAAATTTGAGAGCAAGATTTTAAGTCTGAGAATATGTGTACACATCTGAATCTTTGTCTGACCTTTAATGACATTTTATCACATCAACTGCGCCTTTGATACTTCACCAATTTTAATTTAAAGCAATTTGCAATGTGACTTGCCATCCACTCTCTGCAAGTGCTAAAAAAAAAAAAAAAAAGTAACCGCTACTCTGTGCCAGTCATCATCATTTCAACCTCCCTATGATGACTAATATATATTCCTAGAACTGCTAAAAGTGAGAGAGCAGAACAGGCAAAGCAGAAGAAACTTTGCATAAAACCATAACCACACGTTTGAAAATTAACTAACATGTTAAAGAAATGAGACTATTCCACCATGTAGGTATAGCCTTCTTAGAAGTGTAAGATGAAACCCCTTAACCACTTTTAAACTTGTAATTTTATTTCCTGTCTTAATAGCAGTGGTGTTATTGGTGTTAAAGTAGATATTTACTGTAGATATTTAGCAAACTATGCACACATTTTTTGGTCTCTTAGTGGAGGTACGCATTGGAAGGTTTTTTTTTTTTAAAAAAAAAAAAAGTTTTATTTAATTAGTTTAAGAAGCGTGCGTGCAAAAGCTTTCACAGACTGGTCAATGTCAGCAATGTCAGAAGAGACCTCTGGAGCTCAGCTGGTTCAGCCCCTATTTAAGCAGGGACACTCAGAGCCAGTTGCCCAGAACCATGTCCAGGTCTACAGTCAATGATATGCATGGGAGACCAGTACCTTTCTTGACACCATGCCACCCTGCCAGCTCTGCCTGAACCCAAAAAGACAAGTCCCTTGCCCTCAGCTACCTGGAAAGTGAGTGGTATATAACAAGTAAATAGCACTTGGATGATACATCCAGTGAAGTCTGGAATCAGAACAAGCTGGTCTAGCTTACAGCTCACCTCATTAAGCACAGGCTCAGCTAATGTATGAAGCAAGTAAATATTGTTCATTCCAACAGCCCTTATAATTACTTCATATAAAAGCTGAATAAAAGGTTCATTTAACTCTGCCAATTGGTAGGAGAAAGGAAGTAGAGCTACAGTAACCTGCTAAGGAAGTAGAATTAGAAACAAGCATACATTATTCTTCAACTTCTGGTAGAGTTATGGGTCCTTGGTATTTTCACATCTTATAATAAAACAGGATTTCACCTCTAGACCTGTCAGCAGGCTCCTTATTGCAGGAGAAGGACACCAGTAAGAATGGCATGTCAGCATTTCCTTTCATATAACACAGTATAAAAAAAATAAAGAAACGTATAGGAGAAAGGTGAATTCCACTCATCACTACTTTTAGAAAATCTGATTTCCAAGCACTTAAAGACTTCAGTTACAGGCAGGAATGGCCAAGTCACGAATAATGCAAACCTCTGCATCTTCAACTCTTGGTGAATGCTGATCCTCTTGGTAGGGAACAGTCTGACCTTCTAGCAGGGCATCAATCTGTACCCTGACCTGTATAACCTAAGCTAAGTTGTAGCCCAGATCTAATTTGATAGCCAAGATCTCTGAAGAGATGTGTCATGACATACACCTGGCCTGTATTTTAATTGCAGAAGACTCATTAAATACAAGTATATAAAAGAAAAAAAAAGTCATCACTATTAACACCAAACTAGCTTTCTTAAAAATGTGAATAAGCTTTCTACCAGCACTGACTTCCCATTTACTAAAAGGAAGTTCTAGTTCTTCCCTGCTGAAAAAAAATATTATTTTTAGCTTTGCCAAGAAATTAGTGAGTAGATGTATGTACATACAATGATACTCAGAAATAAAAAAAAAAAAAACACAAACACCAAAAGAGACAGGTTTGAGTTTTGTTGTTATTTTTGATTTCGTGTATGTCGAGCACAAACTAATTCACTGTTACAGGTAACACAGAGTAGCAACAGCTCTCATAACAAAGTGTATCTCCTTAGGATTCTCAATAAGTAAATAAATAAATGTAAGAAGTTATTGCCAAAGCTTTACCTAAAATGCCATATAATTTCTGCAAGGTCTTAAACTCCTTCACACATAAACAGAGAGAACATATATTGTCAAAAAACCGCCACCAACAAAAAAACCTACAACTTAATCTGAAGCTTTTTCCTACTTCTTGTTGCTCGGTGCCATGTTGTGAAGTTGCTAAAAGCCCTGGAGGCAAGGAGCTCTTGAGGATGTGGTTAGAATTTTCATACGAACAAAGCTCTATGTAGATTCTCCATGATAGCACTTTTTCATTTCTGTAAGTTTACTTGACAGCCAGGGCACATTCCACAAAAATTTTATACAAGGGTACATTAGGTCTTATGACGTAAGTAGGAATGAAATTTTAAATCAGCAGAATATATTGCACTGCTAAAAATATCCAAAGTCACATTTTCTTTCAATTACAAATGCTGACTTGAACATTCATTCAACAATATCTTCAGTTTTGTACCAAATTTTTTTTTCCTAGAAAATTTTGATTAAAGTATAATGTATGCTTTGAGAAACGAATATATTTCTTGCATCTTATTATGCTAGATTTCTAGACAAATCTGAAGCCAGTCCATCATGTCATGTTTTCTTCCAAAACTCCATGTATGCCTCAAACTTAAGCCTGAGACTGTGCTACAGTGATCAGACGATCCCAAAAAAACTCTCTAAAAGCCATTAAAGTCAATAAAAATGTCTCTACGTAATCCTAAACTCATTAGTAATGATGCTGGCCAATTACAGCCATAAGAATTTCTCTTCTGCTAAATTTGGTTCTGAAGATAAATATTTGCCCCTTTTTACTCTGACACCATAAAAAAAAAATGGTATAAGCCTGCACAAGGCTGTATGGAACACTTGTAATTTTAAGATTTCCAATTCACCCTCCCTCTTTTTCCCTAGAGTTGCAACATCTTAAATTCTAAACTGAATGCTTTGAATTCTGAAGCAGATAAAGTTCAGTGCATTGCTCACTTTAAGAAAGCACACTGGCAAGGTCATTTCTCTCTCTCCCATTAAATACACATACAGATTTATGCACCGAGTACCTGCCCTTACTTACTTTTTTAAGGAAGTTTTCCTGTTGACAGATGTGTTTTAGACAAAACATGTCTTACATCAAAACTGCACTAGAAGAACTGCTCAGTAAAGAGTGTTTCACTGGGAATAACACACTTCTCTACTATGTACAAGAACAATGCACGTGGTCACTATTCTGATTTGGTTGTCTCTAATTTTCCCCCCTTATTAACTGAACTCATACTTTTGGCTGGTAATAGCAGGAATGCTTCAATTCATCATCTGGTTTACGCTGAACAGAGGTCAGCTTGATAGCAACTCCTGAAAGAAAGGAAGTCTGTATGAAAGATTTTAGATTTACGAAGACAGTGACAAAAATAAAACTGAAAAAAAAAATCTTACATCTGAAGGGCAAATAAACATTTTACACACAGAGAAATACAGTAACTTTAAATTGCAGCAGATAGAGTTATTTTCACCACCTATTTTGAATGAATCTTTACTGCCTCCTGCCTGAGAGGCCCTTGTGCAGCCCATGCTTCCCCGCAGGGGCTTCATCAAGCTCTCCTATCTGCAACATAAAATCGAGGTTCGGACCAAAGGGAGCACACAGCAGCAGCTCTCCCCACGTGTGGAAGGGGTGCTTGGAGCACTCCTTCCTGGCAATGCACGACCCACTCAGGGATGTGCTGCCAAAGGCCAAGCACACCACCAAAGCCACTGCACCAGAAGCATTCTGCCCTGCCAGGTATTAACCTCCCAATCACCTTCCTGCTATTTCCTCTGCTATCCACAGATAGCAGATTTATTGGTTTCTCATAAAGTTTGCTCAAGGACACCACGCTGCAGCAAGCTATCTCAGCCTCTCCATAAGCACACCTTGCTAGCTGCTAGCAAGGCTGCAGTCAACTCCACCACTCGGATAAATCTTCCCCCTTCGATGCGAGATTTCCCTCTCCCCTGCCCAGAGGTGACCATACTTTACCCGTGCAGAAGCTCCCCAGTGCCGCGGGATCACAGCCGGCCGCCAGGCAGGGCAAGCTGCCCTCCATTGCTGGCCCCCAGCTTGGCCCCTCTGCCCGCAGCCCCGGCCAGAGGCTGGAGGGGGTGGGATGGGGACAAAAATCCCAGGCTGCCGCAGGGAGTGGCTAGCCCTCCGACGTCAGAAACACACCAATAAAGGCACTTACGAGTGCATGCAGTGCAGAAATACTTCACCGTGCGCTAGCTATCCATCAGCGATCCCAACATTACGACTGCCTTGCCCTTTCCCCCCCCCTTAAGGAAAGCAGAATTTACCAGCTGCTCTTCAACCTGCTTTGAAAGTCAGAAAATGGGCATTGTTTACATACGCACACAGGGTCTTGTAGAGCTCTCCATTTAAAATTAAAACAATTAGGCTGTCACACAAATATACCCTGCCATGTCTCTTCCAGAGAAACAACACTGCAACATATTCGCAGAGAACATTAAACATAGCTTTAATATTGTGATGGTAGCTACAAAAAGACAACAGCAGTCTATCTGCAATAAGTCTGAACAATAAGAAGCACCACAGATAGCTAATGATGAGGATTTTTATATTTTGTCAATCCAAAGAAACGATTATTGTTCCAAAGAATGTCTATTTGTGTCAAAGAAAGCCAATCTAACAGCAGTAAAAGCACAATATGAAATGAAAAGTTCACACAGAGGGGAGGGCAACAGGGTGGCTATTTGTTTAGTATTATATTGGAATATTTTTCCTATGACGTCTTTCAAGGCAAAAAAGAATGACGTCACTAGCAGTATACTTACATTCGTTTCATTAAAATGAAACAAAGTACCAGGGGTTTAAGAGCAGGAGCTTTGCAATTGTATCATTCTGTTAAGTGGAACAGACCTCGTATTACAAATGCATTACCATCTATTTAGTACGATTGTGATTTTGTCTGCCTTGCAAGATGAAGCACAGCCAGATGAGAACTAATGAATGCAACATGTGTTCATTCTTTTGGTAGCCATGCCTGCAGCCAGTTGGCAGAATGAATGCAGCAAGATAAATGTCAAAACAAAGCTATTTGTGAATATGTATTGCATATATTTTCCTCATCTCTCTATCATTCTTTGAATAGTTCGTTTTCAAATGTTGTAAGTGTATTAAATACTGCCCGATTTAAGCTTTTATTTCCATCAACAGGATAATCGAAAATACATAGGGGAAGTTCATGACTCCATTCAAAAACAAGGATGGGCAGAATTTTTTTCCATGCTCACAAACAAACAGTTGATAAGAAGGTTCATAAAAACACATTAAGAGAGAGCACCAAGAGTTTGGCATTTCTTACCCTGGAATTATCCATCTGCATAATTCTAATGGTATCTTCATTTCCCAGCAGTTCCTGGAGGAACTATAGGAACCACATTGGAGGAACTGACCTCTGCAGTGGTTTAAAAAGCGAAAGCCAAACAAAAATATCAGGAAAAAGCCCAGACAGTCAGCTGAACACAACTCTCCTACATTAAGCAACATTATACAAGACAGACAATGACTGTGATTAATAATTGTAATAAAAAGAGCCTAAGAAACTGAATGATGGAAAGTGATAAAGGGCAAAAGGCAAGGGAACAATTAAGTAAACAGCCCTAAGCCAAGATACTCAACACACAGCTGCAGCACTGGGATTGACCAAGACCCCCTGCTTTCCACTTGTCCCAACCAACGTGTTGCATCACATTATTAGAGGAAAAAATCCTCATTGCAAGATGAAACACTGAGTGTTATCTTGGGTGGGCTGGATGCACAGATACATTTTAGTATCCCTTAAAACTTAGCACAATTACAAAATATGGGAAAAATCCATCATCAGGCTGTTTCTGTCTCAACAAAAGAAAAAAAAAAAAAAAGTGCAGTAGGGCAGTAAGCTTCATGAAGAAGTCTCATTTTCAGGATGAGACTATGAAGAATAGTGTTTGAAGATATTTGTCAGTATACTTGCTCACCCTGAAAACTCTCATCCCACCTGCCCATCTTTTGCCCACCAATTTGAGGACCTGGGCCACAATTCTTTCATTTAACTTTAAGTCTTTCATGAAAACCTTGACCTCTCATTTGGATTTTTCCTTAACCAACTCCAGCCAGTACCTTCCCTCCTAAGCCATCTCGCTCTTGCAACCCTCCTATCTTCAAAAGGTGTCTACCTCTAACAGACCTAAGCACCATCTCAGGCTTCCCTTCTCTTGCAATATTTTAGCACAACTCGCACTTAAATAAAACACACACAAAGTAGGCAAATAACCTTTGCCTAGGAAAAAACTCCCTGTGTATTAACAGTGCAAAGTATAATGTTATACCCATGAAAAAGAAAAATAAAAAACCACCAACCTTTTCAATCTAACATAATAAAGCACATTAAAGATCAGGAGTAGAACCAAGCATGTTGAAGAAACATGGTTTGTTTGGTTTTGTTTGATGAGTGGGTGGGGTATTTTTTTGGTGTTGTTTCTTTGGTTTTGCTTTGTTTTGTTTTTGTTTTTGTTTTGTTTTTTTTCTGGGTTTTTGTCACCAACATGGGAATTTTCTAGAACATCACATATCTGGTAAGAACAGTGGATGTCTCAAATACTGCAGAAGCATCAGTCAGATGATGAGCCTAAGGCAAGAGTCCCTTGAGACACTTCAGCTTCTTAAGCACCAAAACCCACTCCAAACCACACCGTCTTCAGAGGTGGGGGCACATGGTTCCTCTGACTTTTGAGGAAAGCCACAGTAAGACACAGACTCTTTTGAGTCATCTCTCATGCAAAGAGGAAGAAGCAGGTTCCCTGCTACTCTGCCATTGTTTTTCAGTGTCCGAGATCCAGCTGGGTGAACTGGGGTACCCCCAAAAGCTACTGTCCCTCAAGCCACACAGGCTGAGGAATGGACATGGTCTTCCTGGGTTATAATCGGTAACTGAAAATCAAAAGACGATGGTTGAGTTTCCTTGGTAATGATTCTGCTACACAGAAGGTATCTGCAGTTGTATGAAGGTTGGAAAAGGTCTGCCCATGTTTTCATGGAACCAGGATCTCTACCTCCCTGCACAGCAGGCTGTACAAACCACAGATGACATGTGAGGTAGATATGTTGCTTACGCCATTATAATAACCCCTCCATAATAATAATAATCCCTCTATAATAACACTCCCACCTATCTTTCCTTAAAGATAAAAGGTGTTTTTTTATTTTTTTTTTTTACACCTGTTGCTATTAATAATCTCTAATCAATATAAAATAAGCAAGTATACAGAGATGAATTTAATGACTCTTTAAATTGCAAGAAGGAACATGAGTCAATCCTATTTCTTCACGTATAAGAAACTGATTGTGTTTCTGCTGGAGAACAGTCCTTCAACTATTTTGCTTTAGTCTTTCTGAAAAGAAACTGCAACCACATTTCAGTTGACAATTACCTTCTGGACCAAAGGTATCACATTCCAGCAGCTGCTGCATCACTGCTGCTCCCTACTCCAACCCACAAAAGAGAGAACAGTAATTTCTTCAGTGATTACCCAAATTCTTCAGAGAAATGAAGTCATCCAAGCCAGAGCATAAAGCCTCACCAGTCAATAGCAGCTCTGCCTTCAGGTGACGGAAGGCAGTTGTGAAACATCTAGACTTGTAAATCGCACCTCATTGCCACTTCACTGCCAGAAAACAAGAGCAAGAACTGATACAGAAGACTGGAATACCATGAGTTTGCAGTGCCAGGGAAGGCAGTACACAGCCTCAGCATCCACAAGCCAATGGTCCTATGCTGAACTCCTCCATCCTATGGGCACTTTGCCTAAACTACAGCTAACAAGCAGAAAATGTGAGAAACAAGACATCTGTATCCAACCTTTAAAAGCCATCCTGAGGTTATCTTCCAGAGCTGAACCATAGTGGTGGCTGTGCAGTCGGCCATCCTGGGAAATCTGGAGAAGTAGTACTTGTTTTTTTCCTTTTTCCCCCCTCTAGAACATTATATAATCAGGGGGAGGAGAGGGCGGGAAGAAAGCAATAAAAAGCAAAGACACGTGTATTTTAAGAGTAACCACCTGAATGTCTGTTCTTGCTGCATGGTTATTCAACTGCATCAGCTGCCCACTCACAGCCTTGCCAAGGTGGCAGAGCAGGAAGGTGGTAGTGCTAGAGGCTGGTGTTTCACCAACCATAACATCAGACAACAGCTGTAGCACACCTTCCGCAGCCTGCTAGCAGCAGTTGCAAAGCAGACTGCTCGCAGCTGCTTTCCTGCCTACCCATCAAACGCAATAAGGAAATGGCCAACAAACAAGATGAAAACGTATTAAATCTAAAACACAGCCAGGAAAAGGTTTCTCCAGTGAATTTTACTTTGGGCATATGTTCCAGAGCACAGCTGTTGCATATTCTACATAGTGGCCAGTGAAAATGTGCAACCCTGCCCCCCTGAGAAAGAGAAGAGCATGAGCGCAGCATCCCCGCCAGGAGTAGCCTGTATTTTTGGAGATGATTGTAGTTTCATCCATGGTCCAAAACCCACTTAAATCTGAATGCACAAATGGTATTTCCAAAGCTACTGGTAAATCATGCTACATTGTTAAATACATTGCATTCTCCTTCTCTGAAAGTAATCAGCAAAATTATGATTGTTCACGTAGACAACTAATTGGCAGTCTTAGTCACACAAAGCCCTGGTTATGGACTAGCCATGGTGAAGTGCCCAGTTGCCAAACCACTCTGCTCACCTCTGCAAAAAGAGGGGGGGAGGGAGGGTGAAACAACTGCAGAAAATGTTTTTTGACAAAGCACTTTCAAAATAAAGTATCTAATTCTAGACACATTACACTGTTTAAGAGTTGCATATTCTTTCAAAAAGAGTAAATGTCTTTCTTGCCTATCAAAACATCTCCTAATGTTGGCTGTTGCCATATGTTGATTGTTATTGCTACTTTTAAAAGTCACTCTAAACTAAATTTAGCATGGAAAGAAATACAACAATAAAATTCGAAACTAGTCCACTATTCATGACAGAGAGTTTCTCATTTACTATCCACACTGAAATGCTGAGGAACTGGAAAAACTGTTATGAAAACAACACTAATAAAAAAAGAGAGATCCTGGCCTCAAAACTAATGCTCATGGAGGATGACCAGCAAGAGATTTGCTGATGCGCCTAGTGCTCAGTGCACCAGAGCAATGCAATCCCTATCATGCACAGAAAGGTGCTGTGTGGGCAGCAAGAAGGACTGGAAATACAGCCCACAGGTTGGCTCTGATGTAACAACCACTCATCAAGCGGCAAGTCAATGAGGGAGAAAAGACACAGGTACTACTCTGGCTTTGTCCAGATAGCTTTCATCGTCTGGACTCCTACATACACTATCAGAACTCACATATCCACCTGAGCAGTGGGGTGATTGTCCATATTTGGGACCTCACTGTGTAAACATTGTACCTCCTATTTAAATATTACCTAGTACACGCAAATGTGATGTAGGTGTCAGACCTTCAACTATTACAACACCTCAGAGTTTGACCTTATCAGGATATCATTTACAGCCACAGTTTTGACATATTACATTTAACAGGTGTACAGTCCATAAATTAATTACCCTACTGATGGCACAGGCTATCAAGCGAAGTGGTTCAAAGGGAATCTGAAAGGACACTTTTATATCTGTCATTCCTTCAAATGTACCAGTCAGCATACTTTGTACTCTCAGTAAACTGGGTCATAATAATAAACATCATAGCCTGTTTACAAATAAGAGGACTGAAATGTTGTGAAATCCTAAGGTAGGGTTCATGACCTATACCGTAGAATATAACAGATATCATACCTATGTTAAAAAAAAAAAGGTTGGAAGCTTCCCATGCACGTCTCATTTTTCAGTTGTGTTCTCAGTATTATATTTCACCTTCACTTTAAAACTTGGTGAATGTAACACAGGAGACTGACTGAAGCAGATCACTGGGGAAAAAAAAGGACTATTAAGAACAAGTCATACTGTTTTCATAACTGTCATTAGAAGGAACTAGCTTGGTTCACCACACATCCAAAGAAGTCAAGAGACCTTTCAACCAAGTTAACAAACTATATGCCATGCTAGAAGTCATGTTTATTTGCAAGTTTGAATGATATTACCAAAATGAAATTAGAGATTGATTGCTGATTTATTCTTCCCGCATGAAAAACTAATGTTACAAAAAACTGGCACAACTGATACTTTGGGTAGTGTCTCTGGAGAAAAAAAAAAACAAGGGATAATGAGAAACATCATACAGCCTATGCCACTGTAACTGATAGGTCTTTCACATGTCAAGACTGCGGTCAGCCTTTGAATACAGATATGCGTATGTGGATATTGCCATAAAATATTCTATAGGTCAGGACAAATTATTTCTTCCTTTGGACCATCGATTCTGTTATGACAGTTAAAGGTCAAAGCAAGAACAAAATGAACAAAAAAAAAAAGAGAGAAAATAAAGAACATGCTTTGGTGTGCAGTGGTGCACTGTGGTGTAGACAACAATATATCATGTCAGGGAAAAAGCCAACAGCAAAGTAGAGAAGGTTTTTGGTGGCATTAAGAAATAATAGAATTGTATTTTCCAAGAATCCAACTTATTACTGAAGCTTCAGAGACCTACCAAAGGTCAGACGTGACAGGAATTAGACGGTATTGTATTACATGAGGGACATTTTCGTACTCAGCAAAACCATCACCCAGGAGTCAGTGCCGGTGGCCACAGCATGTGACTGAGCTCACTGTGCCCTTTATTCTCTGTGAGTTTCATACTATGTTCTATCTGGCCATCTTTGAATATCAAGGGCAAGAAAACAAGAAAGCAATCCAAAACATAGTGAAGTCAATGGGAACATATACACTTTAGCAGAAATCCTTAGACATGAAGTTAATCCATCTGTTCTTTGACAAGGATGAAAATCTACATTCCAAATGAATAAAATACCAGACATGATGGGACCAAAATCAAAAGCAAATTCTTCACTAACACAAGAAACAACAACACTGACTGATTCAAGCTCCCAGCAGCAGAGGATAAGCAATGTAATCTGCTCTAGCATTAACAATGCATAGAAACTAAACTAGTATTTTCTAAAATTTAAAATATTTTCTAAATAAAAGGAGAATTCTTAAGCCATTAAGACAGTAGACTGCATGTAACTAGCTGCATAACTACATATGTGCAAGTTTACACGATCAAGACTGACGGAATCACAATTCTACCACAAGATTTTTAGATTGAAGCCTGACAAATAACTTGAACATAGTGCTTAGATTTCAACTGTGTATTCACTCTGAAACATACTATAAACTCTCATCAATTTGCAAGATGATTAAAGCACCCAAAAAAGCCAAGCTGAGGATCAAAGGACTGGACTTGGTTGTACAGCTTTTAAATTATATTTTTAAATTATAAAGCATTCTTTATATTTACAGGCTATGTTTTCCTTATGTTCCAAACTTAGTAAAGTGTTCTGAATTACTTATCAAAAGTAATTTTTTTTTTTAAAGCATAAATTACACATAACCAACAGAATACTCACTCCAGAATACAAGGCACTCTAAAATCCACACATTCTTCCTTCTTCTAATCCCAAGCCAGTAGAATTTTTTTTTTTCTAAAAACAGTCAAATCATCTCCACAGCTTCCAAAGTTTGCCAAAATAAAACTGCAGAAGACAAACTATAACGGTGATTTATTTGTCAGTGAGTTTGTAATCAACACAGTAGCCTAAAGTATACTGAGCAACTGACAATATTACATCTTCAGCACAAGTTTTACTTGGTAGAAATATTTTGCCTAGTATCTTTATAAACAGGAAGACTCAGCTATTTCCTTCAGCTAAGTGCTGGAGAGTTACTAAAATAAGACAGCCTTGAGTAAAATCAACTTGAAAGTAACAAACCTGAAATGCAGGACATTTTAACATCAGCATAAGAATAGTTCTCTGTTGGCTGTATTTACAGCTCAAAAACTTATTTTTTCTTCCTATTTTCAACATAAACAAAGACTTCTATAGGAAAACACATGCTATCAAATTACATTGTAGGATACCAAAATGAAAGGAGTATTAGGAGCAGTGAGAAGAGAGACTGAAATATCAAGGAAAATAGAAATTTAGTCCCTTTTTCAGAAGTCTTCTCTAAAAGTTCTGTGTTTCTTTAGACACCATTTGAGGATGCTTTCAGCTTGCAAGGCAATAGATTTGAAGAAAGCGAAAAAGACATCATCCACTCAAAAAATAAAGTCTGCCACTTCAGTTCAGTTACCCAAAATTCCACCACCCAATACAAAAATATAGTTACACAATGTTAAACAGCAATTAATTGTTGCCAATCACATGAGGAGCTCTTGAATAGCTTAGATATATCTGAAAAAAAAAAAAAAAGTAGATCTCTGTATCTAAAAAGTAATCCTTAAAATCACTGTTTTTTGTCATTTTTTCTTCTCTATCACTGTACAACTCCTCGTTGTAGTTTGCAGCCCACAAGGAGGCTCCCAGTGAAGCCCAGCCCCTCTAAAACAAAGCCAAAAGATAGTAGTTGTGGATTGCAAATGATGACACATAATATCTGCCAAGATTTTGTAAACTGCGGACTTCCATATACATCAGAATTTTTGTCAGAATCTTGACAGAATTCAAGTACTTTCTCTCCCACCCACCAAATAAGGATCATTTGATTTAACCCACTTGACGTGTAATCAGGCAATAGACTTCACCTGCTTTGTCAGTAACAAGTGGCCAGGGTTAGGTTCCATTAAAGCAAATTGCAGGTTTTAAAGCATACCTGCATACCATCAATTACATAAAATCTGTTTCATCTCACAGCATCCTCAAGAGCCACAGAGGATACAAGCTTGAAAGGAGGTGGGAGAATTTGAGAGAAGATTAAATTAAACAACAGTTTGAAGGAAGCATCTTGTTAATTTCTGTCTTCATTGATTAAATTAGATCTATAGTATTGAAACGGATGTGAGAAAACAAAACACTGCTAATTTGCATTGTCTCCTTCCTTTTCTCATTTAAAAATCAATTGCTATATCCTTCAACCGGACATACATTAAAAAGAATGAACTAGCCAAACAAGGGGCTGAATTTGCAGCCTGATGCTTATCACTAGCTCCAAGAGCCACACAAACTGGCCTGGGCTCAGACTGCAGCTCTGAGACTACTGAGCACCGGCATCACAACATGTGATGAGCATTTGCTTTACAGAAAACCCAGATGCTAACTTCTTTAAAAATAACAGATGCCTGAATGTATACTGGCAACACATTTTAAAGGTTAATAAGCTGTTTATTTTGGAAGTCTTCCACTCTACCAGAAGAGAGTTTTAAACCCAAACAGAACCTGGCACTGCCCACATCACAGATGAACACACGGTGTGGAGCCAGTTGACGTAGCCATGTCAAAGAACAGTGGCATGGCAGCTGCCCTCCAGACAGCTAGTTGCTGTGCACTTATGTGGGACGAGCCCAGCCGTCCCCAAAATGAGCCTGCTAAGGCCTGTATAGAATTGCTCTCAAGGCGTCCCAATTTGGTAAACGGATTAGAGTGGAAATAAGCCATACGTGGCATGAAGCCCTCCAGTTGGGGTATGGCTTAGACCATGAGGGAATTAGCAATTCAAACTAGATTCACTGTTAGCAGATTTGATTTTGTAGCAAAAATCAATTGATTTTGTTTAGATCCTGCTGCCCCGTTGTCCAGGAAGGGCTCAGCCTGGGTGGAGGGGACACGGCACTCCTGGTAGGGCCTACTGCCATCTCCTGAGCTGTAGTTTAATACCGCATGGCAACTTCTGTAAGTTTCTACACCAACACACCCTCACAAAGACTTCTGAGCAAACATTTCAGTAAAATTATAGCTATGTAGCACTTGAACATCTTGCCACCATAAACATGTGACTCCGTTATGCCTTCTTCTATGGCATCATGTTCCCATCAATTGAGTCTCAGATCTACTTTTGTGAAATGAATGGCTAATTTTATTCCATCAGAGTTTTAAAAGTTCAGTTTTGTGAATTATTCAGGCAATCTTTTTTTCCTCACATTTGTTTTGCCAGAAAGAAAATTAAGTTATAAATTCATAAAAGCGACAAAATTAAAATTATGCTGGCTTAATAAAGTTCCTTAGGGAAAAAAAAAAAATTGCATGGTACCATATGAAATAGGCTCAGAACAGGTTTTACTGATGTGCTTCTTTCTCAGATGAATTTCACTAATGGGCACTAAAATAGAAGACAAGTCTACATGTGAAATTACCTTGTATTAAATGTATTGAGATCAGTCTGCTTTTCCTCGTAGGTAAATATAAACTTGAAAATTGATCCACTGCAGTTAATTCATCACTAAAGTGGTATTTAGAATCAGGGACATTTTCCTCGGAGCAAAAAAGTCATTGATTTGTCATTTATGTATTAGCTCTACCTTAAGTAGGAAAGGTGAGAAGGTATAACTGAAGTCTAAAAAATAAATAACTTTGCAGTTAGTAATAGCATCACCTTTTCCCAGATAGGCTGTGGCTCCCGAACTGTTACAGATACCACCCACTTATGTTATAGAATGAAGTAAACTAACTCCCCAAGCAAGGCATTCCTTTTTTCAATTTAGTATTATTATTTTTAATTCCATCTCTAAAGGTTCCTTGATGTTCTCACTTAAGCAGCACAATCACCTGCACAAGATTAAAAAAAAAATTCTTCTAAAATTGCAAGCATTTTCCAAGATACAGGGGAGTCCAGAATGAAGCTCCATATAGGTCAGCTGGATACAGGCACTAGATATCAGGCTCTGTTCAGTGAGATAGCAGATTCAACTGAACAACTATAAACAGCATCAGTTTCAATTAAATATGTTTGTTTAAACTATATATCATGTGACAGGCATCCACTGCATGCAAGAATGTAAAACTTTTTAAGCAGATCTTAAAGATAAGGTCAGTCTGAAAACATGGATTTTTTTTTTTTTTTTTGGGGGGGGGGGGGGGGGCAGAGGTACATGTGTTTTGATTATCTTGTGTTTGTTGTATCAGGTTCTTCTTAGCCCATGTCCCCCTGGTTAACGCTGCACCCTCCAGCTGTGCTACCTCCACGCTTTCTCCTTTTGAGAAACTTTGAGAGCTGCAGACTTCCTGCTTTTATTAAACGCACACAGAAATCCTCTTCAGCATGATTCACAGTTTCACAAAGAGTGGCTTTAGGAAAAACCAAACTCTTGAAACAATTGCCATAAAGTCATGTCCCTCAGCGTTGCAGCTGATGACGATGCACAAAATAACACTAAAGAGCTACGTGAGGTCTCCTCCTCTAGCAGGATTGTTGGACTTCAGTCACTGAATACATGGCTCATGGTAAAGGTCACTGCAACTCGGTGCGTCAAAACACTTATTTGAACATTCGCAGCAAAATGAACAAAGTGCTTTATTTTTATGGGCCATATCGATTGTTCCAACGAATGCTGATCCTATCTTCTACAAACAGAGCAGGGTTTAATTGCACTAGAGCATTAAGCAGACAGCTTTTAAAATTCTATTAAACCTGAGCACCTGTTTGAACTGCAACCGACTGTGTTGGAAAAGACTGATGCAGGTGCCATTCTGCAAAAAAACCAGTATTCCTATATGTGAAAAAATACATTTTCAAAGTAAATACAAAGCAGGTAACTGAAAAGGAAGAATCCAGTTTGCCTTTTTAAAACCTTCTCACAAACAAACACAATTTCATGTTCTTCAAGAATAAGCGTATTGATTTCTAGGCATTGCTGTATTGTTCCTAGTGCAGCTAGGATAAGGCCAGCACCAAAGCAGAGCATGCATCTGTTCAATGCTCATAAGAGAGAGAAAGGAAATAATCATCTAAGCGAGAAAACAAAACATCACAAGTGAGTCGTTTTTGGTTTTGCGACCCCTTACCGTGGGAGAGATTACACCTATATCTCTTTAGACCTCTAGAAGGACTAACATAGAACTTGGCTCAGCTGTTCCTCCTGAACTGCCAGGCACCATTCCCTTTATTTGCTGACACCAATGTTAACAGCATGCTCACCTGTTCAGAGAGCAGCAACAGCATGGTGCAAAGATAAATCACAGTGCATTAGAAGAAGATGCTATGCAGGATGCGTCCCACTTCCTCTTCCTTCTCATCAAAAAATAAGCAATATATATCACAATTAGTTATTCCAAATGTAATCAAATCCTGCCTGACATCAAGACTTGCTGATGCCCTCCCTTTGCCCATCGCTCTTCATCATAAACTCTTAAAAAAACAGTACATAACATCTACACCCCCCAAACATACAAATAAAGCAAAGGAAGCCACGCACAAAAAAAAAACAAACCAAAGCAAAACCAGCTGGTACATATAAGGATCTGGGCAACCCGTCAGTGAAGTGACCATTCGGAAATGGTGTATCAACTGAAAAGAGCAGATCCAAACTTCTCATAACACATGGAAGTTTAAACAATTCAACACTTACACATTTTCACAGCTAACATCTATAACTGTGCTTTTAGAAAGTTTAAGAAGAGTCGCTAACAACAACATAGACAGCACATGCACTGTCAAAGATACACATTACTGGGTGCAGAGAATTAGAAAAAATTGAGTCAGTTACTGGTGTGATTACACATTTTATATGCATCCTTGTGTTCCTAAGCCTTCTCATCTCCTAGAATTACAATTAATGGTATAGGGATCACATCTGCAAAAAGAATAGGACATCAACTTGTTTTTAGGCACCCACGTTTCTTGTATGGTGGTTAAAGATCTGCTAGAATTTCTCCTATAAAAATATTTCCAGCCTTTTCAGCTCTCCCAGAAAGTTTCTAGCCCTACAGCAATAGTCCTCTGCAGAAGTTTTATTATTTTGCTATTTGATTGGGTTTTTGTTTGTTTTTAGCATTACATCTCCACATTTCTCTTGCATGATGAATAGTTTTCCACAGTAAGATGATGAGTGTCATGTCACAGTGAGCACTAAGTAGATTCAAAAGAAGTGTTAATACCACAAAAGGCTACCTTTTGCTACATTAAGAAATATATGAAGTAGACTAAGAGAAAGATAACCTTTGAGAGGTAGTCAATACTTAAATACATAAAGGAAGTACTAAAACATAAATCTTATTCAGTGGATCCATCCGTCAGACCTAGCTGGTGTAGAAAGTCTCAGTAATTGACCATATCAGCAAGTTTAAGAGCTCAACTTCCAGTATTTCACTGCAACAAAAGAGTTCAACCTGGGTGCAATATGCAGAGTCAGATACTGTGTGGCAGTAGGTGACACCATCACATATAGCAGCAGCAACACAGACACAGGCACCAAAAGTTATAAGGCAGTTAAATGTAAAGGAATGAGGAAGCACTGCATACCAGTAATATGATTAGGAAAGAATGGGTGAAAGAAGTAACAAATTTTTGGCAACTACCACTCTGGGGAAAAGCTAGGATTCTGAAAAGACTAACACCTAAACAAGAACTGCAGTCCATAGAACAGTCCCATCATCACTGATCATCATCACTGAGAAGTGTGAACTCCTAGAAAACCAGCATATCCGATGAAAAAAAAATACAAATAATAATTAAAAAAAAAAAAATCACAAACATTAGTAATGCCATGATAGCTGGAAGACTCTTTTGGCCATCAACCACCAGGGATTTTTTTTGTCAGTCGTTTTTTGTCAGTGGCTCAAGCAGCCACAAGCCAATCCTGTGACCATTTCAGATCATTTCATAGGCCAACAGTCTAGAATTTGGGGAGTGTAAAACTCAAGAATCTACTGTCATTTGTTAAAGGGGCTGATGGCTCTGAACTGTTTCAGAAGGTGTTGATACATCACTTGAAAGCCCCTGTCTCCCCTCCCCCCATTTTTGGATTTGTTTTTCAAGCTAAAGAACAAACTTGGTGATAAATATTTCACGCAACCTAGATGTATAACCACCTTATCAGTAATTTTACAAATAAGTGGAAAAGCTGTCAATACAAATTGGAAAAAAAGAAACGCAAGCATGTTTCAGAGCTTACAGGGTATAACCATAAAGAAAAACCAACTAAAAGTCTACTTGAGGTGAATCATGCAAAAGAAATCAGGGAGGTATAAATGTTACTGTGTATTTCAGCTTCAAAAATGGGACAGAAAGGCAGCTGCACACTGAGGTTTGAGAGGATGTTAAGGAAAAAAAGATGCAGGAACAAATAGTGAAGCAAATACTTTGCCTTCTGTTTAAATAAAGATAATAAAACGGTACATTGAAAATGAGGATAGGATAATGGTTATTACCACATACCCCTGTGGAAACAAAATGAGAACATTTACAAAAAATAAATGAGGGGATCTGGATAATCTCCATCCCACAATGCTGAAATAATTGGCACATGTAACAATGACAGATATGCCAAAAATCATTAAGAAAGGGAGGGGTGAATGAAGTAGTTTGGGAGAGAAGGAAGACAATCTTGGCACTATAAGCATGCTACAATGAACTTGATACTACAAGATCTGAAAAAGAAATCAAGGAAATGTAGTAGTGAAACGAACACTGAAATGAAGTAAAGGTAAATTTAATTTTAATAGCATAATTTATTCATTAAAAAAAAGAATAGTACAAATAATACAGCAAGCTTAAACTAGGGGTAAAGCAAGGACTGATATGGCCTCTCATGGAATAATATTTAAGGTGGAGATCTGTAACACTTGAAAGAGAAAAAAAAAAGCACTAAGTGGAAAGAAATGCTGGGCTTGTACAACTTGGAGAAGAAAAGGCTCTGGGGAGCCAGCAGTGTGCACTTGCAACTCAGAAGCCCAACGTTATCCTGGGCTGCATCAAAAGAGGGTGGCCAGCAGGGAGAGGAAGGTGACTGTCATCCTCTGCTTCGCCCTTCTGATGCCCCATCCGGAGAACTGCATCCAGACCTAGAGCCTCCAGTACAAGAAAGATGTAGAGCGTTAGAATGGGTCCAGAGGAAACTGCAAGGATGATCAGAAGGCTGGGGCATCTCTCCTATAAAGAAAGGCTGAGGGAGCTGGACTTTTTCTGCCTGCAGAAGAGACCTCATTGGAGGCCTTCCAGTACTTAAGGGGAGTTTATAAAAACCTTTTTTACAATGACTGATAGAAGAAGGGGGAAGAGGAGAAATATTAGAAGGAAATTCTTTACGCAAGAGGATGGTGAAGCACTGGCAATCCAGAGAAGTTGTGCTGCCCCATCCCAGCAGGCACTCAAGGCCAGGTTGGATGGGGCCCTGGGCAGCTGAGCTGGGGAGGCTGCCCTGCCCACAGCTGGGGTTAGGGCTGGGTGGACTTTAACCCAAACCATTCTATGATTCTATACAAAAGGTAAGCTGTTCAGGCAAAGAGGCAGTACTGTATTCCTTAAGTACTGTAAAATCAGAGCTACTAAATATACAATGTAGTGACAAAAAAAGCAGGTACCCACTGAGTATCTGGGAGATAAAAGTCGAGAGAAGTCGTTGCTCCTATCTCCTAGAAATCTGACTGTCTTTTGGGCTGGCTGGAACTACAAAAACACAATAAAATTTGTGCAGCAAGTGAAAGACTATTAAAAACAATGATTTTTACTATGACCTGAGACCCACTAAGATGAGATGAAGGTGAGAATAAAGACCTCAGAACAGAAAAGATCTTAGCCTCCTCTTAGGATTTTTAAATCACTCTTCAATACTGATGTTTTGCTGTTACTATAACAAAAAGTTGGTATTTTTTAGTTAAAAAAAACCTACAACAACAAAACACAACTAGAATGATCAATTCTATCTAGTACTGGTAAACCGGTAGCTGCAGTTATATATATAACATTGTGGTTCCCCCTACTCCAAACCAAAAGGAAAACAAATTGTAAAAACAGCACGCTTCCCCTAAAAAAACAATTTAACTGAAATAGTTGCACACAATACTACTCAGAGAATACAGGATAGAGAAAAGTATTTTATGAGGGAAGATAAAGCACTTGGGATATTTTAGCCTAGCAGCAAGGTGCTAAAATCAATACAACACTGAAGGTACATCTTGAGTTGAGCAGGGCAAACTTCATAGGAAAAGGATGGCTTGTTCAGAATGGAAACACAGAGTATGGTTCCAGTCAGGAGAATGGAACAGCCTTCGAGCAGGATGGGACAGATGAGGGGCAAAAACTGATTCAAGAGAAAATCTCATATCTACAGACCAAAGATAGCACCTGTGGTTTGAGGCTTCAGGCAGTCAATTTGAGACATTTCCAAAGAGGTTCATAGATGCATTATTACTAGATTGCATTAATTTAAATACTGTACTGATACCTTCAACTGATTATCTAAGGCAGAAAAATTAATTCTTTAGCAACCCAGTGTTTGGCACAGAAGGGTTCCTCCTGCCCTGCAGCAAGAGCTACAGCTCCAGACAGAGGGCAAACAACACTGTGCTGGGAAAGGAGGCATCAGGGGCTGCATGGCATCTCAATCAGATTTTTTTCTGTTGTTCAAGCGAAACATCCCTGAGTCAGACTTCCATAGTTCAGGTACAAAACCATTCCCAACTCATCCTCTGCTATAATAGAGATGTAGGACAATGTCTTCGACCTTCCTTCTTGTCTCCCTCAGGACACGCTGATATTTATACACATTCTCAGCCTTTCACAAGGCTTTCAATTTGTTAGAACGTGTGGAGAAAGTGAGCAACATGCCCATCGAGATTTAAACTTCTCTCTTTTACATTCTTGTTTGGGGAAATTGTCCCCTTCACTCCTCTAATCCTAAGTCAGCTGTACTTTAATAGTCCATTACAAGAAGAGAAACAAATCTCAATATTTACTTTCTGTTGAACTATCAGATAAACGCTAGGTCTATTTCTGTTCTATTCACATTCTCCCACAATTTCCATTACAAGGTATGCACTGAGCACTTTGACAAGAAGTTCCCCACTGCTAACGATCTCAGTGCTGAAGAGAAAAAGGAAATATTTAGTTAAGTTTGGGTTTCAAACAAAAATATGTTCTCAAACTTGAACTGGAATTCTCCTCATCTTACTTCTGTGCAATGAAGTCTCACAATTCTAGCAACTCACGGATATAAACTCTAAATTTTGCTAAGCAATCTGAATCCCACTTCGCTGGAAACAGTTCTGTTTGTTTAACTGTGCTGGACTATCAGTAAAACCTACCACATCACCCTTCTGATTCATTTGGTTAGAAATGGCTTTTGGTTAACTTTTGTTCTATTCCTCAGTTTGCACAGCATCCAGCACACAGGACTACTTGCACTGGGTATATATATACAAAATGCAGTTCCATCTAAAACGAACTTTCTGATCCTTAAATTGTAAAGATAACATTGATCTATCCTATGTTCCCCATTTTCTTATTCTCAGTAAGGCAAGAGATCTAAAAAGGATGTCTGTATAGTGCATGAGAAAAATGTTAAGTTTTCAGCAAGTTTATGTTTTACCTTGCACACAATATACTCCTTGTCTTAGGCTCTACTTGCAGGTACAAGAGCATTCTTCTGGCAAAGTAAACCTCTTTCTTCCAGTTTCTGCCACTTTTGCTCTGCTCTTTTTGAAAATGAGTTCATCTCGCCATACCCTTTAACAGCTTGCAGTAGTCACCTCTGGAAAAAGTTCCCTTCTCTAACTTGCAAGCATGACTGCAGCCTATTTAAAAACAATCTTAATCTCTCCATCCTTAAAAACGAGAAAAGTTGATGATGTAATGGTAATCCATGGAAAATGGTTTATAGTTCTGCGAAAGCAGCAGGCTACTGTTGAGTCCAAAGCAGTTCAGAGATGAACAAGAAAGGACAAAAGCGCACTTGATTTGCGTAACCGATTCTGATCTTATCCCTGCTCAGTGGTGACTTTACAGCCAATAAAAAGTAGAAGAAAACAGAAAGGAAGACTAGAAGGGCAAAAGTTATGCAAAGCCAACTTTAAGCTTTTTTTTTTTTTTTTTAATATTTTCTCATTTTTTCTCTGAAAGAAAGTCACATCTCCTCAAAAAAACCCAAGGAAGACCAGGATATAAGAACAATATTGCATGTGCATAAAAACCTGAAACTATTGTCCTACAGTTAATAGCTATCTTCAGTTTATGCCCATGTATTACTGCTTACAAGTCATCAACCCGTATCTCATTTTTCTACTGTTCCAAATCTGAACAAAAACCAACCAAACAAAAAGCAAAGAATTATTAGATTTAGGGAACTTTTCTCACAGAGAAATATTGTGGGTGGTTTTTTTTGTTTGTTTGTTTTGTTTGTTTTTTTTTTTGTTTTTTTTTTTGCTGCCTCTTGATTGTGGAAAAGCATGAAGACAATATATATCTTATTCAAAACTTAGGAGAGTATTTGATCTCTTTCTCACCAGCTGTCTGTGTTGTAATAATGCAGCTGGTACATCTTCCAAATATTCTGCCCTTTTCTTTGCTTTCCTCCTACAGGAAAAGAGGTGATCATTTCTGAGAATATTTTAAAATGTTGTGTTTTAAACTGGTTTTGAAAATATACTACAGGCAAAAGCAAACATGATAACCGAGCATACACCAAAAAGCAAGCCAACTCTTCCTGCATTAAGCTGATAGTTATACATAGCAGTAAGAAATATGTGAAATTCACTCAGTACTCTAAACACTTTCGAGTTTTCAGAACTACCAGCCATGCTCTGCAGCTGCTGGCCTCATATCATCAGAGAAAGTGGTCAGTGTGCAGTTTAGAAGAGATTTCAAGCTGGCACTGGTATTTAACCACTTGCATTAGACTCAGATACAGCATACTTTTAAAGTGCATGTGAAACACCTACCTATTGCCAATAGTTTTCCATATAACATAGTTATAAGCAGCAATGCTAGCTCCATTGCAGCTTCAACGTACATAAGCTCATGCCTGCGCTGGGACCAACTATTCCTGCAGCACAGACCTTCTAGACAGCTCACACAGGATAAAGGACCGAAATCTTCATTTCTGGCTCACATTAGCAACTTGATGAAAATAAGCCTGCTCATGGAGATGTACTGGATCCCCCTGCCATACCTGAGCATCACCAGCTCCGGCTCCCAGCTCAGGGGAAGTCAACACGACCCATGATCAGCACAATCCAGAAAATACTGCCTCTGCTAGAGCTGGGGGTGACTCTGGCACATAATTAAGGAAAAGCAGTTTTAAAAAATGCCTCAAGCCCAGAAGCTTCATTGAGATTCCTCTGCCTTCCAGCCTGAACCCTGGCAGACATACAGGTTCTCAGCTCCTGACCAAGACTGCCACTCACATGCCAAAACGAGTCACATGAAGCTCTCACACCATCTAAAAAAGTCAGAGACAGAAAGACCACCTTCCCACCATTACTGCACTTGGGAGAAAGCATCAAGATAAAAATCAACATTCTGTTATTAAACTTGCTAAGAATCAATGCTCTCAGTTCCTCTTGATTAGTGTCACCGTTTTAATGAAATCATTCTCTGCAAGAAGGCTTTGGAACCAAGCCCATAAACCAATGATCCATGAAAAATGATTAGAACTATTTCCTTTTCGTAAACTGTGTAAGCAGCAAAGATTGTATCAGTCAAGCCTAGAAGAAACTCATCATACTACTTCCACCCAGCCCCTCATCCCCCCCCTTTTTTTTCTTCTTTAAATACACTGCCATTCAGTAATAGAGAACTAGGTTTTTGCCTCTATGTATTAGAAACAGATTAGCCTTTGACTATGCTAAATAGAGCACTTCCTCACACAAAACATCTATTCTCTCCTCCTTGTGCTCACAAGTTCTATCCAAACAATCTGAAGAGACAGGATGTTTAAATTCAAAAAAATCACTCTCTGGAAGGCACAGAAAAGGGGATCTTTTTAAAAAGCATTGTCAGTTCCTGAAAAGCAATCCAAACTGCTAGACTGGTAGCCTACATTTCATGGCCCAATGTAGCATCATACCCATAATAAGCAGTTATAATTTGAGACTGTTGAAATCCTTCAGAGTTCTTCTAGAAAACACTTTTGACAGCAACAAAATAGTAAAACGACTAAGATTCACATAATTCTAGTTTTAAACTAGAATTTAATTTGTTCTGCAAGTTCAACCCTTCTTCTCCACAGCTGTCAAAACCAAAGCTGCCTCCAACTCCACAATGAGTAGGACCTTTCCCACTCACTATCCTCAACTTTAACACCACTCCTAGCAGCCCGACTAGTGGCCTCACTAGCCAGCACACTAAATAGCCCCATTTCATTTGAGTTTGAGAATGGTATTTCCTTCTACCCCATACACAGCTGAGCCAGTATGCTGCAAATGCCGCACCCACATGCTCTACAGAAACTTTCTTAATGGTACAAGGGCAACCTAATGTTTCTCCTCTTCAAGTTGTAAAAAAATTCACTCCGGTAGCCATCCATCTTACTAAATGTTTGTGAAGCAAGTTAAAAAATTTATTATGGTAAAATATATCCTTCTACATTATTCTCTTTCTATTCCTGATACAAACCCATGGTTTTCTAGAATTTCAAAGTTGTCCCTCAGTTGGAAACTGTTTACATGGGATGGATGATAGCCAAGGAGATACGAGTGTTTGTTTAAAAAAAAAAAAAAAAAGCATACTGATGTAATTGAAGAAGAGAATCTATAGTTACAGTTTTGTACAAGTTTGTACAGTTTTGTGAATTTACTGTTAAAGTTATGGTGCAATTAAAGGACAAATAATATTTTTCAGAAGCCCTACAGTAGAGATCTACACATGTAGCATTTGTACTCATAAGAACATCAGTAAGACCCTAGATACATTAAAATAAAAGCTAGATATAAGCTGCAGTTTGTTTTAACTTGCTACCCCTTGAACCATCACCTAAAGATGCTCAGGGCTTTCCTTTTCTTTGTTCTTCTTATAAATACAACAAATTCCTTTAGTAATAAGTCTTTATGCTTTAATGCCTCCTTAGTCTCTTTAGACTTTAATGTCTCCTGTCACAGGATATACATAGGTCAGTCCAAAAGTAATGTCCCCTATTTAATTCCATGGACATTACAATAGATACACAGAGCTCAATAACACTATTTAGTAGAGCATATTCTCAGATACAAAACACCATCCTTCAACCTAGTCACCACCATTTAGCTATGCATTGTCACCAGCAACGAACAAGAGCCTGCATGCTTGTAACAATCTGCACGAGCAGAGGTGATCTACTGTCTCTATCACCACAGCTGAAACACACCACTCGCTGCCTCCTCACTGTGCTCACATCCACTGTTTGGTCTCCATAAACATTCAACAAATTTCAGGAAGTGTCAAAGGATGCATTCTTTTCTGCAAGGAGGAATTCAGTGCACCTTGTTGCTTTGTACACAGTTCCACCTCAGATGCCATTTTGTCAGAGTGCCCCTCTGCTGCCATTTGTTGCATGGTGACAACACGTAATGGAATATTGGTGGGAAGGTTCAACCTCTACTGCTATAACATGACCATCTATCTCTGATGGCGTGGGCCAAAATAATAAAACAGAAGGCATTACTTTCAGAGCAGTCTCACATTAGCCTCAATTCTACACACATTTCAAAAATTCCACTTCTCTTCACCACCAGGAAACTGCATATTGTTAAATGGTTAGCATTTACCAGGCAGCACAGAAAACATGATTTTAATCTAAACAAATATGGTGATATTACTTTATGTAAATATTTACATTTAAGAAGCAGCAGACATTGCTGAGCACACGTTCAAAACATGTGTACAAGAATTCAAACTCTGAATTCATGTACACATGTGCACATGTGTACTTTCCTGAAGTTCCCAATCCCCTCTAGAACAGGCCAAGAAGATTTTCCTAAAGTCCTATCGCCAAAAGTTTGGTTTGTCAAAAATGCTGAAGCAAAACACCTCTTTCACTGGAGATTTAGCAAACAGTTGCATGTGTTAATACTGTACCCTTAAAAATCTGTTCACTAAAAGCAAAACATAATAAAATTAGCTCTTCATCCTTGACCAGGCAGTGAAAAAGGCTTAACTTGAAGGCCAGGTGCATTGTTCCAGCTAAACACAAGCCATAAGTTTTCAACTGACATTTACTTTGGCAACCTTACACAAATCAGGATCACCCATTCTACCTTCAAAAAAGGATTTCGAATTTACTGTGTTAATGGGACGTTGTTCATTTATAGGTATGCCAATTCACACAAATTGGATTTTCAATGGAAAAAGTCTCAGATTAAACTATTTCAATCCTCCTTTGGGAGAATGGAAAAGTTTTTGGTGAAAGTTGGCTGTCTCCCTTTGCCTCTCCTTCAACTGAAAGGAAAAAGTCAATACAAGTGAAGTGGACCTAGCTATATAGGAAATAATCCAAAAGCACAGAACCTGTGCACAGAGTCTGCTATAACCTGCAGATACAAGGACCCAGCAACCTCTTTTAAGCAAAGGATAACTCAGTGGGCAGCTGTAAACAGAAAGTAAGAATGTCTGTGTGTTGTACGCAGGAAAAAGAAAGCTAAAAGTTCTCCATTTCCCCACCCCAAATATATAAAGAGGGAAGACTTCATTGTGAGTATAGAGTAAAGTGCTGTTAAAGCAACAAATAGCAGTACTGGTCTCCCATCCAATCCCAAAGAGAAACTACATCAAGCAAGGCACCACTATGCCTTGCCATTTTCCCTGACAAATTAACGTCTGTATAACTTGCTCCAGCATACACTGTACTGGCCACAGATGGCTTTTTTGAAATCTTTCCAAGTCAAAACCTCTTTTTGCTGTGTTTCTTTATTTCCTAAGGTCTGTTAGACATTTGATCACAATTTTAAGTCTCAGGATTAGAAAAGTTTCAAAGGCAGCTCTGCTAAATCTTACCATCCTCCCCATTGAAAACACAGCATGTACTATTTCTTAGGCACAGTAAACTTTGGTAATCTTCATGCAAATGTTTTTGGGCGTTTCATTCTCAGGGTAGGTAATAGAGTTGTATGTTCTCTCCATGCCTAGAGAATTTTCCTCAAGCTAATTGAAAACAGGTATATTTTGAGTAATGAACATGACTGCCAATAGTCTTGCAGGGAGGCATTGCAGGAATGATTAATGGACTGTGAATATCACGTAAATCTGTCTTCAAGTAAAAGGATCATCTCTGCATGGAATAAACTTCAGTAGTCAATTATCAGTGCTCTGAATTGTACATATTTCCTAAGTAAGAAAAAAAAACAAAACACAGCACAACCCACCCCTTCTCAAAGGTTCTCTCACAAAATGGGTATGGTTTATATCCAAAACGCAGACAGAAAAGCAACACTCATCTACAAAATCTTAAAATTAGATTATATTTCAAGTATTTTCCAAATTTTCATACCATCCCGTTTTTACATTTCTTCATTTACCACTTACTCAGCGGTCCAAGGGAAAGGCAGTAGTCAGTCAAAACGCTGGTAGGTAAAAGGTGACTTTCCACCCACCACAGACAAGCTGCTTTCCATGAGGCTATCTGACATCCAACCAGTTACTCAGTGATAACTTCAGGATAATTAATAGAGGAGAGCTGAATGCAGTGACAAAGAAGCCAGAGAGACTTGACTAGCTACTACTGGTCCTCCACAAATAATTTGCAAGAGTCTGATTTCTTTATTTACTTCTACACTAAACAAGTTTGGCCCCTAGCATTGTGCTTGGCTGGAGAAGAGCATTAACTAGGCACTGAACGCTTTCCAAGCACAGGACACTTCATTCCAGCTCTTCCATCTACCCAAATTAATGCAAAAGCTAAAGCAACATGCAGCACAGTGTCACAATATTTTCAGGTTTACCAGATGTTTAGAAGACGCTTCAAATACTAGTGAGCTTGGTAAAAGAAATTAACTTTTTTTGTTTAAGGGACAAATTGTAGCAGCTTTGCTATAAAATGGTAGTTTTTGATAGTTAGCCGCATGTGAATGCAAACACATAAATATAGATAGCTCTGGGCAGGAATAGGTGGACCTGCTTTTGAAATGATGATCCTTCAGGACTTGATTTCAAGACACTGAAAATAAACTTTTTTCTCCCCCTGAAAGAATTAGAATCTCTAATTTATAATTACTTGCTCACTTTCAGCTAAATAATGGAGATGCACTGTGCTAATCAGAAACCCAGTCCCGCCCTCCCTAGAGCATACTCATTATGCTCACAGTGAAATATGCTTCAGAACTGTAATCACCATTCAAAATCACTAATTTTGAAAAGATTCTTACAAAATCCATAATCACAGGAGAACAAATCCTTGTCATTAAACAGTGAAAACCATATTCACACAGTTCTACAAGGAGCACTTTCAGCAGCAGGACCCATTAGAAAGGTATTCTCGTATTAAACCAATATAAAAAGCCCAAGAGCAACACTGAAAACTGTACAATGGCAGGGAATGCATGCCTATTCTATTCGATCCCTCATCCCTTGCAATGGAAGGCAACTGCAATCCAGCCACAGCCTTTCCTTTCATTTTCTTCTCCCCACCTCTCAGGTATCAAATGCAGTATGAAATGCTATTCTACAAAACCGACACAATCTACACTATTCAATACTTATAAATACTGAGTTATCCTTACCGTAATGATTAGGAAGAGACTCCATCTATCCTACTGTCCAGTCAACTTAGTACAAAGCTAAGAGAACGCGCCAACCTCAACAACACGTGTTCCTTTTGAACAACTCCACTGCAAGAGATGGCAGAAAACCACCTCTGATGTTTTGTTGGAAGAGGAATACAGCTATGAACAAAGGTTAAAACTGAGAACTTAAAACTGCTTAGCAGAGGTGTGGCTGCTGAAACCTGACATAGTTGCGTCACCAAGTTTTTACTTTGGCAAACACAGCTTCCTGAATTCAAACAAATCTTAGACAGAACTATCTTTTGTTCCAGCAATAACCAATTATTGCACAGACATGCTTTCAAGGTCACTAGCGGGAAGAGTAAGCTACACCAGGATGTGTCAGTCACAAATAATGGTTTAAAAAAAGTTAACACCAAGCCTCCCACACTCAGCAGGATGCAAAGTACTTACTTCCTTCAAACTGACCACAAAGAAACACAAAGATTCACAAAAAGGCAATAATATTCTGTTATAACTCATTTTAACGTTCCTTACAATCAAAATGAATTTTTTGGTCTTGCTTTAGCATGTTTTGCTTGAATTATTTTCTTAGAAAAGAAATGTAGTCTTCAAAACAATGTTAAGAATGGTAGAAAAAAATATTTACTGAGGACTTTGTTCTCACTTATATTAGGAAATCTAACAAAAGCTAAGATTTGGAAAAGAAGCATTTTCACAATCACTAATAAGAGCTACGCAATTTATATTATTATATTCCCCCAAACTAGAATAGCACACTAAATAGAAGTATTATTGTACTTACATTAATAAAAACATTTGCATTTAACAAACGCAAGTCAAAAGATCCAATTATTCCTAAATATACCACTTTCCAGGAGTGTATATATTCAGATTAATAGTAACAAAAACAGACATCAAAAAACAGAAAGTCCAGTTTTGAAACAGATACTATAGGCAAGGTTAAAAAACCCACAAGTGTTTTAAAGGGAAATGCAAAGCACACTTCTTCAGAATTTAAAACAACTTCTGTTAAAACCAAGGAGGAAGGTCACACTGCATTGGTCTGGCAGCGAGGTTTTGTACCTTTCTTCAAATGAACTGGTAATAAATGAAGTTAAATATGAATTACTGTACTAGAGAGAAAGTTCTTGAAGGTCACCAAGGAGATGAAAGGTATTACCGTGGGTTTTCCTATACAACTGGTAAAAATAGCAGCTTCCTTTAATTCAACTGTGCATTCCTTGTTCAATTACTGTAAAACAAATACTGAGCGATAATGAAGAAAGCAAAACTTTTTTGTCAATTTACTTTTGCCTTGACAAACATATGCATTATGGTATCTATTGCTTCATTATACTGAACTATAATTCAGGATGCACAATTATATTCCAGCTTTACTGTGCTTCAGAATATGTAACAATTACAAACAAGCATTACAAGAGCATTTTTTAGTAAGACACTGTTCACCAGTGCTTACTGAACTTAAAAACTCTTTTATAGCAACTGACAAAGGAAAAACCACACACAGTTAGATCTCATTCAGAGCAGAGTTGAAGCAGAGAACTTGAATTACTGCTTTTATGATTTACTGCTTTTATGGACATACTCTCCACGCACATACACACATGCAATGATTAACTGCCATAATTCAGTGCAAACAGTAATAAAAGGAAGTTAAAGCGCCTTTCTTTAGCAAGCTTCAGAAGTACATACTGAGATAACACTTTGACATGAGGCCTCCTCATGCCCAAGAAAGTACTTTGCATCCATGACATACGGCATTTGAAGTGTGAGTTTTCTGCTTGAACACGCCTGCATAAGCAATTCACACATGAATTATTTACACACACACACCTGAGTACAAAAGTAACGAACTCAAGTCTAAGTCCAGTAGGCATGCAAACTGCTTTGCAGATGTGCTCTGTAACACATTCTGGCGAATGAGAGTAAGAGTACTTGCTAAGTACACAGTAAACTTAAAGTCCCTCTGAAAATATTTCATTCCATTTGATGCTCATTAATGACAATTTGGTAGGGAATAAGCACCAAATGAAAGGTTATTTTCTCATCACAGACTATAGAGCTCTCTATACCGTAATGGGGGACACCTGTGCATCCTATTGTAGGGTACCTACTTTGGAAGGGGGGGTGGGACTCGATGCTCTCTTGTGGTCCTTCCAACCCTTGCAATTCTGTGACAGCCAGACTGAGATAGGTCTCCTGCCTGACATGACAAAATATCCACATCTTACAAATTCAGCCCATAATTCAAAAGCACCAGCTTTTGAAAACTTCACAACAGATCTCAGAAATCTGAAGGACTAAAGGGAAGACCCACCATGCCCAGTGTGACATCAACATGAAAAAGGAAGTAGACAAACCACACCACTAAGGGAACATTCCTGTAGCCTCTGGGGGACCTGAGGCACACAGAAGCTGAGAGCTACCCATGCAGTACGGCTGGGCTTCAGATAAAAACTGTTTACTGTAAGAAATCTACTTTTAGCAGGGGGGGTTGGACTCAATGTTCTCCAGAGGGCCCTTCCAACTCCAATAATTCTGCAATTCTCTGGCTACTGGCTCATTTAACCAACAGCACATTTCTAAAACAGTCATTATTTGCTTCTTCATTTATGTTTAAAATGCATTCAAATATGTTTTCCCCTGACAAGCAAAAAAAAAAAACAAAAACACAAAACACCTCTGAAACATGCCTATGCCCAAAAGCATGATAACTGTAGTTTTCTAAAAATAGACTAGTACTGTAACATCTACTCACTATCCTAAGACTAAAATCATCCCAAGACTAAAGACTAAATCATCCCAAATCTCAGGATAGCTCTCTGCTTTTGCTTCTCCAAAGGAGATGTGTTTTTCAGTGTAAACACTAATCCTGTGAGAACAAGGATAGGGAAAAAAAGAACGGGTGGGAGTTTTTCCTTTTCCTTGGGTTCATTGTTTACAAGCGATGCTCTACCTTTCCATTGTTTCAAACACATCCCCCGCCCTTTTTTTCAATCCCTTAGAGGCAAGCACATAGATAAAGCACTATGTTTTTCTCCCTGTATTTAAAGTTTGGTTAACCTTGGTTTTTGAGTCTACATCTTATGTTCTGTTTCAATCTGTACACTCATGTTCATCCTGCTCCCTCCCTTCAAAAGACAGTAATTAAGCCACTGCAAATCCTATTAGTCCAACATAATTTTCTTGTCTCCTTGTCATTCCCTCCTGCTGATTCATCAGATTACTCTGTATTTCTTTATGAGTTTGCCTAGTCTTAACTAAAATAATAATTGATGATTCTTATACAGTTTTTTTGTCATTTCGCTATACTACTCACACTGAAGGCAAGAACGCACATTTTTGGAGCACTACAACTCCCTCATCCTTCAACTTCAATTTAACTTTTTTTGGTATATTCATCTGGCCACAATAGCTTGCTATGTGTATTTCAGTGCACCAGACCAAGCACCATCCTACAGCTTGAAAATAATTCATTCTTATTAACAAGACAAAACAAACCCCACAGAACTGAACTACTCACCATCACAGCCCTTCTACTTTTTCATTTAACTACCAATTGCAGAAGGAACTATTGCAACTCTTCCTATTTTTGTGAGGTGACACATTACAAAACAGGCCATCTGCCTCACAGACCTATCACCCATTCTGATTTCCTTCCTATACATTTGTCTCAAGCATTTTATGACTTTCTGTATTGGTTTCAGCAGGGCTGAATTTCCCTTTTCTAAAAGATCCCTGTTGACTCAGTCTTGCTTTATTACTTGTCTCCCAACTTCCCTTCCCCCCTCCTCCAGCTTTTTTATTTTAAGGAGAGGAGGCGCGTTTATTTTTTTCCCCTCCCCTTCAGAGACCAGATGTTACTTAAAACTTTTATGATCTAAATTTAATTACTCAGATTTCTTACCTTCCTAAGTAAATGCTATCAGGAATTTGTCTGAAGGTGATAGGGAAATAAATCCTTCCTCCACAAATTCACTGCAATTGTATAGACTGACATTAGTTATCAGCTCAGAGTTTCTAATTTTTATGTGCTTTCCTGTATATTAGTTAATTAGGCAGTTATTAACAACTTTGATGTTCACAACAAAACCACATATTGCCCATACTAGGATACATAAACATGGCTTAGTTTCCTTTATGTACTACGAAGATATTCAAAACATTTTCCAGTCCAGGCTAATCTGCTTTAGCTTTAAATAAGCAAAAAGTGTGGGGATGGAGACAGAAGAGGAAAACTCTAACTGTTAACTGATTTTTTTTTTTTTCATCATGGCCAGTATGCCTGAGTTTAAATAATTACAACTGCTGTAATAGAAACTAGAAAATTGCAGTCAGGTGTCTCTATTTTCTTTCTCAGAAGGCAGGCAATAAAAATTGAGGGAACCTGTGAACACAGACACAGCTTAGATCCTCTTTCCAGATCAGTAATTCTGAAGTCCAACTTTCAATAGAGAACTGCATTTTTTAAAGGTTCTTACGCTGGCAAAAAATTCTTCCTTCATATTCCAAGTTAAAAGTATAAGTAGGAAAAACTGTATCTATCATTTTGAATGATAACTTTAAGTCTTTTAGCTAACCTGAATCAATGAGAAAATCTTCCATTTACCATACGCAAAAACAAAATAAAATAGCCTAACATACACAATTCTAATTACATCTCTGATATTATCTGGATCAGTAATTAGTTAATATTGGGAAAGTTGATTGCATAGATAAAATATTTTTAAGAGACCTTGTACTGTACAAAAAATGTACAAAAAAAGTGCAAAGCTAAGCCCACTAGAGCACAATTTGATGCAAAATACAAGTCAGGAGAATCAGTCTTTCTTTTTTTCTTCTCCATTTTAAATGTAATCTAGTACAGCTTCTCACTGTATCTAGATACATTTAGGTACACTATAATTTCCAGCTTCCATACTTACACATTTGTGAATTTTGTTTAAAATACAGCAGTATTTTAATACTACTTAACAGTACTAATTGTAACTTGTCTGTCACATGCAGAGACCTTTCAAAATTTAGAGACATTTAAAATCAATTTTGCACTTTTTGGTCTATTCTGTGAATTACATTCAAGTCCAAATTTTGATTCAAATTCAAATGTGAATCCACGAAAATTTTTTTTAAAAAAATACCTTTATTTTTTGGCTCAGTCCACTTGTCAGACGTACCAGACTGTTTTACACAGGCACAAACAGTAATGTCAGCTCTTCATGTAAATTTTGAAGCCATACACGTGTCTTCCTTTAAAATCCTTATTCAGAACATGTTTCTAGCATTTTAGAAGGTAAGGATTTTCTGTTTCATGCCTACCTATTCTCTGTCTCTGATATATGTCCCCTGTTGAGCACTGTCGAGCTGCAGGAATGCATGCCTCAGGAGGAGAACGCTTTCTTGGAAATAGCCTGCAGGTTAAGGGGCTGTCTTAATGGAGACTAAATTAGTTCTTCATTGCTATTCTTCCTAAAAATGCCATTACTGTTACTTTATGCTCAAAAACTCAGCAATAAAAAGATCAGAAAATAAATAAGTGTCTGAAAGGAAGGAGCTAATAGCTCGTTTATGGAAGTTCTACTTTCATCTTAAGTCTCTGAGCTAAGCTTAAAATGTATAGGTCAACAGCTACTTAGACTACTGGAGACACCATTTATGTCATTTTGTGTATCAGCTATATATCAGCTATCAGCTATATTCAAGCAAAACACATAACTCACCAAAGCAGAGAACAAAAATATTATTCTACAACTAAATACAACTACAACTAAAGCAAAACAGAAAAGAGGAATGTCTGGTTATTTTTAAGCACCTCCATCGAAGTTCTACAAGATTCCTAATACTGGCAGTTCCTTTTGGTCAGCCCAAGAGGAAAAGTACATGTGGTAACACATAATTAGTATTTTAAGGAAGAATACATTTGTTTCTGAATCTCCAGAATTCACAATCAAGAGATTCCGTCTCTAGCACACAGAAGTACAAAAGATCAGTGCCATTACAGCAAATTAAATCAAAAGCCTCAAGATAAGCTTTTCCACAAAGTGGGTTCGTTTTGCTTCACTGCCAGCATGAAGAGATGTTTGGGTTGATACCGAAAAAGCAGACTAACATCAACAGGTGCAATAATTGTTTCAATTTGGAAAAGTAAACCTTCAAAACAGCTGAAGAGTACCTTTTAAAACAGTTTTCTTCCCTGAACACCTGATGAGGATTTGAATTTCTTCAGTATCACTGACTAATCACTTCTTCCTTATTTATTACATCCTGTCCTTTAAACAGATAATGTTACGTTTTCAAAGCAAGTGATGCAGTAAAATTTTAGATCCTTCAGAATTTAAAACTAAACAAAAATGGAAGAGTTATTTCCCCATCTTCATGTGTTACCATGGAAAGGATGAACAAACCAAGCCACCGCTTCATGGAAAAGAATACTAGCAACAGTATTGACCAGTGAAAGCACTGGTCAGTTAGGGTGGCAGTAGTATAGGGAAGGGACCTAAGGAGATCACCCAGTACAACGTCTTGCTAAAGCAATCAGCTATGAACACATGAATTTCAAAAAACCCTCTCACTTCTTTTTGTTTATATCTTTAACATCAGCTAAAGTTACAAAAGTATTTTTTTTTCTCCTTTTTAAAGACATGGGTATTTATTTAAATATGACTGAAAATGGCTACACACACATAATAGAGAGCATCCAGAAGAGGGCTACAAAGATGCTGAAGAATCCACGGGGCAAGGTGTGTGAGGAACACCTGGATTTGCTCAGCCCAGAGCAGAGGAGCTTAGGGGAGGCCTCATGGCAGCTGCAGCTCCTCACAGGGAGCAGAGGAGCAGCCTTGACAGCAGACAGGGTATGGAGCTCTGTTAGGTTTATACTAGGCATTCTGTAAAGTTTCCTTAACAAAAGGTGCACTGCCCCAACAACAGCTGCCCCTAGACCAGCAGTTCTGCTCCAGCGTGAGCCAGCAGCTCTGAAGAGCTGCACTTCCCCAGAGCAGAGTGTAAATCTCACCACATTTCCCCCTTGGTTTCACCTAGCCCCTCTCCAATAGGCCTCCCGAAACCTGCATGGTGAATGCAGCTTTCTTCAAATGGCCTATTTGAGTGTGTGTACATGCCTGGGGGTGGTTTTGTTTGGTTTGGAGCAGTTAAACTTGTCAGAAGACTTGAGAAAAATCACATAAAGGAGACATGCTCTTGCGTAAGACATTAGTTTAAGCATGCTGAAAACTGATGCAACACAGAAATGTGTCTTCCTTTATTATTTTTAGCACGGGGATCCACCTCCCTGCTGCCACAGGCTACACTGAGGGAATATTCAAATAATCTTCCTGTAAGCGAGCAGAAATTATGCACGCTTACTGGGCAGGGTAATTACCACTGCCATTATAATGCATGTTAATTGTGCATGGCCTCAGATGGTTAAACAAGCACCATCAGAGAGTCACCACTCGACTTTCAAGGCACACAGTGAAAGTCAATTGTTCTAAATACTTTACTAAAAAAGTAAAAAATAGCAGTGTCAATCATAGCTGTCACAGCTTCAAATGACTGGGCCTACTAACAATGGAAAACACTGAGGCCATACAGACACCGGAGGCTTGCCACCACTCATAAACCTGGCTGGAACCCCTCTGCAGTGCAATTTCCCAGTTCCTGGAGCAAATGCCCATCCACCAGCCCCAAATCCTGCCAACAAGCAGGCAGTCACTGCCAGTGCATTATTTCAAATACCTGCCTGCACCTGGGGAGAATGCAGCTGAGCCCCAGAGCAGAGGAACAGGTGGTGGGTACTGATCACACAGTGAGCAGGTATATTAAATTGACTTTAAATTCAGCCTCAACTCTGTTTTTAATTCCATTTTTACTTACATTTGCACTCTCACTATGCTTCCAATTCTTCTGATAAGTTTCAGATATCTCTTGTTGCAATCTACAGAAAATGTTTATTTGTTTTTTCCCATGTTAGGTTTTTTGCCCCCTTCATAGATGAACTGTTTTCTTGTTCTAACATAATATTTACTAAATGCAAAATGCCATGCAGTTACAGACTGAGTTCTGATTCCAGGTCTGGTGTGTCCATATAGCGCAAAACTCCAAGAGCTCCTGCTTTACAGAGCAGGCATTAGACAATTCCACATGCGACTGTGATAACTGTGTACCAAGAAAGTTACAAGTTGCAGTTTCCAAACAAGCTTTTGCTTTCTGTTTCAGTAGCTGATAGAAAGAAAAAGCATGCTCAAAATTCATACTAATGCATCCATCCCCAGCTTTCTTCCTAACAAGGTGTTATTATTATCTGATATTTTTAGAGCTCCAGTTCTGTAGTTACTATCTACCCCGTTATACCTGCTGAAATCACAAAATCTGCTGAAATTATGCAAAGCTTTTATTAAAAATAAAAGACCCTGGAAGAGCATCACCAGATACTAAAAACAAAAAAAAAAAAAGTCACATCCTCAAAAAAAAAAAAAAAAAAAAAGAGGTCATACAATCGTAATCCCACAGGCAATTTGATGAAGTTCTTCTGTATGGAATTTCCTCCAAAGCTGTAAGTCCCAGATCCCAATGGCACAGCTGGTTGATCCAGTGGAACTACTCTGTCTATATTCAATCCCACAGTCTCCACAGAACAGATTAAAGATCAGGATCATATTTCATCAGAAGTTTTTTGTGCCTATTTCTAACAGCACAGAATTCTAATTAAACTAAAGCTCACAGCAAGCTGTTCTCAAATAAACGCAGCAGCAATTACTAGATTACCAGCAATTACATTCACCAAAATTAACTTGGCAGACTGACTAAGGTGTTTTAAACAGCTGTATGGCTGCAAGTCAGTGGTTATGCAAAGGGGAACATGCATCTCATGATCAACAGAACTACTTAAAAGTTCGCTGTCCTCTACAGATAGACTAGTTACTGATTTGCATCAGGAACCTAAGGATTGCATGTGATCTTGACTAAGTCACAACAAAGACCAGATTTTCCAGTTTCATATATATATTAGTTTATATATATATATATATAACTGCAGCTGGATACGCTTCAGGCAACACATGAATAGGAATAAAATAAACAGAAAAACAATATTCACCATTGCTCCTAACAAAGTAAATAACACATCTTCCATCAATTTTTACTGGGCTGCCACTTGAAACAGCTTTTACTTTTCGTGTGTAATTGATGGGAGACTTCTCAAGGTAGGGCAAACAGGCTTTCACTCAAAAAAGAACACATTCTTTCTTGTAAGTATTCCTGCTGGCATCAATCTGTACCTCTATCACCTCACACAACAAAAGATCGTGATTTTACTTTGTGCTTCCAGCAAACTCAAGGAAGTAAGAACAAGAGGTCAACGCATCTACAGTCTCCTCTATGTTTGACATGTCAATAACTCATATTAGTACCATACACAACTGTATAAATTCATGTGTAGAATGGATTTTTCCAGGTTAATTGCAAGAATGTTAAGTTTTAAAAATATATGGATTTAGAGAGAAAGCGTTACTTAGTTTGATCATAACCTTCAAAGAAATTGTATCAACGCTTATAACAACTAATTCATATGAGAACTTTCTATGGCAAAGTGTGTATTTTTTGCTCATTTTCAAGGCCTCCTGTTCTGATCTCTGCCATAATATTCTTTTGTGGGTGATGTTCTGATCATTAAAAAAAAGTGAGTTCTGGTGTGATGAAAATTAAAGTTCTTTCATCACAGTGTCTCATCAAAGAGATATCCATCTAAATCATCTTTCAAATGCTTGCGTGCCTGCAGAGCCAAGGTACTCCTATAGCTTTTGACAATCAGAGCTACTTGGCATAGTTAAAAGGCATGCAAACACATCTTTGTTATTGTGCAAACTTTTCTGAGTCCAACTCAAACAAAATAAAAAAGAAAAATGTACAAATAATAATGGATCTGGTGAGGTTAGCAAAATGAGTATACTTACCAAGGCACAATTTAAAGTTTACCTGAATTAAATACGGGTATGTGTATATATTTGAGATAAAGGATATGCACTGAACACATGTGCCAAAGCAACAGTACATAGAAGCATCTCTAGAGTGGCAATGCCTTCCAAAGACACTACGCTACAGAGATCCAGCTCTACAAAACCGATGCACGTACTTGAACACCTTTCTGCAGCACAAGCCAAACTCTTCCCGAGCCCAACCCTATGTTAATCCCCTTTTCCCCCCCCAGTGCCCATGCTTGAGTGGCTGCACTGCATCCATGGAGCAGCACAGCTATGCTCAAAGCTTCTACTCCCTACAGTACTTTTAGGGATAGGAATTTCCAACTTGCTAAACTAAGATTTACGCTCACTATTCTATTAAGTATCAGTCATAAAACAATTGATTGCTGCTGTCAATTTGAGGGAAAAGGAAGGGGGATAAAGAGGGAGATGTCAAGGAAGGAGAGCAGGAACGTGGGTGTACAACTCTTGAATCTGACAATGCAGGGCCATACAGGACTGTCACACAGAGCTGCTGGCTGAGCCCCGCAGCCCTTCAGCACTACTGCTATGCTCTGCTAAAACCTTTCCTCCACACAGCACCATCCTCACTTAACAGCCGCATTCCTCACATTCACACAGTGGGAAGAGCTCTGAGAGCTCACTGATATCAATGGTTCTGAGCTGGAAACATATTCTCTCATCCCTGTTTGTTCTCTAGCAAGTTCCCTGCTCAGTGTTTTCCAGCTACGACTTCCTTACACCCACTGTGACTGTCAGGCTATAAAAAAAGCCATTCTCCAGCAAAATGGCAAACACCACTAATTACCTACTTCACAGTTCAGATAAGCCCAAGTGTTTCAAGGCAGCCACTCTCACAGACCTCAAGGATATTCAAATCACACCTAGTTCACTTTCAGAAGAATAATTTGCAAAACAAAATTCCAACTATGATTTGTCATCAGCACTGGAAAAGAATATCCCAAATCATAAAAGAAATTCATAAAAATGACTTAAATACATGACTGATTTTAAAGTAAGGTTGAAAAACTAAAAATAGTTGCAATGTGTTCACCTGACACTCCACTTCTACTGTCATCTACTTCTCTTCAAACCACTTTTTTTCCTCCATCAAGCTGACCATAAAAGTCCTCCACACTCAACCACTGCAGTAAAACTCAAAAAACCCACCAACTCATACCAAAGAAATTAAAACAACTGCAATTCTCCATTTAATTTCATTCTAGTTCAAATTACTTAGAATGTACCACTTTCAACATGGATTTAGGCTGATAAAAAAATAATAATTTTAATCTACTGGAGTCTGTTCTTCCCAAAATCAAATCCTTCTTAAAATCAATGATGTATTTTAAACGACTACAATACAAATCATTTGTTCTGCTATTCAGACTTTCATTTATCTCCTTATCAAATGTGCATTTGTGAAGCACAAGGATCGAATGATCATTTTTACATAAAATTTTTAAAAGTTACATGAAAAACTAGCTGGGCTATTGGGTTCCATGTGGTGGTTAGTGGTTCTGGTTTAATGGTCTCAGCAGCAGCTGTTCTCAAGCAGTGCTTCCCACAGGTCAGTAGGGAGGTTAATATCACCTCATCCATCCATTGGGGTGAATGCACCCTCATCCTGCATGTGCAGGATACCAACCTGGGGCAGGACTGAAATGGTAGAGATGGCTGCCCCTCACCAGTCCCTCCAGACTGGCTGGAAAACTGGATTGACAGCAGCATCACAAAATGCAGCAAAGAAATGCAGAACTCTGCAACAGCAGGATAACCTTACACAGCAGCACAGGCTGGGGTGAACAAGCAAAGAAGCTGGGGATCCAGGCAGACAAACAGCAAGGAACCACCATCTTTGCAGCCATCAATGTTGACCACGTACTGGGTTATGTGAGCAAAAATGCAGCCAGAAAGCTAGCAGAAATAATTATTCCTTTCTGGGTGACAGCTTAGACACATCCAAATTTGGAGACTGACCAACTGGAGAGAGTTTGGGGATCATTGAGACCAAAAGCTGGCTGCAGCATGTGTGTGATCTCGGAGAAAAAACTGAGCTCGTTCAGCCTATGGAAAAGTCAAATGGGATATAATTGTACTCTTCACTAACTTAGGGGCAAAGGCTACAAAGAACAAAACATCCAACTGCTGAGAGGTGCATGGTGAAGGGGCATGCATGAAGGAAACAACACAAATCACAAAATGGGAGCTCCAACTTAGCAGTTTGTTTTAGTGCTAAATCTCTCCTAATACAGACTTTTTTTTTTTCCTATCCATACCAGTTAAAATATTTCCAACCTTGGAGAAGTTCAAAATTCAGATCCCAAATAAGACAATCAGATCTCAAAGGCAATGCTGCTGGGGGAGGGGGATGTTGGACCAGCTGACCTCCAGAGGTTCCAGCCTACAATTTTCAGTGATTCCATAATCTATTCTTGGAGGTCAGACTCAGTATAGGATTACAAATATAATATACCAACAAGTCAAAATATACTGCCAGCCAGAAGGCAGGAATAGAAAATCCACTCTACGGTCTTTTGATACATTCTCGTCAGCAATAATCTAAAAGGTTGGGTCACCTTCAGTGCTCATTCTTAAGGGAAAGGACAAGACAAAAATAAATAAATATCCAGAAATACACAAAGTTTTTCTGACATCTGTATGCAAGAACATCCACATAATATACAGCAGATGATACAGATTTTCATCAGTGAAAACTGATTACCCCTGAGCAACAGACAGAGGTAGCCAAGAAGCTAATAGTACAAATTTAACAGCAAATAAACACACGGGACAAAAGACAAGCAATCTGAAATGGAAAGTTTCATTTCTAAGATGCTCTCTGACATTCTACTCCCATGAGGCCATATTCTGAAGTCACAACTCCATGACTGGTTTATCAACATTTCAACAAAACCTGAAGTATATTATTAAGGGCTGCTTCAAAAGTAACATCTCCTATTTTATTATGTTGGCCCATGCCACTAGAGATAGATGGTGGACGTATGGCAGTAGAGCTTGAACCTTTCCAACAATATTCTGTTAAATGTTGCTGCTATGCGACAGATGGCAGCAGAGGGACAGTATGGCACAATGGCATGTGATGTGGAAGAGAACGTGAAGCAAAGGTGTGCCACTGAATTCCTCCATGTGGAAAAAATGGCACCCTCTGACATTAATTGATGCTTTCTGAATGTTTAAGGAAACCAAATAGTGGGTGTGAGTGGGTGGTGCATTTCAGTAGTGGTCACAGTGGGGCACCTCCACTGATGCCGATTTTTTACAGTCACAGCATACAGTTCTTGTTCATCACTGGTGAAAATGTATAACTAATGGTGATGACTATGTTGAAAAAAGTGTTTTGTAACTGAGAGTTTGTTCCATCAAACTGTGTTATGGTGGTCTTTGTTTCTGCTGTGGTTTCCATGGAAATTAGCATAAGGCATTACTTTCAGAGCAACATATGTACACATGCATCACTCAACTTCTCTCTGTGGAGAGATTCGCTGTAGAGCATCCAACTTCATTATGAAACATAATCAGATAAACTTGCAGAAATAGAAGCATATGATAGATAGCCAAAGTCACTATAAAATCTATAACAAACAATCCAGGGAAAATAGATTTCCAGTAACAGAGCTGATGCAACAATCTTCACTCCAATATAGATCTCTGCCTAGTGCCTCAAAAAGGCAGTATTGTTGCATTTGGGAATTTATTGATGCTGATCAACAGAACTTCACCAGTGAGAGAGGAACAGTGCAGATCTATACTAGATAGTATTAGACCTGCTGTGATTTTGTTGTGAGTACCAACAATTTTTCATTAATGTCTATTGTGATAATTTCAATTTATGGTGACACACAGTCCTCACTTCAGAAAGCCTGCTAAGGAGGAGAGGGAAAAATGTTGTTTCAGTGTGTGACAGCTTAAACTGGAAGCAGACAGAAGTATACTAAGCTTTTAAATGATATGAGTTATTCTATACATAAAATACAACAGTAATTATTGCTTTTTGGTAGTAAATATAGTGAAGATACTGAATGCTTGAAGTCCACGCTAGCTTTGGAAGACTAACTGAAATTTACTATTAAATTTGAAACCTGTCTCTAATTCACATTTCCTAGCAAGTTGAAATAATTAACAGCAACCTGCAGAGGTGGAAAAACCAAGGAACCAGTAAAGTCTTGGACATAAACCATATTGAAGGACCTATTACACATAGGTTACAACAACTAAATACAAATGTAAACCCAGCTGCAAATGAGAACTCATAAGCATTTAGCAAGTCAGATATTCAATCCAGCCATAAAAAGGTAAAGAAGTTCAGCACAGAGTTTCCCTGTCCTTAAAATGTTGAGAGATGTAATAGAATTCTGAATGAAGAACTGAGACTTGCTTGTTTCTTCACTGCACAATGACCAATAGAGAAGTTCACTTCAGGGTCAGCGATGATCTTCAAAACATCAAGAAGCAAGGAGGATGAAGTTAGTAACAAGATTTTTGTATGTGCAAAATCATACACAGACTCAGACCTTCCTATCCCATGATTACATGGGTACACCTCATTTAGGCTAATAAGAATGCTATTCTCATATAAGAATTACTATTTTGAGGAGTTTTCTTCTGTTGTCACTTAAGATGGCAAATTTCAGGTGGTTTCAGCACTGTTAAGCAAAGAGTTCAATTTACCCTTCCTCTGGAATAAAGGCAAGCTTGTCCAGTACTATGACTCTCACAAAAATCATAGAATCACCAAGCTTAGAAAAGACCTTCAAAATCATCCCGTCCAACCATCCACCTACCATCAATATTTCCCCACTAAACCACATCCCTTAGTACAACCAAAATACAACAAAATATTTACCTCCACAGAAATATTGCTTAAAGTTGCAGTCGTTTACAAAAAAGAAGTGCACAAACAAATTGAGGGTGCTGAGGTGAGCATGTGTGGGTAAAAGTAATTTTAGAAGTTAAAACACTGATGATTTATGTAGTAAAAGGAAAAGGTCTGTAAATTAAGAAATATGGAGTCCAAGACATATTGTACAGAGAGAGTATGCGAGAATGTTAGTACTGATTTGGAAAACACAGCCTTTACTATCAGAGCTTGTATGTGAGCAGAAATCTACCGAGTTGGGCATAATTTACTTCTACAAGAAAAAAAAGACAAAAAAAACCAGAGGGGAAAACGATCTTCCACTATTATGAAGATTCCTTGTTTCACAGGCAGAAATGCCACATTTTCTGCAACATCTGGTGAAATGGGTATCTTGGAATGTATTGAATTAGCACTCCTGGAATAGTATCAAAAACACAGTTAAGATGTTAAGTGTTAAATTCCTTATCACTGTTGCGGAGTCGCAAATTTATACTTCAAGCATACACTACATTCATGCAAAATAAAACCTGATCACAAAAGTAACATGCAAACACACATTAGTCCCAGCTGATTTTGCTACCTCCTCGATTGCAAAGGAATAAAACTAAAAATAATTCAACCAACATATGTCTGCAGATTGGCTAAAAAGCAAATAACAAGCCCTACATGCACAGATGTAAGGAGAGAAAAATAGAACACTGAAACCCTTAGAGCAAGTGTGGTAGAGCTTGATCGGTGACTGAAGATGCCAACGCTTATCAGTATCTAATTCTTGCCTGTTGGCTTGTAAGTGTCATTTACAAAAATGCATTCTGAGTGAATGAGAGGCACTTCATGACTCAAGATAGCGTGGCATCAGAAATTCAGAATTGAAATAGATACATCTTGGTTAAACCATTTGGAAAATGGAATACAACTGAATAACCACTTAGACATTTGAAGGAAGTCAGAAGTCACATCCAGTGACTTGGTGTAATGGTTCACTAGACTTGAAGGTCATACAGACTAGAGGTTTAGTTGTGTCTACCAGAAGCATCTAGAAAACCGCATTACACAATCACACGTATTTGTCACTCAAGTTACTCTTATTTGGACAATCAGAGAGCACCACAAAAAGTAGGTGAAACTAATGCAGCTAAGGAAACAAAATCAGAACCATTTCACAGTATGCTTCTATAAATTTAAATTCCATGTGGCAATTGCCCTACTAAAATTTGGTGCTTTTAACTTGATGTTTTAGGATTGTAAGCTGTGAGCACCTGCCTTTGTGTGCAAAAGCAGCTGCAACTCCTTTTGTGAGCAGTTTTACTGAGCTTTTTCAGCAACATTTTTTAAGATTCGGGACCATGCCTCACAGTTTCCTCTTCAGAAATCTCCAGCTAAAAATTTCAAACACTTCTACAAGAAGAGCAAAGAAATCAAAAGGTATTTTTCAGACTATTTTTCAGAAGTTGTAATATCTGTATGTATAAATATGCTTGTGCCAAAAGCCATAACAAGGTTTTTTTGTTTTTCGTTTTTTTTTTTTTTTTTTTTTGGAGGAACTTCTCTACAAAGAAATTAATTACATCACATTCAGGTATGTCATTCAACAGTGGGAGAAAATATATCATTTAAAATACCGCACATTTTTTATGCAAATATCTTTCAGCACATTTTAGTTACCGCAATTCCTTGTGGCAACACAGGCTATGAAATGAGACCACACAATGTTCATGTAGTATCAAAATTACTACATATTAAGAATTCCATTCTCATGAAGCAGCTTTTGCTATGTAGAAGACGACACTATGGGTCACCTGCTTGTAAAGGTAGTCGGTATTTCTTTAATCTTAAGTAATTAAAAACCCCATCAGTCACCTCCACTACTTCCCTTTAGTATTCAAATGTAATAATGCATCTTCTTCTCCCTATTTTTTTTGTTGTTGTTGTTTTACACAGATCAAAGTCTTTAATTTACTTATGTTTAAGCATTTAACTCATAGGCACAGTGTATGTTGTATTCTGTTAACCTGCATTCACCAAGAGGAGGTATCTGCACCTCCTGTTATAGCATCACCCTTCTTTTCTTCCAAATTTTATTTCTTCCTAGTGGTTTAATTCCTCATTTAGCAGCTGGCAACCCTGCCCAAGGCAGAGGGGTTGGAACTAGATGGTCTCTTCCAACCCAAGTCATTCTGTGGTTCCATAGCTCCAGGAAATTACTGCCATGTGGGCCTGTGCTCTTCATGCCCAATTTCTACCCAAAGGCAATTTCTGTGGAAACAGTGAGCACAACTGCTTCAGCCATTTTTCAAGCTGCCTGTGCATACGCTCCATATTTTCCTTGTACTACAATCAGAAAATCAGTGCTGACAAAATCTACACATCTCTGTTCTAAAACACGGTTCACTTGAGTTGCTCCAGGAGCTGAGGAACAGACCTGCCCCACCAGCCCTACACCCTTTGCAGAGGCACAGGCAGGCAGGTTTTGTCAGCCTGCAATGGTTTCACTCCAGGTTTTGCTCTCATCGCCCTTCAGTAAAATACTGTTGCCTTGTAGAATGGTCTAAACAAATGCTTCTGAGAGGCTGAATCCTACCAGCACGGTAGGAAATGGGAGGCTGAGAAGTCCCCTGAGAAAAAGAAGCTGCAGGTGGGTGTGGTGATAGTATCTTCCTGAAGGGCTGCTGCTACTAGAAAACAATCAGAGCTTAAAAAATGCCAGACAGGCCTCACTGGTGCTACATCAGCTGTTTAAAAACAAAACAAAAAACACAGTAAAGAGCTCCCTGTAGCACTGTACAGCTAACCACCATCATGTGTCAAGGCAAGTTTTCCAGGTTTAGCAATGCTAAAATGAATGGAACAGTCAGAATTTCACTTGCAAAGCAGCACTTCCAAGAGCATCCTACAACAATGATCAAGAAGCAAATCAAAGCTGAATATTGCAAAAGGTAGCTCATTCCCTGAGTCCTCAACATAGCTCCTTGAAATTACCCTCCCTTTTATACATGAGGACTTGTGAATATGTTCACATCTGCACATTCAGTGAGTGAACTAACTTTTCAGACATAGGGGCCAGTTTTTATGAAAGCAACAAAACCATTTAAAATACAGAATTCAAACCAAAAGAAAAAAAAAAGACACACGGATAAAGATGGTTACAAAGGCACATCACATTTCTGGCTATTCCTCCTAAGATGCTCCAATCAATTTAAAAGTGCTGTGTGAAAACAGGACAAGCATAACAAAACGCTTACGATAGCAAACCCAGTCCTCCATTCCACTAAATTTTGCTCCGCTTCTAATCCTGGCCTCCTTCCTAGTGGCGTTTCAGAAATAGCACTGTACACTAGGATTTGTACTCCAGAAGCTATTTTACTTAGTTGCATTTTTCCATAAAGGTATAAAATACAACTCTTCTTCAAAAATCAAGATGATTTCTCTCAAATCACAGATACTTCTAACATCAGTTGAAATTGATTGAAAAAAAGTAATTGCTAACATTTTATTGAAATTTACATTTATTGTAAAAAGGATTTACCATGGAGCTCTTTTTTTTTATTTTTAACATTACACAAAGAAAAGCAACAATCTGCAGACAAAACCAGCAGCTAATATTTCAAAGCATGCAAAGAACATCTTCACTTAAAGACTAGTTGGAAGTCACTGGGGAAACCTTCCCAAGGCTTAAAAATAAAAGGTTCTGAAGTCCTACTTTGTACTTTGCATGACTTCTGAGCAATCACTAAACAATATTGTTAGCCCTAAGAAGTAATAAAAGCAGCAAAAAGCTCTTAGCCATGGAAATGAGTTTTCCAGATACTCTGATTCTGTAATCGTAATGGCCAAGATTAAATTCTACACCGTCATGGAGTAAATGCAGCAGAAAACACACAGCCTTTCTTAAACTCCAGAAATTTGGCATAGACAGCAGAAACAAACCAAGGGAGGATGAAGATGAATAAGCAAGATAGAACCAGCACTTCTGTCAAACAGAGACCCCATGTGATGCTGTGGCTGAAAGAATCTATTGACATGGGTAAAGTTAATATTTCCTGTAACACCAAGCTATAAAATGCTGTTAAAACTGTTTGAGAAATAAGTAAATAAAAGCAAAGGAAAATAGAGACGCACAGAGTTAGAACTGCAGGGATTATTCCACGTTACCATGTGGAATACCACATCCCAGTGCCTTATCACAAGGAATAAGCAAACAAGCACCAGTAAGGACTTGAAAACCTAGTGGGGCATTTCTCATGGGGATCAAAGATGATCAAATAGCCTAGAGCAGGAGGGCAAGAGAACTGGAATGACTACTCAAAAGAACTCCCCATGCAAGAAAGTCCCACGCTACCTGAGATATAGAAACAATTGTGACTTCATCAACTATAACACGAAATTGCACTTTTTCCGCCATGCCAACAAGTACAGCTGCAATTTCTGAGTCGAGGTATTTAACCACTGCTTTCAACAACATGAACTAAGCTCACATTTCTATTTCTAAGGTTCCTTTTGTAACAAAAGGGTCTTTAAATTATCTGATAATCACAAAGTACTCCATTCTCTTTTGAGCAGAGAAGCATTAAGCAAAATAAACTGGCAAGCTCTCAAGGCATGTTTCTTTCAAAAGTAGTTGCAGGGTGCACTAGTGTTGGCAGCCAGAGTCAAGGTTGCAAAACAATTCCATTACAATATTGTTTTAGAGGTTTTTAACTTTCTCAAATATTTACCTTTTTATTTAAAAGGTTTCACGTTCACTGTGGGAATACTCTTGATAAGCATCTGAATATGCTTTTAAAAAACACATCAAAAATAATCACACTGTAAAAACACAATCACTTAGGGACTGCATAACAAGAAAGGTCTATACAATCAATCAAAGCCTAACACATCCCTGATTTGTGATAGTGCAGCTATGCAAAGTATGTAGCCAAAACGTTGGGGATGAGGGGGAATAAACAGGGAAGTAGAATAGATTTATACATCTAGCAAACCAACTTTTTTTTAAAAAAACACATTTAAAATATGCCGGGTTTTTTTTTGTTTGGGTTTTTAATAACAAAATTCTGAAGAAATTCAGTCCAAAATAACAAATTATAAACCATCAGCATTCCATCTGGAGTTATTCAAAAGCACATATGGTCATATTCCTAACATAGAAAAAATCTGTAATTTGATACTTATTCACCTTTCTTGTGAATAGCTGCTCCACAGCATACTAGCTTTAGAATATGGTGCTCACAATCTGGTCTTGTAAATTAAAAATTAAGTCATTAAGTCATTAATTGGAGGCTACTCTCATGAAAGGTATAAATGCGACAAAACTGGAATTAAGATAGCTGCTGTTTTATTTTAGAACACGGCAACTGTAAATCCCAATTAAAATATGTACACATTCCAGATGAGAAAATATAACTGCCTTAGTAAAGACAATTAGCAAATAGCGATGATAAAGCAGAATAATTACATCATTAGTTGCATTCAAATTCAGAGTTTGTTTGGCTCAAAAAATGGTAACATTTGATCATATATTATTTTTAAAATTACGAATGAGATTGACTACACTGTGCATAAGGCACTGGAAAGGGAAATCCATTCTTGAAGACAGAAGCACCCAGTGTTGTCTCCTCTGGAGACAGCGTGACAATGGAAGGAGGAAAAGAAGTGCACAGAAATTGAGAGGGAGAAGAAGGGTGTTCAGCTATGGAGGGAGGAACAGGGATGACCTAAAGTATCCAATTGGCTCTCATTCCCCCCAGCTCAAGACTTTTTCAAAACCATAGAGGCACAATATCACCTGTACATTCACTTTCCAAATCAAGTTCATAGATTCTTTGCCCTCTCACTTCCAAGACCTATGTCTTCTGTCCTCCAGAGACATGACAAATTTATTTTATCTCTGACCTTCTGTACAGTGGCTGCATTCATGCTGCACAATGCTGATGTTCATGATGAAGAATAATGCAACCAAGTCAAAGGCAACACTGATGCAAAGCTGGTGCTACCTCTGTGCCTGGGCTCTTTGTGGAGGGCAAAGTCAAGTCAACATGTCTCAAAGCTCCTCAGAAAGGCTGGATGACTTCTCCAGCATGACTAAAAGGAGGTGAAAAGTTACTACTCTTGCCCAAAGACATACAAGAAAGTAGTTGTCAACAGCAAACTGTCTAACTCAGCAACCACAAATCATTAATTAGCCTCCTGCAGAATCCAGCCTTTTAATTCTAAATACATTATGTTAACATACCTCATTATGTATGAGGTTGTGAGAAGCACTCATCTTGTTCATTTTCTCTGCTTCTCAAACACAGCCATTAGCCAGTGTTAACAGGAAGAGGGTTTACAAGGGCTGATTAGTTAAAAAAAAAAAAAAAAAGTAATAATTACAATAACTCTTCTGTTCCCAAGCCAGGAGAGCCTGGCTCTCAGAAACACCTCCGTATCGGATCCAGTTTGCCCTATGCCCAGTGAGGCATCATCAAACAGATGAGCTTACACACTCAACAAGCAAAGCGTGGTCCTGGAGACAGGAGCATATATTGTTCTTGCACCAAGGAGGGAACATAGGCAGAACGCAACCAGAAATCAAGTCAGTCTGGTTTGCTCTTGCCACCAATTTTAGCAACATTTTCATACAGACAGGAACAATGACATACCATAGGACGACAAATACTACATCAAAACTGAATCTTTTCTAAATAGCTTAATATGCAGCTCCTCTCTAGGGTTCATTGAACGGAAGCAGAAAGAAAAATGCAGAATTCCTGCAGAATGCAAACGGCATTAACAAGACCACAATATGAAGTAGAGTAAATAACTATAATTACGTGTAATATCTTGATAATTACAATAACTGCTCTATATGGCTTTATAGGTTACCTTTCTAGATCAATAAAATAGAAAAGCAGCACTGGAAAGCACCGTTAAGTAAAACTGAGTTCAACTACAAAGTCAAAGATAAGTTTCCTACTGATTATGTTGATGCATATTAGGTTCAGAAATGTCTTCTCACTGATAAAGCACTTGTATATGCTACACAGGTGAAATAGAACATGTACAGCAAGAAATCATTAACTTTAACAATACTCAACACACAGATCAGCTATAAAAGAAGCAGGGAATCTTCAGTGATCTGAGGTTGCACATCCTTCTGGGCTTCCTGTTTTAAGTACGTAATTGATGCAATAAAAGTCCATGGAAAAATGACTCATGTCAAACAAAGTAATCAAGCCATAATGATTAACAAAGAATTGGAACATACTTATAGTATAAAAACACTTCTCAAATGAAAGTGCCCTTAAATACTATGTTTTATTCAAAGTTAAAAAAGCGTAGCTCTGTTCTGCAAAAAAATTATGCAATAGGTAAAGTCATCTTAAAATCCAGCAACTGTTCTACTAATAAACAAACAAAAAACTAAGTAAAACAAAACAACAACACAGATGTGAACTTTGGGGAACTCAAGAAGTACTTTACAATATCAGGAAAATAATTTCTTAATTCACTAAACTAACCCTAAAAAACTACTTTCAGTGCTACAGCAGTATGGCTAATGGTCATCGATTAGCATACGTAAAAATAAAGGAAAAGAAGAAAGACATGTGGCAGCTATCATCTCATTAAAGAAGAATGGTTCTTGGTAGAGAAGAACAGAAAAGAAGATTCTTATTGAACTGAGCAGTCAATGCAGTGCTGAAGCAGCCGCTTTCTGCTCTAAGCTCCCTGGAAATGGCTCAGCAACATGTGAAGTTCTCACAGACTCAAAGTGATTCAGTTTTCCACTGTCAGTTAACAAAGAGCAAAAGCTAAATTGCTAAAACCTATTCTAACAGCTGCTTCCAGGAGATGAAAAATTGCTTGTACAACACGGAAATCACCTAGTCAGCATCTGAGGAGGGTACAGGTTAGAACAGTGACATCATGTGTCCATGATGACCAAGAGCACAGCAAAAGAATGGGGGACATGTTGTGCACTATCAGATTTGGGCCAACAAATCTGATAGTGATTAGCAGAGCAGGGCTGTACTGGAACAACTGCCAGCATGCCACAGCAATCCTCGGGTTTGAGGGGTGACTTTATGCCATTGCCAGCACAAAGCTGGGGGTATGCAGCCATGGAGCCAAAGTCCGAACAGTGACAGGATCACAGCCACCAGCTGGAGCTGTGGAACCACTGTCATTTAGAGAGGACACAGAAAACTTCACCATTTCCCTGTTTTTTCCCCTCAGATACAAAAAAGTCCAAAGTTTACGTTGACTTCAGGTCCCATCACTCTCCCTAGCACAGGAGCACTACTAAGAATGACCACAGCATTTGCTTTCTTCACTGTCAAGTACACTACAAGGACCAGCCTCACCTTCCCTGCTTCTCCTGTTTGAGGATGAGAACTTAGCTGTGCAGCTAACAGCAAAAAGAGTCAGGGCCCACCTCAGGAATTTTGCAGCAAAAACTTGAAGTTCAACAGCAGTTGTCAAAAAAAACCAGAAGGAACAAGAATCGAAACAAAACATCCATACAGACACTAGGGGGTGGGAGCAAGTAGTTCTAAAAATGACACAGTGTTGGAAACTCCAGGTATTTATAGTGGTGAGCATGATATTATGGCAGCCCAACACAATAGGAAGAAATACGAGTTGCTCAGCAGAGCCTCATTCCAGACAGCTGCAGCCTGTCAGCATCCCCGTGACACTTCTCAGAGGGCAGCTGAGGGTGGCTCCCACCGCCTTTGACTGCAGCAGGCCTTCCTTTCAGACATCTGCCAGCAGGACCCCAGCCCTGCCTCCTGGCACCTCCAGCACCAAGGTGGAGAGAAGGCAGCACGTAACTGGAGGCCATTGACCAGCTGCTCCTCACACAGCTTGGAGGAGGTGAGGGACAACACATGCTATGTGTGCTGCAGAAAGGAGCGCATCTGCGCACAAGCAAAGCTGATGACACTCAGTATGACCACTAGCATGAAACGCTTATGTCCATAGCTTTACTCCGTAGAGAATGATATGGATCTAAAGTACAACAGGACAAGGCTGTTAGCCAGTGATCCATAATATCCCAGGGCAGTTAAGGGTGAACAGGAGGCTCTTAGATGACGTTGGTCCTACCCGATTTTCCTCTTAAAATGGCTACACAAAGGTCATAAGATGGCACACAAGAGCTGTTTGCCAAATTGTAGTTCGTCTTGAACAAGTGACTTCTTCCTAGTAAAGATTTATATACTTTTTTACTTGCTAATTACTCTAACTTCAAAAGTATTTGAGTTTTAATCGGTAAAACACTGAATGCAAAAGACTTGCAAATAGCAATAGCACAAAGAAAGGGAAAAAAAAACAACTACTCCAGAGTCAGCTTATAGCTCCACAAAACCAAAACACTTGTTACAGTGAATAAGATTATCATAATCCTGAAAATAAACTAGGCAGACACATTAATCATACATCACACAGTACCTGAAAATGGAGGTATATTATGCAATGGGAATGTTTCAACTGAAGAATGGATATATACTGTAATTGGAATATAAGAATACTATATAACAACTTTACTCAGTTTCCACCTAAGTCAAAAAGACCTGTTCTAGATGCGGCACAGAATGCATCATATCACCAGGTCAAGAACAAACAGTAACAGCATTCTTTGAAATAGTCAATTATGAACAAGAAATTGCCAGAACTTCAATCCCTTTACAATAAAGCTGGTTTAGCAATGAAATGTGTGTGTGCATCAAATTCTGGAAATTTCCAGATAGTTCTGGAAACAAAAAAAAAAGAACTAGTCAAACTGTATATGTTTAAATTTATCTTTAAGTGAAGGTGGAAAGGTAGCTATATCTATGTCCCTATCAAATATAAATGCACACATACTGATAAATCCAGCACATGCTACATGCTACAGATACTCTATGTATGCTTTATTGCCAATTTCACTTTCTTGCAATTCCTTCTGCCATTTTATCAATAGTTTTGAAAAAAAAAAAAAAGTCCCTTTATGGTTTATAAAAAGGGAACAGTGAATGCTGACATTAATTCACAAAAGCCGTAGCCAAGTTATGGCTTTGAGTTCTTTTACTGCTAAAGCTGCTCTAGCTGTACGAACAGGAAATTGAAATTCCTACTGCAAATAATAAATACGTAAATGCAGATAATTAAAAGCACGTTAGTAAGAACCTCTACACTCATACCCCTCTATTATTTAGCTAGTCAATAACTGAACCAATTTTCAGAGAACACACAGATATTAGGTCACATTTTTTATTTGGAGGTTTTAAATCAGTTGAGATAGGAGGGAAAAAAAGAGGGGAGCGGCACTATGCAAGTCAGGTCTCATTTGGGTTTCAAACCTCAGCTGCAGGGAAACAACAGGTAAAATTTCAACTGAAACAGCCATAATGTCATATTTATTTTATTGATTTAAGTGTAGATAGAATTTCAAATGCACAGTTTGCAAGCCATAAACGTTTGAAATGAAAGAAAATCAGGAGTAAAGCATACATTAAGCTGTTCAGGTACATAGCAAGAGGCAGTGCCTGATACTTGCACATCTTGCAAGCTCCACAAGGAGAACTTCTGTAACACCTTACCACACAGTACCAAATGGCTTGCAATCCTCCTGGTTGACAGGAATTATGACTTCAGCAGCTGACTATTAAAATCCAAATTAACCACTCTCCCAACTTCATATTCCTCTAATGGCAAAGAGTAGAACATATAGAAAAAAAATATGGAAAACCATGTTTTTGTAGTAGATGCACATACAAAATGAATGATCCAAAAGCTGTTTAAAATTCCAGTGTTTGATATTTAAAAACAAACAAACAACTTTTGTCCATCGTAATAGTTCAGAAAACAGGATGCCAAGTTAACCACTATCCAGTGCTATACAGCTCACCGACAAGTTAATCCCATGGTAAAACAACATAAGGTTCCTCCAAACTAGCCACAATTTCCTGCGTTTTCCAATGCATACCAGGAAATCTAACCCAAGTGAAACAATTCTGCAGTACACCTCAATCAGACATCCATAATAACTGGCAATCTGATGACCCCAGTTTGAATACCTTTGTACCAAGGTTACCTTTGCAATACATTTATACATAGCAGACTCCACAGGCAACTTTCATTTTTCTGCTCAGCATGCTCAGCACTCCCTAGGAGTTCCAAAATACCTGTTGTAGCTTCCAGTGCTGAAGAACGATTGTGGCACCCTTTAGAAACAGCAGCCCTTGTACTGCGCCTCTGTCAGGGCTGTAATTCACACTCCTGCAACTGCCTGGGATCACAGCTCTGACACATCATTTTATGAAAGGATTGGCAATTTTACTGTGAAAGGACACACAAAATTAGAAAAGCAGAAATAAGCACGTTGATGCCATACAGAGCATCTCTGGACTAGCACAAAAGATATGATTTATACCGTAAATATGTTTTTAAGTGGAACTTTTAGTAGAATGTTTACTGCTGGATGCCAACTCTCTACATCAACAGCAGAGTGTAAAGTCACACACTGAGATACATCTTCAAAAAAAAGTTGTCCAAAATCAACTACAAGATTCACAGTGACACCACAATGACAGTGCTATGTGACTTACAATCACCAATGGTCATGCAGTAGCATAACAAGAACCATCTTGTAGTGTGTGCAAGAACTCTAGCTAAGTCTATATGTATTAAATCATCTCATTCAGAAGATCAAAGAGGGGTTTCCCTTGCATTGCCCAGTTTATCCCCCTCCCTCTACTGTACACTATGTATACTGCAAATCTAAATACAAAATTGATGCAAAAAAACTTGGAATATTCAACTTCCTTACCCTGCAGCAGTATCTCACTCCCATGTCCATATACAATAAGAGTATACAGTATACAATAAGAGTATACAAAGAGTTCACACAATAACTAAGACTTTTATTATACTGAAGTCTTAAAGCAACTCATTGGGTATACTTTCACTGTCATCCAGTAAATACAGGCACTTTCCATGTGATGCATCTTAAAACAAAAGCTCGCCTCTACAAGAGTACTTAAGTAACAATTAATACGTACAGATTTGGCATCTATATGTAAAAAATGAAAATCATTTTAGAATTAATTTTGTAGTTAAACTAAATTCTCGTTAGTGTTTTCACATCACAAAATTGCTGAGGTGTTTTTGTTTTGGTTGGGTTTTTTTGTTTGTTTTTTACTTTTTTGGCTTCATTTTTCCAGTCCTTAGCTGAGGCTGCTTTAAACATCAGTCTATAAATCTGCTGATTATATGTTCAGACCCATTTTCTTTTCATCTAAACCAGCTAGCACAGAAAATCTACTTAATCACATTATTTTTCCTCAAATCACTTGCTTCTAGGAAGGAACAGAGCCAAGAACCTCTGAGCTATGAACCTCAGAGTGATAGCTTCCAGTCAATTCACAGTAAGACATGAACTTTTGTAGAGTTTGGTGGTAGTTTCTAGGGTTGGTTCCCCTCCCCCAACACTTTTTCAAATCAAGCAGAACAAAAATAACAAGTATAAAGCAAGGCTAAACACTTTTCCAAGGGAAAAAAAAAATAAATCTAACGAACTTAATTCCATTAGCTTACTGAAATCAGGAAATGCTGCTTTAGTTATAGAATTAGAGAATATTATGCTGTTATTCAGAACCTGAACTCATTATAAGCTGTATTAATGCCTGTATTACTCTATCTTTCTGGATCTGGCCTGGGAACACTGCCCACTTCATTCCTCCATCACTTCTGCAACAACGTGGTATCTTCTTGCAGTTCCTATTTCTTCTAACCAGGCATTTCATAAATTGATGTTCTCAGCCACATCAGCTGCAAGAGAAATCTGGTATGAGATGACAAACCAAAGCAAAATGAGCATGAAAGCTGCAGAAAAGACAGCGGGGCTCCCTGCTAATTTTCCTTTTGTTTCATATCCCATACCACATCCTCCAGGAAGCTTTTCCTGGAACAAACATGCTTTTCTAAGCTTTCTCCTAATGAAACCTTCTCCCTCCCCATGCTACAAGATGATAGTTTGGTTAAACGTGCATTTTTCAGAATCTAAGTGAAAGTGGCTGAACTGAACAGTGCCGGAAGACAGAAACCATGCAACTGCCTGAGCTGGTTTTTCATTCCAAACAAAAACTGGAAGTTATATGCATGTACCACACTTTGATATATGCTGACATGCAGGTAAAGAAGAGCTCAGTTTGAAAGCAAGGGCACAAAACTCAGAATAAGATTTCAGGTATTTCTTAGTTTCATACTAAATGTTTGTCCAAGCTATAGTAGTTTCTGCAAATCTAGGCCACTAAAAGTGAGTTAAAACAATCTAAAATAGGAACAAATAGAAACAGCATCTCATCAAACAAACACATTTTTAATGCATCACACACAAAAAAAGATCACATTTACATCAGGAATACACCAATTAAAATACATGGTCTTATTACTCTGGTTCTTTAGCTGAGAGAATACACTCGCATTCCTAATTGTTTCATTATACCTGCCTCCAAAAGTAATCTGTGTATGCACCTTAATTATTAATTAACTCTTCTAGTAAGAACTCAGCCCAAGAATTTGCAGCTGACTGCAACAACAGACAAAGCCTTACTATTGCCATACCCATGCCAAGCAATACATGACCCAATAGAGCACCTTTCAAAAATACTGTTGTCACAAGTAATTGAAAATATAATAAAAATTACACAAAATAATCCACAAAACATGGAGAACAGCAATGTCAACAAGTCATGTTTTTCCAGCGTTGTACTATTTTCATGGAAAAATGCCATCCCATATCCCATGGTGCTGAGAAACCAGAATCACAGAAATCCTCCCAACTCCAGTGCACGAGACACAAAAAAACAAAAGAGATCTCACAATTGGGCTTATCACAGCTATCAGAGATGTTTCAGTGGCTCAGAACTCTTTCAGGCTCATTCCAGGCAATAAATAAATAAAAATTTACAGATGTACTGAATTTGGGCTGCTTGTTATTGTTGTCCCACTCATGATTTTAACAGACATGTTTAGAGTTTAGGAAGAAAGCACTACAACCACACAAACCACTAATTTCCTGCTTGATATCTCTGATGGTATTTGCATAGCACGCACTGCAACAGGAGGCAACAGCAGTTTAATACAGCATTTCATTGCTAAATAAAGTTGTAACTTCCCTCTTGTTTGAGTTCTTGTTTGAAAAAGCTGAAGTGGTATTATCTAGACACAAGCATTGCTACATCTCTAAGTCCTGCAACTGAGAAATTTTCACGTACAATTCTTACTCTTGAAAGTTTCTCCTTCCTTATCTCTCTTCAGAAACACGGGCATGGTGGCAACGGGTTGACAGTTGTACTAGATAATCTTCAGATAATCAGTCTTTTCCTACCTTAATGATTCTATAATTCTACAAGCAAGAAAGACCACATTTGTAGGAATGCATCCTGAACTCCTACTCAGCCAAATTCTAGCAATGAAACCCCCATGCCATAACACATCCAGCAATTTATTTCCATTCCATGTGGTCAGATTTCCAGTACCTACTGCTCCTGGAAAAGAGGTTGGTCAAAGAGCTTGTAGTCCTACAAGACTGCAGCTACAATTCTAACCCACTCCAAAGCTTGTTATAAAAGCCAGATGTACTACAAGATGTATAATATAACCTTAAAAAAAATGTGTTTGTTTGTTTTTAAGGTGATGTCCATCCTCAAAAACTCAATCTGCAAGATAAACTTTTGGCTGGTCTCCTGCCATCTTTCCAACACAACTTGCCATTGAAACTCAGTGGTCTAATTAACTACAGACCCATGTAACGCACACAACAGGAAACCTCTTAAGAAAATGGCATGGTCTACTTGTGACTGTGAATGAGGGGGAAGGAAACAAACTGGAGCCCACCCTCCTCCTGCTGTTGTTTTGTACTGCAGTAGGTGCAAAGCTCTTCAAAATCCCGTGGAAAAGGGACATTTTTTCTTTTGTTCTCTGAGAGAGAAACAACGTGACATACAGTAAGCTTTAATAGTTCTGCCATTCATTTTATGTATATTTGGCATTGTTAATTCAATTATTCTTGAGAACATTTGCTCAACTCAGCAGCTAAATGAAATTTCGCATTTTAAAACAGCCTCTATTATTCTTATGGCATAAACTCATTTAAAAACATAAAATGTGGTGAAATCATTACCTCTTGTGTTTGGACAGCAAATACAACCTTTTCTTGGGAACAGCCATTTCTTGGTTTTGTGTCCTCAGCTCAGAACAAAGAAATCCAAATATTTTGTCCTTAAAATCATAAAGTTCTCATGAAAACATATTCTCATTTGCTTTAGCTAAACCACATTTCTAGGCCTAACTCATTTGCAGCATCCCTTTAGGGAGCCAAATCTTGGGCTTAAAAGCATTTGTGACTTCAGTTTATCCACTGGGTTTCAAACTCCCAATTTTCCCACAGGATTATGAAAGTCTGCCAACTTAGCTTGATGCATTAAAACTGTTTACACAAGTTCAAAATATATTTCAGCATAAAACAGTTTGGCTTCTGCTCCCTTCCACCTATTTATTTTTTTCCTTTTGAGCCCAAATAAACTGGAAAGTGAGAATCAACTCCATTCTGGAATACCGCATCAAAGCTAGAAATTGAGTTTCAGTAAAATACAAGTGAATCACACAACAGACAACAGTGGCTGTTTTTCTCTAATTTAACAGAACACCTGAAATCCAAGGCACATAGGTTGCTCCAAATGTAATGCCTATTTATTTCCATGGAAACTACAACAGATACAAAGAGCACGATAGCACTATTTGATAGAGCAAATTCTCAGCTCAAAGCACTCTTCTTCAGCATAGTCACTTTAGCTATACATATTCACCAGAGATGAACAAGAGCCTGCAGGCTGTGCGTGTAACAATCTGCACCAGAAAAGGTGATCCACTATTGTAACGCACCACCCACCACCTCTGTGCCCAGATCCAGTGTTTGGACTCCATATAAGTTCAGCAAGCCTCGATGAATGTCAGTGGGAGCAAGATTTTTCTCATGGAGAAATTCAATGACACACTTTTACTTTATGTGAACTTCCATGTCAGATGCCATTGTGTCATACTGCCTTTCCGCTGCCATCTGTCACATGGCAACAAAATGTAACGGAATGCTGGTGGAAAGGTTGAACTTCTACTGTCATACTACCAGCATCCACCTCTGGTGTTATGGACCAATATAATAAAGCAGGAGGCATTACTTTTAGAGCAAATCTTGTAGATGAACTTCTCCAATACATATAATAAGATTTTATACAGCAGAACTATGTTGCTTCATCTCTTCCCCTTCCGTTACATTTTTAGTACATATAAGAGCCATGCACATGTACAAGCTACTCTAGATAGCTAAATAAAATTTATATAATACAAAGAGTAAGGCTACTTCTACAGTAGGTCAGATTTGCATTCACTAAAGCGTCTTGCCTAAAGACTGCAAGCCCACACAAGCAGAAGACACCACAAAGAAGGCAAATGGATTCTCCAGTGCTTACTAGAAAAAAACAAAGTTGCTGTTGCTACAAATGAAAAATCAATATCTTACAAAGTAGAATAGACACTAAAAACCATGAGTGCAGTTGGGAAAATAGCAGTTAAAAACATCAAGACACAGCTATATTTAGCAAACAAGTTAAGCTGAAGCTATTGAGGATGAGCAGAAAGGGCAATCCACTGAGACACACAACAGTCAAAAAAGAAACCAATTAAGAAAATGCTCCTCATCCATTCAAGTAAGAAGTCTTAGGGCATAAAACTTGGGAAGCACATTGCTACGTACCATCACTGAACATCCCATGAATAATTGAAATACAGAGCCAAAAGAAGAGAAAGAATATCAAAAGTAAAAAGTGAAATGCTGAATAAAAGTAGAAAGTGATAGCGGAATGGGAAAGATTAAAAAAAATAATAATAATAGACAAAAACATTTCACATATTCCAAGATTTAGCCATAAACTCAGAGTTTTAACCTCTCTGGCATCTCTTCATATCCCAGCTCTCCATCGGCAGCACCCTCTCACTGCTACTGGTTGAATTACCAACCTAGGCTGTAGGCCTGCCCATAAATCAGAGTGCATGTGTGTGATTCCCAAAGATGCCTGCAAACTCTCAGAGGAGCCCACATATCACCCCCCACAGGGCTTCCAGGTGTCCCTCATTCAGCTCCTCATGAAAGCAATTCCAACAACACCAAAGTTCTGCATCAATTTCATCAAGCTGGTGAAGCAAAAAAGGGTAACAACTCCTCTTTAAACTCAGCATGTTTCTGTACAGAGAGGTGAAACAAGGCAAGCAGAGGCTCCACCTGAGCTCAGGAGCAACTGTAGGAAGATTTCTTGAAAAGGAAGTTAGTGAAACTCATGAAAAGCTGTTTATCAGGTGATTCTGATCTGTTAAACAGAACAATCTCCCTAACAGAAAGAGTCAACAGCAGCAACAGCACAGACCTGCACTGTCATCATACACACCATGTGTTACAAAATTAATTACCCTATTACATTATGTGTGGGTAAAACAGGAACAACGTTCTTGGCCTTAAGATTACATTCATTAAGGATTAGATTTAGCAAGGATCTAAAAGGGAAAAAAATAATAAACATCAATAACTGCAGACACCACAATACAGGGAGTGACAAACAGAAAAAAAAAATCCTTTCAGAGGAGGTTTTTCTGGCAAGAGAAAATTCTATCAAATAACTACGCTGTCTGTATTAGAAATATTCAGAGTGTGAAGTACATAGTGTTAAGGCCAAAAGTTATCCCCTGCATCCCAGGCATTAAGAGCCCTTCTGCAGCAGGGAGAGAGAAACTTTCTCACAGATTCTCCTGTGTTTGAGGTTTATGGTTTCTTTGTTCAGCTGGCAACGAGAAGCAGGGCTGCTGTTTGCTGCTAGAGGGGCCACGAGAGAGTTCCCACAGCAAGCACTGTCCTCCTGACCACCCTCACGCCCCCAGTACCAGTCACAGCCATCCTTCTCAGGCAGGACAGATCGATGTTCTGCCAAAAGTTTTGTTCCTGAGAGAGCCAGCACACTGACAATAGCACACAGCAGTCCCAGGAGCAGAGCCCAGTGAATCAAGTTAAACTCATTGTCTGCAGCCTAAAAGGGCATCCATTAGAAAACAAAAGTAGCCCAGATAAATGACAAACCCTCCAACCTGCTGCAGCCAGTCTCTCTCCCTCTCTCATTGCAGGGCTGAAGGTGCTTTTGCAATGCCAGAGCTTCAACTGGCACCACAGGCTTTCCATATCCAGAGGAGGAGCACTTTCTCACAAGAGTCTCAGTAGTTATCCAAGATAACAGCTACAGACACGTATTCCAACAACTTTAAAACAAACTTTAATGCAAATTGAGAATTAAAAATAAATGAATTTGACCTACATGCCACCTCTGCGATAAGATGTACTGCTGTTAAAAGCAGTACACACAGTGACAAAACAATATGCAGATCCTGTGTGATATGGAAAACCTCTTTTTCACTTCATTTCTCCAGCTTCCCCTCTTGTAGCACCAACAGAAGAGCAAAGCCATCCCCCTTAGCCATTACTACTCTCCTCTGTTTTCTCTTCCTCTGGGGGAAGAAAAAAAAAAAAAGCATGAACTGAACCACATTTTTTCCCCTTTAATTCTTAACTACCCTGAAACTTCAGGAGAGGAGTGATTTCTAAGCTTCCCAGCCTCCCGCACACAACCAATGGTTACAGTTTGTAAGTTGCGAGCTCTTTGTTTATTTTTATAAGTTACTGTTCTCCCACAGACCTCATTGCTGGAGACAGTCCTACAACACTCTTCATGCCACGTTGTTATCATTCTGGTGACAAACTTGGAAACAGACCTACTCTTTTTAAATGCATCTTATGGAGGCTTCCACATCTTTAGTTACAATTGGTTATTGTTACAGAGCTCAACTAGCTGAAGTTTTCTCAGAACAGAAAACAATGCAACAGCTATGAGCAGCAGAAAACTGTTCATCGGGGAACATCCCACGACTTACTCTTTGTGAGTCTAAATCTAGTGGGATTTAAACGATCTTGTACCAAAGCCAGCTAACCTTGCAGAAATAAGAGGGGTATTAAATGGATGGTTTGAGTATTGACCCAGAGAAGTAAAACAGTGGCAAATGCTTTGTACTCAGACCTTCCAGCAAGAGGCACTCAGAGAAAGACAGTGGAAGGACAAAGGGGGGCAGTTTTAAAATAAAAGTAGGAAGATTTACATCAGATGTGATGAAGAAATCCCTTACTCAGAGGGCAGCGAGACAGGTGCCCATCTCTGGAGGCACTTAAGACCAGGTTGAATGGGGCCCAGGGTAGCCCTGCCTAGGGCAGGGGGTACAGCTGGATAGTGTTAAAGGTCTCTTCTAACCCAAACCATTCTACAATTTTATGATTTGTTGCTCCAAATAAAGTATCAGTCCCCGAAAGTTAAGATTTGGGCCCAAGAAACGCATCTCTCTCCACACTTCAGTAGGTTCACAATACAGTAAAGCCAACCTACGGGCTGGCAAACCTCTCCAACCCTATAACAAGCCAATTTATGGACAAACTCCTATAACACATGGGCAAGCAGGAAGGCTAGAATTGACTATAGACTATAATGTTGAATGAAATGTGAAAATTAAAGTTAGAAGACCAACAGTTTTGCCAACAATGCAGTCTTACAACCTTCTGCTGGGCCACCAGTTCTCATGGGAGCCTGACAGTGGAGAAGATCGAGGCAATTGTCTGCACGGTGAAAAAGAGAGATGGTAAAAACAAGGCAACGCCTGCTGGCAGCCTCAGCTGTACTATTTCTCACACTGACTTTGTTTGCCAGAACCTCACAGTCCTCTTCTGTCGGAGGAACTAATAATGCTTTCTTTCCCATGAAGATGCTGCCTCTGGGTTGCTTTGATCAGGACCCCAAAGCAAAAAAACTTGGCAGACCCTTACCAGCCACCATGCTGTGCCTGTGTCTTGGCAAGGGCATGAGGCACAAGCCCAAGAGCCCTGTCTGAGTCCCTGGATCTCTTGCTCCTATTCAGAAGCACATTCCTTCACCTCAAGGGATGCATCTGGAAAAGTGGATGGCCAGAATTCACCAAGCCCTCAATTCATTGAGCTCCCAGTGAGCGCTCTGTTAGAAACACTTAAATGTGAGGTGCGCCAGACCTGACCTAACAAATGGATTCAGTAACTGCTTTGCTAGTAGCAATAGTGAAAATGCACTCAAGGCCCAGTAAATGTGAAGTGCTTTATCAAAAGAGTGAGCCAATAACTAATTCAGCTGTGGAACTTAACTAATAATGCCCAATTTTATTTATTTATTTTTACTCTTTACAGTAAGTGGATGGCTCCACTCTTGACACATTGCTACACAAGCACATCCTAAACCAACAACTAAAACAATTTTTTAAATTACATATGAAATAGTTTCTTTCATCTCTTTATTCTCATAAAAGTTTCAGTATGGAAGCCAAAAGAAAACAGCTGCGTGAAGTATTTTAGACTGCAGGAGACATGCAAAAAGGTATTTCTGCCTGTGCTGGAGGGCACAATCTGTAATAACATTTTGCCTTCCAGATGATGACAGGAGGAATTAAAAGGACAGCTTTCTCCCTAATAAGCTCGCTTGACTGGTAAAGCACGCACATACAGAGATAGCACAGTTTTGCCAACAATAATGGCAATTAATTTTTACATTTCACTCCAAATTACATTAATTTATGGCCTTCCTAAAAGGCGCTTAGCAGACAGCTGATTAAATTCAAGCCATTAGATTTTAATTAGAGATGCTTAAGAAAAAAAGTCTCCAAACAACTCGCACATCTTTGTGCATGTTACACGCTTGTTACCGGCAGCAGCAAACAAGAAGTGATCACAAAGCACCAAGCGGGCAGCACGGCTGAACCTGGGAGCATGGAGGCACACAGAGCTCTGTGTTTTGGAGCCTGAAACTTTGGACACACTCTTCTAGCCCACATCCTGCATACATGCTTACTACAGAAGCAAAATCTAAGGCCAACTAACAATATCATGACATACACTTTAAAAGATTGAGCTGAGCTTAATCCTCATTAAATTCTAATAAAATCACAAGGCATGCCTGACCAAACAGTGAAACAAATTAAAGGTCCAGATGGAGCCTCCCTCAGCAAGGGGAGCGGGATGCCCCAAGCGGGCACTGCCTCCATACACAGCACTGACTGAGTCGCTGCTCTGCAAGCAGCCTCCAAGCAGGAAAACAGTGCTTCATTATTTCAAAATCAGTGTTGGGGTCTTTCCCCACCCCCCCACTTCCCCCACTTCCAACAGTTATTTCTGAATAAGGACCTCATGGGGGGCAGTAGTCCCCAAGCTAAAGGCACACGGGTGCTCTTTGATATGGTGATCAATTCTACCACTGGGTAAAGAGGTTCATAAATATTAAGCAAGGTATATTTGCATACGTCACCGACGGGCACAATTTTCCCAGTGAAAAATGAGAATAGAATACTCGCAATTCCTCCTCGTATCGCTTTTTGATTGGGAGATATGAAATCATCAGAAAAGTTACTTGGGCAAGGAGAGTGGATCAGGCCAGGAGCCAAGGTTTATTAAAAAGTAAAAAAAAAAAAAAGTATATTTTAAAGAAGTGCACTGTTCATTATGGTGCACCAGTTTGGTTTGGACAGGTGCCCAAAACGTGGGAGCAGACATTTCAGAAACCTTAAAGGTTGGGATCACACTCAGCACTATTGAAACGAGTCAGCTTTTCCAGAAAATCGAGAACTATTCCCTATTATTATAGATTTCACCCGAGTGCTGTAAAATTAACTCCGTGTCATTTTTAGAGGGGCAGATTTATTCTTCTGCCAAAGACGAAGGGGGGCTGGGTGCTGCATTGGGTGCACTGGGGCAAGGGGAAGCACAGAAGGGCAAACCAAACAGGCAGAGCTGTGCCACCGAAAACAAATTAGGATGCACGCGCTCTACAATTCTTACACGTAGAAATAATGTCAGGTCATAGTTTCATCTAGGACGGCTTCACGCTATATGCGAGTTATCCTCTGAAGCCTCGGAAAGGGGCTGCTGGTAGGTTTCTCCTAAACTACGCGGTGACAATTTGCCGTCGTCTTAGCGAAATCGAAAAGAGCACAGGCTGTCAGCTCCCCGGGTGCACCGAGGCGGGTAAGCGATAGATGTTTCGGGTTTGGGCGCAGCGCGGCACGCCGAGCTCCGGGCAGGGGTGCTCCCCCGCGCTCCGAGCAGAGCAGTGCCCCGAGAAGGCGGCCCCGGAGCCGGCCCGGGCTGGGAGCAGAGGGCGTCCCGGGAACGAAGCCGTCTCGCCGGGCTCCGGCCGTCCGGGGTCCCTCCGCACCCGGAGCAAAACTAAAATGGCATTAAACAGAACGAGCCAGCCAAGCCCAAGTAAGTAACTCCGGGGAAGAGCAAGCCCACGTCGAGGAAAGAACAAAGGAGGCAAGTGCAGCCGGAGTTCTCGCAACAGATGGTTTGAAGCTGACCAGATTTCGCGCTGGCATCCCCTCCCTCCCTCTCTCTCTCTCTCTCCCTCCCTTCTCGCTTCCCTCCCCTCCCGCCGCAGAGCGGATGGCGTTGCGCGCTCAGCTCCGCGTCTCCCCCGGCTCCAGCTCCGGCTGGTGCTGCCAGCAACCCGGCGCTGCCCTCGGCGGCTCCCGGCCCGGCCGCAGGTGCGCGCCCCCGGTCCCCGGCCCCGCGGCGGGAGGGCGGGCTGCCGCCCGGAGCCAGGCTCGCCCCGTCCCTCCCGTGCCGTTCCGTCCCGCCCTCCGCTCCGCGCTGCCCGTAGCCGCTCACCCAGGCTCCCGGCGAACCCGTCCATTTTGTCCTGGGGAAGGCTGGTGCCGCAGCCCGAGGCGAAGCCGCTGTCGCCGTCCGGGACAGGTTCATTCACCCGCGGAGCGGCGGCAGCGGCGCCGCAGCCCGGCGCTCATCGGCCGCCCGGAGCAGCGGCTCCCGGCGCTCGGTGGGGGGCGGCTCGGCTCCTCCTGCTGCTGCTTCTGCGGGGCCGGCGGCGCTGCCCGGCTCCGTCGCTGCGCCGCGACCCTAACGCGGTGCCGAGTGCCGAGCGCCGAGCTCCTCCCGCCGCCGCCAGCGCCGCCCCAGCGCCCCGTGCTGTCGTGCTTCCGACTCCGCCCGCCCTGGCAACCGCCGCTTCCCCTGCGGGCGGGACGGGGACCGGGCCGTCCTCGCTGCCGGCAGCAGCGCGCCGGCCCCGGCTGCCCCCGGGGAGAGATCTCGCCGCCGCCTCAGCGGCCGGCAAAGGGGAGCGGGAGCGCCCCGTTCCTGCCCACGTCCTTGCCGCCCGTACGCCTGAGAAGCGGCACCCGCAGCCTCTCTGCGGGGCGTTTGCTCGGATTGCGTTCACGGGTTGGTACCGTTTGTGAGACGCAGCGATCAAAACTGAGATTTCCTTAGGTAGCTATGGAATCACTGGTTCAGACTAATTTGGGGGTGAAGTGCTGTAGCAGCCGTTGGAGCTGTTCGTCCCGGTGTAATGTGGCTCTCCGAGCCGCCTCTCCTCGCTACAGCCCCGCTCCAGTCTGCTCCCGTTGCTTCCAGCCCCGCGCACGTTGATGAGGAGCAGTGCAAAGCAGAACCAGAAATTCAGGTCGGCCGTGCTACGCTCCGGCCCGTCTACTGCATAAGAGCTCGTGCATTAGGCAACGCCGCCAAGTTGTGCGATGCGTTGCTTTCTCCCTGGCCAGGAAAAGCTGCGTACCCGTTGCAACATCCTGTTGTGGTGCGAGCGCTTTCCTCTCGTGCACGCAGCGAGGGGGGCAGATGCTGCCCCATAGCGCTGCCGTTGCTCGCAGCCGTGTCTGGGGCTGCCGCTGGGCAGGGCTGGGGAGAGCTGGAGCAGCGCGTCCTGTGCAGGGCCGGGTGGGTCGCTGGAGACAGCCCTGCACTTTTTAGTCTGGGAAAGGGAGGCACAGAGCTGAAGGCGACAGCAACAGATCCCTATCTAGATGCTTAATTACTGCTGGAGCGCAAATGCTTTGGATTGTCTGGGTCCTGCACAACACCACACCACAAGGTAGAGCTGCTGAGACCGCCAGCTCTCCATTGCCTTGCTGTAAGCACAGTGGGGTGCTCAGGTAGTATTGAAAACCCAAACTTAATTACTAACATTTAAAAAATAAAGTTATTTCATTGTGGAGTTCAGGAACCGACTAAAATTAAGGAAATTAAAAAGCAAAGACATTTACTCACTGATATGAGTAACTGAGACACAATAATGGCCTGCCAATATCTAAAGGGGGCTGTAAGAGGAAATGGGACAGACTCCTCAGCAGGATCTGTTGAGACAGGATGAGGGGAAATGGTTTCCAACTAAAAGAGGGGAGATTTAGACTGGATATAGGGAAAAAGTTTTTTACTGTCAGGGTGGTGAGGCACTGGCACAGGTTGCCCATAAAGGTGGTGGATGCCCCATCCCTGGCCAAGCCTCTTGGGGCTGTGCTGGGGCCCACGCATACACAAGGAGTCTCCTCTTACTTAGGAGAGCAATGGAAAATGTGACCTGCAGAAGGAGGTCGCCATGAAGCACTCAGCAAAGGCTGAACACATTCCTGGGATTTTTACTCTGCTCTTGAAGGAAATAAGATATTTTCCCCTATTGTTTCATTTTTCTGGCACGTTTTCCTTGGATCACAGGTTTTTTGAACAGTGCTTCTTATAAGAATACCTTAGTATTTATTTTATTTTATTTTTAATTGACATAGTTTGGCAATGTTCAGCCTGGGAGTTGTTTAAATTTTTTGGTGGCTAGAATGTAAATTGTAATTAAGCACCTTCCCATCGAGGAAACACAGAAAAATGATTAACAAAACAAAATTGCTGAGATTCTTGTACGTGAAGTTGAGAGTCTGAGCCTGTGAGCCCCTTCACTTTTCCCATTAACATGAGAAATCTGCTTCCCACTCTACTAATCTCCTGGTACTTAACATGGCGCATGGTTTCCTGATCCAGAGTGGAAGCATGGAATGAAATGTCCTCCATCATGCTTTCCTGGTGCAAGCAGCTCCAGCTGGTGCTGGCCAGGAGTCAGGGAGCCCAGCACCAGCTCTAGCCCTGCTCCCCCAGCTCCCACCTGCAAACCCAGGGGGAAGCAGCATGCAGTTTGGAAGTAGTTCTGCCCAGCAGCTGGAGGAGGTGAAGCAGTGAGGGATCAAATCCTGAGTGTGGTGCTGCTGTTCCTTTGAGGGTATTTGGGGTTCTTTATGGTGCCCTGTTCTGAAGAGGAACCATTTTATTGGTTTACCATACGGCATGGCCTATTGGTAATTCTCCCATGCGAGGCTGCATTTGTAAGAAGTTCCCAGGAGTCACTGATGTAAGGGAAAATAATTTGGTGCCTGACCTAGAGGTGGATTAAATTACTGTTTCCTGGTTTACAGAGGGTAATCCCCTTACCTCCAGCACGGAGTCTGGAGTTTTCCTTTCTGAACTGGGATTTTTCCTCTCCTATACATGACCAGAGGGCATGAATCACTTGCAATGCTGAATGCCATGGGGAGCAACAGGAGTCATGCCAGGGACTTGAGCAGAACTGGGGACACTTGATTACAGCTTGGCAGGTAGCAACAGACGCTGATTGTGGTTGAACCGAATGCCAGTGTTGTTGTTAATTAAGTGTTTACATTAAATGGCATCGGGCTATCCAAATGGGACTGAATTTATTAACTACTGTGGCTATCCTCAGTGATTTTGACAGAGATTCCCATCTGCATCCTCTGCTGTGTGTTTATTAAAGTGAATGGGCAGCTAAATGCATTTGGTAGTGCGTGAGAGGGGAAAAAGTCTTTCCAATTCCTTAAAACTTTTTATCTTTTTACATCACTCCTAGCAGTCAGAAGGCATACGTAAGGTTCTGCCAATGGTCCTCCATTTTGTTTAAAATATCCAAAGAGACTATCTTCCTAAATTAAAAGATGAAATTTTACAGGCATTTTTTCAGAGGCTAGACTCTGTGTTAGGTGGACACTGTAGCAGGGGGAGATTGTAGTCTTATTTCTGTAACGCCACTACTTTGTTGTTAATTAGTGTGGCAAAAAAATCTCCTCAGTCAGATTTTATTTGTGGTGCTATATGGAGCTGATCTTCTGCAAGTTTTGTTATTTCAGGTTATTGCAAATAGATTTGATCACAGTCTGCAGAGTCATTCCTGAAAATTCAGAAGTGTCTTCATTTCATAGGATAAATGCAATTTTATGATAACTGAAAAGGAAAAAAAAAAAAAAGCTCTTTTCTTTATTTAAACATACTAATGTTTTTTGAGGGCCTCTGTTATGGAGACCCAATAGAGATATTTTCATTTGGAGGAAGAAAAATCAAACTTGGTTTTGCTGTTTTATATTGATTGCCCCAAAATTGCAATCCCAAGTCATTAATGAAACTCTGGCAAGAAGTGCATAATTTCCTGGTGTCTTCATTAAGCATGCATTTTGGCTCAAATGTAGAACCTACAAAGCCTGTTAGTTTAAGCTACATTTCACATCCTTGAATTAATGTATTTCTAAAATGGCAGTTTCATAGAACTGTAACTACTGGATAAGAGAAAAATAGCAGAGCTCTAGTGCTAATTCATTCACCAGCCCTGGTGGGGAATAAGCAGATGCAGTGCGCTCTAAGCATTCAAAAAATTGGCAGAGTTGTAACAGAGATAGTTGGAAATGAGTGCAGTGTGTTTTTTTCTAAGGAGGGAAAGGCTCAGCATTTTAACTAGAGAGCAGGTTGAAAATTTTATTCTGGAACTTTATTGATACTGAGATTACTTTAAGTGAGGAAATCTGAAAAACATTTCACAAAGCTGAAAAAATAGAACCTTATCTTCCTTCATCTCTCCCCAATGGATACGTGGTCTGGTTTCTCATACCAAAGAGCACTCAGTTGTTTTCTCAAATTAGTGAGTTCCCCATGAAATTTGTACCTTGGTCCAAGCCCTATAAAAGCCTAATGTCTTACATAAGTGCTAAGTTAAGAATTTAGCTGAAGCATAAATTGGTACATTGGCATTGTATCAGCCATTTACATTAGGGTGCATTTTATTCCCTGCCTCAGGAAAAAATGTGCTTCAACTTGTAGTTGGGAGCTCTGTGGTGAGCTTTGGAGAGATCTGTTTTCTGTTCTCCCACTTAGAAAAATTAGGAAAAGGTAAAGCTAGTGGTGCTAACTAGAGATGCTAACTACTATGCATTAAAGCCATTGGAAGAGGTGGTGATTTTGAGACTGAAGGGGTTATGGGTATCCCCCTTGGGAATGGAATAAATTAGCATCACAGTCAGATTATTTTTTTTCCTGACTTAAAACATCTCCAGTAGCTTTGCGTTTTATACAGATAATTTCCACAATAACAAGCTGGTCCACACAATAGGCTGTGTGCACGTGAATGTATCTATAAATAAATGCACTCATATAGATCCTTCTTCATCAACGCCATCCCCCCTCTGTGTAATTCTGTTTAGGCCATCACTCCACTTGAACCATTTGTCAGTGAAAGGAAGTGCCTGCCGAGAAGTGATACATTACTGTATAGTTTCTTGCTGTGAAATGTTGATTTTAAAACAGGCTGGCAGACTGCAGCCGATCCCATAATAAAACCAAACAGACACGTTTTGGGAGGTTTTGTTTTTCTTTTGTCCTGTTGTTATGCCCAGTTTAAGGAATCTTTTATTGTCTTTCAGCTGCACCATACTCAACAGTAAATTTTTGCCTTTCTTTGACCTTTTTGCTTCTGGGAGTTTGGGATTCTTTCCCATTTCCATTCCTGCATTTTTAAGCCGTGACAACCACTATATTGCCCAGTCATTAGCTATCGTGGCAGGTGTGCAATGTTTTCTTTTAGAAAGGATAATGTTAGCATGGAGATCTTCCCCCATTTTACAGGCTGAGAACACCAACATGGATGTTAATGCAGGGCCGTAGGCTGAAGAATGAAGGCCAAACACAGGTCAACACAGTCTAAATTGAAACAAAATGGAAAGCAACTGTACTCCAATTAAAAATAATAACTTTGAGCTTGGACTCAAGGGCAAGTCTGCCCTCAGTACCCTGGTAATGCACAATAGAGTATCTGGGCATTGATACCTTCTATCCTACAGTAATAGACATTTTCATTATTTCTCTATGAGAAAAGGTAGATGTAGGAAGGAGGCTGCTGCCTTCTTCTTCTGGAAAGTAGATCTTCTCTTGAACACTTATCTTAGTGTATTTGTGGGATAGATTGTACAGAAATGGTTTCAGCATCACTTGCTAAGTATGATTAGATATCTGACTGTATCTTTGCTGAATGAATAATGTCAGGAGCATTGCTAACGATCAAGAAAATGAAAATTCTAACCCTGATTTCTTAATGCTCATCAAAACATATGTCTCAGCTTAATATCTCCTGCTTTGATAGGGCCGCCAAAGCCTTTCAGGCAGATAGTGTGATGGGGCTGATAGGTGATTTTTATTTAGACCAAATTTGTAAAGGCTTGAAGATGAAATTCCTGTCTTGCACCACAGTCCGTATATGTGTGTCCTTAGCCACAGGAGTTAGATTTTTTTGCAGTGAACAGCAGTAGATTATTAACTTAGACATAATAAGGCACAGTGCTTAGCTAGGGTGAATTAACTCATTTTCAGACAGATTTACCTGTGCCTGAAGAATTAGTTAATAAAGCACATTTGTTTTAATTTCCATTACCTACTCTACATTTACAAATTATAGCTCCTGATTAATGACATCAGGAGTTGAATTTTGCTTTTTCAAGCACCAGACACATGCTGTGCTGTAGAGACATTTACATTCCATTTATGCAAGTCGTCCAATTAAAACTTACTTATAGAAAGTATATAATACACTAGGATGAATACATTATTTCCCCTATTAATCTGCATCCTTTGTTTTTCAGCAGAAGTGGCCAACCTTCCACTATACCCCAAATGGGAATTCACGTCAAAAAAAAACCAACCACAGAATGGGCAGTGGAAATAAAGGAAAAAAAATCCAGGTCATACTAATAAATTGTCCTTCTTAAATAAAGAATAGGGAAAAAATAAGATTTGCCCTTAATTTTGTTTATATATTTGCATTTAAAAAGTGAAGAAACGTTGTCTGATCCTATATGGAACAGATGCTCCCTCTCATAAAGGGAAAATGCTACAAAATGGAGCTGCCTCTGTCACAGGGTACCCATGTTTCACGGAGAGCACAACACTCAGGAATATCACCATGAGCTACTTTAGGTTCTCGTTTTGAAGAAAATGAGAAAAATTAACCAGGCGCTTTCCAAGCAAAGACAGACTGAAATAAGCTTCCAAAAGCTTTCTGGCTTATCCCTCTTATTAAACATAGGAATGATGTTCGTGCAGCATTCATGTAGAGATGGATACTGCACAATGGCTTTTGCGGTTTCCTCACTTCTGTGAAGTATTTCATGTATTCCCTATGCCCTTTGGCTCACATAGAATGAACAGAGCCTTTCTGGTGTGCAGCCAGCATTAGCCTTTCCTGCCAGAGGATGGTTTTCCTGCAGGTGCTCACAAGCAATGTCAGTCTGTGTGGACATCTCCAGTACCAGCAGCTCTGCAAATGAAAGAGCTGTGTTTGCTGTTTCCTGAAAGCATGGAGTGAGTATAACAGCTTGAATGATATCCATCTGCATCTGCATGGTCCAGGAAGTTTTGCCAGACTGTAGGCAGGGTTATTGCAGTAGGTCAGAGGAAAAATCATGGTACAGTGTTTGAAATCTTCAATGCTTCCACATGAAAACAGTAGATGGCAGCAAGAGAGACAGTGTACAACCAAATCAGGTTTTTGCCTTCTTTGCTTTGATGGGTAGGCTTTAAATAGTTTCCTGAGTAACCTATTTTCTCATTGGTCACTAGAATATAAGGAAGTTGAAAATTATCTTTTCTTTTTGGTGTGTGATCTTGATATCTGTGATCTTCATCCTGGAAAGGTATTTCATGGCCCAAGTCTCTCTGGCCTGGCACTGAGGTATCCTTTTGTCTTTTTATGTGGTTTACAGTGCTTGAGAAATCATGCTGAAGACAGGGGTGAGTGCCTGGAGCAACTCAGTCTTTTTATTTCGCTTTAAATATAACATTGAATAGGATTGAATAGGAAAGAGTCTCCTTCTGTGACACACTTCTCAGATGAGATCTTTCATGTGCCAGGACCACAGCCCCCAAGGGTTTATCACTGAATGCAGAAAATCTATTAGACTAGAAGCAAGGTATGAGAACTTTTCTGCCTGAGCACCACATGATACACAAATGGAGTCTCACGCAAAGGAAGGCTTTGCAAAAGAGAAAGAAAAACATTATTGAAAAACTAATACTGCTGAAGTTGTGAGACTGGCATTAAAGACAAAAGTTTCATGTAATATCCAGGTGCTCATGAATTCATCCTTTAAACAGCAGCCAAAGGAGGTAAGATTTCCACAGGTAATTCAAAGCATCAAAATTAATCCTGCAGCTCCATCTCTACAGAGGTTTAATATGTTTTAAAGGAAATAAAACTTAAAGTGTGAGAAGGGCAAGCTTCCCTTAGGGCTTCCTAGCTGAGGGAAACAAGTATATTGGGACAGTACTGTGTCAAATTTAGAAAAAAATATCAAGTTAACCATTCCCGTGACGTTATCAATAGTGTATTTTGTTGTTGTTGTTGTTGAGCAAGTTCTCCAATCCTATTGTTTTGATGGACATTTTTATGTGAAAATTTTTCTTGCTCTTCTTGCACGTTATGCTGAATACACAGTTGTCATATGCTCTGTAGATCCCTTTACACATTTCTAATCAAGCAACCCAGTCCTTTTCCAAGCTGGACTTAGTGTTTTTCTCTTTACTCTGCTAATTCTTTTACCATATACTTTTCTGCTCTGGGATATAAGGACTTTTTTTTTTGGCTCAAACTGCCCTGCCAGGCTGATTCCCTGTTCCAGACTCAGTTCACAACCAATGGTGTTTTTCTGAAAGTTCTTTGTTTTAGATTTAATCAAGATTTCTTATAGCCCTAGTGACTTCAAAGGTGAGATGCTCTCCCTGCTCTCATGGAAGACTTTTAGAGATTTCCTCCTCTTTCCTTGTCTCTGCATGCTGTGGTTGAAGTATGCATGATAACAAATGGCATTTTCTTTCTGAATAAAAGATGCATCAGACAGAGTATATTGGCAATACATACTGCTTTTCTCTGCCAAATCAAAGGATTTAGAGATATCTCCAGCATTTCTTCATATAGAAACCAATTGTGAGCTGTTCTATTTTTTACTGTTCCAGCTGTTAAAATTTATAGAGATCAAAATCAGATTTAAATGTTCTTTCCATGAAGACTGTCAAGCTAGATTCTTGTTGGGAAAGAACGGGTGATAACATAAGAAGGAGGAAGATGATCTATTTCTCTTATTTTTCCTGGCTCACCGCATTTGCTGTTATATTTTGTGCTTAAAGTAATTTTTCGCAGCTCAAGAGATCTGCATTGAAGGGACTTTCTTTTTTCGTCTTGTACCTCTTACTTTATGTCACGCATCCACCATGCTTTAGAGCTGTGATTTTCTGAAGGGTTACTTGTACTGACTTGGGTAAGACCATTTCCATTCATTCTGCAACGGCACATCACACCACTGGAGTGGATCAAATGATAGGGTTGCCTTACATATTTTAACAATGTGGGAGAAGTAACTGCTCCTCTGGTTTGTGAAGCAGAAGACAGAAAATGGCAGTAAAGTGGAAAAGGCAAAAAACATCATCAGGCACTAGTAGATGTTGGTTTGTTATTGAAATGAAACCATTGTTATTTAGAACATATGAGTTTCAGGTAAATTTGGTTGTGATGACAGGTTTCCAACGCCTTATGGCCCATATGTTTAAAAGGGATACTACTGAAAACACATATGTACCTCAGGCAGCAAGTGTAGAAATACATTTGGCTCACCTTAGTGTGTAGTCTCAAGTTCTTATCATGGGCCCCTGTCCTTCCCCAAGGCCTGGAGAGTAGTTGGTGGTCAGTACCAGTTTCTCTGTCTGTTCATTACAAAACCCAGGTCACAAAGGAAAATGAAAATGCTCTCCTACTGCAGAAGGATATACCCATTCCTACCTAGCTTGTTCTCATGTTAATAAATGCAGGATGGTGAAAACACTGAGTCAAAAGTACATGTCTCACAAACGTGAGAAAAATTACAAGATGAATAAAGGAATTTCAAGAAAAAAAAATATCTTTTGTCCTCTTTTTTTTTTTTTTAATGTTATATGTAAATGTTAGTGAAACCACTTTAGGTCTGGAATGTGAGACTATGAAATAAGTACAGTTTGAACAAAACGTGAATATTCAGTATCAATAAAATGCTTTTGGTGCACTTGAAATTGGTTGTGTTTTGTTCTTCTCAGCATTTTTTTCTGTGTTTAGTTCCTGTATCATCCATACCAGTTATTTAAAAAAAAATTGACCTGTATTTTATTTTTTAAAAAAGCAAAGAGACCCACATATGCATGCAGGACAAGTTTTCTTTTTTAACATTCCTACAGCTTGCTAAATGATTGCAAGTGCCGTTTATCCTCTACGTTCATTTCTGCAGAAAAATCTGAATTGCTGCTGGAATGCATGTGGTGAACTGAGACATTCTATCAGCAGCAAAACCCCTAATCAGAGTGCCCAGTAGTTTTAAGGCTGAGTTATGGCTTGGATTGATTTTGTGGTGACTTTTGTTTGGTTTCTTGCCATTATTCCAGAAAATACAAAGATCAAAGAAATAAAGTCATATTGATTGGCTCAGCTCTGGTAAAAAACTAGACTTGTGAATTTGTGTCTTCTAATGTAACTAACATTTTACAGATGTCTTGGTTCATGTTAAAGCTAGGGATGCATGTAGATTGAATTATCAGTGGATTAGAACCATCTGCATTTAGTTTGAAAATATTTTTGTGCATATGCTTTCCAGCAAAATGCATAGAGCAGCCTCTTGATAGATGAATTCCAGAAGATACCTGAAAAAAAATAAACGAACATTGAGACGAATCGAGGCCATGTCCTATTTACTGCTGGTTACCTTTTTTCAAAGAAACCACATTACATGTGATAGCTCTTGTGACTTTGAGTCCATGAATTCCACAGAACAAGAGCTTATCTTTGATCATGAGTTAATGGTGAAAGGGATCAAATCTGAAAAATTTGCATGAAGACAGCTAGAATGCAGCCCAGCACCAGATCCACAAGACAATGGGAATGACTATCCCATCTCCTGCCTTACATTTCGTATGCCTTGATAAAAAGATTTAGAACAACCTGATCCTGATTTTGTAATCTTTTACACCGACTATGCACGTTTCCAATGGACTAGGCCAGATGAAAAGTGATGAAGAGTCAGAACAGAGGATTGACGTTCTGGCAAAAGTATCCTTAGTTACTCACCCCTTTTGAATCTCAGTATCAAAGTCTTTTAATGATGCCTCAGGACCTACAGTAATACCAAGCACAGTATTGAAACAGACAGTCAACATTTGCATTGCTGAACTAGATTTAGTGACTCTTTGAAGTCATTAACAAAAGAACACTTAAATTATAAAAGTGTTGGGAATTTAATTTTCCTATTAATGGTAACTATATTTTAGTTACCAGCATCTACACTTGCAGCAATACTAGATAAAACAGAAATCGTGTTTGCAGCATTATTACTTCATAGCTTATTCTATTACGGGTTTTTATGTTCACTAATAGTACAGTATTAAGGATAAATTCTTGCTTACTGCCCAGAAAGTATTCCATTATTGATGTCCGCTTACACTGCAGTGATTCTGGGTGCTCATTTGTGAGGAGAAGCATTTGCTGCAAAATTCAAAAATGTATTCCCAAGTTCATCTCTTTTTACAAATATATACTAGATTTAAAATACATTTTTAACAGTGCTTAGTAAAACCAATTATGTTTTTCTTCAGGGGTGATTCTTGCCAAATTTATTGCATGGGATAATCTCCCCAGAAAAAGTCCAGGCTTAATAGGAAATAGTACTTTATATTTTCATTAAGTTTGGGGGATATTTCTTTGCAGAACTTTTTTCCTGAAGGAGATCACTGATGGTAAAATCAGAGTGCTTCTGCTACGCATGTTTTTCCCATAAACTCGGAGTCCCTTTACAGCACAGGCTGATGCTTCTGAGAAATAAGGCTTTGTCTCGAGTACAGAGCCAAATCAATCATTAAACTCTCATACATAAGGTTTATGATGTAAAGTAGGCTCCTAAAACTGAGCGGTATTTTGCATCAGGTATTATAGTTATATGATTTTTAAAAACTTGCCTTCAATCTCATGTGTATGTATTTATATCAATGGAAAATACAAAACAGAGTTTTAGCTCTGTCTTCCTCTTGTCTGAATTGGTATTTTGTGGATTGCATGGGAACCATACTGGTTCATCACAGTTCAGCATCCCTTCCTTTTCTTTGCTAATCATTCTCGGTGCACACGATTTGACTTGCTGCAGAGAACTCAGGCAAAAAGCATTACTGAACTCCCAGGAGGTTCTTTCCTGGATGTCCTATTTGATTTTTTCTTCTGAACATCAATTTAAAAGGAAAATGTGGCTCTTAAAATTTCTCGGCCACAGCAAGGAAGGCTGGGATGCATTCAGGTCCAGAGTTCAGTAACAGTCTGCGTACTTGTGCAAAGAATCATTTCTGTGTACAGAAGCTCCATTTTTCCTTGCTAGCAGCTTTAACTATTTCTGACCAGGTGTCTGACCAACATTTACCAAGCTTCTTCCAGCAGCATGAAATCGGTTAGGGAAGGCTTGCACAGATGCATGCTTTCTCTTCTTTTTTAGCCTACTCAGCTTTTGGAGCTCTCTTCACATGGGACGGGGATGGAAATTACTTCTCACTGATACCTGAAGTTCTCTTCTAGTCATGTTTCCTATTTCCAGGACTTCATCAGAAACTTTTAGTTTTGCATGAATGTTGCAATACTTATAGTATTTCACAAGAATAATATGATAATAGAGATATATAATAACATATGACCATTGTACTTTAATGCAGTATGTATTCTATGGTATAAACTTTACTTTCATACAATATCTTGCAATAGATATCTATAACTGGACTTTGTAGTCTGTTTTGAACTGTGAAGTGTCTATCCCTAAAAAAAAAGGTGAGTAAATCATTAGACTTCCATGGATCTGCAACAGTCTTTAGAAGCAGAAAATGCTGTACTGTGCTTCTCTGCTGAAATAATCATAGTGCAGCTTCCACTGTCAGGGCAGGGCAGCTCTTTTATTTTCCAAAAATAAACTCTATCAGCGGCATTACTCTGATCTGCAGGTGGATCACACAGCACTTAGCAAGAAAGGATGTGAGTGAGGCAGGGAGGGACCAATCTGGCCTGCAGAAAGCCAAGTACTTATCAACCTTACCTGCACAGTCCGTGCAGGATCTGGGTGAACACTGTGTCAGGATATGATGGAAGGACCTGAGGCTGCCTGACACTGAAGGAGCTCTGCTGCTGTTATTACTGAAATGATCACAAAAGCACCATGAGGAAAACTGTCAGTAACAAGAAAATGCATCTTGATTCACCATGTGAAATTAGGAGGAGATACTGCACACTTTGCATTCCAAATAGATTTGAGGAAATAATCTTCCTTATTTTTTTCCTAGCTACTGATAGCTTACATAGGTGGATTTACACTTACAGATAATGCAAATTGCATCATTAAGGAGAAGAAAACTACGTGTATTTTTTTTAGCTTGGTTTGCTAACGTAACTACAAAATTCAAAAGAAAAAAAAAAAAGCAAGTAAAATGATGTTAAAGAAATAAAGTCTGTCATCTCTTCTTCCATTTACTTGCCGAAACTGGAAGGCTTATTTCTTGCTATGTGCACATACTGCTTACGACACCATCACCTGATCACACCCACCCACCTCCTGAAGCCTGGCCAAGAAGGAACTCCATCCCTAGAGGCTCCTGTGAGAAAGCAATTGTGTAGAAAGTGAATGAGCCCTTGAACGTAAATACCAGACCAACAATAAAAAAAAGATAGGTCCAGTGTTGATTATCTAGTAGTTTAGTTATAAAATAAGGCATGAGATTTAAGATTTAAGCATTCTGAGTAGCCAGGCAGTGTCACTTTCAAGAATTTCTTACTGGTTTACGAGGGAAAATGAAGGATAAAAAGAGGTGAGGTTTCATGATATGGTGGCTTACACCGTTAAATGGATTATTAATTGATGTATAATAGATTAGGTGATGCAGTTCCAGATTTATAAAAACAACCTTAAACCTCACTAAAAGCTTGTAATACTTGACACTGTGCTCAGTTGGTTATCTACAGTGTTGCTGAATTATGCCCCTGTGAACTTTCCTTTAATATTCCCCAATTTTTGTTTTTGTCTTTTGTGGGTTGTTTGATTTTTTGTAAATCTTGAGCACTCTACATGAAGTTTTCTGCAGCATTCCTAAATTATAGATATTTTCCTCATAAGCCTATATTCCTGAGGTCAGACATTCTGCCTATGGATTCACTGATTAACCTTGCCTGTAGGACTGTGACCTTACTTCATTGCAAAGACGTAAAATCATCAGATTTAAACTGGTTAGAGGAGTGACAGAGAAGAGCAGGTAGAAAGCTACAAGCATCAGAAAAAATTGTCAATAGGGAGCTAAGTAGTGATGTGAAGGAGGAAAACAATGTGCTTGTTTCTGTGGCAGCAACTCTTCTGCTGTCTCATGGCCAATGCTCTGCTGCAGGTGAAGCAGCCTTGGGAGCAAAAGTAAGTGTTGTCAAGATCTGAATTGGGATGAGCAGGGCAATGTTGGCTGGGGCCACAGCTCTGGATTCTCCATAGACTCATGCTTCTGCAGAGATAGTTATTGGAATAACATAAGAGCAGCATCGGAGGTAAGAATGGCACAGAATCTGCAAGTCTCTTGTACAAAGAATGTAGCTTTTTTACTCAAGGCTCTTCTCTCCTAAAGTCAAACAGAACCTCTAGCAGAAATCTGACAAGGGGACTCTACAGCTCCATATGGCTTTGTCCAAATTCCCTGAGATCACTGAAAGCAATTCTGTGTTAACTAAAATGGACTTTGGTGAGGACCTGGTAACAATCAGAGTACAAAATATCTGGCACTCTCAGGAAAACAGGTGGATGAATACATAACTAAGCAAAAAATGAACTTATGCGTATTTATTGGGGACAGCTGCAAGCAAAATACCACTGTTTTAACCCTATGCAGCCTTTGTTATGTGCCTGCATTCCTTTGTGCTTAACACCTGTTATTTATCAGTTGCAGCACACCAGCATTGCCATATGCGGAAGAATTGGCTGTGATTGATACAGACACCACTGCAACGCATGGCCTTGCATGAGGACTCCTGGGGATGCCAAGGACTCTCAGTGTGAGGAGGGACCTCCTGGAGGGACAGCTTGGCTGCTCAGTGTAGCCTCTGAGTTTGGGAGCTTAAGTGGAGAAAGTACACGTGGCTCTTCACCACTTGTTCGAAAAGAAGGACAAATAATAGTTACTGAATCTGATGCAACACCATCCACTTGTGAATTTGGGTTTTCAACCTCACCTAGACCAATTAAGGAGTGGTTAATGAAATATCCTTCAATATTATTCATCAATGGTTATTTCTGATGCAAGGATAATCTCTAAGGATATGAATCAAGAAGAAGGGGCAGTGCCTAGAAGACATTAAGTGCAAAAGAATAACTTTCATGCAGAAACTTGCCTCAGCAGCAGTGCCTTGCCTATTCACTACATGATCTCTTCTGCTTTGCTGGTCTGGGAAGGACCAGGACTGCTTTTGAGACAAACCCCCATTGACTACAGCAGCAAAAGGCTCAAATGCTAAAACACTCTTTTTTTTTTGGAAACACTCTTGTGTATTTTCAACTAGCACCTTTATACTTTTTTTACCACCTGCTCCCACTAAATCCACAGACTTCTGTTCTGTCTTTTGTTGATATCTTCAGAAGGCTTTAAAATTGGCCCTATAATTTCAATGGAAAAAGTAGAATTAAGGATGGAATCCTGATTTCTTTGGAGTCAATGGCAAAACTTCAATGTTACTTAAATGCCAGTGATAGCAAAGATAACATTCCATTAGGAGCTTGATTCAATTTATATAATTATATGGCATATTTTCATTTATGTAATGACTAATGTTTCCTTGTTATTGTTTAAAAGAGATTTCGAAGTCTGTACAACTCTTTTTTGCTTGCCTGCAGGGGAAAGAAACACTTAAGAAAAACCTGCTGGGACACTGTATGTCTTAATGGTATTAGTTTTGATGTTCTTTGTTTAAGATCAACTCTTATCTTTTTCTCTGCTTTTCTGTTGTCTTCCAGAATCTGCCAGGGTCATGCTGATATGGCCATCATCAGTTGTCAACATGGCCTGAGCCCGAGTCTGATAAACATGGATGGAGTTTTATATTTCAGACCCTGAGTGTTGTGGACATATTAAAAAATAAAAATAAAAGGAAAAATTCAATGTCCACTTGCTAATGTGTGTTAGCTTAATGTATTTCTCTTTTTTCAAGTGTTTTCATGCACCCAAAAATCATCAATACCTCAGCCTAGGCCTTTTCACTGCTTCTTTCAATGACTTGGTAAAAGAAATCCCTTCCCAATGTTATACTCCAAGTTTGTGTTTCCCATTACGGCTCTAACTGTAGTTGGTGAGATATGTAGAGCAGAATTAAAATGATGCCATGGGGATCTTAAAGTTTCTTGTTCTTTCTTCCGTCTTTTTAATGGGTCGTGACTGAGTTAGCAAATAAACACTGCATTTGCAGAGCCTGTTTGTTTTTATCACTCTCCACGGGAATGACTGCAGTCCTTTGGGTGGTATTACTCTGGGAGGAAAAGTACTCTTCTTTCAGTTACCACACCATCTTCTCCCTGTCTAGTGAAGCCATAATTGCCAGATCTCCACCAGCATTTCTCTGTCTGGATGAAATAATAGCTTTGACTCTATTTCATATATTTAACATTTAAATCTTCAATTTCCAAGATTTCCTTTTAAGTAGAATTGTCTTCCAAGTCCTCTTAAATACATCTTTTACCCTTAAGCTTATTTGAAGATGGGTCTATTTGCAATGACAAGAGTATTATATAGGTATAAGTAGACAAGCACCTCATGTTAGCTGGCTTCCAAGAATGTTATCTGGCAAAAAATGCTGGGAAGAGAATGATTTAATAAAATCTCTTCTACTTTTGCCTCTGTCACACCTTAATCACGTCAGGGGAGAATCTGAGACAGCCACCCCAACACAAGCCTGGAATCTGCTGCAGGAAGTGCAAGTTCCTCCCAAGGTGCCTTCTGTTTGCTCCTTACGGCCAGGGGGAGGAGAGCACAGTGAGACCTGCTGTGCTAGTTAACACCAGGCAATGTTAAAGATCACAGAAACTTGGATCCTCCTTTGGTGTATACAAACCTATGTATATTCCAGCAGCACATACTGTAAAGCCAAAGCCCTGTTTTTATTTGTACTTACAACAGAGTTTTTATTATCCCCCAACACTTTTTTTTTTCCTCTTTTTTCTCATAGACACTGAATGTATGAATTGTTCTAAATTTAATGAAGAACACATTTTGCAAGTTTCTATACTAACAAAATAAATGCAATTGTTATTTATAAAGTACAGGACCTGTTGCTTTGGTCTGCATGCACCATTTATTCAAGATTCGTGATTCACTGGGTACAACTCTTGGAATTTATCTTTTTCCAGTGGTACTTTAAAGTGTCCCTTTATCATTGCTTTGATATCTAATGCTTGGATTTGGTGAGCTTCCTAGAAATAAACTCAAGTCCTACTTACTTCCGTGCTGGCATTTTTGGAGAATTCATTCTTCTCCTCTCAGCTTTTGTAAATGTGTTCAGCATGGAGGAAGCATTTTCTTTCTCTTGTGCTTTTCCATAAAGTGTGCATTACCCTTTGCTTCTCAAATCTCCAAGCTGTTCCTCAAGGAGTCTGAGCTCAAAGTTCAGTGCTCTGCCCTCCCCATAGGTTTCCACCTGTTGAGCAGAGGATGTAACAAATCCACCACTCAACACCAAATGCTTCTCTCACCCGTCTCAGCCTTTCACTGAGCTACTTGCAGCCTGGAAAGGCAGTTGGCCTCCTGAAGTAGTGTAAATTATTTACATTTTCTTCAGCCTCTCCCCTTTTTCCACGCAGTCATCGAGTGTTTCCAGCACAAAAGGAAGACTTCAGGCAGAGCCCCAGTGAGAGAGGAACACCCAAGTGGCAGCTCCTGCCCAACACCTGCCTGGGACACCATCCGGTCTCTGCAAAGCTTCAAGTTCAAACCCTGCATATTCTTTTCATGGATTACTGCAGAATTTTGCTTCTGATGAGCATTCCTGAAAAGATGCACTTTTCCCAGAATATTCTCAGAAATAGGTTCCAGAAGGGATATGAATATAAATTAAGCAAATTTGATTACTGTTTGGAAAGTATATTTCAGTACAATTTGTGGCTGTTCTTATCCAGCAGTGCTGTGCACATACAGAGCAAAGTAGTAGTTATTTGGCTGTCTCCCTTGCATTCAGGTAATTCTTGTGTACATTAGCTATGAGTATGTCATATTTCTATCCAATTTATAAAATGATTTTAAAATCTCTCTGTGGACCCTGGCTGACAATTCCTCAGCATGGCCAAGATGTTCCCATCGCTGCCCAGAGAGGCAGCAGTGGGGGTCCCTGGGTATCCGAGGTCTCCTATGGCACCTCTTCCGATCAGCCTTCAGAGCCCCCAGATGTGCCCCTGAGACTCATAGCATTAGGGTGAGAAGGGCAGCTCACACCCCGCCATTCTGCAGCCTTTCTCATCACATTTTGCTCATATAGAAAAGGTATTTTTTTCCTCCTTTCTTCTTTCCATGGATGTTCTTCGGGGCTGAAATGGTTAATGAGATTCGGTGCAGTCATAGGGCTCACAGAATTGGATCTTCAGGCACAGAGCCTGCAGCCATGGCTCTTGAGTCTGACCATTTTGCAGGCTTCAGCTGTCACCAGAGACATGCAGACAAAGGAAATGGTCCTCATTCTTGCTCTCTGCAGAACACACACACTTAAGAGCAGCCAGACTTTGGCCTTCTGTTTTTCATTATGACTGTTTAAAATGTGGTGAGCATTTTCCAGAAGGGGCAGGTTGTGTATTTAATTTATGAAAGTAAAGAGGAGAGGAAGAGTCATCTACATTCCTTTTGGTTCAGTGATTTGTATAAATGTGAGAACTGGGGTAATATTATGCCATATCTTCCAATGATTATTCACCAGACGTCCATGTGCATTCTGTTTGATATGGAGAATGACTATTAAAAAATATTTAGTTCTATATTATTTGTTATGTAGTTTTGTGCAGGGGTCTCATTAACATTTCATGATAAGAAGGATATATACACAGAGGTGAAAAAAGCTGCAGTATGTGGATACTGTTTCATCTCTGAAGCCTCAATATTTTTGGAATAACTTCTACCTTAGCTTTTGGAACTTGGAGATACACAATACGTGCAGGGAATGCAGGAAAAGCCTTATTTTGCTTCAGCCATGTATATGTCCTGGGCTGCATAGTACAGAGTGTGTATTGGGAACTGGCTTAGAGTTGAGACTTGGCAGTGTACAAGTATCCACGGGACAGATAAATGAGCAGTTTGTGCTGACAGACCCAGCTTTCACCTACAGAATTGTAACAAGACGTCACTTGTCAGAAAAAAATTGAGGGAAAACATGGGGTATCATAGATATGGTTCTTTCCTGATTTCTTGATAAAGTTTCTTGGTCCAGGTCTGAATTAGATAAATGAACTGTCTTTGCCTAATAAGTGAAAATTCACTTTTGCTCTGTGAAAAATTTTGCAGAGCAAAGGTAGTGTAACAACCTTGTAAGATAATGCTCAACATGTAAGATAATGCTCAAGAAAGCATGAGAACACAGATAGGAAATGAATAAACAAAAATAATCTTTATTGCTCCTATCCCACCTGTACATCTCTTCCCAAGGAAGTGCCAGAGTTTTAGCATGTGAATATAGCACTCCATCAGCTCAATTAAGATGATGTACCAGCCCTAGGCATTCAGAAGTCATAAGTCAGACCACAAAGATCATTAGATTGTTTTTAAAATAATGAGGTTTAACAGTAACAGATTCACAGTTCTTTTCACTTGCTTGGGACTATTAGTTTTCAAATTAATTGCAACTTTTCTTGGTGATTCCAGGGGCAAAATCATTTCTAATTGAAAGCCCTGGGATTCTAGGAACAAAAGTATTTTTTAAAATGCCTAAAATGGTAAGAAATATTCCTCTTAAAATACTGCATGAGTAGCTGGGAAGGACTGGGTTTTTTACAACAAGGATGAAGAAAGAAGAGATCAAATTAATTCCAGAACTTGATACTGCTGACATGATGAGGGAAGGTAAAGGACAATATAACTACTAATACAATGCACATGTTTGCAGTGAATCTGTTGTAGAGATGGGAGGTTGCCAAAGACTTTAAAAAGCATACGGATACACACAAAACCCCTCCTGCAAGGGGAGAGTTAAGTATCTCTCTGCAAATTCTGGAAGCAATAATGATGACTGTATTTCTTTCTTCCCTAATCTCATGGTGAAGTAGATTGGGTGTTAGCTTGGGAAGGAACGCTTTACTGCCACCAAGAAATATTCCTGGATTTCCCTCAACATTTTTACCTCACTCTTCCCCTTTCATAGAAGGAGCTGAAGACACGGACAATGCAAAAAATTATATTTTTTATTTCTCATTCTTTCCTTCTACAATTCTTAGTTAAGATTTTATATGCACATTCAGGGATGTTGACTGTGTGTTTTGTTCATGCTTCCATGAATACTATCAGCATGTCACGTTAATGACAAAAGCAATTAAATGTGTTCAAGTTAAATATGTTCAACAATGTTCTTCAAAGCAAAGGGACCATATAGATAAAGAGCTGTACCTATGTGGGGCACAATTGTACCTGCAGAAGCAGCAGTGCAGCAGCGAGCTGGCAGCACCAACCCAGCATTGCTCATTGGCTGCTGTAAGGGGAGAAAGAATTGGAAGGTCTGGCTTTGAGGAGATGAACAGTCACGTGTTCACTCCTCTAGGAAGAGCTGGTGGTGCTTCTAGGCTTGCATTGCATTACTGGAGGCATTGGAGGTGTACCTGAGGAACCTCTCTGGGCAGCTGGCTGATTGCAAGGAACTTGCCATGGCCAATGTTTTGCTGCTTATGAGCAACCTGAAGAGAACTCTGTCAGATCACATCTCCTGCTCTGGTGAGGGCAGATTTAGAGGGAACAGAATTGAAACATTTTCACAGCAGGGAGGAAAAGGAGAAAGATGAGGAGTATGGTACTAAAGAAGGAAGAAAATTTGATGGAAAAAAAAGAAGAGTTGGCAGTACGGAGAGCCAAGTCCAAGTACTAGCCTGCGGGTCACACGAATTATCCATACAATTAGGATAATGCATTCCAGGGCAGTTACTGTGGAAGAAGTCTCATAGGACTTGAAGAAGAATTATTAAAAAATCCAACCGCAGAAAATAAAAACAAAATGATGAACAGATGAAAGATCCCATTTTCTACTCTTCAACAAACCATGCCTGAAATGTGTGATGATTTCTTATGTCTTCAGTATTTTTCTGGCCCCTTTTTATCAAGAGTATTCTCTCAATTGTTTTTCCTTTTCGGTTGTGTGTGTGTGTAAATCATCATGGCTGGCACCTTCTTGTTGACCTTATCTGCACTAAGAAGTCTATGCAAAGTAGTTCATGATATGGTGGCAACATCTGAACTGTATTTTATATCAGTGCTCATAAATCATCATTTGTAGCACTGTGAGTGCACTATTGCTGGAGACAAGTACAAATTACCATGCTGGAAGGACAGCTGGTGAGATTTATGTTGTATCGATGCCTGTTCTTCCAATAGGAAGTTCTCCTCAGTGGTAAAAGTATGACCTCTCTGTTGAGCAATATATTACATGGACAGGCATATGGAGTCTAGCCTTTGTGCCTTTATGGTGCAATACAAAAATATGCTACAATACCTGACATAACTCCAACTGAAACAACTCCAGAACTGGGAACAGTCTAGCTGCATCAGCACAGTGGTATGCCCAGGCTAATTAAATTAGGACAGAGGCTACAATGATGCAGCTAAACTGTTCCTGAAACCAAGATAATATCTCTCTACAGAGCTGCACTGTGCAGTATAGCTAGACTGATGAGAAGTGTGTGGGTATATCCTTTGAGATTCAGAGATGAGCACCTATGTAATACCTTTCATCTTACTTACCCGTTTTTTAAATACTGACACTATCCTAAACAATCTTCAGTCTTCCCCAGTTTTCCTCTACATTGCAGGAGCTGCTGAACTAAAACAAAAAACCATCAACCAAAATTGACTCAAGGAGAGAGTTCAGAAAAGCCCTCAGCAAGCTCTCATAACATTTCTGAATACAATTTTTCCAAGCCTTTCCACTGACACCAGACATTTTCATGCATTCACTACTCATGAAAATTTGACCACGTTTTCAAAGTTGAGCATTTTTTCAATCCATGCATTGAATAACTTTGTTCTTATGCCCCTAATATGTCTTTCAATATTCTTCCTGCTCTCCTTAATTTATTGGCCTTAATTTTCTTTGTTTCCCTTTTCAAGTTTTTACAATGCTCTGTATAATGTATTTCCAATGTGATTTTATCATAAACTGCTTTTTTTTTTTTTTTTTGCTATTTTTAGAAATTTAAGGTTGCCTTCTATACTGTCTCTGCTTGAGTCTCTCAGCTGCTTAGAATTTTACCTAGTTCTTTACTGCTGGTCAAGGCTTGCTGGATAGTTTCAGCCTTCTCCTGTACAAAGAGTGGGCTCATGTCCTAGATGCAGACAGCTGAACTTCTCCACTGATTTGTTGCTGGCCAGTTCTTTTTATATTGCACTGAGGCAAGTGATGCTTCCTGAATATATTTGGTAAAGTCTAAATCAAAACTGAGAACCCTCAGTTGCTCTCAGGTAGTGTTGGACGTCTCCTGTGGATCATCAGAGCCACCAAGAACTGGCTTCACAGAAACTAACACTCTTCCATCCACTCTGAACGTATTCATCTGAACCAAATGTCCTTTCTCTTTACCTACGCTCAGTAAAAGCAACTAAGAAATTCTGTTTTCATCCTTTGTTGTGTGAAATGCAAAATCAGAGAAATACTTCTAAATTCATCATCAAAACAAGTCTGGAAGAGCTGTCATCTGGAAATGTAGGATAAACAAGCATGAAGTGTATGTAGTAAGTTATGATCTAATTTATTTGTCTTCACCTGCCTCCCTGTGATACTTCCATAGACAAAAATTGTGCAAATGGAATATTTCACAACAACGTGGAATGAAGGGAGGGAAGTATTTTTCTAACTCAGACTCAGATTCTCTAACTCAGAGAATGCATCTTATAGAATAGCCATTTTAATGGGAGTAGTGATGCAGTTGCCTGTTCCAGAACCCCTCAAAATTTGCAGCTGTATCCTGGCAGCACACCAGGATGCCTGAGCCATGCCTTACTTGCATGTGTATTTGCATACTTTCAGATTTAAAAATAGCACATGGAATTGTGTCTGCCTGTACTTTAATATTCTTGGTAAGGTTAGATAGTGACACCCCTTGCTTGAGAAGATAGGGGCAGAAAGGCATCCAGCTCCATGTCAGATGCAGTATGAGAGTCTCCCAAGTGTTACCAGCCCAGGGCTGCACACCCTCTCCCAGAGCCAGTCAGCTGACAATTGCAGGATGCTCAGTGTGCAGCAACACAGGGCAGTATTCCCAGGGAAAAAAAACATGCATATGTGCAGCATAATGAGAACGAATTTCCTGTTGCTTGATTTGCTTTCACCATCGTTACAGGGAGAGAGCTATCTTTCTATCTGCATTGTATCTTTTATTTCTTATTCTTAAGAGAGAGAATGGTCCTCTCTTTGAATTAGTTTTGTTCTCAAATAACATAAAATCAGGCCTTTTCACCTCTTATTCTAAAAAAAACCCAGACCTCTACAGAAATTTCCCTTTCATTTCAATTTTCTGCCTTTTGATTAGAATAAACATAGTTTATTAACGAAAAACACATCAAGAATAAAGAGTAATGTCTTCTGTCATGCATAATCACACTTGAGATCATTTTCAAGAAAGACTTTTCCTTTTTGCTTTGCCATTCCTTAATGCTTTTTTTTCTTTTTCCCCAAAATTTGTTTTTTTTTTACTAATTTACTTCCTTTGTCTCAAACCAAGGGACACTTTTCTGATACAGATTTTCACTTAGTTGAGGAAAAATACCCAAGATGCCACAAAAGAGCAGCTTTACAGCTATATTTGACCCACTCTACAGTAACTACTGCCAAAAGTAACTTCTGCTGTGCAGCCCAGTAATCACAGTCATGCTACAGTATGTTCAAATGGCCCTGCAGATGACGGGTAAAAATAAGTGAGCTAGACATAAAAGCACAGGGTGAGCAAAAGAGCAGGCAGGAGAGAGATGTCCTCAAATAGATTATACGGGTCAAGTCATGCAAGTGCTTCTATTACTGCTGATTAACTTTGTCAGCTGTTATGTTAATGTGTAGCATGGCTTGAGCGTGCTCAGACCAAAAGTACAAGGAAGCTGAGACTGTTCTCTAAATAAGGATGCGGCCCAGACTGCTTGAAATGGTGTGTGTATGTGTGTGTGTCTGCTTCTAACGGAGTGATGATGGATGCTAACAGGATGAAAATGAAATCTCAACAGCTATTCTTTTGCAGGACAGATACATCTCTCTCCAAACCCAGAAAATTAAGAGGCACATTTTCTTTTGCCAGCCCCAAACCTCCAAAAATCTCAAGCTGTTCTAACATTACGTATTTTCAAAAACTATATCCATGGTTTTGGTTGTCCTTTATTTCAGCATTTCATTTTCAAACCTTTCCTTTCTACCTCCATAAGGGTAGAACTATACCTAGTACACAGAAAGCCCAAATCTTACTGTGTGCCATTTGCTGAGATCTCTGAGCTTCTGAAAACAGTATGCAGGCTAATGTTTCTCCGTGGTCAGACCATGCTTCTCAGAATGAGAAGTACAGTAAGAAAGAAAAAGATGCACGCAAGCTTTGATATGCTTAATTTGTGAAGACTCAGCATTCAGGAAAAAGGCATCCAAAAGACTTTGGGAGGTGACCGCAACACAAATCATTTAAACCAAGAATGTAATTTGAGAGAAGGTGAGGACTGTTAATGGGGAGGACAGAGCAGCACACAGCCTCCCCCAGAGGAAAGAAATGCACGCAGACAGTGATGCAACAGCTTGCTGTGATGGCTTCCTGCACAGTGTCTGAGGTGACTGGTAGTTCCACCCTTGTGAGCTGCATCCCTTGCTGGGGAGGTGCTGGATGAGTGATGCTGAGTCCTTCTGGCATGGCAGCATCTGCCCACGGCTGTCACCCACGGCTAGTGTCACATGTGTCCTCCTTTCCTCTTGTCAGCGACAAGGCGTGTGCATTGCTGCATCGGCTGGAGACCTTCCACCACTTCAAACAGCTCTTTTTTTCCTGAAGGTAGCACTCTTTCTCATCACTGAGCTGACAGCATGAAGACAGCATTAAGCACAGTTGAGTGGGCTGTGAGTTGGGCAGGCACAGGAAAGCCCTCGGTGCTTTTTCCCTGTGCTGAACTAGGTTGTATGTCAGACCCCTGGGAGCCCAGAGGAAGAGAGGTAACAGTGGGGAAAGCCGTAGGATGTGGTCCTCCCACAGGCTTCTGGACTGGGAACCCCCTTGTCATGCCAGCATCACCTATCTCTTGTCCCCTGGGGTGTCCCTCTTACTACAGCCTCTGAGGTGCTGGCTGACAGGACAGATCTCTGCTTTCCTCTGGACTTTCATAAAGTTCCTCTTCTTTCTGCACCAGGAGACATCAGGACACATTCATCTGTGACATAAACTGTCAGATGAAATCCTGGGAGAGGATAACTTGTGCAGTATCCCAGTGAACTTCCCCAAGCAACAGAAGATCCAAGAAGTGAGGAGTGACTGGTGAACAGACATGTTGAAAATGGTTTCAGACGGTGCCTTGCAGTAGAGTCTGTATTCCTCAAAGCTTGTTAGTTTCTTCCAAATATGCCAACTAGTCTAATAAAAGAAACTGTTTTTCCCTAGAAGCCTCATCTTGCTTACATCCGTAGCGATAATCATCTGCTAATGAGAGATAGTATTGTGGTGAATAATGTCGTATTATTTGAGTGTCTGCTCTAAGGGCGCTTGGTTGCTGCAGGAGACTTCTCCCCTGCTCTTAGTAGCTGTTTGCTTGGGCTCTCAGCAGAACACAGTGACGGCTCAAGGGCTTGTTTCTTTCTCAATTACTGTTTGTTTAATAAAAGATGCCTCACATCCAGCATGTTTTTTCAGCCCAGAGCAAGGGCATCTGGTGGAGTGGTGTAGGTGGAAGTTTGGAGCATCTCAACTATAATTGGTACAATTGTGTGCTGCTGTAGTGAGCAGAAGACAAACAGATGTCAGCTCAAGAGAACCTGTTCTCATCAGCATTGGTGCTATTTAAAAGGCGATCTTTTTTTCTTTCCCTGTGGGTATAGGAAATTGTTTTCTTTTTCTTATTATTTTGTGTCTGTTAGAACCAAGGTCTGTTTGTGAATCAAAGTAAAACTACTATTTAAAATACTGGTTGCTCTAATTTTCCTTGAAGGAAGAAGAATACCAAAATGGATATACAGCAAATGTGAAAATGGAAATACAGACAACACAAAAAAAGCTCCATTCTTTCTGAGTTTCCTTGAGATTATCTATATCGTGTCTCAGTCTCCAAATGGAATTCTTAGAGGTAGGTAGTTAATTGTCTGATATTTGCAGGTTAAGTTTATTCTCCATTAATCTCTCAAAGACTATTAGGGCGGTTCCATTTCCCACTCATTCAGGGGGATGGGAGACTTTGAGTGGCAGGAAATGCAAAGCTGGCTGCTGAGGAGAAAGAGAGACTGAACACTGAGAATATGGGCAAAAGGTTGAATGCTGACAAAAACTGGAAGTAACCACATGTGCTGGCAGATACTTGAAGAGCTCATTTAGCAGCAGTTCTCCAAATTTTCCTAGAAATGAGAATCCATTTTTGTTCTGCAGGCAGGGGGAGGTGGCCCCAAATTGCTGGAGCAGGAGCAGCATCACATTATATTCACAGGGTACAGGATGGAGAGCAGAAATACAGAATATGTAAAAGATAGAGTTATGTAGGGAATATAGCAGGCAATACCAGAAGACCGAGGGAATGAAATGACTCAGGAGACAGCCTGCTCCTCCTCCTGTCTCCCCCTGTCACATTTGACACTGTTCTGCATTCATCTCAGCAAACTTTCTGCCTTTCTGTGCCCAATGAAGGGGAAGCAAGTGGGATGAGGAAGTAGTGGGCCTGCCCAGATGAACCTGCAGCCTGTCCCTGTGTGGCCTGCTGCCCTGTAGCCTGCTGCGCTGCGGCCACCCCCCCTCCCACAGCAGCCCTGTCCAGGAGCTGTGCCGCTGGCACCCAGCCTGGCGAAGGAAAGTCTCACATTACTAGCACTGCTATGGGAATTGTCTGTCCCTGCACCACCTGACTTCCCTTAGTTTTGGCAAGAGATGGTCAGAGATAGCTGAATGTAGGAAATTAAAAGACAATGTGCTTGCACTGACAACAAAATCATCTTACTGCTGATCCTTTTTGCCATTAGCAATAGGAGTATGTGACCCACTGATAGCATAAAAACTTTTTAACAGCCACTATGCTCTTTCAAGGTACTTGGCACCCTTCTGTGAGCATACTGTTCTGTGTTTCCTTCCTTCCCATGCCCCCTGTGTATCTCCATTTCTCAGACAGCCAGGCTTGAGTAACCTCAATCTCATACTGTCACGTGTAGGAGAAAGCCTTTAAACCTGGTCTGCTGACAGAATACACGCCCTGGCACTGGGAAGTCATCTCACAATATGGACTTCGGGGCCAGCCAGAGGAAGAGTTACAGAAGCAGAAGGGAAAATGAGTGCTTTAAACAAGCAGCTTTTGTGCTTTATTCCTGATGCAAAAGAGAGGAATTACTACAGGAGTGAGCATGTCAAGGAATGTGACTAATTGTAAATAGTACTCACAGCAAGGGCTGCACAGGTTTATTGTCTGGACAATTCTATCAGTTTTTGAACAAAAAAGTTGTACCTTGCCAGACAGCCATGCTAGGTGATGTACAGGCAGATTTTTTTTACCTAGCTATCTACTTGCTTAAATATTCTGAGATATAAAGTTTGCACCTACATGGACACAGCCAGAAAAGCATCCTGAAAATACTTGGGAGCACAAACAGAAGGACTTTTTTCATGCTGCTTCAGAAACAGAAGGCCCACTACTGCTGTGCAGATTTAGCTCGTAAGTGAGTGCAGTGGATCTAACACTTTGTCCTCTCAAGAAAAATTCCTTTCAAGGTCATCTAAATGAGACTTATTATCTCCTGCAAAGGAGAACAACATTAGTAATTACTAATGAAACTTGTGAGAGGTAATGCTACCATGAGTAAATGTGTTGAATTTTAGAAAGCGTTCGTTTTAGGTGCACAATGGTGGAACAAAGAATTTTGGCTCAGCAGACACCTGAAAAGGCTGTCAGGAATATGATTAATAACACAGATAAACAAAATAAATGGAGTTGTTCAAAACTAACACTAATGGAATCAAGAGCAGAATATGGAATACACGCACCTACAAAAAAAAGAGGCCAAATATTTTCCCTCTCCAGACAAAGAGGTAGAAGAGCAGTATCACAAAAACATTCAGTTCTTAGAATGTTTTCAGTGCTCATCCTTAAAAGCTATTTAATTATATAAAGTTTCTAAAATATGTACAGAATGAAGCTGACTATAATTAGATGTATACAAATCTGGGAAAGAAGTCCACTGAAACTAGTGGATGGAAATTAGAGCAAAAAAAAAATGACGTGAACCATGGAATTTTATTTTCTCTGCTCACACTGCCCCATGCTGCTTCCTGAAAAGATGATGTCCATTGACTTTCAAGGACATTTCAGAAATACATTTAGCTCACTGAATATAAACTGGAATTTAGTTTCTCCGCTAATACAAAGGAGGACAAGGCAAACCCTGTAGAGTAAGTGATCTTAGATGCTGGTTGGTGGTGTTACTTATAGCTACAGTACAGACTTTTGCTTTGATTATGTCACAGAGACTCTATTTGTGGCAAAGGCCTTTAGCAGAATACTACCATAATCACAAAACTAATTTATTTCTGTTATTTCATTGCAAAATCACACTATACTGCTGAACAGCACGATGCAAGTTTCACTTGTGGAATATTTTCTGTGATACTTCTGGTGGCTTAGCTAGTAAAAACTGAATTTCTATGGGATATAAGACAAAGAGAAAACACCCAATAAGCAGACCCAATTTCTCTTTCTGTAGGATGACTTTTGTTCTTCTTGAGCCCTTGCCAGAATCTCAGTAAGGTTTCTTGTGAAGTTTTGAATGGGAGTTTTCAGGGAAAATCCCGGGTGCTGCAAGCAGTAACCCGAGTCAGTAGATGGCATGTTTTCCTCTGAGTCAGCCCTCATCACACCTCCAGAGAGCCTGGAGGCAGAGCCCACAGCCCTGTCTTCCCACTGGTGCTGCCACAATGCCCGACCACTTCCGACCACAGGAGCCAGGACCTGACTCACTCCTGCTGCTGGTGGGTGCATCTGTCCTATGAATATATTTTCCTGTGGAAATAAGAGATGTTAATGCTGTGCCCTAGCAAAAGCTCTGATTCACCCGTTGTGGTTTTCTTTGTGGAAAGATTTAGATGAAGTAGTAAATTAGAGATTGGTGATTATTTTTCTATAGTGCCTACAACTGTCCTTTCAAAAGCATGGGGCAATGCCTTCCCATACTATTATTATGTGGTGCTGGACTGGTTATTATGCTCTAAGCAAACAACTGCCAGTCAAGAATTTCCATCTATTATTTTGCTGAATACTTCAAGTATTTCCTTGGTATTAGCAAAGACAAAAGTTTTGGCCAAAGTTGAAAGAAATCTTGTGAGATTAAGTGTTGGTATCTTGAAATAATTTCTCTCCTTTCGCAGCTGTGCTTGCATGTGTTTCACAAATAGAAGTTAAGAAATTTTCTAGACCTACAGGTCAATCCCAAACAAGAATCTAAGCATTAGTGACTGCAGTTTTGATTTTCTAAAGTTAAAATGGTTCAAAGAATAGATCTTTATTGAGATTTAAGATTAAGCGACATACCATGAGCTTGGAAAAATAGCATAAACAAAGATCCCAAGCTGGCATAAATAAATGGGCTGGAAAATGTCATTCGATAAAAATGAGAACAATAATTTAGAAATAAGGACCAAGGCATATTTAGAATGGTAACACCTGAGATGTGCGAAACAAACTCTGCTTAAATTCAAGATTTTACTCAACAACTTGAAAAAAAACTTCAAAAAAAAAAAAACTTGAAAAAGATTTGAAAACTGGAATATATCATTCTTGATTTCTGATGGAACTGACTGCTTCTTCTTCTTTTCACCTGTTGCATCTTTAACCTTCTATTAATGGAGAATTAAGACATGGTTTGTAGAAAGGGAAAACAAATAAAAGGCATTCAGATGTTCAGAGTGAAGGAGACCAGAGTTCATTTATTTCTTCTTATAACAGCACCAAGTCTAATAAAATGCTTTGCTTTCACTTACTACCCTTTCTTCAACTATTGCATGATTACCGCTCTCTAAATACCACATTATATGCTCTGTTAACATCTTAACCATTTCAGACTGCAATTATTGTTAAAAATGAAGCTGATCAATCTTTAAAGGAAGAGAAATACATACATTTTTTTGATTGTGCACGCTTTTTTCTTGCTGCTCTTGGCATATGCACGTGTTGTTGAAGACTTAATGCCAGAGGTGGAGATAAATCTGAATTTTGTCACAGTGCCATGGAGGAATCAGTAAGGCAAGATGCTGAAATCAATACCACCCAGCAAGAGGCAGTTTCCCACCTGACCAATATTTATTGAGGTGCAGCCAGTTCTCCACCCTGCACATCTTTGCATGGGCATACAAATCACCTCCTGCTGGGGACAGTCAACCCAAGTAATTGTCCTGGAGGAGAAAAATGAGTTCCTCATTAGTCTGCAAGTGCTACAGAATTGCCTAAGATTCTGAATTTTTTTCTTTCTGGTGCTCCTGTACAAGATCTAAGTTGGGCTCGGATCTACATGTGTTATCCTGTGTGATATCCCTACTTATTTTAGTAAAAGGAGAAGCTAAGGAAAACTGTATGGTGACTGAGACAAAGCCCTGAAAAAACAATGAAGTAGTATACGCAAGTGTTGTGGCAGGGGGATGATCTGCCCCCTGTGTTGTGATCAATGTACCTGTTGATGCTGAAATTGTAGGAGGAGGAGATGGCCTTGGCTCATATAAGCTTCTTTCCTTACAGCTGTGAAGTACTCAGCTGGCCATATGGGGCCAGAAGTACTGATGTGAAAAGCAATGGAAAGACTCTACTAATGAGGGAAAAGTTTCCTCACAAGAGTCAGCACTTCCTCTAGGCAGGAAGGCCCTCTGTGGAGTCTCTGATGATCATTAGGGCACCCAGACGAAGGGAGACATCTGACCTATGTTGCATGCTCGGACTCTTCCTTTCTTTGAAAAGGGAATTCAAAACAAGTCAACTCCAGGAGAGGTATTTTGAGAGAGGAAAAGCTGAGGCAGCATCCATGCATTAAGATAAACTGTACCCATATCACTGTGTATACCTACACCAAAGCTGATTAGCTGTTTATGGAAAACTTCCCGATTATCCACAGAACTGTTTAATGTACTTTATGCATTTAGGGTTGTGATATCCAGTCTGAAAACTGACTTAATATGTTGGGTTGTGAATCAGAGACTGCAGCTTGCATAGCTGTGCAGAGTGATGACTTCTAATGCCCCTTCCGGAGGGCTTGAGAGAAATGCCTTTGTACAATCCCTCAAGGTTTTGTGTTCTGAGACCTTCAGAGAACAGTGCGTGCTGATATCACTCTCTTGTCAGAGAGGAAATCCACCCAGTATTGGCCATAGCTGCTGCTACAAATCTATTTCATAAACCTGCTGTCACAAGACAGGTTTTTTTAAAAAAAGTAGAAGCAATCATTTTTCTGAGTGTTTAAGCTTGGGAGATTTTTGTGGTCAATGTCATCTTATGGGGGCTGAGATTTCCCGGATGTTATTACTGGAATGCTGCAGCTGCATTTTTAACTGTTGATGGTCTGGAAGCACTTAATTTTTCTGTCTCCCATTAGGTGGCTTTCACATAACACTGGATCACCAAGGTGCAATAGAATCCTCTGACTTAAAGGAGACAGCAGAGCTTCAAAGCTCTTTGCTTAAGTGCTTTGTTGGATTAAGATAATGCCTAATAACACCTTGAAGAACTGTATCCTAGTTGCCCTTCCCAGATAATGAAAAGCAATTCAAGAAATTGAAAATTTCCACTCAGCATCAGCCTTTTAACCAACTTTGAATGGTTTCTACGCACAAATGTATTCAAGTATCATGAAAATATCACGCTGTGGCATCAGACCATAAGCAGTAGTGCCATAAATGCATTAGCTATTAGTCACTATGCTATCAGTTCATCGTTCTTTTTCCTGAAGTCCTTAGTCATGCAACTGGGCAGCAAGAGTAGTTCAGTGACAATTATTTAAAGACAGGAAACCCACTGAAAAGTAGCACCTGGACAAAGTGAACTGGTCTTACATTTCTTTCTCACTTTACTGCTAGATCACTGAAACAACAGTGCTGGTATTTCATTGTGTATAAACAAATACAACTTTCTGCTCATTCTTGGCACCTGGAATAGAGCCTGGGGACGAGCAGGCTCCATTTATTACACATATCTCTAAAGGAATGTTATTGGTCTTGCTTTTTATAAGCTTTAATTCAGTACAGGTCTACAGAAACTGGATGATTCCTTACAGAACGAGGAGACGTTATCATTTAATTGCATCTCAGATTCTTACTTAGAAATCCAAAGCAGCAATATAAAAGTATGTGAAATGTCATAGAATGGTTTGTAATTTAAAAGAAAGCCAAGCACTTTCTTGTACCAGCTCTTCTTACAGTCCCCCTCACATCTTCCATTTTTTAGTAAGAAAAACAGATGATCTTGTTTTAAGGGCTATTCATTTGGGCTTGTCAACAAATCTGACAGTTAGAAAGTGAACTTGTATTTAATTAGAGGGGTGAATTCCAAAATGAATTAATTAAATTGAATTAAACTGCCCTGTGGACTCTGTTAAATAAATCACTGTGGCTGCCAGTGTTTATTCCATTTTGATGAGTAAAAGCATCTATGTTGGAGTTTAATTTAGTTTAACCAATCCACTTTAAAGGTTAATAAGGATTAGCTTTCCTGGGTGTCCTCATCTGTACTAGCATGCAGCCCTCCTGGAGGTCAGCCCTCTCTTCAACAGTGTTGGGGCAGTGCTGTAGTGACTCCCTTGTTGTGGGAATGCTCTTATGTTGCTCAGCTTCTACCCACTCCTTTCCAGCAGGGACAAAGTCTAGACCCAGTTATGTCTAACCACTGCTAAACACAGGTGGTGTCAGAGTGTTTTCATACAAACAAGGAGGATTAGCAAAGGCCATGCAGCCTGCCTGTGCTGGTTCCCTGGGCAGCCCAACAGGAGCAGAGGGTGAGCTGCAGAGCCCTTCCAAAAATGAGTTTCAGTAAGCCATGAGACATCATGGAAGAATGAAAGGGAGTTTGAAAACAGCCTCACTTTAAATAAAAAACATACTTTGGCAACACTACTTGAAATGAAAGTTGACGTGCTTGACCATCTTATTGACATGTTCATCAAACCACTCAACAGACTGCAAATATCCATGCAGACTCAGTGCCAGATATCAGCACTGCCGACCAGATGTGGAGCAGACCACAGCTGGGCCTGGTTGCTTCCCCAGCAGGGAAGTGGGGAAGCTGCTGCTGCACTAGTGGGACCACTGTCCATCAATAGTGCCTGAGCTGTCTCTAGCACTGATATCCCAGGATCTCATCTTCCTGTGAGGTGTTTCAGGGGGTGGTTTACTCTGTCTCTTTTGGGATGGGGATTTGGCCATTGGAAGAAAACAATAGGGAGAGAGTTGAAGAGGGAGCACGAGTGGTTTTAGAGTGGGGAGTGGCATTCTGAAATACCAATCATCTGCAAATATTTATTATCACAGAAAAGCGTGAAGCCATGAAGCTGAGCGTGTATTTGCAGGATGTGAGTGCTCAAGCACATTCCTTGATCAGATGTCTGTACCTCAGGGAAATGGGCTCCTAGCAAGATTTTACGCAGTACCAGTTCAAAAGACTTCTATAAGAGCCACTTCAGACTTGTTTTAGTTGAAGAATATTTGTGCCAATAAATTCACTTGTGAAGACATTGCCAGGAAGCAAAAGCAATAGCTAGTTCAGTCTCAAGCAGCCTGAAAATCTGCTACGTATGTATTTATATAATGTCTGCATTCAGGTGCCAACACATAGTTCAGGGCACCAGCACAGGGATAATGGACTTGATTACCACAAAAGCTGCAAGCAAACATGCTTCAAAATCTTAGGAGAAAGTTTACAAAGGCCCCATTTTTCACGTTTTCTAAATGTAGCAGATTCTGAGCACTAAATACCCAATGCAGATCACCAGGCATCCCAGGATGTGCTGTTAATCACTGGCTCCACTCAGCCAGCTCTGAGCAATGCTGAAATGCTACGAGACATTCTTCAGTGGCCTAGTTAAGTAAAATAGAGGCTGATCTCAGAACAAAGGGCCTGTCAAGAAGCAATAATTTCTTGAGGACACAGTATTACAACCTGCTTAATTCTTGGGCAGCTAACGGTGTGTGACGATGTCATCCAGCCCCCACTAACAGCACATGCATCAAGCCAGGGCTGTGAGAGGTGGCACTGCCAGCCAAGCAGGCAGCTGCTCCAACAGCCCTGTTCTCATGTCCACAACTCTGTGCATCCACTTTGTGTGAGAGCTGAACCGTGGCAGGTCAGCTGCTTTCTTTGTCCATCGTTTGAGAGAAAATAAGATGGGTTTGAAAAGTAAAGGGAATGGGAGCAAGCTAAAGGGAAAGGAAAAAAAGAACTCAAAATGCTGATTCTAAGGGAAAAAGCAAACCTTCTCATGAGCACTGATTTTGTGATTAGTGAAAGGAATGCAAATAGTGTTCTGCAAATGTTAGTAAGCACTGCAATTCCAGTGATGGAAGTCATAAGAATATATTTCATTGAATCATAGAATCATAGAATCATTTGAGTTGGAAGGGATCCTTAAAGTCCATCGAGACCAACTTCCCTGCAATGAACAGGGACATCCACAGCTCAATCCGGTTGCTCAGAGCCCCAGCCAGCCTGACCTTGAGTGTCTCCAGGGACAGGATATCACCACCTTGCTGGGCAACCTGTTTCAGTGCCTCGCTTTTTCTAATAGATTAGAAATACCTTCCCTACCACAGATTTATCTTACCACTCACTGAAGGAGAGGGAAGCTTGAACCAAAGTGTAAGAACTGAGTTGGAGAATTGTGATCAGTAAGCTGTGGACCAAATGGTGGCACGAGGGTTGGGTGACACATGGCATAGTCAGAGAAATGGAGTGAGGTTCCAGTGTGACTGCAGAGGGCTTTGCTCTCTCACAAGTTTCCTGTGTGATGCTGAGTGCTCTCCTTATGTCTCACCAGCTCACCCTCAGCTGCTTGTTTGCTTAAATTGAAAATTCTCCCATGGATCTGTATCTTTCTGTGTATGCTCTGTTAACCTCTTTCTCAAATTTATTTAGCCACTGCTAGGAATCCCTGGGTTTTGATTAATTTTGAATTTGCATAATAAGAGAGACTGAATTTTAGACTGGATATATCTGTGCCTGTTAAGGGAGCTTATGGGCCTTCCTGAGGTATACAAATTCTTTTCCCTTTTTCCACACCTACTGCTATTACACCCTAAGAGGCCATCCCTCACCTTAGTCCAAGACTTTGCTGCTATGCTTTCTTGCAAAAACAGCCTTTAAGGGTCCCTTTCAGCTCAAATGATTCTATGAATATCCCAGTGGGAAAAAAAGGAGTGAGATTTTTGGGCTGCAGCTGTTGTTCTGCTTTGACCTTTTGGCAGAAGTGTTTTGCCCTGTCTCAAACAAAAAGCAATCATACATCCATCAGTCGTAAACTTCTAGAATAAAGTGTGATGCACCCACCCTGCAGGCAGCATGTGGATTCAGGAGCCAGCGCAGAAGCAGCAGTGCTATTCATAGGCAATTGCAGATGTAGCATTGCTCTTTGATGAGCTTCCAGGTGGACAGCTTGCACATCAGGGCCAAATCACAGGGAGCAGGTTTTCAGCCTTTGTGGGCTGCCCTGAGGAAGTGTTTCATGGTAATTCACGGAAGATTGTAAAATACTGCCCAAAACTCTGCATGCAGTCTGTGACTAAGGGCCAGAGTGAATACAATTTGCTCTTTCTGAAACCCACAGGAGTTCTTCTTGCCCTTGAAGTCACGGCCTCAGACCAGCTATGAAGAAACATAACTTAATGCTTTTAATTTCTTGTGCAGTGTTGTAAAGGGACAGCTGAGGGTGGGTAAATTTAACTGTGGAATAAAGAGAAGCCCTGCTGCAATGCTCTGCTCCTGCAGCCCTCTGAAATCTACCAAAGAGATCTTGTATACTACGGCTCTTTGAGGGTTTATGGAAAAACATTTTAAAGAGGAAATGCTACTCCCTCATGTACAGTCTGCCTGTATGTGGAGGTGGGGACTGAATTTTTGAAGTTAAAATGGGTTGCTCACCTCCTGATTTTTAGTGGGAATGAGATGGCAAATTACACACTTCCCTCCGCATCCATTGCATCTTATCTACACCCTTTGTATTTTAAAAGCCTGACCCTGGGCATGCTGTTTAGACTTACTTTGCTAAAGATAAAAATAGCACACAGAAGCTATTTCTGTCATTTGCAAAGCAGTTCTAGCATTTTTCTGCTTGAATCCTCAGGCGTGTGTTTCCTTCTCTCATTCTTCACTCCTTCCTATCACACAGGATCCACATTGTTAAGTCCATATTTTGCAACTGCATTTTTCTTCCTTTCAGATTACCCTTATCTGCTCTCCCAAAAAATCCCCTTAGCTGCCTTTTCCGGTCTTTAACTCTCATCTCAGTGGGCATATTTGCATAAAAGTTTCTGTGGTGCTGTAGGAATCTTTAGAAAGGCATTGGTTTGTGAAGACCAGTCGATTAGTTTCAAAATTTATAGAAGATTTTACACCTCTTTGTAAATGTGTCAACAGCATCATTCACAAAACAACATTTTAAATACAGAAGATGACTAAGTGAAGGAAAATCAGTCCTCAGCAAAGGTGTTTATTTCTCTTTGTATTAGAGGCATACTGTATTAAAATATATTAAAAATGAAAATACAGCAGTATGTGCATTTGCATATACTTGATATGTATATTTGTATGAACTGTTCTAAGGTCCTTTTTGTACTATAATATCTCTCAAAAGAAAACACTACTAAAATGCAGAATGTGAAATATTGGCTATAAAAAGCGTGTTATGAGAAACTTGATAGGAAAAAATAATACAAAATAAAGATACCTCAAAGATATACAAAGACAAGAAATACACTATATCAAATTGCAAACTGAAATTTTTCTTCTCTGCTTTAGCTTTATATCCTACTCTTTTCCTGTAAGTTACAAGCAGTAAAAAGTAATGTTTTCTGTGTCCTTAATTCATTATCTCATCATATCATATCCAATAGGGAATATTCACCACCTTCTTCAGTAAATCTCTTTCTGAGCATAACATAATGAAGACAGCAGTGCAAGCTGTATGCATACCAGGTTAAAGTCAAGCTTGGAGGTAGGGGAGGTCATAATGCCCTTTTTTTTCTCCTGTTGAAACTTCTCTGGGGAAGCTGCTTTAAAAATAGCTAAGGAGGAGGAAAATGGAGTGCTTTATATCACGTTTTAAAACAAAATATTTTGTATGGAACAACAATATTAAAACACGAATCCATTTTTAAAATGCAAAAACAAAATGAAAACATCTGTTTTGACTTAGCGCCATTGAATTTTGGCATTTGGAAATTTAAAGATTTCGACTTTTGGATTCCCATCCTTTTTAAAAAAAACATGCTCCTCCTTTTCCTCCCCCAACTCTGAAAACTCAAATCTGGAAAATATTTAAAGCCGCATATAAATATTCTCTTTTTCCCTTGCTTCCCTCCCACCCCCATTTTTTTGCTGCTTTCTAACCATTATCAGTTGCCAGGAAGACGTGCTGCTAGGCAGAATGGGAAGAAAAATCACTTTATGAAATAAATCCAAAATAATATACAGGTGTTTGGGCTGTACATATCTACAAGGGACATCTTCTCTAATCTTCGCATGTCCTGTAGAGATGCAACCTGAACGCTTCAAGGCTTGTGTTTCTCTCTCTGGTGTATGTTGGTTAAAATGCATCAAATGCATCTCTGGGCTGATCCTCTTCATAGCTAGAGCTGAACTGAGAAATGTTACTGATGTCTGGGAAGACTGTGTGGTGTAGTAACTAAATCTGTGAACTGGGAACCATCCACTTCAAATAGGAATAGCAGTATTTCTCTTCTTTTGTAGAGTACTTTGAGATTCACAGAGGAAACAGAGATGTAGAGCATGTTTACAGAACATATTTGCTTTACAATTACTGACACTTATTGTACAAAGAGTTTAATGCCATCATAACCAGGTGCAAAAAAAGAGTAAGTGCAACAGTATGGGTTGTTTTGTTTTTTTTTTTTTTTTTTTTTTTTTTTCAAATTGTGACTGTTTCTGAAGAAAAACTGTTCCTCATTTGCTATGGCTTTCTGCCTTGCGAGTTAAAATATTTTTCCTCAAACTCTCCTGGCTTTCATTTGTTCACCTGAGTGTATTTGGCTTTTCACAAGGAAAACATTGCTGGGTACTGCAATGGGCACAGATGTGTCATGGATATGAAGGTGTCAGCAGCCTCTGGGTGGTTTGGACACCACCAAACTACACAGCCTGATCGTAGGGGGGATCAGATCCTGGTCTTCATGTCATGCCTGCTTCTGAAATGCTCTGACAAGATTTTGAAGTTAGTTTGGTTACAATGCAGGACAGTATACAGCTTTCTTTCATAATCATCTCATTCCACAAAAGACTGATCACTTGTTTATGAGTATGTGTTTTTGATTATTCATAGTTCTCTGGTTATCTTCTTACTCTCTCTAAGCCAAGAAACCTGTTGCCATTTGCCTATGTTGGCATCAGAGCTCTTAACATGCCTTTTGTGGGATCTGGATGGACACTATCTCCCATTTAGGTTTGCCATTTCTGCATCCTTGGAGAAGTTTCCTTTGAGTATCATTGAGGCTGGATGACTGGCAAATCAAAGGGAATCACAGTTGCTGTCTGGAGTACTTCAAAGCAATTTCTAGCTGAGATTGCTGTCTGTTTTTTGGCCAGAGAAATTGTCGACATCTTCTTCCAGGAAAGAGCTCACTCTTAGAAGCCGCAGAGTAAAAGTAAATTTATGTTGCACTAAAAATTTCCTGTTGAGAAAGGACCTTGAAAAATTAGGCTCTTAATTTGTTTCTTGGTCATTACCACTTGGGTCTTCGTATTACGTACAAGATTCTAGAAAATGAGGCCAAAATGCTTGGAGAGCATTTTATAATAACATTCCTGGGCTCTCTGTTTGTCTTGAAGTGTTCTTGGGGATACTTATCATACCTCTTGCTTCAAAGTCAAAATTATCCTTCTGTGCCACCAACAGTCTTGTGACTGGTGGATTGCAGAGTGACATTAATCATATTTTTTTTCTTTTACGAGATCCACAGGGCTGAAAAAGGAAAATGTGAGACATGGCTTCCAGAGACAGCTCAGGCTGTCACTGTGTAAGTTGTTTCTTTGCTTTACTTTTATGCAGACTTCATGGTTAGTTTTCACTGGAGTGGTGTTTCAGAGTTAATTGTTTTTCATTCAGAGCGAGTTTATTGTGCTGTGACAGCCATTCATTAGCTGTCTAAGACAGATTACTATACTAATGGCTATCTTGTTCTAGGGAAGCTTGTATCTTACAGGTCAATTCAGTGAGCCAAGATTCAATCTGCTATTGTATGAGTATTCATAACAGTGTGGACTTTGCAAAGGCACTCAAAAGAAAACCTGCACCCTAATGACTGTTAAACAGATAATACAGTGGAAACAGTCATTTCTCTCTGCAAGTTATTGGCAGGTAGTAATGACATGCATGGGTTGTAACTTCCCTTTGAAAGTTGAAACGTTGCCTGATACTGGTTGACATCAACATCTAAAGCAGGAGCGTCAGCCTACTTTGCTATCTAATACTTCTAAATATATTAAAAATAATAGTAAAACATCAATTTGATATAAACTGTCTTTAGCATTCTGTCCACTGAAATCACAGTGTTTCAGTGAGAGAGGGAGGTCAGGATTTTGCCTACAGTCATCGCTTACCCTCAAAAATCACTTATTACTCTCAGTGAGCAACAGTAAAGGCTGCAGCTGGATTAGATCTATGTTTGATAAGACTACCAGAGTAGACAAGGACAAATTATTTCAGAAACAGTAGTTAAAACTTTCTCCATGGTTTTTCTGGCTGCATGGTGTAACCCAGCCCTTGGCAAGTCTGTTGTCTCACCGGTGTTTTTCCAGTTGGCAGTTCTCATATAGGTATGTTCCAGCTTTGAACAGAGAACAAAAATGGGAATGTAGCACAAGTACATCTCCAAATCTGAAAAGATAATTCTGCTGGATTGGTAGCCTAATGTGGAATAAGGTAGAGCATTTTTTTTTTTATGTTCTAATTTATAACACAATAAGTGTGGTAGATCTAATGTGAATAGAAAAATGTTTATTTTCAAGACAATTATAATTAACAGAAATTGAAAAAAAGTTTGTGATTTTAGGTATGAACTTAAATATATTCCACTGTCAAAATCTTGCTACAGTCAGATACACACCAGTCATGGAAATGAGAGTAACAATGCTTGGTGAACTGAACATAACCTGTTCAACTAATAGACCACTGTTTATGTCCATCTTCATAGCATTTGAGAGTTTGCTTTGTGAAAGTTAGAAGTGAGTATTAAAAAAATGTGGAGAGCATGTACTTTCTATTCAAAAGACTTTTAAAGTCTGAATGCTTGAACTCTTGCAAAGCCGAGGCTGGAATCTCAGGTATTTCTTTTTGTGCCATTGGTGTGTTTGAAAACATGAGTTCTCAGGCTGTGTAAGCAACTGGGTGTTTGTCTGGTTGCACTGCAATTTCCCCGTTACAGTTTTTTTCTTTGTGTGTGCACTAAAATTTTAATTGACTTGTTTCTAATCAAATATGCAACCTACTTTTAAAATAACTATCTAATTCTAGATCATTTTTCTTTGTAAGGCTTGTATCAAATCACTATGGAGCTACTGTTGCAAGGAAGAAACTAAAAAATGAATAATCACTGAAATAAAGTCCAAGTTATCATCAGGTCTAAGGAAATCTGTTGAATACCTCAGTTTCAGAAATATCAACTTTAAAAGCTTAATCAAGCACACATTTGTTTGCTTAACTCTCATTATCAGCTCTGTGTCAGTCACTGAATGGAACTGCTCCTTGCAGTGAAATCAGGCAGTCCTTCAGGGGCTTGCAGGAGCCTGTAGGATCGGAGTCTCAAATGGGAGGTGTTATATTTGGTTTCAAGGAGAGCCATGTGAATAAACTGTAACCACCTAAGCAGTTAATTTGCTTCCTTTGGCATGCAGACAAGAGCCTAGATGTTTCATAGTTCTTGATTATTAAGCTTTTGTCAGTTTGGCGGAGTGGATGATCTGTAATGATGCTGTTATACCTGGGGTACATGGTGTACAGGGGTGTATATGAATATGGTACATGCCTGCACAGCCCACAGGCTGGGATATAGAACTTATATTGATTTTAGACTCACTGTACGTAGTAACTCATTAAGTTTATGATCAAAACCCAGTCCCTCTCAAGTAAAAATCAAGAAAGAAGACAAAATAAACTTCATCCACTCATGGCTCTGTTTTTCACTACTCACAGGCAAAAACTTCTCAGTAATGAACAGTGCAGTGGGTAAAGGAAATGAGAAACAAAAAGAACTTCACAGATATTCTCAAGAATTAAAAAAATCTTCAAGGTTTACTAGTGAGATTTCACAAGTGAGCACTGACTTTACTTACCTGTGAAATGAATATTTATGTGCCTCCATGAACACATTTTTACACTTTCTATAACAGAATTGGGAATTAAATTACTTTGGAAAGCAATTTATGGGGTTTTGTGAATGTCAGCGTTGAAGATCCTTGCTGATCCTGTGCTTGACCAAAAAATTAACATCGGCAATGCCTGAATAGAAGCAACACAGGAAATTAAGAAAATCCTGCTAAAACCTTTTCAGGGTATGTTACTTAAGCTGTGAATCAGATGAGGAACTTGTCTAAACAGATTAATTCCAACAGTATACAGTTTGTACAAAGTCATTATGATGTACATACACCGTACCACAGCCAAAGTGTTTTTGTTCTTTGAAAGGCTCCATTAGAGGTAAAAATCTGTAGAGACAAGTTGGGTAGCAGCTTGATTAGTGCCCAGGAGACTGCAAGCACTGCAGACTGCTGTTACTGATATATGAATCCCAAACTTTACTGCATTTGCTGGCAAAAGACACAGCCTCTTGTCAAAACATCTCATCAGAAAGGAGAAAGTTCTTGCTCACTTCTTTTGATGGAGATTTGGATGATTCAAACTCCAGACATTTGAAGAAAATAAAAATGTTTGAATGCCTGATGAATGAGTCACAATGTAATTTTGGATCTGTCTTTTGGCATTACAAAGTATCCATTGTAGAGAAGGATTTCCTGATCTTAAAAATGCTACCGAACCGTTGGCTTCTAACAGCAAACTTTTTTGCAAAATCTCTGCCATTAAAAATGCCTTTTTAAGCTTTCCATTTGAGGCGCACCTTATTTTTCTGTCAGGCGTTCTCAGGAGAATTTACTCTGCGTTTTCACTGTTGGAAGTTCTTATTGTCAGGCAGCTTTGAAAGGAGAAAGAAGCAACAACTAACTTCTCATGGAGCGCAGGCAGAATGATTTGGAACTTGCCACCTGGAGATCATTACTCCAAGCCTCTTGAATTTCTGACTTAAATTCACATTCAAGTAGGTCTTCTTTAAACTCAGGGATTTTGTTTTTACAGTAGTCTACATTTCTTAGTTTTAACAAAAGAAAAGATCAAAAAGTAGAATGCTTACCTATTAATAAAGGCATTTTAAAGCTAATAAAAGGAAGCAATAATAATCAAGTAGCTGGAACAAAAATTCATGAAATATTGCTCATATATTCTAACACAAATGAAAAACATCAGGGATCTTGGTGTTCCTTATAAAACTGCCCGATGGCTGCTCAGTGTCCTCTTTTATTTTACACTTTGTTTTTATACTTAACATCTATTTATTTATGCATACGTGTATTTTAATTCTGACACTCTGATGTTTGATATGTTCAAAATATTAGCACTGGATAATTTTAAAAATGTCTTTCTTGTCTGTTTTTCATTCTCAAGAGAGGACAAGGGAAAAAGGAGAAAAAAAATTCTGTTTGGCTTTTCCACCATTAAAATCACTGATGTCTACCCAAATGTAAATTGAATTATACCCCACCCTCCAGGTTTGCTACTTTAAAAGACATTGAAGCTAATATGCAATGTTTGCATAATATTTTAAACATTAACTGCACTTGATTTCTGTGATTAGTTCAAACTCATGATGTTATCTGTTTTTCTTTTCATGCTTATAACATATTTTTATGCTTATAACAAATATTTGTATTTTGTTTAAATTGTAATATCTGCCTTCGTACATAAAGCATCATAATTATTTGACTTATTTATAGCATAGAAAATAAGCCTCCTGGGGTCAAAACTTAGAGTTTGGGGGAATTTGAGCAATATTTGAATTTGTTGATGTCAGCAGAAATTTACTCCCTCACTGCAATAGCAGAGATGACTGCATATTTCTTGTTGAGGAAAAAGATAACAAGCAGTATAAGAATCTTAAAATGCTATCACAGTTAGCCATACTTACTAACTAAACAGATATTCTACATAAAAATTTCCATGTTTAGACTAATTTCCAGTTCAAGACTACTAAAAAAAGAGTGTTTTTGTGAGATCCATAACTCAGTCATAGCTTGTAAACACATCCACAGACTGCCTTTTCAAATACAGAAAATACAATGATCAAGTTGAGAAGTATTTATTTTAAAACACACTTTCAGTTTTAAAAAATGTGCCATGAACTCAAGAATGTTAATAAGGTTCAATGCTGTCATTTCATTACAAAATGAGTTGGTGAGGAGAAAGAAAAAGGGAGAAATATTTCTTCTTGACGTGAATTCAGTATATACTGCATTCATCCACGAAAAGAGTTTGAAAATGGTATTACTTCTCTTTCATACATCAAAGGAAGAATATTCAAGTAAGCTTTTCTTTAAATCAGTGGAAACATGACACAAAAGTATTTCATCTTTTCCTCCCCAAATAATTATAATTCTGAGCATCTTAAGGGCTTGGAGAGGCAAGCAATTCTTCAGAAAAGAGGATTTTTTTAGACAGGGTGAAAGGGAAAATAATCTTTATCTAAGCTCAGTGAAATTCAATACCTAAACCAGCCTTTTCTACACTTTATCTTTCAGCAGTCCCAGTAATGCTGGCAGCTGCTAGGGATGGGAGCAGTCTTCATTAAGGAAGCAACATGGTTCATGAGTGCCACCAGGCAGGCTGCCGGGACTGAGCACATCCCAGCATCAGCCAGGTTTGTGATCTCTACTTGGGACTGCCTTGACTGTAAAGATGTGATCTCACTCATTTGACAAGGAGAGGGCACATAAACTGATGCTGGTACTGAATGAAACCATCCCAGGGAAAAAAAAGTGTAGGCAATCTCAGGTATACACTGAGGACGTCAGGCAGAGTCTATCAGCTCTAAAAACTGCCTATCACTGCTTCCTCCCTCAACAAGAGGCAGAAGGCATCAACCAGAAAAATACTGAGTCAGACAGCCTTCAGAGGGTGGTGATGTGTCCGCTCCCTAAAGATGCTAGGAGGTTTAGTAGAGCTGTGTCCCTGTGGGCATGTTTTTCATGGAGTCAACCATATTCGGTGAACATACCACTTCTAATTGACCTGAGGAAGGCCAGCTCAAATTCCTCACATTTCTCAGAGGTTCTCAGATGATATTTTGTGGTAGACTGTTGAAAGCAGTGGTGCAACTCGATCACAAACAGTTTGTTTTAACCACACGCATAGAGATGCAAGGGCAAAGGTCATTCAACTAGCTCAGGTTCGGTACTGCACCAAAGAAGTTGCTGAGATTGAAACTGTGAGTCTATCCTTAGGTGTGGGGGAACACTGGCACACACACACACACACAAAGCAGTGTAGGTTTTCTTTATGTCAAAGGTAAAATACAAAACTTGAAAGATACCCTATCTTAAGAGCTTAATGAATGGTGACAATAGAGCCCGTCAGGCTCAGGAGGCTTGTAGTGGGCAGGCGTCTCACTGGGCCAGGCACGCTGAGGTTATCTAGAAAATCTATCCATATGCATGGCTCAGGTATAACGTTACTGAACAACATGTACAGTATTTTGTGCCTGTAAAAGTCAGAACAACAGAATTAACTATGGGGCAAGTGTTGTGCACGGCTTATGTTTCCTGGTGATATTTGCATTGGCAATGCTGTTTGGAATCCAGAGTGTTTTAGTCAGAGTGTTTACCCTTCCACCTATTAAAAAATAGCCATTAGATTGGTTTCCAGTGAAGGTGGAATATGGTATTTTACAATCCAACATTTTTTAAACAGCTTTTTCCTTATTTATTTATTTTTTTCTTTCCCATTTTCTTTAAGCAATTTCCCCTTAATTTCTTTTTCTCTTGCTGAACTTTCTTTCATATACTTTTTTCCACTGCATATTTTTGCTAAAGCTTCATTTATTTCTGTGCATTTCAGTTTGCTTTCTTTACCTTAGGCATTATAATGTGCTCTTGCCAAACCTTGTAGTGTTGTCTATATAATTGTTCACATAAAGATTATCTGCCTTTATATTATTTTCTTTTTTATTCCATTTTAAATAATTAGATAACTGCAAGCTTCATTAGATTAAAAATAGAAAGATGAGTGAACCACTGAATTTTGAAAGTGATGCATTTAACATTTGTTTTCCATACTATTTCTCAGTTACAGCTGTTTTTTATTCTAATGACAAAATCACAGCAATCATTTCTTTTCAGTCTGAGTGATAATTACTGAAGGAACAGGAAAAAGAAACAGCAGTTGTTATCAGCAGGTATTTCAAATTCCTAACAAGAGATCTGGAAACATTTCCCCCATTTTAGAGTTTTTTGTTATTGTAGTGATGAACAGAGAGTAACTGACATGTCAGCCCTTTCTCCATTCAGAATATGTGAAATGAATGATTTTACAATGTTAGATAAGCTGTTGTGTTGATGAAGATAAAGCTGACATCTTCATTTTTTCTAGCATTCCAAGCATCTTAATTTCCAGGCAGCAATATTACCCTGGCATCTTCAGACTGGCTCCTAAGATGAGCATCTTCCATCCTGTAAAAATAAAGCTTTTATGAGTTGCCTAATGGATATTAAAGCATTCCAGTGGTGATACAATAAAAATGCTACTAACTAATGTACTGTGATGAATGCTAGGATTTCCATACTAATTATTACAAAATAATAGGTTTCTGGGCCTTAGAATTGCTCCTGTGATATGAGCTCTGTTCTGTACCCCTTGGGGTTTCATTAGTCAAGACACATTCAGAGCTGCACATTCTATAAGCTTTTCAAAGACTTTTTTTCTTGCTCAAGGGAGAAAAAAATGTACTTTCAGTATGTCATTGTTTGAAGAAATTATTTGAAAGCATTTGTTGAAAGCTCTTCAGATTTTAGTAAGTTGTATATGAGATGTTATGAAAAACAAACACATGAGGACAGCTCCAAAAGTAATGCTTCCCACATTATGATGTTGGCCCACGACATCAGATGTGGATGTTGTGTACTATGGCAGCAGAGCCTGAACCTTCCCACCAATAATCTGTTCCATTTTATTACTGTGACAGATGACAGCAGAGGAACAGTCTTACAAAAAGGTATCTGACATGGAAGTGCGTATAGAGCAATGGTGTGTCACTGAATTCCTCCACATGGAAAAAATGGCACCCACTGACATTCATCCATACTTGCTGAATGTTTATGGAGACCTAAGAGTGTATACAATCACAGTGAGGTGGTGGGTAGTGCATTTCAGCAGTGGTGATACCAACAGTGAGTAACTCCTGTGGTTGCAGATTGATACAAGTGAGGTCTGCAGGCTCTTGTTCATCAGTGATGAAAATGCATAGCTAGTAGTAGTGACTGTGTTGAAGAATAGCGTTTTGTAGCTGACAATTTCCTCTATTAAATAGCATAATTGTGCTCTTTGTTGTAGTTTCCATAGAAAAAAAATTAGGAGACAATACTTTCAGAGTGACCTATTTATATGAGACATTGCTGAACCTTCTTAACACACTTTCTGCAAAATGGCTTAAAACCCCCAAACTTTGAATTCTGTAAGTATTATGTCCACAGCTGAACCATGTGACAGAAGTAACATTTCAAATCTGCTGAGTGGGCTTTCACTTTTCAGTTAATGCTATTGGGTGCATCACTGTGTCCCTGTGAGTCCTGTGTACCATTCCTTGCCCCATGTTTTTTGTCTTACTTCAGTTGGGCCGGTCTCAAGTGACACTCATTGATTTCATACTCTCTCAAGTATTTTATTTCTCTTTGCTATTACTTATTGTTAGGTACTGCTGCTATTGCAGTCTTATGACAGAAAGTATTGGTTGGCTTTGCTTGAACACCCTCTGTTCCCTGTGTAAAGTTTATTAGCAATGGTGTGTGAGGGGAATTATTTGATTAAGTACTGATACAAGCACTTCAGTTTACATTAGAAGTAAATTACTGAGAAGGAGAAAACAACAAATGTTTGCTCATTCTGCATATAGTTCCTACTAAACTAGGCCTTGTAGCTCCTACAAAACATGACTTTTCCTTATGTTTTATAGCACTATCTCACAGCCAGTTCCCAACTGAAGAGTTACGCATACAAGGCAAAAATATTTGAGTTGTTGCCCTAACTTCTGCCAGCAATGTGCACAGTATTTCCTACGAATCAAAAATATCAAAGAAGAATGAAGTGTATGTTCCCTCCAACAATTCTGCCAAACTATGTCATTAGCATGAAGGCTGAGTGGGTATCCCAAATAACTAAACTGTCCCTCCTGAAGGAAGAAAAACAAAACAAAACATTGTTGAGAAGGAGAGGAAGGGCAGAAGCTATATGTAATTTTTTAAAGTAAATTAGTGAGCAATGTAGGGTGAGCTGAAGTACAGCCTAATGTCTCAGTGTGAACCACTTCTAATTCCTACGTATTGCATTTTTTCTTCACCTTAGGGGAACTCGGAATGCTCTTGAGCATGATTTCCAAGACTTAATTAATCAAGGGAAAAGAAACTGTGCTCCTTGGACTGTAACCTCTGCTGCAATGTAATTAGGCTATGTGGCGCATTGAGTTTACAGTGAGCATTTTGACAGTCCAAAAGAATGGATCAGTCATTCTGCATCACCTCAGTTTCTAGAGGAGTGGGAAAACATGCAATCTGTTTACATGATATGGGAATATATGCCTACACACTGTCCACATGTTACAAAAAGCATCGTGGACTTAATTTTCCAAGGCACTCTTCTAAATTCTAAATGAATTTAATTTGGGAAAATCATTGCATGATTTTCAAAGATGTGGTCCTGGTAGGTCTCCTAGAGCTTCTCATTATTAAATCTACAATGTGATGAAGATTTTTTTCTCTGACTATTTCTCTCCAGATTATATAATTTTTTTCTGCTTTACCCAAATCCCTTTATTAATTAAACCTGAGAAAAGGGATTTATGAAACTAAGTCTTACAATAACCCACGAGAATCAGATGCCACCCTCCCACAGCACAGAACATGAAGTGCAGCTGCCTTCTTGTGCTAGTTCTGTCCCTGTGCTGCTACAGAGAATTCAAGACTGTCTTGTGTCCATTTCACTGTGTGCAGAATAGAACAGTTTTATAACCAGTCATCTACCCTTAGGTTATCTATTACAGTAACTTCAAGGGATATGACCAAGGAGAGATCTAACTATACCCAGTAAAGCTGGATTTTGCATCTCATTTACGTTTATGCAATAGATTGTAATAGTTCTTGGGAAAAGACATGGGGCAGTTTCAAACTATCAAAATAGTTGCTGTTGTAGAGAGTCCAGAGGAGGGCCACGAAGATGATCAGGGGACTGGAGCACCTCCCCTATGAGGACAGGTTGAGGGAGCTGGGCTTGTTCAGCCTGAAGAAAAGAAGGCTGAGGGGTGACCTCACTGCTTCATTTCAATACATAAAGGGAGTCTACAACAGGAGGGGAATCAACTCTTTGAAAGGGTTGATAACTGCAGGACGAGGGGAAATAGTTTTAAGTTGAGGGAGGGGAGACTTAGATTGGACATCAGGGGGAAAATCTTTACAGAGAGAGTGGTGAGGTGCTGGAACAGGCTGCTCAGAGAGGTTGTAGATGCCCCATCCCCAGAAGTGTTCAAGGCCAGATTGGATGGGGCCCTGGGCAGCTTGGTCTAGCATTAGATGAGGAGGTTGGAGATTCATGATCCTTGAGGTCCCTTCCAACCCTGGCCATTCTGTGATTCTGTGATTCTGTGAAAATAACTGGCAAAGTTGCCAACTAGTTGAAGATACTGTTGCTCATGTACCCAGGTAGCCAACATGGCTGCAATGCTGCTAGCCTCCGTTTTGTTGCAGTGTTGCAGTAGTGTACATGACTTCATCTGGAGCACCACATCAGGTGTATTTTCAGTAAAGAGAAAAAAAAAATTGCACTATAAAATGTATGTTTATGAATGTGTATTTTGAATTTGCTGTGCCTACACGGCAGCATGCTGTGTGCTGGTAAGGTAGCAAGGGAATTATTTACCCACTGCTTGATTACAGAAGTCTGTGTAAATACACATATATCTGACACAGCTTGAGTTGTAGGATTAAGTTAATACCATAATGACTAATGTTTATAAAAAACAAAGCTGTTTTATTTTTTTCTCTCTGCCGAATATGAAACCTAGAAACCTGTTGCATGCTTCAGCTCATGGTATTCTAGTTAAACTGTCAACATGAAGCATATTTTCCAGACGTGAGAACATGAAGGGAGCTGTAAAATATACTATCTAGTAAAATATACTAGATTTTATGTAATCTTGGAGTGTTCCCTCGTGCAGAATGCAGCTGCTTCTCTCTATCACCTGTGCAACTAAAGACCTCATTAACACTGGTCCAATTTGAAAGTTGAAATAAAAATGCCCAAAACTCAAGAACTTGGTGTGTTGGTCCTTTTCAAAACTCAGACAAGCAAGGCTGAGATATAAATCGTTCACAAGCTTAAGCCAGCTTGGGCTCAAGGCTTTTTAGGAGCCTTGTTTGGAGTTTTGACCTGGTCAGGATTTTTTTGCAGAGTGATACAGTCACAAGTATACTGAACCAGCTTTAAGAATGCATTTTCTACCCACCTGTTCTGGTGAAATAACATAAATACTGTTGATATTAGTGAAATCTCTGAAATATTATGATGTAGTCAGCAGCAAGTCCAGGACAGCCTTCAACACTATTTACTTGTACACTCCATTTGCAATGTGTTTTCCTTATGGAGCAGGCTGGCCCTTCACACGGTACCTTTTGCAACATTCATAGTGAGTTTGGCCTGAGATACAAATCTTTTAAGCTTTGGTATTTAAATTTTACTTAGCAGGTGGAAACAATAACAACAACAACAACAACAACAACAAAAACAGGGAAAAAATAAATGCAATTTTCCCACATTGTAATATACCATTCTAACAGCAACAAACCAAAAACAAGCATTCTAGTATTTTTTCATTGACTTAATATTAAGGAAGAGTATCTAAAGTACTATTATCCAGCAATATACAGGATTTTAATCTCTTTCACAGCTTTCATTATGGGGACTGATCTATACTTCTGCTCTTCTTATCAAAGGCTGAAGCTGGCAACACTGTGGATGGGAGAGATAAGACTCATTACATCATCTCTGCCACTTAACAGAGAAGGAACATTGCACCAAGCGGTAACAGTGGGAGACGGGGATGGAGGGAAGGACAACTGCACTAGTCTTCCATTCTCAGAAAATCTACACCTGGTAAAGAAGTACTACCTAGCTATGGCTCCTAGAAAGGAGTGTTGCAAATCATTTTTTCTTTGAATCACTTATTTGTCTACATAGAAAATAAAAAAATGTTTCCAAATATCTCAACTGTTGGAAGCATTGAAGAATTCATATTAAACCCCTCTCAGGTTTGTTGTTGATAAGCACTGTAGAAATAGAGAGGAATAATATTTGGAACTGGTTAAAAGTAGTATCATTTCTGTCAGCAAATTCAGAACTTCATTTTGTTTGCACCGGGCCCCAAAGTGTCTCTTGAAAAATGTAATTTTCCGAGATATTTACTTTAAACTTTATCTGAGTATTTCCCCTTAAATAAGACTTACAGATTTTCAACTCAATTCATGGAGAAGACTGAAGTTAATATTTTGATAATGCATCTTTCACAGGAAAAGTGGAAAAATTAATAAATCCCTGTGAAATGTTTCCCGTAACCCTCTCAGCCATGTGGATACACAGCTCGTTTAACAGTTCTCACTGCACCTCACTGTCATGACAAAAATAAAAATATTAAAAGAAAATGAGCTACTCATATACTGAGACCTTTCATTATTTTTATTATTAAAAAAAAAAAAGAAGCCTAATCTTGAGGGACTCAATGCCTTTGACCTACCAATTTCCCCGATGAAGAAAATGAATCTTAGCCATCTGTTTTTAGTTATCTGGCACAAGTACGTATTTCTTGTAGTTTAATCTTTGATTAAGCTGAGAAGGGAAATGAATAATTTAATTGAATTGCATTTCCATTTGGAAGATTTATTTGCAGGATTAGAAGTTGTGTACTCTCCCATATCACAAATAGAAATGACTCCTATGCCCTTAGTCTACTCCTCTGTGGATGCTTGCCTACATCATGAACGATGCACACAATCTAATACCACTGATGGCACTACATTAGCAAAAGGATCAGGGTTGGAAAAGCTTAGAGAGCAAAATGTACTCAGAGCTGCATGAGATACTCAAAAATAGGTTTCTTACTTGTAGTTCAGTCTGGCTCTATTTTTGCATGACTCCTTCTCTTTTTCAAGCTCACTGAATTTTTTGCTACATTCAAGAAAGCAGAAAATTTACTCTTCATCTTCTGACAATTCTAAAGCTGCTGGAAGGCTGCAGAGCTGTCTCAAGTAACCAAGGACACACAAAGAATTCTAGATATGTCAAAACAATCCCAATAAAGTAAATTATTTGAGATTTTGCTAAACATAACACTGATAATTTTTTTATTATTTTTTTAAATGTAACTGTATTTACTCACTGTTGCTTCAAGGCAATTGAAAATCGTCTCTAAACCATGTCTAAACCTTTAAGCATTAAATCTTTTTCTTCTTCATAGCACATTACAGAAGAATTTATCTGGATACACTCCAAATCATTCAAATACATGTAATTTCCTCAGCTTTTAGGGCAAGAACAGCAGCGTATTGTTTTAATCTTTCCAGGTAACACAGTTATGCAACTTCAGATTTTATGAACCCAAATTCCTTCCAACTGAAAGTACAATTTAATTAAACTTAGAAGAGGGCTGATAACATTAATCAAGGGTACACGAAAATTACTCATTTGTCCTTGTTTCCTAAGTAATAACTCAGATGAACAGATGAAGAATGCCACCTACAGTTAAGGTCAGGAATCTTTGTCTCTCCTGGGGTACCTGTTCTGGGTTTCTACACCGTGGCTAGAAAAAGAACAAACAGTTGCTAAGCCATAAAGTCAGCATCATACTGAGCAGGGAAATTAAGGTGCTGTTATTGCAAAAAATAAATATAATACCATACACACACACAAAAAAAGAACTTGCTGAGTGTAATTGTCCTGTAAAAATGGGCATTCGTTACTCCCTTCAAAAGAATATGCAGCTTTTTCTGTGAGCATACGTGATATTTTTAAAAACCCCATGCCCTGGCCCCAGACTGGCCACATGGAAATTTACAGTAGAAAGAATAGAGTTGAAATACCGAGAAGTGTAAGATAGTCCTTTCTACCATTATGCTACAATGCAGTGAAAGACTATCAAGAGGAAAGTAATCTAAACTGAATACTGTATGCTAGTAGCCAGAGAATTATCAAGGTGCCTTAATGCAAAGCATCTTACTACCTTGAGATACTTTGCATTAGTGATAATTGCTGAATGTACAGTTCTGGTAGTTGATCAGGACATTGGAATTAGAAAAAAGAAACATAGTGCTTGAATGAGATCTAGTATGACCTCTAGACCTCATTCCTCTAGAATGAGGTCTAATCATCTCTCTCACCTTTCAAGAAGAGCTCCAGGTGGGACAGCTGTCTATTTCAACTTCATTCTTCAAGCACAATTGTGTCTGATTCTGACTTCTTGACCTTCTTACATGATCACCTTCAGCTCTTTGTGGCTCTGCTTTCCTTTCCAGGCAGAATGACGTGAATGCTACTTCTAAAAGAGGAATCACACAACATGTATCCAACAGTGCGCTCTGGACAAATTAACTCAGTGTCTGAAATTTTAGTCTGTATGGTATTTTCTAGCTTTTGGCAGCAAAACCCTTCTAGGCACAGCTTGCACATATAATACATTCTTAAATGTTAAAGCTGACCAAAGTGAGTTCATTGCACATTATTAAGGTGACTGAACTTGTGATAAACACTAGCACCAGACTGATGCTGCCTTTCTGAAACGGCAGATGTTAATGAGAGGGCAATTTTACTTTCCACTCAGATTATAACTTTGTTTTTAGTACACATGTTGGTAGCCTGGAAGTGTTTTTCAAATTTTATAGGAAATTGTGACTTGGCAGTTTCTAGCTCAACCATGAAGTGCTGCCCTCCAAGAATGTCCCAATGGACAACTGCCCACCAAGATCATCCCTGCATGGGGCTGTGGGGGACTCAGTGAACTCCAGAATACTGATGGTGGCTCAGTATTGACTTCCTGGCCTGGCTTGAGCAATATGGCTTACTTCTCTCTTACTCTAAAACAGATGTAATGCTTGCTCTGAAAACATTGTGAGGTTTCAAGTCTATAAAGTGATATGCGTAAGGATGAGGAAGTGTGAATGTAATGATTTAACAGACTTGCTTATAACCCATAAGATTCCTTGAAACTAAATCTGTTCCAAATGATAAAAATAAGATATAATGCAAAAAGAATGTAAAGAAATAGTAGAGATTTTCAGAGTCATTGATACTTCTTTTTAAGAGAGAGCCTCCAATGACTTGTGTTCAACAGCCCTTTGCAAATGCTTTCAGTGCAGTCAGGTAGCCAGTGCAAAGCAAAAGCTTCCCATTTTGTTTTGAAAGGCTAGCTTTGAGTAATCTGGGTGTTACTAAACCATCTCATCTTTTGTGAGTCTTTACAAGGCAACTCAGAAGATACTGCAAGGCTATTACACAGCAGGCAGCTCTCTCAGTTTTATTGTGAAATTTGTGACTATTTTTTTCTTTGAAACTCCATTTTCTGGAGTTTTGAATGAAGACTCTTTCTTTTTCTTTTACCACAACAGATATACTAATATTAACTTTAATGTCTCTACGGGAAAGCTGGAAAGAACAGGAATGGCTTCAAAGAGCAAGGGCAAACAGAGCCTTGCATGTGTTTTGTGTTTTGACAACAAAATACTTCTGAGCAGAGCCTGTACAAACAGCAATCCCTTAAATCCTAAAGCTGATTTGACTATCAATTCCACAGAGAAATTAGGAAAAGCCTTGTGTTTGCATCTGCTCTCTTCAAAGCACAAAGGAACAGGATGGGACGAGTACAACAAGGAAAGGAAGTAAGCTTATGTTGGAAATCGTGGGCACTTCTTTCTGGCTGGCATCCACTAGCAGGTACAAGTATCTGTTGGCTTCCAAGCTGGAGGTGGATCAACAACTCTGTCTGCCTTGCAAAACTTTTTTTTTTTGTTTTCTCTCACAGTTCTGTACAGCACTTACATTCAAGATCAGACCCTGCATCTTTATGATTTCATTGAAGTCGGGAGTAGTGGCAGAAGGTTGCCAGCCATGACATCCCCCTAGGCTTGTGTGGCTTCTGTTTCCTTTCAGACAAAAATTGAGAAGAGAGAAAGTAACATCAGCTAAGTGTTCAACATTTCCTGTCTAAAAAGGCAGCTGCTGGTTTGTCTGTGACCTTGCCCCTTCATAGGCAAGGTCATTTCCTTCCTCAAAATGCCAACACCACTAACATCTGCTTGCACGAGATGCTCTTTGTACAAGAGCTGTGGGCTGTCAGTGGGTGCAGTGAGTATGTTGTGCTCTTCTTGGAAGCCGCAGGAGAAGAACATTTCCTACTGAGCTATCAGCATGGCTATACATGTGTTATCTTGATAAGAAGTGAGTCATACTTCAATAGACAATTATAATGCCAAGGCATCAGGATTTCCCCTCTTCGTATTTCTTTAACAGATTTTCTATAATGCAAAATTTATGTTCTGTTTTAAGCAGGGCAAGAATTCTAGGGAAAGCTAGCAGCATCTCTGGGACTTTCTCGTCTCATTTCAAGCCAAAAGCAAAACACCCACGCTTTGGAATTCAGTCTAAGAACAGATACTAAAGATTCATCTGTGGTTCTTGAGAAGGAGAGAGAGATGCGGCTTTCCGAAATGAGAAGGAAAACAACTTCTGGCAAAAAATTAATTTTGTTATTACAGATGTATGTTCCCAACTGAAATTTTCAGAGACAGTTTAAAAAAAAAAAAGAAAGAAAGAAAAAAGTGTAAATTTATCTATAACAATATAGGAAATAGAAGTTGACATTTCTTATACTGATTTTTACCCCATGTCAGTTCCCATTTAGTCAGGGCTGTGTTCTAACAGATATTGGAATGCACCTCTAAGAGATATTTCAAAAAGAGAAGTTCTTTTTTATCTGTTTTAAAACTGGTTTTATTATTCCAAAAAAATTCCTTGAGCTGGTGAATAAATGCACTCGGTTTGAATGTCCATAATTTTCCTGTGAAAAGCAGGAAGCTTACATTGAGGAAAACAAGAGTTAAATGTGGAAGTGATTAGTATAAGACCATTGGAGAAATCACGTCTCCGGAAAACCATGTGGCCATTTGCATTTACATCTCCTCTAACACATTCATTGTTGAAGCCTAGAATCTGTCAACAGCATAAATCAATCCCCAGCACATATCACTAAGTTCAAGTTTATTATGCCATCAAGGTGGAGCTCAGCGATCCCTGCTGTCATGCTGCTTTAAATAAGCAAATAGATGAAGCTAATTTAAATATCATCTGGTTTGGGAGAGGACTGTGCTCTGTGCTCACTTACATTGCAGAGAATTTATGTTGGATATGAAATAACAGAGCTGACTGGGGAAATTTTTAAGTCAGGCAGAACTGAAGAGGAGTGAAAGCTGATATTGACTTTTTATATAACGCATCAAAGCTTTGGCATGGTTATTGGCTTTATAAGTGCATAACTCTATCTCTTAATATGAATTAGTTTCACCCGCATGACAGAGTAGCAAGTATTCTGCTGCAGAGCTAGGCATTATCTTCCAGGCCCTGATGCAACGAACCCAAACTGATATGACAGAAACAATTCCTCTTCACAGATTGTTTTGCTTATTCTTTTCCAATATGAGAAGATGAGCCAGGTATTCATCTTGTGTTTAGATTATATGAAAAACATTAGAAGTCTCAAGTAAGGAAAAAATTAATGGAATTTTATAATTTCTTTAGTACAGTTCATAATTCCCTCTATGTCCACTAGAAACTTCCCAACATTTTGGAGTTCTCAAAAAAATGTCAGTCTGGTGATAGATCCTCAATACTCTTAGCTATATTTTACACTGAATGGCTGAAAATCAAACTGTAGCCCCATGTACAGGACCTGAACTTGGAAGACTTCAATCCCTGTACATCCCGCAGTTTGTATCTAAAAATTGTCTTACAAATGAAAAAATACTCAGTAAGAAAATTAATTCACTACAGATTGACATAGGCAAGAGAAAGATGCATTTCTCTCCCAGATGACAGATCCACGTTTGATATCCTGTTCAGAAACTGTTGGTGGGAGACTTTAGCTGAGATGTCCCACAGATTAGTTGATAGCTATAGCCATTCAAGAGCTGTTGGCTGAAGCAGGAGGAATGGGGAAAACACCTCCTCTTTCTCTCCCAGCTATATGTTATGTTCAATGGGTGTTCTCAGGGCAGAAAAAAAGAAGGAAAAAAGGCATAATCTTCCTGTGGGTAATCCCAAAGGCATTTGGAAGTGTAACAGGGCTTCAACAAGGTGATGAATCTGACCTTGAACATTGCAGTCAGGAATTGAATGTTGAGGAAATATGGATATTTGTTGAGTTTACAAAGCAGGAGAAAATAGATCTCAGAGGATTAGAAATACTGGATTTTGGCATAAGAACTCAAACCCAAACGTCTAAGTGCTTTTAAGGGATATTTTAAGGCTCTGATAATGAGGGTAGCAATTGTGCAGCCATGACACACTCCTCGCTGTCACCAAAAAGGGGTTTACTATGCTTAGTATCCAGTGTCCCACTGCTTGACAAACTCTGTAGTAGGAAAAGCTCATCATGAGCACTATCAAAAGATTTAAAGGCAAGCTGCAGGATAGCTGAGGGAATAGATGCACAATGATACATCTTAATTTTGTTTGCACTGTGTATCTTCTGTTCTGACCTCTGTAACCAGGAGGTGGTCAGTGATGGAAGTGGTGCTGGGCTGACTGGCTCAGTTGACTTCCAAGCTGTTTATGCTTTGTGTAGGATGGGCTCAAGCTGTATCTGCCCCTGCACACAGAGGAACAATGCTCCCGACCTGCATGCAACCTGCAGTTTTAATCACTTCTTAATGCAGTCTGTTTTCTTAAATTAGTACCAAAAATAAAGACGAGACAATGACTGATTGAAAAAGGATTTTCTTTTTCCCTAATGGCCTGTATGGAAGGAAATCTCCTGAATAATTTATCAACTGGGTAATGACTGGATGTAGCTTTTATAATGCTGATAAAATTGTGCTAAATTCATCCCCGGTATACTCTATGGAATTGTAACAGGGAGCAATTTGGCCCAGTCAATTTATTTCAGATATTTTTAACTGTTTCATTATCAAAGGGTCAGTGAATTGGTAGTAGTAACAGATGCAGTGTAAAGGGCTCTTCAAGACATTTAAATTATGTGAGGTGCTTTTGTTTCTATTCAATTGTGATGTTGGATCTGCAATGGTTACCATATAAAATAGAAGCCACTCATTTAAAATTACTGTACGCAGTACTCTGTTCCACGTAAACTGCAGTCAAAGCAAAAAAATAACCAACAAATCTAAAAAAAATAATAATCACACTTTTATCTTGAAGTATAGCTCTTTCCTGTTGAATTAACTTTATCTTGTGAAAATAATTACTTATTACTCATTTCCTTTTCAAGCAGAGGGAAAACATCTTGTCATCTATTAGAAACCATGCATAAAATGAATTATTTTGCTGATTATGAACTTGAGAGAAAGGACACTAAACTTTTCTGCTATAATGAAAGAAAATGAAATAAGAAGAAAAACTCTTTCCCAATTTTTATCTGCTCTCAAGATCCTGGTCTAACTCTTTTAGTATCTTTTCTGAATGAAGAATTATTGTTTTTGAAGAAAGTAAGGGGCTCTAAGAAAAAAAAAAAGTGGAATCAAATCCCTTGTTGCTTTTTAACAGTGTAGGAGAAAGAGGCATGCAGAGTTTAAAAACTGTGGTTTTGGCTGTACAAGAAAAAATGGCAATGGGAAAGGGAGCTAGCAGGGGAACAGTGAAAACTCGGGTGGCTGGGTGTTGCAGCAATACGTATTGAGTGCACAGTAAATCTAAATATAACATTAATTTCCTGATAGTTTGTTCGTAATAAATACAAGAGTCATGGCATGGGAAAAAAAGAGAGAGGGGCCAAACTTCATCTTCCAAGGGATTAGAATGTTTCCATCACTATTGTGTCACATCATTGTGTCTTGAAATGTTGCCATACATCAAACACAAATTCTGGAAGCAAACCGAGTGCTTCAGAATGTGGTGGGTGTTTCTGCTGTAAACTTTCATTGCCACAGTATGTCTGTCTAGTTATCAGAGTGTGCTAAAAATAAAGGCAGAATTTAATGCTGTACAAAAATAGCAGGACTTCAGAGTTCTGAGTGAACAGAGCAAACCACCGTAGCGTTACCGGGTTTTGCAAGCACTTTGGAACTGGCATTTATGGGTTCAGAAATAACACTTAGCACATAAATCACGTGTGAAACAGACAGCAGGTCTAGCTCACCAAACTCTAAATCCTCAAAGTTTACAAGGATAGTTAATTCCTAAAATATGCTAGTTACTAATCTGCGGAATTACACATTTACAACTTTTGTTTCTCCACAAATATTCTCCTGTGAAAATAAATCTGTGTGTGCCGTGGTTATGTTTCTCACCAAAACCTTTCCTGGCTGTATATGAAAATGTAAAGCAACAGCAGATGCTCCAGGAGCACAATGCTTTTAATTCTAGCCAGTACGGCTTCAGAATGACCCAGGAGCAATGCGACTGGAGATATTGCATTGACTTCTGCTACTCCTACACCTTTCACTGCATCTAGTTTAGGTTTCAGGGGGAAAAAAGAAAAAGAAGAAGAAAAAGAAGAAGAAGAAAAAGAAGAAGAAGAAAAAGAAGAAGAAAGAGAAGAAGAGGAAGAAAAAGAAGAAGAAAGAGAAGAAGAAAAAGAAACAGAAATAGAATCAGAAACAGAATCAGAAAAAGAGAAAAAAAAAGAAGAATCAGAAACAGAATCAGAAAAAGAGAAAAAAAAAGAAGAAAAAGAAAAAGAAAAAGAAATAGAAAAAAAAAAAGAAAAAGAAAAAGAAAAAAAGAAAAAGAAAAAGAAAAAGAAAAAGAAAAAGAAAAAGAAAAAGAAAAAGAAAAAGAAAAAGAAAAAGAAAAAGAAAAAGAAAAAGAAAAAGGAAAGAAAAAGAAAAGAAAAAGAAAAAGACCTTCTGCTAAAGAGAAGGAGGCGCGGAGCAGCGCGGGCCCGTCCGCTCCAGCACCCGCGCAGCAGCCGGGTGGCACGCCGAGCCCCGGCCTTGATGCTGGCTCCGGACCCGGCCCAGGCCTCGGGCCCTGCCTGCTCGGCGCGGCGCGGCGCTGCCCCCTTGTGGCCGGTGGGCACGGCCTCCGGCGAGGCCCTGCTTGCGAGCCCTCGATGGACGGGGAAAGATTTATCCTGCCTTTCCGGATCCACAGCAGAACGGATGAATGGCCGTTGGGCTTCCAGGAGCACCGCCCCGCCAGCTGCGGGCCCTCACACTTTCCAGAGCTTCGCTGGAGAGAGTCCTGTGTCATGTATTTGTCTCCTGATTTGAGTGCGAAAGGAGGCAGACAGCATCTGTCTTGTTAATGTTGCCCTGGATGCCGGGTGAAAATGATGTGGAAGTGATGTTAATGCAACTGTGTAAACACTGATACTGTTAGTGGCAGGCACTGGCATTTCAGCTCTGTTTATGCACAGAGCAATTGGAGCTGGGGAAAAAAAAAAAAAAAAAAAAAAAATATTCATAGATTCACAAACAGAATTTTGAGGCCAAAAGAGCCCATTAGATCATCTCGTCTGACCTTCTGAATAACACAGGCTGCATTTCACTTTGACCTGCACTGAGCTTCTAATTTGCTCGCTGAAATTATCTCCTCTAGAAAAGCCCCTGCTATAAGAAATGAGATGCAGAGAGCTCACCACTTTCTTTGGATTTTACCCCAGTGGTTAATCATGATTGCAATTAAAAAGTGCTCCTGCAATCTAATTTGATTTTGTTTGGCTTCAGCAGCTAGATACAGATCTTACACGTTCTGGCCTTAGAGTGAAGACTTGAATCCCCCATGTTTTCTTTTCCAAATGTTTCATGTGATGAACAACTTGTCTTTCATGTTTGATAAACTGCATAGATTGGACCCAACAGCTCTTGTCGTTTTGTGTTTTCCTGAGCACTCCAATCACTTTTACAGCCTCTCCAATTTATCAACGTGCTTTTGAAACTGTCTCTCCTAAGCCATGAATGTGTAGACCATGGAGGAAAGGAATGCTGGTGCTACTGCTGCTATCAAGATGCATGTAAGGAGCTGAAATTTATTTACCACGGGCTGCTGTTCACAGCATCATGGGCTATGACGAGGCTGCTAGGAGTTCCCTTGAACTTTACAGACTGTATATTTGAAAATCAGACTGTAGGAAAAACCATTTCCAGCCAATATTGAAGAGCCCTGAAGATGTCTGAACAACTCGTGGATGAGATATTGTTTCTCGATGACCATAGGCTTTGGAATACACTTTCTCTTCGGACTGGCTACTTTTGCCTGAAATACATCAAAGTGGATGTCTGATATGCTCTGGAAGGCACATTTTTATGAGCGTGAGAAGAACTAGCAAATTGTGCACTTGGAATCAGGAGATTAAGCAATTTGTCTTCAAGCTGTTTTTACTGGTATGGGTCAGTATACAAAGGGGGAAACACCTGAGTACCTGCTCAATTCTGGTCTCATCTGAAGATTTGCAAAGACAAGCGACAAATCCCCTCCCATGTGCAGCAGTAAAAGTCAGATGATAATGTGATTCCAGTTAAAATACCTGCCTAGATAACTGCCTGATAACACCTAACTGGTTGTTGGTTTCAGCCAGAGCTGACTTGTTGGTTTCAGCAGTGCTTTCTGACATGACGGTATTTGTGCCTAATTACATGTTGGTTTGTGGCTTGAATCCAAGCTCTCCCACCATCTTCACTTCCTACTATTGGATCATATTGCAGCTTGGCCTCAGGCAAATCAACTGTGTTTTCTCAGGCAGGCTCCACGTGGGGAGCTGCTTGACCTTGGACTATGCCCCATCAAGTAGTAGGAACTCAAGGCAGCTTGGGTGAGTAACTCAAGCCACTGCTTAGCCAAGGCTGAAGAAGGTAATCTGGAACAGTTTTGCTGTTTCTACACGAGTTTCCAAAGTTTAGATATTCTTTTCTACATTGGAAAAATGCTGTGGAGCAGGGAATGGAATGTCGTACTTTCATGGTCTTCTTATGTTTTCATAATCTGCTACTTTTTATACGACTTCAGAGAATTCACTCATCTAGCATTTCAGTGAAACAGAAAAACAAATTGAATAGCATCACATTTCAGGTGACAAATAATGGAGTCATAACTTTTATGATGCAATACGTAAGATCTACAGGTTTTTTGTATCAGCAGACACATAATACTTTATGCCTACCAATTGTGAATAACTCCTCTAAGTGTGTTTGAAACTAAATATAATGAGCAGAAATGCAAGTCCATCTAGTCCATGAGAGGCGTGAACAAGGTCTAGAGATTTTGTGTATGTGGGCTCTCCCATGGGGCAAAAGAGATTGTAGTGGACTGTGTGGTGGTCATACAAAGAAGAGTAGGAGTGGATGTTGTGCTTGTTGGTAGCACAGCAGCCTTAGTGTAGTGCTAGCGACTTCTTACTACAGAAGACAGGAGCCCGTTGCTTGGTCTTTGCCTTTTAGCCCTGGTTTGGTGCTAAGGAGATGTTGAAGTATGCCAGCACTTCAACTGAAGTGTGCTACAGCCAGAAGCACAGAGCCAGATAATAAATAATGGTAGACTTATTTTTACTGAGAATCTCCACAGTTTTGGGTTCGAGGTAGACAGCAACAAGTTTCCTGAAGTTACAGGAATGAGGGGAGGTGCAGGGCAGTAGTGAGAGTCAGGAGGTGGAGAAGGAAGCTAGAGAGTATAAGGCTGACAGGAAGATCAAAAGTTCTGATTCAGACTTCTACTTGCTGGCCATGCTTATACCTCCACGCTTGTAAGAGTGACAGCAAGATGGAAGTACATTCACAGTAAGCTCACAGTGTGAACAAAAATTGGATATCAAATTGAAGGAGTGTTTGAAAGTCCCGTGCTTTTACTTGGTTACCTGCTAAACTGCTCGTACCCCAGGTAGGTTTCTAGAATAACTTCTCTCCTCACCCTTTCAGTTCTCTCCCACCTATGCGCAACAGTTGTAAATCCTCTGGGGTGAGCACTTGTTTGTTCCAAACACTGAATCAGATTGTCATATGGCTGGACACTGAAAGGATTTTCAAAATACTGGTAACTTGGTCTTGATTGAATTAAAAATAAATGACAGATAAGTATACACAAAAAGTTACTTGAACATTCAGACACAAGAAAATACTTCAACAGAGTCAAGCAATCCAATGCCATAGTACTAGCTAAATGCAGAATCAGTGGTTATTTGAAAGAGCAAAAATATGTTTAGAAAGGGAGACTGATAATAAAGCCAGATCACTCAAAACCCAAAACCATCAAAAAAGAAAATGACAAAGCCCAAGAACGAGCTGGCTGAGGCAGCTGGGGCCCAAAGCAAGCTGCAGTTATTTCCCCTTTTCTGGAGATAGAAATACCTAAGTCTCAGAGGAAATGGAGCAGACATTCTTTTTAGCTGATTTCCTTCTGACTTCCTCTGTGCTAGAGATGCCTATTTTCCTAGAGCTTTTTTAGAAACTAGATCTTTCTGCTGTGAGTTCACACTTCAGCAACTTAAGACCAGCTAGTTTTCAGTGATATCAAATTTTGCTTATGTTCACAAGATATATAAATATGTATAAATATATACACAAAAATTTCATGTTGCTTTCCCCAGCAGACTACTTCATCCACTTTGGGATATCCATACAGTCCAGTTTGTACTTTCCTTGATGATCCAGCTGAGTACTTAGGTTGATGGTGGCAAAGTTCATATTTGCATTGTTTTCTCCACTGTTTAGTCTGGCATCTGTTTCAATATCACTGCTTTGTGCTAGAATTGAGCAGGGAAAAAGAAGCATATTTTTGCAGTACAATAAGTTTTCATAATCATTTCCAGATGTCAGATTCCATTCTTCCTTTTCTTGTGATTCACTGAAACTCAAAACACTGTGTGAGGTGTACTGAAGGTAAAGAAACAGGAATAAAATTCATCTCAGAGAAAAGTTGATGTGACTTACTTTGTGTTATATATGTCAAAGAAAAAGAAGCTTTAAAAGTAGCAACTGAATTGATAGTCACTGGGGAAGAAATTTGCTGATCTCATTCAGTGCAGAAAATGACCTAGTAAGCAATATAATGATAAGGTCATCATCACAGTGTGACAAAAATTATCTAAATCCATAATCTTTTCTTCAGTTTCATCAGACCTTGCCCAGATAAACCATTCAAAATCAAATGTATTAACACAGTTGTCCAATATAATTTTCTCTCTGTTAAGGTACATACAGAATTTGTTGAACTTACTGAAAAATATTCAATAAAACTGAGTTAGCTTGCCTAGACAGCAGCAGCTCCTGCTGTAAGATACTGAGAGAACAGCTCTTTTCCTATGCATAGGGTCTCATCCCCAGTGTGCTGTTGCTGTGTACTCTTGTGGACTACAACTTTTCACTAGACTCAGAGTTGCCTCAGTGAGGATTTGATAGAAAAATCCCAATCCAGGTATGAGAGATGCTGAGATTTCCTGCTTTCTACCCTGTTTCCCAAGGACTGCCCACCAACATTTCTAACAAGTCTGTTCCCTGGCAGTTTTAAGGAATAGATGGCTACCTCTTTTTGAGAGCAGGAAGGTATAAGTTCTGGAATGGCGTGACCAAGATTGTAAAGCTGTGTATATATTTCTCTGCAGAGGAATTTAGCAGAGTGGGGTATCTGGATTGAAAGAGGGGCACAAGTAGCAATCTGCCTGATAAAATCATTCTAGAGAAAGTGTAATTCCTTGCTTCTGGATGTTAAAGAAATACTGTATCTGGGCTGTTCTTGTAGTTTTTGGCCTCTGACATTTGCGCATTGATAGCATGATCTCATTTGTATTGGCCAATATAGCACCAAGAAATCAAGCTGATCAGTTTACGAGATGATGAAATGACACATGGTTGCCGTCCTACTTCCCACAGAGTTTGGCTGATGCTGTGAAGAGGGAAAATGTATTTATTTCTCCGTGTGAGATTTATTCATTCCTTTTCACTTCCATCTTCCATTCATCTATCAGTCCAGGAAAGGAGCGTGTCAGTTTAAAACAAACAAAATACCCAACATCTGGGTGGCTCCAGATTCACTACAGATCAGTACAGACGCCTTCATTGTGAAATATGCATGTTTGGATGTGGTTGAAGCTGAGTGTATTGTGGATTCCTGCTCCCCTCCATTTGGGTGGCAATGCTGTGCCCTTTAATTGACCAGCATGATTCAGTGCATTTTGGTTTCTCTTTGTTTCTTTTGTGCCTCCCATATCCTCAGCAGTGTGATCCTTTTCCTGTATGAAAGTTTCTCCAGTCAAGCCTGATCTACTTCACTTCATTGTCAGTGGAGTAGTCAGAGAAATTAAAGGCAATGTTTTTAACTCTTTTATAATCCTGCTTCTGCACAAGTCATATCATAAAGAGCTCCATGTGTCTGCTGCAGTTTACTTGATTGATGGTTTCAAAGAAAAAATAAACTCCGCTCACAAAGTTCGATTTGCAGACTTTGTTGCTGATGGTGAACAGCCCATTTGCAGGGCACAAATGGAACTACATGCTGGGAAAGAAAAAAAAAAAAAAAAAAAAAAAGAAATGCAAAGTGTCATTTTATTGTAGAAGAGATGAGTTGCAACGCAGATATAATTGTCACCCAAGAAAGACTGATTGTTTCTAACTTCTTAAAAGGTACTTGCTTGATAAATTTGAGGACTGTGTGTGGGCTCTTATCCTCCTTTTTTTTTTTTCTTTTTCCTGGCACAGATCCTGTTAAATACACAGAGGGTCAAGTGCTTCTCTTGGTTTTACTCCACAGAGGCCAGCTGGAGAGCTTTAGAGTAACAAAGTGCATTTTTGCCTTCTGCAATTTACGTCTGTGTGAACTGACAGTGGGCACTGGAGACCTGATCTTGTTCTTGCTTAGTGCAAACTATGTCTTTCACATTCAATGTACTGCCAAATGGATGCCTCTCTGAATGAGAGATGATAAATGTGTCTTTTTTCTTTTCTTTTTTTTTCTGTAATTATTTTCATGTCTATGATATAAAGCACTGCTGTCTTTGGTTGCTATGTCATATTATGCTACTATTGTATATTTTGGTACAGGCTGCCGGGAGAGGTGGTGGAGTCACTGTCCCTGGAGGTATTAAAGAAACATTTATATGCGGCACTGAGGGATGTGGTTTAGTGAGCAATGTGGATGGTTGGACTGGGTGATCTTAGAGGTCTTTCCAACCTTAATGATCTTATGATTTTGAGTAGATGAGCTAGTAGAATAAATCAGTGAAAGGAAGCTTTTTCTGAAACAGGTTCCTATCTGAAAAAGGTTCCTATCCATTAGCAATTTTTGGATGTTCTGGGATATGCGTGGCAATATGTGAAAGTAGAAGGAGGAATAAGGGGAGAAGAAGAAAGCACTTTTGTGAGAGCATGGTTCAGCTGGGGAGATGCTACTGACTGGTTTACAGTGACTGACCATCACCAGATACTACCCTAGTGTAACTTGAGGGTGTAGCTGTAGGAAAGTGTCTTTCTGTGACTGCACTTTTTGCTAGCAACAGTGAATTTTCCTCAAGAATACAAAATATGTGTCAAAATGCAGGCAAAGACGGGCTTTAGCAAAATGGTGAATGTGCTAAAAATTGATTCATACAGACACCGAGATTTGTGTTGTCTGTTCTCATCTTGTGGGAACACGCACCCACCCATTTCAACTGTTTGTGATTTTTTTTAAATGATGAATGGCCATTGACAGTTAGCCAGATTCAAAGTATCCATCTTTCAAATTAAAAATTACGGCTTAAAGAATTAGCCCTAGAATGTGTTTGTTTCGACTCATGCTGATCTCAACAGCTTTCACAAAGAAAGAGGATAATTTCCTAGTGCTGCCTGTATAGACACATTCCAAAAAGCTGTTGAACAAGCACATTGGCTCCTTGGGGCACGCCTGGGGTAAAGTGTGTTGAAACAGAAGAAGCTGAGATCTTTTACTGCAGGAGATTCTTGTTACTTTTTCATCAGAAAAATCTCTGAACCACAAATTCAAACCTTGGTGATGGAAGGCAGAAGAAATGTAAATATTCGCTTTTAAATAAAGAATTCCCTGAAGCCTGCTGTGAATAACATCCATGTAGGAAGAGACAAGCAAGTGTGAGAAGGATAAGTATTTCTGAGGGCTTTTCAGTTTGAGACTATTTCAATAATAAATATGCAATCAGTTCAAATTATATGGCAAACTCTTAAGTAACATCAGTGTATTTTGGCATGGTGGTTGCATTTAAATGCATTAAGCTTTTCAATGAGTAGTAATAAGATGGCATTACAGCATTAAGAATTGGAAGAGCTTTGCCAAACCTCTGTTTTTGCTCTGTGCCTGAAGGCATGTTTAAAAGGTAATTTCAGTGTGGTTTTAACTGGCTGCAGCATTAACCCAGGAAGGGCGAGGGAAAATCTGGCAAGGACTTATGAAGTTTTGAGGTCTTAGATTTTTGGATTAATGTCATAGTGGGATGCAGCTGGATTATTATATGAGCAGAGCTTTGTTGAAGCCTGCATGGCTCTAAAGTTTCACAAGCAAAGAAAAGGAAACAAAATAATATATAGTACCAGTACATATATGCATGAGCCAGGACCTATTATGGAATCAAATGATAGCTCAAGAGCCTTGTGCTCTGGTAGCTGCTAATGCTCTGGACTGTACCTCTGCCACACAAGGCCCTCTTCATTATCAGAAAATACCCTTTTAATCATGAGTGTCAAGCAAGATCCCAATAAACTTTGGATCTGATAGGAGGATAACAGCTATCAGATGGTAATACACATAATCAGAGTCCGAATGAGACAGAAAAAAATGGCTGTAGGGGGGAAGGAAATCTGACCATCTTTGTGCTGTCTCTGGTCAGCATTGGAAGATGGCAGTCCCTGAAGACGTTTTGGAACCTAGCAGAGTTTGAGGCTGAGACATTGATTGAAGATTGCCAGAACTAGCATTGGGAATGACCCCTTAGAAATTACTTAAGTTGGAAAACGAAACTCCTAAATTTAACACATTTCAGCTGTAAAAATATTTTCCTTTCCTTTCCTTTCCTTTCCTTTCCTTTCCTTTCCTTTCCTTTCCTTTCCTTTCCTTTCCTTTCCTTTCCTTTCCTTTCCTTTCCTTTCCTTTCCTTTCCTTTCCTTTCCTTTCCTTTCCTTTCCTTTCCTTTCCTTTCCTTTCCTTTCCTTTCCTTTCCTTTCCTTTCCTTTCTTATATTCCAGGTTGAAAGCACAGAACAACAGGCTTTTCACCAGATTCTGATGGCTGCCACAGAAGTGACATAAGGGTGATTGCATCTGCTTTCATGCAAAATTTCAAATTGAGGTTCTACATTTTAAAATATAATCAGATTTAGGCAGTGCTTTGATTGATTTGCAGAATTATTCTACTAAATTAATTAATGCAAATTAATTTTACTAAAAAAAAAAATTCTATTTTCAGGATCATTTTGCCTGTTGTGTTAACAAATGCTGTTTTTAACACAACATCTGGGTAGAAATCTTTGCTAGAGACAGATTATTTTTTGACAAAATTTGCTTCTTTCCATTGGAAACAGAAGGGACAAGGACTCTTATCTCCGTCAGTGTGTCCTTTCACAGTGGGGCTCTGTTGGTCATCTTTTGTTTTGTCTACATCCAGCCCTCTAATTAAGTATGGCATCTGTATGAAGTTTGTCATACTGTAATATAGAGTTAAGATAGCCAATCCCAAAAGAAATGTGTGAAATGAGCTGACTTTTACACTTTTGACATTTATTCTTTCTCACATGCTTGCTTTCATCTGAAGTAAGTAATTTGAATAAAAGGACTTGGTGTTCTTGTGAGCCTTTTTAGTGTATGGAGAAACAGGCGATTTTCTGAATTTTAGCTTAAGTGAGCAGATATTTTTATTTCCTTTGGGAAGTAAAATTTGGGTGTAAAATCTTATCCTTTAATGACCTGGAAACTGTTGTACAGGTGAAATAACCCATATGAATGGTCTGTGAGGTTCATCATTATGATGGCCAAAACAGAAAATGATGGCAAACTCTGCGTATCTGTAAAAATGTGGTAAGTTCCAGATTTTCCATGACAACTTCCTCCTTATGATCAAGTCGTACAAAGCAAATGCTTTTTAAATCATTTCTTTCTCCGGTATTCTCTTTAGCTGTTCATCATCAATTATTGCCCTCTTTTCCTTTATTTATCTGAATTCATTCAAGGTGGTTCCTTTCTAGACTATCTGAATCCATACTTCTCCTCAGGAGAAACAGCTTTTCATAGCTTGCCACTCAAGTTTTGGCAAAAGGTAAAACTGCAGTCATGTGAACAATTTTGTGCTTTTTTCCCCTCCATTTTATTCAAGTTAAGTGCTTCCTGCTGTAGGACACTTGCAGAGATTACTTAACAGCAAATGGTGGATCAGCTAATCTGAGCATAGAGATACCATAAGCGAAGCAAAAGTTTTTGTAAACAGATGATATTTGGGTAGTACTGTGTGGTACGTAACAGATAAGAAGTCAAAACAGACATTAAGGAAATTTCAGCAACACTCAAACTCAACCAACTGGAATAGTGACTGCAGCAGGCAGCCAAGTTCAAGGCAAAGGAGAAAGATAAACAATGACCTGGTGGTGATGAGTGAACTTCAGTGAAGATAGTGTGATGCCTATTTACAATAATATGCTATTAAATAGAGTTTAAGTAAGAAAGGAAGCAAACTTTCAAAGTAAGACTGCTATGAGATGTTGAAATACTCCTCTTTAAATGCCCCATTTCTCTTCCTGGATTTTCTCGGCTTCCATTGTAGGTGATGGTAATGATTGCAAAAAATACCAGAAGAGCAAGAAATCCTTATCTTCTATACAGCATTGTTGTGTTCTTCTTCTCCTTATGTTAATTCCAATATGAGAGAAGCCAGTTCCCCTTCTGAAAGTGTTGACAGAAATTTCTTTTCTCCCATTCCTTCCAATATGAATCGTCTCTGAACATAAAAAGAATTAAGTTCTAGGGGAGAGAGGATAGAGGAAGAAATGAAAATGCACATTTGGAAAATTCTTCCTAGTTTTCATGAAGTTATTCTTAAAAAAAGACAAAGTAATGAAAGATAAAAGAGTAAGAATATGGTGTGGACTTGAAGCAAGCAATATTCAGACTCATTCTTTCGTGGAATTTCCAGGTGGATGTTGAAGCTCTGCATGATAAAAAGGATATCTGCAAGTGATTTGATACCTAGTATGCAGAATTGGATTTTAATCCACTCAGTGATGTATGGATAAGAACACCTGGTCAACATCTGGAAAAACTTACATCAGAAGGGGGTCCAGTGCATTCTTTCAGATAGTTTTTGCCTATTACTTTTCCCCAGAAATTGTTTCCTGTGTGTGCTTCATTTTCAAGTGCAGGAAAACAACAATTCGCTTTCCAGATCTCTATTTTGGCAGTTCAGAAAGAGATAAAAGATGTAGGGGTGTAGATGAATAAGAGCCATGTCTGATTTTTCCCTTCAGAATTTCATATGTGCCTAGCAAATCACAATGACATGAGTTGATAAGATGGCATGAATGAAGGATACTGGCACTAACAAAACCAAGGCAACTGTCCCATTAAGATTAGATGAGGTTGTGTTTGGAGTGTATCAGTGTGTCTTACTTATGACAAAGCAATAAATAGCTGCAAAGTATACAGACTTATGTTCAAATAGAAGTAATATATGAGAGTTTGGGAAGGCCATTTTTTAATGTGGCTGGTGAGATTTTTAAAGCTACTAAGTTTTCTGTTGCAAGGAAGCAGAGAGGAAATTAATCTCTCCAAGCAGTATTCAGGAAAGCTTGCTTCTGATGATACTGCTGCCTCTGAACCAGGAGCTGCTAAAGCAGTGGAAGGGCAGCATGGTGAAAAATGGATGTGAAAAGGCACAATTTATCCAGAGAAAAGCTCTTTTTTAGTGTTGAGATTTTCAAGGTTATCCATTCTTCAGCTGACCAAATTGGGTAAAGAAAAGCATAGAATTTTGTCCAAAAAAACAGACTAAGACATAGAGGTGGCTTTTGTATTGGCAGTACACGGGTTGTAAGAACAAAAATACTGTTGTACGATAATACTTTTTTCAATAGTATCAGATCTCTGAAGCACTCCTTTTGTAATTGACTGGCAAGAAAATCTCTGCCCCAGATCTTTCCACTGCTCTGATGTGAGTGATAAGTAACCCACTTCTAAAAGACGTATCTTTCATTCAGTTTTTAGGGATCCCTCTCATTTTAAGTAGAGCAATCTGTCTTTAATAACATTATTACACAGAGAAGTATTGGGAACAAAATGATTTTTGTTTTGTGACCACAGTAACATGACATGAGCCCTGAGGTTACTGCCGCCTACACTTTCTCCAGTGGCTTTTTTTGTTATTGTTATGAAGCTATATCCTTGTTATCATCAGAATGTTCTTGAATTAATTTTTTAAGACAGATTTTGGGAATCACTTCAGCACATGTAGAAAATCTTCTGACAGCTTAGCCATATTCAAGTTAAACACATCGCCAATGTTAGAAAGAAAAAGAGTGAAAGAGGAGAGAGAATTCAGTGCACATTTGCAAACCAAGCACAATATACATGTTTACAGAGTGTAAAACAAAATCCTATCTATTTTACTAGACCATATTTACAAGTCCCCAGGCACTTTTCTTTCTCCTGGGAGTTTGGAGATAGTCTTCAAATGATCCTTGGCTTTACAAGGCATTAAAATAAATTTGGAGCTAAAACAGGCAGATTCTTGGCAGAGGTTTTCTTTCTCTCTGCCCTACACAACTATCAGTGCAAACCAGGGCCAATGTCTTTGGCTGTGAAAAAGAAAGAGCCTATAAAAATAGTACCACAGTGTTTTGTGCAGGGTGTGTGGCCATAGTCATGTTACAAGAACGACATGAGTATTACTGTAATAAGCTGTCTATACAAAGAATCTACCGAAGTCGAATGATGGATTTTTAGGAGTAAACACTTATAACAAGACTGGTCTATATGTACCATTAGATTAGAAAATGGAAGATCAACCTTTTCTAACAACTTCTGAAATGTTACAGTGAAATTCCTTTTTTGTATGTGTATGAACAGGTTCTGATAAAAGAAAGTAAGACAAGATTGCTCCTTTTGCGGTTATAGGGTAATAGCATAGAGATATTTCCTGGAAACTAACATGCTGAACTTCCATGTTTCAGGTTTGGCAGGCATATCCTTATAGCCACACCCTTGACAGTGTTCTTCCCTGAGGGTCTGCTGCAATGAGATGGTGCAAGGCTGAGTTGCATCCTTACAAAAAACAATGAGAAAAGAAGTGAGAAATAAAAGGTCTCATAGATCTTGTCTTATTCCTGGTAAATAAATTGCAGCTGCTCATTTATCTTCAGGGCCTTCTTTGACTGGCAGCAGTTTGAGTAAAGAACTTGCTCTTCCATGATTAATCAAGCTCTATAAACCATCAGTTTATAAATCAGGTGATTAACTCTTATTTTAAAACACCAGGTATATAAGGAAAAACAGAGAAATTGTGCAAAAAGTTTAACTTTAGAATGACTGTTCAGGGATAATGAAGAATTAGAAAATGGCCTAGCAGAGCCTACATTCATCAGTAGTGAAAAACACTGTTTATTTTCTATCACAAAGTTATCCTGAAACAAGAAATATTGTCTCCTGAAGTAACAATTTGTTATAGTAGAGTAGAAGTTACATACACATTTCAAGAAATGTCTCAGTGGTTTGCGCTGAATTATTTGCCAGGGTGAGTAATAAAATACCATGCTACTTCTCAACATATCTGAACATTTTTTGACCTTTCTGAACACTCTCCTTAATTCTTCTTGGAAGCATCTTATTTTTATTCAATATGAATTTTTTGATATGCAACATAAGTCCTTGTAGCACAAGAAATTTATTTTAAAGAATAATTAATGAAATTGAACATTTCAATTTTCCTAAACAGCAAAAGGCAACACTCAAATCTGCTTGAACGTGTGCAGGATCAGATAGTGAGTAATTTCTGCAGCTTTACTTATCCTGGGCTGGATACTGCTATACCAAGGCAGGAGGATAATTGGATTAGACACTGCTCATTTATCATCCTGAGGACGGACACACCAAATCTAGAACACATGACATTCACACATCTGGGTTTTGGCCATGCTAGCTTGAGCATGAAGTCCAGAATGGTTTTCCCTTTTCAAGGACTGTCACCAGCTTCCTTTTGAGAATGACACTTCACAGAAGAACATCACACAAAACACACCTGTGGATCAGGTTAACTTAGAATCATGGAATCATGGAATATTTTATGTAGGAAGGGAAGTTACAGATCATCTAGTTCCACCCCACTTGACATGGGTAGGGTCACCTACCCCTAGGCTGCCTAAAGCCCCATTCAATCTGGCCTTGAACACTTCCAGGGCTGGGACATCCAAAGTACCTCACCACACTCAGAGTGAAGAATTTCTTCCTAATCTAAATCTCCCCTTTCTTAGTTTACAGCCTACACTCCCTGATAAAGAATCCTTTCCTGTCTTTCTTGTAGGTCTACTTGTAGGTACTGAAAGGCCATTATAAGATCTCCCCAGAGCCTCCTCTTGTCCACACTGAACAGCCCCAACTCTCTCAGCAACTGTAACTGAGGAAGGTCTGATAAAATTTCATGAGATCTTCCTCTCAAGGCGTTGTACCAAATATATCTTAATCCACAACACTGTCACAAAGGTCCTGGTGGGACCAATAATGTTTGTTTGACCAAATGCGTGATTATGAGAGAAAAAGATTCAGAATTTACTTCTTGAAGTAAACCAAGAATTTCTCCTTCTTACAAAAAAACAAACAAGAAAACAAAGCAAACAAACAAAAAATACCACTGAAGTTCTTTGAGATGGAGCTTTCAAAAGCTTTTTTTTTTTCTTTTTTTTTTTTTTCCCCAGAGTTTCTTCTGTTGATTCATTTGAAGGCAGTGTTTCAGTTAGTTTGAATGTACTCAGTACTTGCACAGTTAGGAGCCAAACACCAAGATGTTTTAAAGATTGACAGCAATTGGAGAGAAAATTAGAGACTGCAAAAAAGGATGATGCTTCTTCAGCCTTTTGCATGAAGTACAGCAAATTTAGAATGGCAAATACATGTAGAGACTATTTATTTAAAAGCTTACATTGAATAATAAATAGAAAAGTCATGATTTACTTAAAGAAAAGAGGCAAGATAGGGAGATAAATTACCACTCAGTATCTACTTGTGCTATATATTCAGTGGGAATTTTTTCTATCTGCAATAAGAATTAGATGTAATTAGAAATTAATCTCTTGTGATCGTCTGAGTTCTGGCTTGTTAAAAAAAAACCGAGATGTTTTTGGCACCTGCACGTTTTCTCAGCACAGAAGAATCCTATCCTGATAAGTCTCTGCCCTGGTACCAGATGCCTTTTATCAGACTAGCAATATTCTTGAAGAAATTACATGTTCTGAGGGCCAATCAACAAGTTCACAAAGATAAGCATGTGTGAAATAGGTTGCGTGGTGCTAGATTCATAGTGGTCAACCCCCTAAAGTCTGCAATATTAACACAATGCTGTCTTGTACAAAGCAAAAGCATTTGTTCTAGCTGCTAAAATCCTATATTTTGATTTAGGCTCAGATTTTCTGGAGAAAAAAATGGTGTGCACCCCACTCCCAAACGATTCTACAGATTTAAAAAAATCAAGAAGTGCCCTGGAAAATGTTGTCTATCTCATGAAGGATGCAGAGTTGATTAAGGAGCTACTAGGATTGTTATTCCTCACCTCTGCTGAGATGAAGTCGGCACTTCAGCAGCCTCACATTCAGCTGGGTGCCTACTGCTTTACCTGGAGAAAGGCTGCACCTAGTCAATGGCTCCTTAAATATTAATATAAACAAATGTTGCAAAATACAAAGGGAAAAAACGCAACATGCTCAGAACAACCTTTTTAAATTTTCAAGCTCAAAGGTCGTTCATCCAGAAAACAGTTGATTTGTGTGCTTGGTGCATTACCTTTCTGTAGTGGTTTGTGCACCAAGGGACCGAGCGCAGTCCCAGAAGAAGTAAAGGGATGCACGCACTTATAGTTGTTCTAGCAGAATGGGTACGACTGGGAAAATAGCAAGAGAGAAGTAAGAAGGAATGAAAAGCCAGGAAAATATATACCAGTGCTAACCATTCTCCCTCCTCTACCTGGCCTGTTTGTGAAACTACAGTCTAAAAAAAAAAAGATACCATAAAACATTTAAAAATGGAAGTTACAAAGTATTCTATTTACAATTCTTAACTTATCAAAATAACTTTTTCTGCATTTTCATGGGCTTTTGTTTTTTAAAGGAGGTATTAATGAAATATACTAGAAACAAAAGGACCCCTTATGTTGTATTTTTCTTGCTAATATGGACCTAATATGCTGTTCAAGTCAATGGAAGGAGTATCTCAGTAACAGGCTTGGTCTGGACCCACAGGAAAATACAAAAAGAGAGCTGGCAAGGTGACAGAGGAACTGCGCTTAATAGGGTCATTTGTAATGTTTCCAGAATGTTAACAGCTGTGTGGTGTATCTGTTGCAGAATTAGATCTATATACCAGGCACTGTAAATCATAGAATCACAGAATCATTAAGGTTGGAAAAGATCATCCAGTCCAACCGCCAGCCTATCACCACCATACCAAAGAACTATGTCTCTGAGTGCAACAGCTGCATGTTTCTTGAACACCTCCAGGGATGGTGACTTCACCACCTGCCCAGGCAGCCTGTTCAGTGCCTTACCACTCTTTCTGAGAAGAAGTAGAAGTATTTCCTAACATCCAATCTGAAATAAGTACTCTGTTATGCCGTTGTGACAAGATCTTTTTCGAATTTCTGGATTTGATAATTGATAACACTTATCATGATTGTGCTTTATTCTCAAAAAAAAAAAAAAAAAAAAAAAAGCCAGAACATTTAAATTGTGAATTTGTAAACTGTATTATTCTTGAGTTATTATCATGTTTCCTTTAGTTCTTCATATTGTTTCTTACCATAGCCTTGAAGCAAGGAACATTAGAGGTGTACCTTAGTACTTTCCAGAGTTCTATTTAAATTTACTTTTTAATGTTGTTTTGTTTTTTGAAGATGAAGATATGAATTAGGGCATATAGTTTGAGCCCAACACTGTTGAATTCAAGGTTGAGACTGACTTCAGGAGATGTTTTTTATATATATATATATATATGTATATATGTATATATGTATATATTTATATATTTATATATTTATATATTCTGACCATCAATTGAAACCTCAGTGTTTTCTTGTGAAGTGCTGAAATGCAGCAGTCGTTCTCTGATCAGATCCAGCTTTCTTGACTGTTCTTTTTCCTTGACTAAGCCTTCAGGCAGCTTCTGTTGAAAATAAAGATTTGTTACCATTTCCAGCGTGAGCAGAGCTGGCTAATTTCTGAGGAGGCATAGTACAAATTGTCTAGAAAATGCAAATCAAAAGTGTGTATTTTTCTCATGTTGACAGTCTGCTTCTGAAAACGTAGCCTTGTGTGAAGAGGGGGTACTTCATAAAAATAAGCACATACACCATGAACTATGGTTGTCAGCATTTAATAAATGATGCAGTCTAGGCGTGGAACACATGTCTTGTGTGAATGATTTTCCTTTAGGCCTCACTAAACAATGCTATTTCTTATGAACTTTCAATAAGAAATCCCCAAAGGGTTAAAACTTTTGATTGATTGCTATCCTTTCTTTCTGCTTTCCCTGCAGAATAAGCTTTAGAATTCAGGATTTCTTATTCCCTAACAAACTAATGGGAAAAAAAGCTTTTTGTTACAAGTATTTTGCAGCACAAGTATTCACACAAAATAAGTATCAGCCAAAAGAACTGGGAAATTTTACCCCAAACTTTGCTGAGAGGTGAGCAATGGTAATCAACTAGCACGTTATCTGAAAAGTAAATTATGCATCCAGCCAGACTAGCTATGCTAAAATGAGTGGCAGAAGATGTCAAGATTTTTTTCTTTATGACCTTCATTGGTATGTGTTGATTTTTTTTGGCACTGCCCCAAGCCCCAAGTGCATACAGTTGAACAAGGGGAAAAGGCAGCAGATTTTATTGATTCATAATATGTCATGCTGTAATGTTCTGAGGGAAAACAAAGGACTTATTTTAGCCATGAGGTACTGTAATATATATTTAACTGATATAAATTATAAGGTTGTCTCTCCTTAAGAGTATAAAATATAAGGTTTCTTCAGACAGAGTTTGAAGTAAAAAATGATTAAAGCACTATCCAAAGTAGACAAATTCTTCAAACAAACTCAGTTATTAAAAGAACACAAACTTCTGCATGAATTATTTGCTCCTGCTCAGTTTTACCGAAGGCCGCTAACCACTCCTAGCTCTAGATGAAGGGTGAGTTTATACTGAAGACAGCACCATGGCACATGATGTATTGCAGAATGGATCAAGTGACTTGACTCAATTTTTCTCCTTGCTGCCATTTCCAGCCAAACTTCTTAAGAATGTGAAACATCATTTTCTCTGAAATTTGGATTTCTTTTCAGTTTAATTCACTGTGGGATTTGTATAGAGCCAAATAACTTCCACAGATCCCTGTCTGTCTCTGTCTCTGAAATATATCTATTGATGTCCTTGAGCACCAGCAGAGCACAATGCAGCAAATGCACAGAACTGTCACAGTGCATGATGAAGTTAGTTGTATAAGGGTAGCCCAGAGTGGCAGATCTATTTTTGACATTGATTAGGATGTAAAATCCTTGTCAGAAGGAAGTTTTAGCAATATTTCAGGATTTAAACATTTCTTTACCATGCCTCCAGAGAAACAGGCAGCAAATGCGGAAGGCTGAAGTTGGCACTGCTGTATCCAGGATCTCTGCATTTCAAGGACTTGCTATGTATGGGGGATCAGTGGGTTGCTCTGGGGCAGGCTTAGAGTAACAGACTACACAGGGTGATTTGGGTCTGGGTGCCAACATACTGAACTGTTGATAGCCATCTACAATATTTCTTAGGAAAAACTAATTTGTCACATGCACTATTAATTTGGGGACTGGAATTGGTATGTGAACAAAGTGAAAGAACTCCTAACACAGTCAATTGAAAATAAATCCCAGAGTTACACACACAGCACGAGGCACTGTAGAATTTGCCAAACTAGCTATCTAAAACGTAGCTTAAAAGGGTCATGAATATCTCGGGTGAATTCTGGCTCACTGAAAAGAGTGGGATTTTTGCCATTGATCTGAAAAAGGCTACAATTTCTCTCTCATTATAGTACCTCCCCTGCATCTTTTCATTTTATTAGCCATTCTGCTTGCTGTTTGCATGCATTTTTGTTTTACATGAAAAGATTATATTATATCAGAGTATTATATTTCACAGTTGGCAGGATAGCCCCCTGTCCTGCAACTGAAGTTGTAGTTGCCTGGAGGGAAGCAGTACGTGGCTGATGGCCAGCAGTGCTGAGGAGCAGTTACAAAGGAAGTGGAGCAGCTATGGAGCAGAGGGGAAAAGGGGGCCCTGCCTTGCATTCTTCTCAGTGGGAGTCAGGGAGAAGCTGCAGCCATCTGTGCTCGTAAATGCTGCCTTTATCTGTTTTGCAGTGGTAAAGCTGGCTGATGCTGTGGTCATTCAGGCTCCTTTTATGCAGTTGATACCAGCATGAGCTGCAGCCATGTGAATCTTCCTCCGGCCCAATCATGGCATGTGGTGACTACAGAGCTGGAGAGCCTGCTGCTGCTAAAGCTGAGAGATCTCTGGTCTGTGCTGCTTCTGCTGAGGTTGCTTACAGGGATGTTTCACAAACAGTAGCTGATACTGCACTGGTAACCGGGGAAACACAAGTAGCTGCACACAAAGCACTACTTTCTTGGACCAAAATCAGCCTTCTGGCTTATGGGAGAAAGACTCCATCTCTTCCTCTGGCAAACCTTCCAACACATCCATTCCAATTTTTATTTCTTTACGAGGGAAATGTTGCCTCTACTAACAACTCTACTAACTGCTCTGCAAAAAGTACACTCTGTATTTGCTGCTTTTGTTAAGAGTTTTAAAGAAGCTTTCTAAGACTTTGAATGCATCAGCTTTCTGGGGCCAGGCTGACCTTTCAAAGGCACTACCTAGAATGATTTTTGCACCCCCTTGTTCACAGCAGTGGTCCCAACAAAGCTGCAGTCCTCTGTGGCATTGCACTGTATCATGTTATATTTGCAGTCCTTCTGGAAAGTTTTTTTCCATATACTTTATCCAGAGTTTAGTCATATATTATCTGTCTGACAACTCAACACCTATAAAAATTTATGAATTTGTATTAAAACCAATACTTGATTATGTCAGTGTTTATGAGGCTTCCCATGAGCCCTATATTCTTCTGTTGAATCTAGCTATAGCCCCTCATAATAATAATAAAACAGACTATATTTCACCATTTCTCTGTTAGTGTAACTCACTGCTAGCAATTACAGTAGCTACCAACTCACACTTCTGTTGATTTTAAGGATTTGCTGCCTTGTAAGGGTCTTTGCTGATCTAAACACATATAGACACACATTCAGTGGGCCTCCTTAACCACGCTCAAAATAGCTGTGGGAGCATTTTTCAGAGAACGACATTAAGCTCTTCACTCAAAAGTGTGCACTAACTCACAGCAAATGCATAATTGTGCGTTTATATACTGACAGTAAGAAGAAAATCAACAGTACAAGGTCTATTGCATATATAAATGCTGCAAGAATAAAGACTGAACAAAAGAAAACACAAATGCAATACCTCTTCCTATAATAGCCCTCTTCTTATTTTCATTCCTTACCTCACTGGCTTATCCTTGGGGCTTGATAAAAGACTGGTGTGGTGCACCAGCTGCAGCCCATAAACTTAAGTAAGATGTGGGTTGGCTTCTGCCTAGGAGAGTGTTTCACCAACAGTTAACACTTCACAGTCTAACTTTGCTATTGTGCAAGTATTATATTGTTGCTACTGAGTTTGTTAAGTCAAAATAATGTATACAATAAAGTCCTAAAGTTGAAGTAAAAAACAAGCAGAAGATAGTGTGTTTAAGGGATGGCTGTGAAGCTTTAATCTAGCAATGGTAAACCATTACTGCTGTTATTGTAGCAGTAAGATGTATAGCATGTCTGCAATATAGTGAATAACATTCATTCTAAGAATGAAAAAAGATGTTTTGAAAAGTTATTCAGGTAGATAACTTTCCATATGGATAAGTGTATACCTATGATATAAAGCATCCTAATTTAGGAGACTACTACAGAGGAAGAACACAGGCGGTATCCAATAGTGTATGTGAAACATAGGAGCAGCTTTCTTTTAATTCCCATTTCTTTACTTCCTCCAACACCTAGCTATAACATTTCTGTAATATGAGAACTCCACAGGGATAGGTTTTGCTGGTTTGAAGGATGAGCTTGATAGAAACTGGCTCCGCAATTTGTAGCTGTACATAAATTTACAGCTTGTAGCCATGAGTGCGCAGCATATACAAAACTTTTAGCCAACAGTTATACAGTATTGTAACATACTTTATGAAGAAGTAGATTTATGATGATTCTTGAATATTTTAGCTCCTTCTGTGTCACATTGTATTTCCAGGCAAAGAACAGATAACTTATGTCTCAGTTTAAATGATTCTGAAGTTTTTACTTCAACAGATGTAGATAACACCAGTACTACTCCCCAGAGACATTTTTGTGTCTCAAAATACCTCATCTGACTTAACTGTCTCAAGACAATGGTGAACAAACACTTCAGAATGATAGGTTATACTTTTCCAAGTCAGATTAAGTTCCACTCATATAGAAAACATTTATTCCATTTGCAAATCTTGAGACTGCTGTTGTTGCAAATTAATTTTTGCATGGTTTTACTTAGTAGGAGTTTGGCTTAGTTAATACTTTGCTGTAAATCACAAAAATTAGATTGTGTGCAATTTAGTAGCACTTAATTATCATCCAATTAACAAAGTGATTAAATGGATTTTGCTATGGTGGTTGTCATGAGCCAGGTGCAAGACCTTGCACTTGGATTTGTTGAACCTCATGAGATTCTCCTGGGCCCACTGCTTGAGCCTGTCTAGGTCTCTCTGGATGGCATCCTGTCCCTTGGGTGTGTTAAGTGCACGGCTTGGTGTCATCCACATACTTGCTGAGAGTGCACTCAATCCCACTGTTGATATAATTGATGAGGATATTGAAGAGAGAAGATCTCAGTACTTACTCCTGAGGGACACCACTTGTCACTGACCTCCATTTAGACACTGAGCTATCTCTGGGTACATTCTCACAAACAGTTCCTCATCCATTGAATAGTCCACCCATCAAATATACATCTTTCCAATTTGGAGAGAAGGATGTTATAGGAGACTGTGTTAAAGACCTTACTGAAGTCAGGAAAGATGATATCAGTGGTTCTTTCTTACTGTACTGATACAGTTATGCTGTCATAAAAAGTGACAAGGTTGATCAGGCAGGACCTGACTTTGGTAAAGCCATGCTGATTATCTCATATCCACTCCCTCTCTTCTACATGCCTTAGCATAGCTTCCAGGAGGTTCCTGCTCAATCGTCTTCCCTGGCACTGAGGTTAGGCTAACAGATTCGTAGTTCTCTGGATCATCCTTTCTACCCTTCTTAAAAATGGGTGCTTTATTGCCTTTTTTTCCAGTCATGAGGGTCTTCACTTGACTTTTCAAATATCGTTGAGAGTGGCTTGGTGACTAAGTCAGCCAATTCTCTCAGGAAATTGGGATGCATCTCCCTGGGACTCATAGACTTCTGGTTGTTCAGCTTCCACAAACAGTTCTGAACCTGATCTTCACTTACAGTGAGAGGGGCATTGCTCCTCAGTTTCCACATTTTGAACCATCCACTTGAGGGAGCAGTTGTTAGTGAAGACTGAGGCAAAAAAGTTGTTAAATACCTTGGCTTTTTCCTTGTCTGTTGATACTAGCCTGCCAGTGTTGCTCACTAAGAAGGACACTTTCCTTCTGCGGTTTATGTACCTATAGAAGCCTCTCTTATTCTTCTTTGTTCCTCTTGCCAAGTCCAGTTCCAGTTTGGCCTTGGCCATCCTGACCCCATCCCTACAGCCTAACAGTATCTCTATACTCCTCATACAGATGTATTATAAAGATGTAGCCACCTGATTTGAAATACAGCACACTCTGGCTTGTGCTTTTGTCCTCTTTCTATAGTCTTTACCCTCTTACAATTCAAGTCAAGGTAGTTTCTGCAATGCACTGTGAAAATCTAAAGGGATATGAATAATTGCAAGGCTGACTTGCAGTCTAGCTATATAACTTGCAAATACAATTTCACTAGCATAAATCATATTCCTGTCTACAAAGTAATAATTAAGTTAGTATCATTAAATTTTATAAAATCTGAAGGACTAATTTCAAGGTCAAGACACAAAGAGCAGACAAAAGCCTTCTTCTTAATTATTTTACTCTTACATACTCATTTTGCTTTTATCACGCCATAACTGTTAACTAGAGACAGCTGTAATTTAACGTGATCCTATTTCCCTAGATGAAAACTGGAAAAAACAGTATTATCCACTGTACTTTATGTTTGCTAGTAAGAGCTTGTAACATCTCCACCTTGTGGTTATTTTTCTGTGTAACGAGCCTAGACTGCTGCATCTGCAAGGATAAGATATTTTGGCTCCGGGACTGTAGCTTCTCTGAAAAATATGGTACATTGAGGGACTTTAGCTAAGAGATTTTTTGTATTTAAAAAATGCCCTTTGCACTTATCTTAGAATAAAATTAGATTTTGCTTTATGCTTTTATCAGACATTAATTACATTTTATACTTTTATCTGAAAATGCCCTTTTAGAAGGTCACAGAGTAAGACAGTGATGAAAAAGAGGAGTAATGCAGACTTTCTGTTTTACAGTGTCTGGCATTTTACTGTAAAATGTTCCATATCTCATCTTGATTTAGCATATTACAATACCAGGAAATTGCCTACTCAATTCTAACAAACCTCAGCTCTTTAGGATTGTCTCAGCACTAGTTGCAAAAGCTTAGCTGCTTTTTTTCTTTCTTTGCATTTTCAACCTGCAAATGTTGAAGAAAAAGTTCCCATGATGTTTCTGGTATTTCCCTGATTACAATCAGACAGAAAAAAATAGGACATAAGCTCTTTCATAGTTTTTTGGCACTTCCCGCTCATGCCAGATTTTGCAAATGCCAGAACAGGCAAATGTATGTATGTGTATTTATGTTGTCTAGGCTTTTTAAATTGTATGAAATATTTTCTCTCCATATTTTATATGAAGGAGTTGCCACCTGTTTTCCCACATTCCTGTTTTCTTTTTAAGCACTATTTTATATTGTCTTTATTTATTATTTATGGCTATTTCACCTTTCTCCAGAGAAATCTTTCCTGATTTTACTCTAGTCATTGCAATTACTGTTACGTTGTATAATTTGCGAAAATCCACTCAGCAGTCTTTTGTAAGGCAAAATGTAGAGAAGTATGATAATATATTTTGATACAGTGGCATGAATAGAAACAACCACTCCCCTGTCCATTTGAAGAGAAATGTCACTGCTAGAAAAGCTATATTAACTCTGGTCACTGACCTTTGTTTTTGTTGTGTTTCTTTGTTTTGTTTTGTTTTTTAAATTCTCCTCTCTCCACTAAAAGTAGCACCTTTATTTAAATTGTAAGTGCAGATCCTGTAAGTGTAATGGTAGGATCTGAGACTCACAGTTCCCCGTGGCACACTGCTGATGCTCCTTTCCTTCTCCATGACTGATTCTAAGACTGACACAGCAGTATTCAAGCTGAGTCCAGATTCTGAACTTAGAGGAACCATGAATGAAAACAAGTATTTTTCTATTAGTAGAAATAATGAAATGAGTGAGATGTCTTCTTTTTCTTTCTTTTTTTTTTTTTTTTATCTGACAGATCTTTAATAGTAGTCCTATTGAGTATCTACCCAAACAAGATCTGTGCTCAAATTCAGCTCTTCTAACTCCATGACTGTTAACAAAAGAGTAGGAAATGAGATTTTCCTTATTTAAATAACCTTCTGCAGGCACTAAAACTTATGTGGTGTTATTCTTTGTGGCGTCTTTGCAAAAGTATCTGTTTTGGTATAAATACTGTTGTATATTGTGAGATTTTATGGTGGACCTTATAGTCAGTACAGAAAAGCAGATAATTTGAGGGCATGGATAATGACTCCATGAGGTAGTCATGTTTTGTAGATCATATATTATGAATCATGCTTAAAAGTTCATCTTTCCTCTGCTAACTACTACAAAGTACACAGAATATAGATTGATAGCTCAGATAGAGCATCTGAAAAGTGGTCTGCAATTTGAACTAAAGAAAGCATGTCCCACGTGACTTATCTCAGAGGATCCAATTTGTGCTCTGTTCTCACCAGTGAAGAAGACGTGGTAAATGCTGAAAAATTTCAGCTCCAGAGCTGCTGTGCCATCTTCCATGGCCATATTTGTCCCCATGTCCCGGCTCCATAGCATGGTGTGACCCTAACTGTGGTGTCTAGAGCAGTCCAGACCAGCCAGTAGTCTTCTCAGGATTGGGTGCTGATGATAGGTGACTAAACTCAATTGCACAGTTTGATTTCTGAAACAGAAGATGTGGTTCTGCTGTGTATTTCTTCACACGCTGTAGAGTTTTGATCACCATACGGTGACTATACTGTACTGCCCTGCTTCCTCTGCATGGTTTCAGAACTCTGCTGCATTAAGTAACCATGGAGCTTTGAAGAGCTGATCAGTTGAGGGATAGGTGGGCAAACTTTAATAGGCTGAAGAAGTTTTCTCAAATAACACATTCGGATACTTAGTGGGAAACATTTGGTCTGGAAACCAAACTTCAGTGCCTCCTTGTCTCAGAAGTTAGAAATGCTGATGAAAAACCACACCTTTCAAACTTTTGTTCCACCAGTGAAGAGTTTTTGAAATGTTAAACTCTCCAGCATTTTTTTCTAAGTGGGAAAATTTCTCTCCATTATTTTGGGAAAAAAAAAAAAAAAAGAAAGCCTGCCTGTGACTAATTAAAAGCAGTGTGTAGCACACATTGCTGCAGAGCAATTGTTGCCAAGCCCCTAGGCGGTCCTGAAGACCTCAGGCATCTCATGGACTCTGGTGAGTGAGGGCTCGTGGTGCTGCTTCATGAGCAAGAGAGCCCTAGTAGGCCTGACTCAGGATGCGCCACTGTGCCACAGTGAAGACAGCAGAGCTTGGCCCCCGATGCTTCCAAACAGGAAGGATGCTTCAGCCTGGACAACACAACAGGCTGTCACCCCCATATTTACTTGCTATTGACAATATGTGGATGCAGTGTTCATCAACTGCCATAGCATGAGCTAAAGTTAACTTTAGCACTGACTGTACTTGTTTAGCCACACCCTGCTCAAGTCTTACTCATCATGTAGACCAAGAAATGCTTGGAATGGTCAAAACTTGAAACATTTATTTTTAGTCAGTGACAACATCTCAGTTTTTATGGGGCCAAGGGCTGTGTGGAAACAAAGCGCTTTATTATGCAGAGTATCAGATAAGGAAATAAAAGTGTCTCTGGTGTTCAGTATGATCTGACAGAGAGCATATAGCTTGTTCTCTAATTATTTCAGCCATCTGTATAGTAGTAACTCCACCATTTCCCTTCCAAGCTGTAATACAGTTTAGCTGATCATCCTCTGTAGCGCAGCTTGCAGTACTCGTGGTGGGTGACTTTAAATCCAGTAGCTCAATATCACAGCAAAAAATTTGAAAGCAAACTTTTCCTTTCCTTTCCTTTGGAATTGGAAAGAAGTTCTCCTTGAAACAATTGCTAGCATGACATGCAATTGTACTGATTACAGAGATTGAAATCTATTATCTCAGTTCTTACTAAGAGCAACTCCCTGCAGCAAAGAAAACACAAGCACTGATTTTGGACATTTATCTCAAATTCAAATTTCATCTGCTAGCGTACATATTTGGAAGTATTTAAATGAACATAAAGTTCAGAACTTGAAATGTTCTGAAACTGGCTTCTTACACTGGTTATTGTAGGAGCCTAAAAAAAACAGCGTTCCTTTTGTAATTAAGCAGCTATTTATACTGCCGGCTGCCGGCTGCATTCCAGTATGAAGTGCACTCGCAGCACTAATTTAAAGAGCATATGCTGGAGGGAAATGCACAAAGGTTGTTTAGAAAGAAGTAGGGAGTAAAATTTGCTGAAGTGCCTACGTCCCTTCATGGAGTGAGACCTCAAGGACACTCAGTTGACTTTGAAAATTTTACCCAGACTTACCAGAAAGAGATGACGACTTTAAGATGGCTGTGACCCTCTGTTGTCACAAAAAATTCCTCATGTTTGGGATAGGTTTATTCAAGTTGCTCGATGTACTTCCCCTTAATACTGTGTTAGAAGGAGGTCCTATTTGATTTAAGTGATTTGCTTTGACTTCAATCCTTCAGCAGTAGGATTAAGACCTGAGTCATTCATGGGTGAAAGACTCAGAAATTTTTTAACCCCCTTTCATGTGAACATTTTCTTTCTTTCTGAAAATTTTAGCTTTCATCCTTACTTCACTTTTGCTATATAAGTTGCATTATAAAAAAAAGAAAAGCTGACCTTTAGGAGAACAAAGCATGTTTTCTCTAATATTTCCGGTTTCTACCAGTCTAAAGTGGAAAATGCTTAAGTCTGCCCTCGAGTTTATTGTACGTTTTATTGCATAGCTGAAACCAAATTCTGCATGGAAACATTCTATCAAGTACCTTATTTTTCTACACATTCCTATAGGACCTGAAAAGGAGGAGTTTGTCAGCTAAATTGAAAACATACTAATAAAGTTAAAAAGTTAATGGGAGACATTTGCAATTTCCCAGTAATTTTCCTAGTGACTTAAACTCTAAATAACTGTGTATACTTCTGCTACTGTTTTCCTTACATCTTTGTATCAAATGACATTCAGAAGAATTAGTGCCGGATATCTACCATTTGTCGCACACCTATCAAATTATAGTTTTGTTAGGCAAACTTACAGTTCAGGTGGCCAGATCTCTGTTTGTCTGGGAGGCTATTTTCAATTACTTATAAGTAATAATGTGTGTTTTATAACTCAAACCACTTGTATAAATAGAGCTTAAAACCTTGTGACTGAGGCAATAAAATAGAAGCAAAGGTTTAGCTGTTATATCCTATGCAGTCCATTTAAGGGCAGAAGCAGAAATATAGTTTCAGAATCTGGGCTACTTTCATGCTAACTAGACAATATCCGAATACTTTTTTTTTTTTAATTAAGATGGTTGTTTTCCTAACAAAATATATATAATGACTGCTGCTTCTTTCAGTGAGCCTTTGTTATGTTATTGCAAGCTAGGACAGCACTACATGCTCTGCTAAAGAGTATGGGCTGACAGTGTCACCTTTTTCTCATATCTCCAAGCTTGCAAAAGAGTGTCATTTATATAGGTGATTCTAATTTAAGGCTATGGGTCTGTGGGACTTGATTATTTCTGTCTCTCATTCTTCTGCGTCTTCTTTTCACCTCTCTGTTTACTATGACTGAACTAACATATCTGAATGTCACGTGGCCAGTCATATATTTATACAAACTAATACTGTACATCACTGGCATCCTGACTGAAAGGTCAAGAAAGAAATCGTTTTGATGAACTGAGTAGCTGTTTCAAAGAGTATCTTTTGTTTTTCTTTTACATTCCATTCAGAATGCAATTTTCTGTTCAAGCATCTATTTTATAAAATTCAATTCCTTATTTGATAGATCCCCTTGACCTCAGGAAAAAAATATATAAAGTGACATCTTATTCCTTTCTTCTATCTGCTTTAAGCCTCTGAGAACATTCCTCTACATTCTTGTTTCTACTGATAACATCTTTTTGAGATGCTAAAGAGCTGACAGCGTATTACAGGGGTTGCACAGTACTGAACTCTTCTCATCTGGGTTTGGCCTGAATGTCAAAAATGTTGACCTTTTCTGTATTTAATACAGCTCAGAAAGAGGCATCTTTCCAAGTCTTAATATAATCTATTGCTGAACCTTCTCATCCTCCACTCTGTCCCTTCCCCCTCCATATTCTAGCACTCCTAGTTCAAAATATGGGATACAGACACACTGCATTGCCTGGCATATCCATTTACACATATCCAGGGGATTCAGGAATTCTTATGAATTCCTTAAGTGTTCCAGTATTTGTGCTACTAGTCATGTTCTTTCATCAGTTTCTGATATCAGTCTGTGTTTAAAAACTTAAGTCTGTAAGAGTCCTACACAAGTTTTTTGCTAATTAGTCCTCTTGAGAGATTTTTTTTTCAAAACAGGATTTATGAAAAATATAGAATACAAAGATAATATAGACTGAAAACAGGAGCATACAGTAACATACAATTTTTCTTTAAACCATCATTCATGAATGAATACACTTAACAGTATCTCAGAACAACGACCTTAGTTCTGCTATGTCTATTTAATTATCCTTCATTCAAGAGTGATCAAAACAGGAAAATACGAATTAATTTTTGTGATCCAGACTGTTTCTAAAACAAAGAGGTCATCCATGAAAAGGCAAACACTTAAAATAGCTGCCTACAGTATGAATAAGTTGGCATTTTTATCCTTACAGAAGGTAAATGTTACATTAATTGGCTTGGAAAACTTGTTTTTATTTTTATTTCTCAAAAATATTAAATCAAATTATAACAGAGTTCTGGACTAGTTTGGAGAATTAGCATGTGTCATAGAAACCCTTAAAAATAGTCTCTATTTAATATTCAGCATATAATCTTGGTTGTCTTCATATTTGCAGTAGACCCAGTGATGTTTGCTCTTTGCCTAAATACCAAATTGACACCTATGTGGAAAGCAGAACCTGGCCTTCAGTTGGAAGAACAATTCCGATAACGTTCCTTTGTGCAAGTTCTAGCTCACCACAGACCAAATGTTGCAGTTTTTACAGTTTTTACCCCACAGTCTTCTACCTGATTTAACACCCATAACAGATACTGAAAAACATAGTTTTGTAAGCCAACAAAATAGAGCCATGTCCTGGACCAGCTTTCAGCCAAATTTTTTCCCCATAAAAAAAGTGCTTGTATAATGCATCCAAATATGCTATTCCAAACATAAAGGTTCTCAAAAGTCAGTCCCATTAAAACTTATTCTTATAGAGCATAGCCCAAATTGTGGCAGTACTGGGAATATTCTTTAAACCAAAGAGCACTGAGTCTATTCTCATTCTCCACAGAGTTGTGGAAAACTCCCCAATAAGGACAATAACACAGCCCATGTGAAAATCTTGCCAAGGAGATGTTAGAATATAATTTCTGACAAGAAGACCTCTGGTCCCTAGGGAATATTTCCACATTCACTCCACAGATTAAGCCCTTCTGATGGAACAAGAAAATACAGTACAATATGCTTTTCGTGACAAGGAAGGTTCTGCCCTTCTCTTTGTACTCAGTGTAAGTTTGCCCTATTAAATCCCAAGAGACTCCTTTTCAAGCACAGAGACTCGTGGGCAAAGATATCTCTTATTCTAAATTGCTGTATCACACTTTGAGTTAAAATGGCAGAGATTCTCAGGACTTCAAACCAGTTCGCAATGGCAACTCAGTCTTCCAGAATTTCTTTTCATTGTTGCCTACACATATTTTTATCTCTTCTTTATCATCCTTTTCTTCTCTTCCTATTTATCTTACAAAAAAAATCACTTTCTAGCAGTCATATAGTGATGGCCAGCCTTCTTCAAAAGCATGTTGTAAAACTTCCCATATAAAATTCTGTTTAGCAATTTTTAATACTTAGACAATAAACTTTACTGACAGAGAATCCAGCCTTGTATGTTTCACTTAAAGCAGGCTTCTGTGAGGTCAGCAGTGACTTTATAATATAGGACAAGAAATGTATAAGCATTTGTGGATAGGTCTACATTTGGTGACTCAGAATTCATATTAAGCATTATCGACATTTCAGTTTTATTACTTTATCAGTTATCATAAGTTATCATAAGCATCTATTTTTAAGCATGGAGAGCAGGAAGTAGAGAGAGAACACTCGGTTCTAGTTGTAAATTCTTCCTTTCTATTCCTTTTCTACACACTGACTTATTTATTCTTTCATGCTGGGCAAAAACATTACCTTTGAATGTGTCTGTCATATGATTAAAACCTATGGAAGGTCTACTGCAGCCCAAAGACACTGAAAAAAAAGGCTGTAGACATTTCCACTGATTTAAAATCAACAAGTTAGATCTTGTACTAGTTAAACTCTGATGCAACGTTTGGATTTAATTACAGTAGGCAAAATTCTGCCCTCAGATACACCAGTCAACTTGGGTAAGACTTGGCATGGCGGAGGCTTTTTCAAATCTAATACCATGGTATTTTTCTAATACCATGCCAAATAGGGCATAATGTATTTTTAGAAACTTTCTCATTTATAATGATAAAATGCTCTTCAAGATGATTCATATTATAAGAAACAATTATTTTGGCTTGCAGGACATATTTGTAACTATGTGTAGACATTTATTTGGATGCAATTCAGCAGCACGTAAATTCAGAACATGGATATATGCCAGTGGCAGGGATGAAAAAAACATCTCAACAAAGCAAGCTGTTACTCAGTAGCTATTGCTGCTTCCCTTGCCTGCAAGCTCATAGCTCCCTATTTCTTCACATGGACAGGGAACTGGAAGATAGAGGTCATCCATTCTATGCTTCTGCAGAGGGACAATTTCAGACTGACAAGGATAGGCATCTGTCAGCGATGGGCCAGTATCAGCTTAAGACATTTTTAAAAAAGAAATTCTACACTCTCCTACGGTCTTCAACATCTTTGCAGCTAGACAAGCTTTTCCTATTGCCTAGTTCTAAATGGCTTTTCACATAAATTACGCACAGTTCTTTTTCTTTCCACTGTGGCCAAGAGGATCAGCTATTCTTCACTGAATAGTTGTTAGTTTTCTCCCCGAGTCTCTTCCTTTAGAAGAGATTCAGTAAACTATAATAATCATGTTTCATAGGCTGCATATAACTTTTCTCATTTTGCAATAGCCTTGTAGTTTTGATTCACATTTAATCTGTAATCCACCATGCAGTCCTTAGCACATCTATCTGTACTGTGTCCTTCAGATATTAGATCATTTCTCCAACTTTTCAAGATAAATCTAATCTAGTTTAATCCAGTCCTTCAAGTGATTGTAGCACCTTTCAGATTACAGTACTCCATTCCGTTATCCAAAACTCTGACTTTTGAAGGAAACTGGGCCTGGACAGTTCAGCAGTTCTATTATTTTAAGAGTGAATCATTGCTAGTTACTGTTTAAGAGTAGTATTCCACCCATTTGTACAATCACAATATGACAATTTCACCACCACAATATATCATAATTTATTTAAGACAGCATCAAAAGCCTTTCTAAGCATATAATCACCACAGGATTTTCTCTTAACATGCTAAAAAAGCAAGTGATTTCTTTCCTTGGTTGCAAGTATCACTTCCAAGGCAAAATTTGAAAGGATTTACGTTTAGGATACATGCTCTTAAGAAAGAATATTGCTAAATCAAGCCTATTACTGCTCATACATTGTCAAATTGAATACAGGTAGTCTATTAATTAATTACCATGGCTGAAAAATGGCCAGAGAGCTGGTGGATGCCCCATCCCTGGAGGTGTTCAAGGCCAGCATGGATGGGGCCCTGGGCAGCCTGATCTGGTATTAAATGTGGAGGTTGGCAGCCCTCTCTGTGGCAGCGGGGTTGGAGCTTGATTGTCCTTGAGGTTCCTTCCAACCCAAGCCATTCTGTGAAAAATAGAAAAATATGTTAATCTTTAAATCACTTGGGTAATATTTAAATAATTCTCTGGGATGTTAGGGGAAAGTAAACAATATTTAAAACTGATCTTTTTGTCAACCTGAAAGGCAAAGTGGACTCATGTACTCTAGGCACAAGTTGTTTATCCTCAGACTGTGTTATCCTCTCCTCTTTTCTTTCTCACATCTTTCTTAACAAGAGAAGCTTTTTAAAGTCGTATTTTAAGGAAAGCTGCAATAATATTGTTTGTGGAGAACATGGTTTGATGTTGGCCAGAAAATCACAGAGCTACTGAATCAGCATAAGTTTTCTGTTTTATCCTACAAAGCTTCTGCCTATGCTCTTCTGACTTCTCCCTTACATCTCCACTTCATGCATCAATATAAAATATTCATCATGGTGGTTTGGGTGGTTTTGCAGACTTAGGCTTCAGAGAATTAAAAGGAAGAAAACTATCAAAGAATATATATATATATATATATATATTTGTGAAGCTTAAACTTTAAAGAATGAATCCTATCTGTTGGCAATGATGTCTGCAAGTATCCCCCAGTGTCTCAGGTCAAAAGTCTGTGCTGAGTTGATGAGCGTAATTAGGTGTCTGTTTATATATATAGTGTGTTTTTCTGTACATGTGTGCATGAGCATGAAGGATATGGAAAAAAAGTAGTGTTACTAAGATTCTGTATCACTTTTTCAGTATAGAGCTGATCTGCACTTCTTATGAGCACATAAGTCAAATTTCTTTCTTATGATTTTAATTTTGCCTAGATTTTTTCTCCATCCAGACTTCTGGGATCCCAGCAGAGGAAAGTTGTCCATATCCTGCCAGTCCTTGGAACAGAGTGGCACATCAGACAGGGATCAGTTGTGGCCCTTTCAGGCAAAGGATGTTATTTGTGGGTGCTCACACCAGAGGCATGGTTCAAAATGTGCAAAGCCTGGTGAGCAGTTAGGCAGACTGCTCAGTTCACTCCAGCAAGGGAGAAACCTGTCAACACAATCTTTATGATCTACAAAGTGGTGATAAATTTGGAACTTCCTCTACTAGCCCATTTTCCTAGCACACAGACGTGTCATGAAATGTAAGGAAAAACACAGACTTTTTTGTGCAAGGTAGGCAGATAGGAAGCATAATTTGTGTTTTCTAGTTGCTATAAATCTCCTTAATGATGTATAAGGAATGGTATGGAATTTGCTTTTTTTTCCCCCTATATTCTTATGGGAAAGTGTGCATAAGTTTTCCCAGGTACATTGCCTTAACTCCTTGAGCTTTTGTGCAGTTACATATGGAAACATGGGGGGGAGAGTATCACAAAGAGAAGCCAAGAACCTTGTTGCCTGACCTACATGTCCATACTTTTATATTTAACTTGCAAATTACACTTTTGTAGCTAAAACTGTGTTGTCTGAAAGGTATTTGCCCAATCCCTTTTGTTCACAGTAGAAAGTTGTACTTTGTGCTGGACTCCCAAAATCAAGTCACATGTTGTCTGCCTTTCTGCTCTCTGTACTGCAAGAAGCTTGCTCTAGTTTGTGGCGAATAACCCTGAGCACAGAACACAGTCAAATATTTGCTTGAGAAAATAGGGCTCCTCCAGAAACAGGGTTTGAATCAACACCAGTGCTCTGTTTTCCCATGTCAACTGCCAGACATGGAGAAGTGCTGGGCATAAGCCATCTAGGTTCTTAACTTCTTGTAGATAGCAGGAAATGTTGCTACATATTAATCTCTTTGTGAAAAAGTAAACATTTTCTATCACCTTCAGTGATTGGGAAGTGCATCCCCTTTGTTGGTCCCCAGACTGACTACAGAGTCTCATGCAACTTCCACTTAAAAAGAAGAGGAAGTTTTCCAGGAACACAAATAATCATACAATTATAGCATATCTGAAGTTGGAAGGGACCTATAAGAATAATTTAGTCCAAATCCTGGCTCCAGACAGGACCCCCAACAATCAGACTGAGTCCATACTCCCCTTGAATTCCAGCAAGCTTGGTGCCATGACCACTGCCCTGAAGAGCCTGTTCCAGTGCCTGACCATACTGTGGTGAAGAATCTTCTCCTGATATCCAAGCTGAACCTCACCTGTTGCAGTTCCATGATATTCTCTTGGATTCAATTTCTGTCAGAAGAGAGCAGAGATCAGTGTCACTCCTTCACTCCCCTCATGAAGAACCGTATGCCACCATGAGGCCTCTTCTCAGCCTCCTTTGCTCTGGCTTGATCAAACCCAGGGACTTCAGCCACCCCTCGTACATCTTTCCCTCTAGACTCTCCACCATCAGACATCCTGCACTGCTGTTCCCTATTACCTAGAAGAAACCTCATTTTTTCCCCTTCATACTTTGACACCTCATTTCTTTCAGTGCACCTTTCAGTGTGTATTTGGTAACACATATTTCAAAGAAGAAAAATAACAATTGACAATAGCTATTTCCTCTTTTACTTGAGTTACCTGTGTGCAATAGGATCAGTTTTGCACTGCAGATCTCCTTCCACTGGCTGCCCATGGCTTTTCTCCTAATGACATTGTTTCTGATAGTTGTGCCTAGCCTGCTTTTATTTAACTGTAAGTGAATCTACTGCTAGCGTGTCCTATTTGCTTCCAGAATGATGGTCCAAGAACCTCCTCTTAAAGACATTGTCAACTGAGATCTTCTTTCCTCCATCCTGAGGGACTCCTTTTTCTACAGAGCCTCCGTACACATCTCTCAGGAGCAAGAGTTTCCAAATCACAGCATGAGATCACAGCAAGTTGATTTTCGTAATATTTTCAGGCTGACTGTGGCCCTCACGATGTTTTACCTTTTGGACATCAAATTTATTTTCCACAACTTCCATGTTTTTGAGATAGAAATCATATCTGTGACACTTCTGGAAAAACAGCTAGCACGTTTTGACTGTTGTAATATAAAAATAATAGACAATATTAACAACAGCAGATCATATTATATGGGGAGCAAGATTTCTTTTCAGCAAAAAAATAATAAATGTCTTAACACACTGAGGATAAATAAGGTAGATAGACTCACTGCTTTTTATGCAAGCCAGATGCTATTTGAAGTGCAAAAGACCTTTGTATAATTGAATATACTTCAGCAAGTTTGATTTTTGGTTCTCTTTCAGATTAGATAGATGTAAATTATGAAATAACAGTGAAGAGAACATTATGACCATGGATATCATTTTAGAATATATTTTTTTCTTATGTTATTGCATGAAAAAACTATACCCCAGCAGGAGTTAGTATCAAAGATGTAATTCAAGACAGGAAAAACAAAACCAGTGATTTTTAATGAAAGAATTTTTTCAGATAGATTATAAGATCATTTTCTTCAAAAGATTGTATGATCTTTACATATTTTCTTCTCTCTACAATATTTCAAGTATACTAGTGGGCTGGATAAAAGAGTCATCTCTCCGAATTTATGATGCCTTTCAGTTTGAGCCCAGCAGGTCTTTGCCATAAAGTGAAAGGTCTAAGAACATTTTTCCTGCTTATCTTATAGAGGAAAAATTAAACTGTATGTTTGTACTAAATTATTATATGGTGTCGGTAGCATTCATTGTCTTCCTTGCATGGTCATCTGGCCAACAAAAATAAATATTCCGGTTCACTCAGAAGATGTGGTGTTTGTCACATCAAGTCCGATCTAAAGCAAGTGATTTCATAGAGCACAAGATCTACAGAAAGCCCTAAAAAAATGTGTAGACAATTTATGCTCTCTTTATTGGTATGTAGCTGTGAAGGTATGCCATGAAGGTGAGTGTCAGATTGGATATCAAGTAAAGGTTCTTCACCAGAGGATGGTCAGGCACTGAAACAAGCTCCTCAAGGCAATGATCACAGCTCCAACGTGACAGAGTTCAGCAAGCAACTAGACAGTGCTCTCAGACATAGGATAGTGGTCCTGTGTGGAGCCAGGGGTTGGACTTGATGGCCCTTGTAAGTCACTTCCAACTTGAGATATTCTATGATTCCATGCATAGCGCTGACTTTGACATGGATTTGCATATGCAACCTTCCCTTTCAAAAGATTCCTAAAAAAAATAAAACACTGATGAAAATTCAGATCGTTGCCTTTGCTGACATATATCCCCCAATGCCACTGTGCTCCCAAAGCTGCTTCTTCACTGCCATGGGCTGGGGGACATATACAACCTTCCACCTGCATTGGGAAGGGCTGCAGCTTTCCTATCTGTCCAACAAGTGACTCTGAGAGAGGGGGCTGCAAACCTGAAATTCACAGTGCAGGATTTTTCTTCATACATGGATTTATAGGTAGTCACTGTGCGGTTATCTGGCCATAGCATTTTGTCCTGAAGGTTCTGCTGAGGGCTGGGTGCTGTACCTGGCTGGTGGGGATTGGGACACATCTTGATACAACATGGAGAGCTCTTTTCAGGCTCAGGACTCCTTTTTGGCTAATTATTAGGCAACACTTATTCTGCTTTTAGAGTGAGTTGGCTTCATCCACAGCTAACACCTAACAATGAAAAGGTGTTTCAAAGAAAGCTTCCTCTTTTTTTTCATGATGTCAAAAGACCAGAGCAAAATCACCTCTGTTATTTTTTCTTCTTTCTTCTTTTTTTTTTTTTTTTTTCCTATTGAGGAGTCTCTTGGCATATCACATTATATTTTTACCACTTGATTAAGGTGTGCGTTCAAACATGCTACCTGCTACCCCTGTAGTAATTCACATTTCAGGATTATAGCAGTAATTTGGAAAGCCTTGTAAGGCTTTGCAAGTGGGAAGGAAGACACTGACCTCAAGCAAAACTACTTTCCCTCACTCACACTCTGTCACTGACATACCCACCACATACCCAAAGCCCTGTGTCTGCCCCACAAAGGCCATACTCACCATCAGCACATGGGTTTGGCAATGACAGACTGCTACTGCCTTCCCAACACCTCTGTGCTTGGCAGACTGGCCTCAGCATGACCCCGGTGTAATGGCTGCAACAAGAAAGAACAGAAAGGTGCTTGGTATAAATCTGGAGTAAATATGCTGGTGAGTCTGTGTTCATGCTGTTTTTCTAAATTCTCTCTTTACAGTTTAAATATAATTTCTGTGCTTTGTCCTAAGAGACCGGGAGTGGGTTTTGATTCCCAGTACACTTACAAAACATCACTGAAAGGGTCACTTCGGCTTATGTTTGACAGATTGGTCTTGAGAATTGTTCTCACAATATTTTTATCAGAGACTGAAGCCCTTCAACTTCTTCTGATTGATTGATTTTTCTGAACTTTAAATAACAATGTTATGCAATGTGATCTTCCCAGAAGGCATTTAAGAGGGCCGAAATTTGGGGTTTTGTTGGGTGTTTTTGTTATCATTCTTCATTTTGCTCTTTTTTTTTCAAGAGGACCTGAAGTGGAAATGAAATTTACACCTGTCAGTGTAAATCATACAGAGATTTACACTTATTAGTGTAACTTTTGGAAAGTTTTGTCCTCACTGATGGTTTGACTGAATTTGATGTGTGCAGCCTCCAGCTGTGAAAGTACCTAAGCCACTCTGTTTTTACAGTCATTCCCCAAGACGGCTGCCGGCCATGGTGTGAGCTGTGGGCTACAAGGCTGTCTGATCTGACTGATATCACCAAATTCACTGGAACTTTATTCTTGGTAAAATGGGTTATTTGAAGCTATGAAAGGGCTCCTAAATCCATCAGAGAATCATAGAACCACTGAAAGGTTGGAAAGACCACTAAGATCGTCTTGTCCAAACATCAACTCATCACCACCCTATCACTCAACCATGTCACAGAATGGGACAATCTATCAACCATGGCTTCCAGGTCGGGCTCCAGTGTGAAGAGAAATTAGAGGAGAGAAAAATCAGTCTCCGTTTTTTTTTTTTTTTTTTTTTTGGCTAGCAGTTCTGCCATAATCAGGACTTCTTTTGTTTCAAAACACTGGAAGGTTTTGCGCTGCTTCCACTCTGCACCATTAGATGGCAACCCCGCCCCGGGGAAACACGCTCCGACTGACAGCTGTGGGAGACAGATGAAAAGCCAAATTGCGTTTCCTGTTGGTAAATGCCTTCAAACCCCGGATTTAGGTGCTGCTCCCGGTTTGTGCGTGGGGAGCTGGCACAGCTACACCGGCGCAGAGCCTCGGGATATTCTGAGCCGGGGAGCAAGGCAACAGGTCGCGTCCAAACCCAAAAAGCAGCAAGGTGCTAACCATTCCGTGACCTGCTCTGAATTGAGAGATGGGTTATCGGTGCTGACACTGAAATAAATAAATAAATAAATAAATAAAATTAAACTCTAAAACTGTGACAAAAAGAGATAAGTTCTCACTGATATCTGAGTTATAAAATTAATGACTATTGCCTAAATTGAAAACACGTCATTTATGAGTTCTATTGAGTTCTGAACCTGGTTTTCAGCAAACAGAAGCAACGAGAACACAACAGCTTTGCAGTATGAACTATGAATGTTTCATTAGTGAGACTTCATTAGAAGTCACTAAACATTGCAATAGAAGCATTTCTTTAATTTGCATGCCCTCAAATTAAAAACACTGAGAGGCATAAAAGAAAATATGTCTGGAAGGGAGCTAGAGAGGTATTCTTGGTCATTCTGCTGCCCAGGGGTAGGATCAGCTATACCAAAGCCTCTTGCAAGGGGATGCCTCTCCAGCCTAGTCTTAAAAGCATGAAGTCTTCTTAGCCTTCAAAGCAGACAGCCTTTCCTGTGTCAGTGACTTCAGTGGATCTCAAAGAGCTGTGTCTCAAAGAAAAGGCCAACATTTAGAGATGAAACATGCAGCCAAATTTGAGTTTTCAGTATCAGCTGCTCCACTGCTTCAGGATACCTAAAAATATAGAGATCATTGATTGTCTCAAAGCACATTAATGTCAATGAACCCAAGAAGCTAGATTGCCAATAGAACTAAGTTTTTGATTACGTTGAAATTTTAACAACATTTATGCTTCAATTTTTTACCTAAGCCATTGCTTAGCCATTGCAAGGCATTGATCAAAATTTGTAGCCAAAGCAAACTAATACCCCAAATACTTTAGTTTTCAGTACTAAGGTATCCACATGTCTGCAGTTAACAAGCATGTTAAGCCTGTTCTTGAATATTAATAATTTTTTTCCACTGTGGCTACTGCATTCATGTCTAAACTTTGTAAGACAATGAGCATAACGTTTTCAGATGCTCCTAGTTTTTAGTGATTAGGTATTTGCCTTTCTATCCTACGTTATGTTGTATCGTTGATCAAAACAGTCCCATGATTTTCACTGTAACTGCATGGTTTTCCTTCCTCCATCTCTTTCCCCTGTTCCCATGCTCCTGTCCCAGGTCTGTAACAGAAATTCATTCTCTTGATTTTGTCATTCACCAGTAAAATTGTTTGTTTTTACAAGCATTGTCTTCTAAGATACTAAGATTTTCTGAAGCATTGATGTGTTTTTGAAATTATTTTTGATAACCTCTTTACATGGGAGAGGAAATTATTCACCTGATACTGTGATATATTTAAAATTATAAGAAAAATGTACTGAATGATTGCACAATACCTATTTGCTTGCTTCTGTTGACACAGAAATTTAGGGCTTCCTGTGGAGGGAAATGCTTTTATCACAATTTTTATTACACAGTGTTAAACCTTCTGTCCTTCCTCTCTTAACTTCTCTTGGACACAAGGATACCAAGCAAACAGTCCTTTACTGATATGATGGTACAAATACTGCTTTAAATATCTTGAACTGACTATTAATTCGATCTAGATGCACTAGTCAGGTTAGTTTCAATACTTCATGCATGATATTTGGCCTCATCACCTTGATTTTGGAGTTATCAGTTACCTTCTGTAGCACCAGGTGATCCGACCCAAAAGCAAAATATAACAATGACAGAAATAACATACGAGGCCAAGAAGAGACCCCAGCTGGGATGTAAATATTTAGTTTCATTCACAGCAAGGAGGGTAAGGGAAGAGCGCATTTGAGAATTTAGAAGTAATTCTGCTTGCCTCTAAGCAGGATGTATTCCATTAATAGAATTTAATCATTAGATCACTTATAATTAATAATAAATACTCAGTTAAACATTTCTCTTTCTTTATGGCACTTGCATTCTCTAGTAAATTAAGGTACTCATTTTAATGCACTCCATAATGTTTTGGCAGCCTGCTTCATAAACTAGCATTGTAGCCAGAACATGACTTGGTTTCTGGAATGCTATAGAAGGCTTTTATGGAGTCAGTTGCGTGCAGTTCCTCTTAGAATTAATTGTTGTTGTGGCATTGCCATAATAACTGAAAGAGAACTGTTATTCTTAAAACAGTAGTTGACAGTCCAGAATAGACAACACAAAATAGCATGGAGCTTGAAAACATCACCAATACACCTCAGAACTGCAGAGATGCTTGCATAGCCAAGCATCAAAGGGAAAGTCCTTGACCAGAGTGGATGGAGGAATGGCTTCTGAGCCAGAATCCTGCCTTGGAAAGGAACCATTTTCCCCACACATGTGAATGAAATATTAGGCAGTGTCCTGTTATTTAGGATACAGGGTCTTACTTTTGTGGGTGGCTGAAGGTGTGCGTACAGACATGCTGTGGAAACAGCACAAGTCCTAACGTGCACCTCCACTACATTTTGAAGACTAAATATTCTGTTTCAATTGCTGGATTGATTTTGCCTTATTTTTGTTGTTGCTGTTGTTGTTGGTCTTTTAAGTGTGCTTTCAATTTGCTTCTCACCAAATAAACATAAAATCTTGTCAACAAGTTTTCTTCCTCTACCCTAAAATCTGATGTAAAGAGAATGCAAAAATGTCCCATTTTCCTTTCTCTCTTCTGCTTCATAGATGCTGGAAAGCTGAGTGAACAAATAATTTGCAGTGTTTTGTTCAGCAATCTTCATCTCATGTTCATGGAATAACTGTCCACAGAAAGCCTGCGGTTCCCTGGAATGTACTTGTTTTTGAATAAGTATTCTTCAGATGACCTTGACTACTAATACAGTTACCCAGACTATTTACAGTAAATGATTGCTTAGTGACAGCACATATAATTTACTTTTGTACTTAAGTCAATGCATGTGGGACATGTTGTAGATTCTTAGACAGCACCAGCACAAAGGCCTTAGTGAGAAAGGCTGGCCACCCAGTCCCAGTCCTTCATGAGAGGCAGAGGAGTGGGGACATCAGCAATCTTTCATCTTTGGTCTGTCCATGTTCCTCAAAGTCCACCACAGCTGAGGTCAAGCACCCTACTTGCTGCAACATCATATGTAGACACCCCTTCACATGTGCCTGGCTCTCCCTGCCATCCTTCAGCTGCCCCACCATGGGCTTTATAGCAACATGAATCTTCACAGGGTCTGTAGCCTTGGGATTGCAGAAGTAGAAGTGCAGTAACTTTTCTGCTGTGATATCTGCCGTCACTCTCTGTATTTGGCAGAAAACAGAAAGAAAAGGGGTAATACAATAAAAAATACAGATATGTGCTGCAACAGATGGGAATCAGAGTCTTCTGTTGGTTTGGGAGTATGCCCAAATGAATATTCCAAAGGGTCATAATGTAGTAAATCCACTACTTCTAGCACTGGAACAAAGATAACACAGCCACACAATGCAAACTGCTGACCACATGTAAAATCAGTTTGTTCATTCAGATTCATTCAATCATTTCTGAAGGGCAAACTTTGCCCTTCAGATACAGATATTCCATGTCCTTGTATGTCAGAATAAAAACTCACATAAATTTCAGCCATTGTTATTTCAAGATAAATGTGATCATTTGCCTACTTCTGATGTGGAACAAACCTGTAACATCAAGATTAAATGACGCCCAACATCGAACACCAGCAGCTGTGAAATGGCAGCCAGAGAAGCACAGATAAAGCATAGCTTTCTCCCAGAATTTAAGTTAGGGAAGGTTGAGTGTCTTCTAGGTTAGGAAAAAAGTGTTAAAAATGTTTTTATGATGTAAGAGGTTTTAAGATTTTTATAATGGCTCTAGCGCCTCTGCAAAAGGCAAGGGAAACTTGAAATTTGGCAGGAGTATCAGTCCTCTGCTGGAAATCGTCTTTGTTCAGTGTACAACTTAACTGTGTCCCCTTATGCACTGATTTGGCAAAATGGTTGTTACTTACATGATCACGAAGAATTTTTCACTTCCAGGAGATAGTTCTGTCTCATCCAATCTAAGGCGAAACTGCCTCATTTCTGTAAACATACACAGTTGCTAAAAAGCCAGTGGGAATTCTGAGGGAATAGAAAGATACATCCAGATACTGAACTAAAAGTTGGAAGATCTGGGTTCTGTTTCTTCTTGGGGCATCCCCCTCAGTCCAAAGTAAATACATCTTACTCAGAGCACCTCTGCCAGCTATATCAACGGCTAGCATGAGGCTTGGGAGGGAGGCTGGATGTGGGGTGCCCTCATAGTGTTCAGCCTCTTGCTAGCCAAATGTGTACACCAGCTGGGACCAGTGCTGTCTCCAGAACATTGTCAGAGTGTATGAAGCTTCAGCTCATTCTAGTTTGCATGTTGTTGAGACTGCATGTGCAGCCTTTAACAGGGATTTTATTGAAGACATACTCTGGTTAAGGTGTACAGATCATGCTCTGAGCAGTGAAATGAAAATGAGGAAATGTCCTTTAAAAGACATTTTGTGTGTGTTATCATCATAGCCAAGATTTGCAAAAGCACCTGTACAGCCATCTGCACAAAAATGGAGTAACACTGTATCTGTATTTGTAACACTGCAAAGCCGCATCACAGACATTTGTGAGATGGTCTATTATTCTAGGACTGCTTTGTGCTTCAGGGAATAAGGGCATAGGCTCTTCTTTGAATGGAGCAGAAGTTTGCCCATTTCAGTGGTTGCATCATCACAACTGCTTTGGAAAAGCACTGATTTCCCTGATCAATCCAGTTGTATCAGAATCAAGCAGAAAAAGTTTGGAAGCTTCCATGTTATCAGATGTTACTCAAAGGACTGCTCCTTTCCCTTAAGTATTGATAATAAATCCTGGTTATCCCCTGGAGGATCCAGAAATAAAACTTCCTTTCCTGAACAGCGCAGAATACCTGTCCAGAACATGATATCAGATGGGTGACTGTTGTGTTTCTTAAGTTCTATCATGTTGTTTTCCTGAGTGCAGAAGTACACTGGTCACTTGATTTTTGGAAGTGCTCTGCCATCCACGTTCTTTCTGCAGAATGCTATGGGGGGGCCTTTCTGGCACAGACAGGAGCAAAGCACCAGCTGAAGATTCATGCCCTTTATATCTTGATGCCACAGACTGCACTGTAGTTAAATTTTTGCTTAATAGGACAATAAACATGGTGGAAAACAGATATCAGAATTGCATAGGTGGGAAGAAGTCTTTGATCTCAAAAGCTCACAATAATCTTAAAAAAATGCCACCTTTGGTGGTAAATTGAAGAGTGTCTAGAAGATAGTCAAGGAGATAGAAGGTATCCTTTGTTCCTGGAAGACTACAGGTCACATGTGAATGCATCTCCTTCCCATCTTGCTGCATCCATATTCCAGGCGGAGTTGACTTTTTTGAGTTAAATGCATTGGACAGCCACAGAGAGCATGACACTCACATTAGAAAAGAGGAGAAACCAATTTTATAGAGAGCAGGTGGAAACCAGATGGATTTGAAACAGGGGTGAAAAGAAGCAGAAGTGTCCTGACAATTGAAAATGATTGTTTCCATCAGGTTACACAGCTCTGTATTTCCTAGATCACATGTCTGGTCTTAATTAAGGCTTTCCAAAAAGAATGTTGCCATTCTAATTTAACAACAACAAAAAAAATAGTCATAATACTTTATTGGGAAACAAAGTACAGTATTTTTTCATACTAGTGATTGGGAAATCCATCTCCTAGGATTCTAGTTTAAAACCTGACTGTTGATCAGTATGTGATTCAACTTAGAGAAGAATAGCAGCTCTGGGATAGAGTAAAATAATTTCCTTAGAACACAGTTTTTTCCTGAGTGCCTGGAAATGAAGGTGTCCTTGAAGTGTGCTCTGCACACTGGTAGTGCTGGCCCTGTGGTGATAGTCCTGGCACACAACCATTTCCTTGGGTTGGCATTTGCATGGCCACTTGGCAGCATCTTGGAAGCTGAATTGTGGCCCAGTGGGGCACAAGGGGCATGGGGGCCTGGAGCTCATCTTGGTGCCATGAAGGCCTGACTAGCCATTTTAGTGAGCAGCCCTGATGTTGGGAGTTGAGCTGGGTGACAATCGTGGTGGCCATGGCCTGGCTGAGGAGCAGGTGAGATGCTGCTTGCACCCACATCAAACAAGTAGCTTCTTCTAGCCCAGCAGCTAGTTTGTCAGCTAGTTTATCACCATCAGCTAGTTCATCATCTAGTTCATCAGCTCAAAGTCTGTTATCATTCTTAACGTTAAGTTTGTAAGACTTGGAGGGAACAACCCTTCATTAATAAAGATTTAACACTGAAAACCTTCCTTAGAAAGAAATGTGCTTAAGAATGTTGCCTTTCTGGTGACACCCACAGGAGTGATTTGACTGAAGCACCTGGAGACAGCTTTAATGCTCTGCTATGTGAGAAGTGTCCCTTTCCAGCCTGCAAATGTGTGAGAGAGAGCTGCGAAGAGATAAGGGAGAGAGACAGAGGCAGAGGAAATGCAGAATTATTGCTAAAGTGCGGTAACTAACCCTCTGAAATCTCATATTTCACTCCCTGTTGTGCAGTCAAACAGTTTTACTCTGTGACCCAAGGAACCACCATCACTATGATGAAAAAAAAAAAAAACAACAAGATTGCTTTGTTCAGGATGGTAATGATAAAAAAAATGCAACAAACAAACAAACAAACAAACAAACAAAAAAAACCACCAAGGGACATTATTGTAAAAAATACTATAAAAATATTTTAAAAACCCTAAAAAACTACCTGGGGAGGATAAGCTATGTATTTCTCTTTTTACTTTAATTACTAGGCATGTACTGTATGTTCACCCAGGAAAGCAGTTTTATCCCCAGGGAGTCATCAAGAAGCGCTAACCAAGTGCTGCACAGCATTACACTATCTGGGCTTCATGGCAAAAGATGCAAATGCTGGGATGCTTTGGCTGTGGACCACCCATGGGGAGAGAGCAACAGATGTTCTATGATTACACATAACAAATATTTATATTCCTGGCACCCGTTATTCCTTGCTAAAACCTATACCTTTGTTACGTGCATGACTGGCTTTCTGCTAAATATGAAATGAGGACACACTTTCTCATTCAGCTAAACAAAGAAGGTTGCCAGACACGTAACTAGGTAAAGATGTGGATTCTCAGCAGTAATGCATTTAGAAAAGTAATGAAGATTTTGCAAGAATTAAATAAAAATTTGGTGAATTTGTCAGCATCCTCTGTTCCTAATGTTTTTCCTAACGTGTGGAACTGAATTGCAGAAATTTTCAAGAGAAAAATGAGTATTCCTTGTTCTATCAATTACATCAGGAACTAAATATATATGTGTGTATATATACATATATTTGTCTCATCTTGAAAGTGTAAATTAACACAAGCTCATGGCTTTTATTTGTTTAAAAGTGTATCTAGTCTTTATAACTGACTGTAAAAAAAAAGTCTTAGAAGAAGATTATAGATTTCCCTGCCCAATTTGCTGAAAAACTATCAGATAAATGAAGATTATCTAAAAATATGAGCATTTTTAAACATAATTCATGGGTTTTTTTTGTAGCCATCAGCAGCTGTTCATGCTGTTTGAACTCTGGTTCAAAATAATAATACTGAGAATTAACTGAAAACTTATCTAAGTTCCATCACGGAGCACAGATGGCTTGCTTTTAATATTGATTCTGTAATGTGATGAATTATACAAATGCATACAGACTTGCTCTTTTCTCCAGCTCTCTTTCATCGCTCTCTGTAAATGTTACCTTGTCATAATATTGACAACAACTGATTTATTCCACAAACATAATCTCTTTCCTGTTTCCACATTACTTACAAGATACTAGCATATTGGGACCTGGTGGAAAGTTTAAGTAATTTACAAAATGTATTAAGATCAAGTGCTTCCTGTTGTATTTTCTTACCTGTAAACATGCCACGTCTGTAGACTCCTCTGTAGTTTTTGTTTTGAGAGTCTGTTTTTTGATATTTGCTTGGAACTATTATTTCTACTTATTGATTAAATGAACTTTCAAAGAGCCCTGAAGGTGATGGCCTATTGATTTTGGTTTCTGGAAATAAGTACTGCCATGTGTGAATAATATGATTACATTCTCTCCTTGTTTGGCAGCTCTTGCAAATAACATTCTGAATTCATACAAGTTTTTGCAGGCTATGAATGAATTTCAAGTCCTACAGGTCAGGCAAAGCAAAAGTATTTTCTTGCTCAGGAGAAAGTTACTAAAACAAATCCAAAACCCTTCTAATATTTGCCATGCCTTAGCTGATAGACTATCAGCCTCTGGGAATGTATCTTCCAATAACGACTGCACAGTTAAATGATGGTTACAAAAGAAAAATTTTGAGAAAAGAAATAAATGAAAAATGAGAGAATTGATGTAACTGGAAGATTCCTTCCTTACTTCTGTGAGAACCTGCACATATTCACATGAAGTACTGAGAGAAAAAGAAATGACTCCTTGCTCAGATCAAAAACTCACAAATAGGTAATGTTGGATGTATCTGTATATATTCTCTGCTTATTTGTATTTTTGTTCATCTTTTGAAAAGATCAAGAAAATAATAATCTCATTGCACAGAAATGATGAGTTAGGAAAGACAGAACACAGCAGTCAGAGGGGTTGGAAAACACTTGAGCTGCTACCAAAAAAAAAAAAAAAAAGGCTAAGAATTCACTTATTCCCCATCATGTATTCAAGCCTTCTCCCAGAAGGGAAGGTAAATAAAATCCCCATCACGTATTCAAGCCTCCTCCCAGAAGGGAAGGTAAATAAAATCTTCATCTTACCTTTCTCTCTGTCCAGCTGCATTCATTGCTGAAGAAGCTACATAAGAATGTGAAACACTTTTATTCCTTCATAGATGCTCAGTTCAGCTTATGATCAAAGAGTAAATGATCCTTCCACAAATCATACTAACTCTGCCTTTCTCTCATTTACAGGTCTGCCGCTGCAGATTTTCTTCACTTTATGAATAAGAAGTTCTTCAGACTCAAGTGCCTGAGGTAGGACTTTTCTTTTAAAAGAAACAAAAGCAGATTTGACAACAACCCTTCTTTAAAAATAATAATAATAATACAAAATTAAAAGAAAAAAAAAAGAAGTTTGAATCAAATTTGGATCGAATTTGAATCTCTAAAATAAAACAAAAACTAGAGATGTTCCTAAAAGTCAGCTTATTATTGTGCTTTTATTGTTTGTTCTTATTTGCTCTTTGCAAGGGAACTCAGATTATTTTATAAATACCAGAGTGACTTCTGGTGTGCTCATTTTCCAGAAAAACACATATCTTTTGTATGTCAAGGTTTTTTATGTTCTTGAAACTATCTTAAAATGTTTTTAACTTGTTATTGTTGAAGAGTATCCTCGTCTTTGGAGGTATTGAAGAGATGTGTGGACGTGACACTAAGGGACATGGTTTGGTGATGAGATTTGGTAGGTCAAGTCTTGGTGATTGTGAAGGTATTTTCCAAACTAGATGATTGTATGATTATAAGAGTATGATTCTTACATGTGATTTTACGAAAGAGTACTGTGAGACACAGTTGCTCTCCATGCCATCTAAAAGACAGATGACAGAAATGTCCACTCTTTCTCAGAAAGAGCTCTGACGATTGCAGGTATTAAATGCTGCTTCTTGACTGCAGCCTGTGGATGGGGTTGCTATCTAAATTCTGAACCTGTTCCTTGGGTGAATATTGGGACACATGTCATCTTGAGTTGTGGTGGCTGGCTGATGGAAGAAAGAGAAACAAGAATGTTTTAATTTTTTTTTTTTTTTTCTGGAGCATCCTTTAATTCTCTGAGATTACCTCAGAGATTCTCACCTTTTGTGCAGCTGAATGAGTCCCTCCTAGAAAAAATAATTGTTCTGCAAATCTTTTCCAAACACATGGCTGAATAGGCAGCGGTTCTCTTGTTAGTATTTGTGAAACCTAATGAATTTTGTGATGGATCATCTGCCTGTCAGCTTGGAGTCCACGGCTACATATTTGTTCATACAGCCTCTTCAGATCTAAGCTCTTTAATTTGCAATTGTAATATGTTATTTTCTACAAATAAAATGCAATTCAGTCACAGGACATTCAGAATCACTCAATTCTAATCTAGAATGTCAGCAAGCCCATTTCACTGACATTATTGTTTTGACACTGAGTGTAATAGAAATGATTAAGCCAGGAAGAGAGCAGCACTTACTTGACTGCTGTCAGCTACTGAACCACAATAGCCCAGCACACAGACTCTATTCAGCTGATGAAACGTGAAACTTGATATGCTACTGCGAAATGCTAGTAACCACAATGCTATATTTCAATCTCTACTTGATTTTATAAATGTTTAGTCTCACTCTGTTAGACTCAGCCTCATACAAAAGCAATTCCTGTTTCACAACTGGGAGAAATAGCAACCAAAACTTCTTTCTTTTAAATTCTCTGTATCCAAGCATGTGTCAAGGCCTTTTTTATTATTTTTTCAAATGGAAGAATGTATTCAGATGGGGGATGAAAATGGAAAGGATACGAACAATAGTAGTCCTTGTGACTTTAATGTGAAGATTAAGATTCATGATGGTAGGAATGTAATGGGATAGAAATATATATCATGACCCTTCCACCCTTCCAACAGAATGTATACTTTGTTCTGAAATAATTTGTTATTGCTAAGCTTGGAGATGCAGGCATTTGAACTGAGTGCTAAGTGGGTATTTCTTCAAAATAGGTGTTTGCTTTTCTTTACATTTTATATAATTTTATATCATTATGCTGTCAAGTGTCCTATGGTATAAGACTAACAAACTGGGCACAGAGAAGGCAGTGTAATGTTATAAGTAAATACCTCTGTCTCTCTCTTGTGTCTGAAGTGAAAACTCCCTTTTCCTCTTGGCTATGTGCATAGAAGATCCATAGTGTTCCTTCAAGATATTTCAAATTATGGTTATAAATAGTCTTAACTTTTTTTCTGATTTTATAGTTCAAAAGATTTAGTTTAGACTACAGTTGTTCAGCAAGAATTATCCCCATAACATCTGAGGCACTGCAGAAAAAGTATTTTATTCGCATAATCCATATTAGATTCGAAATTAAGAAAAAGTAGGTGACAGTGACACATAAAGAGCCTATGGGAGCTGACTCACAAGGTACAAAGCATCCCCTGGAGCAGGGTAATTTGATGTCTGTCCCCATTGAAAGTAGGTGGCACCTAGCTGTCTCCACAGACACGGAGGTATTTAAGTGATGCCCCGTTCCTGGATACACTCAAGATCAGGCTGGATGGGGCTCTGAGCAACCTGGTTGAGCTGTAGGTGTCCATGTTCAGTGCAGGGGAGTTGGACTAGGTGACCTTAAAGGGTTTCATCCAACTCAAATGATTCTGTGATACTGATTCTGTGATTATGCTGCCAAGTAGGGCTACTCTTCACCTGATACAGCTTGAAAGGATCTGACTTTGGGTGATGAAGAACAAAATGTGGGAAAATGAAAAGTCTGCCTGAAAAACTTTCAGCATAGTACAAGCCCTCAGTTTTCTTATAAAGTAATTATATGGTTACATAAATGACTTTATACATTTACCTCTTAAATAAAATATTGCCTTAAGGAAGAGCCTGATTTCTTCTACTGCTGTATAAATAGAAAATATGTTTGTATTACCTGTATCGTATAGAATCATAGAATCGTAGAATCATAGAATCACAAGGTTGGAAATGAGGTGCAAGATCATCTAGTTCAACTATCTTCCCATTACCACTGCTACGACAAGCTACCAAACCATATCTTGTAGCTCCTCATCCAGATGCTTCTTGAACACTGCCAGGGATGGCGACTTCGTCACCTCCCTGGGCAGCCATTCCAGTGTCTAACCACTCTCTGAGAGAAAGTTCGTGTTCATAACAACTTATATCATTGTTGTCTCTCCATGTACAGATGTTCAATATTACAATCTTCAAAGGCTCACTTCTGATGAAAGTATGGGCATTTCCTACTGACATGCTATCTGGCATAGAAAAGGAAGGCATTGGACACTCCTAAGGGACTTGAATCCTTTGTAGCTTTCTCATCTTCCTGTATAGCCAGTCATGAACCACTGATTCAAGAGAGAATGTGGGTAAATTCTTATATTTTAGATTCTGGAGCGCTTTTAGCATTATTTGAACAGTGCTGTCTCGCAGATACGAGAACTTCAGTATACACTTCATAGATTTAGAGAGCAAAACTCTGGACTAAATGGGAAATGGTATGGTAACGTTATTTATTCATAGCAGTAACAAAAAGGGAGAGTTACATTCAAGTAGGCAGTAGAGTAAAATGATTATGTATCCTGGGATGCACTAATTGTCATAGTGTACAGCTTAGAGAAAGTAGAAAAGAACTGGCTAACCAGGCAAGCAGCATGAATGGTGCATGAGTTCATGCTTAGGAGCTGGAAATTTTGGTTCAGTCACTAAGTTTTGTTGTAATTTTTGGCATACCAAAACAAAATCATTTTAGCTCTTCTGTAAAACAGTCATCCCCCTATGCAGTCTCCAGGCTGTGATGAGAGTAAGGGAAGCACAAATTCTTCCCATGAAAGCTCACTGAGCAGGCCTGCCCTTCCGTGACAATGACTGCTCAGCCAGGAAGAGCAGAGAGATATGAGGACAGGGGCTGACACGAGCTGGGAAGGAAACAGCTTGTTTTTTCCTGGCTTGCAGTAAATTTTAAGATTTGGAAATACAGATCCTGCTCCAAATGTTTTATGCTGAGCTGCGTGTTTACAAAAACAATCAGGAATGGCAAACTGTTTTACCTTTATATGTGCAGCATGTTCAGGTTTAACTTTTTAAACTGTTTCAACTTTTTGAAATACTTTCTTCATTCTCTTATTGCAAGCTAACACAAATATAACAGTGTGTTCTGAAAGAAAAAAAGGAGTTGTTTCTGTGGCCTGAATCTCCCCATGGAAGTAGTTGCACTTTCCTCCAGTAGCCAGTGTGACTTTCCTAGCAGATAACACACAGCTGGCTCTGCACACACACACTGTGTGCATGTTTCAGTTCCCAGCCATAACATGTCGTTAGCAAAGGTTTGGGGTTTTGCACATTGGGCTGGCCAGGCTCAGAGTGAAGAAAGGGAGACTTACGCTGTGGTTTCACAATTGGCTGAGCCCATCCCGCTGCGGGCTGTCGCCGAAAGCAGCACTCCAGCTCTTCCCGCTGCAGAACAGGTTGCTATATGGCCATCCTTCTGCTCATACAAGGAGATTTTTTTGAGTATCAGTATCAGTTATGGAGGTGTTGAGCCCTAGAGAGATTGGAACAGGCACCAAAACAATCACCGCAGCTGAGTCTTTTCTTCCTAGTCCTGGGTGAATTGTTTCTTACTGGTAGCAAAGTGTCAGGATAGCTCTGTGTGCATGTGCACTGCTTCAGTCAGAGAGTTTACAGCAAGGAGAAAAGTACAAGACTTTAAAGTGAGTGTTAAGTTCATTTGAACAAGGTTATAGAGAGAAATTGTCAGTTCTAATAAAGCAGAAATCATTTTGAAAAGCATGGTATGACAAAGTGTGATGGTTTTATGAGGTAACAGGCCGATGTCCAAATGATAAGGATGACAGAAGTAAAGCTGCTTTTTAGATACGATAGTATAAAATCAAATAAAAGCTTCTAAAGAGAAGAGAGTTACAACACAAACTGCAACTCCCTCCTAATGAATGTGAATGTTTGCTTTTGCTTTTTTTTTTTTTTTTCCCAAAAAGTAAGACATACAGAATGTTTTGATAGTAGCTTTTTTATTTGTAGTGGGAGTTTTTTGGATTGTTTTCCAGTGACTTGGCCCGTGACTTGATGAAGACAAGAATAAGGCAGACATTCAGAAAGAAGATGAAAAACCCAGTGCTTCAGGGAGTGGGTTACCACCTGTGTGAGTTGAATACTGTCCCTTTCCCTGCTTGCAAGCTGTAGGCAATGGTGGGCAAATCACACAGCAAAATTTTCACACGTGGTCAGACTGTGCTTTCCTCAGATCTGAGCACCTACTTTGAGATACTTGAGGTCTGGCTTTAGAAATGCTGAGCTCTCAGAAAGGCAGCTGAGTCAACAGAAGCTGTGCTGTGAAACTGTAACAAGTCATAAAATGTTTGGTACTCCAGAAAATCAGATCCATGGCATCTCCTGCGAGATACCCAGCCAGCCTTGGTTATTCTCATTTCTAAATCAGGAATAATCTTATGCCTTCCACTGGTATATACTGGAAGATAAATTCAGTCATGCTAGTAAAATATTCAGAACTTCTTACAATAAGCACTCCAGAAATACCTATCATGGAACTAGGAATTTTGTTCAGATTTTGTCTGAAATATGGTTAAAGCTAAAAAGTGCACCCACACTGGATATTCATGTGCTGCACAAATGATCCCAGTGCCTAGGAAGTCACTTGGGCAGAGTCAATGCCTAACTATGAACAGAAACTTGTCTCAGTCTCACACAAAGAACAAATAAATGCTCTTAAATTCTGCTTCCAGTAACTGCTTTTTTAAAATGAGAATCTAAAAATTTTAACTAAGATTTTTATGACCTACTTCTGTTCACACTGGTATGATTCTCATAGATCCAATTAACTCAAGTTGGCTTTATGTTGCAGGTCTGTCTTAAGCAGTTAGGAATTATTTTTTCACAAAGCATTTAAACTGAAAAAATCCTGTAGCAAAAGGTGTGCATCCTATTCTTTCCTCACTCTTTGTTCCACCTTTGTTTTCCTCTCCTGGCTCCAGCTGCGTGTTGGGATGCAGTGCTCAGCATTGGCTGCACCCAGCTGGAAACAAAATAAAAATAATTCTTTTCAGAGACAACTCGGTTGCTCAAAACAGTTAAGCCAAAGCTATTGGAAAACAAAATACTTTAGACAGAGACTGTTAGTGAACCTTTTATTCATTGTAGCTGTACTTGAATAAAGACTTTCCTTAACACTGTTACAGTTCCCATGCCATAATTTACATTAAGTTACATTGTGTCCTCTAATGGACTTAAGGTAATTCTACTGTTGCTATGCCTTAAGCTGTCTGAACAGAATAGGTAGAATATTGCCTGTGCTGTGATCAATAGCAAAGCACTAAATAAGCCTTAGCAGCACCCAGTTCTTTCCCAAGTTTTCAAAAGGTTTCATAATCACTAGCTTACTTTCCTCTATCTCACTGACTTTTACTGAAATCAAAGAGAATTTTGATTTCATAGAACATCAGTGCAGACAAGGCATGTACTTACCTTGGTTACATACAAACTGCTAATTTTTCAACCAACGCTTGTAGTTTATTTTCCATTCCTTATCTCTTATATAGTTCATAAAATATAACCATTTTATTAAATAAAAGTGTCCTTCTATTATTTTCAATACTCATGATGTTTGTAGCTACCTCCTTGCAATTGTCTTTATGAGACAGTGTATGGGCCCCTTCCTTCCTTCCTTCCTTCCTTCCTTCCTTCCTTCCTTCCTTCCTTCCTTCCTTCCTTCCTTCCTTCCTTCCTTCCTTCCTTCCTTCCTTCCTTCCTTCCTTCCTTCCTTCCTTCCTTCCTTCCTTCCTTCCTTCCTTCCTTCCTTCCTTCCCTCCTTCCTTCCTTCCCTCCTTCCTTCCTTCCCTCCTTCCTTCCCTCCTTCCTTCCCTCCTTCCTTTTCCTTCTTTTCTTTTTTTCCCCTTCTCTCTTTCATTCTCTGTCTCTCTCTTCTTCCTTTCCTCCTCTGTTCCTTCATTCTCTCTATGGGAGAATACACAACTGAAAACTTCAGATTCATCTTCAGAGGGCATGCTTAATGACTCACTAAAAATCTCACACAACTTGACTGTTTTAAATTATAAATAAAGCCAATTTTTGTTCCTTTATGAAATATATCTTTTGTTAAAACAAAGGCAGATCAAAGATACTATCAGTGATTTCAAATATGACAACCTTTGCAAGTGTATTCATTGATAATAGCACTTCAAGACTTTTTAAGATTTATTTTGACCCATTATATGTCAGATCACAAATTCCTCTTTAGATGCAAAAAGCTCAATCTTGATTGTGAATTATAATATGAAAGTACTTGAGGCTGTGATCACATCTGCGTTCCCATTAAGTAATTCAGATCTCATGGAGGTTGATACAAATCAAAGATAAGTGGTAATTTTTAGCTAAGATACCAGTGAGCATTTTCTGATTTGGGAAGCTGATGACAAAGACACCACTGCATTGCCCTTTTAAGTCACAGTAGCTTCTGTCAAAACCATTACTTTGTTTCATCTTCCTGAAACCAAAACTGTTTTGCCGTTTTAATGAAATTTTGAAATAAGCAACCAGAAAGAAAACAGCCCTACAAAGACTCAAAGGGTCCACTGCAAGAATACAGTGTCAAGCACGTGCAGATTTCCTGTAATGTCATGGACTAGGAGTGACTGCATGGAGGGTAAAACAATTCTTGTAGTTTCTCTAAATGTTTAAATGAAACAGATAAAATACAGATGTTTCTTCACTATAAAATCAGTGATCATACCTGGGTCAGCAGTAAGGTCTGAATTTTTTAGATACATACTCATACACAAATCTCTGCTGCTTTAATGAACTGTATAAGCGGAAACAAATTTTACAGCAATAAGCTGTTCTGCCTGAATGATTTAAATTCAGCAAATTCATAAATATTTGAAAACTGGCCCTTAGAATAAGAGCTATTCAGGAACTCAAACTTCTGTTGATTGGGCAGGCTCTTCCTGCAGAGCAGAGCCGATGTTAACCTTCTGCGTTAAAGTTTGACTCCAGCTGCCAGTCACTGGAGTTGTGTGCAGTCAGCTGAGGAATCTGGTTGCTGATTAAGGTATACAGTTATAATTGTAGCAGACATACAGTATTCTGGTACTTAAAACATGGCAAGGGGGGCAATTTTAAACCTGGTTTAACCAAGTCTAAATTGATTCTAAACTTCCTTATCACTTCTCTGGATTGTCTGAAGCAGCTATAGCCAGAGAGGCTTTATCAAATCTGCACATTTTGGCTGTTGTTTTAGCAGCTGAGAGGCTAATTTCTGTCCTGATTCTGGCCGGAGTGTGGTTAACCTCACAGAAACTTAGCATTCCTGCAGCAAGTATTTGTTTTTACCCACTGTTGCCACTAAGTAAATGCTAACATTTTACTTTGGAGAGCTCGTATTATTTAAGCTGTCTTGCAATACTCAAAATGTTTCTACCATTACAAACTGATGACAAACTGATTTGTTCATTACATCTCAAATGTTACTGCCAAGCATTCACTCATCAATTTAAACCGTATATTGAGGATAAGCTAACCCAGCCTGTGTGTATAGGTAGGAATCACAAAGGAGCACAAAAATCTGGCTTCATTCTCAGCAAAACCAACTTTTCTTTTTCCTTTTCTTTTTTCTTTTTAAAGCTCTGTGTGAAGGAAAAAAAATATGTTGTTCTTTTTTTCTGAGTGGTTGTGATCTTGTGTGGCATCCTGAAATACATCTCATCTTATCATGGCACTCAGACCTGATATAAGAAGGGTGCAGAGTGGCCCATCCTGGGAAAACCTCCAGGAAAAGAGTGCACTACTAAGAGGTAAAAAAAAAAGAGCCATGGCTTCATCGCTCCATCTCAGAAGTGGTTTGTGACTTCTTCTCTCTTTGCCAACTTGCAAAGTAACAGGCCAGCCCTGAAGCCAATACTGATAGGCAAAGTAACAGAACCTGAATGGCAAAAATACCTAAATGGAAATGGGATCACAGGAGTAGAAGAAAACTGAGTTGTATTTTCTCTTTCTTTTCTGTGTTGTTCTCTCCTATTTGTTGAAATGCTTTGATGATTTTTACCAAAAAGATCCTAAATCTCCAGAAAGGGATGCCTTATTGGAGTCCCAGTCAAGTCTTCTTTACTAGTATTTCCTGCAGTGCACAGTATCTATCTTACATACATTGTTTATTTCCTACAGTTACAATAGGGAAATCTATCTGCATGAACTGGAATTTGATCTTTTAATGGGAATGTTTTGTATATTCTTTGAACTTGCTAGGCATTTCAAACATTTCTTCCTTTCACCCAGGAAAAACAACTTCATACAGCAATTCTCAGACTCCTTTGAACTTTGCACAGGAAACCACCTGGAAATGTATGATAAAATATACCATTAAAGGAGTGGAAAAACAAAGCATATCACACAGGTTAATAGCCTTATATAAACAGAATATTTCATCCATGGACAGTAAGTATGCCTTTTTTCCTCAGTGACTTAGACTCAGTTCAGCCCAACCCACTTGTGATTTCACCTTTCACTAGCTACCATATGAAACTGCTTTAGCTTACTGAGTTCAAAATCACATCGATATGCAACTTGTTTAATTTCATGTATGAATGTATTAGAATTTATCCAGATAAAGTGAGACTTAGGAGGATACTGACTTAGGTACAAAACTTGTGATCAGAGTTCTCCTTCAAGCATTTGCTGCTCCATACTGCTTTTAATTTCTTCAAATTCTGATCTCATCACCTGTCTGACAAGCTGGGAATGTCCAGCCATCCTGCTAGCCCTTTGGGACTGTTTTCTGTCAGTACTGCTACAGGCTCAGACCTGCTCCATTGATGCCGACAGCAAAATTCCTGTTGGATTTATGATCATCTGGAACATGATGACTGCCTTTGAAAGTGCTTTTTCTTCTTCAACATAAAAAAAATCTCATCTTTTGGCTTTTTCATTTATTCTTACATGAGAATAAGGTATAAGTAATAATGTATCCCTCTGGAATAGGTCTGGATGAACACCAAGCATACATACCTAGATTTTCACACTGGATCTTCTGTGCTGGGGTCAGGTTAAGAGACCAAAGCGAGATGCTGCTCTGACAAGATATGCTGGAGATACAAATAACAAATGTTAGCAAACAGAGGCCACTGCTGGCACATCTGAGTCATCCTGGCAGCCAAGCCCAGACCCATCCAAGGTAAGGGGCTCCAAAAGAACCACTGCTATGGCCACCCATGAACACTTGTTCTTGCTGCGGTATGTGGTATGTGTTCTCTAGCTTTCAGCTATGCATGGGATTGGTATGTGGTTTATAGGCTCACTTGAAGGTTGGGTTCACTTGAGCTATAATCTCATTATATGCCATCTCTTTTAAGTATCTTCCCTCTGGAACAAGCCAGGTTTATCACCACATGTTTTCCCAGCTCTGTACTTTATATAAGTAACCCCAAGTACAATAAATCTGAACACTGGCAGAGAAATTGGGGATGCGCTGCAGCCTGGTGCTAATCACCATCCAGGATGGCTCTCTCTGTACAGATGACCCTCAGTTTGGCAGCCACTTTACTAAAAGCAGTTTCTAGCAGAAGCATCTGCTTTGGCTGAACTAGCAGTGAAAGTTTTCACAGCTGCCAGACTGGGCTTCACTTACTCTGATTTTGCATGCTTTTTAGGAGCTGGCCTATTTGCAACAGCACATAACTTTAACATTAGACTTATAAAATGGGCCTTTGATGCCTTGGAGCTCCATGTTTGAACTCTGCTCCCAACAACAGAGAGCTGAACAGGAAACAGAACAGACTGATGGACAGTGTTATGCAGTAAGTAACATCAGTTGATCTGTCAATTTCATAATGATTATGAAAGGAAGAAATAAGATCGACATTCACAGCAAAACCCTTAAGCAAAGGATATGTGTCTCACAAGAGAAAATGGAGTTAAGCTTTGCTTTCCCAAAGAAAGATAGATTTTTGAGTATGTTGGTTTGCTCTGATCTGTACAATTTACAAGTTACCAGATAAAATGTGCACTTGGTACTTAAACGCTGTAGGACAGAAGTAATGTGGTGAATGTATGGGAACACATTACTTGTAAGTAATTTCAGAACTGCACTGTTCTTGCAGTTCATTTCATTTCTTGTGATAGTTATATTGAAGTAGACACCAAAGATGCCATGACTAATCATATGTTTATCATCTGTTAGCAATATCTCCATGTGAATTAATTAGCAAGGGCCTGAGAGTCCTCTGTTTGCACTCTTCCATGAAAGTAATACTGATTGGCACTGACACAGTACTAAATTGCTTCCCCTTCTAGTATGGCCCTTTTGACAAAAGATTAGCCCTGCCACCTGTCGCCTTGCCTGCTGAATACTTTTCTCAAGTATTCCTCTTCTCTGATGAAACTTAATAAATACAAGAATATTTTACCTCTGTACTTGTTAGATACCACACTGAGAGATTCTAAAGAGCATTCAAAGGTGACCCTTGCTATTGTCATTGTCCTACTCTGAAACTACTACTCTCTTAAGGAAAAACAAAGATAGAAAACAATTTCATTTTAGATGTTGAGGTTCTCACCAGCTAATTTTGAATGCATTTCCTACACTGAAACTGTTGCTGCTTTATGTGTAAAGCAATATATGTAAAAAGAGCAAAATATTGAGTACTGAAAATTCTTTGGACAGAGTCCTACAAACTCCTGTTTTCCGGATGACTCTGATTCTTCCGAAGTTTTACATGTGAACATTCACAGTTCTCAATCTGACATTCAGCAGATAACTTGTGGTGTTGACTTACATCCTACAACTCAGGCAAATGCGGCTGCAACATGTTTCCAGAAAATGAAAAAGAGGTCAAAAACACAAACAAGGCAGACTCGTTAACCCTCCAAACACCCTTCCCCCCCTCAGATGAAATCTTTAGAGAACTTTCAGCAAATATTTTTGGAAGTATTCCTTCACCTCTAATCAGATGGCAAAAGCGTTTGTTTTATTTAATCATGACTGTGAAACTGAGCCTTTCTTTTTTTCTTATCTTCCTTTATTCATAAGGACCCTTTTGATTTGCCTCTCTCTTCATGACCACATGAAATTTGGCTGATGATGAAAAGACCAAATGGGCCCCAGTGGAAACTTTCAAAACGTGCAGAGTTCAGCGCAAGGGGTGGGCAGGTATCTGGAGGAGCTGTTGATTAACCAGAAATCATACTTCTTTCAGTTTGTGCAGTTACCTACTACGGGTAAAGAGCAGTAAGGAATCTCAGTAGCGGGAAGGGAGTTAGGGATGTCTTAGGTAGGAGGTCAGTGTGGTCACATAACTGACAGTACGGAACCAGGGAGGAAGACCATTTGTCTCAAAAAAGATTGACTTCTGAAAACTGCTTTTGCAGATGGAGAGGTCATAGTCCTGAGTGGAGTCTTGGAGGTTGGGGAGAGCTGCTAACATAAAAAGTCTGCCTCCTGAGTGTTCTCTGCAGGAGGCACCTGGCTTGGAGTCCCTGCTGAGTTGCTGCTTAATAGCTCATCTGGGTGCCAAAAATATGTTTCATGACTTTCTTGGCTTAACTGTTGCAAAAGCAGTGGAACATTTTTGCTAAACAGAGTCTTTAGTTTTTAAATCATTGCTTTCTGAAAGAAAACCCAGGAAAATTGAGAACAATATCAAAATTATTAAAATTTCAGTGTTTGTTCAGACAGTTTTGTCCTGAATCTCAATGGCTGGCTCCAGAGTTTTTTGATACAGAAGATATAAAATAGCTGGCCTTTTGTATGAACAGTGATCTGCCATGTCCCCTGAGCATCGTGGATGAGCTCCTGATCCATAAAGTGCACCTCCAAAAACTACCATAAGCTCTGCTAATGAATCTTGTATTACTTCTACTATTAATACTTAGGAGGTTTAGAAACATTCACTAAATCGAACTTACCCAATATGCAGCTGGAAAAACCAGGACATAATATTCTTCTGGAAAAGTAATAAAACCTTGGACACTTTTCAGCTGTATCTCTACACAAGATGGACCAACTGTTCTGTGCTCAGCTAGGAATTCTAGAAATGCTCATGAAATCATTCTTGATAAGGAATAAGCATAAACTACTTATTTTGTTTAGCATCTGTTTGCTTGCAGACCAGTTTGGTGACATGTAATATATTACATGCACGTATTTGAGATACTTTAGAGTAGTAAATCTTTTTCCACTTTCCTTTAAAGGTTTCTCCTCATTCCTTTTGAATGCTCTGACTCTATGAATCAGAGCAGCTAATGATGAGGACAGAGAGAAGGCATGCAGCATCCTTTGGTCCTGTGAGGGAGAGAAAGAAATGCACATACAGGACTGGATCATTTCATAAATTAATCAGACTGACTTTCCCAGCATGATCCATAGCAGGAAGGCACCGAAGTAACTTTTGCAGGCTAAAGTTTTTCTCCTTACCAGCATTTTATCTATTTTGTCTATATTCATATCTTCCATATTTTTTCATACTGAAGTTGTACTCACAAAGAGTAAATCCACTGGAACATTTTAATAATTTTGTATTGATTTGTGGGTTAAAAAGTTGTAATTATTCGGACAAAATGTGTCATCAATTTAGCTTTATTTCCCAGCTGTGCTCACCTGTCATTTTTAATTATTATTTTCAAGATTCTGGTGATGATGTCATCCCCCTTGATTTCCCAAAAGTTCCCAGTGTTCATTCCACATGATTAATGAAGGTATGAAAACTATGAGTGCTTCCAAATCAAATATGTGTATGGAGGTAAGCAGTGCACAGGAAAAGATTATTAAAATAAAGAATTGTGTGTTTCCTTGAAATTCACCAGCCCGTTGATATTGCAGCAGTTCAGATCTCAGTGGAACTGTTGTGCGACCTACTGAATACCTTTTCTATGGGAGAAAAATATCTAGAGAAACTTGACTGTTGGAACTATTTGGACTTATTTTATGGCTGTGGTTTCACATAGTTGTGACATTAAAAGGACATAAATGAGTTCTGTGCTAAAGTGAAAGGTCTGGCAAATCCATACATCAATTGTTTTGAATAGTGTGGGCCTTGAGACTTACTGCGTTTTGAATGCGGGTTTTAATGAAGAAAATTCAATAAATTGTTATTCTGAATTTTTGGCATTAGGAAGCTAAAAGCTGTTGCAATTCTGTGTATTAATAAGTACTCAAGAGTCAGATTTGTCAGAAGAGAAAGTGCAGTGCTTTTTATTAACTGAATGAGCATTGCATTAACTGGGCATTGCCAAGTTCTCTGGAAACGTCCAATTCAAGTGGAAGTATGCTCTGAAGCTTAACTGCTGAGGTAGCATACAATTTTCCATTATAACACAACACTGTCTTAAAACCTTCATCCCCATTCTAAACTTTGTCTATCCTCTTAGTGTTTGAACTTCAAATGAAGCAAATCTATATAAGTCGCAGTAAGAATGGAAAACCTGGAAATGATTATTCCTTTAGCAGAAGGTGAAACATAAGATTGCTCTGCAATTTCTAGCAAACACAGCATATGTCAGTGCTATATGAATTGTCCACTTCTACAGTAGTAATTTATATTCATTTTATTAATAAATCACATTTTCATCAACAAAGTCAGTAAAGGCAGTGTAGAAGAAGAGCCTTAGGAGGTAAAAGCATCATTTTTACAGAACCAGTCCAAAACTATCACTCAGAAAGGCCTATTTAGCTGCTATCTAGCAGTAAAGAAAGTTTAGTTTTCTCTGTTGAGGGAGAAATTAATTGGAGCAAACTGATGCTGCCACAGCAAAGAACTACATCCAATATAGATTGTCTTCAGTCAGTGAAAGGACACAGACTATTTTCAGGACACGATTCATCCCCTAAGTGCTAAAAGAAGTATTTGATGAATAAATAAATAAAGTTTAAAAAAGATTAAACAATAAAATCAAGTAAATACAGTGAATAATCTATCATCTAAAAGTGCTGAATTCCTACAAACATCTATTTCTCTCTATGAGCCTTCAAGGGTCTCAAGGGCTGAATTCTTATAGTACAAAATTTCTCCAATCTACATATCTGAAATCAGCTGCAATTGTCCCAAGAGTTTCATGAAGGGCTAAACAGTCCCTTTTGGCCAGCTAAGCAATTGTCTCCACAGTCAGGCCAAACAATGCTCTGAAAATAGGTTTTGGTCTATTGAAATCTCTTGAGGAGTCTTATCTTGCTAGTATTTCCAGATTATTAGCCAGTGAAATGATCTTGTCCTTCACAAAACATTGTGGTCACTTTCTCTTGAGACAGTCATGGTGATGGTATGCACTGTCTATGTATGAATGCAGTGGTGAAAGTGCTTGCACAGAATGGGGAAGACGTGATTTTTGTGCTTTCCCCACTTAAAGGAGATCAAGCCCAAGTGGAAAATCTCTTTTCACTTCCAAGTATGCCTAACCACAAAGCCATGAGAAAATGAATGGCATGTAGCTCTCTAAATGACACTGTTGTTCTGGGAAAGAAGCAAATTAAAGAACTGATAATACAGAGAAATGCAAGGGGAAAGACCACATCTGTGTAGCTCATTGCTAAGGTTATCTAGATGACAGGCTGAAGACCTCACTTTCAAATCTCATTTCACAGACAGACACCTAATACATCAAGGAAGAACCTTTCTGTTTTAGAGTTTTACCTATCCAGTTATGGTAGGATGATCTACCATAAGTGGTTCTGTACAGTTTACAGACACTTGTACAAAAAACATGTCCAACATTTTGTTTAAAATATCTGAAGATGACAGTAGCACTTCTGATGTGCACATTAGGTTTAAAAGCAATAAAAACAAAATATATTTTGGAGTTCCCTTAATAGAAAGATGAACTGAAGTTATTGTCTTCTCTGGAACATCTCCATTAGCCAGAGCTAGAAATCTGTCCTACCGTAATACACCGTTGATGGCTTGTTTAATGCAGAGGTAAATGAACGTAAATCATGGCCAGCTGGATTGAACTGAGCCAAATTTTCTCAGCTTCATATTCAGCAAGAATTAGAGTGGCAGACCTGGCACTGACCAACTTCTTCATCCTCTACTGAATATGACTAGTACAGGTTGCAGTGTCAACAAATGCTGCAAACCTACAGAGTACTATCGAGGTCCTGAGCATCCATCTTATTATTTTTGAGCAAATGTGGAAAATATTACCCTTAAAAATGAGGTCAGTGAGTCAAAATGGGTGAATTTTTTTTATTATTTGCAAGAGAGAAGGATTACCTAAGTGGAGAACTGACAGTGATTTCTATTTTCTTTCTCCCCTTCATGTATGTGTGACTTTTGGCAAACCAGCATTTCATGAAATCCATTCACCTGTGGATAGAAACTAGACTGTGTGTGTGCCACCACTCATCCACCTACATTAAAGATCACACGGTCCTGCTTCATGGGTGAGCAATAAACCAAAAACATCATTGTATTAGAAAATAGTCTCTTTTAATAAATAAGTGAACCCTGTTGCTCTGTCTTATCTGTGCAAATGCAGGGGTGTCACACACAAGTGTAGTCAAGAATAGGTTTGACCAGTTGTTCCTAAGTAGTATATGTCATACAGCATATAGATAATACAGTCTCTAAGGAGCATTGTGGTGTCTACACTGCCTGCCTTCCTGGCATGATCTAATTTAGTCTTATAAATGTTTCTGAGTAAATTGTGCAAAATAAGAAGGTCTAAACTGCAAACATTTTTCATTTAAAGATCATAGGAGAACTATGGGAAAATAAAGGAGTTTTGAGGGTAACAGAGATGAATCCTCATCATGTGAATTTCTCAGTGAGTGTCAGGTTTTAGACACTGCAGTGCAGAATTCTCTCCTGCCATATAAGTGAAAAAGCTAGTGGAAATGCTAGGTAATCTAGTTCATAATTAGCAAATGAACAAAACTGAGCACGCACCAGAGCAATAGTGATGGAAGCAGTCGCTAAAATGAGCTTCATTCCTCTCTGCGTTTTGTGTTTACTGTGCTTGAACAGTCCAGTAACAGTCTTTGAACTGAGGAGCAGCAGAACTGTGACAGAGCAAATGTTGGCTTTGTGACTGGGACTGCATGTTTCCAAGCAATTATAATTTGACAGAAGAGAAACATCCTGGTGTCTTTTGTATTCAGTCAAAGCTATTCAGCAGAGTTTAAACAATGGTTGGTAGAGTGTGGCAAAGCAAAGATGTTGAAGACTGCAAGAACTAGACTGGGATCAGAGAGGAAGGATAAGATAGGCTAAAAACAAAAGGCATACGTCTATCTTCTGCCTCAAATGAGAAGAGTCTGGGGAAGCTGTTCCCTGGACATCTTAACCAGTTCTGTTTTCCTGACAATTGGTGGACAGTTGTTAAGGCCTCTGCTGCATTTCTTGCTTAACAGTATTGTTCAGTAGTTACACAGGTGAGAATATACCAAGTCAGCCCACGAGAGTGAAGACTTTCTGACAAAGAATCTGTTGGTGGAAAACAGAATAGAAAAAGAAGGTAAAGTTGCTGAGTAAATGATTCACATGGCTTTACTTATAGTCATCTAGAAAAAGCAAATGAAGGAGAATGACTGAAGTCAGTAAGATACATAAATCAGTCCAAGGAGCGTGTAGAGTTATTTGCTTGTTAGTTGTAGAAAATGGGATTGATTGAGAGATACAGTGAAAAAATGGAGAAGTAGAAAAGAAACAAAGAACGGGTGGCACATTTGGCTATATGGCATTTTGCTGTTCCAAAATATGTTATGTCTGCACTGGTGGGTGGCAGTTCAGAGCTTTGCTGATTGTTACTATTTTATGCACACAGTGTGAAACAGAAAAAAACGGCCTCCATTATTCTGCGTTTCCTTGAGATTGACTGCTTTAATTTAGAAGTCAATAAACACCATGCATGCTCACAGCATCCCAACCCAGAACTATTGGAAATTGGCACACTTGAACTTCCTCCCACTGGGAAATAGAGGCTTGGCTTTCAATATTCATATTTTTATGTCCTTGCTAGCTCTATTTTATTAAAACATAATATGTGATTCCCCCCCCCCCCCCCCAATTGGTTGCTGAAAGGTACTTTTGTTGAGAAAATCTAATGTTAAAAGCCAGGTTGTTTTCCACTAAGAATGCAAGTGCAGTTTTGTGATAGGAGCTGGAAACGTGTTAATTAAAATGTTGCTTTTTCTTTATCTTAAATGTCACATTAGCCTTATCTCCTTCTCGTGCAGGCTCTAGATGATTTCACTGGGCATTTGGCCATCTTTTGTTTCTCATTTCATTATTTCTACTTCAGTATTTACAGCTTGAGCCTGAGCCCATAAAACTCTATGGTAACACTCCTATGGAGTGGAATAGACTTTCTTTTCCAGCCTTGGAGTGTAGCCTTGCTCTGGAAGAAAAAAAAAAAAAAAAATGTCCAAAATGAGCTCGTGCATTTGTATGTTTGTTATCTTCCAGAGATCTACATACAACACTATAAATAGGAGCCTCTTAGCTGCCAGCTTGATAAATGCATGTCACAGAGGTTACGTAGCATTCTACCCTCTCAGTCATCTTTAACAAGAACAAAGTGCCTGCAGGGCCAAAAAATGTGTTCTGACACTTGTGTAAGCTCTGGAGTCTAATGGATTGAAAACTAGTAAACAGTTCCTTCTAATGCTTCGTAGGAAAGAATATAAACCCATCTTTCTGATTCTGCAAGGCTGAAAAGAATTGAGAGCCATAAGAACATCTGAGTTATCACAGTTTGCAAGAGCAACCCAAGAAACATATAAACGTGTAAGCTTTGAGTCAATGTGAGTTCCTTCCATGTAATTAATGCTGATTAGTCAACACTTAGTATAATTCTATGAACAGCCATACACTTCAACAGCATTGTCAGAAAATATAATTTTATACAAGGAAATTCTAGCACTGTTTTGTTTTGAGATTTTTCAGGGGGAGAAACATGATATTTTATAAAAAAAAAAAAAGAGAGAGAAACAAATGAAAAAAATTATACACCAAGCAGGAAAATAGAAGTAGGCTCAATGTAATATGTCTTTTTTCAGGGAAAGCAGATATCAAACTTATCTGTTAAGCTACAGAACACAAGTAGTATTCTGCCGTTTAAATACAAGAATGTTGAAACGATTCTCAGACAGAGAGGTGAAAAATCCCTGCTTTTCTGTCCCTATTAATTAACAGACTACTTACACTTTAGTCATATGAACATATTTTGTACTTAGGCAGAAGTGCATTTTATTTAGCTAGTTTCACTAATTGCTGTACGAAAATGTACTTTAGCACTGGTAAAAGACTGAAATCCAATTTCTCTCCATAGTCAACAATCATGTCAAAATCACAAATTTGATTTTCCATGAAAAAATTCCTGTCTGTTGAGTCCAGATGTAAATTAAAAAAAAAAAAAAAAAAAAAAAAGGAAAAAAAAAGAATGATATAGAAGGGAACAGATTAGATGTGCCATATTAACCGTATCTGTGCTAAACTGTGTCCATCTCTAGCAGATGATCAGCAGTAGGCTCAGCAGCAAGATTTCTTTGTGGTCTTACAGCCCCTTTAGGTGCCTCAAAATAGTCAAAAAGGGCATGATAAATTGTAGAGCATTTTGGGAAGCCTGGCCACCAAAGCTGTACTCAAGGTCATCTGAGCAGGGATAGCAGAAGAAATATGGAAACATTTGTCCATGTCCAATTGCAATCAGATACAGTCTTTGGAGCTGGGACCATCTTGTCTGATATTTTACAATAAGTACAGTGTTCTTGCAATTACAGCTGGAGCTCTTTGGCTAGTACCAGCATGCAAGTGGTTGATATAAAAAGAATATAGACATAGGAAATGCTGTATTCATGTGATGTTTGATCAGGTGTGATGACAGAAGATGGAAGGAATCTCATGCTGTTACTCAATAAGTGCAAGCATGCATTTAGGTAAAGGAAATGTTCTGATGGAAGTTTCAGAAAAAGTTCTGATTTTTCATGAAAATCCTTGAAGCAGATGAATTAGTTGTGCAGTGTTTTGTTGTCTGTTTTTAAGAATAACTGCTTTGGAGAATTCAGAATGAACATGAAGTAGGGGCAGGAGAAACTGGGATGGTTCTACTCAAACCATCTAACAATAATAGAAGGCTAGGAGGGATCAGAAGAATCAGTAAATTACTTCTTTCTGTCTGGCCTCCTCTGCTTTTGGTTGCTATCTTCTCAACTACTCCCTAGGTAACAGTAATTGGAGCCAGGGGATTGTTTGGTTCAGTGCCGAAAACAGGTTTTAACAGCTATAAATACCGATTACTAGCTGACCCGTTAAAAATGTAAGGGTCATGTTAAATTCTTTTGGTTTTGTAAAAGAAATTTTTTCTCAAAAGAAATCTTTTATATATGTACATTGTATTTTTCATGTGATCGTCTATTTTGAGGAGTAGAACTGGTTTTGATGAATGAAGTGCCCTTAGTGTAGCCAGCTAACTTCCCAGATACTTGCCTATTTGCTCTTGGAAACTGCATTCATGTTCCAAAAGAAATTTGTCCTGAGGAGCTGGCTAAACATAGAGCTTCAAGCCAAAGATACTGTGGCCAAGATGCTCTACTGCATACATATCTACTTCTGGGAATGATGAAGAAAAAAGAAACAACTTATAAGACATATTAAGTCACATTATTTCACAAGTATTGGAAGTCATTCAAAGACTACAGTAATTACTGTGGTAGAAGAACCAACTAGTATGCATCAGGGTCAAAAACGACAGTCTCAGCACAGACCAAGGGTGCCATCGACATTACGATGTTTGTATGCTTTCAGTTATGAAGGCAAGATTTGGCTCCACTGCAAAGGATTAGACAACAACAACAAAAAAGACCAAACCCTCTGCTCTAAACCAATAGCCGGGGATGAATAAACACGTTTTGCTGTTGAAAGCTTGAGCTGGATAACGTATTGGGATACAGGCAGACTTCAGACGGCGGTCCCCAGGCAGCTGAGCTGTGATCACACAGACACATTCAGCCCGTGAAGTCGGCAGATGAAATCAGTGACTCCAGCCATCGCTCATGGTAGCTCAGCACATTCCCTGCTGACCTGTCTGAAAGAACGCTTTTATGAAATACAACTGATTAAAGAAACAAATGATGTAAAATGAAATGTCATCATGGATACAGGCTTTAGGACTATACAAACAACTGTGGATTGAAATCATTAGACACTTTCTACTCTGGAATAGTTCAATATTTTTAGAGGATTAAAATGCCTTTTCTACCCTTTGGTCTCCTGCACTTATTTGTATGTCAACGTAAGTATTTGTCAGTGTTTTTTGTGCTTCCCTAAGTCAGGAAATCTGTAAATTCATCATATAAAGGCACTGAGTCTTAATTCCTGGGCCTGCTAGTCCTGGATCAAAGGTTTTGATATATTATTCTTAACTTCTTTTATTTGGAAAAATGTAGCCAATACCTCTAACAGACAGCATGGACCTGATCCAGAATCCACTGGAGTTATTTAAAATACTCTGATCAAGTTCCATGAGTTTTGGTTCAGGTCTCATGGCTCCAATCCAACACAGCACTTGAGCTCATATGTAATTGCTCAAGAGCTTAACTGTACATACAAGTATTAATGCTTTACCTTATTGACACATTCATATCAGTTGGTACAAGTCTGGCTCTGCACAAGTGCTCAGATGGCAGTCACTGGATTTTACTCATTTGCAGAATCGGAAATAGGGTTTTTCATGTGTTGGGTTAGTAAGTAGCTAACAAATCCTAACAAAGCTTGCTAACAAATGCTATCAAATGGTTTCTACAGTAAGCCTTTGGTTATTGTCACAACAATAACTGGTATGCTTGTGAGGAATGCTTTCCATTGAGGGCAGGGACACTAGAAAAAGATGTGAAATAAACAGAAAGTAGTATAGAAAAAGGGAAAAAAGAAAAAAAAAAGGGAAAAAAAAAAGGAAAAAAAAAAGTTTTATCAAAAAATTGAAAAGCAATACAACTTCTAGAAGGGAGCAGATTTCTTATGAGCTTCTACATGGACAGCAGCAAGACTATGTTCTGCCAGTTGGCAATCCTGGCTTTTTTCTCTCTTGCCTTCCTCCTTATGCTTTGATCTTGAATGTGAACAAACTGTAATTAAGGACAAAAGGTCCCTTTGGTACTTCCAATAAAAATGACAATAACTGCCTCTTTTGCAGTAATGATCCATTGTCACAGCCTGCAGGATGTAAAGAAAGGAGATTACAAACTCATGTTGAGGACAGCTGATCACTAGAGAGCAATCAAAGATAATTAAAATCTACTGGGTGGATAGCTCACAGTCACTAGTAAATCTGGTACTTAAGAATATTTTTCTGTAAGAGGTTGCTATTGGACTTCAGAAGCAGCAGTTGTTCATGCTTAGGCAAGAAGTTCTGCTGTGGTGGATGAACTTGAAACTGTTCAACTCAGACTCGTTAGCCACTGTGGGATGGAGATGCAAAACAGAAACTGCTTGGAAACATCAGGCATCTGTTTCTTTTCAAATCTACCTGTAGGTGCCATTTCTGTTTCCTAACCAGATAACTTAGCCTGTTGATGTTGTAACAAAAGTGATGCTTTTGTTGGCATTGCCAAGTGCTAATCTCCAGAACACAGAGCTATGAATCTTTCTGCAGGAATTATCTCTGTTCGCTAGATGCTAATAAACAGAGCTATTCTATAGAGAACTGTGAAACATTTTGAGAATTTCGAGTTGGGGTGTTCTTGAAATAGGACTTAATGCTGATTGGAAGCTAGTAATACACTTAATTCAAGTGTGTCTCCTAGTTCTCACCATAGTGATTTGAAAGAACATCTTCAATCTTCAGGCAACACCAATGCTTCTAATGAGGTTACTCAAGAGGTGTATTTTAGCCTTGAGAAAACCATTTGTGCTTCGAGACAGGGCTTAAAAAACTAATAGCAACATTTAATAGTATAATTACTTCACGTTATTTTGCATTCTCTGACTTCATTTACATGAAACATTTGCATGCTGAAGTAGTCTTGCAAGGAAGATTATTCAAACAAGATAAAGTCCCTGCTGAATGTAATGTCAGTTCTTTTTATGCATGCTGAGTAACCTGCTGTGCTTTGGCAGGTTTAAGACTGAGCTATATCGTGCTTATACTGGAGGCATGCAAATGTCTGAGCCTGCAGTATGAAATGTGGCTGAGCAGTTATTACTTCAGGAATGTTAATTATTACTTTTATGTGGATAAGCTCTCTGGAGCTGCATCCATTTAAAAGTCGACCACAGACACTATGCACAAGTTTAATGCAGTCCCAGTGTTATAATTTTTCTTTGTTTATATATTGGTAATGGTACCACGCTGGTGTCAACAGGCTAAGACCTTATGAAGTGAATGTAGAAATAAATGTTATTGTTAAAGAAAGGATGAATGATCTGCAGTCAAGCAAAACTAAGATTTGTCTAGTTGCAGTTAACCATGACTTGAGGCATTGGAGCACACAGAAATAATATCAAAATATTTAGCAAAATTGAATTAACATTAATGCCAGTGTGCAAACTCAACATTGTCAACAGTAAAGCCAACAGAGAACCAGAATACAATGCCTGAGATTCAAAAGAACTTGCTGAGTCCTGCACATCTCCTTGGAGAAGTGTTGCAGCTTCTGTTCCCCTGAGCTAGATCTCGACAAGTGTATTCTACTTGCAATTCCTGTAGGGATTTCCACAACAAAGTTCTAGTGCTAACAAACTATTATTCCTCACGTTTTTAAACATGGATCTTATCTGGCTGGCTTAATAATTCAAGAGAGGCAAACGAAAGAAGAGGTCACTTTTAAAGATTTGGATCCAAATCTAGTATCTCTTCTGTATGTTGTGTACTGTGTCTGGATGTGCTTTCAGTATGAAGTGTTACTGCTTGTAGTTTACAAAAAACTCTTCAACTGTGGTAAAAATTTGAAAGGCATTAGTGATGACACTATAAGTAAACAAATTGAATAGTAAATTAAAAAAAAAAAAAAAGATGTAAGAAGAGAGACAGTTTGACATACATTAGTGAGAGTCCATGGAAGAATTTCTTAAAATAATTTTTGATTTCCACACAAATCTCCAGGTCAGCTACATGTGTATGTTTGACAGGAATTGTTTCTGAATTTCCATTCCTATTTAACTGAAATTAAAACCAAGACCCTGAAGCAGAGAGGAAGAAGCATGGATTCTTGCAGTTGCAGCCACGTTAGAATGAAGTGCACTGAACTCAGACAAGTTTGATCCCAGAAGGAGTTGAGAATGGCACAGAAGCAAAATGTTTATATGTCTATTAAATGGGACCTAAAATAACAGCGATAATAATATTCCAAAATAATTGCTGATTCACCAATTGACTTCTAAAGCTGGTAATCTGTAACAGAAGGTCAAGCCCAAGCTTTTTAACAAGTATTTTGATACCATGAATAGGTGAGGTGTGGTGTCTGACACATTCAACAAAAATGCTCACAGTGAAGTGATAATCCTGTGATGCTGCTTGAGACATGGGATTACTTGCAAAAGGCAGTAATGCCGCACACCTGTACCCAATTTATCTCCTAATTTAATTTGCACTTTCTATACTACACCCCAGCGAAGGGAAGCACCTCTCCTCAGGAAAGCCTTTATACATGTTTGAAGTTCTCTGAAAATTTAAAACATATGCCACTGTCATCCAGAATAGATCTGATTTAACAGCCTGAGCCCTGGCTTTATTTCCACATGGACCAAGTTTACAGCATTTAATGTAACTCTATTATAGTTATGAGTATTTTTGCAAATGCTGATTGAGAGATCACAACCCTGCTGAAAAATCGAAGGCTGAGAGCACAGGTTGGTCATTGGAAATCTGTGTGGAGTAAGACCTTACTTAATGTGATAAAATCAGACCTTAAGCATGAATTTGTAATAGCCATGTAGTGGAAAGTGATAAAAAAAAGCCTTAGTATGTGTACCTGTATGCACATCTATATACATACAAATATGTACATGTATACATGCACACATGTGCAACATAAAAAAATAAACAGAAGAATAAGGCCAGTGGAGGGCCACAGATATGACTAAGGGCTTCTAGTGCAGCATCTCCCACATGAGGAAAGGCCTGGGTCTGTTCAGCCTGCAGTAAAGAAGATTGAGAGGGGAGATAAATGCCAGGATAAAGGCCAGGCCCTTCTTGGTGGCGCATAGTGATAGGACAAGGAATAAAGGCCTAAAACTCAAAAACAGGAAGTATCATACTAACATGCAAAACTTCTTCACGGTAAGGGTGACAGAGCACTGGAACAGGCTGTGCAGAGAGGTGGTGGAGTGTCCTTCTATGGAGTTATTCAAGACCCATCTGGATGCCTACCTGTGTGACCTCTTGTAGGGTATCTGCTTTAGCAGGGGGGTGGGACTCGATGAGCTCTTGAGGTCCCTTCCAAGCCCTGCAATTCTGTGATTCTGTGATATAATAATAAATGAACATTCTCTTATTTCTTTTCAAAATTATTAGCAAATATTAAGCCATTAAGCTATTTTTTCCATAGATTTAGAATAACAGAAATGAGTATTCCTTTAAGCTTTATTCTTAAAACATGAGCCAATCCAGTGATATGCCCCCAGGGTTCCTAATACTTTTTCTCAGAGATGCTGAAATACTCTGCCAAATCCTCTGTGGCTTGGGTTCTCCTTGTTGAGAATTTCTTAGATTTCTTTGCTATCTTCAGAATGGCTTATTAAACTTAGGACCTTGCCTGAACATTAAATGCATTTATCTTAAGAATGTCAGAGTCCAGAGTCTGGCTAGATCCATAGCCAAATAGAAGAGGATAACTAGGATGGTGTTTTGCTGGTATCATTGCAGCTTATCTATAAAATACATTTAGGCTACATACAATACACACAGGAATGAGTGGTCACTGTGCTACCTAGGTATTTCTGCTTATTTCTATCAAATACTCTTAGAAGAAAAGTAGATGTATGGAGAAAATAGAGAGGGGGGAAAAGGAAGGAAAGAGTTCTATATCTTAGTTTGTAGCAACCTGTTTTTGCAGTAACCTGTTCTAACTATTGCAGGGCAGACGGGTTTTGTAAGGGAAGTCTTCCATTTGCTCTTTCACATCAGTCTGATAAAATGTAAATTCCAGGAGAAGGAGGAGGAGGAGAGCATTGTTTTGGCAGGTTAGTAGGAACACGGTACCCAGGCGAGTGCACACAAATCCCCAGTACAGGAGTACCTTCTCAGAGAGCTGTGACCATGCAGCTACAAACAGGGTCCTAAATAACCTACATTCAGAGCTCACAGAGTCATCAGTATTTATGGACCATCAGGATCATCCCTGGCACACAGCTACATCTGCCAGCTCTCTGTTTCCTCCACATCCTTTTCTCTGTGAGTTTCAGTTTCTTATTTCCTGTGACTAGTAAGTTTGTACTTTGAAGCAGAGCTCCTCCAGTGAAACAGAGAAGACACTTCCTGGATCATACTGAGCAAGCATGTTAACCATTCGCCTCAAGAACTACCCACTGCAGCAGATGTGGTGTGAGAAACGGGAGCTGCCACTTCCTGCAGTTTCTCAGATTCAGCCCTGCTTTGGTGGATGCAGAGTGTTTCCTTGGACTTATTTTCTCAGATCAACTGTAAAGCAAAAAAAAAAAGAAGCCAAACCTTGTTTCATGGGGAATGCCATAGTGTGCTGAGGCAGAGTTGAAGTGTCCATACAGATGTATTTTCTTTCCCAAGCTGAGAAAAATGAGGAAACCATTGTGTTGTGGAAACTATGCATATCTTCATCAGAGAACACTCATTCAACCACTGGATCTCCTAATCTCCAGATGCTTAAATAGCAGACTAATAACAACATGCCTTATTGTTTTATTTTAAAATTGAGTTGATCAAGAATGGCCATGTGCTACTGATTTTTGCAAATTTAAAATATAACATTTGTGTTCTTGCTCAACTGAATTTGTATTTCAAATCCATGTAAATGTAGCCTGAGTCACAGTCTGTCCAAAGAGCACTGAATCTGTATTGGAAGACTTGTGCTGTACAAGACATCATGTGTTGTGGAACCATTTACATTACCCAGTTTCACTTTTCTCATGTTTTCCCATGTGTATTTAGATGACATAATCCTACTAACATCTATAGTATCTACTAGACCCTATGTATAATCTTAATCTTGCATATTAAACATTCACTAATGTGTTTGCAATTACTTTATATGAGTATAAATGTACATTGCCTTATCAACTGAGATTGCCTTCTCAGAAGTAAAAACAGCACTATTTGCACAAACATGACTCTCTAGCTTCATATTCCATACTTTCGGTTTTCTTTATATGAGAAACATTATTATGTAACAAAAAAAAAAACCAATTTTTTTAACAGAAATCATTCTGTGCAAGTAATTTATGTAGTTTCTAAACATTATCAAAATGACATTATTCTGGAATTATTAATGGAATTTCATAGCAATGAAGAATTAGAAGTGAAATAACGTATATACATTCCTACTTATTCATGTGTTGATTTTGTTTGGAGAACAGCCTTAGCAGTGGGCTGCCGAGTAGGAGGATGGTGGAGGTATGTGAGAGTGAATTTCCAGAAGCAGAGGAATGAGGGATACAAAAAAGAAGCAAAGGATCAAATAGAAACATTGAGGAGAAGCAGAGGTAAGGATCAGCAGAGTGGGAGATGATTCTACAGCACCTGTGAGAGTGCCTGAGAAGTGGAAGAGCATCCATCTGAATAAGTCCAGCCTCCCTCCTGGCTGGTGAAAGCTCCAGGAATGAGATTGTGAATGAGCAACATCAGAATCCCCTGGCAGAGGGAATGTCTATGCATTTAGATGAAGCTGAAAAGCATCAGCACAAGGCACCTCCTGGGATAGGGCTCCTCCTGGTGAATGTGGGTGCTGTGGATTCTAGTCTTTCTGACAGTAAAGGGAATGGGACTTTCCACAGCCTGGGAATATGCTCCTGATGAGCTCTACATTTGACAAAACCACAGTTTATACAACAATGGAATGAGTTTGCTAAAAGTGTAAGTAAATCTCTGGGGGCTACTTCAGATGGGTAAACCTGGAGCAAGACTGAATGCCTGCATGGAGAAGGTATTCTTATTTTAATAGAATAATCCCTTATTGGATGGATGTTCGTAGTACAAACAGCTTGATTTGACGTCAAACTTATCTTCCTCTTCTGCAATCTTCTCAATATGCCAAGTTCTAGCAATTACTGTTTAAAATTTTCTTTCCCTCTTTAAAATCATGCCTTAGAAGTGATACAGGCATTCAGAAAGAAATCTGTTCAAGCTCTCATTGCAATATCCTCATGTCATTCATCTCTTTTGCTGTTCTGGTCGAAAAATGTCTACGAGGTATAGCTACCTGAGGATGATGATAGGATTCAAGTATTTTGCAACATAGAAGTCTTCCTTGCTTTTTTTCTTTGACCTTATAGTATTGAGAAATACCTTGATGTAGTGCAGTATTCTGTGATAAAAATTCATTTGCTTCTTTTACAGTAGCATTAAAAGGCTCACTTTACCTGAAAGATTGTGGAGAGCAAGACGTTTTTTTACTGCCTACATCAATGGCATAAGATTTGGGATCCTAATTCCATATACATATGGAATATCACAAGTTTTGTGATCAAATCTGTGGCGAAATAAGTGTCTTTCTAGCTCTAGGTAACCCATTTTAGCTTTGGAGTGGGTCTAGATGATCTTCAGAGGTCCCTTCCAATCTCTACAAGTCTGTGATTCTGTGACTGTGCAATATTCTTTTGTTTTGTCCTCAAAGCATGCAGGGAACACAATTGCATTTCCTACCTGCATAGAAGAAACTGATAGCACAAGATTTACTGAGGAGTAAGTTATCGTTTAAATGAATAACTTCTAATTTTTCTTTCTGAGTTTGATAGGAACTTCAGCAAAAGAATATGAAGATACATGTACCGAGACAGAGTCCATTCTAGCTGTTGTACTTTGTCCCTGCTGCTAAATAATTTCATATTTTTAGGGCTCAAGAAATAGCAAGAGACACAGCAATGTGCTTTTGAATACATTCAGATCAGTGGTGAAAATATCAGTTCATTATCACTTTTCAGAATAGTTTTATTAACACAGAGGTAAATAAAGAGAGGAATTTATTTATTTTTTAGTCTCCATCCTCCTGGTTCTGTTTCCCGGTTTATTCCAGTCAGTAGTTTTTCCATTAGATACTAAATGCATTACAGAGTTTCTGGTTATAAAATTGAAGTCTATAGGCACCGGCTTCTTATTCTTTCTTCATGAGCCTGCAGCCCTTGATTTTCATCAGTCTTTCCTGCTTCTCTTCTATTCCATCTGATTTTTACTCAAATCATGCAGTGAGCACTGATTTTCATCAGCTCTCTCTGTACTTGAGGGCTTTTCATCAGTTTTGCTCCTTGGTTTTGTTCCAGTAACCTTGTTTCTTTGTTTTCATGGTGTCAACTGTCACGCTTTGATCTGTGGATTTTTTTTCATTAGTAAAGTGTGAGCCTTAAAAAGGTCATAACTAGAAGGGGAAAGATATGTGGTGAACCGTATATCACAAGAACTCCTTGTTTGTATTTTTGACACATGGGAAGGGGAGGAAAAGGGATTATCCATAGCATTATCTTTTTGTTTTTCATAGTCATCTCATTCCAGATATAGTATCAGAATAAGATTGCTTAATTGAGAGATGGAGATTATCTGTGTGGCTCATGAAACAAATCAGTTTATAGGCTGTGAGACAGAATCCTTATTTGTCTAACTATATTCTGTTGCCTTCTACTGTAGGATCTCTGACTCTGTTCTTGACTCCTGTATAGATCTTACACAACCTAGGAAGCTAGTTAAATGATATTTATGACTACTGTATGGTAGAAGAGCAGGCATGCCTAATAACTTTTATGAAAAAACATTAAGCAGTCAATGGGAATGCTCCTTCAATGGTTGGGGAGAGCTAATTGGACTGTTTCCAACACAGTCCATGGAAAAATGCAGATTGTATCAAGCAAGCGTTAGCTGAGAGAGTATCCAAGGTTAGAGTGAGACTCATGCTTCATTTGTCAGCCAGGATTAAAAGCAATGGAGAATGTTCCCTGCAACTGTGCAAACATAAAACATACTAAAGGGCCAAGACTTAGAAAATGTCAACCACTGCTGTTCAGAGCCTATCCATCACAGTGAGCCAGGAGTCATCACTGTATCCTGCAGCGAGTCATGAGTGAAGCAAATGTTACACAAGCTATTCCTACCCATGGGGATTTCTATTAACTTTTGAAATAGAGATGCATTGTGTTGAACATCATGCTGTTATCAAAGATCTTTGCAATGCTGTCATGCCCATAGACGTTTTCAGATTATTTAATCAGCCCTGTCTGAAGAGAGTAAGGCAATGGGACTCTCAGGTTCAAACAGTTTTGCCAAAACTGTAGCTTGTGGCCCCCAGATTATAGACAACCCAGACAGTTAGTCTTATATTCGCTGCTTGTGATCTAGCACCAATGGTGTGGAGAATGAACACACACAACACTGTGGTAATTATAGCTTTATCTCCTTCTGTAATCAGCACAAGAACCGGTCTCACAACAGCCTTTTGGTGCTAGCAACTTGAAGCCTCACTTTATCACATTCCCTGAAAGGCTGCATTACTGCACAGTGAGAGTTAAGTAGGCTGGAAGGTGTTAGTCATTCTTTGTTCCATTCCCCTAAGTTATATGGGAGAATTGCTTAAGGAGAGCATGAGAAGAATGTTCCCAGCAAAAAATTCTCACGTAGTAAGCATGAGGAGCCTTATTTTAAGTAAATAGAATTGAACATTTAAGCAAATGCAGAATTGAGGGAGCTGAGAATTGTGCGATGAGGATCTCACCTGTCTTCTTATAGCTTAAGCCTTGATAAGATTTTCTCTTGAAAATAGCGAATTTCACTGATTGATGGGCTTATTTTTGTCTTATATGAAGCAACCAAGATGGGTTACATAAGAAGTAATTCAAACTCTACTTTGCTGAACACAGGTTCACTATGTTTTTTTCAGGTAGCATTACTTGTACTGTATCAAATGTTAAAGGAAAATTTCTTAAAGACACTCAGCTAACAACAGTCATGTGGCAAGTACATCTCCCATTCCAGGGGAGAAAACAAGAGATTTTCTCTAACTAGTTCTTGATATGTAGTGATACCCTTCATATACCAACTTGAAGGCATACTGCATCCAAGAACTGACAGTTTTAACCCATGTCAGTCTCCAAGCCAATAAACTTCACTCTCAATACCGGTCCCTAAACCCTGGCCTATCATGTCTGCCATGTGATATATATCTCTTTCCATTCAGCTTTTGTACTTCTCATTCCCTCATCTTGTCCCTCAGTCACCTATCTCCTTCCTTCTCCTTTTCCACCAGAGACTGGGGCATGGAGGGGATAGAGAGACAAGATGCAGGCATCAGTGTCATAACCCAGCAGCTTTCTTGAGTCTAATAGCATTGCACTACTATTGGAGTAGAAAAGATGGGAAGAACTGATGAGGAAATATTTAAACTAGTAGCCAAAAAAAGGAGAGAAAAAAGATGGTTTTAGAAAGGTTGTATTTGTGAGCATACATCTCTGCAAAGCACAGTCTGATCAACTGTACAGGTATGAGAAAACTGCATTGGATGCAGGTATCTTCAGTGATAGCTGCACAGTTGCAAGAAAGTTTTAAAATATCTCTTTGTACTGTTAACTGCAAGAAGTGTGTTGTATGTCTGTGGTTGGTTTGGGGGTTGGTTTTTTTGGAGGAGATGTCATACAGGCAGCCCTTCAAGTATTTACCTATTAATTCTAAGTGCCAGTGTAACTTTAACTTTGAAGGTCAGAGTCTGATTTGATCTACCCATAATATTTCCTTATAAAATCTAGTGTTGCGTAAACATTTCAAATCTCTTGATTTTTAAAATAGATTTGTGGCTGCTAGATTTGCAAACAAGTCCTCTTTGTCTCTCCTCACAAATGGACCACTGATAAGTCAAAATAAAATGGCTGACACATAAAATGTCTTTCTGGTTAAACTACTAGTTTAGGATGTTCAGATGTTTAATAATTTTTTTGAGCATTTTCTCTGTCCTTCAGTGAAAATTCATCTCCCATTTAATGAGCATCAAGGACAGACAGAAAGCACACATGCCCTATTTTGGAAAAAAAAAGAAAACTTTTTCATGTGTTCAACACCTTTTGGTAATGGAATGCCTATAAATACAATGTTGAAATTGAGCATGGAAAGAGCAATGGCTTGCAGGCACATTCTAACACTATGTAGCAATCAATTCTGATTTGACAGTGCCAGTAAAAAGTGAAAATTCTTCTTAGGACTGTTGCAAAGCAATAGAAATCAATGTTATAGGTCTTCTTATTAGTTGAGAAATAGCAATAGACAAATTTCTAGTATTCTTTCTATTTTAGGATCTTTTGAGCAACGGTAGTATAATACACTTGAGATGGGGATTTTGAAAGACAATGTCAAAAATTGTTTGAAATTTTTCCTCAAATTTCTTTCACTTTTTAAATTCTGGGTGAATTTTGTGCATATTTCATAATATTCTACTGTATAACAAGGTACATGGAAAGTCTTGTAGATTTGAAATCACAGTTCTAGCTCCCTGAGAAATATGCCTGCTTGCAGGAAGGGTGGCAAGAAAATCTTTGGCTTCCTCAAGAATGTGTTAAGCTGGCTCAGCTGCTGAAGTATGTACAATTGCAACAAGAGTGGATTTCAAGGCTTAGTAACGCTATTCTCCACACTGATATGAACTCTACAAAGCATTCAAAGAGAGCAATTCATCAGACAGCAAGTCAGCAAATCTAGAGAGGAAATCAGAGCTAAGATACATTACGTACTGTTCCACTGGGGTAAGACCGATATCTAAAGGGTACTGTACAGATGTCAATATCTTTTAGTGGTACAGTTGGGATTCTTCATCTCAATCCTTTCTTCTTTCAAATTCATCTATATTTTAAGTCCCCTCTTGACAAAACCTGCTTGAGCCAAGTAAGAACTCTTTAATCTAAAAATCAGATAAAAATTAACATCTACAGTCTCTGGAAGGTAATGTCTCCGGGGAAGGAGTAAACAGCTTAGGGTGCCCAGTAGGAGAGGACTAAAGGGTGATGCTATAAAATGTGAATACACCATGCTGTGACAGTGGTCTGGGGCTAAGAGTCAGACTGCCTGCCCCAAGGGTGGCCCAGCTGACCTGTCCTCCCACACCCACACTGCTCCTGGCGCCATTCAATGGGCGGAATGCTGCAGGGATGTCCGCTTATACCAGCCTCCATGTAAATACTGCCAGGGAAGGGAGGAGAATCAGAGGATTATTCTTATCAGTACAAAGAGAGACAGCACTCCTCAGAAAGCTGAAGAGATATATGCACAAGCCGGAAGAGAAGCAAAGTAAAGCAGAACTGACCTGTCAACAATTTGCTTTAAAAGCAGATACAAGAAACTCCCTTATTTTCTCTTCAAAACAGAATTAAACTACATAGAAAATTGGGCATGGGTATAAGCATAGGTATAGTACTCCTCTAATCTGCAGTCTTTGGGCAACATTCTGTATTTCAACTAGAGTTACAGCAAATAAATCTACCTGCTGAGTGCCATTTCTGTTTGATACAAATAAACATTTAAGAGGAGAAACTATTTGCAGTTGATTTAGAATAGACAAAAAAAAAACCTCATCAAACCCTTCAGCATCTTTCTTCATGCTAATAACCGTTATTTTGCTCAGCAAAGTACAATATCAGAGCACAGATCTTTCATAAAGCATTTGTGTATTCAAAGAAAGTCAGAGGGGAAATTAAAATAAAGATTCAGTTATCTACTTTCAAATTTGTTTCTGAATTTGTGGATTCCGTCTACTTCACTTTTATTTTATTTTCCATGTTTTCTATGTTCACTTTTTTTATCACGTATAGATGACATAAGTAATACATGTTGAAGCACGTAGCTTCACATCATTTCTGTGAAACATGATGGACAGGGAGTGGACAGTGATGTGGACTGAAAACTGGCCGACTGGCAGAGATCAGAGGGTGGTTATCAGTTATGCAGTCTGGCTGGAGGCCTGTAACTAGTGGTGTTCCCCAGGGGTCGGGGCTGGATCCCATCTTGCTCAACATCTTCATCAATGACCTGGATGAAGGGATAGAGTCTAGCTTCAGCAAGTTTGCTGATGATACAAAGCTGGGAGGATTGGCTGACACATCTGAAGGCTGCGTTACCATTCAACAAGACCTGTACAGACTGGAGAGCTGGGAAGGGAAGAACCTGATGAGGCTGAACAAGAGCAAGTGTAGAGTCTTGCACAAGAGGAGGAATAACCACATGCATCAGTACAGGTTAGGAAATGACCTGCTGGAGAGGAACTTTGCAGATAAGGCCCTGGGGATCCTGGTGGACAACAGGCTGGCCATAAGCCAGCAGTGTGCCCTTGTGGCCAAGAAGGCCAATGGTATGCTGGAGAGCTTTAGAAAGAGTGTGGCCAGCAGGTCAAGAAAAATTATCCTCTGCCTCTACTCTTCCCTAATGAGGCCACATTTAGACTACTGTGTCCAGTTCCGGACTTCCCAGTTAAAAAAAGACAGGGATCTCCTCGAAGGAATCCAGCAGAGGGCCACAAAGATGATTAATGGCCTGGAGTATCTCCCATATGAGGAAAGGCTGAGTAACCTGGGTCTGTTCAGCCAGGAGAAAAGAAGACTTGATGATCTCTTAAGGTCCCTTCCAACCTCTGTGATTCTGAGAAGAAAAGTGGCATTATCCTGACAGGGATATATGCAGAGATCTAAAACTAGGAGGAATTTAGTCAGCGTACTACAGGTAACCTGTGAGTTAGAGCACTTGCTCTGCATAACCACAAGCACACACAAGCACAGGGCACCTCAGCAAGACTCTGAGTGACTGCAGTTGGAATGCACAGCCGTCTGTGTCAGCCCACTAGACAGCACTGAATGCTTGTGTCCGTGTCAATCCTTCACCATTAGATCATCCTTAAGCAACAACTGTCTGAAATAAAGCACAGAATCATGTAACTCTAATGCCTAGTTTCCAAACCAGATTTTTGTGTTTTTGTTTTCCCCAATACTTCAACTAACAGCAGTTCCTAATTTCTTCTAAAGCAAAATTTCCTTTCAAGAACCACATAAGTTTTTGTCTGCTGCAGTGATTCCTCAATAACTAACTGTACGTGTAACTCTGTTTGTGTGAGTGGATTGAAATGGTGGCACCTTTTCATGTCATTGAGATGGCACTGAACTTAAGCCCTATTAAAATAAATTATTCCAGCAGTCTGTGATTGTGGTAAAACATGCTAAGGTAAAATACTCGGGAACCTCCTGAGTCCTTCACCTGCTGAGAAATGCTGTTTTGGAAAATACCTTCCACCTGCAAGTCCGATAACATTAGCAGGAAAAAGATCTGTAAAACCGTAAGTGGGAAAACTTGGGTGGACACTTGCAATATATCTACAGACAATCTCACTAATCTCTACACTATTTCTATTTATTTCTGTTCTACCATTGACACCAGTGGTTAGACTAATAGAAAACTGGTTTTTGCAGTATGAGAAAAGGAGGGGAACAATTATTCCCAAGGGCAAGCAGATTATGCTGCACACTTGGTTTTGAAGGCAAAACAGAGAGTTTATGACTCTGGCTATAGCAGCTACATACACTTGCTATCTGGATAATCAAGAACAAATGACAAAAAACACTCAGGAATGTGAAAACTAGAGCTATTACAATGTAGATATTTTTGGCTGTCCCATAAGCCCATCTCAACCTCGTGTGATATGTGACAGTCAGACACAGCCAGGCGACATGCATGCATCTCCCACTGTGACAGGCAAAACTCTTTGTTTTACAGGATAAAAAGAGATTAAAAGATGTTATCCCTTTGGAGAATATTTCACTGAAGCATCGCTTTAAAGGATTGGGTTGGATTGCTTAAAGAAAACAAAATAGGGAAACCCTTTTAAAGAGTTATATTTTCCCAAACAACACGCGGTTGGCAGGGAGTGCTGTCTTCCCAGGACCTTTGTTTAATAGCTGCAAGAAAGCTCTGTGTGGGCAGACATGGAAAACAAATACTGCATATTCAGTGTCTGCCCCGTCTAGGTTTCCACAGCACACCCAGTACTGTATTATATCTGCACTTGCACGTTATTAAAAAGTAAAAAAAAAGTAAAAAAAAAACTCACAAAATCATTTGAATTAGAAGGGACCCTAAAATGTCATCTTGTCCAACAATGAACATGGGCAGCGAGACTATCTTTGTCTGCACAACCCTGAGGCATTTTAATAGGGCAATCAATTAAAAAATATTTTTTTATTTTGCTTTTCTGTTTCAAATGTCCTAAGGAAGAAAACTTTTTCTCCTGCTGTTGAGCAGAAGCCTGCACAAAGCACAGCCTGTTAATGATAGAAAGAACCAAAACTCACCACAGGTGAGCTCCTCCCAGTTACACACTGGGTGTCTTGTTTTGCTCTGTGAAGGAGGAAAGGTATCGTGTAGGGCAGGGTGAACTGCCTGACTGCTTGGCTTTAAAGCCAGCTGTGAGGTCAGCCGGCTGCCCTTCTTGTACTGCCCTAACAGTACTCTGTTCTAACACATAGGAAATGTTAAATATTAAACGTATTTGTTCTCCAGGAGTGGAAGTAATAAAACCCACAGACACTGACACTCCTTGCAGCCTGTGCCCTTCTTGCAAGAGTGCCCTGCATATCTCAGGGCAGTGCAGGAGGCAGGTGGTGCTGCTTCTGCAGAGGTTGCTTATGGTCCAACTCCCCTTGGGACAGAGTGAGCAGAAACAAGCCTTCTCCATGGCTACTGCTAGGGCTGCCTGCCCTCAAGAGCTCCACTGTCGAACCTTGACAGTCCTTTAAAAAATGCAGACTGTTCCCTCCAAGCATACAACCCAAATAACACTTAAAAATATCTGAGTATATCTGTGTCATCATATATCTGTACCATCACAGGAACTGTTTCTGGTCTGTTTGAGTACCCAGAACACAGGATCTGCAGTCCTAGGCTAGGCAGAAGTCTACATTGTCTTGTATATCTTATGAGTTTACCATATGAAAAAGCTTGAAAGCTTGAATGCAAACAGCTTGAAAACTTGCAGGTCTTCCCCGTGGAAGGATTTTTGCTAATGGTTTACAAAGAGCAGACAGACTACTGCAGTCAAATGTTTTTTTCTTTTATCAATGGGAACAAAGCTTTTTGGGGGAAAAAAAAAAAAGAGAGACAGAGAGAGAGAATTTTTGGTGTATGGACTCCATAAAGCTGCGTTATCTTCTGTTAATGATTTGTGCAGCCTGACTTCACATGAGTCCCCCAAGAGGCCTCTCTTGAGCTATTCTTCCTTTTACTTATAGACCCACTGGCTATAGCAGTGTAGTCTGACAGTAAACATCTCATCCACCACGTTAGAAAACAACACTAAGAAATTATCATACAGCCATTCTCATTTCGTTGCATTACAACATTAAAGTTTGATTCCCTGTAGCTTCAAGTAACTGTATGTCAGATGCTCAGCAGAGCATATGGAGCTCAACTCTGATAGAGGAAAAGTCTGTAGTAGCTGATGGTTAGGACTGACCCTTTCATAAACATGAAAATCTGTTTTAGATTGTTAGAAGTTCCTACACTTTCTTTCCACATCGTATTGTCAGATTCTTGATATTCAGGGTTTTACAGAAAGAAACGTAAACGGAATTGAATTTCTCTTCCTCCATTCCTTAAAATTCCTCCAAATAATCTTCCACCTGCTCATGTGAGAGATAAAGGGCTTACTGCTGTGCTGTAAAGAAGGCATATGGCTTCTTTGGAAGGGAAAAAAATCTACCATACTTAGCTTTTTCAACCAGTGGCCACTTTTGCCAGAGATGTTTGTGTAATTAGCTTTTTCAACCAGTGTTTGTGTAAGTTTGTTGGACTCATCTATCCCATCACACCAACAAGCAATTCTCACGCACCTGTACATCTTGTGTATGTGCCAGTAGGTGATAACATACACACATGTATATGTAGATACATATACATACATATATGTACATATATGTCTATGTACACATGTGTATGTGTTTATCCATGCACCTTTAAACCCACTGCTGTGTGGGTAACAAAATGACCATCTTGTTCAGCTTTAATTGGTCGCACCAGATTTATTGTGCCTGTGGGAAAAGGCTGCTAAGAACAGTGCTGGCAAAGTCTTTTTTTCTGATTTCTTTCCTCTGGGTCCATACCTCACTTATTGTCATGTTCAGGCTTTGTTCTGGATTCATAGCCTATGGCAGTGAGTGGGATGTGTGATTAGTCAAGAGAATGCGGGACTCAGCAAAGTGCAGCAGATGGAAATGTCAGAGATGTGTCAGCAGGTTGTGATAGAAGCAAGATCAACCCTCAGCTAGATGATGAGCCCTGTATACACCCACAGCAAATTACCAGGTTCACAAATCCCTAAAATGTTGCTACCAATGTCTGCTCTCTGAAAACTCAAATGCACTGAAGAACACAAAATAATGTAATCTATGAAAGACTTTCAGGTTGGATGTTAGGAAACATTTCTTCTCAGAAAGAGCAACGAGGCAGTGGCACAGGCTGCCCAGAGAGCTGGTGGAGTCACCCTCCCTGGAGGTGTTCAAGAATGTGTGGATGTGGCACTGAGGGACATGGTTAGTGGAAATGGTGAGAGTGGGTTGCTGGTTGGATGAGATGACTTTAGTGGTCTTTTCTATGATACTATGGTTCCATGATTCTATGACAAATGGATAAAATTTGCTGGTGTTGCTGTACTTTGGTATAGAAATGAACCTTACTGAGGCTGGAAGCCATTATGAAGAATAAACACAGGGCTTTTATACTGCATGATACACCCCAAGATCCACTTTGTACAGAGACACACAAGGGGATCGCTGTGGCAGCTCTCCAATGGTAAGGGCATGCACTTAGTCCAGAACTCTGGGTGGCACAGCCCTGTGCTCTTTCCTGCACTATGGGTTAGAAGAGACAAGCTCCCTGGGCTGCATCCCTGCCCTGATGCAAAGCTCAGGACTTCTCACAATGTAAGAGCCCTGTTCATTGCAGAAAGGTTAGACTAGGAGACATTTCAAGGTCCCTTCCAACTCAAATGATTCTATGATGCTATGAAAAACAATCTCCATAAGGGATGGTGAGGTTACTCATGGCACAGAGGATCTGCAGCACAGAGTTACAGCCATGCATCATGGCACCAGAGCAGGGATTAGGCCTTTGACTTTTGGAAAGATTCTTAATTAAAAGGTGTTTGTTAGGGCAATGAGAAAAAGAAGTGGGTGACTGAAGCAGCCTCCACATAGCACACCTTCTGATAGTTGGCCAGCAAGAATGCTTTTATTTGTCAAAGAGCTTATTCAGCACAGTTAGGCAATGGGTAAACACTACACCTACTGTATTTGTGAGGAGCAGTTTCAGTGGGACCCCTGGAGTGTCAGCAGGCTTATTCAGAGGGCTTAATGAGTGTAAATAGGTATTTGCTAGTGTAAAAAATACCATACACAGAGGAAAATAGCTGATCTCTTGATGGTTGAACTACCTTACCGTTGACACTCTTGGGATGCCAGTGTGCAAAGTTAATTAAGTTGTAGAAGATATTTTAAGAAGCTGAGCCAGTTTTTGTTTGGAGGTCTTTGTCATTTACAAATCTAAGAGAGATGCTGCAAAGCAGTGGGTGATCATAGTATAAACAGAAGGAGTAAATGTGACCTCTGCCAGGTCTGGACCCTGCTGAGGTTGAGGGTCACAGGGCTCCTGCACCATGCCGGGAACCTGAGCATGCCTGGAGGCTTGGAAACTAAAACACAGCCCGTGGAGGTGAGCAGAGAAATGGAGAGAGGGGTCCTGGATCGTCTCCCAGATTTTCATGAGTTTAGAGGGGAAATGGAAAAATGGAAACTAGCAACTAAAATCATAAAAGATGAAAGTGTGTTTATATTCATACTTGGCTTTTTTACACTAGTGCCCTAAGCATCCGTTTTTGAACACTTTCAAAAGCTGTTTTCCTCTTGTACTCTTCCATGTCTAAGAGAATGAGAAGTGATTGACTTTATTTAGTGACAAGTGCCTGTGGAATGCCTTCCAAAGAAGTCCTATTATGTTGAATCTGTATCAATGTTACGCAGCATCTCTCACTTGTACAAAGAAGTTGGTGGTAGGAGGCAGATTTCTTCAAGTGAGTCTCTTCTCTCCAATGGGCACAGTAACTGCTCTCTTACATTTCATTGTCCTTTCCTTGAAAGGAACATTTTGGCAGAATTAGAATTAAAAATATTTTTCCTCGTAAAACCATAATAGCAGAAATAACCCATCTCTCCTGAATATCCCCCATGTACAGAGATCCTTCCAGCCCACAGGAGCACAGGGAAGGCTGAGTTTACAGGGTTTCCGATAAGAGAGTGTAAGGGAATCAGTTACAATGAAAGTGATGTAATTTATTTATGGAGTATTTTGTAGAGAAATTAAAATGCTGGCAAAATGTATAGCACTTTATAGAAACAGTTGTTGTACAAGTCAGAGGTCTTACTATAGGAAAATGGCAGGTTGAAAATGGGAAATGAATGCTCAGGATAACTGATTTCCAGTGGTGCTTATAATGAGTGAAGATTCAATTTCCCAATTATCTTATCAAATGATACGATTTAAAAATAGGTTATTATTTTTGTTGTTGTTGTTGTTAATTTCAATTACAAAATAGTGCTGGAAAAATGTTAATTTTGTAAATATCTGCATATAGAGAAGAGCTGAGTTAATTCCTACAGGAAAAGACAAAAGTCACAGGGAACATGTTTTGTTTTCCTGATTAACAGAGAGCCACCCTATCACAATAATGTGAGAGAGAAACTCAAGTCATTCTATTTCACGCATCTTAATAGTTCTATGTTGTTACATGTCTCCATGAATACAAATTATGAAGGATGTTTGAAACACAATCTTTGGACAGCTTCCCTTAGAAATGATTTTAACACTTTCCGATAATACAAGTCCCTTGAGCCCCAGGAGATCAATGAATTCTTGTAGGTGGAGGCTGCTGGTGATGCACAGCGGGAGCTGTTTCCCAGCTGTATCACTGATTAGCAGGAATCTCACCTTGCCAAGCCTTTAAAGCCTTGCAGAAAGTGCACCAATTAAGTGTTCAAATCCTTCAGCCTTAAGCCATATGTCAAGGGAAAATAATTCACTGGCACAGGGCTTTGGGTCAAGCTTCTTAGCCCAGCAGTTGATGTGATAATGCTTTTGCATTGTGCTGCTTGCCCACCCAGGAGGAAGGAGATGGAGACCTGGCTATTGTTTCTCTCTAACACAGAGTACTAAGGAATACAAATGTAAGTTTCACTCATTAATAATCTCAATTTTAAGGAAAGGTGATGGAGGAGGAGTGCTTAAAGTGTTCTTGGCTGAGTGAGTATTCCTTGAAAATGCATTGTGTTGTGCTGTCTCACAGTTCTGCCTGCAGTTCAGTTCTGGCTGTCACTACTCTCTGCTTGCACCAAGAGAGCAGGGAGCCTTGGGAGTGGATTCTGGGGAATGAGCAAAGAAATCAGATTTAGTTATGGATGGGGAGTGTTGATTTCTTAGGACTGGCAGAGAGCATACAAATGTTCACTGAGTAAAGCCACATGTTTAGCTGCAGGCTGGGTTAAAATACAGATAGTGAAAGTCCATGAGATGCTCCTTGGAAACTGGAATTACTGGGTGAGACTGGCCCCATGTGTCCCAAGTGCACTGTTCACGGAATGGGGTCACCAACATTTAAGAAGGCAAAGAAAATCCCTGAAATCATGGCTGAAAACTCATACTGACTATAGGGGATTTCCCGCTGTGCAAGGCCTCGCTCTTCTGAACTGTAAAATTTGTTGCTTTTCCTGACAGAGAAAGGTCTGCAACCATTGTTGCAGTGCTGCCATCCAGAGCTCCTTGTGCATGCCTCAGCATTCAGAGATCTTAGACCTAACCTGCAAAAAAGTGCTGTGAGAACACAAAGAAACCCAAAGACCCCACTAGAAAGACAAACCTAGAAATACTTCAGGCATCCTCTAGCAGAAAGTTGCTTCTGCGCTGAGCTAAACACTGAATGCTCAAGTATCACCAGCAACCCCTTCCCCTCCCCATGAAGAGAAAACTTGCTGGTGGAGTTGACATGTGACAAGATCTGTGATTGCTGGCTGCCTAATTGAAATCTTCGTACCTCCTGGCTTCAGGCTCCTGTGCATCCACTTTGTTCTTGCTGCTCAGCGTCTCTCATGTGAGTCAACATGGAAAGAAGCCTGCAGTAGGACAGGGGGCCAAAGTTGGGAGATCCTAAGCTTTAGGTCTATGACCTAGTTGAAAAAGCAACCTTTCCCAGAGCTCATATTTGTCCAAGGAATATTCTCTTAACTGTGTAGCAACTCTACCTCTGCCAGTGCCAAGTCTGAAATACATACATGTGAAGGGGAAAAAAATAATGAGATTAATGTAAATTAGGCACAGACGTGAGATACAAAGATCAGATATTGTGAACAATCACTGGACTTGAGTTTGGTTTCAAGTGAGTTTGTCCACCTGCCTACAGTTGTCTCAAATAGAACCATAATACCGGGCACAGTTTTGCTTTTACAAGGTCGCTGCATAAATGTTTATGTGCTGTGAGTTAAATCATGCACTTAAAGAGGGAAGAGGATGAAATGGAAAACTTGCTAGCCCTAATGATGGATGGATTGCTCATTACTCACACTAACAGACAGCCAGTCCAGGCAGGAAGTTTCCATCCAGTAAATGTATCTCTCTGAAAATGTGCCAGGTAGAGGTAAAGAAAAATGTTAGTTTAGGCATTTTGAAATACTTATTGAAGGGCTCTGGACTCCTTCTGCAGAAGGATAAAGAAGAAACTGTGATACTAATAAATTCTGAAGAGCAAGCATAATCTGAGATCAATAATGCACATTCTTATACTTGTCTTTCTCTACAGCCAGTTCTGCCACCTGTTCTATCTTATAATAGTGTTTTATAAGGGACACATCTATCTTTCTTCATTAAAAACAACATAACTGATTAGCAACTAAGGAAAAAGCTTTACAAACCTCTCTCAACTGAAAATTTGATCAGCGTAAGATAGTCAAAGATTGCCAAATATTACACTTATTTCAAAACTTTTGGAAGATGAATGGCAGTTGCGTCTTCAGCCAGTTCCTTTTTTAAATGGCCTTAGTTCTATTAGACAGCTGCATTAAAGAATAATTTAGATTTTGGAAGTTACAACATTATCTGTTGAACTGAATCTCTTGAAACACACACATATAGAAGCAGTGGGAAATGACCCATAAAACATAAATATCTTTTGGTTATATTTAAAAAAAAGCCTGTCTGTGTATTTATACAGTACCCACAGAGGAGGAATTCAGAGGTACAAATAAATACACTCTGCTCTTTCTTCTGTGAGCCATCCTTTTGTTACATCCTTACAAAAGGGAGCCTGTTCTAGGAGGCTTTTAGGTGAGAAGGGTGAGGTGGGACCAGTCCAGCTTTCCCACATCATTAAATTCTTTCAACATATTGATAAAACTCCACTCTACAAAAACTTGAATTCCTTCCTCAGGCTTCCTCCACTGTAAGATTATGGAAGAACTAGAGGTCCTGTATGTCTGTATTTCCACAGACATTTCCTGTTTTTCTACCTGATTATTATTTTTTTTCATGATTTCTGGCTTTCTGTCTGTCTGAACACAGTACTGCTTCCTTCTACACATCAGGCATTGCTGCATAACTCGCATCACTCACCTACATAGCACTGGAACCATTAGTAATCTCACAATGATAAAAATAGCTATCATCTCAAAACTCCTTCCAGCAGAAGGCCTCAAATGCTCAACTACTGCAGGACCTGGAAACACAGTGCTTCAGAAAGGTTATCAAGGAGAGAGATATACTACTATTTAATCAATGACTGAGTGGCAGATACTTTTAGGAGACATTCCATGCTGTTTCTATGAAATTTGAATCAAGAGGAATGCATGTTGCCATGGTTCTCCACCATAAGCACAGTGCTGTGATGTGTCAAAGTCTCGAATTCACAGGATGTGCTGTTTAAATCTCTGCAAACATATCTGAGCACAACCCAATGCCCCACACTGCCAGAGAAGAAGACTTCCACCTGACCCCAGTTCATAGGGTTACAGAGAAAGATGACCATCAACCAGATTGAACAGCAAACAGGGAAAAGAACTATGGAGAAACTCTGCAAACAACGAAGGTGTCAATTTGAAAAGAAATTTTAAAAGAAGCGCAGAGATTTGCGACTGGTGGGTGAGTCTGCTGGTTAGAAATGGCAGCAGCCTTTAAATTATGTCTCATAGATACTTTGTTAATGAGACAATGTATTTGGTTTGATATGTGATCTGACAGGAAAATTTTTATGTGGACACAAAGTAAAATATATGCTGACTTCTTAGCTGATCTTTCATTGATCATACATCTACTTCCTTCCACAATTGATAGAGCCCATACAAACATATGATGATATGATGATACATACATATACATATGCATAAATCTAAAAGATGTTGGGGAAGGTTTTATTGCTATTGCCCTTAGAGTCCTCTACAGTCTATTGCCCTCAGACTATAGCAACAGCAAGACTATAGTCAAGTAATGGTTAAAATACAATTAAAAAAACCTACTATTCTATAGCAACACAACCATTACTGTTGAATTACAGCTCTGTGTTGTTATCTAGCAGTGATTTGGACCTAAATTAGGCCTGGGCACAGGGTCCCTTTTCTGCCAAGTTTGGCAGAGCACATGATACAGAGTTTATTTTGGCTTCATGCTTTCCTGATAGCTATATGCCGGAAGTGTAGTAAAAGCCAGTACCTGATTAAACTTGAAGCCTGTTGTTGCAAGTCATACCCATCAGAACTTGCATTGGTCAGGTCAGTTTGCACCAAGCCAGTGTGATTTGTGTCTTCTTTCTTTGGTGTCAAGAATTAGAAATTTAAAGCTGAACATATTTTACCATTTTACCTCATCCTGAAACTGGTGAGTTCTTGTCCTCATAATGTAGCCTATATGTCGGCCAATAGCCCTAGCAAAAATAGCTGCTGACTCTGCTTTTGGGGGGGACAAAATTCAGTCAGTGTTTGTTGTTTTTCTAAGAAGGCAAATGAAAGAGTTTGAAATTTGAAGCGAGCTGTGCTTCTGATGGAAAGCATTCTTTGTGGGGAAGGTTTCCTTTGTTTTCTAAAGATGGTCGGATTCTGTCTTCACCTGATATGAATTGAAAGTTTTTCCAGTACTAAAGTACCTCCAAAAAAGTGTTTTGTCCCAAGCTCCTGAAGGCTTTGTTCTGAGCCTCGGTGGCTTTCAGCTGCAGTGGGGCTTCATTCATTAAGGGCCCTAATCACTTGGAATCACCTGGAGCTGAAAGAAGGGCCTGGGCACTGGCATGAGGCAATTGCAGTGATCTAAGTTAAGCACAAGGCAGACAGCCTCCTTCTGCCACATCTGGAGCTGGCACGTTGTCTTACATCCAGCTTTGGGAACAGGAGGCTGCAATAACACAGCCGCCAGGTAACAAATGCAGAGGATATTGGGGCCTCAGCGGGAGATGGGAATGAAACTCCCATAAAGCTAAACATGTGAGAAGGTATTTTTGGGATGCTGCCCAGTCATCCAGACTCAGTGAGGAGTCAGATAAGACTCCAAGGCTTCGCACAAACTTAACAACAAAAAAAAGTTTGCAGGCCTTTAATGGGAGACAGCCAGCCCTACTTCCCACAGCACCATTTCAGCCTTCAAGCTGAACTCTATATTTGATTAAAACTGGCAGGCAGTGGGATTTCATGTTTCATTTTTGCAGCCAAAATTTCGTTGCACTTTCAGAAAATCATGTGCAGTGCTAATAGAAACAATTCAGAGAACATTTTTTAATAAGTAATCCTTTTTCATTCTTAGACATTCACTGTCTGATGCTTTATTTGCCATGAAACTCCACTGTAATGATGCAGAACTTCAGATTTAATTTTCTTTCTCACAAATGCATGTGCTGTTAAAATGACTGTGTAGCCATAGTTGTAGCACAGAGTCTTGCTGAGCTCATTTAACTTTTGTGTACAAGAATTCTGGTCTATACTGATGACTGCCTCATTTTCTCACTATCTTGAGGAATGTTCCATCCCACTAAAAATATTTCATGTGAACAATGCATGCTGAACTCAGAGTCTACAGCAGGTATACTTTAAAGCATATTAATCCTGGAGTCCTACATTTTCTGAACTTTATCTTTGCTTTCTATCTGCCACTAACTTCTAGCACTTCCAAGTGAACAATTTATAATCCTAAATGCAAAATGCAGTCTTCCTATTCACATATTAAAGTATATAGATTGTATGTACGTGGCTTCAGAGGTATGGATTCATTTTAAATCCAATTGTTATATTTTCTTACAGATTCCAGTTATGATGTTGAATACAGATGCTAAGATATTGGACTTAGTGCACCATACATACTGTACAATTTAAGTTCTTATATCCTTCCTGTGTAACAAAACCAGGGTCATTCTTTTGCCATCCCTGCTGTGTGTTTGTGTCCCTCAGCTTATATCAAACCACTTTGGAGGCTTCAGTCTCCATTTTTTCTCTTTCTTAGGCAGAGGAAAACAGATCCACTGCAGGGGAGCAATTAAAAGCCAACTTCATGTGTCAGAATATAAAACATTAGAGAGATTTGAAAAAAGGAGCTGATCTAACTGCTGTAATATTTACACTGTCCCTGAAAATGTCCGCATTCTGGTCTCATGATATGAGCATGCATTAAACACAAAGCAAACCCACAAGCACTACTGGAGATGGCCACTGACAAGTTTGTTCCCATTCCTTTTCAGAGGTGTAACAGGCAGCAGACCTTAACCAGGTGTACGCCAGGCAGCAATGCCCTGCAGTGGCACAGACTTCTGGGCACTCACTAGTACAGAGCTCTTGACTATCTGTGTGTTCTCTCGCAGGCAGACAATTCGGAGATTGCTGCTTCCCTTTAGGCAACAGATTTTTCTTGTCTGCAATCCTGGGATCAGGAAAGGGGCCTGAAGCAACACAAGGAGGACATATTCTGTGGTGGAAAGAGAAATTGTACCATTAAAGCTGTGTTTTTAAAGCAGTTATCTATCTGAGGTGCTTCATGTTTACAGATCCACTCTTGCCATTTCATTGTTTTGCTTCAAAAAATGGAAAAGAGGACTGAGCTATAAGAATGCACTTCTTAAACTGCAGCATTTTCAACAAGTATGCTTCTGCTTTGAACCCAGGAATTCCCCATGCAAATGAATTTATGGCCTTTAACACGCATGTTCACCTAAAACTACAGCACAAGTTTATCTAGGTTTTGTTTGTATCTGGTCCGTACCACTAGGCAGTTGTTTGGAGAGATAGTGAGACTGTGTTTGGATAACATCAGCAAATTTTTGTGAAGTCTGAAATTCTGATAACCAGCACAGTGATCTTATATTACATGTACTTTCCAATGATGGAAAGTTTCTTCAAACAGTGGATGGCTTGTGGCTTTGAATCTGTAAAAGAAGCTGTTTGAGCAGCCCTATGAATGGGTTCTGGTAGATGTAGAGAGCAGTTCTTCTCTAGTATCTCTGATAATTCCTTTATCAGAGTCTATAGTTAGTTTTTCCCATTAAATGCTTAGTACATATACTTAGCTTTCAGCTGAAAGATGATTTTCCAAACTCTAAGCTTTCTACGAGCTCTCTTTATTTCACGCATCATCACTGACAATAAAGATAACTCAAGCTAAATCGTACCATTAAATCTATTTTTGTAAAATCATCTGTGGTTAAAATATGCCTTCAGAAACATCTGAAAAACCACATTGCTTTGCAGTGTGCTATTTCGGCACATGAGATGGTAAGAATTGTTTTGACTGCCAGATCTTTGTGGATTTGCAACTAAAAAGCACCTCTGTTTTCCAAATGAGCAAAGTGTATAGTGTAATAGATGAGACTTAATGAACCTGTACCCATGAACTCTGTTCCCACTCAGGAAATTTTGGCAGCTAAACCTTTCATTTGGATTTCAAAGAAGGTGATATTAAACACATCACTTGCACTTTGGCCAGGCCTGTTTTAGTGTCAACGGCAAATAGCTTTTGTGGATAGAGGCTGCACATGATGATCTCAGGGGCACTACAGACTTTTGTTTTTGCGAGCTCCTTTTTAAAAGCGTTTGGGAGCATGTTAAAGCAGGGGCTTTCACTTTCAGACCAGTGCATTGTTTGAAAGTTATTCCAGGATTTCCTGCACGCACTACATGGCAAGAGATCAAACCTATAGATTGCATTCAGTTAAACAGATCTTGAAAATAAGTAAGTGTACAGCCATCACTACAGCCTAGTCAACAGCTGTAGTTAACGTGCACCACTGATTTCACTGTTTGGTTAGGGATGAGCTGACAAGAAGACAAGATAATGATATATTTCAGTATCCTCAAAATCTGGAAAGAAGGTACCAACCAAGAAAGTATTAATGGATTTGATTTCTATGGATGGTAGTTTTTATTTGCCTCCAAAGGTGCAGCCCTTACATTTACCCTGACATCTTTTATGCAAACATAGGCAGGGTTGAGCTTAAACAATGGGGAACTTGGTAATAAAGAGTGCCTTGTGCCATGTTCTACCTTCACATAGACAGAGAACAACAGGAAGTAAGTTGTTTGTCAGGGCAATAACTCTTGCTGACAAAAGAGCTCCGAGTTGGACAGTGGAGAGGGAAGGGGAAGTTCCTTGATCTCCTTTGTCCCAGTAAAACGTGCTGGATTTAATAAAAGCTGAGCAGAATACTGCTCTTGTCTTCAACAAAGCAGGATTGAGCCAAAGTGAGATATAGTATTTCTCCAACTTATTTTCTTTCTGTCGAGCAATGTTAAAAATTTGGGCCTCAGCACTGATAGTCATCACTACATGGAGTTTATCACCATCCACCTGCACGGATGCTTTCTTTTGCACCAGCTCTTGGAATCCTCCTTTTGTCTGCCAAGTGAAACTATGCTAAAATACTTTTCTGCTGATTTGGCAGGATTAAGAAATAAATTAAAGCACCCGAACTGCCTAGAAGTCTTGTTTTACCAGCTGCTTGCAAAAATCTACTAATGATTACATTTTAAGTCCTTTTAGCACTTCAGGTTCAGCAGGTTAAGCCTACTGGACCTAGTGGCATGGGAGTCATGTGTCTCCCGTATCTGAGAGATCAATGTTTTATAGCAGGTTGGGCTTAGCAATAAACAGTGAAAAAAGAACCATCACTTTACACGTAGTTCTATTAAACATATAGTACTACCTCACCTATGTATCTAAAGGCAGAGTAGTCTCTGGCAGCCATGGTCACTTCTTGCCAAGCTAGAGCTGTCATGTGAACTCATATAAATCTTTTCCATTCATGGAAAATGAAAAACTCAAGAACCATGAGAATATTAAATGCAATTAGGAACTCATTTCACCATCCATAAGGGGTTGCTTCATTAAATTTAGCCCTATCTCTGTATACATTTCACTTAAAATCAATGTGAGAATGTGACAGTTTAAAAATATATTAAAGAAAATAAAGCAAATATGCTGACCAGAGATTCTTAGAAATATTTCTCCCTGCTATTTTGCCACAGACTCCATTTTGGCTGGGTCGTTATTTCACACATCTGCAGCACCTGAAACTGGCTGCAATATTTGATATGGTAAAGGTAGCTCCTGCCTTTTTTTCACAAGGAATCAAGTTTAAAACCAAGACAGTAAATTTCATAGGAATTTTTAAATTTTCCTGGAAAAAATTATTCTCTACCCCAAGCAAACGTGTGTAAGCTTACTCAGCTGCAGCAGTCTGAGCACCTTTCTCTAAGCTCAAAGTCTACTTCTTGAATGACCTAACACTCAAATTGTCAGATTCACATGATGGATTAAGATAAAAAAAAAATTACAAGTAGTTTGTGCTGGAAAACCCATCTTATTTCAAAGCAGTTTTATGAAAATCAATCAGAAAACACAGTATCTTTACCTTCTGGAATTAACCAAACTCTGAAAAGGGCATGCATGATTTCTTTGGACTTCTTAAATATCTGATTTTTCAGAAACAGGATCAGTCTTCGTAATTAGGAAACCTAAGTGAAATTTGCCAAAAACATTTCCTGATGACTTAGCCTTTCAGAATATGCTAAGCATCCCTTCAGGATTTAAGATACCCCATGGCTTACTGAGGCCAGTACTGATGATTATCAGTTGAATAGACCCTGTTAGGAAAGATCTTGGCCCATGAAAACAAGGACACCCTAGTGGAAAGATAACAAAAATGAAAGGTTTATCCAGTCACCTCTGTTTCAGTACCTTAAAGTCAACAAAGGAGTAAGGTAGGCCAGCTGCTTACTACCTCTTTTCTTCTGATTTCTTCATCTGAATCACCTGGAGAGCTGGGTTGGCAGCCTGGTTGGCCTCCTGTGATTAGGATGCATTTGTGTGGATCAGTACTGAGATGTCTTAACTTACTGCCAGCATTAAATGAGGACGGTTCTCACTGGTGATGTTCTACCAGTCTTGTGAAGAGCTGTGAGAGTGATTTACTGACCTAGGACCTGGAGAAGCGGAGGACCATAGGACAAAACAGTTCATATATCACCAAGAAGTTTACTAGCAACTGGTTTTATTTCTTCACAGTTTATATATATGCAGCTGCATTATTGATTTAAGAGTGTTTACTGCAAAATTCTGTTTTAATTGATTACGGCTGTAGTTTTCTGTAGTAGCCTTCAGCTGCTGCAGTCCCATACCTCAGAAGTCCAGTGTACTTCAATAATGATGGTTGCCTGGCAATGCTTTCTCAAAATTTCTTTATTAACAACAGTGAACTTGGGCTTCTTGCAGATGACTTGTAAGTAATTCAATAGGGACGAATATTAAAAGAAATCTAAACTTTTCACTGCAGATCTCAGCTCAAAAGTTTGCATCTGCAGAAAGGGATCGTCTGGATATGAACTTGGCCCAATATAAGAATATTAAACCACTCAGACCTGAATATTATCAGTGTGTGGTTATATGCAAACATGGAGATTTAATTTTGGCCCAATATCCAAGTCTCAAGCTTGCTAGAATTGTATTATATAGTGTAAAGAATCAATTTCTCCACTAGAAAATGAAGTACTTTGTGTAATCCAGTATAAAACAAACCAATCTCTGTATTCGGTGTGTTGTATGGTCTTCCTCCAAATCTGAACAAAGTTAATAGTTTCATATCCTACTACATTCAGTACCTGAACTTCTTAAAAAATCTGAAATCCGTTCTACATTTTCACATCATTTCCAAATGTGTTAATCCTGTGAGCTTTTCTCCTGTAAATAGGTGAAATGAACTCCTTTGGGTTATGCCTAACAGTACTGCTGGGATTTCAGTAAGATTCTTTTTAAAATATGATTGAAATAAATAAAATACAGTGGTGTTGAGAAAAATCTTTCCTGCAGCAGCAGGATATGCTTTATTTTTAAACACAAGTCCCAAGCTGGGCTGAAGTCTGTGAATATCAAAGGCTTTTTTTTCTTCTTCTTTTTTTTAAGATAGAAGACCATGCAGATTTGGCATACTGACAAAATCCCACTTATGGAATCCATTCAGTGTCTTAGCCACAAAAACTGTACTAAGAACACCAACAAGACTTTCAGCTTCCAGAATACTGTATTTCTTCCTCTCTTTTCCCTTCTCTGCACTCATTTCCTGAAAGCTGGCTCATTAAAGAAAGGAAGTGATTTTTGTTTTTATTTTTTTTAAGCAAATAATTAGCTATTCCTGAAATTCCATCCTAGGAGTTGACCCACTGTCTTTGATGGTACACACAGTACCACACTTTCACCTAAAAATCTGATTCCACAAGTTTGATTTTGTTGTAAAAGGTATATTTCTGAAATATTTCAATGCTGTCATTTAAAAATAAATGCATTAAGTAACTAAAGCTTTTTTTTTTAAGTTGTATTTTTAAATTCAGTCTGGGATTATGCTAAAGGATGAATAAACAAACAGAAAAAAAAGCATCCAAATGCTTGCATGCCATTACATTTTTTGAGATGTTTCAGTGGGTGAATGAAAATAGCAGTTGAAGCCTTCTACGCGTAAGAAAATGAAAACAAGAACCTGAAGACCCTTTGCAGTGTATTTGGCTTGTTTACTAGCTTACTTATTAATATTTTGTGCCAGGCTGCTTCAAGTCCTGTGCCACCTCTGTTCTCAGCTAAAACCATGGAGGACTCCTTACATTCCACAGGCTCCAGCTCCACAAACTTTGAGGCCAGACTGAGGTGGTGCTGTTATCCTTCCTCTGTCCCCTGTTGTCCCCGTGCCACCTCCCCCTCTCCTGTGCCAGGTGCAGGGAGTGCAGAGAGGATAACAGTAACCAGATCTGAGAGGTCAGGGGCAGTTACTCCAAATCACACAAGAACTTCTTAAATCTCACAGACATCAGTTGTCCTCTGCCTTCAGGTTATCCCTGTCCAACTCTCTGACAGGTAAAGCTAGATGGCTGATCAAGCTAATCAAATACTAATTTCTAAAGGGGGCAACAAGAACCTGATAGGAATGCAACAGTGAAACTGCATGCTGGTGACTTAAAATTCTAAGTTATGTAGGTTTTGATTGTCTTTGGGTACAGAATGCTACTATTTTGGCTATTGTTACCGAAGGTGTCTGTAGAAAATTGAGCCTATGAACAAGTAGTTTGAAGACCACTGGGACCACAGAGGCCTGATTTCCTGTAAATTCTAGTGTTGGGTTTTATAGACCTTTGTCCTCTAGTTTTCAAGGTGGCTGGAGCATGTGTTTGGGCTCCCTTCCATGTGAGTTCTCTGGTGTCTAACAACATTAGAGCTCACATTACCCTCTCTCCCTCACTGGTGGCATTAATAGGGTTTCTCTCCTCTGCCTTCTTCACACTTCCAAAAAAACTTACTGGAACCTGAGACTCTGAAACCATCACAAGCGTGGTTGAAGCTGTGTTGCTAACACAAGGTTTGAATTTATCCATGAATGTGGAGCGATCTTAACTGGGCAGGGGAGCTGTAATTCCACCGACTCTACTGTGGTTGCTGAGGCAGCCAGGAGGCAAGAATGTATGCGCATGAAAAATCTCAGGATTTTAGGAAACATTCCTCCCAAATTGCAGCAATAAGCAAAAACACCAGAAGCTACCTCACCAAAGTAAAATTCCGTAATACTTTGTTACAAAGCATAATTAAAAAATAAATAAGAAGGTGCCTTGTGGTGCAAGAAATGGGAGATCAAACTGGGAACCTGGAAGCTCTGAGAGTCTTTTCTCCTACTCTGCTGACCAGGGAAGCTGACAGGAGAGGGGAAGGCAGGTTAGCCACAGTTCCAGAGATTCTATATTCAGCAGGAAAGTGTTTCATGACAAAACATGTTGCTGGGTCCAGCAGTTGCTCCTAATCCCCATGGTGTTGTTATGAGTAATATCAGACCCCAAACGGTGCCAGACCCCATTGGCATCTCACATGGTAATTTAGCAAACAGGAGAGAAAAAAAATGATGATAACAGAACACTAATATTAACTCTATAGGAGAGAAAAAAAAAAGATCTGTTGCACATTGTTCTCATTAAGTAAATGATTTACTGGAATTTCCTCTTACTTTGCAACTTGCTTGAGAACATATTTGATCTCAGCTATCTAGGGCCTGGATAATTTCATCCGGTTCTCTGCCAGCTATGACACAGACATTTAACACTGTCACTTTTCTTGGCCACCTCCATTCAGTGTCTGTTGTTGGCTTATGTTTCTAAAGTAACAGGATGCAATACCTATGTGACACCAAGGACAAGTCCAACAGACAACAGGGAGCTCTCATCTGGCTCTGCTTAAAGCTGCCTTATCATTGAAGATTTTGTCTGAAGCTGTAAAGGACAGCACTGGCTTTTTGCTCTCCTTATGAGATTTGTTTTTATATGTCTGTGGAGTTAAAAAAAAAAAAAGATATTAAGGGAAGCAGTAGAATCTGTATAACTGCGGATAAATCAGACTTGATTAAGTTTGGTTATCTTAATTTCTGTCCTCAGCTGGTTGGACAGAAGCAGTTGGGACCTATTACAAGTTTCCTTGCAATCTGGAGCTGTAAGCAACGAAACTGAGCACAAAAGAAGGTTGACAACTGACTCAGTATGAAAATTAAGTAAAAAATAAACAATGGGTTTGAGACTCTGAAGGATGAGATGTCACATTCTCCTCTCTAATTCCCATGAATATATGAACACAACATTTTTGAAGATAAAATTTGTATTTAGAGTCACAGAATCATTGAGATTGGAAAAGATCTAAGGTCATCTAGTCCATCTACCACCAATAATGACCACTAAACCACGTCCCACTAAACAATGTCCCACATTGACATTTAACATTGAAGCTAAGGATCTGTGGGAAGGGATATGCACATGTGGTGTATATGTGATTTCAATACTGTGATTTTAGTCCAACTCCTTAAATCACTAATATTCTGGCATCAGGATATAACGAACACATAATCAAGACGCATTAGAGACACTTTGAAAATCTGAGCATGAAACTGTGGGACACCAGGAATTTAACAAATTGTCTGCTATCTACAAACTTATCACTTATGCATGTTATTGGATTAGGAATAGAAACAGACCTGATTACTGAGTTACAAATCAATAATGGTTTCTAAAACAGCTGATGAAAATTACTTTAGTACATCCCTACTTATCTTGTTTATGGCACTGGGTAAAATTAGCTGCTGATAATGGAGGGAGCCTGGCAATCTGCTGCTTGTGAGGATTTCTCTGTCTGCTTTTGCTAGTTAAAAAAGTAAGACTGTTATGTGAATTGACATTTTTATCACCAAAAAGAGATTTCTTTTATGGCTTGCAAATATCGTATGTTGGACAGAAAACATTTCTATACTGAAAAATGTATTTAAAGAGTAAAAACACTTAATTAGATTTTATAGTAGCTGTATTTGTCTAGCAGAGAGAACAGATTACAAGGAGATCAATACGCAGAACCATTTGTTGCAACAACACTAATACAAGCTGGTTGATGGGAGTCTAGAATTAGCCAGGAATGTACCTAAAAACCAGCGCCCATGCTGTACATCCAGCATTGACCAAGAATCTGCCTATGTATTAGCTGCCATGTTATCTATTACAGGCCCAAAACTCAGAGGTAAGCCCTAATATATGAAACAATCAGCGTGCAGGGCAACTAGTTATGGCTGCAGTTTCGTCACCCTGAGGGACTTAGAGCTGCATGGACCCGGGTGCTCTGTGGCACAGTCTGTGCCACCAACCAAAAGATGGAAGAGGAAGGAAAATTTGATGGCGACTACGTTGGCATGCTAGGCAGAGATATCCTTTGAAAAGGTGCAGGGGACACATCTTGACCTCTGCTCTCCCCATGCTTTGGGCTTACTGTGATTGTCAACAGCACTACTGACCCCAGGCCTATGTCATTACTTAGCTCTTTTATAAACCAGGCATAACTTTATCCAACATGTCTTGTTTTCAGAAATTAGAAGCTGTGGTGTGTATGTGTCAGGGTAAAAGGATATTTTTAAACATTTTTTTGTTGCTGCATTGACAAGCTTCTCCTTGGGCTGGGTAGTACTCAGACACACACTGCCTTCTTCTATATCACTCCAGCTTAAAACATTAAAGAGATCCACTTATAAATTCTTATCAACACAGCATGAAGACAGGAAGAAAATCACTTTTAAGAAACGGCATGCCTTTTAAAATAATCAACTCAGACTTCTGGTTCAGATTAAGCACAATAAAGCTTGGGTTGCACCCGTAGTATGTCCTTTGGGGAAGAAAACACCACAGAGGCGTTGTTCATAAGAATGGATGAGGCTTGGAAAGATCAGTAACTAGTATAATCTGGAACCTCAATTCAGATGGTTTGCTTTTTAAAAATAGGGTTCACTGGGGCAAATTTATGCCAGATGTAACAGCCATAGCCAGCAAAACTAATTATTTCTATTTAAAAATTCCATTGCTAACACAAATGCTGCCTGAAATGGCGTGGGTTCATATTTTCAGCATATGAAAGGGCTCTGCAACTGCTGACATCTCTGGAAGCAGTTTGACCAGTACAGCCAGGAGTACTCTGTGGAAACACAGAAGGCTTGTGTTTCATGATTAAGGGAAACATGACTTCCACTAGGGGTAGTAGCCATGACAATGGGAGATCAACCACTGGTGAGTCCATCACCAACCTATGAAGCTATGCACAGCATTATATGCACATACATACAGCATACACGGGCATTCTTCCCATAGAAATGGGAATTGCATTTACAGTGGAGATGGAGTATTCCCTTTCTCTGTAAAAAAATTTTACATGCCTCTAGTTAGTAGTCCTTGTCAGCACGTGCATATGCTCTCAGAACATACAAATACAGATTTACAGGGAGAAGAGAAAGTGAGAAGTTCTATGCACTGACCATTAAGTCTAGCTCCTACTCCTAAACCACACAATAGTATTGCGGGTAATAAAGTCCCTTTTTCCCCTCTTCTGACCATTTATAGCAAGGCAATCCCTGAATACAAAAGCAGACAATTTCTTGTATTTCAATCATGAAGTCTACAGGTTTTTTTCTACATATAGTTTAGAAAATTCACTTTCAAAAGATGTATTAACATGAGCTGTAAAATTTTGACTAAATTTGGAGTCTATTCTATATACTCTGCATTTAAGTTACAGAGCAGTTACACTGGCTAAACTTCACTAATGGTGATTTGGACATGACTAAAGTTAGCAAGCACGAGGAGCTAGGTCCACGGATCCATCCTAGCCCAACAGTTTGGGTTTAGCTAATGCAACTCAAAATTGTTACAGTCAATTTGCTGCCAGATTTTTTCTGAACTGTTTTCTCAGCTGTATTTTGTACTGAGGAGGGGCTCTAAAGTCATCAGGAACAGGAATTCGTGCGGTTTGCACTTATATGTTCATTATCAAGAGCGCATAAAAGTTATATGGAATCCCTGAGCACAAGATCCAGGGTCTGTTTGTTGTTGTTTTTTTTTTTTTGTTTTTAAAAAAAAACACCTTCAGTAAAATCCATAGTATTATAATACTGCAGCACAGGAAAAACAATTCAAATTCAACCTGTGTGCCCCCATGTAAGACATTTTCTTTAGATTACCTCCCACAACGTTTCATGAATAAGGACTACTGCTTAGACCTATTGACAGACGTCCACAATAGAAGAGAGGTTGTTTGCATGGACAGGATATAAATAAGAAAAAATATTCCAATTCTGTTGTAATTTCCTTCAAATACATTTGGGCATTCATTGAAAGAGATCTTATCTGATTCACGGGATATTTTCTCTCAAACTGTCAAAATCATGTTAAAATATTAAGAAATTTTCGCTGATCTGAAAAAAATATTTCATCAATGCTTCACAAGCTCTTACACTTTGAATGAAAGGTTTATTTCCATTTACTGCCATAGAATTTAAAATCTTGACGAACCAGTAATGTCTTGACATCATCAGGTTTGTTAAGTCAGTGCATGCATTGTAATGTATATCGCTGTTCCCACTGCGAATGGCGTGTCATTGTCAATCCAAGAGCAACACTGCAGGTTGTACTGATATAGTTTTGCTGGCAGCAATTCATAAACTAAGTGAAGTGGTTGGGCCACCAGAGGAATGATGAATAGCCCTCACAAAAACCTCATTGCCTCCCTTTATAAAAGATGAAGAGGGATCAAGTCAAGGTGCACTTTGTTTGCATTCTTTTCTTGACTTGCCATAACCCAACTGAGACAGTAACACAAATCTCAGAGAAAGGCTAACACTACCCAAGAACAAGCCACACTAATCAGAAACCTGACAAGAAGAACTTGATCAGGGAAAAGAATTCTGAGATCTGTTCAAAGCTGAAGATCTGAAAACCATAACTCAGCATCTAAGATGTTGCTCAAATGAGAGAGGATTAATGAATGGGTCTGGTTGACCCAACTGTAAAAAGTTTGAAAGCAAACACGCTGATGAGGAACAAGGGTGCAAAACTACTGCAAGGCTACTGAAGATTCTTTCTGGATAGCTACATCATTTTGCTAGACAGTCCAATAGCAAATGCTTTGCTTCAGCATGAGTAATTCCACTGAGAGATTTCAGGCCAAACTGAGGTAATAAATTTAGAAAAAATGGGAATCATTCTAGTCCATTGGTTTTCAAATATCTAACAAATTAAAAGAAAGTCTCTTTGCTTCCCCTTTCTTCACATTTGAGTCCTTATTTTACTCCTGCTGATAAACTGATTCCTGAATGTATAATCAGTGAATATACAGATGTTATAATTATGAAATAAACAAGAGAGTTTTGGCTAAGTAGGCTATTATACCAAGAAGAGAATAGATAAAGTGCTTACCTTTGTCCTGGGCCCACTGTAAAACTCCAAAGGAGGGATTTCCAGAAAGAGATCCTACCCCCGGTAGTCAGCTCTTAAATGGGTCTAGAAGAGGTGCAGCCAGGCTCCACCCCTTCCAGCAGCACAGGTGAATTGCCTTCGCCTGTGCTCCCACGCTGACTCATTGCTTGCCTCAGGTGATCAATCAGAGGTTCAAGCCGTGATTCAACAGTTCCCATACACTGAAGAATATGCATGTACTGATGCATACTGTTAGAGTAACAACAGAATATGGAAAAAAAAATCAAAAAACTATTGGATGCACCAAGGTAATCAAAACAGTTTTTAAAGCTGACTTTTAATGGGCTGTCATGTTTCAAAGAGAAAAAATTTATACAAGTACCTACCAGCAAGAATTCCTTCTGTAACATAAATTCAGATATCAAACTTTCTGCTTGCTTTCTTGGAAAATGTTGAAACTAATTATCTTCTGACTTTCACCATCTCTTTTCCAGTTGAACATGCTTCTCTTGTGGTATGAACTCCAGTTAAATTTATGCTCCTTGCAAGAAAGTCAGGTATTCTATCCTTTGCTTTTATCTCAATGCACTCAGTCTTCATGGTTTGCTCTATTCAAAGCTCTGACAACTTCCCTGCTAATTTTTTCTTCAAGCTCTTTTGAGCTGCATAGCTCAAAGTGTGGTCTTTCTTAAGAAATCATTAGAAACTCTTCCATAGCTGGAGAAGTCTAGCAAGTATTTTCCAAGCACTCTCTGCAAGCCTTCAGGCACAGAAGTAGATTCTTGAGAAGCACAACTTGGCAGGAGTGGTCCTCAAAGACATCTATCACTATGGCTCAGGTGACCTGAAAACTGTTTTTAATGTGACACTCCGTTTAAGCTGTGATAATTTTATAAGTGCTACAGACTAGAAAAGTGCAAGCCTTTATTTGTAAGAGCAGTGGTTACTGAAAGAAACCAGAAGGTACCACCCCTGTTAAATTTCTAATTGGCAGATTCAGGAGGTTTGTCTAAACTGGAGAAAGTGCATCGCCTGGTTTAGTCATTAATAAATAACTCAAGGCCAGATCCAAAGTCTGTTAAAATTTATGGAAAAACCTCCCACTGACTTCAGTAAGCTTTGGATAAAGGGCTATGTAGCTGTGCTTCTTCAGGGCATTTTAAGTTTGAGAGTATCATAACATTGTAGTTATTCTTTTAGTGCATCATAAAATTGTATCATCGTCACAGGAATTTGAACAGACGAAGGTAAGAACTGGTGAAATTTTTAATGCAGTATAAGGACAGAAAAAAGTAAAATGATCCAGTCAGACTCACTGTAGAGCCCCACCATGCTCTCACAATGAGAATGATACCATCAAGTCAACATTATAATTGCCGACGGGATTTATGCCAGCAGTTGACTCTGCTAGTGAATTGGTCATCAGCTGAAATGGGATGTAAACCTTAATAAGAATTGAAAGAACAGAACTGTTATGAGGAATTCCCCATGGAGCCCTTAGCTAGTAGACAGTGTTATCTTTGCAGCTGTGCGTAGGAAGAAAGTGTAGACATCCACAGTCTTCCTACAGCATGCACACAATGGTGTGTTTCAGATGAATGCTTTCTTCTGTTATGGGCTACCACTAACACGGATCCATCCTTACATCTGGCATGTCTGTCCTTTTTATTTTTTATAGCTGATTGGAAGCCCATTCAAAAGCAAAGATGTTATCTTTGAATTTTTTTTTTTTTTTTTCATTTTAAGGAGCAGTACAGTTGTGCTTTCATATGTATACAAAGAGCTAAAGCTCAGTGGGTGGTTTTCTACCTTCATCTTCTGAAATGACTTTTAAATATGCTATTTTGATGAACAATGCCATCTAAAAGGCATTTTCAGACATAGGCTGTGTGCTCTTTTCAAGTCTTTCTCCACTAATACACACCAGTATATAAACCAGCAGCCTTCAGCACTGTGCAAAATTATAAAGGTTGAAGCTTAGTATGAATGTAAAAATGTATATATCAAAATATGAGTGACAAAGATGATGATTAAAGTGTATTACTGAGCACACTAAATGCCTTAGTAGGAGGCAATTGGATACCTTTGATTAATAAGAGATTGAAAACCTGATACAGTCAGGCTATTTTCCACCACTGCAGCAGCACAAAGACATAATAAACTGAGGTTAACCAAGCAATTAAAGTGGTTTGTAGCTGTTTTGTATCATGAGAGCTGCACAAAGAAGCCAAGATACATTATTGAGTCCAGCTCCAAATGTTTAAATATTATTTTCAGAAAAATGTAAAAAACTGATAGCAGTATGCTCCCATGAATACGCAATTTTCCTAACAAGAGCACCAATTTTACATCATCCATAAATTTGTTGTTACTGAATTCAAAGCATGTTGACCTGGAATCACAGAATCATAGAATCACTAAGGTTGGAAAAGATCTCCGAGATAATCCAGTCCAACCACTCACCAATCACCAGTATTTCCCCACTAAGCCATGTCCTTCAATACAACATCTAAATATTTCTTGAACACCTCTCACGTCTTTTGACAAAATTTGTCTCTGGCAGGAAGAAAGGATAATTTCTACATTGCAATTTTTCTTTTTTTAAAAATATGTAAGGATTGTCTAATATATGTGATGGAAAAGCTAATGGAATAGTTAAATAATTTGCAAGAAAAATATGAAAGCTATTGGTCTGGCTGATATCTCACAGCTAAAGTCCTTGGCTATCATGAATAGTTATTTGGGCAGAAAATGTCAAATCACCACCTCAATGTGGGGAAGTACTACGGATTGCTGGAGCCGTGTTTGGCACAAATCAGAGGCACACGAGGAACTGCCCAGCTATCTTTATATGCCCCCCAACTCTGATTATGACCACTATCCAGTTTTATCCTCAAGATAAATTAGAAAAGCTTCAGCACTGCTTTATCTCATAACATCCCTCAAGGGGCTGTTGCACTTGTCAGAAATCACCAGCGCTCCAAATCCTGCTTATCTCCATGAAGACGAGGGTGGGCTGATAGGAAAGCAGCTACACCATCTTCCTGTTAACTGAAGATTTCCTCCGTCTGTTAGCACTGGGAAGAAAGACTGAGTGGAGATGTGATAAACAGTGTTCAAGGGTATGAAAGGTTGTTGCAAAGAGGAAGGGAACAAGCTAATCCCCACATGCAAGGCAGATAGGACAAAAAAAATGATATGTTCAAGTGGGAGCAAGAAAGACTGTGGTACAAAAGATTACAGCAATGTTTTCAATGTTTCATTGAGAGAAGGGCAGGGAAAGATTACCTAGAGGGAAATATGGAGTTTCTTCATGAAGATCTTTAAAAACTGGTAGGTAAAATCATTATCCCAAGTGAGATGGGCATGCTTTACCATGCCTCACTGTTACTGAATGGCCTGTTTTTGTTACAGTCCCTTATCACTAGAGGAGCTGCTTATACTCCCAGCTAGAGATCAGAAACCCTATCTACTCAAGTTCCGTTGAATAGGTCACCAGAGTTAACTGATCTAACTCTTGATTTGCAATTACTTAGTGGCTGCAAGAAGATGCACAGGTTTATGTGGACAAAAGAGCGTATTTTGTTAACAAATTCAACCCATTCTCCTTTTGACAGGAGATCTACGACATCAACAATTGTAAACAGTCTTCCCGGGACAACTTTACAAAAAAAAAAAAAGTAGTGAAGAAAGAAATCAGTTGATTCTTTCAAGAATATAATTGTATTGTTTGAAATATTTTCACATATATGATGAAAATTACTCTGACAGAGGAATCTTAGACTTGGATCTGAATGGCAAGCCTTCATTATGGAAGGCCGTTCCTTATAGACCTGCCACAGATATCTGGAAAACATTTGATATTTGTTGGAAACCAAAGTAGTAGTAGTAAATAAGTGGGATCACACAAACACAACAAGAGGTGTTTTTCCTTCCTATTGCTACAAAGAAGAAATTAAAGGGGCCACAATGAAATACGGGGATTGAATAAATTTCCTCCTCATTGCCAGGAGAAGCATCAGCTGATATAGGGACCTGGAGGTCTCATGCTTACAGGAAGGTTTTTGTCTGTTTTCTTTCCTAGTCAGCACTGATAGGACTCCATTTCATTTCTAACAGTTGAAATTTTATTTCATCTTCTATTAATGTTCAAGTCCAGATACAAATAATATCTGATGATGGAAATTCCGGGATAAACTTCTGCTTTTTGGGTGTGTGTACATCTGGACCCAAATATGACATGTATTTCTTACTCATAAGTTCCCAAATAAATAACAAGAATGCCTGTTAAAAAATAAAAAAATAAAAAAAAGTGAAATGTATTCCTTTTCTCAGTGACCCAAATTACAAAGTAAACTCATCTGTCTGTTTGTAGGTAACAGTTCAGGATAACAGATGAACAGAGGTGACAGTAATAAGCTGCCTTGGCCTCAGGCATTTGAGCACAGCCATTTTTCAACTAATGAATCAACTATAACAAGTCAGAATAGCCAGAAGTAAGTCTTTCCTTAAGGCAGATGTTCTCGTTACTGAATCAGGCCAAGCGAGGTGGGATTTCTTTTAACCAAATGCTCATTCTGCACCATCAGTTTTTCCTCCTCACCACCCACTGAGTCTCACTTTCCATGTCCTCCAGCTGCCAGCTACCACAGCTAACCTTCCCAGAAGCAGAGATCCTCCCTTAGCCTGAGGCTGCTCTCCATCATTGGCTTCGGAGCAAGTGTACCAAGTTCGTTCCCAAACATCGTTCCCTTGCATTATATATAACATATTGTGCTGCTAGACATGGTACTCGGGTGGCCTTTTTTAGCTACCTGTTGGATTGGTGAATTCATTCCCCTGCTGCCCTGGGGAGCCTTGATAATGATTCCATAGGCTTTCACGATGCTTAGCAGGAAAGCAGAAATGAACAAGTGCAGACCTCCCTGCTGCTGGACTCGGACAATAGGGCTGCTCATAATACCAGCAGATGTTTTTGCTTTTTAGGCCATACAGGGCAAATTTATTTTCCTCTCAGGAGCAAATGCAAGCATAGCCAAGACTAAGAAATTCGGAGCTAGCTTCCGGAAATCCACTATCGACCTATGCTGCAAAGCAGTACTTACACTTCAGGTTCATCAATAATTAGGGTCTTCTGGTTAGTCCATGCAAATGCCAGCTCAGCAAAAAAGTGATAAGGTGTCCTTAGTTTCATACCCTGCTTTGCTTAAACAAGGAGTACCAGATGATTTCTCTGCTTTATGCATCGCACTCATTGTGGTGCTGCATCCTCCTTACCTTATGGCATTGAAGTGTGAAAGCTGTAGTCCTCTGAAGTCCCCACTGATGTTATATGCACCCAGCTAACCTATATCATTTTTTCCTTTTTACTAAAAAAAAACCTTTTTTACTTTTTTTTTTCAGTATTTCTTGCTCTTCTTTGTGTTCACGGGAGCTCTAAAATTAAAACAGAAAGATAGGGGGAAACATAAAATTGTTTAAAGATTTTAGTCCACAAAACTTTTAACTGGATGACTTGTTTGGATTCAAAGAGGCAAAACATGAGACTTTGAAGTTCTTCATGTGCCTGTTAAAAGAGAAAGAAAGAGACCCACCAATAGGAAGAAGTTGGCATGAAGCCCTCTTTGACACAGCAAGCACAATGTAAAGGATTAAAGGTCTAATCTAGAAGATATATTGCACACTAAACAGCGGAACCATTTAGGAGAACATTAAATGGCACTTAAGCTAAACAGTTGTCCTTGGGAACTGCAGTTTATATGTGACTGCCCTAATATCCATTTTAAGCTCGCAGGGCTTTGAAAACAAGATGTCATTGTTTTATAAAAACACACACATTTAATCTTCCCTTGCGAGTCTGTTCTTGAAATATCTGGCTGCTGGACTGGCAAAACATTTCAGAGGAAACAAATGGGGCTGGTGTCAAAACTAGTACTGTTGCACTTTATTTCTGAAGTTATTTGCATGTGCTCAGTTGATATTTTTTTGATCCAAATAAGCAAACCACAAACTTTTTCAATGATAAAAGTCCCATTTAATTTTTTTAACAGTATTCCCACTGTTCTATAAGCAAATAATAATAATACAGTTTAAGTAATATGAGAACACCAAGAAAGTGGTCAGTTCTACATTCACTTGTGTTCTGAGTTCTTCATAAATTAATATTTATGGAACTATTAGAAGGCTTCAGCCAAAAATAAAGACCACCCAGAGCAAGGTTTCAATTTTAGTATTCTAGGCACAGTTCATTTAAAAAAAAAAAAAACTAGTAAAAAAGCCTTCTTATGCACCATGTACAGTATGTGGATTTTCACGTACATCACTCAGTAGGCATGTGAAGGATATTCCATTCCTAAAAAATTACAATATGTGCTTTTACAATTTATTTACTATTTTTCATAAGGGCGAAATCATCCTCTCCACCAAACAAGTCAGAAATAGAACAGGAAAAGAGGCAGCAGGGAGGGGATCCTGTGTAAAAATATACAGTTCAAAAATCTTCCTATTTTGTAATTAATGATCTAGAAAATTAAATGGAAAGAAAAAAACGTTTTAAAAAATATGCTATGCATCTCACACCTTTGATCTTGTGTACTTGTATCAACAATGACACTAATCCTTAGCATTGTGGCTAATCAAGCAGGATATCCCCTGGATCAAGTCATCATCCCCAAAAGCTATTTGAAAAAAATAAACTGTGTCCTTGTAGACATCATTAATAGTTTTTATTAAATGAGCTGGTGTTCTCCAAACCATTCATGGCGCACAGGCAATCCCAGCTGGTCGCTTTGTTAACTACTCCAGAAGAGAGCCCAAAGGAAAATCAGTGAGGAGAGCAGCCATCCCCAGTAGGGATCCGGTGGCCTAAAGTCACAGGTGGCTCCGGGCTGAGGAGCACTCACAAAGCCCTGCAGGATAGGCTGTATGGTGACACAGGCATGAAGTAAGCAGACAGAAATGCTCTGTCTCTAGCTGGCAGTGCAAGCCATTTCCTGACTGCCAAACGAGTGGGAGAAAAATTAACAGTTATTTCTATAATAACCCTGCCACACTTCTCAGTCACCCAGACCTTCATGCTTATTGGCACTGCTGGCATGCGATTAACTGCTGCAGTATCTGTGAAGCTGCTCCTCTCAGGCAGGGTAGGAATCCACTTAACTGTTTTTTAATTAAAAGCAGCAGCCGATAGCTCATGGAAAGCATTCTTTGTGCAGACAATATGGACTCTGTCTGTGCTACATACTTGCCATAGTTCTTTGTCCCCATTTGACATCATTAGTTATATTTGCCTGAACAGAGTGGTGAAGTATGCAAAGAGCAACAGCAAAGATGAGGCAACTGCACTCAGGCATTGGCTTGTCTAGACCACAAAAAAATAAAAAAATAAAAATAAAAAATAAAAAAAGGCCGAACTAGAAAGTATTTTAGTTAGACTGTAGGCTTAAAATGTTTTGGTCTGAAATGTGGCAGCAGTGGTGAACAGAGCATTGCCCAGCTGTGGGCAGAACAGTGTGGATCTCAGGATATCGAGTAATTAAGTATCTCAGTCATTATTCTATCTCTCCCTTGAGGAGATTTCTCAAGACATTCTATCCTTTTCAGGCCTTCCACATATACAATCCAAATATCATCCCCTTCCCAAAGCCAGACTTTTCACTCTGGTAATACCAACTCTTAGTGTGAATCCGTCCTTTTTATTTCTGTCATGCACAGTACCCAGACCTGAGCCTCGGGCTACAGGAGCCTTCAGACACCCATCCTGGATCCAACTGCACCTCCCACAGAGAGCTCAGAGCTGAAGAGAGCTGTGTCCCTCACAACAAGTTTTCTGCCCTTATAAAAGTAGGAAAACTGAGTAGAGGTAGTGTCCTCAATTTCTCATCAGAAAAAAAAAAAAATGCAAACTTCCAGGCATGGGAGTCCTTCTTCTGGTCTGAAATAGTAGCAAAAATGGCTCAAAATGAAGTCTAAACGAAGAGCTATTTCAACGATTCATTATGATATCTTAACTTGTAAGATACTGGAGGGAAAATTAGTCATCTTCCATCCATAACCATTTGACTGCTTTCTCTGCAGCCTTCAGCAGAGTCTTTCCTCTTTGACTCATTTTGAGACTGCCTCAGTACCCACAGACAAGTCTTACATGCGTTTTGTGTATAGGACAACACAGGATTTTCTTTATTTTACTTTTGCTTTATTTTATGATTAAAAAATGTCAGTCAGTTGATATTTCTGTTGCTCTGTACATGCAACAGAGCAATCTCCCCTTACAAATGACTGCACTAAAAGTTTCTGGAGAGGACTAAAGAGCTTCACATGCTGCAGTGAGGGGCTGGGAATGGAGAATCTAAGGGAAAGAAATGGTTGGCTTTAACAGGAAAAAATTATTTATGACACTTAAGTGGAGTTTATTTAAGCAGAGTTATTCGTGGCGGCTATATAATTTTGGACATCAAAATTTAAACATGTTGGACAATCTCCGAATTTTTCAGATTCACAATCTGGTAAACAATAAAGATAAAAAGTCTGTGGTGAGCAGAATATTTTCCCAACTAGAGTTGGCTGCTCCCATTCTGTAACAATGCATACCCACAAATAGCAAACAACCAAAACACTTTCCATTTCTTAATAGGCTGTCTGCTGTTAATTATTTTAGTGCCTTGCTGGGAACAATAGAGGTGGATTGGAAATGATGGCTCAGAAATGGTGAGAAATGAATAACTATTGTTAATGCTTTGGACTTTGCTAGTAAACGGCAGCTCTCATTAGAAGATCTCAAAGCACTCAGAAAAGGGTAACTATTAGCACACTCAATTTACAAGCTAGTAGAGAGGGCAAGGGAGTTAGTAAGGTGTTTAACTTTGAACAGGGTGCAGGGATGGCTTTTGCTACAGCTATTTATAGAGGATTTACACGACTGTAGTGTTTATTGTGTCCTGCAATAAAAAGCAGCTGCGGAAATACACAGCTGGCAAGCTTCAGTACCTGTGAGATACTGAAGACATTATCCAGAAAGCTGATGCACAGGTATGAGTAGATTCACATGTTCTGCAGCACTTTAAGCACTTCTATTGTAACAAAAGTCTGAACTAATTTTAAATGTTTATGTTGTTCAAAATTCTCTCTCTCTGCCTGTTTAAAGCCAGATCCTCATCCTTTTATAAATCATCCAATCACACTGGATAGCTACAGAATCAAGTCCTTCAAATAGGTTTTTACTGTGGAGTTTTTCCTAGGTTCCACTACAGCTATTGTTCCTGGTGGCTCTCTCAAACACACATATAAATATTTCTACAATATTAGTGGTGATATCGACCTAGATTTGCTTGATTAGCTACACAAGTGGGTCACAGGCTCAGCACTGTCTGCACTTTAGCTGACATTGTACCTTCTTTCTCATGAGGAAATTACAGAAGCTGATTCTGACCACTTCAATCCCCTTATACACTCATCTTTCTGTGAGCTTGCAAGGCCCTTTCTGTACACCAGCAGTGCAGGCTCTATACTGGCTCTGTATACACAACATGTAAGAGAGATGCAAAGAAGGATCAAAGTCGCAACCGTAAGCTAAACATCTGCTTCTGCCCAAGATCTGTTTTCCTTGACATTTTCTTATCTCACATGCCTTTCATAAACTCCAGAACTTCCAAACCAATTCCTCCTGTCTTCCACTGCATTATCCTGTCCTGCACTAAAAGAATGAATGTAATTTATATATATCTGGAGATTAAGACCCTATGGAGGGATTGCAAAGGAGATCTGACCGCTATTATAGCCAAAGGGCTCGAACAACACTGATGAAATAGCTGCCTGCGTAAGAAGATGGGGGAACTTTTATGTCTCTGTAAAGTGTTTGTATTTTTCATTTAGGTTTCTGCAGGAGACGAGTTGGGGCTTAGAACTTTACTCTTTAATGGAATCTCTTTTGAGAGGCCACGTAAAGGTCAGCAAAACTTGCCTTATTAAGAGAGAGAGAGTGAACAGGAAAAAAAATAAAGATAAGAAAAAAAAGATAAAAAGAACCTGGAGATGCTTTGATTGAAAAGGAGAGCATGTTCAATTGCAAAAACCTCATCTTGTCTTTTTATCTGGTAAGACAGGGGCTTCTGTGCTCACTGACTGTTTCAAGATCCTAATCCTAAGATTTCATAGTGAGGCTCATCCCAGAGTCTTCAGGATCACTTCTACAGTCTTCTGTGAGCTTTGGATTGGATTCTCTCCACATGTATCCAATTAACATGGTCACTCAGTCCCTTGAGATCATCTTCCTTTCATCCTCTTGCAATGAGAGTTAGGTTTCTTAGGTCAATCCGATATGCAGTCTCCGTCAGCAAAACTAAAAGGGTAGTGTGTGGATGAAGAAAACACTGGCACCAAACAGCTAATACAACGGATTTTGCCATAATTTCACACTGTGTTCAATCCTATTGACGTCAGTTCTGTGCAGTGTTTAGCCCTAGATTTTCCCACAATGGGATCTCATTCTTCTTGCATGAGAATATCTTGGACAAATTGCCATGTCACATTCATTCAAAGGCCCATGATAAACCTTGCATCTTGCACTGGGCTCCCATTTACATCAAAGGAATCTCCGCATATAAAACAAGGGTAAAATGTGCCTCTAATTTAAGATTAAAATATATTGCTAAGGCATAGGCTAAAATAAGAGGCAAGGAAGTTGAACGACATCAGGGAGTCCAAAGTACTCTGTCTCAGAAAAATGCAGTCCTTTATAGTACAAGTATTTGACACAAATAGGGAAGAATTTGTAACATGCCTTTTCAGGGAACAAGCCATATCTCCTTTCCTTCCTACTTAGCATCCCAACTGAAATGCAGAGGAAGAGAAGAAATTCATGATTGTATATGTTCTTTATCTCTCTTTTTACACTGATACTTTCTGGGCTTGGTATCTTATTCCTTCACTTACGATCTAAAAAGGCTGTGGAAAAGACAAGGATGTTCTTTCTCTCCCTTTCCCCTTCCTCCATATATGTATTTCTGAGATGGAAGTTTAGTTTGTGGGAAAAAATCCAAAACTGGTGTCACAGCTTAAATTCTGGTGATGATGTATGGGATCATATGGAAGAAATACATTAGGCATGTATGTTCCTTGCATATATGATTACAAATGTAGAGATGAAATATTATCTCTAAGAGTCTAAAGGAATAATTTAAACAGACGTTGACATCAGCTTAAGCTTCCTAAACCAGAGTTAAATTTTGAAATGCAACCTTCAGCTGAGAATATTATAAAAATACCACTGCAAAGGAGATTCTGCAGGGCTGTACATTTGCTGCTACTGTTCACAAACTGTGTGCAAAGTAAAAGTAAAGGCAACAGTGGTAGAATCACCTCCATACTCAGTCTTTTATTTCTATTTCTTGCATTCTGAACACATTGTCTAGATATCACTAGCAGAGTCACCTCAAGAGTTCATCTGTGGCAGTCTCATGGATAGATGGCACTGTGCTGGGAGCTGCTTCTTCCATCAAATTGCACTTTCTGGAATGAGGGGAATGATCATTACATCCCATGACATTTTAAAACTTTTCATAATTACTCAGTTCACCCATTGCTATTCACAGAGCTATCAAAAATACAGTTATTTGGAAGATTTGGGGTAGCAAACTCTGAACTATGCTATGGAGGGTTTTACAGAAGGATTCAGTGTATTCAAATAATTTACAACTGTATCTGATCTTAATTGGGGTATTCCAAGGTCATATATATAAGAAACGATGTCTCTTTCCATGACTTCGGTTTTATGAAAAACTCCTTGTATAGTTCATGACAGTTTTAACTTTTCACAAGACACTTGCAAATTTGAATCATCTTCCTTGTGGGCCGGCTAATGGAAATCCCCTCATAAAGTTATTAGTCACTGTCTTACAATAGCTTCTTGTCTCTAAGTACTTTGATGTTGTACATAAGAGCCATGGATCAATTACATTCATTTTTCCCATTACCGGGCAAATATTTGGACATTTTCTGTTGAGTTGATTCAAGGCAGAACTAAACCAAAGGAGTTGCATACTGTGCAGACATTTCTAACCTTCAGAAGCTGAAGGTTTTGTGACCTGGGAGAATTAATAGATGTTTATTCTAGCAGGATAAATGGAAAAAGACCATTTCTATTTTAGGGAGATAAATGAAAAGCAAGGAAGATGGGGTTTGTTATGACAAAATTGTTCACAAGTGGCATGTTGAAATGAGGAAAAGCAGTTATGTATTTACATTATAATCCTAACGGAATGTTAGTCAAGAGAGTCTCAAGTGGTAAAACGCATTAGTAATTGTTGTGCTTCCTTCACTTATCAAAACAAGTATTTCCACTAAAACTCATCTGCTAAGACTGTCTACATTGTAAAGATTCAAAATACACCTATCGTCCATAGTCAAAATCCAGAACTTTTCCATTAAGATACGATTTCTTCCAACAAGGGGAACACATTGCTAATTTTTTCCTGACTGTTTCAAACAATAGCTGTAACTCTTCCACCACTGTGTCAGAAACACATTTTGAAAATATTTCACTTGCCAGGATTCTTCTGCAGAACAGAAGAAGGAAGGCAAGCCAGCTGGCATAGCCAGCAGTGGCAATCTCAAGTGTTTACCACACTCAGGAATGTTATGAAGCAAGAGCAAACAGATGGCATTCCCCAAAAATGGTGTGAAGTATTGCTCAGCTGGTACTGTTCTTCTAAACTTACTCAAGCTGACTACTAACATTTATGGGATGTTTGGCTTGAACAAGGATTTCATTGAGAAGAGACTAGTGCCCTATTTGGTTTTCATTTTTCATTAAATCTTTTCTTCAGCAGAGACTGAAACCACTTCTTCCATAATCCAGAAAGGAATATCTAGGACTGTAGTACAGGAAAACCCTCTGTCAATTCAGCCACTCTGCTGCTCTGGCACTGGTGGCCAGAGTGGATTGGCCATACAGTGAGAGAGGCTGTAGGAGAGAGTGTGTGGGGGCTTCAGACGTCTGAAGTGATAGAAGCAGTGAGTCCTTAGAAGGAACTCCAAAAGGGGATTCCTCACCAGAAAGGTCGGCAATTTAAAAAGGTGTTTATTTTTGTCTAAAGGTTTAGGAATTTTCAAGGATGAAACTATTGTCAATACTGTCTAAAAAGACAACGGATTTAGAGCCATTCCAAGGATGAATGGGTGAATGGATAATGAATTTCATATTTGGTGCAAAAATACATTTACGATATTTTTTTTTTTTTGGTGGAACTTTAGTAATATATTTATTAAGGCCTTTATGAAACAGTTTCAGCTTCTCATTGAGTATTTACACTTAATGAAAAGCTGGCACTCAGCCAGAAAACTTTCTTTGAAAAACTAAAGCATTTCAATCAATCTGTAGTTGATTTCTTTAATTCTCTGTGCTTGGAATAGACAGTGAATCTGGTTTGAAAAGTTGCACTTGTAACTGTTTGCAAGTCCTTAGAACAGTTTCTGAGCTTTGGTACAAAAGGGCCATATCTGTCATTTCCAAGAACATCTTATGTCACAAATATAAATTTGTTTGAACAGGAGAAGACATAGTCTACACTATTAACTGCTGTGACTGTCAGGAAGGCATAAATCATTGCCATCTGAATGTCTGTTCCATTTTTGTGAATTTTACTAAGGAGAAATGCAACCATAATCAACGACCATCAATTGTATAGGCAGAAGGACATGGGTGCCACAAACACATTGTTTTGTGCTTTTTGTCTTTTTCACCCATTTTTGTGGCTTCACTTCCTTTTCTATATTCTTTAAAATGAAAGACACTGAGAAGAGCTACACATGAGTACAGTCTTATCATAGGGAACCACCCTCAACCAGTATGTATTTCATTATACATTGTCTTGAAACTCCCTGCCAGGATTGCAGCTGAGGACAACAGTTATTCTTGCTTTATTGCATTCATCCTATTGTGTTTTGTAGTTTAATATGTGTTATTTCATTGACATTTAAAATGCATTTGCAGCACATGCGATTTCAAAAAACAGAATGAATTTTACTGCCTCTTTCCATTTATGGCTCAAGCACTTTGTTGGAGTCATCACCATCCATCACAATGTCATCTCATGATTATTATTTTGCCTGCTGGGTACAGACATTTTACTTAAAAGTGAAAGTACCAATTGTGCTAACTACAATTATATGTTTGCAGTATATTGAAGAAAATAGGCATGGCGTGGGAGTTCAGTGAAAAGACAAAATTCTGCCAGGTGCTGTGCAACTTCAGACCCATCCAAGGTGATAAAGATCTAACATGCCTTGCCTTTTTCAGGGTCAGATCACTGATAATTAAACAGTTCTAGCAAATGTGATCTCATTCTTATTTGTCTGGGACATTATGAAACACAGGATAAAGGAACTTCAAATGTGGTAGCAGAATACAGAGCACTAATGCATGCAGCATGGAACTTAAAATGTGTTCCTTCATAATCCTATATTTCCCAGACAAACGCTTGTAAACAGTAAAGTAAAACAAAACACATTTCCTTTTAATGGGGAGGAAAAAAAAAAAAATCCCTAAAAACCACAGGATTAGTAACACCAGGGAAGGACAATCCCCCAAAGGTCCTAAATCTTGTTTCCCAAATGTGAGCTAACTGTGTTAACTCAAATTTTTGATGATAGAGCATGGAAAAAAAAAAAATTAAAAAGACAAATACTGGTAAAATATACTCTGAATCGATCCTGAAGTAATAATACCTCATAATTTTAATAGTTTTATTGATTACACGGGATGTTCCAATGGTCAGACTTGGAAATAGGACTCAGAAATACTGGATTTTTTTTCTGTCTTGGCTGTAGGTTTCCTACATAAGCAGGAACAAACCATTTCATCTGTCTCATGTTGTAGGCTCACGGCTAAAGAAAACATACTGCTTTCAGCCTTGTACAAGTCAGAAACAATGTAAGTGAAAGAACTTACCTGCCATTCCTGTCTCCACCCAAAAGCACGGAGAGAACCAGATACACTTTGAGGTAGTAAGAGCTGCTAATATTGAATACTTACACAGTAAAGCAAAAAATACGTGGAAAAATTCACTGCTGTCAGATTCTGGATTTGTTGCATCCTATTTTTTTGACAGTAAATGGAAAAAGATGAAATTGTTTAACAGATTTTTTTTTTTTCAAAGTTGATAAAATGTCTCTTTCAGGCATCTCTTTTGTATTTCTGCTGCCCGAGCTGTGCCCAGTCACTCAGTCAGAAGAAGAAAACTATTACACAAGTGAGCAACCCTTAGAATTAAATAGACAAAGCAGAATAGTTCCCAGTGTGAAAGTGCTTAAGTAACACAGCCCAGAACAATATGTCTTTGACAACATTTTATCTCTGGCAGCCAGTTTGGTAGGGTTTATTCTATACTCTTATACTTTTCAGCTGCCATCTACTTCCCATCTTCCAACATTTAGCAATTTATATAACTTCTACACCAGAGGCAGCACGCAGGACACCGCATATTAATGACTAACAAAGTATCTGATCTTCATTCATCTAACACAGTAATTTGGTGGAGGGAAAAGATCACTTGTTTGTCCTTCACAGCATCTCTCCTTTGACAAGGATTTCCCTAATTTAATGATGTATTGAACAAAAAAGAAACATTTTCCTTTTTCTATATCGTGTCACTTATCTAATAAGGTGGCCATAGTTTCTGCACTCCTGCAAAATTTTTGGTTTCTCATAATTTTGGAGCATCTTCACCATGCTGCCCTTTCAGTCATCTCTTTTGCAAGCAGAAAGGTGTTATCAATTCAGTCTCTTTTATAGAAAACTTTCTCCAATTATTTTTTTTCCCCATTTGCTATACTATTCATCTTACCCTGACAGTGGTACAGATCTGATCTGTCACAACTGAAGTTGACCAACTGACAATTTTATATTTTAATTCTTCCAAAGCTCTTGTGTGAATGCCATCCATTGTTTTACTGCATTGTCACAGTACTGATTTGCTCTGAAATCTCTGCCTTTCCAGTCTGGGAGTTTGCACAGACTCATTCTGTGTAAAGAACAACCCCAGTGTGAAAGACTCCCACCTCATCTGCAGCAGGAACCAATGCAAATAATTCACCTAGTTGTCTATAGTGTCTTTATCTTTCTTTGCTGCTTCTTCTCATTGTGCTTACCATCCAAATGTGCTGCTTCTGATGTACACACAAAAGGTTTTACTGTTAGCTCTGATTGCTTCTGCAAGTTGTTTGCACTAATATTTTTTGGCTTACTTTGCTGTGGTTTAACATTTATATTGCTGAGAATTATACTCTTCCTGTTTTCTTTCTTCGGACACAGCTTCCATGTTTTGGAATACATCTTTTCACTTGGAATGGCATCAGTTACACTGCTCTTTTAATACACCAGCTGCTGCTTCTTCTGGATGTGACTCATTCAGAGTTTGTTTTTATCGGTGTTATTGCTGTGCACTGACTGGCATACATTTACTCTTTTGGAAGTATGTAAACTACTTGCAAATATTTTACTCTTTTAGCTGCTACTTCCAATTCTCCATTAAAGAGCTTTTTCTAGTTTTTGTAATTCTCCAACTAACTATTTATCGAAAGCATTTTAGTGGTGGTTTCTGTGTTATCAGCAAACTCCAAAATCTCTTAACAGATTTTCAAATAGGAATCAGACAATAGAAGAAAACGATTAAAGGAAAGTTGACAGGACAAAACCTTCTCAATCTAATTCATCAAGTCATCCAGAAATTAGTGTTCCATCAGTGTTTTGTTTCACAGATTTGCAAAGATCATCCATAAGATCACCCAGAATGGGATACAGATGTAGTACCTAGCACTATATACTGACCTGACAGAGAGACAGGCATTCTATAATAACAGAAAAGAGTATTTTTGGTTATTCCTGAGAGTATATTAACAGAGTTTTGTTTCATTAAATCTTAGTATGCAATTTGAGAGCAAGAAACCACACTGAATTGTTAGCCCTCTACAAATGATTTAAGATAATCTTTGTGAAACAAAGGAAACCATAGCATGCCTGGCTAAACTGAAACATCAATTTGATTGCATATATTTCACCTTTCATACAATACAAGATATTGTAATACAAGACATTAAGCCTCCTTCAGCTAATCTGTGCATGGAGACTGCACATTAAATCTCAACAGTTTCTACATGCAGCTTCAGACTCTGCATACAGCTTTAGGAAAACTACAATAAGTTTTCATACTTTGTCTCTTAGCAATCTTCTTAAATTAATAAATGGAAATATAAAGCAATGAAAATATAAGAGGCATATATTATTAATGCAGCTACTAAAAATCAGAGTGTAATGCCAAATTTACATAAAACTTGGGACTTGACTACTGTCTTTAAATGTCTCTTGATATTTTGGCCGGAATACAACAAAGCTTGTGCCATGCCAAATTTCTTTAATGTCTATAAGCATAAAGAAGTATTTATGAAGCTGCTTCCTGTATTTCTGTCCTCTTTAAATAACAAGTGAATCCTTATTTTTTTTAGAGCTCACAGTGAACGTCTTTCATCAAATGGAGAACTTATGTAGAAAAATTATCACACACATATTATATGTGTGGATATGGATATGCATGTTTAACGTTGCTTACGCATTTATGTTCTCCATGAATAGTGGTACAAAGCAAATGCATTTTTTTGTTTGTTTGTTTGTTTGTTTCCCAAGAGTGTGGGACGTCAGCAATTCCTCCAGTGGGAAAGAAAAGCTGAACGAGTTCTTTATTTTGCACTTTGAGATTTGAATCCTGTAAGCCAGTAATTTTTAAATAGTGGAAGAAACAAGATGGGGAGACTGGAAAAACAGATGTCATTGCAAGTGGCAAATAAGAATGCAATGCCATTCAAGAACCGTGTCCGTTCAGAAACTTCCCAGTCTGATGTGATTTCTTTGTATGAGAGCTTGAGTAGCACACAGGAACAGAATCATAGAATGGTTGGAGTTCGAAGGGACACTTAAAGGTCATCCATACCAACTCCCGTGCAATGAACAGGGAAACCTACAGCTAAATCAAGTTGCTCAGAGCCCCCCAGCCTGACCTTGAGTGTTTCCAGGGATAGGGCATCCACCACCTCTCTGGGCAACATGTGCCAGTGCCTCACCACCCTGACAGTAGAAAACTTCTTCCCTATATGCCATCTAAATCTCCCCTCTTTTAGTTGGAAACTATTTCCCATTGTCCTATCACAATAGACCGTGCTAAAGAGTCTGTCCCTTTCTTTCTTATAGCCCTGAAGTAAACTGAAAAGTCAAACAACGCATTATGTACCTGACCAATTTTATGTAAGATCAAATTCAATTTAAATCTTTTATTATTTTTTTAATGCTTTATTTTTTTTCCTCACAGTAACACTGAGCCCTCTTTAGTTGCTACAGAATGAGTTGAAAGCAATGAAATAGCAAAGACAGAAAGGCGTGCGTGTTTATCCAGAGCCATGCTTTGTCACTTTATCATACAAACTATGTCAGCTGGTGTCAGCATGAGTAATCTAAGCTTCAAACAATATCACACCACATATAAATCAATGAACACAGACAGAAACAGGCTAAGTCTGCTTTAGGCACCCTAATGATCCTGAGTTTTTTCTAATAGCTTGTCAGACTTCAGCCTGTCAAGCCTGAAGATTTAGGGACACGGATTCTCTGCAGATTTCCTGATTGCATTCCTGGTGGGCTTCTAGGAATCACAATGGGGACTCCTAGGAAAAGGGAAGAAAATGGATAGCCTTCAGGCCTTTATGAGGCACAGGTTATTGTCATGCCCCAACTAAATCCTAATTACTCTGATTAACAATGGGAGCCTGTCACCACTCATGCATAATAGAGAGAAAGTTTGGGGTAATTACTATCAAACTCTGTGGCAGCGGCCTAGGCCTCCCCACGTGCCCATGGAGGCATTGTCAGCCCTGCATGCCATTCCTCCCGCTGCTGTTGCCAAAATAGCCGTGCCAGTGTGAGCCGCATTTGCAATTCAGACCGGGACTGGATGGACACAGTGGGACCAGCTGCCTTGAATACAGTGGGACCAGCTCCAAGAACACAGAGGAGGTCTCAGTTCAGTGTACTGGATATCTCACATCATTCTGATAACTTCACTCTAAAAAACAAGGTTTTGTGGTCGCTTATTACTCAGATGTCAGTGTCAGCCTTCTCAGAGCTCTGTCACTGCTTAGCAGTTAAATATCTCCGAGGTATAGTGAAAGTAATATTTGAGGAGGTGTCTGCAACAGCATACAAACATCTAAATGAAAGGAAAAAGGTGTAACACTGCTTTCATTTTGGGACAGGGGGTGGAAGGGGAGTTCCTTTAAAATAGAGGAAAGACTTGTTTTCTAGGGGGAAAAAAAATAAGTATTTTGAGGTGCTTATGCTATGCAAGTAGTTTGCAGTCATGTTTAGGTGAAAAACTAAGTGTGACTCAGCATTGTGCACTTGCAACCTGGAAGGCCAGTGATGGCCTGAGCTCCATCAGAAGAGGGGTAGCCAGCAAGGTGAGGGAGGGGATTGTCTCCTTCTACTCTGCCTTTGTGAGGCTCTGACTTTGTCCAAGTCTGGGACCTCCAAGTCAGGATAGACATGGAGCTTTTGGAGATGGCCACAAAGGTGATCAGAGGGCTGGAACACCTCTCCTATGAAGATGGGCTGAGGGAGCTGGGTTTGTGCAGCCTGGAGGAGAGAAGGCTCTGGGAAGACCTCACTGCACCCTTCCAGTGCTTGAAGGGAGACCATAAGCAGGAGGGAAATCAGCTTGTGAGACAGATAGATAGGGATAGGACAAGGGGAAATGGTTTTAAACGAAATGAGGGAAAATTTCGGTTACATGACAGGGGGAAGTTTTTCACAGAGAGTGGTGAGGCACTGGCACAGGCTGCCCAAAGAGGCTGTGGATGCCCCATCCCTGAAGGTGTTCAAGGCCAGGTGAATGGGGCACTGGGCAGCCTGAGCTGGTGCTTGATGTAGCAATCGGTAACCCATCCTGCAGCAAGGGGTTTGAAACTTGATAATCTTTGAGGTCCCCTCTAATCCCAGCCATTCTGTAACTCGATGATACCCCTTTACTGATTCCCCAGCTCACTTGCTCTCTCCTCTTGTGCTGACTGTACTGCCATTCAAACTGACTGCTGAATTTCCTACCAAAGCCCCAGTGCTCCTGGAATTGCAAAGCCCCACCAGCGTAGATGAGATGCATGCAGTAAATTCCAAATTTAAGCACACAAAGGAAGCAAAATACTGCTTTGGAAGCACAGGGCAGAGCAGCCACAGGCAGTCCTCTTTCCCTCTGTGGCATGCACCATCCCATTTGGCCTGATTTTTGTTAATGTTGATATTTCGTTCCTGAACTGAGGGAAATGAAATGTTGACAACCTGGAACTTCCCACAAAACAGACGTTTCCTTTTCCGGCCAGCTCTAATGTCCTCACGCACATGCATGTGTCTCTGCAGAATTATTAGCTGCTATGTAATGACACCGGGATTTGTGCCCACTTCCACCATGCGGTATGGAGGGAATCCAGTCCTCAAAAATCCAATGCTTGAGCAGTCACCGGAGAGTTACGGAACCTGGAAAGCAGGGAGGTGGCACAAGCCCTTCCCCAGGGAACAACCTGGTGCCGTTTGCGTGTTCTGTGCAACTCGGTGGTGGGAAGCATCACTGCAGAGGAAGCCCGAGGAGCCTGAGAGGGCAGCTCCACACAGTGCAGTCTTTTCTTTGCAAAGCACAGTATTAGAAAGGCGGCACTGTTAGGACCAGCAGTGACTCCATTCCCTGGGAGTCCCATTCCTGAGTCTCCCCGTTCCCGCCCCCTCTCTCCCCCCCACCACAGGAACAGTTGCAAAGTGCCAAAAGCCATCAGAAAGTCTGCATTACATCAGGGAAGCTGAGTGTGCTGCCCCTCTGAGCTAGCCCACAGGGAAGAACAACAGGAGGGAGATTGTTGGGGAAGATAGGACTACTTAAGTGGCAATTCATTGTGAACCACTTTTCTAAGCTGTTGATAGAAGCATTAAGTGTGACAGAGGAAGGGGACTTATCTTTTTGCCCAAGCAGAACCTTAATGACTCCATAATGACTGCTAAATAATGTTGCCAATAATCTCCATTTAATTATACAGCTCTATTATGACCTAAAAAGGAAAGAAAACACAAAAGGCGTCTGCAATCCTGACATACCCTCAAGTTCCTTAGCCCAGTTCTGCAAAATGTACACGGATATGCGGTGTGAGTTATTGCCAGGAAGACAACTCTCCCATCCTCCCTCTAGTCTGAAACATTCACTGTGCAACGGATTTGTCTGGCTCTTGAAGCAGCCATCAATCTGTGCCATGTCTGCCGCAGCTTGTTAACATCCAGGTAAGCCCTCTTCAAGACACAAATGTATGCAGCTTCACAAATCTGATTGGGAAGGCTCTTCCAAAGCATTTTATCTTTGACCAGCGTGGTCTACAAAAGCAGGGTGTTTAATGAACACAGCACCACTTCATGTGGAAGTTTGAGGAACATTTTTCGGACAGATGCCTATTGTAGAGGCTGATGGCTTACACAATGGCCTTTTTAAAAAGCCTGAAAAGTATGAATTCCCTCTTTATCATTATTAATTTTTTTACAGATGTTGAAAGTCTGAAAATAGGCTGGTCTTTGAAATAACAGCTTAATGGTACGCTATGCATGCGATGGGCAATGGAGAATATTTTACTTAAGTACAAAATCTATTTTTGGCTTAGTATTCCAAAGCTTACTTAATACTCATTTCACTAAAATACCTCTATAGGCACAGTCCAGATTCTGGCCAATACAAACACTGGTTTCATCTGGAATATTCAGCAAGGTAATTGATAAAAAACATGCATAAATAGGTGAAGGGTCTGTTGTCTGACTTCCACCACCAGCTCAGGAGAGTTATTGTTGTTATAAATAATACTAATCAGGGAAATACAAAGAACCAGATTTCCACTTACTATGTGGAGAAAGTGCCAAATTCTGGATTTTGCAATTAAGTTATAATAACCAATCCAGTGAAGCAGGACTGAAGATCATCTCCAGAACAGTATTTTGGTGAAAAGGTATTGTGATTCCAACTGACAACTACTGCTTGTTAATTTGAGACGTGTGTGTTAAGTATGCAGTGTTTTAAGCTCCGGCTGGTGAGCCCTGCTGATTTTTTTTGGTAAATTGGTAGAGCAGCACCTGTCTTGCCTTTCATTTATAGGTGTGAGGTGGAAGAAGTAGTAGGAATGGATGTGAAGATTCATAGACCAGAGCATTACCTTAAATTAGGTGGGAATTATATTACGGAGGAGAAGAGGAGCTTTGGTAAATTGCAGCTGAAAAACTGCCTTATTTTAGTGTAAACCTTACAGTGAGTGTTGATTTGAAAATAGGGGGGAGGGACACAGAAAGGCATTGCAGGGAGTCGACTTGTCTACAGGAGATGCCCTTGCTGTATTTCCAGAGTCACCTCATCTGTAGGGCATAATAATAGTGCCAGACACTGCAGCTAATTATAATACTAAGCTAACAGCCTTACAGAAGCATGAGGAAAGGGACATGGTCGTGCCAATTCATCTCATTTCGAATCCCACGAGCGGAATGGAATGGACATGAGGGCAGAGACTTGGGATAGGGAGAGCCACAGCCAGTGGAGAGAGAAGCCAGCCTCCCTATGAAGGTGCCTGAGAGAAATGGAAGCAGGGACAGGAGGCCATCTCTCCCCCAGCACCCAGCCTTGGGCTGCAAAATGGAGGTTGAAAGGGAAAAATAACAGCGAGGAGAGGGAGATGCCAGGAGAAGAAGCTGAGTTCAGTGCATAATGCAAGTCCCAAAAGGCAATGGGAAATGAAGAAAGGCTCTGTATTCCTCCAGTGGAAAATATTAGAGCATGTACACATGCTGAAATGCTCTTATTAGACAGGTAGCAGCGATTTCTCTTTTCCTTGCCTAACTTTTTTTTTTTCATTAGAAAAATAAAATAAAATTGGCTGGTTGGTGTGATTCAGCTCCTGAACTGGCTTTTCTAGAGGTAACGCTTCCTGTCTGAGGTACTGTTTCTGGCAAGATGGATTTCCTGGCTGAGATTTTCAAAGTCACCTGGGGAACCTATGTGTTCACACATGTACTGTGAATTTAAGCAGAAACGGTCATTTGAACCCCATGAGCAGATGTGAGATGCTCTTTTTTTCCCTCTCTTTTCACATGCTCTTTATTTGCTGCATCTTTTATCCGTCTCTTTGCTGTTTGTTCTTTCTTTTCATTTTCTCTTTCCACTAAGGCTTCACATTTCCCTCCCTACTTTTCTCCTATAACTACCAGCTTATTCTATGTCTTTGACTTCTCTTTGTCTCCAAATCCTCTTTCTCCACTCGCACTTCTTTCTATTGTCACCAATTGCCCCTTATGCAAAAACTGTGCTATATCTTCTGTTCCCAGTGCCACCTATAAAATATGAGTTCATTGCAATGCTCCCTTCCCTGCAGTGAGCCTGCACAAACTGTCCAAGCTGCATGCACAAACACTGATCAACAATACTGCAGAAAAACCCTCTATGAGATTCTGTGGGCTGGTGGGGTGGGGAAGGAGAGAGATTGAAATACATCTGCTTTTATTGGTTACAAATCATTATCTTAAAGTTCAAATAGTTTTGAACACTGACACATGGACCAAGCTGTTCCTCAGTGTGCCAGATTTCCTACTGGCATCTTGCATGTGCTGCAAAGACAAATTTGTGCCTTTACTTTTCAGTTTCCAACACCTGCCAGACCAGGAATTCCCCAGAGTGCTCTTTCTGACTGCCTTTGTGCAAATGTTGACATTTATATGCACTCTATTCCTCTGATTTAGAGCTTCCTCTCCTGTTTGTGTGGTAAAATGGGAGGGTACCACCTGAGCATAGGCTATTCTGAGGAAAGCATCCGTCTAATACTCTTCCTAGTCTGAAAAATAATTAGAATCAAGTATCTGAATGCACTTTTTGCTTCATTATCCAGAAGAAGATCATGCACTGATAAGAGCCATGGCGTATGTGTTTGGCTACTCAGATAGAAAATATCATCACTATTTTTAAAGTGTCTAAAAAGTGATAATCGCAGACCATATTTTTAAGTGAAAATAGAAAAAACGAAAACAAAACAAAACAAAACAAACAAAAAACCAATATATTACTTGTTATTTAAGAGATGTAACGTTTAATTATGCAGTTTAGCCTAACACCCAAAGCATGGTACAATCTCTTACTTTAAAATACTTGGGTCCTTTGAAGTCAGGGCTTCTTTTTTTGCGGTACTTTGTTAACAAAAAGTCTGCCAATTCTGCAGGACAGAATTTATAGCAGCAGGTCAAAAGACAGTTCCTGGAGGAATTCGGCAGCTCTTTGTAGTAAATCAGCAGTCATGTCTTTGATAAATATCTCCCAAGCCCAGCAGTAACTGGTCCTTGGTGCTGAAAGATGAGGCAGTGGACTCGTATGAGTCGTGTAGTTCAGTGAAAGACACGCAGCAACAAGGAACTAGTGAACAGTTTCTGAAGATGTTATGGTTAGACCAGTGCTCATCAACACTGAACCAGTGCTGGAAAAAAAAGGAAAGCCTGTCCTGGCACATGAATTCAAATCTGCTGCTCAGGTATGAAGTAAGTGTGCAGCACTTTGGAGGACAATAACACTCTAACCCAAACAAAGGATATAAAACCTTTTTAGAGGAATGAAGACCTCTGCAGACCTTCCTACTGTGTTTGCATCATGAACTGCTGTGCTTAGTCTGTTACTTGATAACTGTTGAAATGGAAGCCCTGCCAGCGCAGAGTAGTTCATGAAGTCCCCAGTTCAGTGAGCTGAGGATTGATCCTGCAGCTGCAACAGAAACAAGCAACCTTATAGGACCACTCTGAGCAAGCTTATGGGACTGCTGTTTACAAAAGGCTCTTTTTTTGCCTTTCATGGTTAGATCTGCCCTGCCAATCAGCTACACTCAAGTCACTGAGAATATTTTCCATGGCCTTTAATAGGGACCATGAGGAGTTGTCATGGGTGCAACAGAACTTCTGGATGGCTGGGGAGGGCAAGAGTAAGGATGAAGATTCTGGGCCAGTTTTCACCAAGCGGAAGCAGCACTCCCATGGGAGATGTCACGGCATTTCAACACTGCTCAGCTTGTCAGTGCCTCATCATATTAACCTCAGAGCAAACGCTGATGAAGTTATGCATTTCTAGGGGAAATTAGAACACTGGTGCCCTCGACCCTGGAGCAGGGTAAAGCTTGGGATAACTGTTAATGTACTGACTCATGAGCTTCTACCATTAGAACAGAGTAGAAGAGGATGCCAACAACTGTGGGAGAGGGAAAATTAATTGGTCTTATTATTCTTCTGTCTGAGATTTATGACCCGTCTCATCAAGACTGTGGTGTAGACATAAATGAAAATAGGTGTGAGGAGCAGCTTAATTTGACAGCAAGAAAATTTGTCCCCAGATGGCAAACAAATCTCTTTCCTTCTTCTATTAGAAAACAAAACAAAACAAAACAAAACAACAGTCCATCTAGTTAAAAAATGAATTAATTCCCATCTAAGACATTATGAAAATTGGTCTTGTTAAAAACCTGGACTAGCTCCCATCAAAGCCATCAGATCGTCATCCAGGTACTGGAATCACGCTAGGAAAAATATTATTTCATATTCTTTTCTTCCCAACTGAGTATCTGGCCTCTTTCCATCAGGAGAGGGAAGGCCTCCCTCTGAGAGGAATGGCACCAAGCCCTTTTTGCACTGTTTTAAGGACTGCTTATTATAATTCCCTTCTTTGTGAGATTCCATGTACTTTATCCTAAGAGCAAATACAAGTCTGGTCTGACTCATTAAGGTCTTTCTGAAAATGCAATGGGATTTCTGGTAATAGTCTTCTGAACCTCTTAATGAAGAGATGTGTCTTTGCAATAGGAATCAGAGCGCATGAGAATTTCTGAAAATATTTCACTAATTCTGCCCTCATAGCTAAACAAAAACTACTTACATACAAGACCCAGATTCTGGATAAAAGTGACTGTTTTCAGGACCAAGCATTTACAGAGGGAAGTTTCTCCAGAATAATAAATTATCTCAGAAGAGAGACAGAGGAATCATTGTTTCTCAAGCAGTAATGTTTAGAAGTCCCCTCTGTGTATTCACACTTAACACTCCATGATACAGGATGAAGCTGTTTTGTGGTTTGGGGAAGGATAAGTTTTAAAACGTGATAAAGGGCCAGGTCTAATATACCTCTAAGATCTGCAGCGTCTCCTGCTTCTTTATATGTACTATATATTACCAAAAAAATACAATAAAAGTTTGTGTTCAGGGATTAATGAACACAGACATAAAACACGTATTACTGTATATTCTAAGACCATTGTATAGTTGGTTTTTCTGTTGACATAAAATAATGTAAGCTACCTAAGATTGTAACTTGTTAACTAGACTATGTGGATAGATGTAGTACAAATGAACCTAAGGTTTATAGAGAAGAGATCCAACTGTCTCTACTATGCTGATGCAAGTAAGAAAGAAACTTGGTTCACAGTAATTTTCCATTTCAGCTCTGATGAGGAAGCTCATAACTTTCATGAAGCTGATCTCAGACAGTGTGAGAGAATAGATGAGCAAGTGGGGAGCATAAATGATATGGATTCTCAAGACCCACACAGTTTCAAAAGATCATTTCACATGATGCCAATCCTCCCTTCTTGACCCTCACTGCTGCCTGTTTCAACTTCCATGGCTTTGCAATCACATTTATCTACCTTTTAATATGCCTTTCTCTCCCCTGTTGTGTGAAAGACTCCCACAAACCACAAGATAAACTAATTCAGGACTAGGTTTTCTGAGGCACTGAGTTCCCATTCAGGTCCTCAAATATATGCCAGGTTTTCAGTAGCTCTGGTTGAACATTTCTGAAAAATGTAACCTTCTTTTATATATTTAAGTGGGATATGAGATTTTTCTGAGGGTTCCTTACCTAAAACTAATGGCGCACAAAGACTAGGAAAAGCAACTAACAAGCAAATTGCTAACAAAACAGTATACTACCTTGTGCGATTTTTTTTCCTCTTCTGGAGTCTAATTCATTTACTACAAAAATAGGTCAAGATGAACAACAAAAATAAGTCAGAATGATCCAAGTAGATGAGTGATTACCCACCTGACTCTGTCTTGTATGAGGAAAAGCTTCTGGAGGGGAATCAACTCTTTGAAAGGGTTGATAACTGCAGGACAAGGGGAAATGGTTTTAAATTGAGGGAGGGGAGATTTAGGTTGGATGTCAGGGGGAAGTTCTTTACAGAGAGAGTGGTGAGGTAGTGGAATGGGCTGCCCAGAGAGGTTGTGGATGCCCTGTCCCTGGAGGTACTCAAGACCAGGTTGGATGGGGCCCTGGGCAGCCTGGTCTAGCATTAAATGGGGAGGTTGGTGGCCCTGCATGTGGCAGGGGGGTTGGAGATTCATGAACCCTGAGGTCCCTTCCAACCCTGGCCATTCTGTGATTCTGTGAAGGCTGAGTAACCTGACTGTGTTCATCCTGGGGAAAAGAAAACTGAGAAGGGATCTGATAAATGTTTATAAATATCTAAAGAGAGGTGGGAGGCAAATGGATGAGGCCAGGCTCTTCTCGGTGGTGTGCAGCAATAGGACAAGGAGTGATGTCCTAGAACTTGAATGTAGGAAGTTCTATAGAGACATGCAGAAGAACATCTTTATGGTAAGGGTGACAAAGCACTGAAACAGGTTACCCACAGAAATGGTGGAGTGTCCTTCTATGGAGTTATTTAAGGTCCGTCTGGATGCCTACCTATGTGACCTATTGTAGGGTATCTGCTTTAGCAGGGGGATTGGACTCTATATCGTGACATCCCTTCCAAGCCCTGCAATTCTGTGATTCTGTGAATACCTTGTTAGCAATCCTGAATTTGTGAATGAGTTACCCATTATTATTATTATTATGGTTTTGCTGTAACAGTTGAGCTCCACTAATTTCCAATAGAACAGAATGGAACATATTCCTTCTGCAGAATGCTAAGAAAGGAGGGAATGGCTTCTGTAGCATTGCTTTTTGTAGTGATATTTATTGCAACAGTTGCCACAATCCTTAAGCTCAGAAAAATCTCAGGTCTCACAAAATCAGGGGACTTCAAAAAAATTTACTCACCGCTGACATTATCATTTTTCTGCTACCTTTGAAATACATTTGAGGTTTCATTATGAAGAATTGCTCACTTGTAAGATTAGAAATACAGCCTTTAAAAAAGCAAATTTAGGGACTTCCAGATAATAATTTGAGCACAGGAACTGAAGATTGAATTGTGAGACCTGTGAAAAAATCCTAAAACAACTGGCAGCATTAACAGTGTGAATGTTACTGCAATTAATGAGTTTCAGGAATGCTATTAAGAAAGAATAGTGCCTCTGTGTGCAAAATACTTTTTCCCATAAAACTATGGAGCTTGGCTTTGTATGTAGCTGCCAACTTGAATTAGTCAGGAACAATTCATGTCAAACTATCCTGATTTCCCACTTCAGTAAAGCAAGAGACTTTGTGGGCAGAAGAGCAACACAAGTACTTATATCTCCACTTCAGAAAGTTTTTGGTTTTTTTTTATGTTGTCTCAAGTGACATTACTGTGAGCAAATTAGGGAAACAAGATAGTTGTTGATCCAAGACAGATGTCTATAGGATTCAAAATTACTGTACAGAATTTGCTGGAAAAACATACTTAAAAGGAAATGAGAAATGGTCCACTGCCAGAATACAAGGCTGTATGATGTGGCATTTCCTAGCACTTCTCCTCAGCCAGTTTAATATTTTAATTAATAAAATTTCCTGTTACAATTTCAAACAATGGAAAAGGTTGGAGGAGCTGCAAGCATACTGAAAACTAGATGCCATACTGACAAAGAAAGTGGTCAAATGGTTTCAAAAACATAGTAAGATGCAGATTAGCATGGACAATGGCTCTAAACAAAGTCAGGAATAGCCACATGCACAAATTCAAGACAGAGAATAATCAATTCTGCAGAAAAGTCTTTGAGAATAGTAGTGATTTACAAACTGGATATGATACCAAGCAAATGGGATAAGAAAGGAAGGAAGGAAGGAAGGAAGGAAGGAAGGAAGGAAGGAAGGAAGGAAGGAAGGAAGGAAGGAAGGAAGGAAGGAAGGAAATATCATATTATGTAGTATAAACATTTTTGTTGGAAAAGTGTAACAATCCTTCTTCTCTCACTAGTGCTGCCAAAATTATAAATGAAGCTCCATTCCCAGTAACCGGTACCACATTTCAAAGAAGAGCTAAACCACAGAAAGAGATAGAATAATTTTCAAACATACACAAGGTAGCACAAGAAAGAATGTTCTCATAATGACTATAAAGAAAATAATCATAGATCAAAAGAACAACAGCAGATATTTAGAAGGGCTGCTCCAAAAGTAATGCCTCCTAATGTATTATGTTGACCCATGACATCAGATATTGGTGATATGGCAGTAGAGATTAAACCTGTCCACCAGTATTTCATTACACCTTGTTGCCATGTGACAAATGGCAGCAGAGGGGCATTTTGACACAGTGGTGTCTCACAGGGAAGTGTGTATGAAGCAAAGGGGTGGAACTGAATTCCTCCATGCAAAAAAAATGGCACCCACTGACATCACTGATGCTTGCTGAACAAACAGTGGATGTGAGCACAGTGAGGCAGTGGGTGGTGCACTTCAGCAGTGGTGACAGCAACAGTGTGTCACCTCCTCTGGTGCAGATGTTTATGAGCACAACATGCAGGCTGTTGTCCATTGCTAGTGAAATTGCATAGCTAATGATGGAGAAATGTGTTGAAAGATAGTAGTTTGTAGCTGAGAATTTTCTCTATTAAATAGTGTTATTTGTGTCTGCTATAGTTTCCGTGGATATAAACAGGAGGCATTACTTCTGGAGCAACCTACATAGATTAATCTTTAGGACAAATTTCAGTGAATGTAAGTAACAACTTCTATCAGAACAATAAGATAACCAAATGAAAGAAAATACATCATCAACTATGAAATGAAGCAATATCATCTTGTTGTGTACCACTGCTTCTGAAAATAATACAAAGAAGAATTTCATGTCACATTACATGCAGACAACTTCAGGCAGCTTCTTGTAGCACAGTCCAATGAAGTTTGCAGTTTAAAGGGATGTGGAGGTAGAAGTATAAGGTGTGAGGAGGTGTAGTTGAGCAATTTTTCATAAGATGTGGATAAAAGCTAAGAGTACTTAGATCATTTTGTTTCCAGCTAGTCATTTTCAGTTATTATTTCACATTGTCTCTATTATGCATAAATTGAAATTAACTGAGTGGTTATTTTTGGAACTGTAATCTTCCTTAAAAGGTCTACAGTCACCTTTCCTCATTTTGTATATCACCTTTAGGTGTATGATTGCTACAGTTTCACCTTAACACACTGAGAAACTGAACAGATTGCAGTAAGGTGGGGATCCCACTGAACTTATTAGCTTGCCCTGCTTAAGAGAAAACTAAAAAATTGACAAGGAAATTAAGAAGTTAATTGAATCTGCTTATTCTAACAATAGCCAAAGGCAAAGAAGATGTACTGATGTTAGATAATACAGTTTCATTTCTCCCTTGTCCTGAAAGGTGATATGTGTTAGAAGTAATGCCCCTTGGCACAAGAGTTTGCTGGAATGTACTGGTTAGCATGGATCAGTGATCTTAAAGCTTTCCAAAGAGGGTGCAAATGTCAGTCCACTGAGTAATGAGCACCAGGGAGGATTGTTCCCAACAGAATCTGTCTAAATAAATACAAAACTACTATCTGTCAGTCTGAAAAGAAGGTCAAAGGCTATTTTTTTTTCATCTGATTACTTGTTTGTCAAGCGTACAAAACAATACATAAAAAATAAGGAAATGAGGAAATACCAACTGGCATATGGCACAGCTTTATGAGATAGGTCAGACTGTGTGTAGAACTGTTCCCAAACAGTCATGTGAAAGTAATGAAAATTATTTTTTTTCCCAGAAAGAAAACATCATTTAACTGCATTTGGGATATGCAATTGTACCAGTATTTGGACCCAGAGTGTTTTCAAATAAATATTTTGGGAGGAACTGAGAAGTGAGTTCTGTGTAACTGAGTGGCTATTCATTTCTCATGAACAGTGAGTTACTCTAGGAAAAAGATTTTTTTTAATCTTGTAATCTGCAGTGTCCATGCAGGCAGTCTATGAAAAGTAACAGAGACAGGAAGAAATTTTCCACAGATTTACATACATGATGCTGTATGTATATACTAGATGAATGCCAGAGGTCCAGAAGGCAAAAATATTTCAAAAGCCACTGCCATAAGCAGAAGTTGAGATACACGCACCAAGGAACCAGTCCATCTCTCAGTACCTTCAGTGAGAGCTTGGATGACTCCCTCATTCAAAGCCCATGGGAATCAATGTGAGTCATTCAGAGACTTCAATGGACGATGGACCTGACTGTATTTGAATAGCAAAATTTATTTAAATATAAAATTTTAATTTATTTGCAAATGATTTGTGTACATGAAAGGAACTAATTTAAGCAAATAAATATTTTGCTATAAATAATTTGCCCTAAATCCGGTGCTTAACTGATTTCCCTCATAACTTCTGTATAATATCTGCGAACCTAAACTGTAATCTAAATGGAGTAAAACTGAATTCCTGCATTCCATGGAGTTCTTTTTGAAGGTTTTATATGCTATATATACACACTATATTCATATTTAAAACAGCTGTTTAACATATGAGGATTTTACTACTTCGTTTACTTCTACCATTTTTCCATTAATAAATTCACCATATATACAGGCTTATGAACAGACTAAAACAGACCCAAATGTTCTAAATACACAGTCAGTTCATTAATAAATGATAATAAAGCAAGGGAAAATGTACAGTTTTTCTATTCATGCTTGCTGAAAATATGCAAGAGAAACAGATTGATATCATCCACGTTTACAGACCACAGGAATAAAACCATGTAAGCCTTGATCTACCAAAGAAAATTTTAAAAAACCCAAAAAACAAAAAACAAAAAAGCCAACAGAAAACCAGCCATGTGTTTAAAAAAAAAAAAAAAAAAAAAAAAAAAAAAAGCACTTCAAGAAAATTCCAAAGGAAAAGAATTAGAGACACGTCTTTTCCTGGTTCTGGTCTTGCTCTATTCTCAGTCTCAGGTAATGAAGGTATATTTCCTAAAACAAAAGCACACAGTTATATTTTCAAAGGTACTTCGAGATCACGTTGGCTGAAACTAGCTGAATGATGTTGCAATTCAAATGTATTAAATCTAAGGCACCAAAAGCTACTGCTCTTTTAAGAATCTTTGGGTCATAAAAATGCCTGCTTTCAGATTCATTGTGAATACTGAGCCTAACAACCACACTTTACACAGTTCAGAGAGCCTGCGAGCATCGCCGCCAGCACAGACACGCTCACACTTTTACATAGAATCAATGGCAAACTGTGCCGCAGCTCTGCCCCGGGTGGAGATGACAAACAGATGAGTTCCCACACTTGTATTCACTTGGGTTCTTTTTGGCAATTTTAGATGAATTCAGAGGTCACTGGAAAGTGAACTCTGACAGGACGAAATGCTTAAATTACAAGGAAAAAAGCAAACAAACTTGACCCCTACGCTTCATGATGGCTCTGACAGTCACGAATTTAAAAAATAAGGAATAAAAATAGAAGAAATTGCTGAAGGTTTGATAGGGAATAAAAGTCTTGTGCAACATGGTATGATATCACTCCATGAAGCAGAAAGATTAAAATCCACTGTATCCTTCAAGTTTCCTAATTCTCCTCTCTCCCTAAAAATTCATGGGCTGGGGACAAGCGTGGTGCACACTAAGCATTCCAATTGCTTTTGAAAGGAGCATTTTGCTAGTGGAAAATGTGCCGTCTCTTTGATTGCAAATGTAGTTGATTGTGAGGAGAATGAAAGGATGACCTATGACATGACCTGCTAACGCAATAAGGTCATTTTTTTTTTCCACTCCTCACACAAAAGATAAGAGGATGACTGCTTACAAAGTGTTCTGGCAAATAGACAAATTAGGACTGCCTGGACTCCCGCTCCACTCAAGCAAGTTATTCTAAGTAAAGATAAGTGAAAGTTTGAAATGTTTTGAGGCAGGCTGCAAGCTTTCATTCCTTCCCCAAATGGATGGGTTGTGAAGGAGCAGAGCAGAGCAAAAAATGGCTTGCCCAGGAGTCTCAGATTTCAGATGTGATGTTTCTGTAACTGTGTGGTGAGAGGAGGACAGGGTGGCTGTGTGGGTGCAAAGATGGTCTGAGCTAAGGACACCAACCCTCAGTTTGACTCCCAGGTTGACCATTTGTTTTCTGAGAAGCACCACTCTAGAAGAGACAAGCAGGTAAAATCCTCCTCTCAGATGCCTAGATGCAAGCCAGGTCTGTGATAAGTTTCATACAACCACATCACCATAGCACTACATTCAAATAATGCCTGCCCTTTCAGGATAACTCTGGCATCAGGAAAATTCAGCTATGGCTACCAGATCCAAACTTGCATCTCTCCAGCCAGCTCAATGCATGGGCAAGGTTACATCCATACATGCCCATATATATAAACCTACTTTTGGTCTACTCTCAGACCAACATTTCAAGCACTGGAGGAGACAGGGAAAATATTTTCATAAATTGGTGGCGTGATATGAGATGAAATGACCTGAGAGTAAAAGCATTTAGATAGGACTGTGCTGCTCATTTATATACCTACCTACAAAACTGAGATGAGTTTTAGAAAAACTAGTGTCAATTTTCACTTGAGCCTTCCATACAGCTATGGTTTGGGTGAAAGTTCCCTTGTTCCAACAACAACAACAACAAACCAACAGCGTAAAGCTCAATCATTTTAGGATAGTATTGCTCTGAGATTTGGATTTTGAACACTAACAATCAGCACAGAATTCCTGAGTATGTACTCATTCAGACCAAAACCGAAACAGAGGTTTTTGTGAAACCCGGGAAGCCTGAAAAAACAACTTTCTAAGCGGTGCTACAAACCAAGCTGCAGAAAACCACAGAAAAGTCCAAATAGCATGCACACACACACACATACACACACACACACAGAGTCAAAAAAAAAAAAAAAAAAAAAACAGATGGAGAATGTCATTTTCTAGAACTGCTTAATAATCCTGCCTACAAAACTGACAGGTTCTCTAATTTCTGTTTGATCTGCTTCAGAAATATACAGTATCATTATAATTCCAACTAAAGTTTATCCATCAAACACCTGGTACCAGCTGCAAATCTAGCAACTATCCCATGGAAAGTAGAATCTTAATCACCCACCATAGGGTGACAGATCAGTTATATGTTTTCAACACATTCATGAAACGCTATCAAATGTGGTGAAATGTGATTTCACCTCACAAACATTTTTTAAAGGAAATGGAATATTCTTGGGAAATTCTGGAAGACTAGCAAAAAGAGAAATGTATCCCAGCATCACCCCGTTGAACCAGATTTGCACCATCTGACAGAATGTCGCTGTCAGTTCTTTGGGCTCTGGCCCAAAAGGAATCTCCAGGCAAGAGCTTGATTCTAAGCATGGCAGCAATCTCATCCAAGGATTCATATGCTTTAAATGAAACTTCAGTGTTTCAAAGAGGCTGAAGCTACATTAACAGATAAGCGAGAGGTAAACCTGAAGCTAACTCTTGCATAAAATACAAAGACGGATCTTTTCTTTTAAGTATTTTTCTCCATAATCAAAATGAACATATAAATGAACCTCTTAGTCCTGACAAAATTGAATACGTGACATGAAATAAGCAATGAGAGTGAGCCTGGCCCCACACAATGCACACAGTTCCCATTCTCTTTTGGTGGAATCTTTGGGAAAATTCAGTCCTATGTATCTGTCAAGCCAAATCTTCATCTGTGACCAGAACAATGAAGATAGAGAATCTGGAGATCATTTCCCTTAACACTGTCTTGGACACACTGATATTATTATGATGTTGTAGAGCATCCATACCTCCTATGTCATGATTATATTGCTAAAATATGTGGGTATATCTGCACAGTGATTCACCATTAGATTAAAACGAGTAAAGTCAAATAGAAATTTTTATTGCTCCTTGTTTTAGAATATAACAATAAATACTTGACATCTGGTCTCTTTTAATGGCATCTGGAGTTGTGTCTAAGCAGATACTACAAAATCAGTTTATTCAATTGCATTTGAATTTCAGTATGAGCTATTTCAGCAGATACACAAACTCTTCATTTTAAAGCTAGTTAAACTTACAAGGCAAGAAGGATCACTCTCTAGGGCTCCTTTGGTTAAAATCAGCATCTGTACATTGTACTCTTTGATCTCTGAACAACAAAGAGAAACCTCAACTTGGAGGCAGGATGAGGTAGAGAAGCTGAAGAAAGAAAGTATTCTTTGAACAGAACCGTCAGCTGTCACTCAACACAAAGGCAGGACACTTCTGTTACCTTTTTGGATTGCGGACTTGTTTTGATTTCCAGCTTGCTTTTGCTTTTCTTTCAGGAAGAAGAAAGATTTGCCAGGAGCTTCTGAAACGTTTCCGAATTCCACTGTTCTATTGCCTGCACTCAGCATTATCTTTTAATCTCCAGCAAAAAAATACAAGAACAATCAAATAGGGTTACCAGGAGCAATGGCATTGCTTCTGATGGATGCAGAATTACAGGTATTAGGGTTAACAGGAACAGAGACTGTACAGGTTTGATAGATCTAACAACTGGTGCATGGTCATGGGCTCGTACTCTCAGACACTTCAGTTGTCTCCTGTGTAACTAATTACATGGAATATGTGAATCAATATTCACAGAATCTGACTCATAAAGAGTACTCGGGGAGATTGGGTAACTAATTCCAGCTCTGCAGTGACTGATTCATAGCTCAGCAACCAACAGTCAGATGCAGTATCAAATTCACATTGAGTTTTCTCTGTTTTGGCCCCTTGAAGGGACAGAGAACTATGTAGTTACCACCTATCAGCTGTCCTGTAGCATCTATGCTGGCAATCTGGTAGACTTGGAGGCAAAAAGACTCACAGAGTTTTAATCTACTTTATATCAGTTTACAACTGGAATAGACTAAAGACAGATATAGCCAGTAACCAACTGTTACTGCAGTTCTGCTGCCAGGCAGTAACTTATTAAGCTGCTATAATTCAGCTGTCTGTCTGAACTCTAGCACATTTGGTTAATGAACACTCGTTAATTATTCTTAACCATGCTGAGATTTCTATTAGAAGCATGCAATTTAGGTTTCTGAGCATGGCTGCTGGGCTTTGGAAAAAGAGGAGGAAGTTAGTTAACTTTTCCACATGCATACAGAAAAATCAGGGTTTAGAATTTTTTTTTTGTTTTTCTGATTATTATCAAATGATTCCCTCAGACACTTTACATACAGGCACTTATACTCAGCTCACTGCAGATACTGTTGGTATTTAGAAAGAAAAGCAACAAGTTCCAGGAGCACCTTGGCTCTGTGTTCTAGCCATTCAAATTTTGCCCGCCTACTGAGTGTAAAATAGGGATTTTAGAACAACTAACTTGTGGCGACAGAACTGAATATTTGCAAGTATATTGGCGCATTGCAAGAACATCAACAACAATAGTGTAAGTTGTATCTCTTACAAACTGGGACAAATTCTGCTGCCTGTTTTCAGTGCAGTTACCCCAGCAAAAATCAACTGAGTGACTCCAGATTTATACTCATGTAATGCAAAGCAGAATGTGACTCACCATGTGGAATTCATTTGGAAAGAAGTCTAGTTGTGAGTTTTATCTAAAGCTTATTGAATTGTTCATTTTTCTTATTTCTATTTTTCTTGGTTTCGTTGCAGGTTGATAAGCAATCTGAATGCCTGCTGAGGACTAAAGTTATTATTAAACATCTGAAAGTAAAGGTACCTAGAGAAATAGATGAGCTATCCTATTTCCAAAACTCCATCCAAGTTTCTTTCTGTTGTTACCACACAGAACTCTGACCCAAATCATCACCAGCCCTAAGGGAAGGCACAAGAGTATAAATAAGTTATAAAGAATATTTACCTCTTGAATAACCTATTCAGGACCTGCTGTATGTTTATACAATCACGGTTGTTGCAGTATGGAAGGAATTCTGCTCCCCAGGCTGAATACTCCACAGCCACCAAACAATGGGTTCGGTGGCTCCTGTGCACTGCAGTCTCTACTCCCACAGGAATTCCACATTTTCATTTGTTTCACAGCTGCAGTGCAGGCTTCACACACAGGCTCTGTGCTCATCACACAGGTTACAATGGATGTGGCAGGTTGATGGACCAGCATGTCTCCCATCTTACTGAGAATGCCAGAGACATCAAAGGAGAAATCTTGTGACTCTAAGTGTCACATCAGGATTGTCTTGAGTAGTAGTCTCTGGTTTGACAAAAATCTGAGAACAAAACCAAAATCTGTGAAATTTGGGCCAATTCAATGGGCAGATGGCTTGTGCTATTAATTCCAATGGAAGGTCCGGGGTGTAGCTCATGGTAGTATTTGAGTCCTAACCAGAAAAAGAGTGTGCATGTCCAGAAAATCATTTCAAATCCATGCAGTTAAGATACAACTAAACATTTTATTATATTATTATTTTATTATATTATTATATATTATTTTATCAAATATAGAATCCATATTTTAATTTGAAAGGTAGAATCAATCCTAATATATAATTTTTAATGCATAAATTTTCAGTTATGTGAGTTTTTTAAATGAAATAAAAGAATAAATAAAGTCAGTAATACAAATTATTTGCCTTTAGTTAGATGTTCAATAATGCTAAATCTAGAGAGTGGTTTGGTGACAAAGAAAGTCACTAGACACTTTTTGCAACTGGTGTCTAACTCTTTGTCAAGTACTGAGAAACTATGAAGAATGTAGAAAAGATTTGGAAGAGACAATGAAAGGATTGAAAATACTAAAAGACTGAGGAACTCAATAGATTCCTGTGTCAAGGAGAATGTGAAAGGGTGACTTGCTTGGCAACATAAATGTCATAATTCTTCAGAGCTGCAAAAGATCAAATTATAAGAAGCTTAACTGTCTGAGCACTGGAGCTAGACGGAGTCAGAACAGTGACTGATTAACCACTAGGACAGATTAATAAGGTTATGGTGAATTCTCATCTTAGACCATTTAAAATTAGGACTAGAAAATCTTTGATTTTCTAAATCAAATGTTTTATTTGGAGTGAGAAATAGCTTACAAAAGTCCTATCCCTAAGCTATGCTGGAGGTCAGACTAAATGATCTTACTGCTTCCATCTGGTTTTGTATTCTTCAAGTAGAAATCTCTTAATATGCTCCAAAGAGAAAGACCTCCTAGTAAATGCCTAGATAACATTTACTTGAGAAGCATCGGTTTCTGATTGACAAAATGTATTCTGCAATGTTAGTTTGCAGCATACTTTTTTTTATCTTACTATTAAAGTTTAACAACCTGTCTTTATTAGTTTTGGTTGTCTTTAGCAGGAATACTTCACTTGTTAAGAGTAAGCTGGCCTCCGAGCAGCTGATAAATCAGACTAATTCTCTTACAAAAGAAGTTTAAGATTAAGAAAAAGAGACTTTGTGCAAGATTAGATTAACATAACTATTTACTTCCAAAAGGAAGGACTTAGAGGACAATGCCATAATATGTGTATCAAGTCACTTGTCCTGGTTCCAGAACTAATTACTATTACAAATATTGACTCTGTGCATCCTGCCAGCAATCCAACAAGCTGTCTTTTACAAAATTTTCTGTTGAATCAATCCCAGCTTCAGATCTATACAAGACTGTTCTACTGATGTTTATACAGACCTCAGGCCAGAGCAAGTGATTAGCTCCGGCTGCTTCAACTGCTTTAGCAACACAGGGTAGATAGCTATAAGCTGGACCAAATGACTACATTTACTGAATTTGTCTCATCATCAAACTTGCTGTAAGTGAAGACATACAGAAGTCTTTATTTTATATCTACTTTTCCAGCTCTCAAAGTTTTCGTATTTATCTTCTCTTGGCAAAAATGAAAGGAGAAATGAGTGAATAATGGAGTGAGTGATGCTTTTCAGACTAGCTAGATTTTTTTAGCAGTGCAAGCCCTCGTACTTTGCAGAGAGCAAAATGAACCTATGCTAGTGTAAATATGGATGTTTGAAGACAATTCTGTAAAGGGAACAAATTTCTTCTTTCCTGTGCTTTATGACAGGCTTCTCTGAAGAAATCAGTTCTCCCTCTTTTGGGAAAAAAAGTGGGAAATCTTTCATTTGTTATTAATTGCTACCAATGTCAAGATACATCTTAGTCTCAGTTAATAACTTGCATTACTCCATCTTCTTTACAGTACTGAATGAAGAAAAATGATACAAGCTAAATACAAAGGCTAAAAAATGCAGCCTGGGGAATACAAAATCTAGATCAACTTAGGAAACATTTCCACCAAAGAAAACCAGAAAAAATATCCACAAAATCAAAACATTTAATCAGAATATTTAGAAACTCACATGCATTGATTTTTCTTCCTATTTTTTTTTTCATCAAAAGTGACCCATATCTTTTAAGTAGAGCAAAAAAGGATTAAATAGCACCACAGATAGGCTTTCTATGTGTAAAACATTTTGGGTCTCTTTAAATTTTCTCCACTCATTTTTCCTCAGTGAATTTTTTTTTCATAATGTGGCTTTGGAAAGGAAAAATCCATTATTCATATACAATGCCAAAATTCCTCTAATAAACCTATTATACTTTTTTTTTTTTTTCCTAGAAAAATTTACATACAGATTTGAATTCCACACAACTGGATGGGGAAGATTTGTGCCTTCACTTAAGCCCACATTCTTAAACTTGTGCAGAGAAATGAGGGATGTGCTTCAAGGTGAAAATGTATCAGACAAAATTCCTTTTGAAAGCTTGAGTTTTGCAGTTTAACTCTGAGTAAACAATTTGTCAGTGTCTAATTATTGTGGATCTATTTGCCTTGGTACATATTGGCTACCACTAAAAATGCTAGGAGTTAAAAAGAGAACAGCAGCATAAAAATAAATCTTTCTAATATTGCATACGAAGCTCTGTTTTTCCTTTATGTTACTTTGGGCTGCTCCAAAAGTAATGCTTCTTATTTTACGATGTTGGTCCACAGTGCCAGAGGCAGATGTTGGTTATATGACAGTAGAGGTTGAACCTTCCAATTACACGTTGTTGCAGTATGACAGATGGCAGCAGAGGGGCAGTCTGAGACATTGGTGTCTAACAAGGAAGTGTGTGTGAAGCAAAGGGGTTGGAGCTGAATTCCTCCATGAGGAAAAAATTGACATTCATTGACGTTTGCTGAACATTTATGAAGACCAAACAGTGGATGTGAACACAGTCAGGTGGTGGATGGTGAGTTTCAGCAGTGGTGACAACAACAGTGGATCACCTCCACTGGTGTAGATTTTTATGAGTGTAGATTTTTATGAGTGCAACATACAGGCTATTGTTCATGCTGGTTAAAATGCACAGCTAATGGTGGATAAATGTGTTGAAAAATAGCTTTTTGTAGCTGAGAATTTTCTCTATTAAATAGCGTTGTTGTCCTCTTTTTTGTGGTTTCCAGGGAAATAAGGAGGAAGTAATATTTTGGAGAAACCTACGTACATGCAGGGTGCCCTGGCCCCATTTCTGCTGTGTCACCTGCTCTCATGGGGACTGACAGCTTCATGTAGGTTTTTTTGCTCTGTTTTCTTCTCCATGTTTGGAAGCCCTTCTCACATACCCATCCCCAACTCCACTGCAGAAGGCAGATGCAGTGGTGCTGATCACCTCAGAAAAGGAAGACAGTAGACAATTTATCATGTAGATTGTCTCACATGTATCCCTTAAAATTCACATCGTCCAAATACAGCACTTTATTTTGGCAAGCAGTTATGTATTCAGCTTTTAGGTCTTTACTTCTTGGACGATTCAGAATGCAGTAATTCAGGAAGTAATATTTTAAAACATCTAGTACAAGAAATGGGGCCACTTTCTCATACTCTATTGCAACCATACTAAGCTATTCCTTTCATAGTCTAAAAGAAAGGGGAAGGGATAAAAAAATGTTCAGAGGAAACTGCCAGCAAATGCCATACATTTCTATTTCATTTTTCAATCTTTTTTAGTGTTCAACTGTCCTAAGTTCTGAAACATTTCATTTAATAACATGGTATTAATTTTGGGAATAACACCAGATCTAGACTTCTTGCCAAGTACATGGGACTGGTTTGATATCTTAGCAATGAATATCACCTTCAGCCTTGAGTATTACTAACTCTTGTAATGCTAAGTTGGCATTATAATGTTCATAGGGTTTTTCTTTCCAGACCAAAAGAATGAAAGATTTTATCAAGGCATGAAGTACATTCCAGCAGTATGGACAATTTCTTTATTGCTTAAAGTGTAGCTTTAAAAATCTATAGATCCTACTTATGAACAAAAAATTCCTTATACAGCTGTACTGTGTTGTTTCCACGTTTGCTTAAACACAGGAGTCTGGCCACGGAATATACAAAAGATTCATAAAAACATGCCTATGTTACACATGTGTGAAACACATGGAATGTAACACGTGGCTTTCAAACTAAGGGCATGGGTTTCCCTTTCTGTAACTATCTAAAATAAGAATTTTCTAACTAGGGACACTTTTTTCAATAATATTTTTAAAAACTTAACCTCAGAGGGTATCAAAAATCTCTCTCCTGATATGGAGCCACCCATATTGCAGACAGCTGTTCAGAAAAGATTACACCCTCCTGAAAAGCAGAAGGGTCAAAGTCTCCACAGCTCATTCTTCTTGGTAAGCAGGAACCATACATGGAAGATTGACCAGAGATATCCTTCCTTTACCTTCATATCTATTAACTGCACAATAAATTTGTGATCAAAATGTAGAAGTTAGCTTATTCTGTTGACACTATCTTACATAAAGTTAAATGGGAGATGGAACACAGTCCTTGGCAGCGGTAAGTATCCCAGTTTTCATATATGGAAACACTGCAGGATCAGTGCATTTATTTTCCACCGTCTCGTGCAAATACTGGATCAATCTGAATAGCAAGCATCTTGCACTGATGTTACGTGTTTGAACAATGCATCCTCTCATGCAAGTACTGACAGCTTATTTCCAAAAGGCATCATGTTATTACTTAAGCAACATACAGTTAGTTACTAATCATTTCACTTTCATAAGCTAGACTGTAAGATTGGTCTATTTGTTGGTCACAGAAACATGCAATTACATTAGCTCCAACATAGCTCTTCTCAGTCCTCAACTGGTAGAGAAGTCAAATGAAACTCTACCCTGTTTCATATGCAGTCTCTGTTGAAACGTGGCTTTCAGCTTAATACAACCAGTAAACCCATCCTGATTTCTTAAGCTGTGTGTGCATGTGTGTGTGAATAGGATTAGTCTGAGTAGCGTCATATCTCCATTTCTGCAATAATGACAGGAATCTGGATATTAGCTATGGCTTAAATAAGAGCTCTCTGTTCACTCTCAGAACCTGACAAGAAAGTCTTCCACAAGCTGGCATTCAGTGACTACCAGAAGGCTTGAACTGCAGTATTTTCTCCAATGGTTTTTTTTTTTTTTTTTCATAAAACAATACATCTGAGAGTGAAAAATCATCATTTTCATGCCAATCCAGATTGTTTCATCAAACACCTCTTGGCCTTGCACTCTGCTTTTGCTTTTATGGAATTTCACTGACACAGTGAAATACCAAGAAAGCTCATTCTGGAGTTGTTGCAAATTTGAATTCAGATAGAATTAACTGTAGATCTGTTTCAATGATTTCAACGAAGGTGGCAGAGTAAGTATAATTTCAACAGAGACAGAGAAAAGTTCCATTATTTTCAGATAGCATAAACTGATGGTGGGGCCAAGAAGAGGGTTTCAGATGGACATAGCGTGGGTGTCATCACATAAAAATTAGGATTAAAATAATGTCTAGCATTTCCTGACAATAAACCCACAGATAAAGTAAGGCAGTGCTCTACAAATCATATCAGTGACAAAGGTGACCCTGGGACTTTCTCCTGTGGCTGCTGTTTTGGGACTGGGAACTGTGGCAACTATCAACAAAGATTTAAAATAAATAAATTAATTAATTAAAATAAAATACAGTCTACATTTATCTGGAGACCAATAGGAGCAGCTGTAGAAAACAACCAGCCTAAGACACCGCCTTAAATCAGCTGGCACTCTGAGGCCAGGATAGCTGAAGTGGTAGCTGATCCCATGTGCCAGAGCTGCCCTGCCCTGCATCAGCAGACAGGAGACTGTGCACGCTCTGATGGAGACAACATTGAAAATACAGGCTGCATATGTAGCTGTTATCATGGAAAGTACGTATTCCCGTTGGCTCCACTGTCAGATAGTCTGAAGCCAGAGAAAATGCCACAAAAGATAAGCCATACACCTCTTTGTTCATTCCACTTGTTTAAATGGTTGTCTGCTCTGCTCTGCTCTGCTTCGTGGGGTCTTTATCAGAGTCATTCATACAAAAAGCATCAGTCTGCTTCTGATAAGTATTGCTGAGATGATTACTGCTGGAGCGTTGCTAGGAGCATTTAGTCTTGAACAATGAGCAATCAACAGCAGGTAATTTATCCACTTACCTATTAAGATATTTAGTTAAATTTGGAGGTCCTGCTACTTGTTTGTTTCTGAATTACAGCTTCATCTGTCCCTACAAATGTTAGCTCTTGGAGTGTCTGAGCACTTCAGATTTCATTGCCCTGTGCTCAGGATGGCTCAGGACCCAATGGAGCTTGGCAAGCTGGGAAAACCCAGTTTTACCTGCTCAGTCTAAACACTGTCAGATACTACTTGTGACACAAAGCCAGGCAGTGGCCTGGGATGTGAGATTGTGTTTCATTGTAACAATACTAAATTTTTATAATCCCAAATGCTGAATCAACATAACTTCACTGCATTACAGACAGCAGAAATACTCTTTTTTTTTTTTTTTTACTTGAATGCTAGCAGAACAAATAAAAAGAATTTCCTTGGCATCAAAGGAGAGAGGGGATAAGAGGAAGTAGAACGGATCCTGTGTTTGCTGTTGGAGAAGGAAAATGCACCTCTGCCAATCTCTGAGTGGTGGGCAACTTTGATATTATCTCACATACACCAAGTTACAGGGACACCTTGAGATCCATCAAAATCAGATTATCTGCTATTCATCTGAATGGTTCAGTAAACTATAACTGCAACATTATCAAAGATTTTTTTTTTTTGTCTGTCCTCTTCTAATTGGTATAATTTTGGAGAAAATAAAATTGTAACGGAAAATTCCACTGAGCCAGATCTAATTTTTAAGATGAGGTGCTATTTGGTTTCATTGAATTGCACTAAAAACATCTGACAGAAAAAGTTACTGCCTGATCTGTGTTTCCAAAAATTTCCTCCCCAATCCAATTCATTAATATTCAGAGACATAAGCAGTAGCGTTAGAATGTATTTCAAATATAGCAGTTGAAGAATAATCAGTGGAAGACTGTTTCATTGATAGCTACACAGAGTCGATAATAGTCATATAACTAAGTTATAATAAGCCTGTTTTTTAGCTCTTCTTAATTATCCAGGGGTAACACAGTTCACTAACCATGTCACTTAGCACAACTCCTAGCAAGCAGAATCTTCTTGAAGTTTGTTTAGAAAAGAAACAAGAAAAATAAGGCGAGTTGAAAGTGAAAGACCCAAAGCTGACCACAATTGCCACTGACGCTAAGGCCCTAATCTTAAACTTAGGAGCCAAAATATCAATAGGTGAAGCTGCTGAATTTAGAGCCACAGGCTCTCTGACTCAGTGGGAAGTACAAGGATCTTAATGAGAAGCAGTAAAGCACAAATGCAACTTGGACCTATGTTATTCTGCAGATATCACGAGGTTGCCCAAGATGGTCTGCCTTTGCAAGGAGATCAAACTTAGACTCCAAATGATATAGAAATGCCCAAGCTATCCTGAATGTACTGTGAATAATTTTGTTGAGTTCATTGAGTTTTGGATCCAATCCATTAAATATAATGAAAATGAACCCACTACTGCTGTAATAGCCAAGATTTAAAAAGAGCCCACAGTTTTACTTTTCTGTTATTTGGCACTGCTAAGCTTAATCGTTAAGGAGCTCTGACTTCATGAACAGGTGTAAGAGCAAATAAAACCTTTAAACTTTGCCTTTGTTATCAAGAGACCATCTAGTACCACCTGCACTCAGAGATGTTTAATTAAAAATAAATGTGTCAATGTTTAACAGAGCACTCCAGTGTTATCCGCAGAACTGCATGGGACAAAAGATTCATTTAGAAACATCCTAGTTCTGAAAGATTTTTAGGTTTTGGGGGCTTTTTCCTTAAGTTTTTCTTTGACTGAATTTATATGATATGAATGAGACTGATTCATGTTATTGGTTTGCCCTAACAGCAAAGAAGTATTTAGGAATGACAAAAATTGAGGATGGTGAGAATGGTTCTGAATCTCACATTTAATTTTTATATCAGAGATTCTCAGATTTGATCCAGATGAATTTTGAATATGAAATTTTAGTGTTATTGTATCATGTTTTTATATAATCATTAATGTTATTGTATAATTAAAAATATGTAAAGAGTTTAGTGAGTTTACTATTCATTTTATTTATAAGCATTAAACGAGTCCTCATGATTTTTACAGGCAAATGAATTGTTTCTACCAAGAATGTTACTCAAAAAATGATGTGCATTTGAGTTTAGCTTTAATAAATAAATAAAATTAAGAAGTTTGAAGCAATACAGAGGAAAATGCAGGTATTTTTAATTATTACTGTGTCTAACAGAATGCATGTTAATGAAATAATCTATGCATAACATGAAAAAGCTCTTTTTACTGTTTTTGAAACAGTGTTTACATCAAAGTAAAACATATGTGTGATAAAAGAACAAAGCAGAAATCCCTAGTTGCTAGTTCTATTTGAGAACTATATACAGGATATTTACAACATTTCTTGGTATGGTAGAACTCTGTGTGTCAGGATGATTAATTAACAGACATGAAAAGTTTAACCATGAAGGGTTCAGGAAGATATAGCATCTCCTAAACCATCAGGATAGGTAGAGGAGAACATTAGGATTCCTCGGTGTCTTGCTGCAAAGTTTTATTATCGCTCAAAAGACACCTGGGTCCAAAGCATCAAGTGGAAGCAATTTTACAAATAAAAGGAGAGAAACCATTTGAAAAAATTATGAGTAACTTGTCTACTCAAAGGAGTTGTAATAGGATCTGGTGCTTTCATTCCCATCCAATTAACAGTGATGAAGACTAACTCTCATCAGGAATAAATTGGGCAGATGTTCCCATCACAATATCACTACTACAGCTGACACCAATTGACTTTCTTATTGGTCGTGTCAACAGAGAGTCAATGATTATATGAGTAAGAATTATTGTCCTTCCAGAAAGGCTTTAGGATGGCTAAAGAGTGATGAATGCAGTGTGTCTAGACTGTCTCAAATGGGAACAGGTATTAGACTTCTGTTTAAAGAATTGCAATAGGCCTGATTCTTTTATTGGATACAGATATTGTAAATCACAATTGCTGATTTACAGCAGTTTGAATGGTATCAATGGAAACTGTTCAACATAAAATTCATGGATGGAAGAACTGGGCTGGAACACTAGGCTCTTCAGGCTTTTTATTGCTTGCTAAATTGCATGCACAGTGTCAGCTGAGGAAGGGGAGATTGCACTGTTGCTCATACTTCCTATTAAGAGCTTAATAGGTAGTAAAGATAGGTGGTAAAGATGATGAGCAATGAAAGAAGAATCTGACCAAAGTAATTTGTGGGCAATGGAAAACACTGTGTTAATGATCCTTCCAGTACTTTGATAGAGGAAGAAACACAGTGAGTATACCTCCTTTTATTCTCTGATGACCTTTGTGGCCAGTTAGATATAAAAATGTATTTTTTTGAATTATTCTAATTTTTCTTGACATCTTCTTTCATGTGTTCTATACCTTCCATTAGTTCTATAATTAGAATAATATTTAGTTAGCTAAAATGACTTCGTTTAAATGTGACTACTGTGTCTAGAGATAATGAGAGCAAATGTTGGCATAAAATTTATAGATACAGAAACATAAATAATTCTTTAATGAGTTCTTTCAATCTTAACGTAATCAGTGGAAAACTAAACCAGTTGATCCCCTGACCATGGAAATATAAACTCACAGCAGGATTGGCTGATAGCTGAAAAACTTCATTTTGGATAAGAGCCATTTTTAAGAAATGAGCTGTTTACTTAGCCAGGAAAGTTTGGCTGTAGTGAGTAGACATCAGAATTGTTTATTATTGGAACCCAGAAGCACATTAATTATGTGATTTGAGTGACTGGGTAGCATCAACCCCTTAGGTTTTACATGTCAGAGTGCCCTCATCTCGTGTGGTGTAAACTGACCCGTGAAGTGCACATTTGTGCACCAAAGGTTAAAGGAGGACTCTCCTCCATCTCCACCCAGGGTCTGCCAGGGTGGCTGCACTTCAAATTTATGTTTTAAGAAGATCAGAGTGCTTTAATATACTGCACAGGGCAGCAGCATAGCTTCAATTTCACTTACATGTTGTGATTTCCTATGAAAGATCATCTGTCATTGGGAGTTCTTGTAACACATTTGCAAATAAGGTCAAACAATTTGTTCAGAGGTGAACACGGTAAGTATAAACACATTGTAAATATTTGAGTATGAGTTTAATGGTGTTTGAGAGGCTTGCACAAAAAACCTCACAAATAAAATTGCTATATTTAAAAACAAATTAGAAACTTGCACATTATTTTAGCCTTTGGTGGGCATTCATCATCATTACAGACATCTGTTTATTTTGGTTTGTGTTGGGGAAAGGGAACATTTAGAAAGGCCCAGCAGCATGCTGCAAGTTGGGGCCTTGGTGCTCCAGTCTGGCCTCCCATTAGCAGCATCCCAAGCAGGGTTGCCCAAAGAGATTGCACTCACCGTGGAAATATTTTTGGAGAGTGATTATGGTTAGGGGAGAAGCTCTAGTTTGTGCCATTTAGAGTAGGAAAAGTTCAGCAGTGAGGTGTGAAATGAAGGGCCAGTTCTGCTGGCAGCAAGGGGCTTGCTGTGCTTCTTATGTGTGTGAGTGGTCAGTCATGGTTTTGTGTGAAAAATGTTAAGTGATTGTCTGTGCTAGTCTTCATGGAAACTCTTCAGTGTCTCGGGGAAGACAAGTGCAACTGACTCTCAAAATGTTTTACTATTATTATTCTTAGAATTGGAAATCTACTGAATCTACCTCGTATGTAGATCAAAGCACTAACTGGGATTTCTCATGAATCCAGTTCTGCTTGTGCCACATTTGGCATCTCTGTAGTAAAGGCTCCTGACCATAAAATAGCCATATTCTAACTCACTCTTGATGTGAATACTTCCCTGCACAAGCACTTTTGTTTCTCCACTACATTTTAATACAGATTTTGGAACACAGAATGAATGGATGTTTGAAATATATCTCTCCCAAGTTTAGATCCCTGAGTAGTCTCCAAGAGAAACTGGATTTGAAGAGTATTAAGCTGTTGATTTCTGAATCCAAAAGGGGAAAAAAATGGATTCAAAAGTAAGAATGAGTATCGTAACTTTCAAGTCCATAATATCCATTTTCTGTTTCTTTATACAGAGCCCAGTCCTGCAAATACTTCTGCACGTAACACAAGGAAAACCATACCTCAGTGTAGATATTTGCAAGCTTATAAATTCAGCTACAATGCTATTTTAAACAGAGAACTATGTATATGTGGACCAGTATCTAAAGCATCTAGCACATTTGGCTTTGGAAACATCTTTAATGCCAAATGCGTGAAATATCACCTGAAAGTAGCATACATTTTCCTTCCAGAATTTAGCCTTCAAACACACAAATATGAGCAGCTACCACCACACAAAACCTCAGAATGTGGCAATAGGCAACACATGCTGCCTTGAATTCTTTTTTCACCTTCACTGAGATGTTATTCTTTAAATTGATCCTATAGCTACTTAATTTCCTACCCAAACATTGCCTGTTGCTGCTGTTTGTTATTTTATTATTTGTTATCATTTGAATGGAGGAAAAGCCACATCACAGTGGTGTGGTATTAATGCTGAACACCAACTCTGGCCATGTCACAGCAGGCAGATTTCTGGCAGCAGTCCCATGTCACAGAGAGGTTGATGCCATGGTTTGCCAAGGACAGGTCTGTCCTCTCTGTCAGGGAGATGTGCAATGGCCAGCATTGGTGCAACAGAGAGAGAAGGCCTGCCCATGGTAATGGAGAGTTTGCTCGTTACTGATTCACCCTGGATAGCCACAGCCTTGGACATGGAAGAGACAACACAACAGCATGTTTCTGTCTTCTCACTCCTCATCACTCAAGACTGATTCAACTTTCTACAATGACATTGGTCACACACAGCACAAACCTGTACCATGTCATGACTCCAAAGGCAGGAAGGTGCCCACAGCTATGGATAACATGAGTTCCTCAGAGCCCACTGTATAGTTCGTATGAACTGCATTATATGAAAAAATTTAAAAGCAGCAGTTTAAAATATAAATGTATAGGTAGGACTCCTAGCATTAAAATAGACTTCTCTGTCCAGTAAAATAGCGTATGTAGTATGGGTAAAGAATTCCTGTTCATTAATCTTACTTTTGATCATCCTGAGCCAATTTCACCCCAGGGTTTCATTTGGTCTCTCCTAAAGCCTTACCATAAATCACATGATGTATAGCACACAAAGAATAATTATTTTGCTAAGGTTAAGACTAAGTATTCCACTGCCGTTTTGCCATTTTTAAGTTTTTTTTCTTTTTGCTTCTATAACATTATAAATTGCAGCGCTTGAATACACTTCATACCTGTTGCAGGACACTGTATTAAAAAAAAAAGCATTCTAGGTGCCAAAATAACTGGGAGTGCCAGCAGCTGTCCTGGGAGCTCTACATTAGCATGACTGTGTGGAGAGCCCATTTTCTTCATGGCTACATCTGGAGGAGAGAGCACTGCACAACCTTTTCATGGCTCCTTGGGGAAAGACAAGCTATTTCATAGGGACTGACCTTCCTCTCAGCTCATGAGACACCATAAACCAAACTGGGAGAGAACTGGACTTAAACCAGTTTCTTCTCTGCCAAGATCACACCCTTTTGGAGTTTGCTTTGTCCCAGCACAGAAGTGTGAGCTGCTGCAGTAATTCTGCCATGAATGAGAGCCTTTCTTTTGAGTCATACGCTTTTGTTTCCAGTCTACAGTGTCTTGGCTTACTACTGTGCTGGGGATTATCCCTTCCAAAAGCCAGAGCCTGGAAAACTGGCCATTTTCAGCAGCTGTTAAACTAGGTTTCTGAGAAGCATATATATATATAAAGCAGTCTCACTACAGTGAGACTAGGTAAAAAACTGCAATAATAAAAATAACATATTTTAATATTATAATGTAATAGGAAAATGTAGTACCAATAATATTATCATTAATATTAACATTAGTAGCAGTAACAATATACTTCTGGTTAAAGCTCGATTTTTTTGGATGCCAGTCAAACATAATGAATTAGGCTGTCTTTTTTTCCAAGCAGAAAAGGTCCCAGTATTACTGGAAACTTCATGCAGACAAATCCCAAATGTGTGCAGAGAGGGTTTCAGTCAACTTGGGGAAATGACCCAGCAACAGCTGTAGCAGGATCAGGCTCTAAGTAAGGGCATAGGAGAACTGAAAAAGGAGAAAAGTTGGTAATCATCATACGTGTATGAGGAGATGCATATATCAACAGTCTGGATTCAGATCTCTGCTCTCCTACCCTCAGAATACTACAACACCACAGGCAGGACCAGAGTTATGCAGGTACAATTTAGAGCAGAATTTGGCACAGCGGGTGCATTTCTCCATTCAGGTCTCTCAGAAGCCCGATGGACAAATTCATGAATGCCTTGAGTAGTTATATTGTTCTCTATTAATGTGAGATAATATGTTGCTATTACTTCATAAGATCTAATATGAAGTTAATGAAAAAAACCCTTGGCTCTGAGAAGCTGTGAAACTATATACACTTAAAAGAAAAGACTCTAACACAGAGCAGCTCTGAACTCTTTAATGTTTTTAAAAAATCCTCCAGTCCTGGAGGGTCTCTGGAATTTCTTTCATACTAGAGCACTTCAAAACATTGCGTGTCACACACCAGATGGTAGGCTGAGATTGTGTCCTTTGCTCACCCTTTTAACACCTTCATTTGAGTCTCTTGTGGTTGCTTTTTTCCCCTCAGATCCCCTAAAAGAGGATCGTCAATGGCACAAACCGCTCTGCCTGACTACACTGAATATTATATTTCAGCTTTTCTTTCCCCCCCCTCCATCAAAACCAGATATTTTGGGTTCTACATTAAAATTTAAATTATTGTGCCCTGGTCCACAGATATATCCTTGTGTTCTCTCCACTCTAGTAGTATCTTGATCAGGTTTCAGACTCTTAATACTCACTGTGAGTTAAAAACCTCACTGCAGACTACAAAAATCCTTAAAGTGTCCTTTTCTTCAAGACCTTTATACAGATGTACAAAACAGTGTGCAACAGAGCTGAAGTGTGTCAGCAAAGCAAGCAAAGTTCACATGGGTAAGGAATTTGCTGTACTTGTTTCCCCAGTTTTGTTTCAAGGACACATATACCTGATGGGGTGGCCCAGAATAGATGCATCAGCAGGAAATGCTATTTATAAAAGCAGAAGAAAGGAAATATGAATGGAAATAGGAAGGGGAAGGCAACAGTGCAGAGAGTTTGCAGTCAAAACAGTCAAACCGACTATCTGGAGCTATCACTGCTCCAAACTGTTTCCCCTGAAGTGAAAGCAAGTTTAACCAAGCTGATGTGAGAAATGACAGCAGTTCAGCAGCTGCCACAAATTGGTCTTCCTTGCTTCAGAGAAGCTGAATTTTTTAATATTTGTGACACAGAAGTGAAGTTTGGTATGTCTTCAGCCATCCAAATTTAATCTGATGTTGTAAGCCTGTCCAAAACCTATTTTGAAGGCTTCATCAAGGGTAAATGAAAAGATTCTACCTTTTTCCATATTGAAAATGAACTTAGCAGAATTAGTTGTTCCATGTGAAAGGAAACTGCTTGCCAGACACAGATTATTTAAAGCCTTTGAATGACCTGAGAGACTTCTTAGACTTTCTTCCCTCTGCCTCCTACTCCCTACGCTATAGGAGTCTCTTTTATTTTAAAATATATAATGACAATAAATTTAGAACTCCTGGATCTCTCAGTTCACTCTTCCTAGTTGGCGCCTCATGTGAGTAATGGGTCGTGAAGTTGACATTCTTCCAGTGACATATTACTTGCTAGAGTGGCACTGACCACTCTAGGAAAGGCAGGTCAAATTGTTCTTTAATTTCATCTTTTACAGCTAGAGAAGAGATTGCTATAAAAAATTGCAAAGGAGGATGTCCATGTGATACTCTCACTGGGAGGAGAGAGAGACAACAGCAGGAGCCACAGAGCACTATATCTCAGGAAACATGGCTTATTCTGGGGATGAGCCAAAGGTAGAACAACAAGTGAGAGGGAAATGATAGGGAGATTCTGGGGAATATTTCACTACCTGATTACCTTCTGTCTAAACGTTTGGCTCCAACTTCCTTTCAGGTGACTTCATCCAAAACACCCTTCACAACAGAGAAAATATTACTTCTAGGAAGTCAAAGTTGAGTGCATTAAACTTGTTTTTCATTCAGTGGCTTTGATTAATAATGTTTCTTAAAATATATGTTGTTTCTATTGGGCCATTACTCCTGAGGGCATGGCCCTGAAGTTTCTTAGCTTGTTGCAATTTGTCGTGCTGTTTTTAAAAGTTTAGTGCATCTCTTTGACTTCATGAAGAACTGGAGTCCACACACAAATCAACAAAAAGTGTTTTCTGAACCACTACCACTCTGCCTAATATTATGAGGCTCCATTAACCAGGTAAACAACCAAATTCAGGAAGATATGTTTGTATTAGTTTCCACTTAATGTAAATATTTTCTGATGCACTTCTGTAGAAGAATTGCTGAGTCATGTCATGAAGCAGTGATTGAGCACCTGGTGGGAAGGCAGGGCCAACCCAGGGAAGCTCAGGTGCAAGCAATGTACCTGAGTGATTGCACCTGGTGGAGGCAGGATCCACCCCCTTCCCAGACCTCATGTAACAGTTGGTAGGGAAGTCAAGGATATCTTGCTGGAGATCCCTGCATACCTGAGGTCTTCCAAAAGCAAGCAGCTTTTTTTTTTTTTGGTGTGTCCACAAGCTGCTGCATTTCAGCTTGTTCTCATTTGCAACCTAGGATTGTGCCACCTCACTATCACTGTTCTTTCCATCACATTGTAGCATTACAAATTCTGTTTGTTGTACAGTTTGATTAGACATTCCCCACAGCCAAAGAACAAAAAGTGTTGCCTTTCAAAGTTCCAAATCCTTTTTCCTGTTATTACTTTGCTGTTTTATTATTCCTTAGGCTACATGCAAGACATGTACTTGCTTTTCAGCCCCCTTTGCCCTTAGTCTTTTTGTCTGCCTCACTGAAACAACGTTTTGTAAAACTATCATCAGAAAACTCATACACCAAAGCTTTTTTTTTTTTTAAATGAGCAAAGGTACTTGTACTTCCTAAAAAATGCTTTCAGCAATCTGATTCCAGAATGGAGATTAATAGTTCTGACAATTGTCATAGATGAAGAACCATACTTCTGCTCAACAATGATAGTACAATTTGTTGTTCTTTTAGCCCCACATATTGTTTATGTGGATCTCTCTCTTCATGCAGAGAAACCAAATGTCTGTATTTCTTCTTTGCTGAAGTGATCCCCATACAGCATTTTAAAGTTTGCGGAAGAAATTCTGACATGATTATTCATTCATCACTGGCACTGCAAAATTATGAGATATCATGAGAATGTCTGAAGAAAGAAAAATGTTTATATATGACTTCTCATTTCTTGACCCCGTGAGGTTATTTGCTTCATATGTTCAACTTTTACCTGCATGTTGGAAGGTTAGCAAGTCACTCTATTTAAAGGAAGCTTAGATTCTCATGAGCTTCCCTTATTCCAGCAGCTGGGGCACAGAACAGAAAAACAAATACCACAAGACTTGGTGATAAAATTGAAAACCTTGACAGTGTTTTTTCCTCCTGCTGATTAGCTCTTTAGTCCCTGCGTAATCTGATATAAATAAATAAAGTAAGCCACCAGTAGGTATTATTCAATGTGAGGAAAGCTGGCAGAAATATGTTCTGTTTAAAACTGAATACACTGAAGTAAGTTTCCAACTGGATAGTCTTGGTTAGTCCTATACAGATACACATTGTATAAAACATATGCGTGTACATACACATATCTGTATACACACATAAACCTAAACTGTTATAAATACTGCACCAGGTCCTGAATTAAATACAGTTCCAGTATGACCATACCTTATTATATAAACCATCAAGCAGTTATATCTCTGTTAATCTTAAATCAAGGAAACTGCATCTCTACAAAAAGAAAGGGATTTGTTTATGCCTCTTAAATGCAAAATAGAGACAGAAAGAGTACTGCTGCATGATCATAAGACAGTGCACAACATGAATTGACACGTGTGGCAACTGGACAGCTCAATATGACGGAAAAAGGTTTTTCACCAGAGGTGTAATGATGGAATAATTGACACAATAGAAAGGTGCTATAAAGAAAGAAGTTTGAGAAAGAAGTTTGCTTACCCATATCAGAAGATTCCAGGATTGCAGAAGAAAGCTCCACCAAGAAAGAATCTCCAGAAAGAGATCCTTCCTCAGTGGCAGTCAGCCCTTAAATGGGGTCTAAGAGAGGTGCAGCCAGGCTCCACCCCTTCCAGTCACACAGCTGAATTGCCTACACCTGTGCTCCCATGGCTGACCAGGTCTTTTCTCCAGGTGCTCAATCAGTGGTTCAGGCTGTGACTCGACAGTTACCATACATCATTTGTCTAGATAAAGTATTGCTTGCATCTAATATAATTACAAAACCTTGTTGTTTGGAGCATTCAGAGTTCTTGGATACATAGATTCCTGGATCTAAACATGTGGCAGCCCTTCCTTTACACAAAACACTTCAAAACCGTTTCTCCTTCTTGATCATTTATTTTTACACTTCTTGTAAGACCTTAATTTCCTTTGAAACTTCAGGTATCTGACAAATTTATTTGAAAATCAGCTAGAGTTGTAAAAAGATTTTGTGGGGCATGTAGTATGACTGCAGGGGAAAAAAAAAAGCGAGAAAAGAAATGATGTTCAGCTAATAGCAGTAATTATGTCTTATTTCTGTATTCAATCACAAATTCCCATGAGAAGCACTAGCTGGCATTTGTAAATGGCAGGTGCTGCCTATGTGCAATCGCAATCAATCTTCATGCTACTGCAGCTATACACATAAACAATAATCAGTGTCTGTGAATCAACAGGCTGAAGCATGTACCATCTCTAGTTGACTACTGTCGATATTAATCAAAGTGACGTTTCCTTTAAATTAAAGAATTATGTGTTCTGAATGTATTACATACATTATATCAGATGCTTTCTGATGACTGTATAGTGGGGCAAAGAAGAAATGGATTGCTCTTCAAACTGATACTATTTTGTGTTTGAAATCACCTTCAAATCCCACGTAAATCAGTCTTCTGATTTACACAGCTCATGGTCTGTGAATACCAGGGACTTACAGCCTATCGTGTGAAAAGTCTGTTGAAGGTAGTGACAAAAAATGTAAATGGCTCATGGGAAAGCACATTCCTATCTAAGGCTGAAAAGGAATGACCATGTGTCTTAAAATCATATGCTTATTTTGAGCACGTAAGAAGCCCACTAGTTTAAATGCAGGCATACCAAAATTCAAACTTAAGAAAGCATGTTTTGCCTGATATTTAGTTAACCTTGTCTCTAGGATGTCAAATGCCCATAGTTGAAGTCATCACTCTATGAATCTTCACACAATTTGAATTGGTTTTCTTATTCTTCTCCAGACACTTTCTATTCATATCATATCAATTTATACTGAAGCATCCAAAACCAAACTAGGATGCAACTGGAAATGCATCATTTGTAGTTTTCAGCTAAATCATTATTACAGTGAGATATTACTTCTGTAAAGTATTTCCCTAATCCATCTCTTAGTTTATTTTGGAAAGGCATGTTCATTGAATTGTAGTACTCACAATGATTCAAATCTGTTTCCTCAGGGAATTGTGTTAGATCAAAGTCCATTACAATAATGAGAAGTTTATTATATTTTCTAACACAAATTGCTTTCCATTAGAGCTGTCAGCATGCTGATGGATGGAAGAACAGATAGTTTCAGCGAATACAACTATTTTGAGGAGCGTCTAATGGTCTTCCATAGCTGATCAAGATTCAGAATCATTTGTTGACAAATAGCATTAAATCTCTTTTTCCAAAATAGTTAAAATAATAAACAGAAGACCAATATGTTTTGTCATTAGCCTCTTCATAAAAAAAGTGGATATTCCAAACATCCTTTGGTTTTGATTTGCGATGGAAGGCGCTATTTATTTCATTTCAAACTCTCTCATATGGGGTCCTGTTGGAAGCCATTTGAAATTCCACATAAATTATGTTCCAAAGTTTTGTTTCGTTCTTCACTTTATGCACTTTTTCCAGGAATTCCTTAAAGATGGAGTGGCACAATTTGCCCTTATGGAAGTTGTGTCAGTTGGTCCTTATCATATTATGCTTATCTTAATGCATAATCTAGTCATGAATTAGATTCTATTTGAGGCCTTATCTTTCTCAGCTAGAGTAGATTAAAGAGGAAAGTCTTTATTCATTGAAGTGCTCTGACTGACTTGCTCTCAAATCCTTGGAATTCAGAGACTGAGCACTGCAAGTCCAGCAAAAGGTTTCATGCACTTGCTAACTGAGCACAGTCTCCCTGCAGGCAGAAGCCCTCTCTCTTGTGCTTAAAATTACATGTGTGATTAAATACTTTCCAAGCTTTACTGAGCAAGTGAAAAACCTGAACCCCAGGTGAAGAAAAACAGCAGAAAGAACTATCTCAAGCAATTAGCACTTTTTTCCTCTTTTTAATACAGTTTTCATGAATCATATATAACAGTCAGATCATTCAGAAGTTTTCTCTTTAAATACCCTATTTCATTAGTTCTAACTTCCTCAAACATAGTTTCTGTCATACCTAAGGAACTGCCAAATGTTTCCAAAAGAAGCATATGATGAGAACATTTCTTGATGAGAAAAATGAAAAGAAAACATGTGCCTAACTTTTCCAAGTCTGTTCTGTCTAAACTTCTATGCTTTCCTCACATGCACAGCTTTGAAACCCTGTCCCTAACACCAAACTGACAGAATTAGCCTTTTCTACATTTGTCCAATGGCTAGCAGAAAGTACACCCCCTCCACCTTTTGCTATATCTCTTACTATGAGATAATTTATTTATCTGTGTTAGCATCCAAAGCAAGTCATTTTTGCTGTGTATAACTGGGTTTTTAACTGTTGTAAACCCTTTGAAGTCTCCTCTTTCTGCCAAGAGGTCAACACAGTCTTTCTTTTGCTCCTTGAAAAGGACCTTTCATTCATTCCTGTGTTTGGTCAAGTTGTTGTGGGTTCTGCTGCGGCCTGGCACCACGAGTCCTCCCTACACAAGCAATTGCTGCTCTCATTGCTACCGCTGTTTGTATTCCTTGTTGCTTCTTTCATTTATCTTTGCTGACACACCAAAGGAAAGAAGGGGCTGAAAGGGGAGAATTTGGCTGTAAGCTAAATGATTGCATGTTATATTTCATGGAAGTCTGGCAGGAAGGGTTGAGTGATCTCAGAGTTTCGGGAATATTTTTGTTCCTATTGTGCAAATCAATCACTGTGAGGCTCAGCCTGGGCTGACTGCCCCCCGGCAGCCCACAGCAGAGTTTGCTGCATTGCCAACAACAGTTTGAATATAACAAAAGTCTCCCAAGTGGACACTGCATTCCCTTGATGGGGTCATGTATTACCCAGCGTTTAATAAAACTCACGTGAATTTGGAAAGGATTCCCAGATAGATTAGTGGTTGAAAAAGCAGTAAATTTAACAGGTAGAAGGAATGCCCAAAAAAGAGGTGGTGCTGTCACATTGAGGTGGCTGTTACTCTTCTGTTCCAATATTAAATACTGTGGGTGGGTGTCTTGGGAGTATTAGAATGAATTATTGTCAAATAAACGAGACTACCCCTTTCCTGTGATAGTTCTACCCATTCTGGCTCTGTCGTGGATGAATTTGCTTCATCTGGAACACCAGCTTAAAAGGCAAGTTTGCATTCTCAGCTTTCCATTATTCTATGGAGGGCACAGGCCTAAAATGAGCAGAGCCAATGGCTTCAGCAACAATGAGGGTCAAGCAACATCTACGCCATGTTCATGAGGCAAAGATGCCTCCAGCAGAACTTGTTCTCCCACTTTGTGCCTGAGTACTGTCTTAACCTTTCCAGAAAAACTGCACCACTGCTGCCTTGCCCCTTGCATCCTGCCCTTTTCTGTTACTACCCAGAGATACCCAGTTTCTCCTAAAAATTATAGCTACTCTGCTAACCTTATCTTTAACCAGGTCCTGATAGAAGGTGATTGTGGCTGCTGCTCAAGCAATGAACTCTTCAGTGCTGGCACAACTTGTCACATTTTAATTTCGAGCCTGAAAACAGAGTGAGAAATAATGACTCTGCATTCTTCCTTGGCCAGTGTATGGCCATAGGCTATCTAAAAAATATAAGGCCATATGATGTGTCACTGTTCAAAAATTCAAAAGGAATCCGAAGTAGTAGCGTGTGCTTGTTCCTCCCACATTATCTAGTTCACTACTAGACTTGGCAATCACTGTCACAAGTGAGAGCTGAGGGAATGCTGAGTCTGAAATCATCACTCATCTAACAAGTTACTGCTCCTGCAAGATACACAGGAACTTGCTGACTGCTACCACCGTAGTTTGGACACAGGTCAGACCAAACAGAGAGAACAGATGCAAGAGCTCATGAAGCCCTGTGCCCTGGCCAGGCACCCATTCTGAAAAACACTTCAAGAGTGCAGTTTGGGTGTGAAGGGTAAAGTCTGTAATCCTCTTTGCTCTTGTGTTTGGGGCTCACATTAATCACCCTCCCTGCAGCATACCATGAAATATATCTTTCATTTGAAGCATTGTTTTTTTAATAATTCATTTTCTCAGTACAAATATATGTTCAATTAACGTATTTATGAGTAGAGAATTACGCAGATACAATTTTAAATCAGTATAAATGTGGAATATGAGCTATATGGAACATATAGCTTACTTGGAATAAAAGGACTATTTTCATAATGTTTTCTTCTTTTTCTTTTAAAGAACAATTATTTATTTTTAGAAAAATATGCAAGATTGAGTTTTCCAACCGGCTGCCCAAATTCTTTCCGCCGATCCCAAGTCACTGCAGCCAGAAGAGCAATAGCGCACAAAATATGTGTAGACTTGCCCTTTATCCATTGTTATGCAGAATTATTCTGTAGAGTAATTTCAGCTGGCCCATGAAGGAACACAAATCTTGACTGAATTGGAAAGGCTGAGATTTTTGGAGGGGTTCATGAATTCTGCTAAATGCCGTTAGATGTCTGGCTACAACAATCACTCAAAAAATCTCAGCCTGAAAAGCCCGTGTGACAGCCATCAATTCAAGGACTCAACAGAAAATAAGTTCTATTCTTGCCAGGGCTTTACAGAGACAGACAGAAAACCACAGTTAACAAACGTAAAACCAAACGGAACTTTACACTCTTGGAAAGTGACTGTTCTGAAGCCCAGCCAGTATACTTCATAAACACATCAAAAAAAAAAAAAAAAAAGAGATCTTTGAGCAGCATGCATTTTTTACAATATAAAGCCCCCACATCACCACAGAGCAGCTGCTTGCTTGAAGCCACCCAATCTATCCCATATTAATGCTGTAAATAGAAAATGTTATTACATGGCCAATTCTGCATTCCAACATGGATGCTTGCTGCTGAATTCAGGGATGCTGTCTTCAAGCTCTCAGATCTACAGATTTAAGGAAGAATAAATGTGTGTGATATGCCTCTACTACCAACCTCAGAGTTCATTGTTCAGCTCTCTGCCTTCACCATCATCCACCAAATTTGCTTTGTTGACCAGTACTGAATGAGCTCTTATGTTCTAGAGTTGAATACAGACATACTCTTCTAAGAAAAGAAAAAAAAAAAAAAGGTGTCTAAAGCTCATCTGCTGTGGAATAAATCCGAGAATAAAATAGGCACTTCTTCTATTTTGTCTTGAAAGCAATTTGGAAGGAAAAATACAAACAGATTTTGAACAAAGAATCGTGAAAGCAATATTGATACTGCCATCAATGCATTTTAAAATATTTAAACCTGCTTCTGATTATCTTACATGCTTTCCATTTGGCATTTACTGCTTCTGATTATCTTACGTGACTTCCACTTGGCATTTAACAAACCCCCCAGGGCCTGATCAAACGTCAGTTGAAATTAAATCCTTCCTATTCCCCACTGTGTGCTATCGCTCCTTGGTCAGTTTGGCCAGGGTGGCAATGGATAGCTTTAAACACCTCCTCACCATGAGCTGCAACAGGAGGAGAAGGAAGCAGAGATGAAGGCAGTCATGAGATGTGTTCTGCATCCCAGAGTGTGAACCTCACAGGAAAAATCATCCTTCAGCTTCAGCTGGGGCTGCAGAAAGCCCTTAAGACTTCATGTGATTTGCCAAATGCATGTAAGTTGATTGCAAATAAGTCTGGTTAATCAGATATGCTTTTAGTTTTCGGCTGGAATCACTGGTAAGCTGCACTGGGGAAGACTGGGCAAACGACCTCAGATGGGTTAAGCTCTGTGTCTGCACTGAATGTGTGAACAAACACATCCGGAAAGAATAATTTCATGTTTACTTTGAAATGTGTTTCCTCGGGTTTTCCAGTAATCCACTTTCTGCAAATATTTGAGCCAGTTAAGTCTAATCACACAAACATTATGGAAAGCAAACACCAAACAAGTGTGAGCCAAAAAAATTCATTTAAAATCCAGGAAGAACAAAATTCAATCAGCCTTTAGCTGCTGAGAAAGAGAGATCTCAGTTCCTCTTGCTGATTGTGTGTGTTTTGTATAACTAAGAAGTTAATGGATCGAGGGATTGATCCTGTCTTTTCCCAAGCCTGGGGTGTACCATAAGGGGTGGGCAAGGAATATTTCTGTCTGTTTAAGGTTGGATTTGGCCTGCAGTGCAACGGTAATCTCAGAGGGCTTTTGTGTGTGTGCTTTGCTAGGCTAGAACAATGTTAACTATACATCATCACGATACTAATTTAAATGAGGATAATTGAAATGATCATATAATTGAAAAGAGGCCTCCTGCATTTGCCGCTGCCTACGCTTTTCCCTTTCTTTTTTTTTTTTTTTTAACTTAAAAAATGTTGATTTATTTATTTTTCATTCACAATGTTGAAGGAAGTCAGCTGGAACATCGAGCAGAGAGGACATAGTGCTGTGAGGCTTGCAGCCAGGTCCAGCCCTCCCCCACAAAAAGTGAGGGCACCTTGGCTTTGGGGATGCCAGGAGGCATTTGGCACCCAGTGTGGGGCCAATGTAAATGAATGCTGGCAGGGCACTGATACACCTAGATTGAAGGCAATACATAGTTAGTCCACCTGACTGTAGGTAATAATTGCAGTAAGCGGCTGCATTGTATTAACCCCAATGGTTGTTACTGTACGCTGAGGGCATATGTTATCTGCAGAAGTTTCATATTTCTTTTCAAAAGTGGAGTTATCCATTAATAAAACAGAAAGTGATTGCATTAATGTGTTCGCTTCATAGGTGGCCTGGCAAAACACGTGCAGAGCTTTTTTCCAGGGCTTCCCTGCACGCAGTGCTGCCCCGTGTTTTTCCAGCCCCAGAAGGATTCCCAGGAAATGGGAGAAACACAACAGTAATTCACTGCAGGGATGGGCAACAAGTAAGCACTTGAACTTTGTTGTCCAGTGAAAAGGAAACAAGACCATCTTGCAGTGGGAGAAGGAGCATGAAAGGATGTTAATCGCATGAGCAGTAATCTCTTTGGCTGCTCAGTGTGCCACACTTGGGCTTTGTTTGCCTTGACTTATCTGGCTTACTTATCCCAATCCGTGTGATCATGGAGGTGGTGGAGGGCCTCTTGAAGCGTGCACGAGATCAGCTACTGGGGAAGGGCAATGAAACGTTAAGGAGGAAAGGTGGTATCATAAAAAAGCAACCTTCCAGGCCACCTATCTCGACGAAAGGGCTCAGATGGGCAATAAAAGCAGAAAATCATTGAGACAGCAATGAGTTATGAAGGCTATTAAAACCCACAACTGAATTTACAGAATAAGCTTCCCCTGATGTATTATAAAAATGCTTTTCCCCAGGAACTGGAGATACCAAAATTTGTACTGCAGATTAATTACAGCTTTATTTAGCAGAACTTGGGGAGCAGGGGTTCACCTCGGTCAAAGTAGCACGGATGCTAGTAGTGTTAAACTTTCTGAATTTCAGCTACTGCCAGGAAATCATTAACATTACATTTAACAATTTCAGGTACTTCTGGTTTTGAACTCCAATTTTATTATTTATGGAATCTTGATTGCAGGAAAAACATACCCAGCCCTTGTATTTAGATTCTGTTTACAAAGGAGCTCTGTGTTCTCACTGGAACCTGCATAAGAACAGAAAAGTAGATTATGTGGTTTTTTTAATAGTTCTTCACAAAGAGTCTTCTGTTTCTAACAAATGGTTTATGCAAATGTATTCTCTGTACTGCTTCAAGCAGTATTCGTGGAAAAATGACCATTATGCAATAGGGAACAAATGACTATTCACTGTGTCATTTCTTAGGTGAGCTCATGGACAACATATATTTCACGGCCACTGCCTTTCTCCAATTTTATAATTTTGACAGAGGGCACAGAAGTATTGACTGGCAGTGGGAAATGCAGAGCATTGGCTTTAAGCCTTTCCAGCAGTTTTCCAAGAAAGGCAATTGGGGATTTTATATTGCATACTAGAAGAAAATGTTCACGTTAAAGTAAAGGGCTGTTGGACAAAGGGGCAGTACAGATGAAAAAAAAGTAGCTACATCTTCAAAGTTACAGCTATTGCTGGACTTCAGAAGAACAAAGGGGTGAAGGTTTCACAAAAATCTTCAAAGGATACGAGTCCCTAGTGTGAATGTGACAAAAAATGAGACAGTTTGGAACATATAGGCCACATCTTAACAAGACTTATTCATACAAGCCAGCTTGCTGAAGTCAATGGCTTTGTTTGAATTGGGCTAGGGTTAGACAGTGAGTAAAGAGTCATTCTACAGTCCAGAAAGGATGGGTTGGTAGTGGGAATTTGATCTTTTACAATAAAATAGACTTAAGCCATCAGTTCGTGTACAAACTTTATATGTAAATGACAGTGTAACATAATACAGAGCAAGAAACTGAAAGGAGTAAGACATGGGAGTTAAAGTAGCTGTAGTGTGAATATTTTAAGCCTCCTTTGCCTCTTATGCACCTCGTGTGACAGCAGATAAGCTTCTTGAGTTGAGTCCCGTGAGGGAACATAGCAGTCTGGGGAAAACATCTAGGCTTGTCACTCTCTATTTTGCACTTCTGCAGTTTTTGCTCAGATGTTTTTCTGATCCGGAGATAGAACGGCAGTTGTTTTTGAGAATAAGGGAATCTCAGTTTGTCCACTTCCTCAGCCATTTGCATATTTTCTTACTGGCCATCTGCAATTACCAGAAAGCTGAATAACTGTACCTACCTTGGAGATGAATAATCTTTCGTGAAATTCATACATTCGCTTCATACTGTTAGAAAAAAAACTATCATATCTCTTGCATTTGTTTAGAGCAAAGATATTCAGTGTATGAAACAGAGTATAATACCTTTGATCACTGGGCTTTTCAAGTTTATCACTTTAAATGCAGTTGGAGACTGGAAAACAGTAACTATTTCAGGCATGTAAGTAGATATACTTACATAGTAAGTATGCTTGATTAACTGGTGACCAGAGCTCATCAACTGAGACTGGAGAACCTGCACTACAAGATTATGAAGCACTGCATCTTCCTCAGTTATTTTTACAAACTATATTCAGAGAATCAAGAATTTAGTGCCTAGTCCAGATCTATATAGTAGTAACGTATGTCTTAATGCAATTTTACACTTTTTTGGTTTCATCAGCAGGTATTGTAAGAAACTTTCCTGAGTAACAGTTCAATAGGTGAGTAATAAAAAATTCCAGTGTACACGTACCAATACCATCCATTGCAAGAGGTTTACGTTTATCTTCAAGGACGGTGAAAAGCCTTACCTTCTCTGTGGAGTCTGAGGCTTTGCTTAATGTGTGTTTTTAATGTCTTTATGTAGACTGTACATGCTAATATCAAGATTCTAAGCTGAGCATTGTTTCCAGCTTCCTTTGGACTGCATTTCTGGCTGAAGAACAAACAAATATTGAAAGTAATTCACAGAAGAAAAAAATTACTGAAAACACCAAAGACGTGTTCCATTTGTAGATTTAATTAAGATACCATGTCAATAGAAAAGCACTCTCTCACAGAATAACAATTCCCTGCTGCTGTATATGCACCAAGCCAAGGCTGAGGAACTTATTTCAAGTTGGAAGATACTGGCCCCCATCACAACTATCAAGTTAAGTGATATGACACTTGTATAGAGAAAGACTAGAGCTGTTTTAATAATTTAGCCTTGTGAAAATCCTGAACTTCTGCTTGAGAGTAGGCATGTGTCAGAAGAAGGGTCAGGTCTGTGCTTACTCATGTCTTTCCCTCAGAGCCAGTTAGCTGGTGGCTGTCAGACACTGCTAACAGGGTGACTGGCTTTGTGGTCAACCCTACAAGGGTCATTCTGGAGTAAATGCCAGTTGCCTGACTGACATATTTTAACTGTGACCACAGTTACATTATTCTTGATTGCAGTAAAGGATACTTAATTTCAGGAAATTCTTTGAAAGCCATCAGGATCTTTGGAAAGGTAACTGCTGCTCAGAGTGTGGGAAGGTATTGGAGTTGGTGTCAGAGCATGAACAGTTAAAGAAAGCCTTTTGAAACGTCCATCTAGGGTCATGGTGAATGGGGATGTTGAATCCAGTCCTCATCATTCTTCCCCTCAATGGTGCATTCAGCTCAGGCTCCACATAGCATAGCCTTTAGACTGGTGAATCTATTTTTAGCAGGTAAAAGGCCAGCTAGGTTATTCTAAACAAGTAAAAATGAGATTTTGATTTGCAATTTCCAGGGACTATTCCCTTCTGACAAATAAATAAATAGGTATGTATCCATCTTAAACACTAAAGTCCTCAATTTGCCCAAATTATGGCATGTCGAGTTGCAGCTATAGTCACTATTCTCATCTTTCCATCAAGCTATTTGATTTGTTATAGATAAAACCCTGATGCAGACAAAGCCAGAGAACACTGGGTCCCAGTTACTTTCCCCCGACTGGCACAACTGCGTACAGCAATGTTTGCAAAACACATTTCTGACAATGAGATTTACATAAAGAAAAAATGGTCTAAGGTTTGACCAGAATCAGCAGTGAGACTGTAACAGAGATGGGAGTGCAAGCTCAGGCGCCTACTGTTTTAACCTCAAAACTTCTCTCAAATTCCTTCTTGGAAGTCATGCTTGCCCTACTTAGAAAGATACTAAAATACTTCTTGCATAACTGCTCAGGAAAGGCCATACATAGGGAATAAATTACTGAGCTGGCATTAATTTCATTTCACTCTAATGCTCTGCAATACGGCATATTTTACATCAGCTCCACTGCATAAGGTTCTTCTATCAACTTAAAGAGAAAAGCTTGACATCAAATTTATTTCTTGGATAATATACTGGATGCTTCTGAAGCACACACTGAAGCATGAAGTGATAGTGTCTGTTGAAGCCATCAATTCTTATTGACAAGTCTGGTTAAATTATCAGGTTGTATGTAATTTTATTTGAGTGTAGGAAAATGAAGGTTATAGCCAAGAGCTTGGTGGGGTTTTCTTTCCTGAGATGATGATTTATTCATTTTGGCTTCAATAGCTACGGTGTCAGGCGTATTTTATATTTTTCCAACTTTGACACTTCAAACATTTGATTTCCCTTTGCAACTTCCAACCTAGAGCATGTTTCCCATTATAGATATTCAAGTGACTGCCTTGCACACACTGACTCATGAGGCTGGTTTTTATTTTCACAAAATATATATCCCTATTTGAATAAAATACAGATGGTGTCCAATACATTATACACAGCAAATTTGCCGTTCCTTCCTTCATCCCCTCTGTGTTCAGTTCCTCAGATTTGAGCCTCAACATGTCTGAGAGGGCACAGCAACAGAAATTTGATGCCAGTCATACTTGGTTTGCTATAGGAGATACTGTGTAGTTATAAAATTACTATGGTAGGACTTCACATTTGGAGCTCTGCTTTAAAAGTGAGGTGCATGGCCCTCAGAAGGTAGTGAGGTCCTTTGGTAGAATTTACATCAGAGGCACACAGGATGGAAGATGCAGGCACTTGGCACCAAATGACTTTCCAGGTGACAGCTGGAGCAGATACTGTGCTCTCTTACATCACCAAACAATTTGGAAGGAATCAAAATGCACATGCACAATGGTTACTTGGAAAGCTTAAGATCTAAATTTTTGAAAAAATCTGTCGGCATCACTGGATGGCATTGGAGGGTGCTTTATCTCATCACAGGAGAAAGGTAGGTACAATAGTAGTTAAGGAATTGATTTCAAGCCAGCTGAAGGCACGTCCATTCCAACTTTGGAGAGTGAATTGCAACACAAAGCAAGAGCCAATGTTGGCTGATGGGTTACTGAAATGCTGGAATTTTGTTCTGTCACACACAAACAGTCCAACACTGGTGAGCAAGAACTGGAAGACTGAAGCTCAGACAGAAATAACTTGCAGGGTACTGAAGAGACTGAGAACTGATAGCACATGGGCTGGTGACCACAGAGAGATGAGAGTTAATCCATTCCTGAGTTTTAATGGAGAATTTTGGTACTCCACACTTGTTTCTCCACCACAGTAAATTTTGACCACCCAACAAATATTTCTTACATAAATGGCATCTCTGTTTTTCTCATACCTTTTTATTACCTAGTTCCCATGTCCCTTTCCTATTACTTTTAAAATGATGTATATTTGCCATCCTGTGATGTTTTTGCCTACCATCAGCATCCATTTGGGAATTACTGTTAATCAGTAGACTCAGTAGCACCACAACTACAGCGGTTTCTGAATTGCATGAGTATTATTACACTCATACAGTTCTCTTTTATTCACACTCTAGTAGCTGCTAAAAAAAACACAAAGAAAAGTATGTTCCTGTGTAACCACATAATTCAAGGAGCTTGGTCTTTAAGAAATGAACCATATATCAGGGTAATTATAGGTCATGAAACATATGTTGCAATATAAGGCTGAAATATGGTAATTTCTTTTCACATCTGCCACCTTGACCTGCAACCCAAGTTATTAAACATTAATTCTCTAGGTAGAATGTACAGTCTATTTGCAGACTCATTGCCTATACAATAAAGCAGGTATTATTTTTTGCCCCTGTAGTATTCTCTCTGCTTAAAACCTGAGTGTTGCCTAACTTTCATCCTGAATCAGAAATCAGAACCACATGCAGATGAAGATTTGACTTTTAATTGAGGTGTTTTGTTCTTGAAATGGGCATTAGTTTTGCCACTCATGGGACTACGGTGCAGGATGGTAAAATATGTGGAAATAATAGCATTCATATGATCAATAGCTCGTGTCTAAGAATGAGGTGAGGCCTGGTAATAAGTCATGTAATGTTTATAATAGGTCATGAACTTGCACAGAATCAAGGTCTTGTATGAAATGTGAAGTATGCCCATTTCTAAAACTGCTTCTGTGCCCCTCACCGTCCATTTGACCGGCTGCTCCACATTTCTTCTGGTGTATTTATAGAAAGCTTTAATTTGTAAATACCAATTTGTACCATTGTCTTTATACACGCTGGGTACTTCGGAATGCTGAAAACTCGGACTTGTTAGGACATACTTGAACTTGGCAGAAGGATAATAAATGAGGATGACATGAAACCTCTTACTGTTGAACAGTAAGTTTGTAGAAATAACACTCTTTTCCTGAGACTATTTATTGAATGGTGTGTCTTTAATTTGCTTAGTCTTGCTAAAGCTTCCACCATAAGGATAATGCTCCATGTTGTCACTGTTTGACTTTCACATGAACCTTTTATGCACATGCTTACACACACGTATTATGTGTATGAATGTAGGGGAAAATCAGTGTATTTTTCTTCACTTTTATGGTCAGAGCTTTTAGATCCAAGAGGTGGGTTTTATTTTGTTTGTACTTCACAGCTACTCATCTAACAGTCTGATTCTGTTTTGTATGAACATAAATCAAGGATTAACTGGACTACACTGGAAAAATCAAGCTAAGTAAGATCAAATTTTGGCTTTATCATTTCAAGTAGTCACTGAATAGTTTAGTCTTCTCAGAATCACAGAATGGCCAGGGTTGGAAGGGACCTCAAGGATCATGAATCTCCAACCCCCCTGCCACATGCAGGGCCACCAACCTCCCCATTTAATGCTAGACCAGGCTGCCCAGGGCCCCATCCAATCTGGCCTTGAACACTTTCAGGGACAGGGCACCCACAATCTCTCTGGGCAGCCTGTTCCAGCATCTCACCACTCTCTCTGTAAAGAACTTTCCCCTGACATCCAACCTAAATCTCCCCTCCCGCAACTTAAAACCGTTTCCCCTCGTCTTCCTTCTTAGCCTTACAGTCTTTTGCTGAACAACTGTGGTGAGTGGGGATTTATTGTTTACAAGCCACAATTTCTAATAAAGGCGTTGTTTGACCTCTGGCTTGACATCAGAGACACTTTAATAATCAGGATGGCTCCTATTGAATTATATTTCCCTTCAGCTTGCATGGGGAAATGGAGCACTTATTAAACAAAGTCAAATGTTGACTGTGTGTATCTAGGAAAGGAAGAGCCGTGATAATTTCACTTCCTTTACATTTTTAAAATGTAGCTTTCAAAACCATCCATGTCAGCTTGAAAAAAATACGCTTGTAGTTACTTGCAAGCAAGTTACCTGTGAGGGTTAAAATGCCAGTGTTCACATCTGTACTGAAGGATGGATATGGCCCTTACATGTCCCAGGAGCTCTCAGAAGAAGTCCTCCGAATCATCTGCCTCATCTACCTTATTATCAACAAGTGTATCTTCTTCACTCGAAATAGTGACTGCACAAAGTCGTGGGGCCTTATAAACATTAACAGTCAGCACTCCACATCCACCAGTCAAAGTGTAAGAAAGGTATATATTTTGCTTCTTTAATTCTTTCTGAAATGCACACCTCATATATCTCACCAAGTATCTGCTGTTGCAGAGTTGTGGGAGAGCAGTAGAGCAGGACAACTTTGTAGGAATCCATGACCACAGCAGAGAAAGCCCACGTGGTAACTACCTCTTTCCAGACAATTGTCTAGAACTGACGTTAGCCACCACATCTACTCCTTTGCTCATCTAGGATAAACACAAGGTTGCATTCACTTACTGTAAGCCATGGTACAAATGATACAAATTCATCACTCCATAAGTCAGGCAGGAAGAGCATGGGCAGCCCTTGGAGGCACTTTATGCCACAGTGTGGGCAGGGCACTGCAGCCCCGGGTTGGAACAAGCACTCAGCACAAACCTGCAGAGAGCTGAGACTTCATGGAGCTCTCACTTCTCCAGATGAATTCAACATCCTGTTTAGCACTTCATTTTGTACGTAGCCAATTGCTTTTTCACTAGGTAAATAATCTCTGTTCAGTGTGACACAGACATAAATAAGTGTACACGTACACACATGTGCATGCACGCACACAGACATCAGTCATTTAAAGCCGTGTGGGTGTCTTCTTTCATATTTCTACCTTGCAGCCTGAGTATGTCAGGAAATGTAAAAAGCAGTCAAAAAGTTATGGACGGGGAAGAAATAGAAATGCTTTTTTCCACAGAAGACACGGTACGGCTCCTGGCTGAGTAGAACAAACCTGCCAGCTCTCTTTGAGCTCTGCCTCCTCCTCTGCTGTGGTTTCTCAGGGGTTTCCATGCCACAAGCGCCAGTCAGCACTGCTGAATCAGACCCACAGCTGCCAAAGACACTTTCTCCCCATGAATTCAAGCTTTTACCAGTGCTTATTACAGCTATTAAACTCACTTGTTGTAGTATCACGCCTCTCTTATTAAGATTTTAATCATGATTTCCATTGGAAAGCCTTACTCTCAAAGAGTTATAAAACTGCCTATATAAAGTTGATTACTGCTGTAATCTAGAATCCAGCTTCTTGGCTCATGGCAGTTTCTTACTTACTTGATCTCTGTTTGCAAAAGCTGATGTAAATTGGTTTGGCAAGTTTGTTTAATTCCAGAGATAAACAATTTTTGACTTCAGAGGTGTTGTTTTATTTTTTTTTTTCCAGGCGTGCAGAAAATGATGAAGTGAAATTATCCTTAGGTATCTTCCCACAGTATTAAAGAATTACCCCAGATATCTTTTTTTTTTTTCTTTTAACTGTTGACAATTTTTTTATCTAGGAACACAGCTAAAGGATTTAATCATTCACTTTGTTTTTAAATGCTGAGTATTTTTGGAATGGTGTGTAGACCTTAAATGGGGAGGCAATCACAGGAGGCTAAACACTTTCCAAATACATACCAGCACCTCAGTGCCAACAGCCCATATCACTTCAATGAACTGTGCAGTGTGTGTTGGCATGATTTATGTAGCAATTTTAAAAGAATCTGTAGTGTTTGTTTATTACCACAGTGTGATTGATGGGTTTCTAAGTGCACTGCGACACAATCAGCTGAGCTATTGCGGCGGGTAGTTTGATAATCTGTGAGTTACCCCCATTACAGCATGTCATTTCAGTGGACTGCCAGAAGTCGTTAGGATATCAGTGACCTCAGAGGAACCGTGGTAAGACAAGACCTGCTGCCAACTGTGTCACCATTTGACCACACCTTCTGTGCAATCACTTGAACTATGAAAATTTCTGCCCCTCTTCCTTGCTCTCCTGCTACCCTTCTCTCTATGTCCAGTAAGAAAATCAACCATCTAGCACCATGGCTAATTACTTCAGGTTCTATTCTCACCCTCTGCCCCTCTCCAAATGGTACTGACATGACTCAAACTTCAGAAAAGGAAAGACTGATGAAGTGTTGTCTTCTAATGGTCACCTGTTTTGTGACAGCCAAATACACAGACAAAAGCCACCCCTGGATCCTAAAACACACCCCTTGCTGGAAGCCACTGGAGCAACATCAGCTCCTTCCTGGAAATAACACCCTGGGTTTAATTTGACTTACAGTACACCATAACTAAACCCTCACTGGATTCTGGCATTTATTTCCAACACAAGAAAAGTAAGTAAGAAAGATTGTATTTATCTTTTATTTATTACAAAAATAAACCATTTAAGAAACAAATGCACATTTTTTTCCCTGGCTGTACAAACTACAAAACAGTATGACATTGGTCACTTTAGCATTTACTTCATTGCTTTCACTGAAAGCAAATTCTCTAGACACACCATGCCTATAAAAAGCATTTTATATAGAATTAAGGCTAGCATTCAATTACCATTATTAAGGTCATTTACTTCATTCACTCTAAGAATTAGCAAGCGGTGCCTTAGAAAACCACGGATTTGATGATAAAAATATGAATAACTGCAAGATATTCCATAAAATAGTCCTGTTCCACCAGATGGATTGCTTTGCCAGTTTGTCAAAGATGTGGCTTCATGAACAATTCAAACTTGATTCAACAAAAGTCTTAAGCACAGGCTTAATTGTAAGCATATGCTTAGGCCTATCCCTATTCAGCAATGCATTCAGCACTTGGGTAAGCCCCTGCCTTTCAGGGGGACCATTCAAATGCTTATGTGATTTGCTAGACCTACAAAATGGCTCTTTTAAATTAAAAAAATGAACCTTTGTGATAACATTGGAAGCGAAAATGAAAATTAGCTACAGTCTTGCAATTCTAAACATAATCAATTCTTTCATTTTGACAAACATGTTGCTATTGCATATTCGATAGCTTTAACATGAATGCTGATTGTCTTCAGCAACGTTTGATATTTAGCTTACAAATTGATATGCTTCAGTTACTCCGTTGTGATTGTACGAGCTCAAATAAATATCAATGCAGAAGATACAGACTTCTCATAGAAATAATCAACTTCTGTTCCTGTACACACACACAGGTCAGAAAAGTCACACTAACCTTGGTTAGAAAAGTTAGAGCTGCCAGTTGATTTATATCCAAAATTACATCCCAACAGTGTATCTTATTTTGTATTTTGCTTCGTTTTAAAATCACATTTTCAAAATGTTGTCTTATTGCACATTCATCCTGGTCATGCAGGTTACTTTTAAAAGTTTTGTTTAGCACTCTATAGATTAGAATGAGTAATAGTGCAATTATCTCTCCGAACACAGCCATCCTATACATAACAGCTGCCTATATTTATACACAAACAGCTCTGGTCACTCACACATCAGACTGAGCCACTTCAGCTGTCAGTCTGTTACTTTCACATATGTTATCTTGTCAGGATCAGGCATAATATGATTTGAAGCCGCCTTGAAGAAGACAAGCTGCCGACCTGCACATAGTAGGAAAGGGAGGAGAAAGGGAAGAAAGGTGATTAGAAATGATGAGCAAAAGGTTGCCTGCTTTACCGTAATGACATTTTGTATTCACAATCAACCAGTGCAGTCTTTAGGCAATCCAACACTGAAGACTTTCTTAACTTTAACTGTAAGCTGTAATGCTTTCATTTGAAGTTGTACTAAATCTTCCCTGCTTTCTGTACATTTACACAATTGGTCAAGACACAGCTGCATACAGTTGACAAGGTAAATGAGGGAGAGGTCTGAAGGTTTTAATATAAATGTAACATAATTTTTTAAAAGGAAAGACTTCAAAGACTCTCCCACTGAAATAAATGAAACTGGGTTCAGTGCTTCAATGAAGGGCAGTCATTTGACTGCACAGGAGAGGTATCAGCTTTGCATGCTTGAATCTTTGTGACACTGATCAGCACAATATACATTAAACATAACCTTCACTAAAACAGCTCTTGCTGATCACTTCATAGCTCTGGGCTTTATACATGCTGAGGCAACACTTTTTATACCAAAAATAAATAAATAAATAAATAAATAAATAAATAATCAATCAATCAATCAATCCAGCAAGTGATAACCCCCTAAACAATGTAAGGCACCAAATTCAGCTGAGTTCAGTCAGGTTTCATTCACCACTGTCTGTGGGTGCTGCAGGACAGGTCTCATACTTTCACATCTGTGTCTCCAGATAAGTTCCTGCCCTCCCATGGACCCAGCAACTGCCTCTCCTTGAAGCAGAAGCTGCAGAAATTCTCCAGCAATACTGAATCTTCACTCTCTAAAATTCAGAACACCGATTGCTCTTTACTCCCAGCCTGCCTCTCTAGGGGGCTCCCATAACACTATTTTCTTTAAAAGTATCACATGACAAAAGGGATGTTTCAACTCCTGACCAAGTTTTCAAGCTGCAGACTGCAGGGATTCAAGCGCTCACACATCAGGGACAGCACAGAGAAATGCTATTTCATGTAATACTTGAAACATGGCTGCTACATTTTGTTCACTTTTAATTCTATAATCTGAGACAGGGGCTGCTGTAAACTTCCTAGAAACTCCCATAGCCCATTAGAATTATTTTTTAGCATGTTAGTTAACTTCAACAGTCTGATATTCTCATATGATGAGCAAGTAGTCACTGATTAATCACAGGCAAATTTAATATAAACTAGTTTTTCCCGGTTCCATAGAGGTCTCTGTTCACATCTCTCAGAAGCACAAGAAATACAGAGAGCTGTAGCACTACACTCCCTGAAACACCCTGGCATGTCTGAAGATTCTCCTCATTTGTGATACTTTCAGAGCTGGAGGTCTGCACCAAGAAACAGGCACATATGTAAGCCTGGTTTGTGCGTATTTATTTTGCTCCGCTAAGCAAAACCAAAGCACCCACTTGCACACAGGGTAAATTTTGATGTTAAGGCACGCTGTGATCGCAGTTGTACAGACAGAAAGTTTAGCCTCAGAGCCTAAATAATTGCCACGCTGAAGTCTGTGGTAGAGCAAGGCCTTAAATCAGCTTTCCCAAGGGTTGGCTTGCATCAGCCACCCTTCTTCTCAAAGACAGGAGCAGAGGAGACAAGCTGTCCTTTGCTGAAATTGGCAATCCCAAGCAGGAAAATAGCTGTGTTGGGGGGGGGGGGGGGGGGGAAACACACAGCAGTCTCAGGTTGGGAAAGTCCACAGGACACACACATCGGAACCAGTGACTACAGGAGGAAAACCTCACACTGAACTTCGGTGGGGCCTTATCTCACGGAATGGAGACAAAAGAAGACCAGTACAGTTCACTCCACACTAAATGCATGATCATGTCTGGTTTTAGCAGACACTTGCAACGTTTTTGTTTCTCAGCATGCTGTGGAGATCCTCAGCCTGGTTGAGCAGTCACGAGCCAGGAGCAACGCTCCACTGATGTTAATCAGCACGGACCACTTGCCTGCAGGGGAACCACACTGAGATTGCCAGGCCCGCAAACCTTTGGGGAAGTGTATTTATCTTTTTAAGAGGCATATTCTGGTAAAGAAAATGAGCTGTGGTAGCAAATGTTTTTTTCCCTTAGAAAAAAGATTTTCCCAGATGAAATGTGTCAGGCCATCCACTTCTAACTGGTTGAAACCCTCCCTCCTCACCGTCCTCCAGCCAAGCCCTGCTGGCAGAAGTGCACCAGCAGCAAAACATTCTTCACATCAGACAGGAAGTTCCAGCTAGATGCATGGAAGAACTTGTTTGGTTTCATATCAAACTGCAACAATCACACAGCTTGGAAAGTTGCATGAAAATCCACATGTTGGGCCACTGCCTGCACATCTAACTGTGGAAACTTGTGTCAGACTTTCCTTGTCACCTCTGCAAATGTTTTGTCTGGTGTCCCCTTCAGCAGCATCATGACCTACCTGTCCAAGTTGTCTGGTTGGTTAGGACAAAAGCTTTGCACTGGGAGTAGCTGTCGCAAATCTCGATGGCTTCATTAATGTCAAACACAGAGAGGAGGCAGCCCTTGTGATGGTAAGATGGCCAGCATCTGTAGTTCTCATCAGGAATAAAGGCTGCAGGGACCCGCCGGTACTCTGCAAATAACCACAGCAAAACAATTGTTTCGAAAGGTCTGGCAAACTGCTTGTTCTTAGCAGGCAAGGTTTATTTCAACAGATTAGGAGAGGAATATATGACAAAAAAAGCTGACTGTACCAGTCCTGTTTCACTCCCAAACGTGTTTATAGCTCTGCACCTTACTTTCCTGTTCCTTCCTTCCTTTCTCCTCACCTTTTTTCTTCCAGAAAGCACCTGTAAATAAACAGTCTGTGCACAAAATGCTTTCCCCCTCCCCATTGTGCAGGCAAGGCTCTGGTTTTACCGGATTTTAGGGGAATAATGTTCTACTGAACCAACATCTCCACTCAAATGACCCGGCTGACTGTCCCACTTCCCAGGGAGCGTGGCTGCCGGGGGAGCCCACCAGGCACTCCAGCCCTCCCTCGCTCTCCCAGTGGCACACCATTTTCCTCCAGCCCCTTTACAGGGAGAAGAAAAGACAGCCTTTTAATTAAGCAAACTTCTTTGTTTTGCTCGCTCAGATGAGTACAAAAGGGGAGTTGCTCGTTGGGCCTCGGGAAGGAGGAGGGAAAAAAAAGCATAAGGAAGCGCAACGGCTGCCCTGGGCTCCACACTGCCCAGTGCGCTGCTCGTCCCCTTGGCTGCCGTTCAGTCTCCCTTGCCTTTATGAGCTCCCCTTGTTCTCTCTTCACAGCTCTTCTTGCTTTCTCAGCCGCTTATGGGAGTTTCGCTAATGAATGCGCCAGCAAATTAAACTAATCATTTATAAACATCTCTATTTAGCTTCCAGACACACAAACAGATGGTTCCTCTCCTGTTGCTTCCCCTCCCACATCCTATTCAAAAAATAAATACATTCTATATTTCTTCTAATTGTATCTATTATGGAAACCAGAGCTGCCCGTCCTGACACACAGCCTATTCTTAAGTCACTCTGGTTCAGGCATTTTCTTCTTGACGTGGCAGATTCAGCCCACCACTATTTCAGACAGCATATTTTACAAACATCACCAAGCCAGCAGACACACTTGCCTCTAGTCTAAACTGCCAGTATTTCAATCAGGAAAAGAATTGCACACCCAACCGCTCATTCACACCGCATAGTCTGAAACAGTGGGAAACAAATGCAGTAAATACACACTCTTTTTTAAGCCTGTCTCATTAAAATTACTGCAAGACACTCACAAACAGGAAGAAACATCAGAGTTGATCATGTCCCACTTACATCAAAGGCAAAAATCCCTTATGTTAATTTAGGAAATGCAGACTAGCACTCATGAAGAAAAGTAGAAGACTAAGAACGAAAAAATTAGTTTCACATTAGAAACATTCATTTCAGCACCAAAAATATATATACACTCTTTCTGAAGAGGTCGTTGCATAAATCAAACTGCTAATGAGTGGATAGGTAAAGTCTTTTTTTTCTCTCTGTGAAAACATAATTGCATCTAAGTGAATAATATCCCCTTATCTCTGTATGGTAGCTGTTGAATATTGATCAGCGCCTGGCACCCCAGGCGAGGAAATGGATGCGTGCAAGTGAGATGTAAAAACGTGGAGCCTGGTGAATCATTTGGGCAGTTTGGAAATGTGAATTGACAGAGGTGGGCCAGTAACAGTGTTGATGGTCAAAGTGGGGTCTCGGCTCATGGGGCAGGAGGGGATGCAGCTCTCAAGTTGGTACTTAGGGTGCTGTATTCGAGTGGCCAAGGGGGATGCAGCATGACCCCCAGGGAACTGGGACAGGCCAGGGTATGCGGTTGTTCCAAATCGGCCAGGTGCTCCTGCCATGCTGGGAAACCAGCACAGGATTTCATCAGATAGAGAATAGAAAAAATCTGAAACTCATTGCACTGCCAACCAAGCACTGGTCTGAGGAAACTGGAATTTTATCCAAAAATCACTTCATCTTGAATAGGGCAAGGTAGCTGCCTTCACTCTTTGAAAAGCAAAGGCAAACATTCCTGGAATCCCTTGTTTACACAGTCACAAATTAGGGAGCTGACCCCTGAGCCTGAATTTGCATGAGTTGAGAAGAATTACACTCTTCTCAAGAGGAGCCACTGGAAGGGCCCTCCTGATGGATGCCCCTTGGTGGAAATGCTCCTGGCCATGACTGGAGCCTCCTGCTCCTCCTTGCTCCCTATCAGCCTCAGCCAGCAGGAAAGAAACCTCACTGCAACCAGCTCCTCATTCACGTCCAGATGTAAGTCAGAGGGAAATGCACAAGTCAGACCTAAATACACAAGGAACCCAAACATCAGTACTCCTTGCTTCAGTTTAAAGGGCTGTTCCTTTCTTAGATAAAACCTATTTAATAAACTGCAAACAGAACAAAGCTTCCCTGGGCTATCACAGCACAACACCTTCCACATCCAAACCATTTCAGCCCTTCATTTCTTGTTTTCAAAATTCAGTAGAGCCTTTGTGATGTGCCCTGCAATACATATCAACACAAAAATGCCATAGCATTTGTCTTGTATTATGGACACAAGGCAAGTCTATCAGACCCAGCAATGGTTTTTCCACACCTTTAAATGATCATCCTGGTCACCCCAGCACAGTTATTTGCTCAATTTAGAAATTCTCCACCGGGTTAGGGGCAGCTCTAGCTCAGATGTTTGTCCTGCCAAGACCTGAAACTTGCTTAAATGGAGTCCATGGAATTTGAAGGCTCACAGCAATAAATCACATCATAAAAAGGTCAAAGTTCTGGTCGATTTCCAGACTGATGGTGTTTAAAACCAATAAATACTTGCCTAATACTATAAATGCAGCCATAAATTTACACTTCTGCGTACATATACGTAGTTTGACATAGAGTATATGAAGTCTATCAAGGCAACGGCAAGGAACAGATCAGAGATATTCAAGGCGCTCCTGGCACTATTGCAGCGGAAAAAGAAGCCTTCTTCTCATCTACTGATGTTGTGAGGGCTGTAGCAAATAAATATAATGTAGTAAGCTTGATCTTGATGTCACTTACAGCAGATTTATTCCATCTTAACATGCTGGAGCTGATTCGCTGCTCACAGCTACACAAATAAATCCTACCAGGAAACATTTTTCCTGCCACGTAAATATTTTGAAACTTCAGAATATCTTGCTACGCTGAGTCTGGGCAGTTCTCAGAAGTTTTGTTTTTGCAACGTTTTTAATAGTTTTAAAATGTTTTTAGAAGTTGTTTTAAAAAGGTTTCAGAAGTTTGTTCCGGATGATCAGAACATGCTGTTTTAATGTGTCCAAAATCTTCTTAAGATTTTCTTACAGCAATAGCCATCCTCACAACAGCCACAGTGATTTTCAAAGCACACGCCTTCTTGTATGCATCTCAACAAACTGCAACCTCACTGACCAGTGCAAGAGCTACAAAAGAAAGCCAGCACTTTAAAATCTCATTCTAAAATCTTTCCATCAAAAATCACCTGTGTTGTCCCAAAGCCGACCATAATATATAAACATACTCATTTTCACTATACTAGACTGAGTCATATAAAAAACTCCACAAGTATACTGTAAACTGTGTGAAATAGCCTGTGGTTTCCCCCCTTTAGGTTGTTTGAGTCACCCAAAATCTGACTTTAATCAGTCCTAATGACCGTTTATTTCAGCCACAGCAGCCAGATTGCACTTTTACTACCAGCTACAGCTACCCGTTGGAAACCTGCCCAGTTTTGTAGTTATCACCTGCCAGTACAGCGTGGGTCAATGACATCAATTCAGTAACGTTCATCCTTGACAAGAAATCACATTACCCCTTTTTCTCCTTCCCCTGTTCCTCTTCTATGAAAAAAAAAAAAAAAGAAAAAAAAAAGAAAGCACTCTGGCAGCCAAATCTGGATTTTCTTTTAATTGCTTTGCTTACAAGTAAGCAGAAAGATCCTCATGTTGCCAATCATGTCAGGAAAAGCAGTACTGAGTGGTATTTTGCTATACAGTCCTGCTGATTCCCAGGGAGATTAAGGAGCACAGAATTAGATTCTAAATAAGTAATAACATACTTATGCTTATTAGCACATTTCATTTTCTGCTTTAAATTTCCTTATGTCTCAATATCTCACATTTAAAGGTTCTTCCAACAAGAAGCCTTATGCGCAGTTTGCTAAGGAAAGCCATTTTGGGTGCATCAGAGAAAACAACTTGCTAGGTATATCCTTTATGTCTCTGCTTTTAATTGTTTCTGACAAACCCCACTGTTCGGACTGACAGGAATGGCTGCCAGAACGTGGATTTGCTGCAAGACCAGGAGACAGCACTGCTTCTCTGGTGTGCACTTTTGTCCTTTGGCTGATTCATGCACACAGACTGCAAGCAAATCCTACCTCTTTCCACATGCTATTGTGCTCACAACAGAGCTGTATTTAAACTGGCAAGCCTGCTGTCCTTGCAGCACAAATAAACATGGAGAACGATAGATTCAGTGACATTTTATTCTCATTAACATCACACAGCAGGAGCCGCACGGACGGGGTACTGGGACTCAAAGATAAGTACTGGGCTGCCCATGAAACAGCAAGGCAGCACCGAGTAGACTGCCTGTGCACCTTTACCTCTCAGTCCATCACAAAGCAGCTTTTACATCCCTGGGAACAAAAGGCAAAATGCACAAGTGTGAGATAAACCAAGAATTCAGGCTGCAAGGACTGTGGCCTGTTCCCAGTTGGGCCTGCAAGTGCCTTCACCAGAACCCTTCCAGTCTGGGCATTTTTGCCTGCTGTACGACAGGCAAATGGCCTCCAATTGTATCACAGCAACCTTGCAAAAGTTCCCCTCACACATGCACATTTGTGCAAACACACACACCCTACTCGACTCCAATAATTCTTGGGTAGATTTACAATTTCCTAAGCAGGTTGCTATAGTGAGCCTGCAGAATATTTTTTCAAAACACTGTTGTACTGTAAATGTTTACATACAGCATAACCCTGCCAAATTGTCTTAAGACAAAGGAAAACACAAAGTGTCTTTGCTTAATGTTCAGTTTTCCAGCCTCTTTTTAGCGCTGTGACCATACTTTCAACTAACAACAGAAGTTTATTACACCTTTCTGTGAGCTTGTACACCCTTAGGCCTAATAATGGGTCATCTATTAGCTTTAATGAATAACAAAGCTATCGGATTTACTAGCGTTAGCCGATTTCATGCATTTCTGAGTAAATTCTGAGCTAACTGAAAGGCTGAGGCTTAGCTCGACATCCAGACGCTCAGTTGCTACAAATCAACATCACTCGATTGAAATAATGCAAATTTTGATACTGAGGCAGGGTGTCACTGATGAGCGTCAGCAGATTTCTTATTTCTTAATCTCAATAATCGCTTTAGATGACATATGCCAGAGGAAATGCATGGTTTCTGGATTAATTCATTCTTCTGGATTCCAGCAAAAGAGACCAAGAGTCCACAGAATATAAAATATTTGCTCAGTGTTGTTTTAAACACTGCAATGTTCCTGCAACAACATTAACAGTAGTGTGATTTATGATTACAGAACACATATGAAGCTATCGAATGTCTCCTGTACCTCTACTCTGTTTCTTCGATACTAAAGCAAAGTCCAGAGCATAACATAATTTACAGCACTATAAAATGTTTTACAACTGAAGCACAGTGAAAGCTTAATATCCACGACCTTCTGTAATATGACCATGTCATCTTGTTAAACTTTCTTTATGGGAACACTAGAGCTGACAGGAGCTTTCCTCATGTCATTTCCCCGCCGATTATCAATATCACCTTTCTCACTTCACGTTGTTCGTAGGAGGAGGGCTTCCTTTCAAAAACATAGGTTCAGATAGATAACAGACTCTTTTCTAAAAGTTTACGTTTTAGTTACAGCTTTAGATCATTTGCCCAAGATCATGATCTCCTCTTTCCTACTAAGAATTTACAATGCTTTATCCAAGACAATGGATAATTCAAAACATTTAGATCTAAAACAAATTCTGAAGCACCATTACTTAAACCTTCTATGTTTTCTTTTTCAAACAAAACAAAACAAAATCTTGCAATTATTGGATTTGAACTCTCCTCTAGGATTTCAGTAAAGATCATCTATCAGGAAAAGGCCTTCCTTTGTCAAAATTCTTCATTGCCAGAGAGACAGAGACAGTATTTTTTGTCATTTTATCTAGTTGGAAGAGTGAAAACCTTCAGAGCCAATCACTCTGAGATGTTCGTTGTCCAAAACAAAACTGATGTGAACTTGTGTCTGCAAGGTCTTGGCACACTGGTGTACAAAGGTAAGCTTTGATTAACTTCAGTCTGGCCTCAGAACCAAACCACAATCTAGTTTTTTATCTTAAGCTGACACTGGATTGGAAGACACACTCCCTGAACTTTCATTGTGCTACAGAGCAAGATAAAAATGGTTTTAAAAAATCCTATAATCTCACCTAAATAGTTTGCTTTGATTTCAGAGAGTAATGCAGGGTCCTCCCAACTCCCAAACAAAGCCGAAGCATGACCTCAGCTGACAGCAGGGGAAACAATCATGGCTGTCCCTTTCATACTCCCTTCTACTGCCAAGAAAACATTTGACCTATTCAGCTGCTCAGCCCTGGTTTTGCTGGTCAAGAAGCTAGCTCAATTGGGAACGTCTGCCAGCAGCAAGAGGATGACCACTCAGACGCTAGTTCTTTCCAGTATTACTGCACAACAGAAGAATTTCTCATTTATTGAATAATCTATGGACCAAAGATATTAATTGAATGAACTGATATGAGTTCTAGCATGGTATTACAAGTCCAATATTAGTGGAGGATAGAATGTGCTTTGGATAAAAGTGATAGAAATAAGCAGGTAGGGAGGGGTATTTTACCCTCATAATATGACTTCATGCTTTTCTGGCAAGCAAAAGGAGCCTTAAAATAGAAATAAATTACAACCCTTTTTCTGTTTGGTTTAAGTAGCCTTAGAACAAACAAGAAACAGGCCTGCACATCTTAAAGACATGGCAGCTAAGTCTGAAAACATATCTCATCTAAATGTAATTTCCATCAAGATATCTGATTTCTCAGGCTTGCCATTGGTTGAGATCTTTTTCATATCAGGGAATTCAGTATTACACTCCTAATCTTTAACTTAGTACCCTTTTAGATTGGTCAAATACAATACACATACGTCTACCAATTTTCAACATCTTTGCTCAAGCTGCAGAGCAGCTTCTCTCAAGTCCATGAGCAGCATCCTAAAAGTAAAAGGGGTTTCTTCCATCAAAGGGTATTATTAGCTATGAAAAAGGACAGATTCTGTGTTATATTATCCAGTACTCTATGGAATTAAACTGACACAAAAATGTGTAATTACTATAGGAGCCAAATATACATGGAGCACTGCTCCGTATTAGTAGAAACTTGCACTGTCACATTTACTACTACTGTCCTAAGCTTTCTTCCCTGAGATGCTTTATAAACATGACAGACCTCTAAAATTCAAAGCTTCATATTGTCCTGATACGGCAGTTAAACCTGGAATAAACCAGCATCACAGAAAAACTCCAGCCCTCCTGGCACTTCTTCAACAAAGGACGTGTTTGTACTATCGATTGTACTGCTGAAAATAATTTTGCTGTGTTGACAGGCATCACTCAGCACAGACCGTGATGAAAAACTGAAAAATTAGAAAGTTAAATGAACACCTGCAACAATTTTCCTGCCAATTTTACAACAAAATAAATATTGAATTATTCTGATAAGTGGGTCAAATTCATCCCTGGTGTCATGGCCCTCTGAGGTTAACAGCGCTATGACAGAATTGAATTTGGCTCCTGTGTCTCTCTTTCAGAGAAAATGCTTCACTGAACTTTTAAAACCCTCTGTGCCATCATTCATCTTCATTTAGAACCCATCTTTTCTTCTTTACTGTGCTTTTTTGCAGCAAAACTGTAATTTTCCTATCAACTTGCAGTCAATTATGCTGACAGCCTGACATGAACATTGTACATACACAAAAATAATTTGCAAAACAGCTTTTTCAATTGTTAGACTTAACAGGAATTTCCGTCATACATAATCTTCTTTGACATGCACAATTCCACAACCAATCCTTCCCGGAAGAATATGCATCCTTCCACATCACAGCTGCTTCAATGGCATTTTACATGTCTGCAGTGCTGCAGAGATCTCACGAAAAACAGAAAGATGCTATATGCAGCCTCATTTTGATGTTGCGATTTTTTCCTTTTTTTTTTTTTTTTTAATATTAATAACACTTCTTTTCTTATAAAGGAAGATGAAAGTTTTGTCTTGTCATCTTGGTTAAGTTGTGAGAAACTTTTGCCTGACCAACCTAGTGGCCTTTTACAGTCATGTAACTGCATCAATGGACAAGGGAAGAGCCACTGACATCATCTATCTGGATTTCAGTAAGGCCTTTGACACAGCCCCCACAACATCCTCCTATCCAAATTGGAAAGAGATAGAATTGATAGGTGGACATGTTAGAAAGCATCCAGAGGAGGGGTCACAAAATTGATCCAAGGGATGGCACTCTTCCCCTACAGAGACAGGCTGAGAGATGGGGAGAAGGCTTCAGGGAGACATGATAGCAGCCTTTCAGTATCTAAAAAGGGGCTGTAAGAAAAGAGACAGGCTCTTTAGCAGGGTCTGTTCTGACTGGACAAGGGGAAATGGTTTCAAACTAAAAGAGAGGAGAATTAGATTGGAACTAGAAAAAAAAAAATACATTACAGTAGGGAAACACTAGCACAGGTTGTCCACAGAGGTGGTAGATGCCCTGTCCCTAGAGACACTCAAGGTCAGGTTCGGGGGGGCTCTGAGCAACCTGATCAAGCTGTAGGTGTCCATGTTCATTGCAGAGAAGCTAGACTATATAACCTTTTAAAGGTCACTTCCAACTCCAATGATTCTATGAAATTCCTATGAGCCTCAGAAAATCCTCAGAGGGTTAGGGTATCTTTATGGGATTTCTATTTCAGTCGTGGTGTCTGGGCAAGTTCTAATGCTCCAACAGCAAAGAAGTGTGCGTATGTGATTAAACACATTTTCCACAGACCCTCTAGGAGAGCCAGGCTCTGCTAGGTTTCCTTTTACCACTGCAGCCTGCTTATCTCTATGCAAGGCCACCACTACACTCAGCTACAGAAGGTGCCCAGGAAGCAAAAAGTGATTATTGTATGCATGACTTCAACAGCCTGTAAGCTCTCTGCTTTCTAGACATTTTCTCTTTCAAACCTCAAGTATCAGCCAAAGCAGAGTCTTTAATCTTAAGGTTCGAGAAAGAATACTTTACCAGATTTCGATATCCGGGTAGTGTTCTGCAGGTACTCTCCACTCTTATACAGATTCAAAACTCTTTCTAGTTGAGCAGCTGTTTCATCTATCCCCCAGTGAAGCTCTCCTTTAAAAGCATAGAAAAAGCGTGATTCAGATGAGAAGCAACCTTTACAGAACTAAAGAAAGGCAACATTCAAAGTGAGACTGCTCCATGACAGTGCTGTGATGTGGACACGGAATCCATCAGTTACTACAAAGTGACCATGAATCAGATTTCTTATCTGATGTGAGCTAGATGTGTCAAATGCTGACTCATCCACTTGGGAAGCTAAGGCCCATGGGCAAAAAATACTGCACTGAGCTCCCCAGATGGGGTGAACATCAGCCAATGCAGGGAACTCCAAAGAATTTGCTTGTTAGTAGACTGATACAATTCAGTTCCCAATGGAACACAACATAGCACAAGACACAAAGCCCCTAGACTTAGGACCAAAAGCCCTCAAAAGAGAACTGTGGTGTACACAGCTGCTCTTGTCCCAGAGGCACTAACTTGGCCATCAGTAAAGGCCTATGATAATTTCACTTGCCTCTGGCTCCTGAGGGATAAAAGCACCAGCGTTACCACTGGCGACAGGCAAGTAAGCATCCTATTGGTAGTTACAGATACCCCTGCCAGAGGCAGGGACTCTCCAGACACCACAAGGAGCTCTGCAACAAGGACCACACTCTACAGGAGACAGCACAACCTCTCGCCATGATGAATTTTCTCTAGATTGCTCCTTGGGATAAATGTAGAAACTGCATTCATCCAATTCACCACTGTGCAGACATGTCAAGAAGAAGCACAGACCTCTGTCAAGCATAGTTAATATCTCACAGTGGGATTTATCTGATATACAGGGCCCTTTTTGCCCTTTCTGTATGGGGTGAAATTTATCCTGAGTAGAAAAACAATCCAGTTTCCTTACAGCAAATATAAAAGCAGCATCCCCTCACAGCCCACATGTGATAGTGACACCAAAAAAAGAAAAGCTTGGCATTACCACATCCAGTGTGATTACCTGTGGCGTTGACTATCTTATCTAGTAATGGTCTTAGCGAGGGCGGCGCGCTGTGTGGCAGAAGGTATGTGAAAAAAAACCTGGAAAGGAAAAGTAATCCATGTTGAAAATAAAAGAAACTACAGACATGGGATAAGTACCGAATAACATAGGGAATGAAATTCCTATTGCTTGTAAGCCACTGACCTATTCAGGAAATAAAATCGTATTCTGCAGTCAAATATAGCTGTGCGTATTCACACAGCTGTCTGGCATAACTAGACCACACTGCTATATACAAGGCTGCCTTGTAACTATGTGTAAACGTTCCGTTAATGCAGAAACGTGCTGTGAAGCCCCACAGAATGCAACTCTTAGCAAAGCTGTCTGTACCTTGACAAACTGCAAGGATGCCATCAACTTCAGAAGTCTCAGGGGCTTTTCAAGGCTTGAAGTGCATAAATCAGATTTCCGCTCATTTCAAAGAACTGACTGTTACTTTATTTTCTACAGTTTTCCTAGACTTTACAATTAACCTTCTTCTATTGTTTTCAGAACCCTGCAAATTCAGAACATCTTTTCTGTTCTCGTCACTTATCTAAAATCAAGATGCATTCATGTGGATTGCCATGTTTGGATGTATCCTCTCCGTTTCATCATTTTTAATCACAAAAGAGAAAAGAAAATGCCTTTATTTAGCATCATTTGTGCTATACTTAATTTCACATTGTTCCTTTAAATTTCTCTTTCTCCTCCAATATTACTAAACACTGTAAACTCAGTGTCATAGCAACCTAAGATAGAGATGGACAGTTCAGGATCTGACAACATAAACAGAGCTATCGGGCATAAATATTAGGTAATGAGCAGAACAGTAACACAATTGGGAAATTGCCCTGCTTTACATCTAACCTGCAAAGCAAAGTAAACGTTTTTTCATATACAGAGACCACATTGTCAAACAAAAACCTACAGTGAGTCATACTCAGGAGCAAGACTAGCAGATGTCTTATATAAGCACAAATTAAAAAATTGAGTTACTGATAGCAAAAATTGATCACAGACACAGGTATTATTGAGTTGACATATTCCACTTACACAATGAATATTTCCTTGAGATTTTAACTCCCTCCTAATCCCTTACAAAAATAATATTTATGATTTTCACAAGCGGGATTATCTCCAGGTTGGTTTTTCTAGCCGTGGCCACGAAACATCCAATGAAAACAGACACAAAAATCTAAAGAGTGGAATAACATTTGTATTGAGTAATTTATCTGGTAAATTTTACTTCATTTTTTCTGCTTAGAAAATAACCATAAGCAGAGTCCAACTGATTGCAAATAGGTCTTTGCAAAAACTCAGTAGCTGCCATTTACTTTCCTATCTGCTGGACAAATGCAAGTCACAGAACTCATTGTTCTTCCATGGCTATATGAATACCTAACTTGTCCTAATGCAAACACCCACATGCAAAATTCTGAAATGTACAGGCACTGATGTCTGAATTGTTTAGTTACATGAATGTTTGTTATTCAGAGTAAGGCCAGTGGCATCGTTTGTGATCTGCCCAACACAGATGTCAAATTCCTTCCAGTTTGCTCCTTTCTTCGTTTCTCTTTTCTCTGAAGAACTACCTGATCTTAACTGCCAGTGATGGAGAATTCACCCATTGGTCAATAGTTCAAAGTATTAAATAGCTTTACATTTAAAACTATTCAATGCTTCTAAAATTAGTCCCTCAAACATTTGGGAGAAAATCCAGAGAGATGGATTTATGGTAGAAGGTAATAATCTGAAAACTAACAAGGGATCTCAAGGATCATCAAGTTCCAACTCCTTTGCCACAGGGGCAGGGCCACCAACATCCATATCTAATACTAGACCAGGCTGCCCAGGGCCCCATCCAATCTGGCCTTGAACACCTCCAGGGACGGGGCATCCACAACCTCTCTGGGCAGCCTGTTACAGCACCTCACCACTCTCTCTGTAAATAATTTCCCTCTGATATCCAACCTAAATCTTCTCTTTGTGAGCTTAAAATCTTGCATAGATTTTTTTTTCCAAAACGTTTTTCCTCCTTTAATTATTTACCTCATAAAGAAACCAAGTAGAGTAGGCTAATTCTAAACAAGAATGAGTAGGCTAATTGTGTTTGCAAGGTTGGGGCCTACTACAATTTGAAATTTCAAGAGGTTTATGCATTGTTTGTCATTCCGCTGTTTTTGACTAATACCTAACAACAGCACAAGCAACCCCTTTGCTGAGCACTGACAGACACTGCTTTTAATCTCTAACTGTACAACAGGAATGTGAAAATAGGAAATTAAGTAATGTACACCTAATGAACTGAACATTTTGCCTTCTAAGACAAGTGCATAGAGTTTGTTACCAAGTCCATCATGCACAGTTGCATCTTCCTGTAGCATCAATCTGCTGTTAAATGAAGAACAGTTGTCTCTACCGGATGAAGCAAAACTGGGGGCTGAAATCATGGGGATATGGGGCATGTTACACACCAGTTCAGAGGAAGTATTGTAATAAAAAATGACTGCTTCCTTCAGTGAGACTGGCAACCTGCCCCAAGTCCAGTACACCACAGACACATCTTCGTTTAAGCCTGAGGTGAATGGATGCCTACTAAATGTTTCTCAGCTAGACCAGTAAAATGGTCTTAAGAGAAAGCTAGCTAGCTAAGCAAGATCTTTAAGCCAAGCAAGCAGAAACAGAAAATTTTGCAGAATATACTAAAATCCATGCTGCACAACTGCAGATGGCTGTCATGTGGCATAGCCCATTTCAGTGTGGTCAGTTAATGCAACGCACATGCTGGTGAGCACCCCAGGACCAAAGCAGACAACACTCCCTGGAGAAGCCTCTCCTCACTGTGGTCTGGCAAGGAGTGAATGGCATGATATTTGAAAGGGAAGTCTAAGAAATGAGCACACCATTACGGTATTGCTTTGAGCTCCTCCACCCTCATCTCTGGACAGGAAGATGGATGCTTCAGCCAGTGGCTTCCCTCCACAGCTGACTGGTTCGCCATAAACCTGCCACCTCCACATCCCCACGTCACGGCACCACCACCTCAGCTGGTGGTAAGAAACATGTGGTGACCATTACACCAAAGAAGTGCTGGGACAACAGTCTCACTACAGAGTTAATGGGACCTCATCTCTGTAAGAGCTGCTGCTGTACGATTATAGAAATCGTTATTTGTGTGAAGAATTCAGTGGAATTAAACCAATGTGAAATTAGACTAAGTGGTGAATCACACTCAAAGCATGGAAAATATTCCCAGTTACAAATGCTATGTTATGGTATTTTCCCAAATGAAACAATTATTCATAGCTTTTGGATAACAGAACTGAAACAAGATGTACTCGTAGGCATGAATAACTCTAAATGATGCTGCAGGCTTTTTGTCCATTTTTAATTCTCTTTTACCTTACAGAAGACTGATCATGTACCTGTAAGCATTGTAGAGATTCCTCTTTTCATTCATGTTTTGGCACCGTCCCTCAACAGAACAAGGCAGAGTGAAGTTTCGTGCTGGAAACTCCATAAAGCAGTCACTGTTACTGGTGCAAGAGCTTTCCTCAATACTGGCATCATCTAGATCCGTCACCTTCAGCTCCCCATCCACAATCACAAATTGTCGAGGGCGAAAATCCAGCAGTGTCACAGAGCCAAGAGGAGAGTGAGCCAAATAATGCAAAAGCCGGACTAAGCTGAGACATATCTGAAATACAAAAACATGGGTACCTGGCATTATTTTCTCAGCACAGACCGTAAAAATGAAACCACTTTGGCTAAAGATAGATTCATAAACACATGACTTAATATGGGCATTATAACTTATCCTCAACACCAAATATTGCAACTAAGGTATTTTTCATAGGATTAACATAGTTGATTGTAAAGCCCTTGGAGACTTGAAACAAAAATAAGCTTCTTTACCAGTGCTTTCCCACACTATTCTTGAAGCATGGCTCATTGTTGCTATTCTTACTTTGATAGAAATAAAAAGCCTTAACTTTTAATAACACATTACATACAATACATACCATGCAGTCTATGTTTCTGCTCTGTACAAGCTCCAGGTTAGGAATTTTGGCCCAAGTGCTGTGCTCCTACAGTCAAAGCTCAGACTGCATCTGCGCTGCTGTATTGATCATGCCTTTTGACTGCTGTTACAATTATATACATAAGGGTTCCCCTTGTGTTTCCCTTTTCCAGTTGAGAAGGAGTGTGTGTACCGCAGTGGATCTCCATGTGCCACTTTAAGGCTGGGGTGGAAGCTCTGCACAGACATTTCAGTTGCTGGAAACTCCAGAAACTTATTAGACAGAAAACTCGATGAAAGCTGAACTCAGTCCCCTTACTAAAGCACTGTTTTGAATTAACGCAAAAATAGCATTAATATAAACACAATTAAATATTGGAATTTTTATCCTATATATTAAACGAATAACAGGTCTTATCCAGTCTAGCAAGGTTTTTATTGTTTATATATAATTTTGGTTTTTGTTAACATACACTGTTAATGTCACATACATTGAAGTAGTCAAATCAAAATTCAATCTCAGGGCATAAACAATATGCCCAGGGGAGCACCTAAACACATACTTCAAGAAAAAGCAGAAGCCGAGCATGTCTGAAGCTATACTTCACAGACCACATGTCTGTGCGACATTAGGACTATCCCCCACTTCTATAATCACCTCCTTGCTTGACTAGAACGTTTATCCTACTTAAGTGATACCAAAGTTTACACTGTGATGGCTGTCCTGTGAATGAATACAGGCACAGTGACGGGATGCCAGAGCTGACCTTCCTCTCCTCCAAATTCCTGCACGCACTATCCTGAAATACACAGTATTAGCCAAAACCATCCTATAATACACTTATCTTCAATTGCCAACAAATCCAGAATTTAGTTTGGATAAAAATACAGGTTGTCATCTGATATCACCGCCTTTTCTCAAACCCAAAAGATGCTGCTCCTGCACTGGCAACCTTTCTGAGCCCCTATGGACTGATGCCCGGCATACCTACTATGAGTCTGGGGTGTGAAAACCCATGTACAACAAAAGTCTTAAGTACAATAGTGAAGGCTTTGCTCTGCATCACACTGCTGACTGGAGCAGTGTTGCCCTGGGGAGGAAGCCTGCCTCACAGACCAACACCAAGAAATTATTTGTAAGCCATTTATTTAGTCCTTTTCAGGACTGGGTCACCAAAATATCATAGAATAATTAAGGCTGGAAAAGACCACTAAGATCATCTAGTCCAACCATCAACCCACTACCCCTACACCCACTAACCTGTGTCCCTCGGTTGCCACACCTACATGTTTCTTGAACGTCTTACATATCAATATATGATTTTATTTCCTCTTTCTTCTCTGTGCTAGTTGAGTCCTAGATAATTTCATGCTTAGTAACTTGTCTAAGACAACTCTCCTTTACCTCCCTTTCTAAGCGCTCGCTCAGAAATATCCATACTAAGGGAAACTTCCCAATTTGTTACCCATCATCTAACATATCTCTTGGTAATTGACTGGGTACTCAGATGCCATCACAGTCCATTGTTGGCACTCTGTGAATGAGATGAGACAAAGACAGCTTCTATTTTCATGGAGCTGTGACAAGCACCTCCGCTGTTTATTATAAACGTATTTCTTCCAGGAGAAGGGAGCTGAAGCTGAGCTCCCTCATTGTTCCCGAACACAACTCAGAAGGCAGCATGGCCATAGGATCCTACCTGTTAGACATCTTGCACACAGCCACCCAGCCTTGAGAGTACCAACTGTAACAGTACAGACATAGGCTGTAGCATACCACAGTCTCCGAGGTTAGTCAGGGGCACTTTAATTCTCCCATACAGATGGAGCCATACAGCCCAAAGTGTTTTAGATGAAAACTATTGCTGCCTTGAAATGTCTGAGGGAGTTAACCTCAGTCGACTAGACAGCCCAGTGTACACTGACTGAGACAGCGCTGTCTTGATCAAAGCATTGCTGCAGTCTGGCTTCATTTTGGACAAATTAAGTGTGACCTTCATGCTCCTGGTAAATTGCCAGCGCAGTGGACAAGTCGCCTTTCAGATTTGTGTACGTTGCTTTCACTCTCCCCCCATAAGAGACAAGCAGAACAGGAAGTGGAAGAAAACAATTATAAAATCAACCTAGGATAATGATTGTAACATCCTTCTATTGTTTAAATTCCAGTTGCGGAGCATAACACTCAATGCCAAGAACTCTGAGCCTTGAGCTTTAACAAGTAAGAAAGTTTTGGAGATATGATGTAAAGGTATACAAGCCAGATACAATTAGATAACAATGACAGACAAAACAGCACAGCATATTAAACACTGCAGAAAGGGAGTGTTAAAATCTGCTTCTAAACCAAGACGCAATCACAAGCAAAGCAAATGCTGAATAAACGTGAATTATACCACTCTATACATAACCTATGTTTCACACATCATGTTTTCTCGTGTTCATCGCTCTCTTGCATGTCCCTTTTAAACTGTTGTTACTTACTCGAAATCTGTCTTCCCAGGAAGTCTGTAAAAGCTGAATCATCTCTAAAGGTGAGCCTAGTTCAGTGATGGCCGTCAGCGTGTCTGGGATGTCATTGCTATCTTGGTAACAATAGCCATAGAGCTGGAAAAAATCACAGGGCAGTATCAGTGTAACATATCTTGGCACGCTTTTATGCTTCTCAGAGGAAGAGGTGCAAAGTAAACATTTCTTACAAAGCATTTAGCTGCATTAAGCCCTCCTCAGCAGCTTTTGGATCCCCTCATTTGAGGAACATTCCCTTGAAATCCCCAAAGGAAGCTCCTAAAGCAGCCAGCACAGCCCCTGAGGGTGTCACACCGCTCCAGGCAAGTAAAGCAGCCATGCATGATTTCATATCAACAAATGTTTAAGAAAAAAACTAAAATATCCATGAATGTAGAAACAGAACTCTATCAGAAGAAAATTAGCTTAGTCTGTGCAACATCTGGCTAAAGACAACTTGATTTTCTTAAAATTTCCCTAAATAATACTGCTTAAAAGACATCACAAAATCTTTTAATGACATTTCCATAGACCTATTATTTGTGCAATGACTGTGCATTTCAGTGAAATACAACTTGAAATGCAATTGAAATACCAGAACTTATCATTTGCCAGCCAGAAATTGCTTCTTGCTCTACTTGATAGACTTCCATATGCAGTACGATTAAAGAAGAACAAATATTTCAAAATATTATCTGCCAGTAGATTCTTCAATTTAAAAGAATTTAAATGGCAATTTCGGCCATGCTCCAGCTCCTTCTTGCATTCCCTTTCCAAGGACATCTGGGTGATTAATTTCCACTTGCACAAATAACTGCCCAAGAAGAATATTTAAGGGCTGTGGGGAAGAGCCGGCTTGCTTTATATGGAGTGGGACAATGTCTGCCACAGCTACGGGGACAAGCTTTATATGCCACATGCCAAGCCCTGGCAGAGAGGCAGTTAAAGGAGCCTGATAAGGATCTGATTGCAACTTCCCAGCCAGAACAGCATGCACATGAAATAAAATTAAATGTAATCTCTGCCCCCAGTCAAATAAACTTAACAATAGAAGGGTTAGAGGGAGAGGGAAGGGGGAAAAAAAAAAAAAGAAAAAAGAAAGAAAAGCTTCAGAAAGTGTTCTGGTTCTATTCATCTCTGCTTTCCCAGAGTAACCCGATTTTTTTCCAAACCCTTTTTAGCTCACAGAATTCAGTGAAGCTGATGAAGATCTTTCCTATGCTGTTGGACATGGTACAGCCTCACAGAAGACAGATTCATCCACTGCAAGGCCACCAGCAAAACCAAGAGCCGGAGGAACAAGAGCAGCCACAGCTGCTGCCAGGAGCAGTTCTGGGTATGGAGCGTGCTCCTACAGCTTGTGACCCTCACAGCCAGAAAAGCAAAGAGCGGGGCTAAGTCAGCAAATACGTGGCTTGTTCCGGACAAGGCTGCTAGCTCCGACTGGAGCTGTCAGCATTTCAATGAAAAAAAGCATTCCAAAAACGCAAGTGAAGTAAACAGTTTTTCTTTTTGGTGTAAAGATGGCACTGCATTTCAAAACAACAGCTTAAACACGGAGTTAAAGCTAAACAAAAAAGAGCTAGAAGATTTTATTCTAAGACGCGCCAAAAAGATCTTGGCACTGATGCACAACTGAGGGTTTGGGATGGATGTTGATTGGAACAAATGAAATAGGAAAGCAGACCTTTCTCCTTGCAGCCATGGCAGCAATAATTTCTTAAGCGAGAGCCATTCGGATTGGACTTGGGTGTCTCTGATCCTGTTTTTGTGCAGATGTTTACAGAAATTAGGAATGCGTGTTCAGTGAGCTATTGCAGATAGCCACATCAACACACATCTGCTTAAACCTTCTGAACAAAAATAAGAATGAAACTCAATGAAAATATTTAGTGCACTGTCTACCGGTGTTCAGAGAAAGCCAAAGTTTTCAGCACAGAGGGATCTGTAAGCTGAAGTCTGCAGTTTTTACTGGGTATTTCACTTCCCTCATGTGAGACAACAGACAAAAATATCTGTGAGTGTCAGAATCAAACTTCTGCTCCTCCACTGTGAACTGAGCACTTGTCTGTAGAACTCACTGTTACCCACTGGGGAAAAATGCCCTCAGGGAAATGAAAAGGAATAGAAACTGGGAAACAACACTATCACAGTTAAGTGTTGAGTCACAGCAACAGAGAACACAAACAAGACATCAGACTTTGTTAGACAGTCTCATGTTTGCAAAAACTATTCCAAGAACTAAAAGAAGGAAAATACAATTAGACATGAATTTGATTATAAAATGGGATACACCTATAGTCGCACACAAAATACTGATAAATCAGTCTTACTACTTACGTGCAGATGAAATGAATTACAGTGCCTACTTGTATCTATTTTATCTCGATCCACACGTTGCCATAGTTAACAGAGTTTCAATTTGTTCACAGAGAACTGGAACTTTTAAGCAGTAATTCTATTTGGGCAATCAGTCAGTACCTGGGCAAAAGTCTTCGCTGTCTGAGCATCTGTGGTATATTTTACTATTCTATTGCCCACCTACTCACTTCAGTCACTGCAGAAGCTGAAGTGAGCTTGATAACACTGGGTTCCTTATTCTCAGAAGAATATTTTCTTGCACGAGTACTGCTGAACTCATCAACCATACCAGAGAAACACAGCGCTGAGCAAGTTTGTGTAGGTCTAGCTTAAAAAAAAATATAATCTAACCTGAGCTCTTTATTGCTAAAAGTGAAACCTCTCCAGATGCAGTGCTATTACATAATTACATAGAGTTATACAAGCACAGAAGTTTGAGATGTAAAGGATTTATTGGGCTGCATTTATGCTTTTCTAAATGAAGTCATGAAACTAAATGCAAAAATGCACATGTAATTATATGGTCATACTCGTATGTGCAATTATGATGATTACAAACTGGGTATGTCCCAACAGCCAATTAAGCATCTAAAACAGTTACATTCACCCCCTCCTGATAACCAACACTCAGAACGCAGACGCTTACCAAGTACGGAATATATAATAGAAGCAAAATACTCAGAGACAGTAATCCTCGGCCCTTTCATTTCATAACTGGCTTGTTAATAAGCATGGAGTTATTATGCAAAACATTTTATTTCTTCCCCTTTTTTTTTTTTTTTTTTATTTGGCCTACGCATGAAATAAGACAAACAGGTTTGTATTCCCAGACAGCAAGGTTAAGAAACAGACAGTTGGATGCACATAATGAAAAGAAAAATAATAACCCAGGGAAATCGAAGTTGGCTGGAAACAGGAGATGATCCAAAATGCCTCCTCTATGCAAAATCCTGTTGGGCCGGACATCAGCCTCAGCGTCACAGAGCTGCGCTTTGGATATATTAAGGAATGATGGCTTTCATACTCTTTTGCAGCATGGTTCCAATTAAATGAGTGGAAAGAAATACAACCCACATCTTTTTGATATACCCAGTCACTGCAGTTAAACGCCACCCCAATATATTTTTGTGTAGGATCTAATAGCAAACAGGATGCCTCGCTTTCTGTTTAGAAAAATGGAAGTCAGCTACAAAATGTTTAGTTGTTCTCACATCATGTGCCGTAACTCATTTAGGGCAGCCCTGTTTACTGAATTCTCCCTGGACTGTTTGGGTTTCCTTGCTCATAAAGACTCAGCCCCGTGCTGCTCTGTGCTCTCCGACCCCACAGCAGGGCATCACCCAGCAGCAGCACGGCTCCAAGGAACCATGGCCCATTTGCTTCACAGCCCTATAAGCTACAGGACAGAGCCTCCTGGACAAGCTGAGGGGACAGTGAAAGCAGAGGTCAGAGCCTTCACAAAAGATGACAAGCTTGCTGAATGAAAACACAAAATAAAGGAGCTTATTAAGCTGTCATCAGCAGGGCAAGGATATGCAAACAGGCCCTCCCACATTAGCTAGGCATCCCTCCTGGGTTTTTGTTTGTTCCTTAGGTTTTTCCCCCAGAAAAATAAATGTTGATGCAGAGCTACATCTTGGGAACCCAAGGTGCCCACTAGGACAAAACCCAGCAGCCACTGGTCCACAGAGTCCCACTCCTCCTAGTCAGTAGCTATTCCCCCCACCTCTGAGATCTGTGCTGTTTATACAGTTTTACTAAAAACCACAGCACGCTGTGAAGCTTTCCCTATGCCTTCCTGGTTTTCAGCCCTTCATGCTCATGTTTTTCAGATTTTTTTTCTACAGCCACAAAAGCTGGAAATCCATCCCACTGTCCTGTATTGAACAGATCTTCCCAACTTAGAGCCTTGAGGACAGCCCCTTCCTGCAGTCATACAACAACATTACATTAGCAATGTCTGGAGACTTCATTCTCTCTTTCAAGAGTTTGCCCAAACTTACAAGAGAGAAGGACAATTTAAAAAAAAAAAATCTTGCTTTCTTGAAGAGCAACAGCAGCCAACGCTTGCCACATCCTTTATTTTTCAAAGCACATGGACATAGATTTACCTCATCAAAACCGGCTGCATCAATATGATATTTTACAGTGACTTGGTGCCAAGGGGAAATAAAAAAATCCCAGTGACACTGGTAGGATCTCACTAAACTGTTTGTTTGGACTGCTGCACGTCAAAACCAGGAAGGCACATTTCAGAAGCTTGTACTACCTCACTGTTCATCAAAGTCACCAGAATCCTTTTGACACAACCAATGCTTAGATCCACCTGTCTTCATCTGAGAGAATCACATCACTCTAAGACCTACTGATCTCCCAAGTTCTAAATGTTTTTCTATTGCTGATTGTATATATACATATATTTGTGCATGTCACATTCCACCCGTGAGGTGACTACATATGAATATCTGTGTTCCCCTATTATATATACACACTATTTTCATCATTATATTATTTACACTTACATGTTTATTTAAATATGCATTTGCCACCCTGTTCAGCTCAAAGCATCTGCCAATCTGTAGTCTCTCCCTGGGAAAAGGATGAGTTCCCCAAAAGGATCAACTTCAATATAAATATCAATGTGAGGTCAGCTCTGCTGCTCCAGAACATAAGAAATGGTATGTGAGAAGTGAATTTTCCTCATCAAAATGGAGAAATCAAGCCCTGTTGAGCTTTGAGCTTCTCTGAAGAAGACATTCAGACTGCGAGGGCTCAGCACCCCTCAGGACCAGGACTGGGCCCAAAGCTGCAAACTGAAAGCTGTGAGGCAGAATTTCCTACTGCTGCTGCCGAGCACTGGAACCAACAGCAAGCAGGGGGAATTCACACAGTAATTCAACGTTCACAGCTCTGCCCAGGCTTTTATTTATAAATGTGGTATTATTAATAGCACTGAACTCAAAGAGCTGGAAGGTATGGGACCTCATACCTGGTTCTGTTACTAAACATGGAATTATATTCGTAGAAAAACTGGAATGCATTATTTAGAAATACACAGATATTACAGCTGACCATATACATCTACCAGCGTATCCACAGATACCTCTCCATGTATTTTATCAGTATGTGTGTATACATATCTTCATACGCCTACTCATCTGACATATATTACATTGGCTATAATCTTAAGATTTAGTAACGTTATCTCCCATTTACTCACCCTGCTTTCCTTACACTCTGAAGTGGAAAATTCTTCTTCTAAAAACATTTACAGCACTCTGAATTTGCATTGCACTGCACAAGCTCAAGGCCTAACCCTGCAAATATTTAGTCACACAAGTAGTCTACTCTTGTAAAGCCTTCTGTGAGGACAAATAGATCACTCATCCAGCCAGGACCTCAATGGGAAGGCGCTGATATCACTGGAGGCACAGTTCATTATCTTGTAAATAGCCAGACCAGAATCTGCCCTGACCTCCATCCACAGAGGCTGCATTCAACTCCACTGCCCCAGAAGTTTAACCCTTATTACGACAATATTTTGCATTACAAAACTATCAGACAATCTCTGTGCACAGCATGATTGGAAAAGCTTGACCTGCTGGGATATCTATTGGATCCATCTGCATAGTTCTCCCTTCTTAGGCACCTGAGTCACATCACTGTGTACTTTATCAGCGTTAGGACAAGCTTGGGGTAGCAGCCATATTCCAAGAAAAAAAAAAATCAACTCTGTTCAAAATACATTATTCCAAATTTGTCATAAAATGACAGTGTTCATATTCAGTGTACTACTGGAATCTCAGGTTCAGATAAGTGTGATGAAAATTAACAGCTCCTTTAAAATTAGTCCAGAGACAACTTTAGTATTACCACAGTGCCCAGGAGAACCAGTTCTTATCAAATTCTGTATGCTCATCACAGAGAACAAAGACTGCAATGAGAGTTAGAAGCCACTGGGCACCTATCTGAGCTATCAGATGACTGTGTTGATGTAAAAGCCCATAAAAGAAGATCACATCACAAACTCTGGTTGCAGCACTTCCAGGTGTGGGTCCACCAACACTCTCCAGGACCATGGAGCAAGCACAGGCTCCCCATGTTCTTGAAAAAGGTCTAAAGTCTTTAGCACTGAAAGACTCCATATGTTACCTTAAGCAAATTATTCATACCTTCTACACCTTATATTTGCCACCTACAGTAGAAAAGGAGGGTCAATACTAAGGTTACCCGGCTACCCTGTATTTGGGGTGAGGACTGAAAAAACTCCAAAACCTACAGATTTCCCTTACAATTTACATGTCATTAGCCTGGTCAGAACTGGTTTCCAAGCCCCATTGGTCAGAGGATGGTGTGGCCTTGCTCACTCCCTGCTGCTTCTCTGAAACAGGCAAGCAGCAAGGGGAACACAGCAGTGCCCACCCATGTTCCTGCCCCACCACAGGAAGGAGCAGGGCCAGACTCCCCAAAGGAATCTGGAGGAGGTTACAAGTCAACAGCTCCCATTAAAGGAGGCAGAAATTCAAACCAGAGTCTTCTGGAATGGTTTACATGGCACATAAAACAGAAACACAATCATAGAAATCATTCAACAACTGATTGGGATTAGTTTTATGAAAGCAGTCTTCAAGAGTAAGGAGGATGCAGTACTTTTTGCTAATTTGGAGGCACGTGCTCTTGCCTCATGGAAATCTGTCCCTGCCAACAGCTTTGCAAGCTGAACATCCCATGCAATTCAATGGGAAAAGCCAGGTTTTGGCAACTGGAGCATCAAGATGTAGGGCTTGCCTTACAGTGATAGAGCTGGTTTGCAATTGTATCAGCTCTGTGCTTCCAGCAGCTCTGGCGTTCTTGTTAACAGATCCTTTCCTCACTCTTAAAAGTGTAGGATAACATCTGGGCCTTTTGGGAAGCAGTCTCGCAATAAAGAAGCACTTTGTGTAATTCTTCTTTCCTCGCCAAACCACATCTGTCTGCTCTCCCTGCCCTTCTCCACTCCACTCGAGCTCCTCGGGGCTGCAGGGACACATGCTGCAGCAGCGGGCTGTCTCCACTGAGCCATCAGTAGGTGGCACTGCCTGCTTTCCTCTCTACCACACCAGCGTCCGTTGCCAACACCCCACATTCACCAACATCAACGACCTCAGAAGACAACCAGGTGACTTGGTGGCCTCGTCTCTGTGAAAGGTAACATGGAGCAACCAAGGGGACTACGCAGCTGCAGCCCTTCACCAGAGGAAGGCCAGCAGCAGGAGAACTTCTCTAGGCTGCACAAGGCCTGGAGCTCCTGCTTCCACAGTTCAGCAGACAGAGCCAGTCTGCCCCCGGCATCACATCTTCAGCCAATCTGCCTATGAGCAGTTCAAAGTGACTACTTAAAAAAAAAAAAAAAAAAGAAAAGAAAAAAATCCCAGCCCATTAGGCACTTCGCTTTGCAAGGTAGACTCCCAACAACTATTGTCCCATCCCAAACTCAGAAACTCATGCAGTCACTGACCAGCCTCTCGGATCAGCAGCCTGCAAAGCTTTCATGGTTAAGCCCCAGTCAGCTGCAAACGAAGGCTCATTGCTGGGCATCCTGCCTGGTGGCAGCGAGGTCTGTCATTCGGCATCCTGCACCACGGTCACCACAAAGGGCATTCACTCACTGCCCATCTGCTGACAGCAGGGAGGTCCCCCAGTGGCTGCTTCAACCATGGCTTCGCGGTCTGCTCTTCCCTTCCCCCTGCTTCTGGGAGCACAGCGCTGAATTCATGCAAGAATGGGGAGGACTGCTCCTTCCAGAGTCCTTCCTATGCAAATATGCTAGCACTGAAATTAATTGTATATTGGACTTCTTCGCACTCAGGAAGACTGTCTCCTTCCACCTGGAATACGCAACATCCATTCAAAGCTTTTCCACTTGGATTCTCATGCTAAAAGTAAGACTTGTGCCCTATCCCCCTGACTGCGCATACCTATAGGGAAACCATTATGGTAAAAAGGTCGGTAATTATCACTTGCAAAGAGAAGGAAATCCGATTTAAAATTGGGTATGTTAAATACGGTCAGCTAGCAAATCCTGCACCGCGGAGCTTGTCAGCTATGTGTTATTTTTAGTACAATTTTAAGCAACGATGTATATATATAAATACACATTTTAAGAGCAATAAATGCCACCACAGTAGTACTAAAGTCAGTCAGTAGCAAACACACGCTTGTGAACGGAATCGATTCCTGCTGCAGTGCTGCCCCCGTACCCCATCGGCACACGCTAAGCCAGTCGAGCGCTGAGTGCTCCCCGAACTGCGGATACCGGGTACTCCTTCCCCTACCACCGGCTGCAGACAAAGCCAGCATCACCTTCCGTTGAGCGTTTGTGATTGTTTTTAAGAAAGCGGCTGCTCCTTCTGACACGAATCACTGTGAGCGCTGATAGATGGTTGGCACGGACAGGAGCTCGCACTTCTCCGACGTCTGCGGTGCCAAACCTCCCTGCTCTGCTTCAGCAGAAAGAGGTACCCCAAAGAAGAGGGCACGCTCACGCCACGAAGGGCAGCACCCTACCTGGTCATACTTCAGGGCCATAATCACATCATTGCAGCAAATCAAACATTGCCCTTGTGCCTTTACAATCGTATCCATTGTCCGAAATTAAATGCAAATGGTTTGATTCTCTTTTCTTCCTCAAACAAAGGCGGGGAGGGATTAAAGAGCACTCAATCACCTTCCTCCCCGAGCACACGGTGTTCACACAGAGGCATCACAGCTCTGCGAGCAAAGAAACCGCAGCTCGGAGGGAAAGGGAGAGCTCGGGCACCGCGTCTGACGGGGAGCGGCTGCAGAGCAATTAGCGGGCCGCGAAATCCTTCGTTCCAATAAATCAGCGACCCACTCGCTTCTCTTTCCCCTCTGCCCTTCGTTCTAAAAGCCTCCCGAACGCACCGCCCCTCTTCTCCTCGCGACCTGGCGGACCGACCCGCAGCACTGCCTGCACCTGCCCGGCCCAGGGGATGGAAGCGCGGCAGCAGCGCAGCCCGGCAGTAGGACGGACCCGCTCTCCTCTCTCCGCTTTTCCACATTCCTGTAATAGCGCCGATTGGCCGCATCTACCGGAGTCGACCCATCTGGCTCCTGCCCCGGCGGAGGGCACGACGGCGGATGTGTCAGAACGCTGGTCTGAGGGCAGGGTGCGCTCTGAAAGAGCTCTTTCCTCTCTATCCCTATATCGTACAGTAAAGGAGTATTTTTAAAGGAAGGCTAAAATAAATAAATAAATAAAAGCTGATTTTGACAAGAGACAGGCCCGAATGGGAACTGCTGAGACAGTAAAGAACAAGTCTGTTATCTTACAAACTACACTTCAAGCTGTCAGCTGCCCGAGATTTACAGGAAAACCCCCTTCCTTAGGACGAAACCTACACCGAACTTCATTTCCAGCCCCACCAATGCCACCTCCTCATTCCAAGCCGCCCCAGCCGCGAGCAGGTGGCAGCGGGAAGGCGAGGGGCAGCCCCGGTCCCCCTCCTGCCGGGAGGACAGGCAGCCCCAGAAGAACGATGCGTTCGACGGATGCGAGCTGCGGGAGCGCGGCTGCCGTGGATGAAATGGAAGCGGCTGTCAAAGGCCAGAGAAGAGGGGAGGAGACGGTTTGGCTTTCGAATCCGTTTCCTCTCCCTCGGCCGCAATACTCGGACAGTGATTTCTAAGCCCAAATACCGCCCTGGGCCGGCTTCCACTGAAAACACGGAGAGTTCCAGCACGGAGGCCAAAGGATCCCGTCCCCTTTCAGATTTCAGGGGCATCGTCGGTTTGCCGTTGGTCGCCCGTTCCCTTCCCCCCCTGTTTACCGGGGCTCCCGGCTGCCATCGAAGCCCCATTCCCGGCCCCGCCGTGCCCTGACGGGTCGTCGGGTCAGACTGCAAGCCTCCCCCTGGGGTGTTGCCCCACCGAGCGGAGCGGCACTTCCCCGGCCGTCCCTGTACCTCCCCGGCGCGAAACGTCCCCACGGAGAAAGTCAGGGATTCCAAGGGACTCCCGGTGCGCTTCCTCCGGCTGGCAGAGCCGGGGTACAACCAAAACAAAACGCGATGACAAAACCGTCACGAAACCGAAAAGATGGTCCTGATTTAGCAGCGCGCTATTTTTAAACGGGGCGGCACTGAGATCACTCTCACGAGGGTTCGTCCCGCCGCGGGGCCGCGCTTCTTCCCCCGACACCCGAGGAGCGGCCGAGAGGTTTCCGGACCCAAGCCTTCCTTGCCTCCCCGGCACCGGGGAACGGGACGTGCTTATATCCCGCTGTCGGCTCTGCCGGTAATTACCGCACCCGGTGCGTTCCATCGGGAACCAAAAGAGCGAGGCGCACCGCTACCGGAATGGCAGCTCTCTGCGGTTCGCTCACGAGGAAAGATAATGGAAATTGAAAGGAAGGAGGAAGGCTCAATTCCTATTTTCCTGCAGATGAATCGCAGCTGCCCGCTCGTTAAGCGGAACGTTCAACTCCAGAGCTGTGACCGCGGGGGCCTGACGCTGCCACTCCTGCTGTTACCGGAGAAGAAATACAGAACTCCTCGATTCAGTTCAAAAGCCGCCTATCGTGACACCGTCTCCTCCACTTTCCGTTTTTACTCTTCCGGAACGTTCGCGTTATTCGAAATATCGGCACTGCCATCGGAACGAACCCATTCGGAGCCGTGTCGACGCCTTATGGCGCAGCCTTCGGGGCTGTCTACACCCGCACGACGCGTTCCGGAGGGTCTCTCCCGGACCCGAGCCCTCCGCCAGCCCCGCGCCGCCGTCCGAACCGCGGGCAGCGCCCTCCCGGCCGTAGCCCCCCGTTGCTACCCCGCTCCCGGCTCACGTCGGGGACAGCCTCCCCGCCGGCGCCTACCTGCAGGACGTTGGCGTGGCGCAGCCGCTGCAGCAGCACCATCTCCTTGACGATCTTGTAGGCGGCCAGGCGGTAGCAGTCGGCCAGAGCCGCGAACTGCCGCACGCAGCGGGCGACGTCGTGCCCTCCGAAATCCACCGCCTTCAGCGCCACGGCCAGAGAGCGGTTAAGCACCGCTTTGTAGACGGCCTTGGTGTAGCCCGAGCCCAGGTACTGCACGCCGCCGGCGGCGCGCAGCTCGCGGCAGCCCAGCGGCGGCGGCTCCAGCCCCAGCTCGGCCGAGGCCCGGCCTCGCTCCGCCGCCGCCCGGCCCCGCGGCTGCTGCTGCTGCTCGGCCGAGGTGCGCGCCGGCGCCAGGTCCATCAGGCGCCGCTCCCGCGGCCGCACCGCCCGGCGCACCCCCGCCGCCCGCGGCTGCCGGTAGCGCAGCACCTCCTCGTAGCGCTCGCGGAGCTGCCGCGCCAACGCGGCTCGCCCGCCGCCGCCCTCCTCCTCCGGCGGCTCCAGGGGGGCGCCGGGCGGGGACGGGGGGGCCCCGTCGCGGGGCGGCGGCGGAGGGGGGAGCTCGGAGCCGGGCACGAAGAGCACGTTGAGCAGGGTGCCCAGCAGCAGGGCGAGGCAGCAGGCGGCCGCCACCGCCGTCTTCCTGCGCCTCATCGCCCCCTCGCTCCCGTGCTCGCCCCTTCCCCGGGAACCGGCCGCAGGGCTCGTTTCGGCTCTCCCCGCTTTTCCCGAGGCTGCGCCGGCGGTGGAGCGGGGCCGGGCGCTCAGCCGGACCTCGGCCCCTTACGGCGCACCCGCATGACACTTGCCTCCCCGCTCCTCGGCTCTCCGGCACTTATTATTAGCGGGAGCGGAGGAGGGCGGGGGGGCGGGGGGGATCCCCGGGTCGCTCCCTCCGCTGACGTGCCCTGATTGACACCCGGCCCTCCGGCCGAGCAGCAGGGGGGCCTGGGAAACGTAGTCCCCCGGAGCAGCCCCGCCGGCCGCCGCCTGGCCCGGGAGCGGGACTACATCTCCCAGGCTCGGCCGAGCCCCCCGGCGGGGAGGGCGCGGGGCGGGGCGGGGCGGAGCGCAGCGCAGCTGCCGGGCGGCGTCCTTCCCCCCCCCCCTTCCACCCCCCGACGGGAGCCGCGGCCCCGCGCTCTCTCTCCGGCGGGGCTGGGGCTGGGGCGCCGCCGTCGGGGGAACGCGGGAGCTGCCCGGGATGTGCCACGGCCCCGAGGGACACGCGTGGCCGTAGGGGAGCGGTACCGCGGGGAACGTGTCACACGCTCGGGATGGAGCCGTTAATCGCAGCCCTCGCGCTGCCGGAGGTGCGAATCGCCGGGGGGAGCGCTAATGACACGGTTATCCATCAAGGCCACATTACGACGCTGTTAGCAACTAATTAACAAGCACAATCAGCCTGAACCGCTGCCACAAAGGAGAGCCCATCAGCGGGAGGAAAGCCGCTAAGAGGCCGGCGAGGCAAAGTTCACCACAATGGCAGCTGGAAATCGCTTCCAAGGAGGGAGAGGGACGGCCATCGGGGCAATACACATGGCACACACATAAATAAAAATGAAAGAAATCAGCCACGGCTCTCCCGGGAGCTCGGGGCGGCTCAGCCTCCGGCCCCGCGGGGCCGTAATCACCCCATAAACAGAGCGGGGCGCGTAATCACCGCCTCCAATAAAGCCTCCCTGCTGCTGCGTGGGGGGGCTCCACCCGGCGGATCGCTCTGTAGCCCCGGAGCCGCGCGCTCCCCATTCCCCGATGTTTCTGTCCAGAGGCGTTGCACGCTTGCAGCCTTCCGTGGTCGGATGGGGATTTAGGGCCGGTTCGGTACCAGCCAGCTCTGCAAAGTCGGGGACGGGATGAATCGTGTTTAGAGGCACGGTGCAGCCCGGCGCCGGTGGCTGCGCGTCCGCGGAAGCTCCGCGCCCGCCTCGTATGCGCGGTGCACGGCAGCGGAGAGCCCCCGACCGCAAAACAGATGCTTCGCCGCAGATGAAAGCGGCCCACCTGCTTTTCCCATCGCGTCCCATCTCCTAGCCGCTTTTCTTCATTATATCCCTCCCGACAGATACCATGAAATACATCGCTCATTTAGATATGGGAGCCGACCTCTGGAGGACGACTTGTGCGGAGCCCTTTGATGTCGAGAGGCAGATTTCAAACGCCAGAGAGCCCCTCCATGGTTTTAATTACCCCGCGCCCGAGGCCTGCCGCTGATTAGGGCGGCGAGGCGGGCGGGCGGCACGGCGAAAGGGACTGCGGCCTCGCTACAGCGCGCTGCTAGCAAAACCAACGCGGTTCTGTAAACACAGCTACCGGGCAAAGTCAACAACGAGCTGCGGCCGACAGCAAACAGCCCGCAGGGCCGCGCTGCTCCCCAACGGAGCCGGCCCGGGGCTTCCTTCTGCCCCGCCGCTCCCCCGTGTCCCCACGCAGGACGCAACGCCGAGAGCATCCCTCGCCCGGCGGCAATGGGCGCACCCGCAGGGCTTTCAGGTTGGCAGCGGCGCTGGGAAACGTGAAGCGCTGCAGAGGGGGCGAAGGCAGAAGCGCATATTTTCACGTGAGCTTTACTTAGGTCCCCAACCCGGCCCGGTAACCGCCAAGCAGAGCGCTGCTGCTCTTGTTCTTGCACCAGCTTTCAAGTGACTACCCACTGATCCACCCCAGAGATTTTGGCTCCAGGCCCCCAAAACCCTGAATCCTGTATTTCAGGTTGGATATTAGGAAACATTTCTTCTCAAAAATAGCAGTGATGCACTGGCACAAGCTGCCCAGGGAGGTGGTGGAGTCACCTGGAGGTGTTCAGGAACTGTGGAGATGTGGCACTGAGGGATGGGGATGGGATGATGACTGGACTAGGTTGTAGAATCATAGAATCACAGAATATAGACCCACAGGAATCACTGAGTCCAACCCCTGTCTGCACGCAGGAACACCCGGAAATCAAACCCTCTGTCTGTCGGCACTGTCCAAGCACTCGAACTCCGGCAGCTCAGGGCTGTGCCCATTGTCCTGGGCAGGCTGTTCCATGCCCACCGCCCTGTGGTGCAGAACCTTTCCCTAACCCCCAGCTGCTCCTCCCCTGAAGCAGCTACATGCTATTCCCCCGGACCCCGTTGCTGTCACCAGATGATCACAGAGGTCTTTACCAACCTTAACGATTCCATGAATTCCAAGCATGGGCAGCTTCAGGTCCTCAGTTAAAAAACACAGCTGGAAACGTGTCTGTGGGAGCTGGGATCTGTCAGAGCTCCTGCAGGGTCACTGGTTTTTCCAGAAGATTTGTGTACTTGCATTGCTCCTCTTTGGCACTTAGGAGTTAATGCTTTTTGAAAGGACTTCATAATCTTTTGAATTCCTGGCCACCTGTTCTAGCTGTTTGTGTGGAAGTGGAGCTTTTTTTTTTTTTTTTGGAAAGCCTGAGCCAGGAGGCCCGAGATCCCTTGAACACCCAGGGCTGTGCCTTTGGGTGCGGGCTTCTGCACAGGCAAACTCTCCATCATCCTCTGCCCTGTCAGACTCCAATTCCTTGAACGTGTAGGTTTTGTAGTCTTTAGAGAGCATTCTTACATGGCAAAATCTTTATAGTACTTTTTAAACAAGCTCTTTCTCTTTTTTCTTTAATGTTGTTTCTTCCTTTTCTCTCAGGAAACCCACTCCCTTGTCTATTTGAAGCAAGCTGAGATGCGGCCAATTGTATTAGTTCTGGCTACAGCAAAAATGCAGAATGAAACCTGAAGTGTGTGGTGTGAGTCCAAAATAAATGGTCACTAGCAGAGCCAGCAAAAACTTGCGAGCTCAGACAGTCTGCAGAAAGGAAAAGCTTGGGCTCTACCTGCGGCGCTTTGCATTTTTTCCAAAAGGAAAAATAAGTTCTGGCTTTAAAGAGCTTGGGAAGAGACGCCGGGGGCACTGTGCCTGTTTGTGATTGCGTTTATGAATTGTGATGATTCTTGCATTTTTTTTTATTTTTATTTTTTGTGAATGCAGCATCTGTAAGTGGGGGAAGGTGCTTTATCTCCCGTCCTGCGTTCTCAAAACACAGCATTGATTTTTATGTGCCAGATGTCAGCGTGCCCCAACTCTCCGTCAGTCAGTTGGGATGAAAGCCTGCCCATATCACAGAGGTGTTGCAAGGATAACTCTGCTCCTGCACAGGGAAATCTGGTACCGCAGCGATAAAGACCCTGTAAATATTTACACAGACAGAGCGAGCTCATGGAAGTGGTACATTATTGGCTTAACTTCATTGCAAGGAAGTAGTTGAAAATGTCACAGCTATATTACGTTCACTCTTATTTTTAATTAAGCATCGACAACATATTTGGTGCTGCTTCAAGCCACAAGATTCAGAGAGCTGCTGCTCTAAACGTTTTATAGACTGCAGGGAAATACCAAGTCTTAAGCAAAGGCAAGAAGTAGCACAGCTACTTTAGGACTAAATCCTGCCAGTTAGACCTTTACACTTTTAAGCTTTAGTAAAATAGTGGGGAAAGGACAACCAGAGGATATAATTTATTTGAACATTCAAAAACCTTTTGATAAACACCCATACAAGAAACTGTTAAGGAAACTTGGTAACCACAGAATTAAAATCCGCTTATAAATAGAGATGGAATAAATGGCCAATTCCGGTAGGGAAAGAGATTAATAATGAGGTGCTCTAGAGATCAGGACGCAGACCAACATTGCTTAATCCTGTATTAATAATGTCGGGGTGAAGACTGAAGTGTCAGAAGTTGATGTCAATAGAAAAGCAGTTAGTTTAGGTCAGAACAGCTCCAAAAGAATTTAATAACTCAGCAGGACCCTGTGCAGAAGTAAGAGCTCAGCGTGGAAGGTGCCCTCAGAACCTGCAGCAGCCCTCCCGCTCCCCCTGGTACGCTGGCACCATCCCACAGCTGTACAAGGGTGAAGGTCGATAAGCAGGGCACAGGCAGAGGTTTGCATGGCTCAGCTGCTTCCTCGCTCCTCCCATAGGCTGCCCAGCTCCCACAGTCTGCAGTGCCAAGAGGCTGAACTCCCTCTACCAGGCTGTGAATAATATATCTAAGAACTTCTCCAGCAAATGTTTAGAAAAGCCAATGTGAGTTCCCCATGGCTTATTCTTCCCTGAGGACATGCCAAAAGCTCTCGGTCACTTCTCACAGATACTTTAAGCATTACGTGTTTGCTCTGATGAGAGCAGCATGGCAGCAAGCCCCCAGTGCACGTGGTCTTTGTAAGCTCCCAGAAGCAGTCTGGCACCTCCCGGCACAGCCAGGATGCGAGTAGCTGTGTGCAAATAGTCCCCTCCCCCAGTGCTACACGGAGTAAATGTGTCTGAGTTATAACCACCAAGCTGAGGCACTGTCACTACTGCCCAGTGAAGCTGTGGTGCCCCATCCCTGGAGATAGATAAAGTCAGGTTGAATGGGGCCCTGGGCATCCTGAGCTGGAGCGGGGGTGGGGAGGGAGAGGGCACAGCCCTGACCATGGTTGGGGGTGGGACTGGATGATCTTTGAGGTCCTTTCCAACCCAAGCTATTCTATGATTCAGTGATTCTTTAGAGTGGGCTCTTTGCTATGAGGTTTTTCTTCCCACTGACTTTGCTTTTGTGGTGTGGCTGTGCCTTGCTACTCCTCAGTGGTGTGGTGTTTGCAAAGTGAGGAATCCCTGAATCCACACAGTAGGCTATTTGTCCCAGCCTAGTACACAGACAAACGTACTTACCCAGCAGCCTGGACATAATCTGATGGTATCTCATGTGTAACTTTATTGTTGCCAGGCCTCCTTTCCAACCACTGTCTTCTCCGCAGTGCCACCCTAACACAGCACAGGCTGTGATGGCTTTTGAAGGTAATGACATTCATGGAAACTCAGAGCACTGTTTTTCGCAGGGATTTATTATTGCTTTGTTTTTAACCAGTGGGTCATTTCCAAGGATACTGTTCTGGAAAAGAAAGCAACTCATAAAGAAAGATTTTTAAAAATCCTCTTGATATGACTTGTGAAGTATTTTGAAGTGCCAGCCACAAAATAAATTGTTTTTAAATCCCCTCTTTCATCTGATGATCTACATGACATTGGAAATGCCCCTCACTCACGGTCAGCACCCTGTTGCAATTGGTGGGTGTAAACACAGCTCACTGTGGCCCTGCTAATAGGGGAAATTGGAAGGCCTCACACCTAGAGGAAGGAGAAAGCCCTTGTGCAAGTGGGAAGAGCCCTTGCTTCAATCCTACAGTGCCCAGGGGGCAACCCAGGGCTGCTTCCTCTCAGGCCACATTCCTGCCAGTGAATCCCAGTGCTTTGCCTCACCTTTGCAGTTCAAACTAAGAATCCAAGCTCTACATGGCTTGTGAACACTCTTTGGATTCTTACTTTTTTTTTCTTTTTTTTTTTTTTTCTTTTTTTAAATTATTTCTTACTCACAGAATGATTTGGGTTGGAAGGTACTTCAAAGTCCATTCAATTCCATCCCCCTGTCATGAGAAGGGCTGCCCCCAACAGCTCAGGCTGCCCAGGGCCCCATGAACCTGACCTTGAGCACCTCCACGGATGGAGCATCCATAGCTTCTCTGGATAAATCTAAAATGAAAAGCCATATAAAATTAAAAACAACGCACATAATATCCATTCTGCCTAATAAACTGTAACCTAATACTTAAGTGCAGGGGAATGGGCTCTGGGTATGAGCAGGCTTCATTTGTGGAGCTTTATGAACTGATATCAAATGAGAACCTGCTCAGAAGTGAAGGAACAGCTTCATTAGCCCTGCAGCATGTGTGACCAGCAATTCTGCCAAGGGCTGGGGAGGAAAAGATCCTTTCTCTTTGTCCATGGTTCACTGCACTGAGTTATTATGGGAAACAAGATGTTCAGGCCACAGTGCAATATGTATGAGCACAGTGTGCAATAATGCAACCATGAAGGCCACTGAACAGCTTGGTATTGCTGGTTTAGAATTTGTGGATTTTATCATTATCACCTTTGATTTTCTCCAAAAGCACTATTCAAAGAAAAACTTTGGGAACTTTTCTGAATTATCCAAATGGGCCAGAGTCTGGGACAGCCCATGGCTCTGGGTATGCTGCAGTACTCATGAAGACCAACACATCAGGACCTGACCTCTACAGGAGGCAGAGCCCCGGTGTTTCCCTGGAAGTGGCTGCCCTCTGCCTGCCTTACTGCCCTGGTGCAGGGGGAAGAACTGCTCGGGCTCTGGTTTATTGCTGACCTCTCCAGGCTCCTGGATGGCTCTATTGACATCACAGAGACTCTCCAGCACCAACCCTCGCCATGGGCCTCAAAACCCTTCCTCCCCCAGCTCTTCCATTGGCCATTGCTGCTGCTCTTTTCACCCACCAGCAGATAAATCAGCAGCTCCTCAGCCCCAGCCTCATCCTCCAGACTCTGAGGCCCACAGCAACCATTGTCCTGAGCCACTTCCAGCAGGGTAGAGCTGATTCATTTCCTCCCATTCCCAAGGATAATTAGCAAAAACTGTCATTTTGTTAATCCAGGTGTAATTAACCACCACCAGTGTTTTGATTTTAATCCTCTGTTTCCATAAACTTTGAGCTTTAGTATCTGTGAGCTTTTATATCTGTGGTTTTAGAAGATACTGACATTTATCTTTATCCAGGACATAAAATCTTTCACAGAAGTGATAGTTTTTTTGGATGGCCTAAACTATTTTGGATTCAAATCAGGACAAAAATGCAAGGGCCAGACTGGAGAGGTACAGGAGGAGGTTGTCTGACTCTTGCTTTTTCACCAGCATGGAGAAGTAGACAGGCAAAGAAGCTGAGTATTTTGTGCAGAGAAGATGGCTTCTTGCTAGCTACCAATTTTCAAAGACATGGCAAAAAAGAAGACCTGGATATGCAATTTCTTCCTTTGCTTTTGGTATCAACCAGCTTCCAAGGATGCTGGCAGGGTTGGCAGCCCTGCCAGTGGCAGTGGATTATAACAAAATTATCTTTGAGGTCTCTTCCAACCCAAGCCATTCTATGATTCTGTGATTCTATGATAACTGCAGTAGTTTTTGTCAGGGATGGGAATGTCATTATAGACTCACAAAACCATAGAATCACCAAGGTTGGAAAAAACCGCCAAGATCATCAGTCTCACCATCCACCTACCACCAATATTTCTCCTAAATACTAAACCATCTAAACATTTCTTACAGCATTTAAACATTTCTTCTTCTTCCAGGGACAGTGATTCTACCACCTTCCTGGGCAGCAGTTCCAGCACCTAAAAACTCTTTCAGAGCAGAAATCTTTCCTAGCATCCAAGCTGAATTTTCCCTGGTGCAACTTGAGGTCATAATCTCTTGTCCTATTGTTAGTTATGTGGGAGGAGATGCCAACTCGCACCTTACCACAACCTCCCCTGAGGTAGTTGTAGAGAGTGATAAGGTCTCCCCTGAACCTCCTCTTCTCCAGACTAAATGATCCCAGCTCCTTCAACCACTCCTCATAAGGTCACTTCACTCCCTTACCAGCTTAGCTGCCCTTCTGTGAACATGCTCCAGAGCCTCAACATCTTTTTTTCCAGTGAGGGGCCCAAAACTGAACACAGTGTTCAAGGTGCGGCCTCACCAGTGTTGAGTACAGAGGGAATTATGTGATACTTTCTGTTAGAATACCCAAGATTGTGGATAGGCAAGACATGGGGACATTTGACAGCCTCTCATTTGAATAGACAAGGTGTTTGAATTGTTTCTAAGAGTCAGTAAAAAATAAAGGCATGTGAAAATGTCAGAGTATTTCCTCTTTCCCTTTCCCACCCAAACACAAAATCAAATCAAAGCAAACACGTGGGACACAAATATAGCAGCAGCCTCCTCTGTGCATATTCACTGTGATATGCAGACAGTTTCCACTTGCATGGATTACACAGCTCAACCAACTGCTGCTTAAAGATTGGCCTTAGCATATTGACTGAGTACCTCACCATGTCAGAAACTTCTGCACTCAGTGGTAGGGCTTCTGCCCTTCGCATCTGGCTGCATCCATTTGGTGACCTTGTTGCCATCTCTCCATTCCAGCTAGATATTTTTCACATCTCCTGAAGCATAAAGTCTCTGGAATGTAATTAAACATGAGAAAATAAATATGTGAGGTTTTTTTTAGTCTTTAGTCTTAATATTTTTCAATTGACTGTTGCTATAGTGTAGGAAATGTATAGTTATGACAGCAAGAGCTGTGAAGGATACTCACAGCAGAAAGAACATCAACACTGCAAAATGTATATAAAACAACTGCCAAAGACAGAGTGCTTAAAAGTACTTTTGGATCTGCACTGAAAAATAAGTTAGGATTTTCACGTCATGTGGATGCACATCTCTTATAACTACTTTGATAATTGTGTATTTGTGAGTGCAATTGGATGCTGGATAAGACTTCTCAGACATAAATACTCCTGCAGTAATATTGAGTACATATGTGCTACAGAATCAGTGTGCTTGTGCAGAGCTCCTGCCCTAGGCTATACTGGTTACCACTGCCCTAACACAGTGCCTAGTATTTCTAGTCCTGATTTCATTCTTCAGTGCTGATCCCTTATTTTTGAGTGGTATTGGTATAAATAAGACTTGGGGCTACATATATACAAGAGATACCTTGGCACTTCGACAGCCAAGTTCACAGTGTCATGTCACTCTACAGTTTGTGTCTTCATGTTATGCACCACAAGAACCTGGGCATTCCAGGAGCAGGAACTGCGTACAGAAGAGGCTCAAGACAGCCATCAGGCTGAGAGAAGAGCTGCTTAACGTCATCAGCAAGAATAAAGAGCAAAAGAAAGCCATCTCTTATGGTTGGCAAGGGATAGATATTTCTGCACTTGGGATTCAGACTTGAAGATATCACTGGGCAGAGCGAAGCAGCAGAGGTTCTGTACCGCTATCTCACTGTGCATCCTGAAGGCTAGGATTGAAACTTGTGATGCAGGGGATTCCCATACCCAAATCTTAAAACCAGAGTTCATCCCTTGTCCCTCTCCTCTTGCTGCAGTACTCTGTCAGGAAAGCAACTGTATTCACACATGGATTCCTTCCATCACACCTACTAAGATTGGTCTCTATCCTTATTACATGGAAATTATGAAATTATTCCTACTGCAGTGTTTGTTTGTTTGTTTGTTTGTTTGTTTGTTTGTTTGTTTACCAGCTGCTGTATAAGAGAATTTGTAGTCAGACACTGGTCCAAGCCGAACGCTGATATCAATAAAAGAAACAGAGACACTTTGCTGGCAGAGGCTGACATGCCAGCAGGATTCATGCATCTCTCAGTTAAGGGTTGAAAGGATTTTGGAGGACTTTTCAGGTTCCAGACACTGCTAAGTAGCTGAATTTGGGGCACAGGTGTTTAGAGAGGTTGTGAATGGCTATGGCCCTCTGTGGAGGTGCTCCTCTCCCAGCATTTTGTGGATGCTTTATGGGTGCATCCACGGTCAGATGTGATTATAGTTTGCAGGATGCTTTTTATTGCACTCTTTCTCTAAATCTTAATAGCTGAGTAACAGCCAGTAAAGTCAGCAGCATTGTTTACAAAGAAGAAAAGATAATTGTTTAATACAACACTCCATCATTCATAAAATACTCCTTTATACTCTCCATTCATCCTGAAAATTTTCAAAAACATAGAACAAGTTATATGGGAAAAAGAACTTCTAAAGATGTTTTAGTCCTCAAATGTAGGTCAAAGTCTGGAGCCCCATTTGAATCTAGGACGATCTTTTCCAGAAATGCTGACCATTTTATATTCTTTGAGCACCCTGATAGGCTGAAAATATTCCTGAGAGATTAGCAGGCTCTCAGCTACTGCTCCAATTCATAGAAATTAAACCTTCCATCATCTGGTTTTTATATTTAGAAAATGTCAGCTATACTTCCTATCACGTATATTGTTGCTTCAATGCACTGAGCCTTCTGTGAATTTCAAAACACATAACTCAGCTCTCAAGCATTTCTTTTGTAAATATTGATAATGGTTTCAAGTTCTTTATTAAATAACTTTTTAATGAGTCTGAGGACAAAGAACTATTTTTTCACAGTCTCCCAAAGATAAGAATCGTAACGTATCTTTCTGTACCATGGAACACATGGTTCTCAATACCTCATTGTGCAGCCTAGGTTTTCCTCATTTTTTAAAACTCACTTAAAAATATATATATTTAAGGCCCCATGATTATAAGAAAGAAAATCTAGCCAGGTCATACCGAGGTGTCTGAAATCACATGCAAATTCTGCGTGACAGCTTTGCAGGTCAGTATGTGCTGGCATTTGGAGCAGCATTAGAAGGCTCCCTTTACCCTTGTAATCCTACAGCAAGAACTACAAAACACTACAATCATTCCTAATATGGTTCAGCACATAGACCTCTCCTTGTGCAGCATTATTTATTGCCTGCGTTTTTACCAGAAAGGATCCCTGTGCATACACATAGGATCGAAGACAATAAAATATTATGGAGAGGTTCAGCAGGGGAGGTTTCCAGGGAAAGGCTTTTTGTCAGTTTACAGGCATGGCCAGAGTACTGCAGGGGAGTTCCTCTTCAGAGTAGGCTGTAAACAATTTACATTGGGTAGGTAATAGGAAGTCTTTAGAGTGCCTTGAAAAATATTAACTTACAGAAGTTCTGACCTTTGTCTTCTAGACCTGGCCCAGAGGACTGATGTTTACTAGTAAGCATTCAGCTCACTAGGAAACTGCATACTGTTGGTGGAATTCAGGTTATTTTTAATACATTTCAATTAGAAACTGGACTGTGTAGCAGTATACTAAATCAAATACACTGTACGACTAATTTTCTTTACAAAAACTCAAATGGTTACCTTTGAACTTAGAAATGTTGCCTTCAGGCATATAATATTCCAGCCAGCTGTAGCTTAAGTGCATGGCGCAGGTTCTGCAGCTTGCTTCTTCATTCAACACTCAAAATCATTCATGTTTGCTAAGCAGAATTAAAAGCCAGCCAGGAACATATTACTGGTCCCCTGATATTAACCATTCTTCTCACACATTCTCTTGAAGACTTTCAGCTCTAAATGTGACGTTTTCCTGTGTTGGTCCTACTGATAGCTTGAAACCGTAATAACGATCCATTTGAAATGTAAATACTTGGTCTCATTTGAACGGCTGTTCAAAGAAATCGTATTGAATGATTTAGCTGTGACTGCAAACACTGATCACAAGAAACACAAGGCAGCTTAGGTGATTTTAGATAGTGTCTTAGGCTTGGTCCAGAGCTGGAGATGTTGTCAAAGTTGTGGTTTCCTAGAAGGCTAAAAAACATCTTCAGTCTTACCATTCTCCAAAGTTTCCACCTGTGCATTTTTTTTTTCTTGTTAAAATGAAATACAAATGGCTTGAATTGGCACAGTGGGTTTGTTTGTTTTTCTCCAGCGCAGATGGTAACAAAGCCATAGGACTTCTTTATTAAACATGTAACTGAAAGATAAGGCTTGGAAAGGAGCTGCTGTTGTTCACTGGCTAGCAGGTTCTTATTTGCATCTATTATTCTAATGATGCTGAGACTTGCTTGCAGTGTTTAGGATATTTCAGGGCACCACATGGACCCTGCAGGTATCTTTTCAGCTGTTTCCAGTTAAGGAGCATATATTACTGAGTTGTGACTTATAAGAACCATTCCATCTTCCATGTTTGTCATTGTGCCAACACATGGGAAATGACCTCGTCCAAAAAGCTGAGCACCTGCAACTCTCATTAAGATCCTCCCAGTGTCACCCATTGCTTTCCAGACTCCTGAATGGGCCTCTTACAATCTACCTGCTTCAAATTCCCTGAGGATTTATTGGCTCAGAACACGGATTACTTGTCCTGGTATCAAGGATTTCCTTTCTTTTGAACACGAACATAAAAACACAAAGAGAGACTAAACTCAAGTAATGTGAAAATACTGTGTTTGATTCCAGCCCGTATATTCAAAGTTATAGCTAAATGTCTGATTTTAACTTGAAATGTGATGCCTCTGCTCTGCATATGATCATACAGCATGTAAAATGTTTGGAAGCCTTTAAAAAAACAGAAATATTTTTGGCTTTGATTCATTCATCATTATGCTTTCTTTAATGCATTTGTATACAACTCAACAGATTTTTACATTATCAAGCTTGAGCATCAAGTTTCAGGAATGATTAAATGGGTGACATTATCAATTACAATGGTAGTACACAGTCAGAAACCTGTTGTGTACTTTACAGGTGCTATATGTTTAGATGAGAGGATCCCGCTCAAAATCTGTGCAGTCCAAAAGCTTGATCCAAATCTTCCTGAAAGCTTTCCATTTTGTTTCAATGACACGCAGCACTGAAATTTACTTCAGTGACACTGAGCTGTTCTCAGTGAGCAGTAAAGTACAGGCACCTGCAACCTAGCCTGAAATTGCTCCACTTTTGCCCTTTTAAATTCAGACTAAGCAATAAAATTTAATGTACACATGCACTTACTGCATTAAAATTAATGGTTTCATTTCCAGACTGATTACTAACCATGAGCTTAAATGAAATTAGTTCTCCTAGAAGATGTCTAAGTACCCATAGAAGTGAATACTGGTTTTCAGACTTGGAAAAAGTGCAATATAGCAAATAATGACAATTTCCCACTCAACTTGCTTAAATGCCTTAGTGATCCCAGGGTTTTTTTGATAGATCCTGACAAGAAATAATCTCTAAGCTCCAATCAACAACTGACTCAAATTTGAAGTGAAACAAAATAAACTCATCACTCATCTTGAAAGGTTTAAATGTAATCCTTTCTAATGAAGACTATTTCTTTCCACTGCTCTACATTCCCCTTCAATTCCATCACTTTTCCATGAGATCATCTAAGCAACTTTACACATAGCTTCTTCTAAAGAAGAAATCACACCTTAATCGAGCATGTTTAAAAATGTTATCCTAAGATAATTTTTGCATTATGAAAGTAAAATTTTAAACCATGTAATTAATTAGTTTTAAGTATGACTTGGATGTGAATGGAAGCTTGCAATTAGACCTCATTAATGTACTCAGAGTTTGCAGAGTATGCAGGCTTATGCATCCATCCTTCCAGATACTGTGTGTCCTGAAAGGAGTTAGTCTCTATCCCACTTGCTTGTAATTGAGAGAAACCCCTTGTTGTCCTGCAAAGCTACCTCCAAGTATTTTAAATGATCCAAAAGCTGATATTGTTACCCTTAGAGGCACTGATGACTCTTTAATCCATGGGTGTTCAAGTTTCCATGGAAATTTCAACTGATGCAAAAAGCACAATAACACTAACAGAAATTCTCAGCTACAAAACACTATTTCTCAATACAGTCACTGCTGCTAGCTGTGCATTTTCACCAGTAATGAAAGACAGCCTGTATGCCACACTCATAACAATCTGCACCAGCAGAGGTGACCCACTGTTGCTGTCACCACTGCTGAAATGTACCACCCACTGCCTCACAGTGCTCACATCCACTGTTTGGTCTCCATAAATGTTCATCAACCATCGATGAATGTCAGTGGGTGCCATTTTTTCTACACAGAGGAACTCAGTGACACACCTTTGCTTCATACACAGTTCCATATCAGATGTCATTGTGTCAGACTGCTCTTCTGCTGTCATCTGTCAGTAGGAGTAGCATGTGATGGAATATTGGTGGGAAGGTTCAACTTCTACTGCTATACCACCAATGTCCGCCTCTGACATGGTGAGCCAACAGAATAAAACAGGAGGCATTATTTTCAGAGCAGCCCTCATAGAATAGAAAATATAGTTCATGTATTTAAGTAACAAAACTTATTTTCATGTTCCTTGTAAATTAAGACATACAATAAAGAGAGCAACAAAACCATAAAGCTCATGGGATATGACTTTGTTTTTGTGACACTCGCTCACCAAAGACTGGTCCAAAGGCAGCAGTTGCAATTCACAGTGAGCTCTCAAGGTGTTTGTCAGAGATTTTTGATGAAACTTAACTCTTCCTGTACTTCATCCTTGATAATAATTGTTCACAAATGTATGTACTGCCCAAAAGCAGCGGTATTAATAAGGCATGACTGTGAGGTGAGGGGTGTTTTTCTGTGGTAAGAGAGGGCTTATAGAAGTTGGGTAAAGAGACATGATCAAATTTTGGATTGCAGCTCTATACATTCCATTTGAAAACTCACAGCTAACGTACTTATGTCCAATGAAAATGAAGTCTCAAATAAACAAAAAAAAATTGATTTTTTTTTTGGCAATTTTGAAACGTGTTCTCAGATTCCTTTATCAAAATGGAAAGCGCGGCCGCATATTTTTTGCTGTTCACAGGACTGTGTTTAACAAACGTATCAAAATCTGTGAACTTATTTGCCACAATTCAAGTTAGCACTGCACTGCACCCTGCCCCCTGCTTTCAGCCCAGATGAGGTTAGTGGCTGAGTGACTGCTGCTTGGTGAGGCAGAGCCACTGCCGTGATGGCGTGGGGCGGGGGGCAGCCACAGTGTGAGCTGGGCCAGGCCACATGCGGCCCACGTGTTGGACGTGCCTCTTTAATCAGTGTACTTGAAATGCATGGAATTCTTTCAAAGCTAAAGTGGCATGAATGGATTCTCAGGTAAGACTTTAATCAGTAGAAAAATGCATCCAAAGCACAAAATGACTGGAAAACAGTGTCAAATGCTCTCGTACTGTTGTTTCACTGAGACCTCATAAGTTCTGAAGTCAAACCTAGTTCAATTGAATGCTGTCTATACTTACAGTCCCATTAAAAAGCTGTTAAAGTATTATTACAACTAGTCATAGGGTACAGTTAAAGTGTGATTGCATGGTGTTTATATGTGGACTGTTTATGCCATTTGCAGCAGTTTTTAAAGTAGTAATGTTTCCTCAGTTTGCATTCATTGTGTGTGCTCACAATAGATGAGTGAAGTTGCAAAAAGTGAGTTGTTTATCATGCTCCCCAGAAACATAAAGAATACATCTTCTACCTACCATGTCAATAGACATACACACAGACCACATCCTTAGCAATCAACATCTAGCAGCAAGTTTGGCAGTCAACATCTGGAAGGCTGGCAGAAGCAAGCTTGGGATTTGGATTACGTCTTTTTTTCACAAGGTGTGCAATTGTCCCAGGCAAATAAAGCCCTTAAGCCTAGTAAGGAGCTTTAGAGTATGCAATTACTTTAGGGGACAAATTAAAAGACACTGAAAGCCTCACAAAGTTTTACAGCCTATGTGGCAAAACCTTCTGGCTCTTAACTGCCAAACTCAAATAAATAAGCTTGTCTCCTGGGAAAAAAAATTATTGTGCTGGATATTTCTAATCTTACACATAGCACAGCACTTGGAGATCTCCAGAGGGAAGAGTAGAGGTATTTTATTTTAGTTCTTTCTATTAGATTACCTGTCAGAGAGAAGAGTGGTACAGCTAATCCATTTTCCCTATTTTTTTTCTCCCTGAATATGAACTCTACAGTGCTGCTGAAGAAGTGTCTTTATTATATATAGCAGCAATGGATCAAAGGACATATTCTGGAACCTAATCAACATGTGTAAGAAAGGCAGGCAGTAGTGTAGCTAGAAACCAGAGGGAAGAAACCCGCAAAGTTATTTTGTAAGCTGTTTTTCTGTTTGTCCAAAAAAGGTTCAAAAGCAATGCATCTGAGCAGCTAATGCCTTATTTACTTTCCTGTTTTTGTTTTAACCCAGTCTGTGTTATGTAAAAGTAGACTCCAACACACTCATCCAGAGCTTCTTGCCTGAGGCGATGAACCTAGCAATTTCATCTATCAGTTATACCAAACCACAGCACACTTTTCTAAGCTTAGCTTGTTTTTGTCTTTCAGGCTATAGAGTAACCCAGGGCAATGGAACAGTTGCTGGCATTACAAATGTTTTCAGACTCTGATGCTAGTAATATGCAACCTTATTTGAATTAAATTACCTCTTTAAGAGAGTCTGAAACCGGATGACTTCATATAATTCATTATGTTTAAGAAGGCGGTTTAGTGTGGTAAGTTAAAACCCATTAAATTGCTCTGTAGTTTTCTTGGCTGTGGTTGTTTTTCTTAAGTGAAAATAATTAAACATAAATATTTACTAATATCCCAGGCTGTGAAACTCTATAGTCAGTAACAAGAACAAGGAGAACCAATCCAGCAGTGGCTTCCTACACTAATATCCCTCGCTGGCTGAAACATTCCTGCTGACTTTTCAACAAATAGGGCCAGCTATTGTGGATTCCTTTGAGGGGGAATTCAGAAGCTAGGCAGTTGAATTTATTTAAACAAGGGAAGGAAACCACTACTCGGATGCATTTTTTAAATACATATATATAATATATATATACACACATGTATTATGTATAGGATTAATGCAATGTGCCGCAAGACACCACAAGTAAATTAGCTTTTTCCATATTGATCCTTCCTCTAATCTGCTCCAAAAATCTACTGATGTCAGTACAAAAAGTCTCACTGAGTTGCATGGGTTCTGCATCACAGCCTTGCCATAAGTAAGCTAAACCACAGTGGCAGCACTGCTATCTCCTCCTCCAGTCACCTCATCCCATCACTCCTAAACCATCTCGCTCCAGCCCGCACAAAGTGATGCTGTGACCACACAGGGAAACAGAATATCAGAGATGCCAGGTTAGCTTAAGTATTCTGTTGCAGTAAAGCAAAAGCTTCCTCTTGCCAAGCTACTGGTAAGCTACTGATAACACCCATAGAGGCAGCATAGAATCATAGAATTATTAAAGTTGGAAAGACTACTAGGATCATTTAGTCCAACCATCAACCTATGCCTGGGACTGTTGTAAACAATGTCACTCAGTGATATATCTACCCTTTTCTTTAAAACCTCCAGGGATAGTGACTTCATCATCACCCTAGGCAGCTTGTTCCAGTGCCTCACCATTCCTTCTGAGAAATGTTTCCTAGTATCCAACCAGAACCTCCCGTGGCACAATTTGAGGACATTACCTCTCATCCTATTGCTGTTATGTGGGAGAAGAGGCTGACCTCTACCTCACCATAACCTTTCAGGTAGTTGTAGAATGTAGTAAGGTCTCCACATGGGTCTAGCATTTCTCAACTGAGGGCCCTCCAGATATGATTTTCAGAGATGAGTATGTGGGATTTAGCTTTGCAATAGTACACATCTTTCTACTCTACTTAGAACTAAGAAGCCTCTTGTAGGTCTGTAGGACTCAAATTCAGTAGAATTAAGCAGAGATATTATTTATACAATGTGGTACTTCACTGAGTTGATCTTTGGGCAGATTTTGCTGTTCCTACAGGTATCAGTCCCTGTTCATGCTTATAATAAGACCTCTTTTCTCTAGCATTTGATGAAAGGACTGTAATAAAAGATCTGAGTCCTCAATTGTTGCCAGAAAAATTCAAATCTCTTAGGCTTGAGGAAGGCATCAGTGACTGGCCCTGGGGCACTATTCCAAAAGCAAGATACTGCACACTATGAAAAAGAGCAGCAAAGCCTTAAAACAGATGGCCCAGTATGACTAGGGATGGACACAAGCCTGATCTTGATTCAGGTCATGTGCTGGGAGAACAGAGGACATGCCGGAGGGCTTGTGCCAGCTGTGTGGTGTGGGAGGGTCTCAGCCCTGAGGGTAGATACTGAGCTCAGTTTCTTGGAACAAATCATGGCCTGCCCATGGAGCAAAGGCAGCATAAGCAGGGATGCCACAGTCCTCCCCCCACCAGCCCCTTTGCAGAGGCACTGTGAGTGTTCATCCACATCACCCCTGGGCCAACATTTCTTCGCATCTCCTGCCAAGCAGGGTGCCAGTTCATGCAAAGTATGCTTCTGAGACACATGGTGTGTTTCAGCCATCGTTAATTCCAAAACCTTTTGCCAAGAAAGAGCTTGTTAAAAGCTGCTTTAGCCAGAAAGATGAAATGCTAAGCTGCCTGCCTTTGCAAGACGATAGCTCACGTGAGAGGTTTGCATTACTGAAACGCAGACATTTTCCTTCAGAATAAGCTGGCTGGATCTTTTCAGTCTTCTGGGGGTTTGAAGTGCAAAGAAACTGCCAAAACAATTAAAACTTGGGTTATATATGTGGCTGAGAAGCAATCTGTGTGTTCTGCTGGAGTGGATCAACACACACGTGCTCCCAGCACTGCCCGGACAGCTGCCAGGCCTGGGCCTCCCCTCACACCAGCCCTCATGGCTGCTTGGCTCCTGGCAGCAACCTGTGATTCACCTCAGGGAGCACTGCAGCGAGGGGCCACTTCTCTGTCAGTCAATATGCACTGATAGCAAATAAGACATCCAATATTTGCTAACTGTCTTGGGTTATAAGAAAAACAATTAAAACTGCATTTATTGAGTGAGCAGGTCCTTCACTAAGATATAAATTAGACAAGCAAAGCAGCCTTTGGCCATACTACCCTAGACTGGATTTTTGTGAGATTTTTATCACTTATTCAGTAGAATTTGATTAAGTTGTTAAACCTGGACGACAAGTTGCCAACAAAAAATCAGGTCTCAGAGTAATAATTCAGTAGATGGCATGTTTCTTTCTGAGTTATCACTAAGTACATGCCTAGAGCCAGGCTTAGTATTTTTATTTGAATTCTGGAGGCAGCTTTTCAGAGTCAGAGGATACAGTCATCCTTTCAGCATTAGGCGCACAGAGGACCCCTGGGATATGAGATGCATCATTTAGGACTGTACTCAAACCTTAACCATTCCGTTTCACAAAAGACAAAGATACAGGTGAAGGAACACCTGGCCAGCTCTCAGAGCAGTGTATGGAGACCACAGCTGCTCTAAAGCCTTTGGTAAATGTCAAGACAGGGCAGCCTCACACTGAGCTGAGCCCCTCAAAGAACTCTCTGTACCAGCAGCACAGCAGAGCAAGTCTTGGTCTGCTGCATGCTGCGTTGCAGGGTAAACTGAAATCAGGAGCCCAGCCACGTTTTGTGCAAAGCATTGTGGTGTTTCTGGACAAAACGAAGACAAAAATCTCTACTAAATTAGAGAAGTCTTTCTCACACTAAAATGATTACCAGAAAAAATATGAATCCTAATGCTCTAGGGTGAAGTTGCACAGTTTTTCTTTTTTTTATCATCCAAAGGCTCTTGCAAATTACTGCTAGATATTGTAACAAATCTGATAACAGCAAGCAAGGATTTCTGTACCATCAGAGACTCTTCTACAAATGTATCCTTTTTTCATATTTCAATTGCTCCGTGTGCTTTGATTCACAACATAATTCAGCAAATCAACGAGGAAGACAGGGAGGATACAAATTTATTTCCATAGTGCTTAATCAGGAGTTTCCCCCACAACCTGTGTGGCAAGTAATAAGCTTAGTCTTATTTGTACAGCAATGCTTGATTTACTTGTTACTCTCCTTCTGCCTTTCTCATACCATGGTGGCACAGTATTGTTTCAAACCACTGATCTTTGCTGTGGTCTCTTGTTTCCCACAACTTGCATTGCTGGGATGTTTACTTCCTGGATTTAATTCTAATTTAGCTACTACACTAATCCTTAAATAAATCTTTTTCAGTTCAACTCTTTCCCTTAGCCCTATACACCAATGTTTACACTAATTTAAATAGACAGGATATTAGATTAAAGTTAATTGGGGGAGTCAACATACTAATCCAGTTTCTACGGGTTTACACCCCCTGAAGAAAGCATTAAGAGCAGCCATATAAATTGCCTTTTTTCATAGGGAGAGAGAGAATAAGTTTGGAGAGTGGCCCACTATTAGGTTTTGGAAACCCAAGTCATTTGTATCACGTGTTTCTTAAATCATCAAACCAAGCATAATATCAAGACAATGTATGCAACTAAGCTGAATTCTCTCTTTCCTACTTCAAGGCTGACAGCCCAGAAAAGCTATTTGAACAAAGCTGGAGAAACTACTGTTTCCATGAAAGTGATAGCACATTATCAAAGTGTAGCAATCCATGCCCTATTTCCAAGCAGTACAACTAAAATAAAAATAAAGAAAAAAGAAAGAAAGAAAGAAAAAAAGCAAACAAAAGCCAAACCTTGAATGACATGCATTGTTTGTTATGTTTTCTTAAAGAAGCAGATTGAATTTTAAAACACTCACCTTAGTATCTCAATCCTCAGTTCACAATTTGTATCAGTATTTCTATGTGTTCTGTACTGTGCAGGCACATAGGAAAATGACTTCTGAGTATCACCGCAGCTGTGTGTTTTGTCTATAAAAAATTTTCTAAAATGCCTAAAACTTGAGACCTACACATAAAACATAGTTATTCTATGGTACAAATAAGCATCTATAAATTTTTCTGTTTGTAAAATCAGAATTCACTTCTGAGTACTACAGCCTGAAATAGCTCTTGTTTCCTTGAGCTGAAAAACACAGTTACACCGCCTTCCTTTTAAACCCCAAATGTCTGCTTCTCTGTCATGTCCCCTCATAGCAAGGTGGATGCTGGCTTACTTACATCCATTAATAACATGACCCAGGGTGAAAATTAGCAAAGAAGGGCAACAGACCAGTTCTGAGCTCCTCGTATCAATCGCTTGTCCATAGCCCATGCATATACTCGTGCAATAAATTCAGTCACTGTACTATGCTGAATTCTGTTAAATTCCCAATGCTCTGGGGCAGAAGTTGTAGCTTTTCCCTGCCAGGTAGGTGTTTATGAGCCTGGTAGCACCAGAAGCATTTCTGGAGCCCACAAACATAATTTAGCTGCAGTAATGTGAAATTACAGAGTCTGTCTCGTGCCGACATGTGTTACATGCAATTGTAAAAAGGAAAAAAGTTTAACAGCTTAGCCACAAAGGAATGTTTATATCTGATTACACTAACTGCTAATTTAATGGTAGTTAATCAGTGGCATGTAATACAAGCTGAGCAGTGCCATGGATTTATTGATGAATGGTGTTTAAAGTTGTTGTTAGAAAACTAGTGCATTTGTTACATTAAACAAGCAAGTAAAGAGCCTAATGAAACAGTAGCACATTTGCTAAGGGCAAATTTCTGTTTCAGTTACTATGGTTCAAGTACTGAGTTACTCCAAATTTAGGAGAGCTGCTCCAAAAGTGATGCCTCCTATTTTATTACATTGGTCCACAACATGAGAGGTAGATGTTGGTGGTCTGGCAGTGGAGGTTGAATGGCACCTATTGATATTAATGGACATTTTCTGAACGTTTATAGAGACCAAACAGTGGATGTGAGCACAGTGATGTGGTGGGTGGTGTGTCTCAGCAGTGACAACAGTGATGTGAAAGACAAGCTGTGTTCTGGATGACCATGCAGAGCTGTCACAGCACAAAATGAAGAGCATCTCAACTCATCTGCACAAATCTATTAACAGTAATGACTACATTGAAAAACAGTGTTTTGTAGCTGAGAATTTATCACGTAGCGTTACTGTGCTCTTTGTATCTGTTGTAGTTTTCATGGATATAAAGATGAGGCATTACTTTCAGAGTAATCTATGTACACTGAATGAAAAAGCCAGGATATGAGCTTCAGGCTCAACCCTACAGGAAGCAGATGAAATTCCCTAGAGTGGTACCAGGAGGTGCCACATTGCTGGGATGTGCTCTGAATTTTCATGCAAAACCATCATGCAACCTGTGTTGTGCACTTTACCAAAATTCAAACATTAGAGGAAAAAAAAAAAAAAAGAAAAAGAAAAAAAAAAGATGACAGTGCTAAGGCTGCAACTTGAGGCTTAAATACAGGAGTGGGATTTTTATTCTTCTTATTTTAAATGCATCTGTGCCCCTGCACACTGGCTATAGGGTCTATAAGCTGCAAGGGACATGCTTCCTTCCCCCGAATTCAGTGAGCGCCAAGAACTAGCAGCATTAGCAGCTGTACAACATCTCACAATGTGTGAGAATGCAGCACATGGGATGAAGGGAGCTGAAATAGGGGAAAGGGAAAAGAAAGGTACAGCCGCTTATCCCCTCTGGCAAGTATTGATTTGCCTGGATGCACACCTCACCTCCCCAAATCTGACCCACACAGCTGCCACGTACCACACAGCTTGTTTTTCTTAGAATGAAATATGAGCAAAGAGAGTCAGCAGAGCAGTTCTGGAAGCAGATCCCCACAGAGTGCATCCATGCCTGAGATTAAAAAGCTGAGAAAAGCTTTTAAAGAAGATCAGACTGAACCTTTTCACTCACTTTTCACTGGGGTCTTCTCTGAATGGCTATTGCTCTCTGCTCCCCCCAGTGCTGCATCCTGCCATCCCACTGCAGCCTCCTGACCCTAAGGCCAGCTGAAATCATCGGGAATTTTTACTCCTGTCTTGGCTGCAAAGAGGCCAGCTGCCAAGTGAGAGGCATCTGTAAAGGAGAAAGAAGTTTAAAATTATGTCAGTTATTTATTAATGTGAGACAGTTTACTGAATGCTGCCAAAATTTAAGAGCTTCTGTTTCTCTGAGAGCTTCAGTTCCTTCTTGTGTAACTGTCAGGAATCTGTCCAACATTGCCTATTTCATGAATAATTTTCTTTTATCATTTCACTGGAAGATTTCAAATGCAAAAGATGGTGATTTTTCAGGCCGTTAGCAATGGCCATTAGAAGAACAAGAAAGAAATGCTAACCTTGGGTAGACCTGGCAAATGAGGTGCCTGGTGACCCAGTGATGTAACTATGGGGTGTTCAAGAATGGTTCATGTGAAACCTAAAACCCAGCCAAAACTTTGATAGCATATTAAATTCTCCCCAATAATATTACTGCAGGGAAAAACAGAGTAAGTAGTATGGCAGTAATTTCTTGTTCAGAATTCATTGTAAATCAACCTCTAGAGAAAGAAGTTTGTTGAATCACTTCTTAGCTTGAGGACGAGAGGAGCCCCAGTAGTCTTCAAGCTCATGATGAATATAGCAAGCTATGCTGAATCAGTTGCTCCATTAATAAAATCTGTCATTAACAATATAACTGGGTTGATCCTGCATGACACAGGCATAGAAATGCACATCTGGCAGTGGCAAACAAGACACAGGGGGAACAGGGGAATTAGATCAGTCAGGCATGGGAGCGTTGCCATAGTTTCCAAATAACCCATCTGTGATGACAGGTTTGGGCACCAAATGCAGGGTTTTATTAGTAGGAGAGACTTGCAAATTCATTGTGCAGCCTCATCAAACTCATTTGCCAATAGTTTTCTTTGCAGCTCAGCCAGGCTGCTGCACACAGGCACTCGCTGAACACTGATGTGTGGAATGGGATTCCTCCACCCCTGCTTCAGTCATTCAGGAGTCAGATATCTAATGCAAGTTACTAATTTAGGCTTCCTCTGTAATTTCTCTATAAATGAGGAGCCTTCACTGCCAGAGATGGCATCTGCCTCAGATTTTATCCATCTCTGTGTTGATTTGAAAAAAAAATCACCCTCAGGAGCTGCCTCTTCTCTTCACAAGCTCATAAGGGGTTGTGGCTGATCAGCAGTAGGTGGAATAATCCTATTTCAGATGGATATTGCTCAACCTTATGCACTCTCTCATTGCACTCCTCCTTAGGGCTGCAGCTGGGGAAGAACAGGTAGCTGTGGCCCAGAATTGAAAGAAAGTTAAAATTCATTTCAAGTTAGAAGTTTAGAAGTCAAACACAAACAAAACAGATAACGTGTGTGAAAAATACATAGATCTGAACATACAGGCATCAAGATTGCATTTTTCAGAAACAGTAAGAGATTTCTGATTTCCTACGATCGTTTAAAAGAGAACTCAAACATAAGAGCCTTTTCATTTAGCTGGGCAGATGGAACCATCTACACCTGCAGTTCCCTGTAGATGGAACCATCTACACCTGCAGTTCCCTGTAGATGGAGACAAACATTAGTCAGGACCGCACACTTTCTGTTCCACTGCTCCCCATATTTACCATTCATGTTGTGCTTGACTAATTCCTCATGCTGTGTATTTTTGAACATACCATTAAAAGTTATGGTGCCAGTCATTTCTTAGGCAAGAGGGAATACTCTACACATAGCAGGGTTTGTTACTTGTTTACTTCCAGAGCTGAATTTTTCTTTCTTTCCAGCTCTGTGCTGCGGAATTTGTTGCTGGTCTGGTATAAACAGCCCATCCTGTGCACTGACCTAATGTAAACAGTCAGTAGCCAGTATAAACAACCAACAGGCTAAATGAAGCCTCAAAGTATGTTTGACCAGCAAGAAATGAAACATCGATAAATGTATTTCCATCGTGCAAACTGCTGTTTCTCAGCTTGCCAGAAAATTCTCTTTTTGCAAATTTCTTGGAAGTTTGAACATCAAGTAGTGTATGGGAACTGTTGAGTCATGGCCTGAACCACTGATTGATCACCCGAGGAAAGGACTGGGTCAGCCTGGGAGCACAGGTGAAGGCACCCTGGAAAGGGTGGAGCCTGGCTGCACTTCTCTTAAACCCCATTTAAGGGCTGACTGCCACTGGGGAAGGATCTCTTTCTGGAGATCCCTTCTTTGTGAAGTTTTTTCCCATAAGCCTAGCTCTTCAGATACAGGTGTGCATTCTTTTCCTGTTTGTCTCCTTTGTCATTCCACCACGTTAATCTTTCCAACTGTAACTAGTAATTCGCAGTTTTCCCTAAGAGAGGGGTGCCAGGGGACATCATCAGCACCTTGTATCCTTGCTACAAGTTCCGATGAGCACCTCTCAGAAATTAGCCTACTGGGGGAAGGAACCTTGGTGAGGCTCAGCCCAAACAATCCAAAAGAGGTTGGAAAAGGCCTCTAAGATCAAGTCCAGCTGTAGCCATCACCCCCACGTCTGCTAAACCATGTCCCCAAGTGCCACGCCTCCATTTTTCTTAAATGCTTCCAAGGATGGTAACTCCACCACTTCCCTGGGCAGCCTGTTCCAATGAATTAAGAGAATCGTGAAAATTCAATCAAACTGATTCACCAGAACAAGTTTGCCTACATTATTACCAATATAATCATCTTCTTTAAAGAACTGGACTGTCCTGAAAAGTTGTCTAATCAGTTAGAAGACTTCTTTATCTGGGGTAGGAGTCTCTGGGAAAATAGGAGTCTTTCACAACTATGTCTCTTTCCCAATCCTCCCCCCTACCCTTATTGAGAAGCAGCTCTCAGTTGCAAAATCCCAGCCATTCTTAAGGAAACAAATTAAATATCATCTAAAAATTCAGGTCACTGGTTAAGATTAATCGTTACTATCCATATGGTTAATCGGCTGCTTCAGTGCCTTCCTCAGAGACAAACACTGAATTGGGCTGGAATGAAATAGAAACGGTGAAAGAGGCAGTGAGGCACAAAGGGCAGTCTGATAGAAGGACCCTCATACAGCTATACTCAGTAGTAACACCAGAGGAAAAAAATACGTAGAGTTATTTCGGGTGTCTCAGAGAAACTACAGTAAGAAAACAAACCTTTTATCTTGAAATACTCCATCTGACTTCAGCCCACCTTGGCAGATAGCTGTTTGCTCTCCGAGGAGAAAGGAACCAGATGGTTCTCATATTTCTAATGGCTGCGTATTTACATGACAAACACCATCACCGAGGTTAGCACTAACTGCTGGAAGCTTTGCTGGTGCGTGGGGGTGACTGATTGCAAGAATGAACGTTTTCTCGTCCTCTTTTCACTACCACTGAATGCACAGCAAGCACAGAAAGATGGTCCACAGACAAGCAGTGCAGTGTAACTCTTGCGAGACTGTTGGTTTTTTGCAGCCATAAGAGTAGAAATTGAGCAGAATTCAGCCAGAGGTGAACCCTGCTGGGGCATAATGCATTAGGCTTCCGTACTGCTGAACCATGTAATGAATCCCAGGGTCGGCACTAATGCAAAACTAGTGGCGATGTGCTAAATGGTTTAACTGCTCATAAAATGGTGGCTAACCACCTGTCCCGTTATTATCGAGCAGGAGAAATTTAGCAGCAATAACCAGCCCATACTATATTAAGTTACAGCTTTGCTTAGAACTGTCATGCCATAGTAAACAAAGGAAGAAAATTAAATTAAAAGTTAATTAAAATAGCTGTGTTACGAATAAGGACTCGGTGGAGAATGCAGACTGAAGTCTTCTCCTTACTGTCCTGAAGGAAACAGGTTCTCAATCGAAAGAGGTTTTCACAGTAAAGTGACACTTCACATTATTTTAAAGCTATTTGAGCTCCACTTAACTATTCATAGAAGAGTGGAGAAAGTGGAGTGAATGTTAAGAACCCATTTACCCGCAAGGCTGTCCAGTTAGCTACACAGTTCCACCCTGCTTCAGTAGAAGCTGTATTTTCTTTACAAAAAGATTTTGCCACGCATTGCTGTGCCATATGAAAGGAATGATCTGGTAGCTTTCAAGAGTGGGAATCAATGTCCATCCCACTTTAGTCATATTTTCACAAAATGATAAATAGGGCACACTGTTAAAATAAGCTTACTTTAATATTAAATAACAACGGGGAAAGACAAAAGAAGAAGATGCTTTCAGCAAATATGAAATCTCACAGGGAGGATGGTTACTGCCACAGCAAGCGTTGGAAATGAAGTAATCTTGGACCTTTAGGCCAGACTGAAAATGAAGATAGCCCACGCTACAGAGTAGCAGTGTCTCTATCGAGCACTTTCTACACCAGCACCCAGTAAATACATTCCACAGGGTACACAAAAGGGAAAGCTGTGCACGTTTATGAGACTCTGGTTTCCTGGATCACCTTAGATACACCAGGTTACCCTTGTGTTGTAAAAAATATCAGATACTGAACTGAAAGGCCATTGAGAGAAATGCACTTAACTTCACTGCTTCACACTTCACTCCGACGTTTCTTAAATCGCACGTCAGGATCTCCGAACAGACTCAGGCCTACCCCAAAAAACTTCAGAACCATCTACTAGCTCATGTAGCACTATACTTTTCTACAGGCACCAGCAATAGTTAAGGAAATTCATCACTATAAAATATAGGAATTAAAAAAAAAAATAAAACTAAACTCTTACTAGCAAAAAGTTTGGCTCAGTTCCTCAAGGTCAGAGAAATGAAATAGCAGCTGCTTCTACAAATGCTTATGCTAAGCAAGTAACAACCACTCATCTCTACTAGTAACTCTTTAAAGATAGCGCAGAGAGCGTATAAAGCCAGATCTACTAATTACAGCTCCTTTTTGTTTTCTCTAGAGGAAAGGATATCCCCAAATAGCAAGCTCCTGGCAGACCAACAATAAGGGCCACCTGAGAAGAGGTACGTTCCTAATAAGTCACACTTGAAAAGAATTTTTAAAAAGCCTCAACAACAACAAAACTATAAAACAAATCTGAATTTGAAAACCTGCATGCTTTTTCTAGCTGATCTAATAAAAGTGCATATTTTCCAGTATATGTATAAACTGCAGGGCTGGAGTACGATAGTGCACATCTTAGCAGCACAACTAAATCTGTCTGAGACCCCAACCAATGGAATGGTTTAGCATAAGCAAGAAATTATCGTGTGTAAAGATCGTGTTGATACTGGCTGCCTATGGGTAGATGGGGTTTTGTACATGGGCTGTGAAATCTATGTGCTTGCCTCAAGAAGATCAGTAAGTTGGCTTTGCCAGAGGTTTGCAAAGTTTGCTGAAACAATTCATCCACACTGCCCTGCCAGCCAGGATTGTGGTAGTGCTCAAGTGTCCTCGGGATCTGAGCACACTCACCACCATACCATGCTTCTTAATACTCTCTGTTTTCATAATTTCACAAATTAAATACATTGCATTGATTAGTACATTCCAGTAGAAACATAAATGTTTCCAAGATTTTCTCCATTTTTAGGAAACAGCTTTGTTTTTCCACGGTTCTAAAAGCTTTAGAGTGATGGGCATATATTCTGGGTTACAGAATGTAATTTAAAAGGAGAAGTTAAGTGGTGTGAAATCAGAAAAAAAACTAAAACTATAGTCCAGTTCCACTAGAAAAGCACAATTTTTATAATTAAACTCCTTTCAGTATGATGGATGCTTTTGATTTGCATAGACAGTTCTGTGAGAGTATATCTGGGTAATACCAAACTACTGTCCACAAAACACGCCAGATGCTTTAGATTAGTGATTATATTTTTGGTCTTTCCTTAGGTCCCTTGTACATATCATTTCGCAGTAGTTGATTCACCAGTTGCTATAAACCCTGTTTAAATATTCTGCATGTCTAACAACATTACCAAAGGAAAGCTGAGTACTGAAAACCACCCTGGCCCAGTATGACCTCTTTTCCTCTGGAGGGCTGGTAAATGCTGCTCTTGGGGTAGCAGCACCTGGCTCTGCAGTGGACTTTACAGAACAGTTGTATTTCTAACAGTTCAGATGGTTTGGATCTGGCCATGTATGCATTGTTTCAGAGGTTTCAATGACAGATCCAAATCTTGAAGCTCTATGCTGACCATGATGGTTATCATATGGCAAAGGAGCGCAGACTATGTTTATTATTAATAGCAGCCCATATAAATACAAGCCAAGTACAGTCAGAGATGCTGCTCCCCACCCAGCATTTCTGCAGATTACATTTGCCTGCTGCTTTTTACATTACCATTATTCATAGTCGTTTGTTTCGTTTGGCTATGAATGATGGACAGATATGGACAATGCACAAGGGTTTGGAGTGTGAATTTTAACACATGTGGGAAGAATAGAAATGATATATTTATGGACGCTCCCTCAGAGGGTCTCAGCTCTAACACCACAAAAGAGAAACTCTGAGCAGCAGCAAGGAAGCTGAGGGAGGCAGAAATTAGAGCACCTGGTTTGCACTCTCAGAGACTGGGCAGATTTCACTCAGCAGACACATGGGGCAATCATGCAAGTCTGGCCAATGTTATCTGTCTAGCAGTATCTTCCACTTTCAGTGCAAGGAAATTAAGATATATTTTGATCTAAAGATGTACATGCACGTGTCTTTATGCATACACATACGTACAACTAATCCATCATTTTTCTTGTAGATAAAATACTGGTTTTCAAGCCTAAGCTTGACCCCTTTCACTAGGCACTCCATTGCATCCTCTGAGGAGCCCACAGTCTCTCAAATATTTTTCTTCAAAAGACATCACCTAAATTTATATGTATTTACATATTTAAATATTTATGTCTACTTATCTGTCTCACTCCACATATACATACACACATACACTTATATTTAAAATGTCTTATTTACTTATTGGTATCAGTACTTACCATTGGCTCTTCAGTTGATACTAGCCGAGGCAGTGAAAATGAATTTGCAATACCCCATTAGGCTCAGACCTTTCAATATATAGCTAACAATTCAATTCACCTTACTGAATTTTGTTTTTATCGTACACGTATTACTTAATGATGATATAAATGAATGAATACAATTCCTTAAGATAATAAGGCTCAGCTACTACAGTGAGGAATGCAGTAAAAACTAGGTAGGCGGATAAAATAGAATGGAATTAGTGATGTTTTATGACTCATGAAAGACAGGGAAATACACATTTGTAACATCTAAAAAAGTTGCACAAAGTTCCAGGTTAAAAAAACTGCTATTCTTGCTCAGTTGAGCATCTCCTTTCAGCCCTCCTATTTATGTTGCGTCTTCATTAGTCTCAGCTGAGAATAACATTTAGGAGGTCAGTGTGTTCATATTATATTAATACAGTTTGCTTAAAAACATTTGATATTTTAATACTCATAGGAATAAGTCATTCAGATGGGTAAATATTTCAAGCAAAACTCATAAACTGGATTTTGCTGAGCTGGCATGATGCATTCAGAAATAGGATGCTTCTGGAGATACGCTCAATGAAGATTTTCTACCTTAAAATTCCTTTTATTTATAGCCTGTGATTTGATTACACCAGTGGATACCAATTATTCCAGAAGCTAATGAGCCATGTAATTTCCCATAAAACAACAATCTTATGCAAAATATCTCAGTAAAAGAACCATTCTAATGGGGGTGGAAGTGGGCCAGATGGGGGTTGGGTTTGTGTTCTTAATTTTTTTTTTTCCATAAAATAAACAAAAGGAAATGATTTAAAAGCACTCTTTTGAATTAATGGATAGTTAATAATTAACTAGGTAAGACTGCTTGGCATGAGGTAGCCTCTTGAAGGAATGGTAGTGTGAAGAAGTGGAGTGGTTTAACCTGGCAAAAAAAAACAGTCCTCCAAGTCAAGCAGAATGAATTACCAGTGTTGTGTCCCAGCCTCCAAGGACTCTTCCAGAAAGAGTGGGATGCTGTGTAAAAGTGTTTTCTGTCTTCTCCCATGACCTTTTAGGCAGCAGGTCCCAACAGCTGCAGTTCTTTCCTTTCTCTGAATAGGAGCTACCATTTTCCCTACGTGACAGAGTCAGACCGGAATCCATTTGGTGGCTGCAAGGCATGCTTTTCCCATGCCCACAGTGAAATAAAGTACATCTGGGTGTACTTTTCCCCCCAGATTTCTCCTACCACAGGCAGTTCTGCACCTGCTGCCTGGCACTGTGGCATACATATCCTGAAAAATGCCTGCACCCCAATCTACTAGTACTGGAAACAGACTACTCAGCATTCGTTCAGAATACTTTACCACATGTTTGGACATTTTTAAGGTAGTAAATAATACCATCATTGCTGTAGAGGAAAATCACCACCTTTCTTTTCTGGATAACTTATGGGAAAGGGTTTGAGTTGAAGGTACTCAAACGAACAGAATGCCCGAAGGACAGAAAAGATAATTTTTCCCTTTCAAATGGCACAGACCAAAATATTCTCTCAAACACCTCATTACTCCTATTAAGGTAACATTTTGATTTGAAACATCTGCAGCTTCTCAAGGCCTGAGTGAACCTGACATTCTTAGCCTTTGGTGACTGCATTGTGCATGGCATGCACTTCTGCATACGGATGGGGGAAAGGCAAGGAAGGGCTGAAAGTATTCTGGTAAAGTCCAATCTCTCTCCAAACTCCTCCTGGGCATAGGGTATCCCCGTCCTTCAGTCGATGGGCAGTCTTTATGGTCACACAGAGTACGAATTTGTCCACAGCAGATTTGAATAACCTGCACTATACTCCAAAAAAACGTCCACAGAAATCACTTCTGCCATTTCATCCAAAAAGGCTTAATGCCTTCCTTTACCACTGCTAGACAGATTGATCGGGCTGCTGAAAAATCAGATCCCCACATTTCCTTCCCAAACAGTGCAGGTATCTTAGGTGATGTTTATTTTTCAAGATTGCTAAGATTTTGGCTGCAAGCAGGAAAAAGAAATAACAGCAAAAAAAAAAAAAAAAAAGGAAAGAGGAAAGAGGAAAAAAAAAAAAACAAAAAACTTTCTTACACAACTATAATTCAAAGCCCTACAAAATGAAAGCATTTCAGAATAACTAACTGGACTTGTCTCTGGCTAGCATAAAGGCATGCCTACTGCGAGGTCTTTGTATAGAGATCCTTAAGGAGGAAAAGATATATTCTCAACAAAATAAAATGTTGTCAGCTGTTTAAAACTTAGTGGGAACTGAAAATGTCAAGCTTATACCTGTTAGGCATCATTTAAATTGAAATATGGACCTTCTTCAGTCTTCAAAGTAATGCACTTCAGGTGATAATGATGGATTAACGTTGAGAGAAAATGACCTAGCAGCCTGTTAGTTACTTTTTTCAATTGAGTGGGAGCACACCAAATTTTTCATCGATCTGCCAATTGGAGACAGCTGAGAAATGACGACTGCGCTTACTGCAGGCTTCATACATAAATATCCACTGATGAGCACATTAAAACATGAGAAAGCAGAGGAACAGTTTGTTCAGATTCTGCTGCGCTTAGTCTCATGTTCAAACAGCCATATATTTCTAAACAGTGAGAGTTTACAAGTTCAAAGAGCTGCCCTCTTCACAGTCGTGTTTCTTATAAGTTTCTTACAACATTGCACGAATGCATTTTACAAGGCAACTCTGTTACTCACAAGATTAATTCAGTGCCCTTTAAACTGTGGGAGTTGCATTTAAATGTGGTTTAGATTAAAATGATTTAGCATTATTCCAACATCCAACAACATGGATGTATGTTTTCAATGGTTGAATCTGAAATCAGCTGTTCTGCATTGTTAAGCCCCTTACAACAAGCTGTTTGAATTTCTGGCTGCTCAGCACCCCAAAGGGACAGATTAATCTCTGAACTCTGTGGCTGACTCCTATTTCGGCTTCTCAAGCGTCTGCTGTTCATCTGGGCAGCGCTCGGACAAATAGGACAATTTACAGGAATCAATAACAAGCAATTCCAGACAGAATTGGAGATAACTCCCGGCCTAGGTGGACGCGGAGACGAGAGCTGTACACCGTGCTTTGTAAAGCCCTTTGCTAAGGCATTGGGCCTGGCTGCTGCCGCTTGGCGATCTTCCAGCCCAGGTAATCCTCTATGAGCAAAGAAGAGCCATCTGGAATACCGAGGACACAGTGCCTCACTAAAGTAATGAGGATTTTGCCTGAAACACAGCATGTGCTCCACACCCCAAGGCAATGCTCTGAAGAACACGTTCCCAAAGAGTCCCTGTGCAAATGCTGTGATCCACCCCGGCAGCAGCAAGGACAGAAACACACCAGCAAACCCTTCATAATGTCGTTAGTCATAAGTAATAAAGTAGGAACAAAAGAGGTTTTCTTTCTGAAGGGAACAGTTAGCTTTTCCACTTCAGAGACCAGGGAGAGACGACTTTTGTTACCTGGAGTACAGAAACGGGCAGGAAATGGGGCTCTGTGGATCACTCAGGCATGAAGCCATGAATGTGAGATCTTTTCCAGAGAGAGATGAGAAAAAAGCACAAGAAAATAAATGTAATTTAATAACTGCTTAGAAGAGAAAATATCTGCCTTTCCTTATTGGTGAAATGTAGCAGCAGTAGCAAGTGCAGGCAAAACAAATCCAACAGACAACCGCGAAGCAGGTAGTGCTTAATATTAGGTGTATTTGGAGGAAAATGTGAGAGGTGGCCTTTTAGATCATTAGAAAACATATTCACCATTCTGTTGATGAATCAGTGGTTTGAAAGTAGGTTGGTTGTTGTTTGGAGGGCTCCTATTACCTACTATGAAGCAAAAAAACGTGACTTCTTATCAGAGGGGAAAAGTTTGTACCCTGCACTTTACTGCCATTTATCCCAAATGCTATTTTTTTCTGGATGATGAATGACCTCAGTCCAAGCTAAGAAAAAATACTCAAATGACATACAGGGTCCACAGTATCTCTTTCTGGCTTTTAGTTATTGTCCTTTGAAATAGTGATTAAAACTCTAATGACTCATTGGTTGTAGGAGAATCAGAATAAGGAACTGACAGGATTTTCTGGCAGTTTATGGGATTTATTTAAGATGATGAGAATTTTATCCCAAAGCTCTGCATATTCTGTAGAATTATAGAATTGTTTGAGTTGGAAGGGACCCTTAAAGGCCATCTAATCCAACTCCTCTGCACTGAACAGGGACACCTGCAACAGATCAGGTTGCTCAGAGTCCCCAAAGCCTGACCTTGAGTGTCTGCAGAGGCGGGGCATCCACCTCCAGGCAACCCCTGCCAGTGCTTCATTACCTTTACTGTCAAAACTTTTTTCTTATATTCAACCTAAATCTCCCGTGTTCTAGTTTGAAACCACTTTCCCTTGTCCCCTTTGCACAGAACATCCTAATCATCAAGTCCTTCTTTATGAAGGAAAGTGAAACTGCCCTGGAGATGCCTGCACACTTCTCCAGGACTTGCCTTTTATCCTCTCAAGGGTCAGGCAAAGAGGGAAGCTGAGCTCCAACTGCGACTGAAGCATTTCTTTCTTCAGGAAGCACAATGGGAGTCAAGAATAGTTTTTTTCTCCTATCAGGAATTTTCCTCAGACTTGATACAGTGCCTTAGCTCTGCTTTCAGACTTTCACTCCCACCACAGGCACCAGACAAGCTCTTCTAAGGTTGATCAAATCTTGAGCTTTCTCAGTAGATATCTTGGGAACAGTGCAGGACAGTAATTTTGATATGCTTGAAAAATTCTGTCTTAAATGGCGATAAACATGTTTTTTTGGCAGGGTCTGTATTTACATTTTTGTTCACATTTCTTGCCATGGCTTTACCCTCCCCCTGGGTCACTCTGCAAGTGGCTACAACAGCAGGAGCATTTTTGTAGACCGCTGAGCTGTTCACAGCTGGTGCCTTGTCACACTGGTGCTTTTTCCACTTTTCTCATTGCTATATTTAATGAAGCTTATGTATAGAATTGGATACCTTCAAGATATTGGGCTCTAGCTTATTTTGTAGTTCCTATGCTTTTAACTCCCTAGCTTCTTGACAAAACCTGACAACTTCTTATCCAAAATAAATGTGAATTATGGCTGGCACAATTCTCGCCCTGAAACAATAAGCAAAATCTGTGCAGAAAGGACAGTCTCACACTTCCCAGCTGCACAAGTATCCATGTGGGACTCAAGCAGGAGTAAACTGGAACAGCCTTAAGGCAGTTTTAATACACACCTAAGAGAAGATGTGTCCAAGGGCTGGCTTAAGAATGAAAGAATTTCAAGATTGCCATTATTACAGTTTGCTGATCACCTCTGGCCAAACAGAAAGCACAAGTCATATGGAAATGAAGGTGAAAGCCAGAACGTTTAATATAGAATTAAATTATGGCTTGCAAGAAACACGTATCAGAAGTATGGCAATTACTTCAGCTTACATATCCCCTCAAAATCCAGCTGCTTACAGTAATTATCCAAAGTAAACTATGGCTGGTAATCCTTATTTTTATAAAAATACATTATTTAGGAAAAAAAAAAAAAACAACCTTAAAATAATCCCAGTGAGCAGACTTTGTGTGTAATTGAACGCACTTTTTTTTTTTTTTTACCCATGTGAAACTTTTCAGTTTAGTGAGAGGTTTGTCTTGAACACATTCATGTGAGTCATGCAAATTTCTGTGGGATATTTGAACTTATATCATTATGTCATCCATTAAAAAATGGGAATTTGAAGACATGTCAAGTTTAAGTGCAATAATATGATCAACAGACGATAAATGACACACAAAAAGAGGAATATACAAAGGAAGCAACATTTGTTAAAGGCAAGTGCTTCCAAAAGTGATGAGAAAACACTTTAATTCATATCATTTCCGCATGCAGCTTTAAATTGGCTTACATGGGTGTGCGACTGAGTCCTGGGCTGACAAGAGGCTGCTGATCCCTGGAAGACCTGGGACTTCTTTTGGCTTTAGATTTCAGTCTGGAAGTGAAATCTGACACTAAGCAAGTTTCACCTGGTTTCAGGTTTCACTGGAAAGAATGGAAATGGATGAGTAAACCCAGGTAGCTGTCAGAAGGCAATTACAGTGCAAGATGTGGGGCTGCAAGCCACAGTGTTCCTGTTGCAAAAAGAAAAGTATGGCCAGGTCAGGAGCACCCGTTTTCCCTGCGCTGTACAGTGCTGATAGGAACACACAGAAACTGATCCCAAGGTAATGGCCTCAAGATGCACCAGGGGAAGTTCAGGTTGTATACTAGGAAAAATCTCTTTTCAGAAAGAGTGGTGATGCATTGGAACAGCCTGTGCAGAACAGGCTGGAAAAGGTTGAGTCATCATCCCTGGAGGTGTTCAGAAGTGTGTAGATATGACTCTCAGGGACGTAGGTTAACGGCCATGGTGAGGATGGACTGATGGCTGGACTAAATGATCTCAGAGGTCTTTTCCAACCTTAATGATTCCATGATTCAATGAAAGTGATTTTGCTGGTCTTCAGCCCAGCACTTGACTGTGTGTTCCCCCTTTCTAAGCTACGGAGGAGCAAGTCGCATCATCCTGCAGAAGAACTGTTAAACTCCATGAATTTTCCCACAAATACTGTCTGCCCTGCAGTCCCCTTCCCAAAAAGTTATGGGATGGTGAAGTATTTGTACAATAGTAAGATAAATGCACAGCAGCTGGAATGCGAGACCTGGCACCAGAGAGCTTTTGCCAGCAGGCCAAGGAGAAGTGCGCAAAGAAAACGGGAATGAAATTACACGCCTTGTCTGTCCACACTGCGTAGGAGCCTGAGGCCAGCTAACCCGGAGCGATAGATCAGTAATTCGTCATTGTAAGGGAAACAGCTTACAAAGAACACCAGGATCCTTGAAAGATGTGTAACACATTGATTGAATTCCCTGCATAATATTTTACCAGCAAGAAAAGCCCGAGTGAGATTTAATTATATATCCCACAAAAAATCATTAAGCATTACAGCTGCTTCATTCCACCCTTCCTAATTACTGATTTTTATCAGCAGATTAAAATGCTTCCAGCTGAAAGGCTAATTAGTTGATTTCATGTTTTCTGCCTGTCCTGATCATAGGGGAAGTCTGCAGTCCAAGGGAAGTGCAGCTCTAAGCGACTGCGAGGACTTTTGCCTATGCCGTGTGATTTGCAGCAAAAGATGTACTGCCCCTCAGCTCTCTGTCTTGCCCTGCTATGCGTTGCAGAGCCCATCTCCTGGCTGACCATGCTGCTATGTCACCAGCTGTCCCTCCTCCCTGTCACGCACATGCACACACTCTATGTGCACAAATTCTCCACAGAGGAATTTACTGGTAAATACACAAAAGGTTGGAAAAATCACATATACATGGCTGGATATGCTACACATGGATCACATCTAAGGGTCTCTTCCTGTACCTGAAGATTTTCCAACTAGCTCCTATTAGGCCCTTTAAGTTTTCCAACCATTCTCCAAATATGACCACATGAAAATTCTGATGGCTGAAAGTTTCACAGAAAAAACGGCTAGTGTAGATGCCTTGCAGAGATCTCTGAGATAAATAGCATATTGATAGTAAGAAAACAATACTCTCATACATTGTGATAGAAGAGGAAGGAATAACCCAGCCCCTGGAACAGAGATTGAGAGGAGGTAATGGCATTTTGCCACTGGCTTCAGTTGGGTCAGAATTATACCCATGGCCTCATCCAGCTCTGCAGGAAACAGTAAAAACTTTCTAATTGGGGAGCCACAGATCTTGGATAAACAGGCTGTATTGATTTCTTACTGGAACAAAGTAACAATTGTCATCTTCCAATACCTACCAAATAGGCAACATTTCCTACCTATCTTAGAATCATAGAACCTCTGGGGTTGGAAAAGACCGCTGAGAACACCTTCTCCAACTGTTGACCCACCACCATGCCCACTAACCATGTCCCCAAATGCCACATCTACCATTTTCTTGAACACCTCCAGGGACAGTGATTCTGCCACTTCCCTGGGCAGCCTGTTCATGTAGGCCACTCTGAGCTGCTGCATCATTCATTTAATGCATTCTGAATTAAAAATTTTCAGATGAAATGCAGAAGTCCATTCCTGGAAGCATTCAAGACCAGGCTAGGTGTGGCTCTGGGCAGCCTGGTCTATTGGCTGGTGATCCTGCCTTATGGCAGGGGGTTGAAATAAGATGATCTTTGAGGTTCTTTTCAACCCAGGCCATTCTATGATTCTATGAAATGACAGAATTAGATATCATGCTATTCCCTTCAGTTCCCTCAGTAAATCATACATATTTATAAAACAAACAAAACCAACCGAACAAAAAATGCACAACAAAGCACTAAAACATCCAATTGTATAACAATTCACAAATTCTCACACTAGAAAAACTCTTTTCTGACAGACATAGCAATATGTATTTTTTGGACTGGTGTTTGTGTATTTTTATGCACACACATATCAGGCCAAAACATCTACAGCCTGTATAAAAATATCATCCTGTTTTCAATTTTGAGGAATATTTTGTTTCATGTTTATTCTGCTTTCTTTCTTTCTTTTTTTTTCTTTGTGTTTGTATTGGATGCATTTAGAGCACAGCACACCCTCTTTAATGGAAAATGGGAAAGCTTCATAAAGGAACACTCTGGACAAAGTCATACAAAATAAGGCCTCGTGCTGTATGTACTTTATTTTGCATTCAGTGTGCAGCAGTGGGTCTGCTGAATGTGTGAAGTTAGACATGTATTTTCATGGTTTTAAATTGACAAACCCAGATCCCTAGTGTATAATGAATAGAATTCATTGAAACAAGACCAATATTGCAACAAGACCAATTTGGAACATGGCCCAAATCAATTACAGGTAAACTGTCTAAACACATTTGTTATGTACATATATAGATGCACATATAAAAGCTGGAAAAAATATTGATAAAATTATTTGATACATCTGGTCATTTCTGAGTTTTTTAAATTAAGCTGTTCAAAGCAGAATCCAACCCCAGTTTTCAAATAAGAAAACACCCGTAAGGTCCCTTACTTAACAGATTTGTGACACATGTTCTGCACCAGTAAATAAACAGTTTGTGTGAAAATCTTGCAATATGAATGTCTGGATCAGTTGAATTTTCCTTTACATTCTGGAATAACCATAACACTCTTTCCCCCTCCCCCTCTCCCCGCCTCTACAGTGAGAGAATTGTACAACGGCATTGGCAATGGAGCTCTGGTCACCAGATGGTAATGCTGCAGTGTCTCCATTGCCAGACTGGAGTACCAATATGTAGCACTCCTGAGTGACCCACCTTGTTTGCCAGATGTTAATAGCTATTCCCACTACCTCACCAGGCACCAAAGCATACCCACAGCCTCAGCTACCTGCTCAGAATATCAGGGTTCCCCCAGTGCAGGGGGTTTCCTCCAGATACTGGTTCTCACCAGAGAAGTTGGATCTGCAAATGTGGCCCAGGCCACAATACACCTAGGTAAGGTCTTAGAATGATACCTACCCAGTTAATGCATCCCTCCCAGATATAAACTAGTACACTTTAGTGGTAATCAGAACCAGAGGGCATCCCATACAGCTCTGCTGCTGCGGATCAGACCAGTTTACTTGAGAGACTAGTGTAGAGGTAACCTGTGCTACCCAGGAGCCCCAGTCCAGCGCTCACTGATGGGCTGGCTGGGATGAGCTGCACAAAAACCTGACGTACCCTAAACACTGTTGAGACACTGCCAGTATCATACTTAACAGGAAAGTATTACTACTGACATGGGTTCAATCAATATCATACTTTTAAAAAATTCTCAAAAAATAAAACAAAAACAAACCAGAAAACAAAATATTTTGAAACCACTACAAGATGTCATCGTGACTGCAGCATGGTATATAATGAGAAAGTAACTCCAAGCTGCCAACAGAGATGATCCAAAATAAGCAGCTCACTGTAAATCCACAAATAGGAAAATTAGGGCTTGTATTTAACATTTTTTCCTCTGAACAAAGCCTAAAACTAGGCTGAAACTGCCTTTACTGTGCACTGAAGCTGCACAGCCTGTATGGCACTTGTGCTAAATGACTGCAAAACCAGGATCTGAACAAGTCAACGGAGTGAAAGGAAGGAGCCAGGAGTTGGACTCGATGTTCTGTATAGGTCCCTTCCAACTCAGATATTCTATGATTCTATTATTCCTACTGCACCGATCAGCCATGGCTCCACAAAGCCATGTATTTTCAGTATGCGAGCAAAAACTATGGAAAAGCTGAAGACCTTGAAACAGCCTATCTGCATCTTAATATCCTGTGGTAGAGATTATAAGTTAGATCCTTATATTTTGACAGTCTTATGCATCATCTAACCAAGAAACATTTCACAAAGGCACCAGCCTTCAAAGCTCTCCTCCGCTGAGAATCATCTCTGAGTTCCCACAGGCACCAGTCATATCTAAGCCACTTTTAGAAATGATGTAAGGATTCTGCAATACAAAACACCTTTTAACTTTTAGATGGAATCTATGCTGACTTTTTCAGATAGAAATTTTGTGCTGAAAGGAGCCTTTGCGAAGATTTAAGACTAAAATTTCTCTCTCCAAAACAGCTCTCATTCCAGTCATGTTACACTTCTTCCCATGCAAGTCATCCCACTGGCTTCAGGGGACAATTTTACAGCTCAGTACAAGACTGAAATCTGCATTAGCTCAAGATAAAACGCCATCTCTACTCTTAACTCCCACAAACCTAATGCAAGATAGAGTAACGCATGCTAGAAAAAGTGGCAGTGCCTTCTAATCAAATCTTAATGCGAGCTGTTTTCTGGGGACTGCATTTAAATTCCAGATAAGTGAAGCTGTTGATAATGCAAGCTCTTTTCTTTTGTACATAATAAATGAGAGAAAGCTTACAAATCCAGCTTAGCAGCCCTTTTATACCTTTAAAACTCCAGCTCTGCAAAGACGAAGCACATGTTTGGCTTTATTTATTGCCTTGACTTTAGTGCAGTTACTTACCATATCTAAAAAGTTAATCAGACAAATAAGACTCTGCCTGGTGGACATGAATTCCCACATACACGTTGTCTGGGATGCACATAGTTTATTTTATGAGAAACAATTGCTATCTTAATTTGCTGATTATTTCTTTAAGAATATTGACAGCTGTGCTATTTGATAAACACAGAAGTGCCTCAAAAGTAAGAATTAATTCTTGGATGTCAGACTTTAACCCCACTAACATCAGCATTGTTATTTATCTATCCTGCTATGAGATGGAGAAGAGTCTGATATAGGGACATTAACTGTCTCTTATTTAAAGCTCAATTTAGTTTTATGGACAGTAAAGAACAAAGTTGTGCTGTCTGTAGTCATGGAGAAAACAGGATTAAAGATGAAGGTTTACCATGATGGCATGTCAGCATCTTCCCTGCTCCAGAAGCTGTCGGAAGCCTGGTTTTAAAATACTGCAAACAGAAAGCCTGACAACTTCGGGAAGGACAGAAAAAAGAAAAAAAAAAAAAAAGCAAAAGAGATGCAAGGAGATGTCCCACTGACTTCCTCATCTGTCTGTCAGACATCAGCACTGGCACTCAGTGTATGCCAGGCCACCCACCTCCAGGAGGAGAGCCCTGCTAAATGGGGCCACCACCAACAGCGAGACTGTCACTAGCTCAGTGTGCAGCTGACCCACGGTGACAAAGGGAGGAGGAGAACCAATAAATCACACGTCAAGTGGGGATAGCTCTTGGCGGGGCTTTTGAGGGAGCTCACAGTGAGCGCCACGAGATAAGAATGGGATTGTGGTAATCCTAAATGCTGTTTGGGCTTGTGTGCACATACCCGCTGCCAGGCAGGAAACAGGTTTCAAAGACTAGAAAGCAAAAGCAAGAAGTGTTTTACACCTACAAACACTGGGTTAGATCTGCCTTCTTGAGCTCCAGAGGAAGCTGAGGTCCCACAAAGGAGCCCAGGATGGTGTACGGTGGGTTACGATACCCTGTGTCAACTCATGAGCCAGTCCTCATCAGAGCCCTACAGTCATGCCACTCCGCTTCAGAGCAGAGTCTTTTGGCTGGTGCCCTCTCCAGACCCGTGGTTCTCCCACAAAGAACTATAAACTCAAGTAATTTGGCTTGGTCCCATTGCCTTAACATCCATCCCCTGGCATCCAAACAGAAGGCATTACCTTTGTCAAAATTGCTGGATCAAACTTAACAGCCAAAGGACCTAATTTTGGAGATGTAGACTTTTAAAATACAATACACACAGGAATTCACAGGAACAATGTATTTCTGTTGAGAGTTTTAGTATCTGTAAAGAACAACACAGGCTCATGAAGCAATCCTCTAAAAAAGATGCTTGAGGTGCTTCCTGAAAGAGGAAGAGGTTAGGAGGACTGACAGGCAGAAAGAAAACAGCTCCTGAAAATGTACAGCAGAAATTAAGTAAGTAAACAACACTTTGAATTTCTGGGGTTTTTATAGAAAGTGATTTATTAGGGCAACAACAACAAAAATATCCCACATTTTTAGTTTTCACTTTTTTCTTTCATGGAAACCTTTCAGACATTATGTGCATGCATTTCACATAAGAAACAATTCAAGAGAACTGTGTCTATCTCTAGGGAGTATCCAGGAGACTTAAGTTTCATGTCCTTATTGCATATTGAGAAAGAAAAAGCGCCTAACGTTATAAGTAAGCCCTGATTTTTGCAGGCAATTCTTTTCTTGCCAAGTTTCTCACTGGAACAAACTGCAGATCCCCCATATATTTGCTTCTTGTGAATTTTTGCCAAATTAGAAGATACAGTTTGCTTGCAAGTACCACCTGCTGATTTTGTCGAAAACAGGGAAAGCTCAAGTTTGACATACGACCTCAGAAAATTTTGCTTTTTACAAATAAAACAGAAAGCGCTTCTCCAGCACCATCATATCCCAAGCCAATGCAATTTGCAAAAAGCTGGAGCATTTTTCTTTTAACTGAAAACACTCTCGGACTGTTTCCACAGAAACCACATGCAAATGTTTGACAACTTTTGTCTCACATTTTCAAAGAGCAGTCAAGAAGAAGGTTGTACTTCTTCTTTAATTAATTAATGTGATATGGGAATTAGCATGGGAAAACAAAGAACACAATTCTTTGGTTTTCTTCTTATTAAATACCTGTGCAGATAACCAATGGTTATAGTTAGTTGGCTTCTTTTGTTGGGCTTTGGGTTTTTTTGTTTTGTTTTGTTTTTTTCCATGTAGTAGACTGTTTAAGGTTGAATTTTTTTCCTTCATTTAAATACTTTTTCTTCCAATTTGGTTTACATCTAGTAGTAGTCCATCATTCTAAAGCGACTCCCATAGTTCTTTGCATATTTTCCCATTTACAGACACTGGCACTCAAAAGAGGAGCTACAGATTTGCTGCCTAATATGCTGATTGCCTCTGCTACTAGTAGTTTATCTGATGTCTACATAAAATAACAACTTGCAATGGCAACAACCAGCTATTGAATACATGGCACTGTCCCATTTGGCATTATTAAGGCCTCATTCTGGGAGCATGAGTGCAGATCCTGTAGGGCTCACCTGCTCAGCTATTAGTTTCAATTTGTCTCCCAGCACTTGCCAACACGCTAGGGCGTGTGAGCAGTCCCAAAAGACCTCTTTGGAAAATCTCACCACATTCCCACACCTCTGACAATATTTCACTATACCTCAGGGTAATTCTAAACAATCTTTGCATTGTCCAATGCCATCTGTTCAGCATTTCGAAGCATAACTGCTCACTATTTGCATCTCACGCATGGTAACCAGTTTCTGTTATATCATACCATTCGTTTTTGTCATACTCTTTCTTTTCAGCTCATTTCTTTTTCATCACCAGCCAGTGCTGCGTATTGCACAGGCACACAGCACAGCCAGGAAGCTGGAGTAGTGGAGGAAGCATCATGCTGCTCTGTGTTACTGCCAGAAGCAGCCTATTCTCAGCTCTCTACCCAGGAGAGCAGCCTGCATTACCTGTGGGAGTGCCAGCGGGTGCTGCATGACAAATTCCTGCACAGCCAGCCCAGATTTCCACGATTCGTAATAGGATAACCTGCCTGTGTGAGGGGAAACAGGCACTGCATCAAACCCATGTACGGCACCGCTGTCACATAGCACTGACCACTGCCATCCCCCCATCCAGATGAGGCCATCTCAATCACCACACAGGACGCTGGACCCTACGCTTCCCCTCAGTCCTATCTGCAGCTCTGAGTTTATCTGGGTAAATAAATTGCACCAGGACTCCACACATGTAAAAGGAGGACAGTGCACAGCCTGATTTGGGAAGTATTTTGGAGCTAGGAGTGAGGATATTAAAGAAATGCTCAAAATACTATTTCATTTTTGCTGCTTGAATTGGTCCAAACCTTTAAATTAAATTACTCCATTTAAAACTTTCTATTTTTTAGACTCTTTAGTAGGTAACATCAGTGACTCCTTTCCCTAGTATGTAATGTTTTCAAGTGTCTTAGGTCAGTGAATTTCCAATACGTATGGAACTAATAAAAAGTTTTCATACTAAGTTGACATCAAAACCCCACTGGAAGCAATGGGGTTCTGTCCAAATTCACACCGAATTCAAGAAGGCCTAAATATTATTTTTAAAAAATTTAAGATAGTTAAAATAGTTAAAAGAGTGGAAAATTCAAGCATTTTCTACTCAGTTCTGCAGCAAGTCATAAACTAATTGAAAGGCCTGCTGAATACGCCTAATCATCATCCTAAACTGAGATTTTAGGAATCTTGACCATGTCTCAAATGAGTACTTTTTTTTCCTTTACCTTCCCATAACACTGTTCACTCAGCTGAAGATTGCCCATCGCTAGTTCTGCAAATGAGCACATGTGGTGACATCCATCGCCAGTAACTGCTGACCTCAGGAAGCTAAGAAAACAAACGGTTTCAAAACCACACTGTGAAATATGGCTGCTAAGATCACCAACACATTCTTCTCATTTTTCATTAGCCTCTCCTGTAGTTGTCACAGAACAAATCACGGGGCAGGAAATGACAGCACTGGCTCAATACTGTGAAATTGGTTTAGTCTCGAGTCTGCAACTAAACTTTTTCAATTAAAATCTGATAGTAGCACCTCTCAGGTGCACCCTGATCCTCACCTTCATTGGTAAGTGGATTTGGAGCCAAAGCTCCCAAGGGCACAACAGGAAGCCATCATCCCCTGCAAGTCTCAGCTGTCCTCCAGCAGCGTATGTGAACCCCAAGATGCCCAAGGAGCCAGCAGATTGGGTAAGCAGGCAAGAGAATCTTCCTCCTGTTTGCCCAGGAGCTCACACTGCAGCCAGCAACATGCACCAGGGCTCAAGCTCTGCCCCAGGTTCCCTGGGACAAAGCCAGGCAGTAGTGGGGCAGGCCTGGAACCAGGTTGTTTGGCTGGGAGCTGTAGAAGTAGCTACCCATGCCAGGAGACATGGGCAGTCCTGCAGCAAGCACTCAACAGAGGAATGCTGGTGGGCAGCACAAAAGAGCAGCTGTGGGTGCTGATGGCTTTGGCTACATGGGTACTTAGCAGAATCATAGAATCATTTGAGTTGGAAGGGATGTTTAAAGATCATCCAGTCCAATACCCCTGCAGTGAACAGGGACACTTACAGCAGATCAGATGCTGAGAGCCCCCTTGAGCCTGACCTTGAGTGTCTCAAGGGATGGAACATCCACCACCTCTCTGGGCAACCTGTGCCAGTATAGGAGCCACATAGCTTAACCTCCAAAAAATAAAGATAGCTCTGCCCTAGTATGATTCTGTACCTGCTAATTGGAGGCTTAATTGTGCCCTTAAGGCAGAAGCCTTGTGTCTGGGCTTTTTGGAAGGTGGAATATCCACAGGGAATCCAGTGAAGTTTGTCATTTAAACTTTATTAATCTGAATAAAGAAGTGCATTGTTATTGCATGACTCCCAGAGGAAATATCAAGATAGAAAGGCGGGATGGATCAGAGCCAGTCACTAAGTAAGGTGAAATACCTCACACCTAACGAGATGGAAGTTAGCAGTTCCTGAAGCTGTGTTCTTAATACAACTCACAGCCTTGGTGAAAGCGCTGAAAGGCGAGCAGCTGTTCAGATCCATATGAGGACGTGAGTTTTTCCAAAGCCAGACTTGCCCTATGCTTTGCACCAAGTAAGGGAGTAATGTTCTCTACAAAAGTGAGGGTCCTAGCTCCAGTGATGCTTGCAATTAGAACTGCTGTGCTGACCACATCTAATAAAGACAACAGCATCAGTATTTTAAAACTGATATGAATAATGTTTTTTTCTACATCAAAATGTCATGCTTCTGGAAAATATTGCAGCCTGCTGATTGGAGAACTAATTTGACTGACATTAGGCACATTAGGACAGTCAGGTGTCTCCCCTTATTGTTCGTATTCAGACTTATGAGATATGAAATGCACAATAGTATGTAATTCTGTGCAGTGTCTTTAGGAATCAAATGCATGCAATTATCCAGCAGCATGTTTTAGTAACTAGAGGACAGCAGCCAAGGAATAGCACAGTGGTATTCACTATATCAGAACTTGCTTGTCTTTCCCTTTTTCCTATCTCCCTCTTTCTCTCTTATTTCTTTTGCTATCTTTAAGGAGAGAAGGGAAGCATTTCTGAGCCTCTAACCTCTAGTGTCCAAGCTGTGCCTTGCTCTCCCCAGGTGGGAGTGAGGATTCCTGTGAAATACAGCAAAACTGAATCAGAGGGAGGCCACAACAGGCTTGTTCTGCAAGTCTGTGCAGCTCCTCTTTCAGAGACTTCTCAGAACCAGGCTAGAGAAAAGCCAACTGATTCAAACATTCAGGACATCAGCCTAATAAAATAATTTTTTAAAAAAATCACAAGTTCTCTAAAACCCAAACCAAAGCAACAACTGCTTCCATTCATCTTCTGATCTGTGAAGAATTTCTAATTCATGTGGCACATTTAAGACTTTTTCCTTAAGTGCTAGATATGCTTAAGATGAAAAAGAAACCAAAAAAACCCTAGGAGATTCTCATGTAATTACAGATGTCTAGGAACTAAAAATGTAAAAAAATAGAGAAATATGGTTATTCTAGTAAAATTGCAAGCTGATGGTAACCAACTTAACCCTTCATCTGGCCAGTTTTCAGCGCTGTTTCTGTTCATACATCACATGGGTTCTTCTCCAGCTGTTGTCACTAAATCCACGTGATGGAGTGGGTAGCCTCCAGACTCTGCCAGCAATGCTCATTCATTGTCTGGTTCCTTCATCCCACAGATCTGGTAACATCTGTGCCCAAGAGCAAGGATTTGACTCACAGGCCTTAATCACAACCCCACTAAATCTCTGGGAATTTTGCTTTAGATGTCAGGAGGTATTGGATAGCAAACAGCACGTAACTGTGTGAAAAGAAAATGTCAGCATCATTTAAGTGGACTGGCGGATAGCATACTGGCACATCAATAGGGAAATCACAAGTTCTTCTTTCCCTTATTTTGCAGCAAAACTAGACATTAATTGCATCATCTCCTCGTGCCCCTCTATGCCCCTCCAGTACTATCTTTACCTTCCTGTATTGCAAGCTTCTTTACAGTATGTGTCACCTCACTGTCTATCTCTACTGTGTTAAGACACCAGGAAATCATATTGTAATACAATAATGTTAATACTCCATTAAAACAACTAATTAAAACCATCTTTTTTCCTCACATCCATGGGTGGGAGAAGCTCAGTGCACACCTGCACTGTGAATTACAGAAAGTTTAAACAAGAAGAGTCTGATGTAAAACCTTACTTCAATACTACCCCAATACTAATCCAGCTTTCTCTAAAAAAACACTGCAAAGTATGACATAGCCTTCATGTAACAAATGGGTTACAAAAAAAACATTGATTTCTGAGCAACATTAGCTGCCAGAAATACAGTTGGTCTCTCTGGAAGAGACCTTCACCTCTGGATACAGCCCATCAGTGCACACCCTGTTAGCAATTGCCTGTTCTTAGAAAATGACTTTCATCTGGTTGCAGAAAATAAGCATATAAAAGCACATTTGGCAGCCCTCTCAGATTTTTATTCTCTGCAGTTTCAATTAGATAACTGTCTGCCACCTTTCATGCACACCAGTCCTGTACCTTGATGACACACTACATCTGCCATACCTGAGATATCCTTTGAGTATCCTACCCTTGTCACTATCTTTTTATTAAATTTTAGGGGAAGCTTGGCATTTTTTCTTCTATTCTATGGAAGGAGGTAAGGGATGTGCTTCCAAGTCTCCCTTACCATTCCTACTGATAACTGAGAGGATTTATCCCATGTTACTGAATGTTTCTCAGCTCCTCAGGGTGTGCATTTACTGCTCGCTGGGGCTTCATTTTCTCTAATTCAAAATAAATCCCAAAGAGCTAAAATTTGCACAAAGAACTAAATATAATGAAAGTGGATTAAGAGGAAAAAAAAGAAAAATCTTCATTACAGCTTTTCTGTCACAAATTGTTGCTTCACAGTGCATGCCCTCCATGCATGCAACATCTTTGTTGCTGGCAGCTCCTTAAATGAAGTGCCCACAGGGGACATTCCACTTCCTTCTTGATCCAGAGATGTTTTCAGCACTCTGCACATGCTATGTGTTATTCCTCTGCATATCAGTGCATTCTGACTAGACACTGTCTTTCCTTGACCTTCAGGCTCTGCCCAGCACTGGTGGTGACATGGAGTGCTGAGGGACACAGCTGTAGAGCTGGCCCAGAAAGTCAAGCCATTGGTTGTTTTTTGCTCACACAGGCTGATTTAATTCAGGTGTTTTCAGACTTCATTCTTTGAAACTAAGAGTGACACCTGAGAGTTACTGGCCTTTCCAGGCCTTTACTCTGCTGTTTCTATGGGTCCTGCAAGGATTCACTCCTACCAAACAGGTCACCCAGAAGAGTACAAATCTCATTCTTCCTCCTGAAACAGGAGCTGGCAGCTTGTTCTCAGACTATCTTCTGAAAGACACACTCTCCTGGTAACACAAGTGATATCTGCTACTATTATCAGTTCCATGTTTTGAGAAACAGCCACTGAATGAATATATATAAATATACAAACATACTGATCAGGTTTTGATTATATTTTTGATAAGGTTACAGGAGTATACGACTAAGACAAGCCCATAAAATACAACTTTTCTTGTAGTTAGGTAATGACAACAAGGAGAACTAGCTTCAGTACATTCAAGTTTCTTCTTGAAAATGTCAATATCAGGCCTTTTCCAAGCAGCTCAAAGAAAACACCTCTGCGCCATGAACAGGAAGATCTTCATACTTGCTAAAACATCATACTTAAAACTTACATAGAAAGTTACCATTGCAATATCACTTTTGCTCAATGAAGCCACGATTTTACCCAAGTAGAAAGCAATAAATGCTCAAGCACTGTTTGTCATTTGTTAAGTTCCTAATTCATTTAGAAAAAGAGTGGTGAAATCAAATCACAAAGAGGAAATATTCATCCTAGCAGGAAGAACTCCAATTTCTGAGAAACTTTTCACACCAATGCCATGCATACTGCCAGAAAATTGAATTATTGAATTATTAAAAATTGGCTGAGTTGCTTAAAATACATGAAGTTAAATACACGCATACAGAAAGATAAATACTTTGCAGCCATGGGATAGGTTTTGTGCTCTCCCTCACTGTTCTGTTGCTGACAGAGAATTTACTAACCTGTGATTTTTACCAGAAATTATTTGGCCCTCCTGGAGATCTATCTTAACAGCACGAGCAGGTATATTGGAGGGCACCCTGCTACTCTTTGCCTTGAAGCAAGGCTCCAAAGGAAAGCCACCATGCATGTCCTTGTATCCAAACAAAGTAACACCACACTGGAAGGACTGGTAGTCTTTTTCATTCATCCTAACACAACATGGACATTTCTGCTTCAACATTTGTAGAAACGGGTGAACAGGGGTGGAAAAGAATGCTGTGTGTGACTAAGATATATCTAGATTTATACTTGCTTCATAGATTTCTCTCAACTTTCTAACTTACAGGTCGGATAACAGGCAGGTCCACATTTTGATGTCTACTAAGCTAGTTTTAGAGCAACTGTCCATTCCTGGAAAAGTAGGAGAGTCTTAAGTAACTCTACATTCATGAATGAGTATTAGGATTTAGACAAATATCCCGCAGAATACTGGTTCCAGACTTGGAGAATATTGGTGTCTACCCCCATGGAGTCCCATCCAAAGATTTCATCACAGTTTCCATCTTTCATGCATTAATTCAGTGCAATTGCCATTGAACACGGTAGTCAGTAAGTGCAATTTTCATTGTCCAGACAGTAAATGGAGTCAAATAACATTCGGCTAAACCCTGAAGTCCATGTGAATCTGTAGAGGAACGGCTTGTGCTGGCAATGGCCTAATCCCAAAATGAGGTTTCTCCTCACATTATGGGCTTCACACTCCTTATCCATCTTATAACTTCTTAGTCATACTCTAATCTCATAATCAGACACAATGATAACCAGTCTACATGGAGTGATAATAGATTTATGGCTCATTGAAAGATATAATGATGGGAAGAACTAGGTACTAATCTTCTACGTCCCATTTCCATTAACAAGGAGAATAGGAAACTTTGTTCTCACTACTTTCACTGAGTGATACCAGCAATCACTAAAAAGAAGGTAGTAATTGCTAGAAGTACATGGGATTTAAGACCAGCACATACAGGGGTTGAAGAGTTCAGATCCAATTTAAAACTAACGCAAGTCTTCAAGGCACAGCTACAGGTTGGGATCACAAGGAATGGTGTTAGGCCAATCTAACATTAGAACACAGGATAAGTCAGGTTGTTTCTTGACATGTGATTTGTGTACTACTCTACTTAATCCTGGACTATAGACCGACATAGAAAGGGTCACAGACTTGCTTCCTACCCTTTAGAGTGCATTACTACAATCAATTGATCAGTGAACACAAAAGAAAAAGATTAATTTTTTTTAAGGGTGGTGGGAAAGAAAGAAAGATCTTACTGGCAATAGCTCACCCCTTTTAAAAATCAGCTTCTCAAATTTCTTTGATCATAATTTTATTTATTTATTTATTTTTAAGACTTTCTGATGTGACAATCCCCTATTCTGCTGTTTCCATCCAGATACAGTTTTGTGATGAAAAGCTTTATTCTCCTCTAATATTGAAACATTTGTGAATGTTAATCTACTCTGTTATTCATCTCCGCATGAAGTTATCAGACATTATTCTTTACTGGCTTCCACTGATGTATATCAGGAATCTTTCCAAAGATATGACAGTGTAATATTGAAGTAAGAAAAAGGAGGTCCAGATTTCATATGCTTCCCAGAAGCTACTTCAAGATGAGGGAACCGTGTTCTTTATTTTGACATGATTGCTTCTCCGCAATAAATACTGGGCTTTTTTTTTGTTTGTTTGTTCGTTTTGTTTTTAAAGAGTCTTCTGGGCAATTAAGACAATCATAGCTGGTCTTCAGCCATTATTCTACAGGAAGCTGTGGAGTGGGTAGGAAAGTTATTGTGTCCCTGCTGCAGATAAAACACAAAGATCACAACTGTATTTTTAATATTGTTAGCTCTGAAGTTCAACCAGTTCTAACATAACAGTGCTCCAAAACATCTTACGTGCTGACATTGCTCGCAGTAGTGCTCTCTAACTCATTCCTGTTGAGCCATCTAAAGGAGATGACTGGAAATGATTAAATCTTCATCTGCTCCCCAGCCCCAGCGGTATCATTTAGGCAAAAGGTTCTGAGCCCTCTCAAACCCACCACACATTCCCCAATTTGGAGATTTTCAAGAACAAGCTCTTGTTTTTAGCACAAAGCCACTGAACGCCAAGAATTGCCATTGTGCAAACAACATACTCCAATATTCATTTTGCCATTCAGATCCCAAATCCCCTATTTCCTGTTGACTCTCATTGCTTAAGCCAATATCATTCAGCCTACCCTTTCAACTGGGTAGAAGGGCTTAGTCAAACCCCACTGCAGCCAGAGGAGCACAGTGCACATGTGTAACAGAGTAGAAATTTGTTGGCTCAGAGCATATTCATTTGTTGTGTGTAACTCAGTAATAAAAAGCAAATGCAGAGACTTCATTTTATATATAATAAAAATACTCCAATATTTTATGTGTCTCATTTTAGCAGCCTGTTTTTAAATAACAACCTTATTTTCTTCCAATTGCAAATCTCTGAACAGAGGAGCAAAACATTAAAGTATTTTTAGTTTATGGGCTAAGCGTCCAGCCCAGCAGTTTGCTAGTAATATATGTATACTGATAATAACTGCAACTAGCAGGGGATGCAATGCAGCCTCAGTTATTTCTTTGCTCTGCAAGAACATACTCCTCCTGTTAAGAATTCAGATGTCAGCCAGGATTTCTAACTGCATCAGTTCACACTTCCCTGAAGAGAAGCAAAATGGTAGATGGTTCTTTGAAACACCACAAAGACTGTCTGAACAGCATGGCTCAGCTGCTCAGGGAACTGAGGAACCAGCACTGAAATTTTAATTTTTCTTCACATAGTTGTTTCTAAACATCAATAAGCAGAGCACTGCTGGAAATTTGTCATTCTGCCCAGAAGTCAGCACAACTCAGAGCGTGTGGGGCATTTCTCCAGAGAATGCCAGTGATGCATTCCCCAGAGCCAGTGCTGGGGGACTTCCTGAGCTTAACAAGACATTTGACAGAGCTTAAAAATATCTAATTGGAAATCTCTTTGCACAAACACATCTGTCCCTTCCAGAACATTTGCTTTTTATCTCCTGAGTGCAGACTGAGGCATCAGTCGGGGTTGTCCCCCCATTCCACTTCAGGGAGAGCTCATGTAAGGACGTCAAGCACCACATATAGATAAAATGCACTGTTTTGCTTTAGGTAAAGCATTATGGGCCCTGCACAATGAATGCACATACAAACTGAAATGCCACTGGCAATGTCCAACTAGAGCTGCCAAAACCACATGAACATTGGTGTTAATTACATTTCCTAGCAGCGTTTTTGTACTATCAGGCTGGATTTGTGGTTTCCCCAGACTCTCCTAATGATCTCGGTATCATTCTAGTAAAATCTGTAGTGAAAGACAATAGTTTTCCTAGAAGCAGATGGGCTTAACACCTCCAGAACCCAAACCATCAGCACATTATATCCACCGCCTCAGCAGGGCAAACACCAGCTCTCAGTGGTTCATCTCTAATCACCTAACCAGTGTTGACACTACAGTAACCTTTCTTTCTTATTTTTTTTCCTCTTTGGCTGCTGTATTTCTATTAGGACGCATTTTAGGATAATAGAAAGAGGAATAATCATCATCTTCAAACTTATGCCACAGGCTTTACAAGAAGCTGGAATTAGAGAATGGGAATTGAGCAGCCCTCTTCCTTTCTCCCAGACAGAGTTTGGAAAGAGCAGGGTATATTGTTTCCCTCTGGTGTTCTGAGGTGAAGACAAATTAGCCTTTGCTTCTGACAAATTGGCTTCTTGTTTTCAATAGCAAAGTCTCCTAATTGAAAACGTAAACCCCAATTCAAATGTCCCCCGTGTTTTTGCACACATTGCTTTTTATCTCACGCAGGCTTCTTCACTTCATCATCTTTACAAAGTGTTCCTGAGAAGTGAGTCACAATGTCTCCCGGTAAAAATAATGCTAATCATGGACACAGCTTTACAGGTGGGGACAGAAAAATCACAGACAGAAAACAGCTTTCACCAAAGCCTGACTCTTTCCCCTGTTGTATCCTTTCAGTGGCAAGAATGCCAGCAAACCAATTCCTGACCCAACTGTGGCTTCAGGAAAAAGGGGGCTGGAAGGGCTCAGCTGAGGCTTGCTTCATTAATAGGCTTCTGTGAAACGATTTAGAACCCAAGATTTGAGCAACTATTTGAAGACAGTACAAACCAATGACTCCTTCCAAAAGCATTATATACCATCCCCGTAGTGACCTGATTGAGGTGGGGAGATTGGGCACTTCATGGGAGGCGCAACATCATATCTTCCATTTCCTTTGAGCCAAGGAAAGCACTCACATAATTAGGCAGTTGTGCTGCCCCTGAGAAACAACGAACAACTGAGCCAATTAGCCCCAATTCATTGTTCAGCTTGAAGCCAGCCAACAGCAGCACTTTTCAGAGCAAACTTCATCACTGGTGACTTTATTTTGTTACCATTTTTACTGCCATCTAATTGAAGCCACTGATGGCTAATTGCTTCATTTATCATCGAGTTTACAGGCCACACACTGCAAAACTAATTAGAGACCAGACATTGTGTTTCAGCCTCCCTTTGAAATACTGCTGGCATTTACATATAATTCCAATTTATTATGTTTCAAAGAAGACAAGAGAGTGGGGACAAGAGGATTATTTCTAAAAGGCAGCACTGAGATTAGGCAAGCCCAAGCCCAAGCAATACTTTAAGCATGTTGGGAAACACAGTAGAGAAGAATTAGCAGTTCTTACCAGTTTCTGACACTACTGAGCACATACCTATACCCACATAATGAATCTTGTATAAATGCTAGCAGCAAGCTCTGCTCTGTGCACATAACTCTCAGTGACACCGATTTTCGCAGGGAAGTGGTGAATTTTGCACTCAAGGTGAGAAATACAGCCCTAAGGATTTAAATCTGACAAGTGCCAAGGTCTTGTGAAGGTTCCTCTGTTTGGTGTGGAAAGACAGGAAGGCAGACTTCGGTGTTCACCGTGCATTGATTCACAAATAAATCATCCAAAGCCTGCAGACATTTGGCAGGCCTGCAAAGAATTGTTATTTTAAACTGAAATCTGATAGATTTTCTACTTTTAAGGTATTTCCAGATAAATGCCTCTGAGTTGGAGCCAGCTTTGCTCTTGCCTTGCACAGGTTTTCCCTCTACCTTCACAGAGGCTATTCTTTGGCCAGAGGTACACCAGTTCAGACTCCAAGTGACAATAACGCTTATACCCTCCTTCATTCTTGTCTGATATTCTCCTGTTGCAACTATTCTTCCTTCCCCTTTTTAGGTCCCCTACATCCTGACAGCCTCATTTCTCCCTAAATAAACCTAAAGCACAGAAGCAAAATGCATTTGTTGCCTGGGAAACACACAATTCAGTCTGAGGGGCTGCATCCTAAGAGAGCCATAGACCTCCAAGGAAGTTTTTATATCAATAATTGTAGCCAACCAGAAGGACTAGGTTAATAAAACATTCCCCACTACTTGGTTGTTACTTTCCAAAGTTTTTGATGAGTTCTTCATTATAGCTGTTGCTTTACTGTTTTTTCATGGATAATCTTAGTCTTCATTTCAGACATTTTTCACTGTTAAAGCAACAGAATTTGACAGTTTCAGAAGGGAGCAGAAAACTCTGGCTGAGATCTACTGGTAAACTTTCCATCACATCATCACTCTGTCTCATTAGCTCCCATTCTTCATTTGATTAAAAGACTATTTTCTCTAAAACACTCTCTCTGAAACAGTCCCATCTCCTCAGGCCTTCTAAACATCACTAAATACATTTCAGGAGCATTTAGCATTCTGCTTCTGGTACACTGTAAGAAACCCCTTGTTTCTCGCAGGAAAATATTCACACCACTCATTTCCTCTAAGAATTACCCCAAGGAATGTCCCCACTGGGAGACTGGCTAGGTGGGCTTCAAGAGACACTAGGTCACTCTGTACTACACACTTCTTTTAGTTATGATGGTTCTCAAAGGCTCCAGTAATAATAATTTTGCTTCTTTGCCAGACAAATAAACAATTATTAGCTGGGCAATATAATCTACTGCCTCAGATATGAATGCAGCAGCATACTTTAAGTGCAGTCATGATCGGACTCACTGTACCAAAAGCTCTGTGAGTATCTTCTCTGACATCATAGAAGTAAACTAGGTATAAGTACATGACCACCTTCACCAAGGATTTCTTCCAGCTAGCTTGGTGCTCACTAACGAAAGGGAGGACAGAAGGGGACAACATCCACCACTAACAGCTAACTGTGGAATCTCAAGCAAGGGCCCTAAAACTGCAGAGAGTCTTGTGTTTGTAGCCTATTTCAAAACTGCAAGAAAGAATCTTGCAATAATTCAATCAAGAAGTTATGGATAACTGTGACAAGAGCCTACTCCCAAAGTCAGTGTTACAATCAGTTTAAAAGCTGACCATGGTCTGAACTTAAAATATCTTATATAAGGATTTCTCCTGATAAAATGGGGAGTTTTCTGAACTGGAGACAAGTGATCTTCATACAGTCTACAAAACTGGCTCCAGATTTCTTTACCAGTGAGCATGCCTTCTTCCATCATTTATTCAGCAAAGAGTCTATTCTATTTTTATTTTTTTAATAATGTTATTACCATAAGGCCTCAAAAAAGCATCTATCTCAGCTGAAAGCAAAGCTGAGATAGATGTCTACGCATGGATTCCAGCATGGTGAAAATACAATCTAAGCCACTCCATAGCCCTCCCAGGTATGCTGGCCACTGCAGGCAACAAAAACAGCTTTAAAAACCTCAGCATTAGGCATCCCCTTGAGAGAGAGAAAAAAATAAATAAATTTCCCAAACTACCTTTATTTTTGGAACAGTTTCCTAAACTGAATTTTCACCAAGATTCAAGCAAGTTTTAGAAGAAAAAAACTCGTGGGTTTAATCAATGAAGCAGGGACCTGACCTTCACTGCTTCCTCTGGTACAAAAATTTACTGTATTAACATTCTTCTCCAGCATCCAAGTTCTATCTTGTAATTTGATACTGTCAGTGACAATCAGCAGTCGATGTTGCTGCATAAGGAAAATAAACCAGCAATTCACAAGTTCCTCTATGTTTCCTGTTTACATAACACAGCTCTTTTGCAGGGCAAGAGCCCAGAAGAAACTGATAGGCCTGGAAAAGACGTGCAATAAAAGCTATTCAAAATACCCATCAATGCAACAAGACCAGTTGTTTCCTCCGTGAAGGCTGTAAAAGAATGGATTTAAATGTGGATTTAAACGTTGTCAGAACTGACTAGAGATGGCAGTGGGGAGAGCTTTCAATAGATGACACTTGTGGGAAAGCCGTTTTATACCACTGCTAGTTAGTAGGGCTATTTCTCATCACAACTACTTTATCGAAGGAATATGTGCAAAATGCATGCAATTTCACAGACGCAGTAGAAGTGCTTATTTTTTTTAAAACAAAGGATAACAAAGGCAGGTATTGGTTGGCTGCTTCTTACTCTTTTAGGAATTCCAAGCTAACTTAATCAACTACCAGTCTTTTCACATCTCCGAGATAAAGTTTTACTTGTCTTCAGTGAAAACTACGACATATGTCAGCAGTTGTCTTATATGTTTGAGAACCTAACCATACAAAAAGTAACAAATGCTTGCTGTTATGCAGGATATTGTGTTCCAAGACCTTCAATGACCCATTATGGTTTGTACTTCTTAGAGTTTTCAGCAGACTGCCAGCAACTTGAAATACTTTGTGTTAGGTACTTTCTCTCTTACCACAGCCACATATTTGACAACAGTTTTAGTTTCAAACAGAATTTTAAATTCAGAAAATGGGCTTTCATCTCAAAGGAAGGCATTAACTGCAAGAGGAGCTCAGACAGCTCCCTTCCTCTTCAGATAGGACCACAGGAACAGACCCTACTCCAACCATTTGGCAAGGAGCAACGCTGGTGAGCACAACTAACATCACATGAAGGGCCAAGCTCTAGTCCCATTCCTGTCATTAGAGTGCTGGATAAATTTCAGTGTACTCCACAATTTCTCGCTTAAGATGGACTTAGTATCACTACAGCTTTTTGCAAAGCATTTCAAGAAGAAAAGTTCTGTAGAAGATTCACATATAATGTTTTTGTTACAAGTGCATGAGTAAAAGATATTAAAAAATCCTCAGGTAGAAACATTATCAATAATACTCCTGTCTTGACTTAGTTTGATTTCAGATAGTTACAGTCATGAACAAAGTTCAACATTGCTTCAAAAAATTAAAGTACATATCAAAATAACTGCAGTGTTGGAGGTTTTGTGTGTGCATGCATGTGGTTTTATTTCCCTCTTTCTCTGAACTATTAACTTAAGAAGCAGGAAGTCATAAAACAACCCAAAGTTCAGAAGATCTACAGAGCATCATTTTGATGCTCACTTTAAAATGTACTGATCTAAGCAAAAAGACTTGGGGTAGCCAACTTATTTTAAGTATGGAAAACCAAACTGTAGGGGGAAAAAAATGTGACTGGGCGTGTATCATGCAGGAGAGCAACACAAGTTCTGGTAAAAATGAGTGAATCCCATAGTTGGAGACATGCTTCAAGACTTCCCTATACATGGATCCAGGTACCCCAAACTCCATCCCTGTAGATCTACGTGATCCTATAGACTTAGGACTGGCTTCAGCTGTATCTGTTCCAAAACCATAACTTCACACATTCATATTAAATTTCTCTTTACATCCATATAATTAAGGTTTATTTTTTCATTTAATTTTTAGACTAGTTTTTAAGACATGCGTTTGTGGACTGACAGATCTAGGCAAAAAATCCACAAGCTTGAGCATAGTTGCCACGTTTATCATCCAATCATTGCTGAAGAGAGCTTCTTCCTGTGGTTGCATGATGACTTACAGTATTTTATTTTTTTATCTTTCCGAATGTCTTGCATCCCATTAGTTATTATATTTAATGTATATTAACCCAGCAGTTTCTGCTCTTGCAGTTCATTCAGAACTATTATTAGCAAAGGTTTAATATGTTCAAAATTATTCCTCAGATGTCCACGCCAGATTTGCAAACTTACTATTATGAGGTTTTCATGTAAACTCCTGGCAAGAAAAGGCTGGATAAACTGAAAATGGGAAAATCACTTACTTCCCATGTTCTAACTCAAAAAATGGTGGAGTAGATTTCAGTCACATTTCCCAGGACAGTACTGAAGAGAATGGTTTCAAATAAAAATGATTGTTTAACCTTAGCTGTAGAGTTACTACACAAAAAAAGCTATAATCATCAAATTAAGTGGGTAAAGTTTAAGAAGAGTGTGGGCTGAAACGTCCCAGGATTCTGGGTCAGTCCTATGATGTGAAGTGGAATATGGAAAAGGAACAACATAATAACATACATTTTCAGTTTTTTTCATCCACAAAAATTTCAAAATTCTGCCCAGACTAAACATGAAAGTCCAGATTCTGATTTCTGCTCCCCTGGGGTAAATCCAAAGTGGTTGGACTGAAGTTATTAGAGTCAACTCTTCATTTACAAAACTGAAATTGAGATCAGAGGTTTGGCCCTATTGAAGGCATACAGTAATAACTTTCATTCATGTACTGGTCTCATTCAAACAGCTATAATTTGAAGCAAATTCATTTTCCAGCAAAGGGAGAGCTAGAATTGATAAATCTGGCAGTCACATATATACAACAAGAAAGAAACGGCAGTAATGAAGCTTTTTAACATTCATCCAGAGACGTAAAACAGGCAAGTATCCCTAGGAGTATAAAATATTATTGCTTTAATACACATCAGTAAAAAGCTTCTCCAAGAAAACGTGAAAGAGTAAAGAGCGGGAGGAGGCAGAGAGAAGAAATATGTTAAAACACATGAATTTAAACTACAGTGCTCTCTATCCATTCCAGAACACTTTTCTGACAAGAGAAAACCTCTTTTGTGCAGTGCACTTCATCCCCTGCCACACCCAGATTCCTTCTGAAACGTACTGCATAAAGATGTAATTTTCTTAGTTCATCTGTCAATGCCTCTCATTTCATGTGTTATGAGGCTTAGAATCATAAAATCGCAAGGTTGGAAAAGACCTCTAGTCACCTAGCCCAGCTGTCTACCTACCACCAATTTTGCCCACTAAACCATCTCCCTAAGCAGTACGCCTCGCTTCTTGAACACCCTCTCCACATTTCTTGAATACCTCCAGGGTCAGTGACCCCAGCACCTCCTTCGGGAGCCTATTCCAATACCATACCACTCCTTCTGAAAAGAAATTCTTCTCAGTACCTAACATGAACCTCCCCTGGAACAACTTGAGGCCATTCTCATCCTGTTGATGTTACCCAGAAGAGGCTGAGCCCCACCTCACCACAACCTCCTTTCAGTGAGTCGTAGAGGACCCTTAAAAAGGTCTCCCTTGAGCCCCCTCCTCTCAAGTCGGAATAATCCCAGACACACGAGATCCTTCAAGACAATCAACAAACAAACAAACAAACAAACAAACAAATAGTCCTATCCCGAAGTCTTGCTCCCTGAACCCAATTCAATTCCTGCAGAAGTTCATTATGGTTTCTCTGGACATTTCAGCAAGACTTAAACAGAGGTCTCAATGCCAACAGAGCTGAAATAGAAGTTTTAGTCTTCTTCATCAGAAGAAAGCTGATAGACCATTTTCATACACCCTGCAAAAATGCTCTCCCAACTTCTTTCTTAATCCAGGGCAAAGACCAAGGGTCAAAGATCTATAGTAGAGAGGCACATCTCTTCTTCATCTGCTTTCGTACTAAATTTTATCCTTCCTAATCCAACTGTGTGTCAGCAAATAACATAAAACTTCCCAGGAGAGTATTTATCTGATCTCAGGTCAGTAAGTGTGACTTTAGAACTTAAACTGCTGGTATGTAAAGAGCAACAAACCCTGTAGTTTATTTGAGTAGAGGGGTCAGAAAACAAGCATGAACCTGGAAGAAAAAGTTATAAAATTTTGAATGATGAACATTAAGCTATCTGTTATTATTTAAATAAACAAGGGTTTGCACACAGCATTGATTAAGACTGAAAAAGTCCTCTTGTATTTCTGGGCTCCTGATTTCAGACAGCCAAGGATCACCACCAACTAAAGTCACCATCCAAAAAGTGAGCTAGCCAGCTCTTGGCCTTCTGGAATTCATCTTTATTGAATGTGACACTGTGGTGCTGCAAACTTATAAAGTTACCAGACCAAAGTACTATAACCCAAGTTTTAAATTAGGCATGGCTAAAGAAGTACAGCAATAATTGACACAAGGACTTTTAGAGCTTTCACATCTGACACAAAAATCCTTACCTAATTAATTTCCAGGGAGTAATTCTCAGGCTGTATTAGCATACAACTAAACCCTGAAACAAAGGGTGAAATTCTAAGAAGAATATGCTGATTTATATAGACTGTTGCAGGAACTGCTAAAATTGAACAACAAAGTAATTGGCTTTCAAGGTGATTTTGCAATAACTAATTAACATTAAAATACAATTTATTTGTACTGACTTACGGAGGCCTCTTATAATCCGTCCATTAAACATGTACAGACAAACTAAAACCATGCAATTATAGAGGACAGATTTCTAACTGAGCCTCTCTCTGTCTGGCCCTTACACTTTTTCCAATCTGAAGCAAAATATACAGTCCAAGGGTCTCTTTTATTTGAAGAAATAAAAATATTTGATAGTCAGTTTAGCAGTAACCTTACTGCATCACTCAGCATAGCAATATTTGCTCAAGGGTAGACTAGTGCCTGAGCATCCCTATGCTTCCAAGGAGAGGAGAGGGGAATGATAAGTACCTGCTGCTGTATTTGGCATGTAGAAATACAGGCCTTCCCATATGCCCTCATAAAAATACAGGACTGCAGCAGGGGGAATGTTTGAATTATGCCTCTTTTCTTCTCCTCTCTTAATGAAACAATTTTGACAAGGCCTAAATGTTTCTCAAATCAAAAAGAGATAACACTAGGGACAGGTAGGTTCTGATTTGTAAAATAAAGCATCTGGAGTTCCCACTGACTTCAATTAGAGCTGGGGGTGTTTGCTCCTCCCTCCAGCCAGACCTTCCCCTTGATGCAGAGCTGGGAACTGTCCTGAGCAGTTAAGGGAGTTTTGCAAAATGTTGTACAAAAGTCACAGCTCTCCTGTTCATTTCTGCAGCAAAGGTAACAAGCTACATTTTTACTGAACCAACCATTTTTTTAAATAAAGAAAACACAAGGTTAGAGAGAGAAAGGGATCTAGGTAACCAGTCTCCTTTCTTGCACCTAAAAAGCATATGTTTTCAGGGCATACAAAGGGAAATCTGCACCCCATGCATTTGTTTCTTTCCCTGGCTCAGGTCGTCATCACGAGTAACAAAAGCGAACAGATTCTAGCACCTCCGTAATGGTCTCCACCTGTCTCTGCTGCTTGCAATATGGGCAGGAAAATAGTCCCCAGCATCCCTATGGATAACAGTGTCAAAAGATGAATGCACAATCATCATCAGAAGCCTTCTATGAATTTCCAGACTATCTGGGCTATTTGTACAAAATAAACAAAAATTTTGTTGCTCTGCTCCACTGCCTTTAACTAAGTAATGAAGTGATCTACAGATAAAAGTTGTGTTCTGTGCATCCTAAAGCAGGATCTTAGCTAAAAGATGAAAAAAAAATCTTTCGCAGGTGAATTCAAGAGTGTTTTATAGATCCCATTTGAGAAGACTCATATATTTGCTCTATTTACTTCTCAACATCCTTCTCCCTAAAATCACACTGAAATTCAGACATGCGTGTCAGCTCAGCTGAAACTCTCTCTTCAGGAAATCTCTCAGATTAGGATGCACATACATATTAATTTCAGTTGAATTACTTATTTAAATTAGCAGGTAGTTTAGCTACCACTACAAAGCCTTAAGTGAATAGATGGAAAAATTATTTTTTGGATTATGAGCAAATAATCAAAACCATCCAGAGAACAACAGTTACTTCTTCCAATAATACTAACTCTGGCGTTCCCAGAGGGAACTAGAGGGTGCTTACCTCTAGTTTCTGTAAAAACCCAGGGTCAGACCTAGCTTTCAGATTTACTTACATTGGACGCAGGAACCTACTCCAAGCCTAGAGAAGGAAAGAAGAAATAAAAACAGCACTGGGCAGGTTGGTATCTATATAGCTCATAAAACACTACTGATAGCAAATTAATTAATGAAGGTCTGCCACTAAATAACTCATGTCCTTGAATGCTCTGAAGCTTCATCTCCACCAGCAATGAGCTGAAGTATATTAGTATTTTCTCCTTCAAACGTCTATGAATTTCAAGCTCAGTAGCACAAATAAGATTTTCAGCTAGGGTTGTTTGCAGATCACAATGAAAACAAGAGGAGGCATAATCTCCTGACCAGAGCATAGAATGTAGAGTTCTCTTTTTGGCATTTGTAGCCTCATACTAGAGGTCATCAGGGAAATCAGTGAAGCTGTGTGGGTCTAATTTACCCTTCATAACACAACCACCTGCCTGTTGCAAGCACTACTTCACATTTCAAAAAGTGTTTGAAACAGCCAAATAAAGGAAGTGCTGGAACTACAAAAATAACTTAGTTGATAGGGTATCAAACAAAATGCTGACTACTCTTCAGCATAAGAGCCAGCAATACTTTTTCATGTGCTGCACTAAAGATCTGGAGCTGAAATTCAGTGCATTGAGTCAGAAAAATGGTTGTAAAGTTGAATGTTAGCTATATCAGAGATGTTTTTACAAGTGGCTGCATGGAAAAAGTGAGATGTAATCTATCAGCATTAAGATTGGCACCATCCATTTATAAATATCTTCCCTTATTCATGCTATAAGTTCAAACAAATGGTAAATTCCATTGTTATAACAGAGTACAGGTCATTAATTACCTTGACTTTTTTTTTTTTTTTTGTGACTGATGAGTTGATCTTTAGGAACCACTCAATGTATTTCTCTAACAAGATACTACAGAACTGTTCAGCTTAAAATTGTACACATACCCCTCAGTCCGCGTTCAGTGTACATTCTCCAGCAGTCTATTTAAGTACCACAGAGCACATCCTGCACAAGGAATGGGGGGAAGGGCACAGAAGTTCACTGAGAAGCAGTGGAAGCATCCCCTTCCCACAGCCAGAGGACATGCAGGATAAGGTTTACTTATTCAGTGCTGTACTATCTCTGAAAAGCCTAGGCCAGTATTGCACATTGGTTTTCTATTTGCCTGGAGAAATAGCTAAGGATGCCTCAATATTTGGCCAGAGCCTTATCATGGTACAGCTCCTCTTATTAGGCTCTTATTAGGCTTGCTGTTAACATTTTGTTTGGAAAGAAGGAGAAGCATGCTATCATGTATCTCAGGCCCACAAGAGACATTTCTTGATACACCACTGGCAAAGAACTTGTTAGTATTTTATTCTCAAGGTAAGTGATGTACTACAGAAGCCTATACTCCCTTCACCTTTTCCATCTTCTGTTTTCTTCCTGACAAACAAGTGACATGATAGTTCTTAAATAAATCAGCCCCCAGTTGTGTTTTATGATGTCATGGTGAGCACAGGCCTGACCCTTGGTAATCAGGATCTCGGCACACCGGGGCGCTTCCTGCTTCAGCCGCTCCAGCAGCCAAGCAAACTTGCCTACACTGCAGAAATCATGTGAATTACCTCACCTCTGTGCATCGTAATAACCCTTACCACACATTATGCCAAATGTTCAGCACTGGGCTGGAAGGAGCCAAAATGCAGACAAAACCCAATAATGTCTAAAACAGAGTTCAAGTGAAGCTGGGTCCCTGCCAGGCTGTGGAGATCGTTCTTCATGTCAGTCTCAGACCTGACTCTTGCACATATAATCTAGCGAAAGGGGCTGGGAATAAAACTGTGTTTGAGTTATTCTCACAGAGCAGGTACTTAATAATATCCACATTTCCAGCATTTGAACGCTATACTTTTATTGAGCAAAACACCACTCCCACCAAATATCCCTCCGTTGCAGTAAAGGCTGTGAGCATGATTTTATTTCAGCCTGTGAACAAAGCCATATGGATTTCATCTGAGGGATTTGGGGCTTTTGATTCTTATAAAAGTCATGATGTCAAACAAAACTTCAGATCAGTCCCAAAACATATGCGGTGTGACAGCCGACAATGAAAACTATACAATGACATTCCTCAGCCTAGCAACATCCTCAGGCCCAAAACAAATGTGCAGGGCTCAGGCTTCCCAGAGCTACTCAGAAGGCAGCATCTGACATCAAGAACTGACAATGATGGGATGGGAACAAACGGTGACACATGCACTGCTTAGAGCTGCTAGCAGTTCTCCAGCTTCCTACAAAATTCTGTGTCGTGAAGAGCACACATGCTTTCCAAATATTGAATAGGCCTTGAATAGGCATTGAATCTCCTAGACCGCACTCAGCAATATGCATTCTATAATGCCCCAAGTTTTGTGCTCTGCACAGCACAAAGCCCTTTGAGGTTGGCGGGGACATTCCTTGGAGGCTTTTGTCTTGCAAACAGTGAGCAACTCCAGTTGCTTCCTTGACATCAATCCTGAAGGAAAAGATGTCTACTTCAAAAATATATATCAGTGTCTTCAAAAGCCACATCTCAAGGTTCTACAAGAAGTACCTCTTAAGCTATGGGTACATCTGGTAGGAGAGTAGCTAACAAAGCAAAATACAATAGCAAAAGAACTTTTACATGATGAAAAATTACTACCTGGTTTTGTATCTTGCAAGATGTTACACAGACATACAGCAACACATTTAGAGTTATTACAGATTCAAAACAAAATTCAGGATATGAAACAAGATCTAGGTTTATTGGCCTTGTACTTTCCTACTCAGCCCAGCCAAAAGAAAAGAAAAAAAAAGGTCTGTTTACTTTTAATGCTAAAAAATTACTGAAACATTTATAACAGCTGGTCATACTACTGCACAAACTACCCAATTAATCAGTTAACTACCGTATGTTTGAAAGAGACAACGCATGTTTCTATTCCTAATAAAGTGCAAAATATTGATTAGTTCTGGGACAACGCATGAATATATAACACGCATTCATAATTAGGCTTTGCAGTGTCCAAAATTTGAGGTACGTTTCACGCGTCATTTATCAATATTCTTTCTTTTATTTCTTTTTGCTTTTATTCCAGTTTTTTTTAGAATGATGGCCAAAATAAACAGAATATTTCCTTATAGTTCTCCCTCTCACTTCCTTCTTATGAAAGAATTTTCACTCACGGCCTCTTGCACTTCTTGGAATCAAATTTCTTCCAGAAATCTGCAGCACTGTTCTCCCCAGCAACTAGAATGCAGCATTTTAATTAGGAGTATTATTACAATCTCCCTTTTGCTCCCTTGTCCCACATTCCTCCTCTTCTGTTCCAATTGGCTGGTTCTTTCCAAACCAGCTGTTAGAAGTGAAACTACGGATTTAGTGCTGGCTTCCCCAATATAATGCCCTCTCAACACTGCTTTATGAGTTCTGGTCTCTCAAAAATAAAATTAGATAAAAATGGAAAGCCACTGAAATTTGCAACATAACTCGTCCGTAGGGCATTCTTTTCAGGCATTCTTTATAGGTTGTGAAAGGCTTAATCTGTCCGCATGTGTGGAGCGCTTGTGGTAGTGGGTACTCCCACCACAATTATGTTGATCTAGGGATGTCCACACTCACTTCTTCAGGCTTACCCAAGCTGCAGCATTCCACACTGCAGACATCTGTGAAGGCCACATGGGCAACACAAATGAATGACACGTTGGTCCTCTACATGTGGATTATGTTCTCTTGTGTTTATAGTACGTGACTAACTCTTTAATAGAATTCCAGAATTGCTTATTTGAAGCATTGAAGGAGGTTTCATGGTCAAATGTGAGTTTCCCAAATGCTGAATTTGAGAAGGGGCAATTCCTTAAAAGAACAAGGGAGCTCTGCTTCCAGAGACATCGCAAAGTAAGCTGCTGAAAACATCTGAGAACTGTCTTCAGATTAAACTTCTTGCCAAGGAAGGACTCAGGTAACGCTGTCTATATGAAAAAATCATTCCAGGCAATATCCCATCATATTTTAAGTTAAAACCATAGATTTCATTTTTTGATAGTGCTGACAACAGACCTACTTTAGCTAACAGAACTGTCCAAAATGGAAAAATAGAAGTGAAGGAGACCACAGGCATGATGTTTAATTTCTGGTAATACATAGGAACAAATCTATCTCTTGTGAATTTTTAACTACCCAGACTTCCCTTCATGCAGTACAAGCATCTGCATGAGCTGACATGTACATGTATGTATACGATGAAATTTGTCTATATGTGTATAAATTCAAATTATATATATGCTTTTGGAACAGACCATTCCAAAAGAAGACTGAGAAAAAAGGGTAACACAATACACAGTTTCATCTGCACTCCATGAAAGAGTTTATAAGAGTTAAATGCAGAATTTTTGTCATCTGGTGCTTTTCAAGTAACTGTAAATTCAATTCCTTAGGAAGAATCTATAGAGCTAGAACTGTTGACATGAATGCACTCAGTCATACAAAGGATTTTCTTAATTGTCACACCCTTTTTGGAGTTATCCTCATATTTACTGAATTCTTTAAAAAATTGTCACAATACCTATAACTTCAAAGCTTGAGGTTACACAGAAGAATGATAAAAAATATTATGTGCCATATACAAGAAAGTTACCCATGACATTTGTACCAAGGAAAAAAAAAAGTGATTTCTGATAGTGCAACAATTAATAGAGGCATGGATTTCTCAGAATAATAACTTGCAAAAATTTCTTCAGTGTCATTTACTTCACCAGTTAGAACAGATAATTTCATGTGCATTTTAACAAACCAACAACCCTACCACTTACTATTATGTTTAGAACATTATTGTAGAGCATTAGTTTGACAGAAGAAACTGAGATAAAGAAAGGACACATTTAATATTGTTTGAATTCAGGTGTTTTAATTTTCCTTTTCTAAATAGTGTCCAGAAAATTAAAAAACAGGGAACATAGAATGCTCTTACATTTCAGAGGAATTTTTTGCTGCATTTCAACTCCCATATGTTCACAAAGAAATTTGTTTCCTGCAAAGATCTGCAGAGCATATTTCTTGGGCTAGCATCAGAAGTTGGCTTGATAAAGGAACTGAAGTGAAAACATAGGAAGCTGAGAAACAGAGATACTCTATGAACACATAAATCATACACCCAAAAAAGCAAAATTATGATCAATCACGGACCTTGGAAAAGCGAAGGCAGAATAGCAAGCACAAAGTGTGTACATGCAGTTCCCAGATCAAATACGTTTGCAAATCTCACAAACTCAAGAATTACAAATGTCAAATGTAGTATTATAAAGCAACTGTTCAAGAGCCAAAAAAGGGCTGGTTGTATAAACAGTTTGCAGTGATTATTATGATGAACTATAGTCCAAGACATGCTTAAGGATGGTGGTTGTTCTTCCAAGAGACAGCAAGGTTACTAAGAGATTTTGTCAGACTGACTGATATTTTTGAATGAATGGGCACACTTTTGAGCACAAAATTCCCTGTTGGAGTTTGAAAAAGAACAAACATCACATTTAATACGTCTGGGGAATAATTGCTCCAAGCTTCACTTACTTACATTGCTCACTTAAGGAAAGGGTTGCATAGCTGAAAGATTATCCTTTTTTCCATCTACACACAAGGTATTTCTCCATATAAGGCTTGCCAGTCGTGTACGCGTAGTGCATCACAGAGCTAGAACAGGCTACCGCTACTTTGAAGGCTGTGATGGCTAGAGCATGCAGCATTTTTAAAATCCAGAAAGGTTTCCCACAAGCAACTGTCATTCAGGGTTCCAGTTACAGTCACTCTGTTTCACAGTAAAATAACTCCAACTTGTTGAGCCAAAGCATTATCCATCCCAGCCAAGTAAATCCAGTTCACCTAAGAAAATCTTGACACAACCTTGAACAGAGATCATACATCCCTGAGAAAAAAATGAAGAACAAATAAGAACTATGAAGAAGAGATCTATGTGCTTGCTGATTAAAATTCATCAGATTGGAAGTACAAGACTTCTATATGATTGAATCCCGCATTTGTAACCTACCTATGCAACTGTCTGATGTCTGAGCCTTCAAAAGAGGGCAACTCCCTCCTCCTCACAGTCACTATCTGCACAGCTCTCTAATGCTAGCAGAGCAACACTGACTCTAAGGGCATTATACATCTCTTCCCTCTTTTCATTACCGATTCAAAAAAATCCTTTTTTTCAGATTCGAAACCTTCTTTTTCATATGAAACTAAGAAAAACCTGGAGATATTGTATCTGCATGTTGAAGAAAATAATAAAAACTTAGCTTGATAAAATTAGATTTTATTTTCTCCTGCAGTAATTTCTCCAAAATCATTTTAACAAGGCTGATAAAATCAATGTTTTGTTCACCATATGTAGATACACTGTTGAATCAAAAAAAATAATTTGTTTTCTGAAGGTGGTTCATCTACATATTCACATTACAACACCCTATGTTCTGGTTTCTCTTCATCTTGTTGCCTTTCTCCAGAATTACATTTATCTACAATACACTCATTTCTGTTCCTATTGCAGATGCTTTCCCATATAAGGAATTTCACTGACTTCAATGGGAGTCCTCATATGAGGTTTTTTAGCATTGGGCCCTAAGTTCTGTGGTTTTTTTGAAGCAGGAAATCCTCTCTATCTGTTTTGTAAAAGATGATAAATAATAGTCCCAAGGGAGACAACTCATAATAAGTGAAAGGCTTAGCAAAACTTCCATCTGGCATACACGTACAATTAGGTTTCCTTAGACTTCTTTATTTTATTTTATTTTGGTCCAGTTTTGCCAGGGGAAGAAAAAGAATGACATTCCAGGGGTGAGAAAGTTATAAATGACGTTTCATGACAAATATTTCTTAAATATGTGGCATAACATTAATAACCTCAATGTATAGAGCTTGAGGTCAGGGCTCTACAGCAAATCTCTCGATCTCCTCCCCGCAGCCTCAGGAGGCATGAGAGAGGTCTTCCAAGGGCACCTCCCACACCGCCAAAATCCTGCCACCCCACACGAGCCAAAATCCTCTGCTCTCATTACAACTGCCAACACTGAAAAAGTACAAACTTACGGTTAACTGTCTTAGCAAAGACTAGATTACGGGGCTTTTGGGTAAACTGTTTTCACATTTACCCTCTTCTACAAATGATAAACTTTAAGAAGAAAGCTTCTCAGTTGCTTGGTTTTGGTTTTGTTTTGTTTTTAAGGAGAGGGGGAAATAATGAGGGGCAGACACACTCCCAGTACCCTTTAAGGTGCATGCAGCATAGCCAAGCTAGGAACTACTCCTGTGATGGTGAAATACGTCCTGCTTTAGGATTTGCATATCCTAAGTTAATCTTTTTTCCGCTACCCTGGCAGCAAATGCACACCAAGAGACAAAATGGTATACTGAGTGGAAAATCATGTTTGTATATGCCCGTCACTGAAGTCAATCACAATAAAAGATATGACAAATTATGTGATTCCTTCTCAAAATTGAATCCTCTGATGTTTATGCAGAGCATAAGGATACTTATGCCTTTAATGCAACAGGCCTGCTTTCTATTTACATAGATGAGTGAAACATTGCCCTGGCATTACACAGACTGAAGTGTGCAAATTCTAAACCCCTCTATAGTCCCTGGATATAAGAGTGCATTCATATGTTTGTATTTAACATGAACAAATTTATGATCTGATGTGGATTCCTCTGAGTACAGATGTATTCCAACTATTTGCTGAGTCCTAATTTTGAAGAAACAAATGTGAGTGCTTTGGGGTGGAAAAAAGAGAGTTATTTTCTATTTATTTTGAGGATTTTAAATGCAGAGTGCAGGCTCTTTGTTATGGGAAGGTGTACTTGGGGTGTCTGTGATAGTTTGAGGGACACGGGCAGTGAGAAACAGCATATTAGTAGAAAGTCAAAACTGGAAAGTAAATGGAATGCTTCCTAATCTATTTATTCATTTTTGCAGATGCAGGTAGTCCAATTTTTATGAACACTGCAAACAGAAACATACCCCAAAAGATCATCTTTTGCTGTTAACACTACCAAAAGTTGCATAAAGCAAAATCCACAGCATTACCATCAAAATCATTTTAGATAAAACGGTGCATTCTAGAATTAGGAGAAACAAAAAGCGGCCATGTCTTGTACACAGCCATGCATCTGTCAGCAGAATTCTCCTCGTACCTTCAGAAGTCCCTTTGGATTCAGCTCTGTTGAATTCTCTATTGCACATAGATGTCCAGTGCTCACGTTCAGGCATTCCCCCTCACTGTGCTAACTGTACATTTTCCCCAGGTTATTTCCTTTGATTTCATGTGCAGGGAAACAAAGGGCACTCCGTCTCTCAGTGCCTAGTTAAGTCAATCTTAAAGACTTTCTAAGCTATAGCGTGGCTTGGAGAGCTCTCTGGAGATCCCAGAGCATGCATTTCAGTATGTGGTTCGGGTTAGAGATAACTACATTACAGCAGGGCATATTTTAGGCTCAGGATCAAAGTTTACATCTGAGGCCAAATCAAGGGAAAACTCCAATGTTTCAGTAATCATGAGAAAGTTCCTAATCATGCTGATGTGCTCTTGGTTTCCACAGTGCCAGTAATCTCACAGATCAATCTGATTTTTCTGAAACTATTGCCATCTTGAAAAGGGGGGAAATGGAATAGGGCAGTTTTCTGTGCAGTTTTAAATCTGCTCTGGAACAGTCTAAAAAAAATTTTTTTTTTAAATCCAAACACTTATTTAAATTGAATGGGGATTATGTTCCTGGTTCTTATTTTGTCCTATTTCTCACGCATACAAATACATATTTTTCAATAATCAGTCATCTGCATCAAGCTTACATGTCCCAGTGTTGTTTCCTTTGATGTAGTTGGCCAAATTCCCATTGATTTCAATTGGAGGAGGGTCAGAACTAATGTGTGTTACTGAAAACATGCAAAACCATATTCCGGCTGGCAGTTATTTAAAGAGCTACGGAGCTTTTAACAATTCAAAGCATATAACCTGCCTTTGATACAAATTAATTTGCCTGCAGATCAGAAAGTACATGTACTTCACATCATGTGTCTTCCTGAAACAGCCTTCTGATATTAATGTTTTGTCTGGTGATTTCTAGTTACCTCCCTTCCCCAGGAGACCTTCAACTGTGTGATGTTCAGCACTTTCTTCCTCAAGTCTCCTCCGAGAAGCAGATACTATAAATCACAGAGTGGTTTGGGTTGGAAGGAACCTTAAAGCCCATCCAGCTCCATCCCCTGCCATGGGCAGGGCTGCCCCCCAGCAGCTCAGCTGCCCAGAGCCACATCCAACCTGGCCTTGAGTGCCTGGAAGGATGGGCACTCAAAGCTTCTCCGGGCAGCTGTGCCAGCACCTCACCACCCTCTGATTAGATAATTTCTTCCTAACATCTAATCCAAATCTCCCCTTTTTTAGTATAAAGCCACTCCCCTTTATCCTAAAAACCCAAGAACTGAACTGGACTAATTTTTTTCCTGTACCTCATTATGCTCCATACTGAATCCAAAGGATATTCTAGTTTCAGGGACCCAAATTATGAGCAATTATTGACTGTACAACCTAGGAAATGAATGCCAAATGCTAATTTAACAAAGTCAAGGCACTGTTTTTTGCACTAAGCATTTCATCACCACCTGATAAAGCCCTAGCTCCATACCACCTGAATTTTGAAAGATGGAAAAAGACACTGCAAGAGGACTCCAGCACTGTTATAAGGGACTGCACTGTGTCAGTGGCTGCAGCAGGTATGTGAATCAGACCCTCTTCAACTAAAAGCACAGTGCAGTGAATAGTACTAAAGATGCGCATGTTTGTCAGAGGTAGAAACACATAACAGCTGCAAATCACCAGTATGTCGATCAAAAACAGAACCACTGGAGTTTGCTTTAATGGTGACCAAGAAGAACCAGAACTCTAGAACAGCAGTGAGAGATGCCTGAGAATCTGATAACTGCCCCAGAGATAATTTTAAATTAGCTTAAATTAAGGTGAATGCAGTCTAGGAAAATCCAGAAAAACAGCTACCTAGAGATACTGGTTGTTTTTGCTTAGGGCTTTTAGGCTCCATGTCTAATTCCCAAGGAGAGTAATTGAGAGATAGAAGACAGAGTACTGGTGTCCATTTATTTTTTTTGAAAAGCAAAGAGCTTGATCCCTGTTTAAAGGCCAAGCACACATCATCTGGAAGACAGGGCTCATATTTTTGAAGGTAACATACTTTACGTTTCTGGCAGTAGATCCAAGGTAAGAACATTTTGAGCTCCTTCGTGTTTCAACTTTTTAACTTCAGTTCACTTTGCTACTCGCAGAACACAGCATTTATATGTACCACAAAATCTCAAATTACCTACAGCTTTGGTAAATATGTTACCAGATAAATCACTGCAAATACATATATATTATTGTGTATTACTCTTCCCTGAGGAAATGAGCCTGTGCAATCACACAGTTTGTCTCCTTCTAACTTCTGAAATCTTTCCCAAATGTGAACCACAAAGATTACAGGTCACAGAGATAACTAAGTTCCTAGAGATACAGTGATAATCAGTAGGTAGGTCAGTGCAACAGCCCAAACAGCAGGGCAAGCAGAATTCTGCAATTAAGCACTCTACAGAGCAGTAGCACCTGGCCAAAGAGAATGCATGAACAAACCAGATACTTGGGATGTGAGCAACTCCAAATACACACGACACATTTTGTCTCTTCCCTTCAAGTGTCAACGGTTTTTGCAACCAAGAAATTAAATGGACAGAAAAAAAAAAGCAAATCTGAAGGAAACTGTGCTTCACTTGACCTACTGCTTATAGACCAGCTTGCTCAGGAAATGCTAATTGCTTCTCTCTGGATCTTGTTAGTGCATGGGAGAACTGATTTTTATTATGCACCTCTCTCTGTCACAGCTCTGTTCTGCTATCACACACTGTAGGCAGGAATTTGATATATGCAAAAAAGAAGTATGCTGTACTACCAAATTTGCATTGAGTTTCATAAATGACAGACCTTTTCTTTGAGCAGTCAGTCTTTTAATGCCTGGTTTGAAGGAAGAACAAAACATTAAAGTATCATGTTATCTGTGAAGTACCCTGTCCATAGTTGCATGTTTTTAAAACTGAATTCAGAAAATAATTAAAAATTGGTGATCATCTTTCTTAATCCTTCAGGTTTATGTCAAAGGTTAACAGTGTGAACCTGTCACAGGTTTGACCCTAATTAATTAGCCAACATAGAGTACCTGTGCAGCAGCATAAATTATACACACTCTTAAAGAAGACAAACAGCAAATACTCATGAAGTCAATTTATCCTTGATTTCCTATGAAAAGAAATCTAACTGACCCTGTCAGGTTAGCACAACCAAATGACAGCCTTGTCCTTAAATTTACAGCAGTGATATTTATTAACCAGGTATCTTTCCCTGTCTGTTACTGAAAGATAAATTAGAAGTAGTCTTTTCTTTCCTGACTATTTTGTAAGAAGGTGGATTTAAGGAATCTGCCTACATTTTACTGCTCTGCAAACTATACCATGATGTGGAGCACAGAGGGATTATTACTGGGTCCTCAAACTAAAAAACTAAAACTAAACTAAAGAACTGCAAAAAGTAATTGCAATGAAATTGGTGCATTTGTCCACTCAGTTTTAGAATGAGAATCTGGAGAAGGAGCATTTCAAAGATCAAGTGTAACACTAAGAAAGCAATCCATATTCAGTAGAGAGATGTGTAGAATACTTCATCTTAACTTCAGCTACAGTCAGTTCTGCTCAAAGGACAATTTATAAGACACCATTAAAGTTCCCCTTTTTAAACTTCCAGCAGACTCTCCACCTAGAGAAAGATATTTTCCTAGTAATGAACAAACCTAATAGCACTAAACTATGTTTAACAGATTTTTCAATGACACATATTTCTGTAGATTATGGAGCAGTCCTCAAGAATTTACAGATGAATCTTCTTTTTCCTCAAATAGCTCTTTATAACAGAACTACTATTGCAGCTTCTGCCTACAGCTCCTTCAAGGTTCCATTCATCTTTCCAGTCTGCACTGAGGCCATATAACGAGTTCTGCAAAAAGAAGGCATTTTCTGGTCATTTCAGCTGGATTTTGTTGTTCTAAAGGTTAGTTAGTTAAAAGAAATTCAAATTATTTTGCGCAGTAGAATTCAATATGGAGTGAGAAAGTTTAAATAACATCAACTCTGTGCTTTCCTGAAGTGGGACTTCTGTTTTTAACATGAAGAAAATAAACTCATTTTCAAACTTTCTGAAGAAAAACCCGAAACTCTTTGTAGTCAATGATACTCCTTTCAGTGACTCTATTGGGCTTGGGACCTGCCTTCCTTCCCTGTTGTGATTATAAAACAGAAAGGCTGCCTTATTTTCAGTTTAATAAAAGAGAATGAGTGAAAAGCAGCTAGTTTATGAAATGTAAATCTATTCTGTAGCTGCACAGTTTATGTGGTGTAATAATTGAAGGAAGAAGGGCATATCCTATTTTAAAAGAGAGAGTTTGTAGTTTTTGTTGGACAATAAAATCACTTTCACATATGTCATAGAGAGGAAAGCACTGAATCTCCTTGAGCCAGAGCATTATGCAAATACAGTAAAACTGTGAAGATTTCAGGCATTTCACTCAGTTGTTCCTAACCTTCCTTTAAAGGGACACAGCATCCTGGGTCTTTGAAACCACTTCTACGAGGCACAGCGTATTAAACTTTTTAAAGATTATTTGTGGAAAAATGGTTTCTTTGTCACTCAAGATGTGTTTTTAGGCCTATAATTTCCTTCAAGTGAGCACAATTCTGCTAGCAGCAGTATATTATTTTGACAGTAAGTCAGTTGGCATAAGACTTCATTGTGTATGCCTTTTGTTTATATAATCCTTCCTAACAGTAACAAGGTGTTTACTGTTCAGCAAACACATTTTATTTTAACTGCCAACAGTAAAACTGTCTGATAAAGTTTGATTTAGCTAAAGAAAGCAAGTTCTCATTTAGCCCAAATAAATCCACGGTGCTATAGACAGCTGTTTGGAGTACATAATCCCCCAAGCTCTTTTAGCGAGGCAACTCTTGCTATTGAATGAGCGAGAGAGAGCAGGCTCAGCTGTTCAGGATGTGCTCCATTACAACTGTAATCTATAGCGTCGCACTGCCATATTGTGAAAGCATTACTCACATTCAATGGCAGTGAAGCAAATACTCCTCTGACAGATGCTCGGCAGACTGACAGCTGACACCCTAAGCTGAGCCCTATAGATTTTTCACTAAACACGCCCCACAGCCTGGATCAATGTGGCCTGGCTTTCTGTGCACACCATCCTCCTGCGAGGAGATCAGCAGCTAATGCCGTTCCCGCGAGATTCTCAGCGAGTTAAGCATCTCCAAGTGGGAAAAGTTCAGATTTCAGAGAAACAATGAACACAGACACTTCTCAAAATAACAGCAAGGAAGAATTCGTAAGCCCAAAGGCATTTTTCTCCCACTTTATGGCAGACTTTATCCTGGAGAAATTTGCCAAAGAAATGAGATTTTTAAGGCTGATGTTATAAAAACTTTGGAGAGAAACAGGGGAGAAATAGTTGATCTGTCATGTGGAGGCCAAAAAAACTTGTTTGTAGCAAATGCAAAGCAAAAAAGACTCCAGTATCTGCTTTCTGCCAAAATCAGAATACGTAGTGAGTACGTGCACACAGGCAGAGGCCAGGATATGCATAGAATCATAGGATCAGCAAGGTTAGAAAATACTTCCAAGGTCACCTCATCCAACCTACCACCAGTATGTCCCACTAACCCATGTCTCTTAATACAACATCTACGTGTTTCTTGAACACCTCCAGGGATGGTGACTCCACCACCTGCCTGGGCAGCCTGTGCCAGTGCCTGACCACTCTTTCAGAGAAGAAATCTTTCATTATATTCAACCTGAACCTTCCTTGGTGCAACTTGAGGCCATTCCCTCTTGTTCTATTGCCAGTTACATGGGAAAAGAGATCAACCCTCACCTTTCCACAGTGAACCAATGCTGTACTTTATTTTAAAGAAAAAGCTGCAGAATTAATCATTTTACTGTAACTATTTATCACTCTTCTAATCATAGCCTCAATGCACTGTTAAGTATTTTGCCTCTTTTTTCCACTTTTTCTTCTATAGGGCTACTTCATAACACTGCTCCTGCAATTTACTGAGCACAAAAGTTAGGCCACAAAAGGGTTGTGGTCTGGAAAATGCCTTCAGGAATGATAATTAGTTCAAAGCTGAAAAGCAGTCACTTACCTACAGTGAATACAAGAACAAGCACAGAAAATAACACAAGCTGCTTTTGAAGTGTATTGAGGAGGTTTCAACTATAATTTCTGCACTGGAATTTAGTGACAATTGAGTTGGTTTTTATTCTCTTTTATTACTTGTTTCATCTTACAGCAATCTAAACGCCAAGAAAGTAATCTTACAATAGATCTAGCAGTTCCTAGAAGGGCAACTAGCTCTGCTTCTGATTTTCATCCTGCCACAGTGCACATTGCAAAGACAAACAGATGTGTGTGCCCTCTTGCAGTAGGATTACTAGAGTAGGGGTAATTGCAAAGAACTGAAATTCCTCCTAACTGAGCAGCTTCAGGTTTTCGAAGTACATCTTGTGGCAGCTTTTTGGACATTTAGTGTGTTGATTTACTCCATGTTTGGTAAGAATTTGATTTTAAACTCACACTGCATTACTGTTTTGTAAATGTATACGCTAAAGGTAAATGATTATGTGCAAACTGAATGAAAACTAACAACACAAAGAAGGGAATATCTGGGAAGGGTGTTGTAAGAGAGGGAGGCAAATAAGCATGTTTGTTTCTAATTTGATTGAGAAACTAAGTAATGTCACTAAAAGTTTTAGGATCAGCTTTCACATTTATTTTCTCTCTGGTTTTCATAGCCTTTGTTGTATTTTAACTCCTGAGCACATCATGACAGGAGAGTAGATGCACTGTGCCTTTGCACAGTCACACCAGAAATTCCAGCTACAGCTATAATATCACTCCTAATAACAACAAAAGTGCCACTGAAAAGTACTTGCACTGAGCATTATTTGCTCAAAAATGTAAAAAGGTTTTCCTACAGCAGCTTTGTTAGTGTAATTGAATTTGTCTTGAAAACCTCAATGCACAATGTTAGGCACTCATTTGGACACCTCTACCAGAAATTGGTCAGCAAGGTCCTTTGTGCACATCAGCTTAACTGATACCATGCTAGAATATGAGGTGTATCTAATTTACAGGTGAGAAAGATCTTGTACAGGAGCACAGTGCTGCTACATAAGTGTATGCCATTATTTAATCCATAAAACCATATGTGAAACATAGCACAGTCAGAAGAGAAAGGACTTATAGATAATTACCTAATCATTACACTCATCAGAAAATCAATAACCACTAACATAAAATGTTCAACAGATTAGAGAGAACTTTGTCAGAAAGGCATGCCCTTGCTTCACACAAATTAATGTAGCTCCATTTACACAAAACCATTCTATCACTTGGCTTTGTACATGAAACTATTAAAATCTCATCAGTGTAGATAGCCGAAAGTAAAATCAAATTAAAAACAGGCAAAGAACAAATCCAGACACCAGGGAGGTGTGAGAATCTGATGGTCCATAATCGGATTGCCCAAGCCATGTACCTCATCACAAAATCATCCCCATTGTTCAGAGCAGGCTCCCGACTGTGTATGATCCTTTTAGAACCAGAGTTAGCAGTTTTTATAAGTTCCTGTCTCCCCTTCACAGCTCTTAGTCACTGTTACTGAGAAGCCATTGCTTGTTTAATAGAACCACCTCTGGTGATCACTGAGATTAACGCACAAACAAAACTATGTCCACAGATGGGGTTTAACAACTGCAGCTAACTTGTCTTCCAAACAGAGAAGATGACTATGTCTGAGCTAAACCTAGTGAGTCTCTAAAATTATTTATGCCTTGACCTTGAGAAACACGGTGTCCATGAATCTGCCTAGATCTGGGTCCATACAGGCTGCCTGCTAGGCCTAAACACACATGAGAAAAAGTCTGGGATAAATTTTTGTTCTAGTTCCATAATAAGCTAATAATAACAATAAAGTTCCAATTCTTATAGCAGCTTCTAGTTAAGTCTTTCAAGGCATTTTGCAGGGATGAAGCCATTTTATAAAGGGAGAAATGCTAACTGATTAAGAGCCAGCCTTGTCTAGGCTAGACCTTAACACAACTGTGAAAAGGGTTCACACTGATTGTGGGAGGAAGTCCTTATGCTCACATCTACCAGGGTTCCCCCAGCACAAAGACACCTCAGGTTGCAGCCCCCAGGGCTTCTTGCTGAAGAAAAGCAGCAGCACACAGACAATCAATGATTGCTGCATGGTGCCAGAGTGCTCAGAGGAATGAGGAACTTATACTCTGTGCAGGGTCTGTGGTGATAGAAGGGGAAATGGGTTCAAGCTTCAAGAGGGTGGATTGAGGTTGGGCATAAGGAGAAAGTCTTTTACAGTGAGGGTGGTGAGGCACTGAAACAGGTTGCCCAGAGATGTGGTTGGTGCCCCATGCCTGGAGACTTTCAAGAGCAAGCTGAATAAGGCCTTGGCAACCTGATCGAGCCGTACACTCCCCTGTTCGTTGCAGGGGAGTTGGACTAGATGACCTTCAAAGGTCCCTTCAACCTCTAAGGATTCTATGATTATACGACTTCCAGCATTTTCCTTCCAGGAGACAACAGAGCGGTTGAGCCATGAATTATCAACAGATTGCCTGTCCAGCCTCATCCTGCACTTCCTCAGACCCTCCAGCAGAGCAGAGAGGTTGGCAGAGGATGTCTCCACCACACCGCCTCTTTTTTCCACACACAGTAGCAGGAAAAACTGGGAAGTGGAGAAACGTAACCACCACAAGCAGGACTGGTAGCAATAACTAATTATGAAACGCAGCCCTTCAGGATACAAATGCGGAGCAGACACGCACCAACAAACCAAGACATGAAAGAACGATGTTGCCCCCGGTTCACTAATTTGCAGACATTAAGATAAGCCAGTAAAAAACACAAAGCTTCCACCTAAACATGAGGATTTAAATATTAACTATTGCTCTAAGTATCCTGAAGGCTGGGGTCAGCCTGACCTTGGAGGTCCAGGTGGCCCAGGTCCAGGTGGTGAATGCCTAGCACATCTTGTAGAAAATGCTTGTGTATGCATGCAGCACTTCTGCAACAAAACCCACAAAACCTTCAGTTCAGTGATGTTTTCCAGTATACTAAAAGTATGGCTGAAATTGAACTCAGAAGGGTCAGACTTCAGAAAAACTTAGATATTACTTTAATTCTAGTTTTGGGGCTGAATTACGTTTGTAGGAGAGTGATTTTTATTCTGCTGTAGTGAAATACGCAATCATTAGCACCTGAGAACAAAAACAGTATGTCTCTAACTACCTGGTTTGAGACTTATTTTCCCATAGACTTCAGTAATTACCAAGAAGAACAGACTTCCCTCGTGCTTAGAAATTTCTTAGAAGCATCTTCATAGCCTTCTTTATAACTAACTACATCATCCATTATACTACAGCAAGTCCTACTGAAAGCTATTAAGAGTAACTTACATAAACTAAATACAACCTGTAGAAATCGTGGGAAAAACAAACAAACAAACAGGACAGATAGCACAAGACTATAAAAATATTTAACTCTTTTAAGGAGGAATCTAGGGGTATCTGCTTTATGTGTGCACAGCAAACACTATATTAACTGTGGCAGTAGAAGTACACCAAACAAGAACCAGATGCATCACCAAATTCTTTACAGTTAGGATTTTATATTAAATCTTACAAAGGGCTTTATATTATTGTTGTTTCAAAATCTCAATGAGTTTTCTTGTCCTTCTTTTCAAGACTATATGCACGTGATCAATAGCAGTGCATAACCAGAGAGTATGCAAAAACAATGAAGTTTTGCTACACTTTCAGGTCTGGCCTCCATCTTCTAGCTTCAGATAATATATATTTAATACATCTTCATTATCATAATTGTATGCAACATCTGCTGCATCTTTGAAAACTGTTAGCAATGGAAGAGACCCACAGTGTTGAGCACTAATTAAGGACAAGATTGACAGTCAAGTACATTTAAGCATTTGACATTCTGGAGTGGCTTCCTCAGTTTCTTCAGAAAGTTATTTCACTGCCTGAAGGAACAGAGAATGAGGGAATTTTCACCTGATGCTTCATGTAGGCTTTCACTATCTGAATTGAACTCTTTATACATGCAGAGGTACCAGTCAATAGCCTGTCTTCAATGCATATTAGGACTGCTGCAGAAAAGATTGCTAAAATGACAGCCAAGCATGTTCTGCTTATTCTGTTGCCAGTGCTTCAGCCATGTAATTTACAGTATGAACTTTACATATACCCTCTCAGGGACCTGTAGATGGTACAAGAAAATAAATATTATCTCACATCAAAAGTAACAGTGCTTGTATTTTGTATCTCTTGCACATACATATGTATGTAGAGTCATAAACCCAATTAGACTAAAAAGGGCACATGCACATCCTTGGAAAAAGAAAGCTCAATCCTGACAGTGCTATACATTTTGGCTACAACTGTGTATATGTTTATACAGGCATGTGCATTCTGTCTTCCTATGGTGTCACTGCCTTCAAGACAGCTGAAGCTATAAGCTTATTCTTTCTGCATATTTATGTGACAGAAATGTGGAAGCCCTCCTCTGATTAAACAGAAGTTTCACAACACTCTTCATTTCTCTCCCACCCAGAGAGAAATGCTTTCTGCATTTCACAGTCCGGACTACAGCATTTACAACTGGATCATCTCTCCCTCTTTCTAGTTTGGAATCTCTGAGCCATTATTTGGAGCACAGTGCATGCATCCATTTCTCTCTTATGTGCAGAAAGCACGAGCTACAATCCTTTCCTGAGCTCATAGATGTTCACTTCAAAAGTTCTGCATGCATGAGAAAAGAAATTCTTGCAGTTTTCTAGGGATTTTTCATCCCCTTTTTCAGATGCTTGGGTCCGAACCTGCACTTTACACACAGTGTCAGCTCCTGCGTCTTCTTTGTATTTTAACTTTGTACTAACAAGATAAATGCTCAGGCACACAAGCCTACTTCTGTGAGAATCAACTCTCTGGTGAAATCATCTCAGAAACCAAGGGAAATCGATATGTCCTCTAGGACCACCTCTCCATCTATTGTACCCAGTGCAAAATTCCAATCTTCACATTATGACAACATAAGAGGGTTTGCTATGACTTTTTTTTTTTTTTTAGTTAAATGAAAACACCACAAAAACAGAACCAAAATTCTGTGAAAGAAAGAGGTCATCTATGTAGACTCTAGGTTACAGCTTTGCATCTGTAACAGTAAAGAAAGTAATTTAATGTTTTCCCGCTCTCATTTTTTTAAATGTGTTTATTTGATTTTATTTTGCCAGCAAATCTATGCAAGTATGATTTATATGTAATAATCCCCATATTTTTTTAATTACCTTGCCATAAAACCTGAATAACTCCCCCTACTTTGATCTCCAACACATTCTGGTGAGTACTGCAGCAGGCATGCCTAAATCAGTTAAGCCATGCACAGAGCTGTTCCTGGAGGGAAGCTTTCCCACATCAGAAGATTGTGTAATAAAACTTAACACAGCTCATTAATTTTCTCTCTTAACCAATGCATCTGACAAGAAGTGACTTTGAAAACCTAAAGGAATGACACAACTCCTATGCTTTGCGTGAAACATCTGTTTCCAGCTCCTTCGCTATTAAATTGACATCTTTTTATTTGAAAAGTTCCTTTTATTTCCCAACTTCCTGCAATTGGTAATGTATATATCCCAAAGAGCTTAAATTCACAGCTTTTAAAACTTGATTAACTAAATGCTGCGTTATTCCTTTCCCAGAGGAAAAATGCTTCTCTCTGCACAGACAGATTAAGTGGTACAACCAAGCTTTTTAATCAATTATTAAGAATTTGTTTATTCAAGCAATGTCAGACTTCATAAAGCATCAAAACAGACCTCAAATCTCCAAATAATGTAAACACCGGTGTGATTGCACGTGAAAAATGTTAGTGTTCTTGGATCTGGAAAATCGATAGAATGCGAGCATGCCATACCTGCTCTCTGGTCCACAAAGGCCATGGACAGTATCATGTTTCTTTCTATGAAAACCTACCAAGCCTTCTCAGAAGTCTTCATAAAGAGATAAGGTGATTCTCTGCAGAAGTACTATACCTTCATTACTACATTTTTTCCTTGAAACCCACATCACTCAGCCCCAATTTCACATTATATTGCTCCATTTAATTATGCAGTTCCTCATACATTGAGGAAGAGAAGAGGAAGCTGGCAAGCTTTTTCCAGACCATCCTGTGTTACATGCCTATATCAAGAACAGCTGAATTCTGGAAGCTGATTCAATTCTACTTTGAAGAAAATGGATGTATGTAATTGTACACTGTGTGCAAACAGAAGCATTGTTTTGGTAACTCTGATAAACCAGCTACACCCTATGGACTAATGCAATTTTAAAACCTTTGAGCTTGTTTATACACTTCAGAAAACTTTATTCTTCAGTGTAGCTCACCTTTAAGGGAGACATCTCCAGATGGGACAGATTAGAATTCACAACTAGTACCACAAAATAGATAAGGCTGCTCTTGAAATAAATCAACACTCATATAACTCTTTTTGCCACAGAGTTAGGAAGGAGCACAGAGAATTTATGAAATTAAAGATTCTCAGCAAGTTCTTACTAATTGTGATTTTAAAGATCAATAAGGCAGAACCATGAAATTACATCTGCCTCAGTAGAACTACAGTTCACCAAGTGAGGTTTTTGCTATACTTACTCTTAACCCCTGTCAGTCTCAATTGTGGGCCATTTTATTGCACACTCCACAAAGATGGATTATACTCAAAGGAGTGGGTTTGTATGTCCTTTTTAAGGTGTGGTATGAGCAATGCTCACTATCAAAGAAAGCATGAAAGGTTGCAATTAATGCTTACGGTTTACAGTCTCGTTTAGATAAAATGCTTAAGAATAAGTCAAGAAGAAGGAAGAGGTGAAAAAAAAAGTCTCTTCTAACATTGCCAAGCTGTGCAATAAGTGGAAAAATAAGGCAGTATGTATCCAAGCTGAACAGTTTGCACAATTTATAGGACACGGGGAACTGAGCAAACAGCAAGCCAGAGATTTTTGACACGTGTGAGGAGGAATGCACTCCTTAACCCCTGCAGTTTGTTTATTTTGGGGAACCAGAAGATGGCTGAAAAGCACATTATGAGTTGAATCAACCCTAATATTTGCACTTCGGTGCCAGCTTGGTCCATCACTGGGACTTTTTAAAGCATAGCTTAGACAAACATGTAGGAATAAACTTGCATCTGGCAGGGAATGGACCACCTGCTCTCTCCCAGTCCTCTTCGCTGAGAGTCTGTTTCTCTCACGACAGCTCAGTGTATTTTCATTACCATTTATTTTCTCATAATAGGGATATTCAGCCTTTCTAATCCCACATTTTGTATCAACATTTTGAAAGGGTGGACCACGAGGATAACTTCAGCTGAGGACCTGGTGAAGAGCTGAAAATCTCTGGGCTACTTTACCACTGAATCCCAGGGCATCTGGGTGATATCAGCAGCTATAACCCACTTGCTCTGTCCCAGCAAGGAGCTCTGAGTTGCCCAGAAGTCCCCAAACACAGAACAAAGACCTGCTTTGAGAGTCTCACCTGAGCTGCTCAATCACTCTGACAGTGCTACAAGATTGGCTCCTCTTGCCCCATGAAGTGAGTGATTAACATCATTGCATCCATGTATAAATAAATAACTTGCCTGTTTTCACACAAAAAAATTATGGCCAAGCTGGTAATAAGGTTTAGATTTGCTGCCTCCCACTCTGCCACACCACAGAAATGTGACATATTTCCACAAACTGTGAAAATACCTTTGAAGAGAGGGGAAAAAGACAGGCAAAAGTCATAAAATAAAAAAAAATCACCAAACAGTACACGGCAGCACAAATATATCTTCTGAAGCACTGGTTTTGTGTTTGAAAGTATTAAGGAAAACAGAGGAACTGTCCAAACTTTCCAGGAACAATTTCCCATTAGGGGGTCTGAGGAAAGAGGTTCATAAGGCAAAGAATGAAAGCTTTCATCAGAGTTATTTTTCCTACCATATAAAAGAGAAGATAGAAATTGCAATTCAGAGAAGTTAGCAAAGGGGAAAGGGAAGTAAAGACAAGCTGAATCATGTTTAATAAAAAGGTTTATAGACGTTTCTCTCAGGATCCTATCCAGCTGGCACATCATGGCCCTATCATAAGCTGCACTCAGTGAGTTGGAGAGTGTGTTATTGCTCCAGCAATATCACCTGCAGACTTATTTAACCTCACTGAAGAGGCAGCATTTTTCCCTAAGCTACCAGATATTATTTTGACATGATTAAACTTAGTTTCATATGTACTGTTTCTTCTTGATACTCCAGCCCAAACTGGGCCCAGCCTTGCCCTTTGTGCTGGAAGAAACCAGACTGATAATAATAAACACAAGCTGTCATCAGTGGTGCTGAGGGCAGTAAAGAAAAACAGAGAACAACAGGGAAAATAGCACGATGCAAAAAGCCAGCCTAAAATTCAGGTATGACGTTTTTCACTAAGATATGGGAAGTAAATTACTGTAGTATATACACCTGGTTATAAGCCTTATGCAGAGCGGCTAAAAGAAGAGAAAATGTTGCCCCAGTCTCTATCATACCTCATCTTCACATTTCTCTTAGCACTAAGCATTTCCTGTCTCTCCTATTTCACCATTTTTTCTACTGTATTAGAGCAGAAATTTAAAACATAAAAATACAGGTTTTTTTGCTTAGTGCATTTTTAAACTCTCACAGTAGAAAACTTCCAGCACTTTTCATAAAGCCCTACCTATTGAGCCTGTAGATGTCATTTGTATCCAAGATATATAAGAAAAGCATAATCAAAGATAACTGACACAAAGAAACTATTGATGATAAGAAGTACAATATGAAAGACTTATAAAAAAGCCACATTGTAACACAATATGACTGTATAGAATGAGTTCAGCTGAAAGGTTGGGAACTGTGATACAAGGCAAGCATATGCAAATTACGAGTTACTCCTCAGTGTCTGTCAGAGAGCACGTTTAGGTCCAGCACAAGGTTGTCCAACAGCTCTAAACTTATTGGAGAAATAACTTTATTACAACCCATCATGCATGACTTAGGCAAGTAACTGCATTTACAAATGAAGCGAGACTGGCTTTGAGATCCACGCAAATGGAAAGGTTTGAAAAATTGCCAATAATACGTGCAGATGAAGCCAAGTTATTCTTGAATCTATACGTCTGCCAAATCAGTTGCATATATTCCCTATCAGCCTGGTGATAGAGGAAGAGAGGCGGTAAAGCCCTGCCTAAGATGTGGGCGCCATTGGAATTTGGCAGCTGTGCTCAAGCTGTAATTGGAATCAGCACTGGCCTGAACCATCCAGCCTGGAAATGAGAAGGGAGACAATCTCTTGGGTCGTCTATGTCATGCCCTTACCATTCTGGGCTGTTTACCTAGGAGGGCCTTTGAACCCATTGGTGCGACACAGCAGTTACTGGCATGTGGCTGCCTCGTCACCACTTGCCTGGGGCTTCCACACTGAACCCAAAGAATGCTGTGGAGATGTAAGGTCCCTTAGGCTCAGGATGTGAGGACTGCAAAGCACAGAAATGTCAAATTCCAGTTTATGATCAAATAGGCTAAACTTGTTGCATTCTACTCTGTCACAAATGGTTTATTTCCCACATTCTTAAGCAAACACAAAGTTAACTTCCCTTGATATCACAGAACTGTTACAACCATGTAACAACACTATCTAGGCTCACATTGTAAGTACAGCATAACCATAACTACTAAGAAACATCTTAAGCCACTCCAAACAAACAATTCTTGTTTCTATCATAGGACCAAATTATATAAATTAACAAGAAGATGCAAGAAGTAATGCTCATTAAATGTTTTTAATGTGTTTGCTTTGCAATAAAACGCAACAGCTTGTAAAACTGTTTTTACAATTTTTGTGGTAACTTAAGCCAGGAAGCATTTTAGTGCAGTTAATTATTCTAGGTTGCTTAGAAAAGCACCATCATTTGAAATACTTCAGTGACTTGTTCCATTAAGGAAAGAAGTAGTAAATCTATGCTTTTCTTGAATATGAGTGGAATAAAGAAAAATAATGCTTGACATTGATATAGCTATTAAAACTGCCAGGGTCAGCTAAACTTTTCCTTCCATTTGGTGTTTGTATTTACAGAAAAAAAAGGCTACCATTTTGATTAGGTGTTTTTTTTAAAGCCAGTAAGTACGGAAGTGTAGGACTCTGCTAGGCAACTAGGAGCTAAGCAACTCTACACACATTAGAGGTATCATTTGTCCTTGGAAGGGTTGCCACACATAAGCTGTCTTCCATACTGCCTCTGAAATATTTGGCAAACTAGATAATCATCTCCACACTTTGGTTCCCCACTTATAAACTAGGGTTAATGTTTTCCAGCTTTGAATGTCACAGAACTATATTTCTAGAAGAAAGTCTATCGTTTGTCTCAGCTTTCAAACCTCTATTCCATGAAACAAACTCTAGAGCTTATTAGAGGCTTTTGTATAATTACCCCCTTCTGGCAGGAAGTCTGTGAACTTGCTTACAAGCACAGAACGTTCCCATCAGCACATTAGTTAAACTGGCTTTAGTTTAGATGGGGCATCTCTGTGGTTTTGGTACATTATAGATGATTCACCTTAGCAGCAACAGAATCTCATAAGACCCTTTTTGAATTCGCTTGTTCTTTTCTACTGACATTTAGATGCATACTTCCAGCTGAGTGGGAAACTCAAAGGTGGGTGGGATTTGAGGAAACAATTAAGACAGCAAAGGGAAAATAAGCTAAAGAAAGTAATAAGCAGGACTAGCAACCACGGAGAACAAAATATTAAGTTATAAAAATCATCTTCAACTTGAGGTCAGTTCAGTGTTTTAAAATCTAACAGGAGCAAAAGACTGCTTTTACTCTCTTGTTCAGCAATGTCACTGGACTCCATTGCCAGACATGGCCCATTCACAAAGGATAGTCTTCATCCACAGAGACCAGCAGTTCAGACTGGGTTAAAACCCTTAAGGCACGTAATAATGCCAGACCTTGTTTCCTGTCTTCTAAGGTCCAAGGCTTGAAAGCTTCCTTCCTGCAAGCAGACAACAAACCTTTCTCCACAAAGAACAAATGTGAAGAAGTTTCTACAGAACGTAAGTGTTAATAAAGGTGTTCAACAGTCAGAGCTATTGAGAATGTCAGAAAAAGAACATTAAAAAAAAAAATTTATCTTTCAAACGCTATCTAAGGTAACATCAACAGGTCAATGCTTTATGATGTCAGATTGTGGCAGAGCTACTAGTACCACAAACATAGCTTGTCATGCCATTATGCCATTTTTGGAAGCAGAAAATCTGCTTCAGCTGGGTGGCTGAAAGTGTTCTTTCTTTCAACTGTAACTTACCAAGCAAGTCCTGTCGTTCTGGCCTACGCAACCAAACTTCCCATAATGGGGCACAAGAAAATCCCTTCTCTACCCAAGAGCTCTCTATGGCTACGTTTTGAGATATCCCCCTCACAGACTCGCATTTGTCATCCTCGCCTCCTCTTTCATATTACTGTCACTAGGTAGCAATTTTCTGCTCTTGCTTTTCAGGGTTGCCAAAGCTTCAGTCCTCCTCAGTTTACTTTTATTTTAGGGTATGATAGGAACCATAAGACATTTTGAACCAAGGATGATGTTAACAATTGCAGGCATTGCACTGCTTCATCATTTTAACAAAAAACAGTGACAGCAGCAAATACGATGTGACAGTTGTAATAATGAGAATTACCTTCCTGAAAGAGAGCTCTGTAAGGCTTACAAAGATCTCAGTTTTTTAAAGGAAAATTATTTTGTACTCTGAGGCATCTTAGCATTGCAAGGTAAATTTCAAGGAGTACTAAAAAAGCATGGGACAAAGTTGCTCTACTTTTGAGCTTGAGCTCTCTAGAAGACTTGTACTTAAAAGGGATGTTCAGAAACTGGGAACAGTTCAAAAACAGGTTAGAGGAATGGTTCTGTGGCTGGAAAACCTGTCTTTTCCTGAAAGGCTATAGAGATTCAAAACTATCCAAGATAATTTGAATGCTTGACTTGATCATCATTTATAAGCTCATCCGTGCCAAAAATATTTCTCATCTTATAAATCACCCCAACTACTTTAAGTTTGTAGACAGGGATATGAAAAAGTCCAAGCGAGAACAGACAACATCTGACTGAAAATAACATGCATTTTTACTCAGGAGGTAAATTAGAAGTAAAATAGTCTACTTGAGGACACAATATATTCCTTGTCACTTGAAGTCTGAATAGGAAAACCAAATGTCAAAAAAAATATAAGCTTTGGTGGAATTCAAGTCTGTAAGTTTGATGTGAAAATGGCTGAAAGAGATAGCTAAGAGGTTTCTTCAGGCTCACTCCCCTCTCAAATCCCAGGAATCTACATGAGATCTGCCATCCTGTGGTGATATTTTCACACCTTTAACAGTCTGCTTATGCGAACACTGCCAAGTGTACAGTATCTGGATATAGAAGCATCCCAGAGCAACGGCAAAAGACTTCACCTCATTCACCACAGAATTATAATACGAGTAAAGTCAACACAGTTCTGATTTATTAGTGACCAGCAGCCCACTGAGTGACATTCACTAGCGGTAAAGGTCACACCTGGCATAAGATTTCCACCAAAACTGCCTGCAGAGCACAGAGGCTCCATGCATGGCCCTTGGGATCATGGTACTGCACAGGAGCAGGGTGACCTCCTATTTCCTGTTTGGTTACTGAGCTCAGGCCACCCATCCTGCATTAGCATCAATTCTCCCAGGCCAGGTATTGCTGACCTATACTAGATAAGCCCGGCAGGCTGCCTTGATGACAGCTACTTGCCATGATCTGTGAAGCAGAACTGGCTCTTTGCTCTGACCCAGCAAAGTTATGAAGGAAAAAGCCCACACAGCCTTTTGGCTATACAGGAAGCAGAGCATACCAGCAGGATTTTCATAGAATCACAGAACGGCTTAGGTTGGACAGGACCTGAAAGATCATCTAGTTCCAAACCCTAGTCGTGGGCAGAGCTCCCCCACCCCAGCTCAGCTGCCCAGGGCCTCATCCAACCCGGCCTTTGAGCACCTCTAGAGATGGGGCACCACAGCTTCTCTGGACAGCTGTGCCACTGCCCCACCGCCCTCTGAGTAAAGAACTTCTCCCAAATATCTAACCTAAATCTCTACTCTTTTAGTTAAACCCATTTCCCCTTGTCCTAATATTATCAGTCCATGTAAGAAATCAGTTCTCCTCCTGCTTGTAACTTTGTAAGATTTTGGTAGAGAGCGTCTCACAAAACCACGCTCCTTCGTTCATTAACACAGACCTGTGCCTCAAGAAAACACTGTGGAACACATCTCCTACTGTGTACGACCTATTTTATCTTCATCTTACTTCGAAGTTAAACACGGAGTGCTGACTCTGGGTTGACACTTTTCAACTGAACTGCAAAATTTTATACAATTTGGTATTACTTGACAAAAATCAGCAGAGAAGTTCATTGCTGCACATGGGGGGGAAAAAAAAAAAAGAAAAAAGAAAAAAACAAAAAGATACCTTCCAATAATTTCAAAGTCCCCAACCCTGCCTGTAATTTTATACCTTGCTCAGTTTGATTAAGGGGTTAAAGAGTGGCCACGTGGGGGATCTTGTCTGGTAAAGTAGCCTTTGTTTATCAACATTTTCTAGCTTTAGACCTCTTAAAAGGAATCAGTAAAGGAAGATAGGAAAGCAGAGAAAAAGCCCAGGTTGTAGACCAGTACAAATCAGAGTAAAGGTTGTTCAGCATTTCAGGACAAAATAAACAAACAACACCAGAATCTCTCTCAATTCCACTGACCACAGCATCATAAAATAAAATGCTACTTCTGAAAATTTCTCCTTGGTAAGAAACCCAAAATCTAGGTTATTTTTTCATAACGTATGTGTTTCTCATTTATTTTGACAAGTATTGTTTAATCCTCATGTATAATTTTTCCTAAGATACTAAGAAATGCACACCATACATTTTGTAAAACATGAATAATTATCTGAGAAGTTGCAACTGCACTTTGCTCTAAAGCCTTTAAGAAATTGAAAACACTGGTATATTTGGCGACAAGTAATATAGTACTGCACAAAATGCCCAAATATCTTATATGCAAGCATTTAACTTGGTTTTCATCCAGTTAAAATTGGTGGACGTTTTGCTATGTCAAGGTTATGACTACGTGATGGATGATTGTTCCTGTAAGTGGCTTCACCCAAAAAAAAGGTATTTTTCTTTCTTTTCATGTCAGCTAAATGAATTGGCTGAACTTTTCTGGGTACTTTGTAGTGACGTTCTGAGGTCTTTTGTTATGACTTTTATAGCTAGCCATTTTAACACTGGAATTACACTTAAATGTATGTCCGCATGTACTGTATATAAATCTAATAAACAGTACGTAATTTGCTTTAAAAACACTGCTATCTTGAAGATAATAGAATGTGATTAGAATGTATCCCCTTCTGGCTATTTTCCCATTGAAGACTTACAACTTCAGCTGGTAACTTTAACCCGCAACAACTGTAGAACGTTGTGGCTTTGCCAAGTAGGACAGAGCTTAAATGATTTTATAGAGTAAATTATCCAGAATGCTACCAGCTTATATGTATAGCTCAATCTTTGGGCATTTTTAGGACCAATCAAGACAGGCAACATGCAGGCCACTGTTGATTTTAGATCGTATATGTGAAAGTATATATATCTTCAGAGTAATTAGAGAAGCTCTGAAACAACAGTATTAAAAGTTTAACTAGACACTAAATCTAAGGATGTGGGGAGTGTCAAATTACTTTTATTGCTCTGTCCTTGCTTTTAACTCAAGAATGATTACAAAATACGTATACTGAATTAAAATTTTGGTTAGAACTGATACCAAAAGCAGCATCGAAGTTCTTGATCTCTGTGGCTCTGTTCTCTTTTCTCCAAAGCACTGCTTAGGAAATAAGCCTCTTCTTTATTGAAGTTTCATATTTTACAAGCAAATCTGAATGTTTTTAAACTATATTTACAACTTCCTAAGCGTACACACTGTCCTAATGGGAAAATAAACTCCTGATATTATTGTGTGTCAAAGAGTTTGCTACTTGTTCAATATCTCATTTTAGATTTCCCATAACTAGATATAAATGTCAGAAGAAAAATGCAACTTTCATTAAACAAATTGCAAAACAGTCATCCCTGGAACTCACTGGGGTGCGTTTGTAACCAAATAACTTTACTCTCCACATTACTAACGCATATTTCTGACTTTCTTATTTTTCTTTAAAGGAAGCTGCTCACTACTAAAATATAGCTTTTAATTTGTGAAGGGTAAAAATTTAGTACTTAATAAGCATACTTACCAAAGACTTTTAAAAAATTAATAGAAACCAAATAAATCTTGGCTATTAAAATAAAAAAATCTGACACACAGGTTGAGTTATACCAGCCAGCACAAGTACACAGTAAGATTCCAGATGTGCTATTTTCCTGTACACTGACAGCTATCAAACCCACCCCTGCAATAAAAAAGTCATGAAATGGGTTTTTAATCAGGTCTAGATTTCCATTAGCCCATGAGGACCGATGTCTGTGTGTTGTGGTTTTTATTCTTTACAGCACATGCCATTGCTCTTAATATGTGGGGAACACATATTAAGTCTAAACCTTTTTTCAGTAACCTCCTGAAATGGATTTTTTTCATATCTAAATTGAAGCCAAATAAGCGTTATTAACAGCTGTATTTTTACAAAGAATTCGAAGGAGGGGCGTTGAGCTCAGAATTGTTCAATTAACATTTCCCAGGCAGAACGTAAGACCAGCGTGTCTGATGGATGGACGATGTTAAAAAAAGGTTCTGAAGTTTGAAAAAAATATTAAGGGAATTCAAAGAACATGACAAGTTTCCATACAAACAAAAGAAAACCCAAACTTTCCCTTTGGAAGATAGTCAGAGGCTGACGTATTAATTCACATCTTCCTGGAAACCCTGAGATAGGTATCAGTTTCTTCTTACATATTTATTGTAAACATTGGTACAAGATGTTCTGATGGTTTCCAGGAAAATGCTATTAGTTACAGTTGTACAGAATCAATTTCACATAAAATCATACAGCACAGCTACAGAGAAAAAGAAATCTGTAGGCATCTAGCGTAATGAACAAACCACTGCGGTTTACGTTCATTGCAAAACTTTAGTAGAACAATTGGCACCAGCAAAAATATCGCAAATTAAAGATATTAGAAGAAGCTGTTTAGGAAAAAAACATTAAACCACAGTTTAAGACCTACAGAAATATTTAAATGGTTGCTTTTGTTTGTGTTCTAACAGGATGTAAATGACCTAAATCACAAAAATAAAACAATCGCACAGACCAATATTTGGACTCATTAAAAAGCTGCCATGTTCCTTCAATTTGAGTAGATGCCTAGAATTTGACATTTTATACTTTTGCAGTGCAAAGATCATATACAATCATTGCAAAAGTAATAGCCCATTTATAGAAAACAGGAAAGTGAAGTTTATTAAGCCTTCCTGCTACTCTAGTCTAAATGTAAACACCCGGCCCTTCAAGAAGCAAAAAACAAAATGTAAAGGAAAAAACTTACTCAAAATGAATCAATAGCAAAGCTGAAACCGTCCCTCAGCAACTGCAATACAGGCTTTATTTTTGATGCAGCTACAGAGAAATATGTCACTTCAATAGCTTTAAAGAGCATGGTTTCTATTTTGCCACTTGCTAGGCAGGGGGGTTTCCACCCTGAACATTGCCTGGAGCCCTGGCAAGCCCCCAGCATACCGCGGGGAACCTTCTCTGAGCTCAGTGTCAGTCTTTCATCTCCTGCATGGTCTCACTTGCCACTCTCCTACTCTATTTCACATTAGAGTACATAGCAGCACTCATTTTCATAACACAGGATGGGATTCCTCCAAGTTTTCACCCAGAGTTATGTTGCTGCTTCAGTCTTAGTCAGATTTATGACTATTTCTACTAAGTAATGGAATACCCTGGAAATATTTACAGCATCCATGCTAATACCAAATGAGTTCATGATTATTTATGTTTATTACAGAAAAGATTATCAAAAGAATTATAAACCGTGCTACCACAGAGCTTTGGAAATGGTTGACAGCCCTATCTCAGAAAGTGAGGAAGTGGATCTGGAGTATGCAGAGAAGAATAAGAGGTTTTGCTTTTGGTAAATATCAGCCTGTACAAATACTAAATCAAATAGCCACTTCATTAATCTTATTGTGATTTTGGGGGACACTTTTAAGGTTTTTCTAAGGCTTTTCCAATAAAAGTCATATAAGCCAAATTTAAAATACAGGCATTAAAATCCATCAGTTAATATCTATGTGTAGTTCTTACAGAGAACTTTCCATTCCTTTCCATTTTTCTAACCATTCTATTTCTTTTCATTTCTTTTGATTGAAAAGCTAACCTGGTTATTGTCTTACTTGATCCTGCCGTTTAAATAATACAGAACTAACAAAATAAGAGGAATCAAGCGAGACTAAAACTTAGAGCATTCTCTGAAGAAATATTATAAAAAAGATTAAAAACACAGAGAAATGTGAAAATATCAAACCACTGAAACATAGCCAAGCTTAGGTTCTTCTAAGCATGTCATATTGCGCGGCAAATATATGTTAACAGTAAAGATGATATACTGCAAGCTTGAACTTCATACGGCTATTCCTTAAACCCAATATATCATATTTCAAAAACATGGAGGGTTTTTTTTTTTTTTTTGTACTAAAGATAAAGCTCCTCTTTCATGTTTCCTGATAAGAAAAGTCCACCAGAAGATGAGTGATGAGAACATCATTTCATTGGCACAAACTTCCTTGTGTAGCTAAAAAGCAGAGATTCCCAATCCTCCCACAACCACTAAGTCCCAGTTGTAGGACGCATCTTTTTCACATGAGGGCATTAAAAAGGACCTCGACCCAACCTTCTCTGCACAGCGACATTACAAGCCATATCTAAGAAGAGAGGCATGTATAGAAATCATTTCCTTCAGCTCTGTGAGATCTGAATCATTGTCCCAGTACCTCCGCCTCTGCCTTTCTCTCTCTGGGAAAAGTCCTGTTTAACTAACTTGATTTCCTTTTATGACAATGTTATTCAAATAATTAACAAAGGAGAACCAGATGATGTAATATTTCTGAGTTTCAGTAAAGCTCTCAATAGTTTCTCACAGTATCCTTCTGGACAGTATGTCCTGTGTACAGCTAGACAAATACATAATATAGAGGGTGAACAATTCACTTACAGGTTTGGCTCAAATGAGGTTACACCAGGCTGGAGACCTCTCCCTAGTGGGGTTCCACATGGCTCCATTCTAGGGCCAGTTCTCTTCAGCATATTCATGAATGATCTGGACACAAGACTCAAACGCATACTAAGCTTGCAGCTGATACTGAATTAGAACGAGCTGTTGAGTCCCTCAAGGGTAGAGAGACCTTGCAGAGAGCTCTTGACAGAATAGAGGGCTGGTAATCACCAAGTGCATACAGTATAAAATAGCAAGTGCTGGCTTCTGTACCTGGGATGGGGCAAACCTAGAGAAGATCAGACTGAGGGGAGGCCTCATGGCAGCCTACAGCTCCTCACAGGGAGCGGAGGGGCAGTGCTGAGCTCTGCTCTGTGTGACAGCAGCAGGGCCTGAGGGAATGGCATGGAGCTATATCAGGGCAGGGTCAAGTTGGATATTAGGAAAAGATTCTTCCCCGAAAGCAGAGGAAGTGGGCATGGCACCAATCCTGCTGGAGTTGGGACAATACTCTCAGATACAGATTTGAATTTTGGGTGATCCAGCACGGATCCAAGAGTTGGACTTGGATGATCCTTGTGGGTTCCTTCCAACTCAGGAAATTCTACAATTATTTGGTCATTTGAGATGGTTATCAGCAAGCATTTTTGGAAGAACAAAAGTTTGAGGATATGCAGTAAAAGAGATTTTTTTAAGAAGACGTGCAGAGTTTAGTTCTTAAGTCCCTGAGAGTCAACCACACTGACATCATCTTTAGAACAAGACAGAGTAAATCTGTTTATAGTATCCCCTCCTCTGCAGGCATCTCAGGAATTACCAGCCACAATAAACCCCCTTTAGGCTGTTCTTCTTGCCTTCATTAAGCTGTCTTTTGGCCAATGTAGTAAGAGGATGATGACATCCTGCCTCTTTGTACTACAGAATACTTCTCATGACATATGTGGCTCTTCTGTAAGATCGGCACATTTTCTTCCACATTTACATTTTGAATCTGTACAAATCAATACGTTGTCAGGGAAAAAAAAAAATATGAAGAAAGCAAACTAATATCAAAAATGCTCCAAGCTCAAACACAAAATTTCAAATCATACAAATACTGATGTTTTTCCATACTGACACCTGACAATACAGACCAAGACCATCAGCTTTTCTGTCTAACAGAGAAAGGCTATGAGGCTACCAGAGGGGAGCTACTGCATGGAAAGCATTTGTAAAATACAGCACCTGAAGCAAATCAAGGAGAGCTGCCTCAGCCATTCACTGTGATGGATCTATCTTTCTGAAAATCTTCCCAAATACTTTGGTATCAGATTTAGTTTCTGACACTCATCTGATTTTTAAGCTTTACTTACAGAAAAGTAGCATTACTGATAGTGCTGTGCTTGGGAAAGGAAGGGATGCATGTGTGCACCTGCTTTTATGTTTTTCAAAGAGCTTTAAGATGGAGCTGATTGTGAAGACAATGTACCAACTGACAGGCTGTGTCTGAGTAAAAGGAAAACAGTCTGCTTAGGTACTGAACTTTCAATTTAAACCACAAAGTTAGAGAGCAAGTACTAATTCAGGAACAGGTGGCTTTTTGCTCATAATATTTTATGGCTTTCATTGCTTTACAGTGAAATAAGCTAACCCGCAGCTCCCCTCTTGACCTACCCAACATCCTCAAGTTTAGTGAAAAACAGGTGTTTGGTATCTTGGCTTTACCCTGAGCACTCCCACAATTCAGCAACTCTTTAGCAGTCTACAGAACTCCTACTTTCACTTTAGGTTGGAGGGCAAATAACAGAGCATGTATGAAGTAATAGTTACTAACTCAGCAGTTAAAAAACTTTGCTCCTAGGGAAAAATGCAATAAAAGAGCATCAATTCAGAAAGTTCAGAAGGAAACTTCTTATAATAGTGCAACTGCAATGAGCCTGCAGCTATCAGGAATCACTCATTAAAAGTGCTGGGTTTCCTCTGCTCTGGTACCAGGCCTCAGGTAAAATCTTAAACTCAAACTGATACACAAAAACTTGGACATGTAATTGCTGCTGGAAGTTCTTGCATTTCATCTCCCTCAAGCTTTATGCACATAATAGATGTTGCCTTCTATTTAATTAACAATTAATACAATTAATTTTTATACCATCTCTTCTAGGAATTGAGTTTTTTGTTGCAAGACAGTGACACAGAATGAGGAAAAAAAAAAACACCCAAAGAATTATAATGAACAGAGTAGTTCCACTGATGCTAAAGGATAAAAAAATTAAATGGAAATGAGTTTTGTAGAAAATTCTATCAGCCAGGTCATAAGAAAGAGCAAGGGTCGTATAGGCTGACACCATTTTCTCATTGACATTTTCCCCGAATGCACAGGGAACACTCGCTTTTTAGGATCACCTGCTAAATCCGTATGGAAAAAAAAAAATCTGAAGAGTATTTTTCTATGTGGTACCTTTGGAAGAGTCAAATATTCATTATTTAAAATTTAGAAAAACATAACTTCAAAAAGAGATTAACAGACTGCTAGACAGAGAACTTGTGAAAACCATACACTGCTCATCAAGGCAATTCTGATATTTAAGACGCATGTTTCATATGGAAAATGTTATATAAATTCAAATTGTTAATTAATAGGAACTAAATATGAGCTATTCATCTGAAGTGCTTATGGTTTCCACATTTGAGTAATGGTTGTAGAAAGAGATGCCTACTATTATATGAGATTAGTATTTTGTCTCAAGAGGTTTTTTTTTTCAGAATTACTGTTTTTAAACTGAATGTACTACGTGACCCAAGAAAAGGGAAAAACATCTGCCTGCTTGTGTTAGATCAGTCCATGGGGGTCTGCAATCTACTTTTTTTTCCAACCACTCAAGAATAATGGAAGGGCAAGCCAAGTAATATTTAAAAACCTCAAACAAAATAAGAGCTGAAAAATATATATACATAAAACAGATCTGTGAAGCTGAAGTGAAATATTTCAGAGTAACTGGCTAGTTGATTAATGAAGCCAGAAGGAAAATATCCAGATCAGCATTATCATTGTGTGTGCACATGCAGGCACGTGTATGTGTGTACGTTTCATGGAGTTCAGGTAAATGATATTTATACATTCGGATATCTTCTGCTTTCATCAGTAGCCTACATCTTCCTTAGAACTAATCTGTTTTTCTCATGGTAAGTTTCAGAGTTGACAACTAAATATCCTATCTTGGGGTTGGTTTTAGGTTTTTCTTGTTTTTCAAATTATTTTTCCAAAGCATTTAAATGACAGTTACAAGTTGTATAATCAAATGCCTGGGGAAAAAATAATAATAACAAATAAACACAAAACAAGACATTGTGTTAATTGAAATTCAGTCTGAAAACTTTAAAGATCATCAGAATAGCTATGACACCAATCTCACTAAATACACATACGAGAAATGTAAACATAATGTTGATACTTTCAGACATAGCAAAGCTATAACGTCCTACCAGCCTAGGGGAGCATGCTTTGTAAAGGCAAGTCATATAAGTGGTCTGGAAGAAAAATAGGAGAGTAAAAGAAAAGCGGTAGTTTTTAAAATTTGATAGTAAAAAATATGTGCTATGTCTTGTGTTCTCCTTCACCTTTTGATTAAACATTCACTTGCAGTCTCAAGTTAAACCAGTGGGGGTTTAGACTAGATATTAAGAATTTTCTCACAGAGGGGGTGGCCAAGCACTGAAATGGGCTGACCAAGGAAGTGGTGAAGGTATTCAAGAGATGTGTGGCTGTGGCACTTAAAAGACATGCTCTAGTGATGGGACTCAGTGTGGTTGATCATTGGACTTAGTGATCTTGAGGGTCTTTTCCAGCCTAAATGATCCATTCTACAATTCTAAAAGTTCAGAGTCCCTGAAACCAAACGTGAGAGAGGGAGTAATCACAGATGAACTCCAGGGGACCTTCTGGTTGTAAACCACAAGGCAAAATGGAGCTGTTTGTGTGAGATGTCAGCAACAGTATAAACAAGAACGCATGGAAGCTATGCACTGCTCAGCAAGGTATATCTGATTTTTATGATCTATATCCCAGATAAATGAGCTATAGAAAGTCAGACGAGCAGTGAGTGCAAGAATTATGGAGAGTAAAACAGAAATATAAGGAAACCTACATTCCAAAAAGAAATGAGAACATAAGAATAAGAACTGATATCTTGTCTCACTGGATTCATATTTGAAGGCTTTGTAGATTTTTCTAAAGCACAAAATAAACCTACTCTGCAACTTAGGAGAGCTTTATGAAACAGAGGAGAAGAAAGCTAACAGCTTCATTTTCTGGTACCATTCTAATAAAAATGCCTAATTTTAAAATATGTCCATCTCAGAGTCACAAATCAAGCATTATAGTATATTTCCTCCAAATATTTGTAATTATCATGAAGTAGTACAGGAGCCTAAAGAATGCAAAACAAAAAGAGCTCCTGAAATAAAGCCTATTGACATTACCCCATACTTCATTACTACATACACAATACTACAAGATGCAATATAACTTCTTGCACGTGTCCAAATTCAAAAGGCCTGATGTACACAGGACAATAAGTAAGGCCAGAAAACCGATGTCTGAGAAATCAAACCACTAGATTAAAAGACTTTAAAATCAATCTGACCAAAGATATTTAAAGATATTTTTTTCTGTCATTAAGGATATACTCAAAAGAGCTTTTCTGGTTCTGCTGTAGCTGAACCAAGCACTGCCTATGCACTATTTTTTTTTAATGACCTCCTGATTGCTATACAATCTTGACTAATTTCTGCAATTAAAGAGGCTCATTTTCAAAGACTGAGATGCTAATGTTCTCAAATTAGTTTTTATGGTTCGGAGCTTTTAATTTGAGATTTAAAAACCATCATAGCTCACAAAACCAAATAAACTGCAGCTAATGAAATTCGCAGAAGTGAAGTGCTCACAGAACGTTTCTCACTAGCTTTCTTGGATGATTTATTGACAGCTAGTTGTAAAAACAATTTTATTAAAGGTCATAATGTTTGGCTAAAAAAAAAAAAAGTTTAATTTATGGTGTAATTAGCCTTCCTGCAATAGGCATGATTCCAGACCCATCACTTACAAACTTTGGCTTTGGAATAAGCTCTTGATGGTTTTAATTATATCTTTGAGAACGTGTTCAAAGGCAAGTCCTCAGTGATGTGGTGTTACTTTCTCTCTATAGCTGTTTTATTGCTGTTATAATGGCCATGGTAATAGATTTACTTGTACTGATTGCTATGTATACTACCCAGCAGTACCCAGGAGGAGCGGGACTGGGATGATCATGAGGTGGCAGGAACGGGCAGTAGCCAAGCCCCATGCTCCCTGGAGGAAGTCATTTGGGATCTGCTTTGTGTCTGAGCCTAGGAGCTGGGATAGTCTGATATGTGCAAGAATGGCTGGGCTCTCCAAGTAGTTATAGGTTTTAAAAATATCCTTGAAATGTTATCCAAATCCTGTTGGTTCAGTGGCCAGAAGCTGAACAGGAGACCTGATCCTCTACCCATTGGGAAGCACTGTTGCTCCTTTAGAAAGCAAGATTTAGGATCAAAACACAGCTCACTTTTTTTTTTTTTTTTTTTTTTTTGATTCTCCATCTTTATTTCTCAGTTTTATATTTCTGTCATATTTTTCTGATTCACAGAATTTAATTTGCAACAAAAATTATTATGGATTAAGGGAAAGAATTTATCTGCTTCCGGTATTCTCTATGGCCTTTCCCAGATAAATTGTTAGACAAGAATAGAGCCAAGAACACTAACTGAAGTGCTCACAGATGAGATGTTAATCAGCAATTATCAGCCTGGGCCCTGAATTTTTATTTTCACTCATTTTCATCTTGTTTTGCAGTTATTATCACAAAGGCTTCTAAGACCATAAATTGCCATGATAGACTGATCCAGTACCAATGAAAACCTCCCAAATCTTTCGAAATTTAATGAGAGTTCCAAGACTAAACTTCAGACAGATATTTAGCATGTGTATGTAGAGCCAAAGCCAGGAGAGTTATCACTGGCTTTTCTTTGCCAAAATATGGAGTAGTCACTGTAAAACTCCATACAGAGGAAACATCTTGGACAACAAGAGGATAGTTGTGTGGATAGTTCCCGTGACAAATGTAAAAGGCACCAGTCTGGAAGTGCCAGATTAATCTTTCCATTTTCCAAACTATTCCACAAACTACATACCCTACAAAGCAAGTGTTATCAAGAAATGTTTTAATGGAATGCAAAACATGAAAATCAGACAAACGATTTAATTAAAAAATAAAGTAAACTAAAATGTACAAATTCGACATCTAAAAATCTAACAAAGCAATACTTGATTTTGACCAAAACCAGCGCACCAGGTATCATTCCAAATTAGCTATTCGATCTGTCTTCATCACCTAAAGCCCTTTAAAACTTGATCAACACATCCAGCCACATCTCTGTCAATTTTTAAGAGGCCCATCAGAAAGAAAACTAGAAAAGCAAACAGTTTTGCTGCAGAAACTCTCCCAGGAGGGACTTCAATTATCTCCCAGTGGGAGTCTCAAACTGGGCAAGCAAAGCCAGAAAAATCAGAAATGTTAAGATAAACCTACTGTTAATTCCACTTCTTGACTAAAACACTGTTGAAAAGAAAAAAGGCTCACAGCTGTGGGGCACCTGAAATCTAACACAGAGCTGTCCAATCCAATTAACATTTTTTCCATTTGCAACTTCATTTCAATTCACCACGCAAAACATCTCAGAAAGCTTCAGTCATCAAATCAATATAAACACCAAATAATGGCTTAAAATTTGTTGACAGTGAATATGTTCCCATGGAATGGGGGTTGTATTGTCTGTGAACATCCTGTCCCAGATCTAGAGGCATTTTGCAGAACAAATCAGTAGCCTGTAAAATTCTGTTCTTGAGAAGCCAAAATGACCCCTGCCAGGCCCTGCCAAACTTGATTCTGGCAGTTTTGGTGGCACCATGTAACACCTCCTTGGAGAAAACAGCTCTGGGAGGCATCAGTGTTGGGCATTAATGAGCAAGGTGGTTCTCCCCTGGGCTCTGCAGTTACCATTAAGCATGTAAAGCTGTGTCTAGACATGGTTAAAGCCAAAGCAAAAGGTAAACACATCCATTCTCTCTTTGAAAAGGTTTCTTTGTGTTTTTCCCAACTCACTCAACCGTCATTCTCTTTCTGTTGCTCTATTTTCTAAGACACGTCATCACTTACAAGACATAAGCAGGGCCAGGAAATATGAAATTGTTCAAGAAAAGTAGTTTCTCCCAGTACCGTAGAAAGTGTGAGGCTCAGGTTGGGGTAAAACAGTGTGGAGCAGACAGTTGAGTAACTGCTCGTTAAAACTCTCCTCTGCCCCCTCTTAGAGAGTCTGTGATCACCAATTAATTATTTTTGTTTTGCCCTTACTAAAATAATGTAATATAGGTTTACAGAATCTCATGAGAACATGAGACAGCACTTGTAATTTAATCTGAGAAAGACACATACTTCATCAAAAGAGCAGTTGGTTTCAATGATCTACTGAGAGTCCCAAAGGCTTCTTTTTCTAATTTTGAATACAATTATTAAATACTATTTGGCAGCATTGTGCTTTTTCTGGCTCAGCTTCTTCAAAATAAATGTTTTATAATTAATTTTGTTTCAGTCCAGTTGAGTGATCTACAGTTAATTCCAATATAATTAAATCCTTTCTTTGCCCAAGATCCCCCCCTCTTCCTCCCCAGTTTCCCACTTTCACCACCATCACCCTCCACACACGGGTTGGGTATAGTTTTGCAAGGGCTCAGACAGTTCTTCTTCCACTGACATAAAAGGTATTCCTCAATCTGTCATGGGTTGAAGCCCATAGTGAGCTTAACTTTTTTCTTTTCGAAAAACATAAATTGCATCTGTTTCCATTTTTCAAAGCTAATTGACATGTGATACATAATCTAAAAGATTTATTACAAAATTAAATCAAATGAAATAAACATATGCTGTACGCTAAATTTAATTATGAATCAGCTAATCAAGAAAATGGTATTAATTATGATATTTCCTAAGGAGCCAAGGGATATACAGCAGTAATCACATATTGCAAGGACTGCCCCCTAAATCAAATAACTTCCCATGCCTGAGACTTCCAAATAAGTAACCACCAGTTCTGGTAAAAGCTAAGAAAATTAAATGTCTGCAAGCAGCAACCCCAGCAATTTCACCACCAAGTTTGGTGCAGAGACATTTACAAGCCTGGTACCTTGGGGACCTAGACTAGACCACAGTTACAGAAGAGAAGAAAGTAAAGTAGTCTTCTGTGTGCTGCCCAATTACAGTGCTAAAGCCTCATACTGAGCACCACTTGGTACTTGGTTTTGCATGAAGTACTAACATTAATACTGCCCTACTGCACATTTTGAATAAGGCCTACTGCAATTAGAACACATATCATTAAGCACTCATTAAACCCCAAAATATAACACTGAGAGGTAGCAAAGAAACAAAAATTTGGAGATCTTGTTTTATCTGAATGTGTTGCACATTATCTTCATTTCTACACCAAATGCAGTTTTCTCTCATATATTCATGCTGATTCTATCACCTCCTTTGTACCCAGAGAGCTGCAGAGAACAACTCTGAAAGTACAGCCACTGTATGAAAACAGGATCGCTATTTGTACTGCACATTCTACCACGCTAATAAATGTTGTATTCCTTCCCAGCTTTCAAGTGTGACTTACACTTATTACTAATTGCACTAACAGTTAATAATGCAGAACTACAAGAAATCTTGGGATCTAAATATATATGTATTTAAAAAATCACGTAATCTGGCAAATACTGATGTTTCAAGCTCTTATTTTTTTTCTAGAATTTATACCCTGCAGTAATTCAGTAAGTGGCTACAAAAATAAATGAATAAATAAATAAGGATCTCTAGGGCATAACATCAGAATTCAGCTAGCAAAAATTAAGCAAGCTCATGTAGGTTCAAATTTCTAAATAGGTCAACACGTTTTCAGATCCATTGCGTACTTCCAGCTTCCAGCACAGAGAACAAACACATCTGATTTAAGAGGTACACCCTATGCCCAGCCTAGTCACTGTCTGCATTGACATGTAACTGGATCTGCTGACCTACCTGCTCCACCTCACCTCCCTGATAGATCCTGCCCTACCTTGTTTGACACAATGGAAGAAAGCCCTGGCTGTTCCTCTCCCCCTTCATTTTGAAGCCCAGTGCTCAGCCAGACATAAATTTTCTATCTTGAGTGTCCCTAGCTAAATCCTTTTTTCCATTTGAGCAAATGTCTGAACTGCATCCAAGCCATTCTGCAGATGTCGGCCTCCTTCCCCATCTGGCTCCCTACAGACAGCCTCACACACTATCACTGCCCTTCAGCCAAAGGCTGCCTGCACGCGAGCTGCTGTGTGCCCTGGCCAAATGCTTTCCAGCACCGCTTCAAGCCTCCCCTGCCCATGTAAAACTGAGCACCTGCATGTGATAGATGAAGGGATGCCTCAAGTCTAAGGGATCTAAATCAGGTCATCCCCATGAAAGTCGTTCCCAATGCCAAAGGTACTGTGAGAACAGATGCTGAGCCCAATTTTAGATTTGACCTTTTAGCGTCAGTTAATTCCCACGGCACAGGTAAGTTTTATGATGAAGAGCTGTCACTGAAGGCACAGACTTCATTCCACATCAGCAGGCAATAAGCTATCAGAGAGCAGCTATTTTCAGAGGCAGACCTGCAGTGGACTCCAGCCCATGATCCAGAAGCACAAGATCCTGTTTCCCCAGAGCCAAACGCTGAGCAATTCCACTGCCACAGACTGACACATCTATTTTAGTTTTGCACCGGTTTAAAAAGTCAACATTTCTAAATTCAGTGTAATCCTATTTCCTAAAAAACTCTCACAGCTGAAAAGGGGAATTATTTTGAATTCAGATCCCAATTTGCCACTGATTGAGCAAATAACTAACAAGTGTCTCATCTCCAAGCTCCACACTGCAAGTCTGTTTCTCTTAAAAGTAGGTGCTTCTACCTAAACACTATGAAGGCAATACTTGATCACTGGTTTAGGAAAAGAAGAGAAAAAATAGTTAAAACAGTAGTTCCAACTATGAACTGCTGACAGCTGTCATCCACACTTACCAGGTAGAGTTACAGTAATGTTCCCTTTTAAAACAACCTTCATTTTGGTGAACCACACTGAGATAATCAGCATATAAATCAGCTTTTTCAAAATTAAAAAAAAAATTTACATCGGCCATTGAAGAGGCAATACTGAATGAAAATAAGGAAATATCCATAAGGTATACTCTTCCCTAAAAACATTCGTGTAACACTTATTAGCGGTAACGATTTCAAAACCTATTTTCTTAAACCATCAGATCTCACAAGATCTCAGAAGAAACCTTGATCATGCTTAATCAGCAGTTTTACAGGTGGTCTTTAAAGAGAAGACATTGGTGCTTATGAATCAGTAGTTGCCTATTTCCTTGTGGGTAAATATGTAAGTGCCAGTCAAATCTATTCTCTAATCCATAAAGCTGACATGTTATAAGATCAATGACAAACAGGTTTTAGGAAACCTTTCTTCCTAGAGAGAATAAGACCAAAATGTTTCACATAATATTTACACTAGTATACTGATTTCACCTGAATTTGAAACGGAAACGTTTAATACCACTGAACATATTTTAAAATAAATATTTGATTTTTTTCCCTATAGGAAATTCAGGGATTGACTCTTCATTTCAGCTCACCATGAGGTAAACAAGAGCTATCACTCTTGTTTGAAACTGCATCTTTAAATCAGTCTTATCTGTTGCTCCTACGTTTAATATTTACATCATTTACAAGTAGCAGTTACTCTTAACTTCAATCTTGGAAGCGAAGACAACTCCAGATTACAGCATGTTTTCTAAAAATGCCATATGTTTTTTGTCCGATGTTAATGTATTTTTCTTCCTTTTCAAACTATGCTGTGCATCATTTGTAAACTATCCTTGAATAAGTTAGGACAAATGCTACTACAGTAACAGAGAATACCATTATTCATGTCTGTCATTGGCATGTGCATTAGGCAAACAGTGAAGCTCAGTTTTACACACTGCTTTACACTGACCACCTAACTAGCATTCCATTATCTTACCTCCTATAATGAAGGGTTACTATTGTGGCAAAAGAACAAGAAAAAAAAAAGAGAGCCAGGCTTCTCCACCCCACAACAGCCACCAGCCCCATCTCTACATAAACCAGAGGGGACCTTCTCCAAAGACCACTGAAGTCAGCAACAGCATCATTTGCTAGGCACTATTTATGCCTTCTGGTTCATAAATGTGGTTTTTATTATTTATCTTACCTCACGGGGGTTAAATTAACTGATGTTTTTTTAAGCACACTGAAGTTTTCAGTAAAGCATTAACAGAGCTTTCTCTTCTTGCTTTGTAGTAGTCATTTTTTGAATTCCTTTTGGTTTTCTGTTTGGCTCTTCTTCTCTGGGATGACCACGTGAGTAGACTTAAACCTCCAGTGGGACAAGCTGAGGAAACTAGTTTTTTCCATATCTGTTGTTTGTGCTCAATTTTTTTGAGATACATCTAAAGCATATTTACATTTGCCAACAGTGAGAAGCAGAAATGAAGCTTCAAGCTGTATTTTATCCCTTACAAACTTGATCTGTGAGAAAGCCACAGTTCCTTCCTGAATGTCTGCTTGCCAGATGGAAATTTATCTTTAAAATCTGTACAGTAGTGTGATATTACTGACATGTTATTTCTATGCAGCGTTGTCTGTGCAGTGGTGTTCTTTCGAAAAAGAATAATCAATCCATTTTAAACTCAAGATATAATTGCCCATTAATATCCCATTGATACTGTGAGAGCCTTTAATCATGCCTAAATATAAAACAACTCATACTGAAGTTTGTTTTTTTTCTGACTTAGTAAAGCAAATACAAAATGTAGCAAGCCACTAGGTTGATGCAGTTCACTTACAAAGACACTATTCATACACTTTCATTTTCAAACGTTTGTTGAAGACTATTCATTTAGAAGAATTAATTTTACTATTTCATTTTAGTTACATCTAAGACTTGGGTGGAATACTTGATCACCACAAAAATACTTCATATGCAGTATTTCAAAATAAATGACATTTTTAGCAATAGTCTTTTTTATTTTTCACTTTCGTCCAGAACACCTAGTAAAACTAATCAGAGATTCCCTACCAGACTAATATCTTTCTGCCTTGCCTTTTCCAATACCCAGAGCTTAATGAGCTCATAACTTTGCCCTTTTGTGCATCTCTGAAGGTATGTACCCCTTACTTACTTACATTGACTTCTGCAGAATACTCACATCCCAGAAAACAGCTCAACTCATGCTCTAACAGCCTTCTTGTGGGTGACTAAGCCCAGGTGAGAACAACTTTTCATGCCGTCCCTGAATGAACATTGGGCAGAACCACAAACTTCACCTTCTAACAAAATCTTTTGCATAGCTGCTCAATTATCTGAGGAGAAGGCCACCAGCTCTGAAACTAAGCCACTTCTTTCATCTGACTAATTTGGGAACGTAGTATTCACATGACATGATCCTGCCTGGTGCTAAAAGAGGGGCTTTAAAGGATCCGACTATTCATCAAAAATAGTAGAGACTCAAACGTGATAAGCTGTGTTGTTAAAAACCAGCAAAGCCTGAAATAGTTTAACCGATAATAAACAATATTAAGCAGCAAGACGGTTTCTGACAGAGAAAATGTGTTTTCCTCTTAACTGGGTCTCACTGCTAACGTAAACCTTCTCTGATGTACAGCCTGGGTTCTGTGTACAATAGGACCTTAGCCTCTCCATTCTCCATGTTTGAATAGAACCAAAGTGTACCCTGACTTAACCCTTTTCTAATAATCTTCTCCAGTGTCTCAAATTTCTGGCTCAGCTAACAAAGAGAGTTTTATTTCACAGCTTTGTCTTTGAACCTTGAAGCCTTTCCATACTTCTTTAGATGAGGTGAGAAGGGGTAAAAGGAGTGATATTCTTACCTATAAAAATTTCCTCTGAGAAGAAAGAAAACGCTGATTAGAGTAGCTAGTATTCTGGTTTTTGAGCATTTATTGTTCCAGCTGCATTGAAAATGAGTTTGGCTGCATTCATGCACAGGAACCATCCCAAACCAAGGATGGGGAGAAACCCGGCACCATCTCTGTGCAACTCTTGCTTTTACACTTTTGGGAATTCCAGAACAGAGTCACTGCCGCTTGCCTGATGCAGAAAGGAGCACTGAACAGGACTCAGGACTGAATTAAAAAACAGTACTGAGAATATGCAAATTTTTGTAGAACCAAGCTGAGAGAATGACAACCTATGAACCCTAGTGCCTCTGAGAGGTGATTTATGACCACACCCTGACTTCAATGCACAAACCATGTACACAGCTCAAGGGCTCACTATCTGCTCTTAGCTATCTCAGGAGATCTGCCTCTCTACCCAGCATAGCTCTTTCCTAATTCAATAAAGTCACACTGTCTGGCTGTTCTCTCTCAGGATACATTGCTGAGCATTTTTCCATCCCTCTCCTCTCCCCTCCAAACTGGGCTGTTCCAGAGGAGAAGGGCAAGGGAGCACAGGGGCTGGGCCACTGTTGAGATGAGGCACTGCAGCTAAAGGATACATAAAAGAGAAAATAACGCTCTGCAAAAATCCAGATTAATCCCAAACTTTCCCCAAACAATTTTTTTCTGGCATCACTTTGTGCTAAGAAGAAATATAATCATCAGGCAGAAAGAAGGATTTCTTATGAAAGTTAAAAGGCAGAGACTTGTAACAGAAAACAGGTTAGAAACTTAAGTACAGAATTATTATTGTACTTCCATAACACACAAACCACAGCATTCAAAGTTTTATATAACCTATCAAAACCTGCATGAGTTTTCCATCACATCCACCAGTAGGCAAGCCTTACAAAAAGCATTTTTCCCCATGTACTTATCAGTGCTGCTCCTCTCATTATGCCAGTCACGGGCTCTCTGTTTAAAGGGCACAGTAGGCATCTTCCTCAGGTTTTATTTTTACTATTCTGGCGCCCTCCAGATTAATGAGGACTAAGCCCCTGCTCCTGCTGCTGTCAGACCTCTCCTTCATTTTTTGCTGACAGCCAAACCTGCCCTTCCTCCTTTCCATTTGATGTAGAATTTATATCGACCACATGGGAAAAGGAGGAGCAGCTTCAACCACTGGCTTTAATCTCCACGTGAAAGGCAAGGCAACGATAGGGCAACAAGGAGCATTGAAGTCTTCACTGTAAATGTTGTTGCTCATTACAAGCTCCATCTCTAGGGACAAAAAAATATCTTCAAAGGGGAACTGCTCTGGTCTCACACATGCCAGCATTCCCTCACATACACACACGCCTTTCACATCTCATACATGTGGTTTGCACGCAGGAAACAATTACTGTAATTAATAGACCCAAATAACCCCACTGTTCTTTTAAAAATGCACTTTAAATTGACAGAGGCACGAAAAAAATGGCTGGGTACTTGGGTCTCATTACCCGTGTGGACTGAAATCCTGGTTGCGTATATAGACTGTCAGCTCTGTATTTTTCCAGACCTATCACATCAAATTCAATTCCAGCACAAAACAAAATATGCCCAGGGTTCAAGTGTTGTCCAGGAGGCACTCAGATGCCATTGCTTCTTCCTATGATACCTAGGTGCTATTTTGGCTGGTCTGAAATAAATGCGACAGACACTGGCAATGGGGGAAGGCTTTCATGCCTTGAGAGGTGGTGGCTGACATTTCCAACAGAAGACTAAGTTAAGGATTCTCATTTGCCCAGCTGAGAACATTTACATTTGCTTAAATTATCATTTCTCAAAAAGCCATACAATCAATTGGAAGGAACCCATAAGGATTATGAAGTCCAACCTCTGGCTTCACACAGCACCATCCAAAAACCAAACGCTATGTCTGAGAGCGCTGTCCAAATGTTCCTTGAACTCCAGCAGCTCAGGGCTGTGCCCACTGCCCTCTGGTGCAGACCCTGTCCCTAACCCCCAGCTGCCCCTCCCCTGACACAGCTCCATACCATCCCCTCTGGCCTTGTCACTGTCACACACTCAGCGCTGCCCTCCGTTCCTCGTGAGGAGCTGCAGCTGCCATGAGGCCTCTCCTCAGCTCCTCTGCTCTGGGCTGAGCAAACCCAGGGTTCTCGGCAGCTCCTCATAGCTCTTCACCCATAGACCCTTCACCATCTCTGTAGTCCTCCTTTGGATGCTCTCTAATAGTTTTAAGTCCTTTTTCTACTGTGGCACCCAAGAGAGGGCTGTACCAGAGCAGACTGGGACATTCCCTTCCCTCAATTGCCTAGCAGTGCCATGCTTGATGCACCCCAGAGTACCACTGACCTACTTGGGTGCCTGGGCACATGTTGACTCACGTTAAACTTGCTGTTGAGCAAGAAAGCACCAACATACACTATACTTTTTAATGTGTTTGTCTTCACTAAGAAACATGACACAATCACGTAGAGGAATTGATAAATAACACGTCTATTGGTTATGACTGCTCTTACTTGCTACTACCTAAGCACAAAGGCCACAACATTTAGCACCAAGCCTGCCAAGTCTCTCTGCGTATGCCCACAAGTCTGTAAGGCTAAGAAATTCCTTTGGGAGAGAAGGTGGAATCTGGCTGTTCCTTGTCAGGTGAGTAGCAGCAGAAGGGAAGAGCCTAACAGGGGGATGGCATCTGACCACGTAGCAGGAAGGCTGCCAACTTAAGCAAGGCCTTCACAAGGCCACCAGTGCTGAACATCCCCCTTCTCCCAGAGACCCTGTCCAGGACCCAGCTCCTCCACACCTTGAGGGACACAGGAAGAAAGATTTGTCTCTGGGGCTAAATGCCTCAGCCCTACATGGAGAGCTCGCTGCAGTGGGTCTGGTTTGCTGCGAGCCTGAGATACGTTGACGGCTCGCCTGGCTGGAATAACACAGCGATGTATTCTTTTCACCTCGTTTCTTTTCTGTAATAGTGCTGAAGAAACCCAGGCCATTTCAGCCGGTACAACAGCTTGATGTGTTCTTCAGTTCACATATCTCACATGAATCAGCCATTTAATTTTGCACTCTCACTTTAGCTTTTCAAAATAAAGAATTTGGGGCGGGTTTTTTTTGTTAAAGCCCCTGGGAAGAATATGTTAGATTTGACTTCTGGTATTTGTCTTTCATATGTTTCAGTGAAATTAGTTAGATCTGGAAAATGTTGCCCTTTACCTGGTAATTCAGGAAACCAAAGAAACTCATACATTTATCAACTGAACAGAAATGGCCCTCTGGGTTTCAACAAAGTTTCCTTTTGTTGTATATACTAAATTCCAGTTAATCAATTTTCTACACATCATAATGTTTTAGAACAAAGGTTGAAATGACAATGAAACTTGATTATTATAGGTCATTGCCTGCAGAATAGAGAAAAGAAATTAGCATTTTATGGTGACATTGTGCACAGAAATAAATCTAGGAGCTCTTTTTGACAAGAAAGGCCACAGTAGTTCAATTCAGACAGTTAAAGGCTTTTGAATTGTTCTAGGGGCCACAAGCAGGCAACGCATTAAAAAAAAATATATATCTGTTGAAACAAGAACAGGAGGGTGAAAAATTATTCTTTAATTGGTACCCAAGTGAAACCACCTCATAATAGATGTTGACTAAAGAATCAAAGATGTGCCCAGTAGTGCACATATGCTCCAGACAGCATTCCTAAATCAGTCTGTCATTTATGAGTGGAGAGATACTTTTTCTCTCACTTGCAATTTGGATACACATAGTGATATCTGCTGGCAAATAGCTTGCACATCTTTGTCAAAACAGGAGGTAGGGAACTAACAGCCTTGGGTATATTTACTAATTAGCAGATTCACTCAATCTGCCTCTTCCATGTGGTTGCTGGTTTACAAGGGAAGTGCGAGCGCACTCTCTGGAAGCTGAATATTCACTTTCTAAACAGGAACATGCGCTATATGCCCTTGAACAGGAGAAAAGCTGCAGCATTGCCAGCTGTATTTTACTACAAGGATTAACTGTTTGGCAGTTTTTACACATCTTCAGCTTCTGGAAGCAAGAGCAGGTTTGGGGTTTCGTCTTTATTGCTTCAGAGGAATGTAAATTTTATCTCATGTGGCAATGAGAAAATCTGGAATGTAAGGTCAAAACAGTCCTGAAGGCATCAGAAGCAAAACAAATAAAAGGGATTCATTACACAATTTCTAGCATCCTAAAAAAAAAAAAAAACAGTTCTAAATGCATAAGTTCATACAATCCTGTCAAATCTCTTCCTAACACCATTATAGCTCTCTGACCAATTTTACCCATAGTTGGAATAAAGGCTGGGAGTACACATCTTATGTTCCATTCTTGCAACCAATGATACTGCGTCGATCACATTCAGATAATTAGTGAGATCACAGATCAGACCTGTTGCAACTCTGCTGTCAGCAGTAGCGGCTGATCTCACTTACAGCTCATAGGTAAACACCCAGTTCTTTGTGGATACACCAGTTTAAATAGTATGCATGCACACACAGCTCTGCACATCTGGAGATGAGTCCCACCCAGAGGTTCATGTCCATGAGCTTTAAATTTCTGTGGCTTTTGCAAAAACAGGCAGTGTGGTAGAGGAAACTTCTAAATAGAGAGAAGTGCCTCATAAGGTTCAGCCACAGCTTCATGCATTTATACCAGAGACAGCCACAGGGCTGTAAAGTCCTGCTGCTCATGGGAAGTGCATGTTTTGAATTCTCAGAACTCTGACAGGGCTGGAAGGGAACTCAGTATGCCACATGATTTTTTACGCTCAGTTTTTTCTGGAACATCAAGTCTCCTAAGATAACAGTCACCACCACAGGGGATGAGAAAGGTATGTAAATGCACAAACCAGGATGGAATCACAGCCCCTATACCTAGAGAACCCCCTGCATGATAGACTGTGCTGAGTATAACCATATCTGAAGATATGGTTAGGAGAAGGAAATGAACTGGTGTCTCCAGATTGCCTGCACTCCCCTGAGGAACACAGCACCCTCCTACATCCTGTCATTCAGAGAACACAAGCCTTGAAAGTAAAGTATATTAGCTGCCATACTGTGTTTGTCCAAAGGTCTGCAAGCAAAGCCCAGCTTCAGGCTCTCTTAGCAGCAGCACAAAACACATATAAGATATGTATCCATACAAGCCCAGGCTTCCTGCAGCTCCATGAACTCAGCAGGGGAACACAGGCCCCTCCACATATGCACAAGGCACTGCCGCAAGCCACTGGTGAAGGGATAAGGAGGAACTGAACTTTAGCCCACGAAGATTCCTCTTCTTTCGCATAATATTCCCACATCACAGCTGAAATAACAGCTGTGAATGGTTTACAGAACTCAAGTGAAAGAAAACTTATTTACTTTGATTTTTGTTTCTGAGCTGTTGATTTTTCAGCGATAAAGCTGCCATACGTGTAGACATGAACAACCGCAATGTCTCTGCAGTCTCATCTGTTGGAAGGGAACTCCTCACAGAAACTTGGATCCAAGTTTCATTTTATTACTAATTCCTAGCAAAGAGCTGTATCTTCTTACTTTAGTTTTGCTACTTTCGTATGCGGCGCAGTACTACCCACACGACTCTGGTTTGCCTGCTGTTGTGAGGCAGATCCACAGGAACGCACCAAGATCACAGAATAAGTTCAGCAGCTCCACAGAATAAAAACTTGCTTATATATATATATTTTTTTTTACTATAGGGTTCCTGAGTTTTTCAAGGGTCATTACTGAGCAGATTCATAGGACTTTTTCAGGGAAGAGCTTCATATACCACAACATACACATAAATATTTTCAGATAGAACATTTGATCCCCTGCTGGGTGACATATACTTCTCCCTTCGTTTTGCACAAAGCTGGGCAAGGGTGACCCTAAACTCCCAAACTGGAATGCACAGTTAGAGTCATCTTTCCCTAGATCCTTGTAAAACCTTTTGAACTCTAAAGGCACCAGAAAAGCAACATGCATTTCCTTTGGTTCTATCCTTGGGAATTCATTCAGCTTAGAATCTGAAGGAAAGTAGTACAATTAGAAAATTCAATATAAACACATGGAAAATTCATGAAGGAATAGGTGAAATTCAGCTCATCTTCAGAAATTACTGTTACCACACTACCAAGTCTCCCACTCTGATCTGAAACCATACTTTGGCCTGAAAATATATTTGCTGAGCAGCTAGGCATAACCTGTCCATGGCCACTGACCTCCTAAATCAGCTTCAGTTCTTCCCCCAAATAAGAGGAAAAAAAAAGAACTCACAAAAACTCAGACTGGGAGAGAAAGAGGCTGCAGGAAATGATTGCTTCAGTTTAGTATCTGGATAAAAATGTCAAGTGGCTAAGCAACAGGACTCAGGGAAAAAGAAGACACTAAAGACTTCAGGCAAAAAGCTGAACAGCATAGATAACGCTTCCTCTACCAAGATAAACAGTTTCAGTGTCTGTATATGGTTTGGCTTCTTCTAATGAGTGTTGGGTATGAAAGGAAACAGGAGGCAGGGAATGGGAAGAGAAAGGACAATGCCTGTGAGCATTAAGGAAACACAAGCAATGAAGAAGAGAGTTGAGCCTGAGGGATGAATCTTGCTCTATTTGCCCAGGCAACATTCTTATTAACATCCCAAACATTTGTCCAAGCAAACTTACGACTTCTTGTCCATACTTAACAAGCAGTGTCCCACCTCAGCTTGAACAGCTGCTCTGTACAAGAGGATGAGGAAGGAGGATTTATAGGAAGACAGGATGCAGGAGAGACAGCTGCCACGTACAGATGCTCAGATACTCCAACGTAAAATTCTCCTGCATGAAGGACTGTATCAGAAAGCAATATACATTCCCTTGTTCCCCACCCTGCTTACACCCTGCCCACACCCTGCCCATCAGTGAGTTCAGACTACTTACTTTCCAAGTAAACACCATGCTATTTTTCCCACAGATCTATTCCTACATAACTGGCACTATTGTATGCAGGAATAAATAGAAATCTCACCAACAGTTATATGTTCAATGTACAGTAAAATTAATGAACAGAGGTCTACAATAAGACATCGGTTTTACCAGCACTGCATTTCTTACATAAATCAGCAAAAAGCAGCTGCAGCAGCAAATTTAACTCAAATTTAACTAATCAAGAACTATGCAATAGTAATTGTTATTCACAAATACAAGCAATACTTTTGCCCTAAAATATGGGACTAATAACACAAAGTACAGCAGCCAACAGCACCAGATTTCTTACAGCGCCTATATATCTGCAGAGCCTAACAGAGCAGGGAAGATGTCAATACACAGTACTTGAAAAAATATCAGATCTTCTGGTAAGTACTCAAGGTCCAAGCCTCTTCAAACTGTATGGTGGCAGGAATCCTTTCGGGTGTTTCCACTTAGAATCACAAGTGGAGTCACAGACTGGCTCTGCAATTAGGCACTGTACAGAAAACCATTTCATAGAATCATTAAGGCTGGAAAATACATTTAAGATCATCTAGTCCAATTGCCAACATATCACCCCCATGCTCACTAGCCACGTCCCTCAGTGCCACATCTCCACAGTTCTTGAACACCCCCAAGGAGTGTGACTCCACTACCTTCCTGAACAGCCTATTCCATTGCTTTACTATTCTTTCTAAGAATAAATTTCTCTTAACATCCAACAGATCATTTTTTACCCACGTACTGGTAAATATGAAACTGCTTCCACAATCCAACATCATTTGCAAGCCTCATACCTGGCAATGCTAATAAGAGGGGTTCTTCCAAAGCTTCTGTCAAGGAAAACATTACCAACATAGACCCAGGCAGAAACCTTTCCTCCATTTTAAAGCAAATTGGGACAAACTGAACTTACTAGCTGATAAAGCCTATTAAAAATACATTAAATATGCACAGTGAAGTTTTAGTGCATGAACAACAGGTATGGTTGTTCTTTGGGACTCTTGAAGTTCAAGTCTACTGCAAGAATGGTTGAAAACATGAGTTCTGATGATCAGCAGTTTTCTTCTGGGAGTTAAGGATACTCGGTAGTCAGCAGAACTGAGTAGCTCCTACAGTTCTTATTTCTCAAAAAAAAAAAAAAAAAAAGAGGCTAATAGCTCCATTACCATTCTCTAGATTCATTAAAGACAGTAGAATGATCCAAATTTGTCTGCTGCTAAATATACAATGATCTCTCAGAATCTTTATGCAAAACTGGAGGTCTGGCACTCTAATCTGTGGGTGCCCTCACACAATCACAATCTGTATTTCCTGCACTCAAATGATGTCATCACTGAGCACTCCAGAACAGGGCTGAGATTTTATACTGCAGTTAATATCAACTCTGTCAACGGAGGTAGGATGTCAGAGAACTAGTGATCAGTCTGGCCAGAAAGTCTGCAAATCTTTCCACAACATTCCTGTGAAATTTCCACCAACACAAACAGCACAGAGAGTCTGTAGGGTAACTGCAGTAAAAATGAAATCATGTTCGTTCTTCCATCCAGTATTCTAGAGACATATTATGCTAATTCTTACACATCACTGCTCAGTTTTAATCATTTTTGTTTGGCTTGGCAAAATGGCTATAAAAACAACAGAGAACTATCACTGGAGGGGAGAGAGGACTTAGATCATTTTTCCATGTCATTTTTTCATGATTTCTGTAAAAGTATAATTCCTGCTAATAAATTGTTAGGACCTATAAAAACTGTGCTAAGAAAAATCTACAAGGTGGAGAAGGAGAACATAAAACCCTTCCAGCTTAGATGGAGCTCACATGTACAAAGCCATTAATATTGCCATTGCTTTGCACTTCTGACCTTTCTTTGTTGAAGTAGTCATGATACTTTCTTATTCTGAAATATATAAAGTTACACAAATAAATATATATATAATACTCTAATTAAAGAGAGATATATATACTGTATGAGAGAGATGTGGGGAGCTTGTTGTAGGCCTCAAACAGGACAAATAGCAGTGAGATATCATATCTGAGTGTTATTTTCATATAGGACAGGTCATATTTCATTCAGAATGCAAAGACAATGGAAGTTCTCTTTCAGGAAAAAAAAACCTGGGCAGCACCTACAGCCTCAAGGGTGTTATGAATCATAGGTGAATGTGAAAGCTTATGTTACACAAGAGAGAATTTCAGAAATATTATCATACTTATCTCAATCTAAATGTGTTATTCTTTATACTTGTCAAAAGAACGTATGTAAGGAGACTGCCCAAGAAAAAAAATGTTGAAATTTCCACTGACAAAGCACACAGAGAGTAAAAAGCCGGAGAAAGGTAAAAGAAATGGCCACATGTGCAGCAGAACTACAAGTTTCTCCACAAGCAGTCCAGCATTCCCTGCTGGAATCAGATCATGTAGTCATCTATGGAAAACAGCCCCTCCACAGGTAAATTTTGTTAACACTTCTATCCATCGCAGCAGTGTTCCTTGATCAAGACAATAATAAAAGCCTTGGGAGATGGAAGAAAACAGTAGATCTGTTGTAACCATCCTGCTAGCCCTAACTCATGTATTCTAGCACAAGCAAGGTCTGCTTGGCTTGGCCAGAAGCTCTCAATTAATGCCTATTAATATTTGGAGGGACCCTAAAACTCCTGTATAAAATGTAAACCCTACACTACCTTAATATTTTACAAACACTATTCTCATTATGAAAGGGTTAACAACCACTGAAAATTAACAAAGCATCAAGTTGTTTAGATAATCAAGTATGCCTACATTCTGCCAACAGTAAACATCAACTAACAATATCTGCCAGCACTGACATAAATCAAAACTGTCCCTTTTCTTCTCCTGGGCACTGCGCTGGAAAATATCAGAAAAGCAAAAGTACTTGGAATGTTTCTAACAATTTTTTTTTATTATTATTAATGATAAAATATTGGATGTCAACATGCAATGCTTTATGCATTGCATCAGACAGCTCTAACAGTAATTGTGATGAATGGGAGTGAAAGGGCCAAGGTTACAGCCATTTAAGAAGGCTCTGTGGATTGAAAATATTAGGATTGATTAAAGGTCAAATACTTTATGGATTTATCAGTGTTGTATACATTTTCTCATGACACAAAATCACTTACACTACCTACAAAATGAAATAGAAAAGAGCTTCAAATCAGATCATTTTTAAGTCTTTAACTTACACACAGGCTTAGCCACTGAGTGTAATTAATGGCACTGAAACACTTTGATTAGTCAAGCAATAAACCAGCTGAGCTCCCACACCCCACCCTCCAATAATTCCTCTAACTTCATGCAGGCTCATAGGTAGCAGTATTCTCAATTAACATTCAGTGTTTACAAACACGGTAGCTGGCAAAAGATGTGTTATTACAAAACTGTTTAAAATCTGCATCTATTTAATTAAGTTTGACTAACTTGATAACTTTTCTATGCACTGCCTTCCTCGTTTACTGGGAGAACAGTTTAGGATAGATAACTATTTAATACTACCTTTGACACTAGGATTTTTCTAGGATCCAGACAAGTTGCTGTCTCCATTTATTTCACAGTGGAGTTGAACTGGCCTTCCTGTTGTCTGTATGTTAATTAGGATAGAGCAGAAGCAATTCTAAATGTGGGAATCCTTGGGAAAGGGCCTTGGACATTTACTTTAAGAAACTGCATAAGACAACACTGCTGATTTCACTAACAGGGCTAAACCTTAAGCTGAAACTCCACAATATACCTAAGTACATAACTTTTAAAAAGCCTTTTTGAAGAAAGTGAAATGAGACTGATGCCAGATGCCCCATTCTTCTTACATAAGAACCTGAAGTAGATCCCCAGCAGAGGAGATCATGCTTTCGTTAAGCTCTGCACCATGTCACTCTACATCAGTAGCTCATCAAAGGGCTTTTTTGGTGCCCTTCCAGCACAGCACTACCTCCACACTCAAGTTCTAGACTTGAATTTTCAGTTCATTAGAGCTTTAGAACTGTACTGAGAATGCTAGAAGAAACTTGATAGAAACGTAATGCTTTTTGGGATAGTTTTTGCTATATTTTTTATACATTTGCACAGCTGACCTAGGGACACAAAAGAAGGAGAGCTTTTCTTTACCCAGGGTATGATTTCCTTCTGTTCTGAAGGGCAGTCCAAGACTCTTCCCATGGTACCAATATCACATTCACTAAAGAAATCCTTTCTAAGTTTCCCAAAAGATGGTATAAAATGCTGTATGGTATATATGGAAAAATATTTGTCAGTTTAATCAGTAGATCCATGAAGAAGGGCCCTTGTGGGACCATTACTTTTAGCTACATTTTACCTTGTCAGAGCTGAAAGCAACATTTTTTGCATAGGCTCTTCTATCAGCCTCATGTTCTTTAGTAACTGGACAAATCCTCCTCTCAGTTACTCTGAGAGGTGTGAAATTCAACCCCAATGACTTTGTGCACAGCAGCATTGAAAGGGCTGCTTGAAGTAGATGCCAGTCTTAACAGCTGTGAAGAGGCAACATAGGGATAGCCAGAAACCTTTGCAAGGTACAAAAGACTTCTTAGCATTTGAACAACTTCAGCATCTCTCCACTCTGCCTCCTACAAGGAGCTGCTGGTTCCCAAGAATGTAGACACAGAATCATGGAAACATTATGGTTGGAAAAGACCTCTAATATCACGTCTGATCATCAACCCATCACCACCGTGCTCACTAAGTGTCTACATCTACGCATTTCTTGAACATCATCATGAATCTTTCAGTAAATACCTGTTTAGTAACAAGAGCATTGGGATGTTTGCAAGAGAAAAGAGAGTTAAACGAACAGAGGCAACCAAATTTAAGTTTCGGTCTCCAGCACGTGCCAATTTGTCATAAATTATGATTCTATTAAATTTGATAGCAAGGTCCAGCAGGTGGACATAAGAAAACTCAGATCTGTTTCCTCAGCAAGGAAGCTTTAAAGCATAACACCCATTTAGTAGCATAACATTTGATTAAGGCAGGCTCAAATATCCTAGCTGTAAAGGTTAAGCATAGACATGTGTGTCACACATGATGCAGTAAGTGATGTAATGTTGGATAGACCCTTATCAACAAAAAACATTCCAATACAGCAATTTGGTAGCAAATTAAATGGATATTACATGTATGGCATGAAATCAGAGTTCTTTAAAGAATAAAACAATATTTATTTGAAACTTTTCAAAATATTTAATTATATTTCAAAACAACTGCTCTGCTTTTAAAATGACAATTCTTTAAGCAGATTTGTACTGTGCAAGCTAGCACATATCTGATACATATTTAAAACTCTGATAGTGTGAGAAAAACATGTGGACAAAGACATTTGTGAAAAGGTTTGGGGGTCTGCTGACTGCTTTCAGATGAAATGTACAAAACATTCTCATCCCCAGGAGTCTCTGAATGATGATATCAAAATCCATAAGATGGCTATAGTGAGAAACCCACAGCATATGTCCAACATTAGAAAGGAGATATCAACTAGCGGAGAAAAACAAGGAGTTTTATTGTCCTGCTTATATCATATGATGCATGCTTAATTCATTTATTTATTTTTTCTAATATTATTATCCTTTTATATTATTACAGTGCTTCAGAAAAGCTCAAGGTCTAGGGGAAGTTTAATGTTTGCCGTTCTGGGATCATTTGAAGCCATACATTCAAAGAGGACAAAATCACTTTTAAGTCTGCCTGTAGGAAATCCATCTTGGCAACCAGACAACTAGAATTAGTTATTAAAGGCATGTCAAATGAATAAAGACACCTCTGTAAGGAAAACCGCAAAAGCATTTACTTTTTCTAATATGAATAGTGGGCTAATACCAAATCAGCTTTCATTTTCCACTCTCCCTTCACCTCCTGGACCAGAGGTCAGATCCAATAAAGACTAACGCAACTGAAAATCATTTTGGTTTTTTGCATGTATTACATAGCAGATGTATATTAAACAGAGTTGCCTGGAAATGAAGCAAACTCCCATAATCTGATGTGGCAATCTCCTTGTGGTACTGGTTCACTGCAAGGCAAAGAAGTCAGCAGTATTATTAACGGTCAGAAGATACAGCAAAATGTGTGGGGAGGGTGTTCCCCACTTCAGGGAGTTAAAAAAAAAAAAACCAAAAACACAGAACCAAAATGAGGTAGAGCTTTCTAGTTCCGTAATGAAAATTAACATACTGAGACAACCAAGTTCAGAATCAGAGTCTATGCTCCCTCATTTTGAGCACCCCTCCTAAAAAAAAAAAAAAAAAACACACAGTAAACCAGTAAAGACAGAATAAGTATTTTCATGGCAGATCAAAGTGGAAGCAATTCCTGGTTTTACCAAATATTTGCTACCTGATGCCTTTCGAATTCCTTAGATCAAAAGAAGAGACTTAGGGATCTCCTGCATAAGAAAGCATGGGCTCCGTGCTGTGTAACTGTTACATCTGTCCTGCAACTTTGCTTGAAAATGTGCAATTCACATACATACCTGCTGTTTTAAATCTTCCTTATCAGAACACAGTCAGATTTGAGCAAGGTCCAAAAACAAGTGTAAGCTTTTCCTAGACTTTTTGGTTAAATGTTGGATAGCGTCTAATCAGAAGAGAGACAGAAAACCCAGGAGAGCACAACTGACTATCCCAATCTGGTATTTCTTGGAAGAAGCAACTGCAGATTGTGGTTTTATTTTGATCCACTTAGTCTGGAATATTTATTTGTAAGAAAGTAGCCAGAAAAAGCTGCTCTGGCTGTATGTTTAAGAAAAAAAGGTTAATAATTCTGACATCAGGTACCAAAGATCCACTTTTTAGGAAAAATGTGTTATTTATAACAGAGTACTTCACCTGCTTAATCAGACCCCAGGAAAAAACTAAAAAAACAAACTAAAAAAAAAAAACAGGAAAAAAAAATCTTGTGGGAGAAAATATTTCCACAATTTACAGAAGTTGCAGGTTAGTTACCTATCACCTATTTAGAAGGTTTTGGAAATGGAAGAGCTCCAACTCTCAGCAAAAATAAGCAACTTTCAATTCATACAATTTAGCATAACATAGCCCAACGGCACTTCCAGCTTCTATCAACTAAAAACATCTCCCCATGCTTGCTATGTATCGGTTGCCTTCATCACTTCACAGAGGAAGAATTTCTCAGCCATCCTTACTTTCTCCTCACTGAGTCTTTTGTATATGCCACCAATATTCCTCACATAGTCCCAGGAAGGAAAATCCTCAGTCATACAACATACAAAAGGTAAACAATTTTAAAAGACATCCCTGATTTCTCATAGCACGTGTTGATTTTTCTTCACATTACACTCACAGCTTAGCTCCAAGGAATTTCTTTATCACTCAGTTCAGATACAGCTAACAGAGAGAATCCAGCTGAAATGCATGTAGAAAATTAACTCTTTGGAGCCAGACAAAACCACCAAGCAGGATATTACCTTAGTCTTTTGCCATCTCTACTCTTAAACAGCAAGAAAAAAGAAGTTGTCTAAGTTGACTTTGATTCTTTCTAATGAATATATACCACACTGCACAGAATTACCCTGGTTGTTCTGGTATTGAATCCATTGCACTCTGATTTCACAACACATATCCCAGACGTTTCCAGTGTGAACTTGAAAATGGCAAGAATGGATAAGCCACCACTTATCTGATCCTTCCTTAGTTCTGATGAACATTTCCGCAGCAACGATCAGCAGTCGTGAAGAGGCAGACTGATAACTGCCCAGAAAGTACTCTCACCTTGATGTTTCCTGGCTGCTGACCACATTAACTTGATGCAAGACGTGAGATCCAGAGGCTTATCTCAGTTGTTGTCCACATCTTGGAGCAGCACAGATCCCCATTACTGAATTCTAGCTCTTTGCTAATTTGGTGCTCGCTATAAAAAAGGACTCTGCGCTCACTGCTGCTAATAGTTTGTCAGCAAGATTATGGTAGTTTTACATCCTCGTGGAAGTGTAGAGGGATACCATTCCACAGCAACTACCACAACATGTTAAAATGGTGGCTCACTGCTACTACATAGTCCATCCTTGACCTGAATTTGATGGAAAATATCACAATTTTTTAGCAGGAAGTCATAATTATTTAGATTCAGGATAAGTTCCATCCTAAACCTCCAGAGAGGCCGTTTTGCGTTCTGAAAAATGAAGAGTTAAACATTCTCTATCATAAATTTCGGCATACTTTAATTCAGATGAAATTCAACATTTAAAAACCCTGGCCGTAAAGCTTTTTACCTGCAATGACATCTTTGTTGAACAATAAATTTCAGTGAACCATATGTAAGTAAATAAATATTATGTCCTTAGTGCTTTTTTGAGAGTATTGCTGCATATTTACTTGCAAAACACATAATGGGTCCTGGATATCTCTGAAACACCTTGATATAACAACTAAGGTCTCTTGCTTTGAAAGCATACTCTTGATTACACTGCATGTTGGCAGCCCACAGTGCTATTTTGACTTCAAAGCAATCACCCTTCAAAAATGCAGTCAGCTGTGCTCATGAGAAGAAACCTACTCACACTAAGGAAAGAGACACCCCATTTGAGCAAGCCCAAAGGAAGAATGACCACTGAAGAAAGAGAATAATCCAACTTCTTTTGTGAAAAACAGGGAATGCAGTGCTCTGCTCCATGATGCTGCTTTTTATGAAACAGCCATAGTACAAGGCTTCAAAGGAGTAGTTGCAAAATTATTTTGATGTTAACACGCTGCTAATCACACACACATTTTTTCTGTCAAACTTGATTCACAGCCAATCAGATACATTGCATGAAATCAGGGAAGGAAAGAGGGATTCTATCATCCCTCCTTTTCCTTTCCATACGGTACGGCACAAAGAACAGCACTCTTTCATTTCAACAGATTACACCAAACTTCCACGCTATTACATTCCACCAGAGAGCATATGCTTAATTTCCTGTGCATCCACAAAGTACCAGTGTCTAACAAGGCTGAGCAATACAGCCTGCAGTATTTTCTCACATACCAAGACAATAAGGAACCACGTAAGTTGTCCAACAGATGTCTGCTGTTAAGATATGTTTTAATCACAGAAGAACAAATCTAATAAATTGAGAATTTTTATTATCCATTTCAAGTTGTTGTCTCCAGTGCCTACAGTGGCACTGCCTATCTGCTGTAAATTGCATAGCAGTAAATTAGAAGATAGACAAAAGTAAAAGTTACCCTTATTCCCCTTATTATTTTTATATTTAAAAATAAACTAAAATTCATGTGCAAAAGCACACGTGTACCATAATGGATTTATAAAATCAATTTCCCAACCTTCTAATTCTCCTTCACTTTCACGGAAGTGCCTCTCTAATAATTCTACATGTTTATTTTGTTGTTGCTGTTACAATCTGACCTGCTGAAAATGAATAAATACATGGATCAGATTAAACTACTCTGGTTCTAGTTTGTCAAAATAAAAACGTGTATCTTTTTGAAGGAGGAATGTGCTTGAAGCAATTTGCTCACAGCATTATTGATTGAAAGTAACAATTCAGAGGAGGCAGCACGCGAAGAAACAAGTTCTGGACTTCAGTAATGAATGTAGAACTGTATTCCACACCATAACCTCCCAGACATGAGTAGATACATACAAAAGTGAATCATTATGGAAAGAAACTGCAGCATCACGCATCACAAGATTAATTCCTCTATGATGAAGAGGGATTTCTTCATTGACTGGGGCTTTTGGGGGGGGGGGGGAGGGGGGTGTTTGTTTTTTATCACGGCTTAATAAAGAACATCTTGTAATTTTAGAACAACAGAATGATTTCTTATTCCGTTCTCAGCTTTCTCCTTATTTTCACTGAAAGCAAGAACAATTTCTACATAAAACTATCTGAGTTTTTCTAAACTCATGCATGGTCAAATTCTATAACCAGCACCTCTTGCCACTACCACTGGAAAAGATACTGCTCTCTCTCCAAACTGAGAAAGAAGCAGCTAATGGAAACAGGAAGCTAGCATTAACACTAACATGGTGTTTTACAAAGTTTTTTTCTCATTTATTTTGATGACAAATTATAGATCAATACAAATCATAGTGTTAAACTTCCTTTTGAAATGTTTCAGGCTCTGCGCAACCCCTAAGCAAAAGACCAAGAGAAAACAGCAGAGAGATCAGTACCACTGACCACAGTAGTCTCACAGAATCAAAACGTCCACACGTTGTAAGAACTAGTAATAAACAGCCTTGTCTTTGGGTCACGTATACCATATTTTTGGAACTGCAATTACAACTTAACACAAAAAAATCTGGGTTATGTGAACAGTGTAAATAAAGAAATAGAACAGAATAGTTCAGATGGAAGTGGTCTTCAAAGACCAACTGACTGACAATGTCAGGCAGGGCTAATCAAAAGTTAAGGCACATTACTGAAGACACTACTCTGTCCCAGGTGCAATACCCAGCATTTTCCTATGTTGGGCATTATGCTGTTGTTGACTGTCCAATTCTCCAGAGCATCTAGATACCCCTGCAAGGCCTCTCCCACATCCAGAGAGACAGCAGCACTTCCCATTACTCTTTCATATATAAGTAAGGACTACAACCCAAGCAATGGATTTCTGTACCCACTGCACTCTTACAGCTGACAAGGCTTCAATCAAAAGCAACAATTTCCAGTGCACGCTATAATCTTCTTTATATTTTACTTCTTGTGAGGCATATTCTTAACTGAATATTTCACATCAAACTTGTATTCAGTCCTACACTTTCACAGATAATGACGAAACCTGATTACTCTGCTTTCCAGCTCAGTACCTCCCTGGTGATAGTGCATCAACTCTGGCACTGCTTGGTGCTGCTGGGAGAGTAGAGGGAAGACAAGACAACTGCTTCAATTCAAACCATGTGAAAGTCTGTGGCTGCACTACTGCCTTGTTCTGCTCGACAGCCTGCTTTCAGAAGACTGTTTGAAGAAGTAATGCAATCCACTTGCTCAGTTTCTCAATAATGAGAACTGACAGCCTTGTGCTGCAATTGTTGTACACGTTAGCACTGAAGCTTTACTCACAGCAATGAATGGTGGGGGAGGCAGCAGCAAACCTTATTTTTTAGTAGCTTAAACTCTTCAGTTCATTGTTCCTCCTCCCATGTATGTGTTCTTTCTTCAGAAAAATGCTAGGAGCCTGCCAAAACAGCAGCAGAACAGGAACATTATGAGGGGAGACCAACACTGCTGGCAAAGCAGCAAGAGCCATATGTGATAGCTGAGAATGACCAGAGGTGTTAGAGCAGGTGAATTGGAGGGATGACAGCCACGCTTCAGCATATAAATTATAATGCTTTGCCTGTTTACTTGCTCACATATTTCTCTATCCCACTGTAATTACAATGGAGTAGGTTCAAATTTGAAGTAGGAACACTAAACAGAGTTACAAGAAGATTAGGACTGGCACCTTAAGATATATAAAGACACATGAAAACATGCTGTCCATCTCTCAGTCCAGCTCTGAATCTTTTGTGAGAATGGATGGGCAGAAGATAAGAAGTTTCTAGGCCATCAGCTAAGAGCAGTACTGTTGTACAGAGGTGTAAGAGCAGACCAAAAAGACTCAGGAAAGCTTATGTGTACAGCTCCTCAAGTTGTCAGGAAAAACTAAAAGAGAAATTGAAATCTCCTCCTCCAGTGGTGACAGAATTTGGTGTTGAGACTGCTTATCAGCCTGGAGAATGGAAAACTCAGGGGAATCACATCAGTGTCTATAAAGAGAATAGATCTAGGCTCCTTTCAGTGGTGCTCAGTGCCAGGCCAAGAGGCAGTGGGCACAAACTGGAACATAGAAGGTTCCCTCCAACCATCAAGAAGCACTTCTGTGCTGTGAGGGTGACAAAGCACTAGCACAGGCTGCCCAAAAGCTGTGGGGTCTCCACCTTGGAGATCTTCAAAAGCCACCTGGACATGAGCCTGAGCAAATTGCATGAAACCGGTGCACCTGCTTGAGCTGGGGTTGGATCATACAGCCTCCAGAGGCCTCTGTTGTTCCCAGCCATTCTTTGACATTGTGACAAGAATTTGATAGAAACATCCCTCAAATTCACACATAAAGCCCATTCCTAAATCCACACAAACCACATCTGGACTTCACAGAAGAATGTGAATAATCCGTTAATGAGACAGGTCTCACTTGAAGACATTTTGCCAAGAAGTTGCCTAACTAAATTTAAAAAAAATGAGTTAAATTGACCTACTGCATTCCAAAAGAAACTCTGTTTTTAGGAATGTACATAGGGAAGGTGGAAACAATTCTCTATTCAAGTCCCTGATGTTTAATTCAAGTGCTCAGTTCACTAATGATGCTGTAGACAGACATAAATTATCTCTCTAGTCTCCAGTGAATGGGGACACAGAGGTTATTCACACTGAGCCTTTGCCTTCTTCACAGAAAAAACTGATGTGTAAAGAGTAAAATACTACTAAGTATGATTTCACTGTTAGAAAAGTCAGAGAGGAGGCCCAGTATAGGTCTTATCTAGATGGCAATAGAAGCTGCAATCAAGTTGTCTTAATTGGGATTTAACGCAGACAATGAACATGCAGCAGCTAATAATTATCCGTGGGATATGTATTTTAGATGGTGAGCGGCAGATTTACCTTCATAAGTAGAATGGCTAAACAGCAGGATATCAAAAGCTGCTGAGTATGCTCATGTTTTCTTCCAAACCCTGGCTGTGCTATCCTTGTAAGTAAGCATCATCACCTTTGAGATATCATTACCCTTCTATGACTTTCTGAGACAGACGGGACATACAGCTGCTACATCTTTCATGTCACCTACTTCCCCTACTACATGCAAAAAATGCCTGGAATTATTTATGCTTTGCAGGTTCTGATCAGTCATGCTGATGTTTTAAGATCCAGGTATGCTCCAGTTACTTGCACATTGTGTACTTATTCACCCCTTTGCTGATTATACCAATACTGCTATTGGTTTCAGAACTGCTATTTTGAACAACATCAAGCCAGAATTCAGAATGCAGCTTAAATTCTATGGATCTCAATCTTTATTGTAACTCAAATGACAGAAACCTCATTACTCTTAGAGTTACTACTGACACTAGTGTAAGAGGAGGGAACTTTTTTGCATCCATAAATTGAAATGTCTCTTTGGGAACCATCAAAAACCCAATGTAACAAATCTTTTAAAATGCAGACCAGTCCCTTGAAAAGACTTGCACACACTTGTCAAAATACCACTTTGATGGGGCAGTTCAGACACTGAAATAGAAATGGTTTTTGACCTTTAAATCAATTCCATTTTGCAAGTAGTCCATGTAAGAACCATAAAGGCTATTTATGACATCCATTCTCTGGAGTCAATGGAAACTTTCTGTCAAGCAAGCATCTGTAGAGACAGGTAAAATGCATAATGACAGGATATGATTGTGGAGAATCAGAACACAATGAAAAATTAAATCTGGACCTGAAAGCAAATGACTTAGAATAAAGAGACCTATTAAATACATAATGTGGTAATTAGTCTAGAAAATGAAAAATACTGAGGAATTTCAAACAGTACAGTCTAATCGATGAAAAGCATACCACATGCTTTCTGGGTAATTCAATCCCCCTTCACCAGCACCACCATTTTCCGCGTCATTTTTGTTTGTTTTCGATTTTTACTGTAGAAATAACAACCCATGCTTACGGCAGTTGTATTCCTTTAAAGCTCAGAAGTTCTAGAACTACTATCTTTTTCATATGCGTCATCTAGGACTTCATCCTCATCCCCCTGAACTCAACAGCAGCTGTCAGTGATTTCAGCCAAAGCAAGGATTCTGGTATTAGACGAGCAAGCGACATGGGGGCCTTCAGCACAAACAGCTCCATCACCTTCTAGAGATATGCTAATTCTTTCTTTTATATTACTGCCTATCTGGTGAGATAGATGACCCAGGTATACCTTCAGATAATGTGTAGTAGGACATTGTTAGGCAAATGCATTTTACATACTTATTCATTTTCCCATATGCCATAAATTATGCTAGTTCAAGCACTTCTATAGTGGGGCAGTCAAACTACACAAGGAAGAGCTAGGCCAGTACAGGAGCACTACTTTTCTGCATCCTAAAGGATTTTAGGTACTTAGAGTTGTAATTGCTATAAACCCCTGCGAAAACACACTTTTGAATACCTTAGGCTAGCCCTACTGTAGAACAACATAAAACTCTCCATGCCTTTGATCAAACACTCCAACAGACAATCCAGCGCTAATAACCAGGCACCATTTGGAATTACCATGTTTTCCTTGGCTAGCAGGCTAGTGCCATTTTCCTGATTAGAGACCACAAACATTTAATTAAAACTACCATGTTTTAATAGTGGGTTCATTTAATATAAGAGCTACTTTGGAAAAGGACAGTTAATCTAAATACCAGTCTGTGTCTGGGACCTTCATATACGTTCTTTTGTACTTAATAGCTAAAATAACAAGTAAGCCATTGTTAGTAATGTCCCTGCAACAGACCAGTAGCAATGAAGCTGTAGGAGTTAACTCTTTCATTCTAAGTTTTATTATTGAGTTCCAATTCAGTGTTTCCTCATCTACAATAAAACAACATTTAGTGAACAATATACCACCCTCTACAAAACGCTGACTGCCCCAAGCAGTGGTTAGCCAAGATCCGAGTTCCAAACTGTTTGAAGAACTTACCAAAATTACAGTGGGCTGCCTTGATTGAAAAAAAAAAAAAAAAAAAAAAAAAAAAAAAAAAAAAAAACCACACACCTCTCTCATAAAATAGCATTACATACTATAGTCAAGGTATTAATAGACAATCAGAAATTAGTTTGCACATCAGGACTATTTTCTCTTTTATTCTTAAATAAGAAAAGGAAGTGTCACTGGTATACTAATACATTGAATGTAAGGATACTTCAAGAATTATATTTAGAACCACCTGAAGTCTGACTTATCTACAAAATAGACTCCAACATCTAGAAATTCCAGAGTGAACACCACATCTCCACATCTCCTACAGGCTTTCTAATGCCTGCTCCTGTTTAAGAATAAACAACATTTTGCAGTTCCATCAAGTAACATCCAAACAGCTTCAATCTCATTTTTTATTTTTATTTTTTTTTAAACTGTCAGCGATTTTTCCTTCATCGTTTCTTCCCACCATAAGTGTGGAAGCTGCTTCTCTCTGCTGTTCACTTTGTTCCATTGTGCAATTCACATCATGATTGTCTGACAATATGCTTATTCCCATACATTTCCCTCATCTTGGATTGTGTTTCCAGTAAGCCTCCCAAAAGCACTGTAATATTTACTAGTATACATTTTGGCACACATGAAACATATAATTGTATTTATATTCATGCCCTTCATGAATATACATCTACAGACCTTCAGAACGTTGCAAGTGTTTTTCCTAAGCTCTTTAACAATTTGACCTTATTGGTGTAGCCTGCTTTAAATCCCTGCATGACTCTTTATTTCACCCATATCATTATAAAAACAACACAGAAACTTTAAACCAACCAGATGCAAAAACCCACCAATCAAAAGAATCCTCTACTTAGTCTGAAAAAGGGCTTGAAATATATATTTTTGAAATACATGTAAACTAACTTTTATTATCATCCCAATCAGCAGTGATATAGTTTTCTTTGAAAACAACCATGGTAATTTAGACTGTGGTATTCATAGATATTAAAACTATATCAGATTTTTATATAAACAGCTTTTTATTGTGGTGGTTTTTTTTGTTTTGTTTTTAACAAAGTAGTCTCAAGTACAGCCATATGTAGGATTTATGTGAGGAACAGCCTAAAAGTGAAGTGTGACATCAAAATAACATCAACTGTTTCAAAAGAAAAGCAATTTTAAGTAGAAGTTCCATTTTAAACCATTGCTGTTCAGAGCTATTCCTCCTTAGATTTCAATAGCTCCTGTCCATAGATAGTCAGTGTACAGTGTTTAATAACTGGAAAAATAACTAGGAGTACTGCATTTAAAATAAGTCAATGTGAAAGGTTGTTAACAAAGTATATTCATTTTTAAAAGCACGTATTTCACATCAGCTTTTAATATCCCCTCAATCCAAAGAAAATTTAGAGACTCGATTCCCTTCAAGACATAATAGAAGAAAGACTAATTTAATGGATAAAATTAAACTTCAGCCCTTAACTCAACACACAGGTTATAAACCCCTTCTAAGCACCCTCCTCAATGGAAGGAGTGAGCACCCAAACTGGTACATTTGATTAGATAAGGCTTTTAAAAATATGGCCCAAACAAAATAAAAACTCTGTGTGTCCTTTAAAAAAAATTTAAACTCCATGCTACTAATATAGAGCCAGCACTGCCAAATAGTATAATAGATAAATCTAGAAGAGCAGAATATAACCATTTGGAAAATACAGCAAAATGGCATTAAATTGTGGAAAGCAATTAGAACTGAACGTTTGCTTTCTTTTCAGATTACTGAACCATGCATAGCTATTCAATTTTTTTCAATTACAACATTGTACAGACCTATATTTCAAAGTGCTGCTCCAGGAACTAATATATAGTGCAACCAGGGTGGTATCCACAGTGTCACCACCAAGGGCAAATGGATAAAGTTACCAGGGGGAATTTTTTTTTTTTTTGTGGCAGGTTGATTTAGTCTTTTTAAATGACAGCAGCTGAACAATCAACTCTTATTTGTTTCTGTTACTAATAGAAAGGTGTTAGGCAAGTCAACCTTGCAATAAAAATTTTTCTGTGAGAAGAAACTACCAGTCTTGATAACTAAATTATAGCATTCATAATAGTAACTACAGAGACCAAGAAGGCTGTGGTGTTGCCTGAATCAGCCACTGGCAATCATTTATCTGCTGTGTTTAGGGACAGTGCTTTCAATAGCAAAAACAGATTTTTACAGTTAATCAATTCCAGTACTTCTTTTAGATAAAATTTGAGATCTGAAAACAGAAGCAAGGGCTTTAGATACTGAGGGATGCATAGCATTAAAAGTGAGCTAGAGATTTGAGAGATGTAAATTATCTCTATTTACATACTTGATGAGTAGCCATAACGTCGTACACACAGCGTGCAATATGATGCCCTGCGCCTGGGACAGCAAATACCAACAAGCAAATGAAATAAAATTAAACTCTCAGTAGGATACTCACAAACAGATCATCAAGATAACGGCTGCCAATTTGTCAGCAGCCTGCAGTAAACTCTAATTGAACTCCCTGTAACCTGAAAAGCAACAGCTCCAAAGTCTGAATTGGCTCCAAGGGGGAGTTGGGTTCCCTCACATGTTGGGCTGTGAGTCCCACTAGGCACACTGGGAAAGGGACACGAGGTGACATTTCTGCAAGGCCAGCAGAAATTCAGCAGTAAAACCCAGCACTTCTCTACAGCTGAGTGCAGTGGGGCTCAGCCTCAGGCCTTGCTCCAGCAGCACTCCTGAACTGTAGCTGATGTCCAGTGAGGCAATTTGCCCCATTGAACCTCATCTCCTCAGAGGAACATCGGGGTGGCTCACAGGAATGCCTGTAAGACCCAGTTCAGCTCTTCCATGCAGTTCTAAGCAAGGCAAAGACATTTTCCCCACCACCACTCATAATTAAAGACTCACACATAAACTTATTCCATTTCCACAGACAGTGGAACCCTAATTATTCTCCAGTTTGGCTACGTGGCCTACTAGTTCTGAGCCACACACATAGGAGGCTTTTTATGAATCCACTTCCATAAAAAAGGAAGTCCTCCTAGAGGCATTCCCTGGATCATTTCAAACTCTGCTGGGAGCTTTTCTTTTGCCTGACAGAGGTGTTCAAACACTTCATTAATTGGAGTTCCCTTTTTTTCCAATGAGTGCATTCTTTTGAGATGAAAGACATGGTTTTGATCTAGTAAAAGATACTCTGAAGAAAAAACACAAATGTTACCCCTCAACAAATTTTTAACCAACGTACACTGAGAAGACCTTAGTTGTAAAACGTTCATTTCACTTGTTGCCTACAGCCTTTTCTAAATGAGTACCGTGACAACATCAGCACACTGACTACATCTATAAACTACTGTCTCACAGACAAAAGTAACTGAGTTAAACATGAAACAGTATTTCTCCATCTGTATTCTGCTTTGTGTAGAAATTGGATCTACTTCAAGCTTAGAGAAACTTGTGATGTGCTTATTCAGATACACATTTTATCTGAATCAAATTTGATCTTCTACCTTTTCTTTGTAAAATTTTAGATTCAGTAACATACCCATGACTGGTATTTCTCTCTGAGTTTTTCTCCTCAGCATCAACATGAATGGCATCTGCAATTGCTCAGGACAAAGAAGATTTTGCTAGATGCCTGCTTCATTTCAGAGAGGATTCAAAATAAGTTCACCCTTAATACAACAGGTTGTGCTTTCCCCATTACCATCCCAATGGCTAGCATGTTCACAGGAAGCAAGCTTCACAGGTTACTCTTTCTCAGCCACAACTAGCACATATCCTAACTGCCACAGTGACTAACAGGCTGAGGTCCTTTCCCTTTCTTGCCTTTTAAGAGAGGATACACATGCTCTGAGCTCATAAAATTAAACTGTATATGTGAGGGTTGTGCAATCCTGTCCAGGATTAGTCAGAGCCTAGAGAGAGGGAATTATGCAGACTTTCAGTTATGGAGCATTGTTTTTCATACACGTACTTTTGGACTGTGTATGCAATCTCTTCAGTTTCAGCCTTCTCTTTTATTATTTCATTAAAGAAAACGCACTTAGATTTGGGCCTGAAAAATACACTGGTATTTTATTGAATCAGTTGGGATCCCCAGACTCTGCTAGCTTTTGACAAACTACATGAGGCTGGAGAGCGTATAAGTATATAGGGTCAAAGAAGGATATTGTGAAAGACAGTTGCACTTAGATTGCTTAAAACAGAGAAAAACAGGAAACCTGTAGTATGTCCATCTTAAGAGACAGGCCTTATTGGATGGAATTCATTCACAGGAACTTTAAAGGTGTGATGGAGAAACCCAGGCTCAGTTATGAAACAGGTACGTGCAGTAGAGGCTGAGCAGCCACAGCTCAATGTGGCTATTCTCAATCACCTGTCTGCTGAGCTGTGAACCAGGAGTGGTACAGTTTCTATTTCATGGTTATAAATTCACCAGCAAAAGTGAAAGAAAAATCAAAGCTGAGGGTAAAAGGGTGGGATCAAAATAATATATAAATAACAAGAAAGATCGAATAGCAGAGCTTTTATTGCTTGCTAATGGATTTAACAAACCCAAATATGTGACACATTAGAGCATCCATGTTGCTTAACTGTAAAACCATACATTTTCCAAAAGCTAGGCAAAGCCACTATAGCTATATAGTACTATCCTAGTCTTTCCTTGTAAAGCAATTAAATTGCACAAAGAAAAAATGTTACCCATGGAAAACTAAACTTATACAGAGAACTAGGCATCAACCTGGGGTAGAATTTACTGTAGTCTCCTAAAGGGTTGATCTCTGAAACCAAATCCAAACTTCACTTTAGCATTTCTGTCTTGTTAAAACTACTTTATAAGGTGTTACTGTGACCAACTGAAATTCACACACAAATGATGTCACATGCAACAACACTCAAGGAAAAACAAGAAACTGCTTAAGAAGATTTTTATGATAAAGCTACATATCAGAGTTACAAATGATGATAATACACTGTAATTACTGCAAGCTTTCTAGAAATCTTCAGTTGTCAGTAAACACTGAACAAGGTGTGATAACACAGAGAAGATACCAGAAGGCAAACACTCCCATTCTGCTCAGCCTGATTCTTATGGACAATAGCAATCTTCAGATTGGACGACGCTCAACTGCTTGCTTTAATAGGGTTCCACCTATCTTTCCACAATTTGCTTTCTCTCAACTTTCCACCACTTTAGCTATTACATCTTGTGATTCTGTAGTCTGTTCTCCCTCTGACATTTCTGTGTGAAAATCATTTACCTTTGCATCTGACATTTCCTGAAGAACTCATAGCTTTACTGCGTATCCATAGCAAAAAGCAGTAGCAGATATAGCTGCTTTAAACCAGTCTTAAATTACCTAAAGGTCACAATCTAGTAAATAAAGAAGGAATTGCTTACCTTCTTCTGAAGACCAAGGTTCACCAAAAACCCCAGAGAGAAGATCTCCAAAGAGAACACCTTCCCCCCCAGGCCAGCCCCTAAATGAGGTGTGGGAGAGCTGGGGTCTGACTCCACCCCTTCTGGTCCCACAGATGAATTGTTTCCACCTGTGTTCCCAGGGCTGGCTATGCCCATTTCCCAGGTGCTCAATCACTGGTTCAGACCTTGGCCTAACAGTTCCGATACAGGATCCCATAGAATCACAGAAGGTTTGGAAGAGGTGATCATAAAGCCCACCCAGCCCCAACTCCCTTTTATGGGCAGGTCTGCCACCCCAGGGCCCCATCCAACCTGGCCCTAGCACCTGCAGGGATGGGGCACCTCTGAGTAAAGAATTTCTCTCAAACATCTAGCTTAAATCTCCACTCTTTTTGTTCAATGCCATTACTTCTTGTCCTGTCACTGTTAAATCATGTAAAAAACTGGTCCCCCTCCGGCTTATAAGTTCCTTTCAAGTGCTGGATCTGTTTCATTTAGAGCTGTAGTTTCTAGTGCATGAACTACTACTGCTAGTCAACTATTGGGCAAATTCCTGTTTTGATGCTGACATGTTTTTCTCAGCCAGCACTGCTGATTTCTTTGTAGTACTGTACATATGGCATATCTCTTTTTATCTGATATGTCTACGCTCTCAGTTGAACTACTAGCAAAAACCTGTGATCATTTTTTCCTACAATTGCACTGTGCTTCATTTCAGCAGTTTGCTCATTGCTTTTGTCTCACGATGAAGCCATTTTTGGCAACTAGCATTTACTGCAAGTCTACACCAGCTATTCCCAATCTCTAATGCATCTGAAGACCGCTGTTAGTAACCTGAATATTATGACTGTAAACCTAACCATATGACCAAGAGACAGCCCTTGATCAGACAAATACCCAGCTTTCCAATGCAATAGTTGCCATGAACACACAGTGACTTTTGAAGATACCTGATAGAGTAAAATTTTGCTCTAAATAATAAAGAATGCAATTGTCAAAAAGTCGCTTATTGCTCTAATAATATTTCTTTCTTTGGAAGAGAGCAAAAGTTGCACTGAGAATTGGAGCTGGCTTACGTGGAAACATCAGTAATCAGACATGGTCAACAATCAACAGAAACAAAGAATCTCAGATTAGAAAATAAGAATAATTTAATTTTGTTGTTTCATTGTTTTGTTCTTCCATTGTCTTTTTTCCCTTACAGAGAAGAGTTTTCTTTTTCAGAAATTTAAGAACTATGGTGTTGCCTGTAAATGTGACTCTGGGGGAACAGTTCCAGATAGAAGAGGCTAACATACAAACACCTTAATGTCATTCCTTATCGTCCCAGATCATGAGAGCCTTAAAAGCACGGCGGAGAATAGCTGTGTGCTTTCCAAGAAATTCCCTGTATGTAAAGAAAAAGGAATCACTGATGTTTCCGCAACGGGAAAGTCTTCTTTCCACTGCAGTTTCATGAGTGTGTGAAGAAAATAGGAAGGGGGGCTGGAGGAGTACACAGAATCCCAATGACATAATGTGCTTTGGGCTCCAAAAAGCCAGAATCTATCCCTTGAATCTAGCCTTTCAATTCATATCTGTAACTTTTACCAGAAAAACTCCTGAAATATTTGCAGTAGCCACTTTTGCACATTTAGCTATTAAAATCAGTGACAAAAAAATACATCCAAGTTGCACCAGATGTTTCCTCAACATGCAATGGGCGTTCCTGAAAGAGAGCATCATCTTGATATGCACTGGTTTATAGAATTTTTTAAATTAATTCTGTGTTTCCACAACACTGAATATATTTTCTGGATGAACAAAATCAAATAGACTTCAGAAATTATGTTGTTGCATGTACTATGTGGAAGAAAATAAACATCTGTATCTTTGTTGTTTTCCTTCAACAAAACCAAAACCAATTAGATTTATTAATAAATGCAATAAGGCATTTAATTCAGGTAACTCAATTTTCTACAGCAAGAGACCTCACAAATTGTAATGTAAGACACATCAATTCAATTATTATCAACTTGTCTATGGAAAAGTCTTATTTATGTACACTTGACAACTAGCTCACAGACAAATGCCAACAGCAGAGAGTTATCTTGGTTTGTTTGGCAGGGTCGAGTGTTCTTTTTGTAATAATGGCTTTCTTCATATTAATAAAACAGAACTTTCCTGGCAACTCTTATGCCTATAATTCATCAGACCTGCAGCCTGGTAATCTTTAATGGTTTTCCAGAGGTTGAAATTAAAGGAAAATGATTTCTGCGCCATTGAAACAACACAAATTTGTGGTCTGTGCTGCAGCTTTCTTGGAAACACTCCAAAAACTAGACAAACATTAATTACATTTCATTTTGCTAACTAGAGTTAATAGCTGAGAGGTGCCCAGAACAATTAGCTAAATTTAAAATCATTTAGGACAGCAAACTCAAAGTTGTTTGATCCTAGGCTAAACATTAGTCTGTGATGTCGTATATGCCAAACAAACCACAATTGAGAAATATTTCACTGTTATTTATTTATTTATTTGTTTATTAATTTACTGCAACACAACAGCTTCTTTGGAAACTGCAATGCTGAGCATGATGTTATGTTTCTCAGACCGAGGAAGCATTCTGATTGACTGATGATCATTTTAATATGGAGCTTTAATCTAGTTAAACCACAGGGCTCAGCCAAAGCAGATGTTCAGTGCGTTTCTGAACTGACAGCCCTATCTCAGCAAAAACATATACATCTCTGCTCCACTCCTAGGATCTCCACAAACAGCAGTTTAGGATGACCAACCCAGGCTGCAGCTAGGACATGGCTGCACTCTTTACAGCAATTAAATACAGTTGTCCTGATCAGAGCTTCCAAAATTCCCAACTCAGGCATTTTGTTATGAACAAACATCTGGCCATGTCTCAATAACAAAGACAGATAAAGCGTTCTTGACAGATCTTTGCCCTCTGGTCATACTTTGCTTTTCACTTACTCCTTTTTGAAGATTATTTGTATAGGCTTCTAACAGGATGTCAATAAGCAGATTTCACTGATAATGGAGGAAAGTTCTCCTCTACTTTGAATACAGCTTTTAGAGAAACAGAAAACTGGAAACTTATAACATACAAGTATACATACTCCGTTACAACAGACCAAAACTGCCATCTCTCTACTCTCAGTTCTTTCACCACAAGCTTTCTTTCCTCGTTGATCATAGGAAAACAATTTGGAACTTGAAACTTCACCTTGCACTACGTCATCTGAACCAAGAAATGCAAGGGAGTGCTCAGCTTCTGATTTCCTTCCACTGATACAGCAGTGATGTAAAGGCTGACATTTTACCGACGCTCCCTGTTTTGCATGTAGGCTGTACAGGAACAATGCAAGTTCAGTACTGTTAAAAAGAAGAATGACTCAAGCATGTAGCTGATTCTTTAACAGTGTGAGACAGTATATGAAAACAACATGCTGAAATCAATCCAAAATTAATTCAGAATACTATTCTTAAATAGCTCCTGCAAAGCACCTTACAATCTTACTTCCTTCTGACATAAAGAGGAACTGAGGGAATACATCAGTTTGCACCTTCCAGAAGACTCTACTAGGAGCAGGCTTAATTTACAGTGATGTTGTTGGAGCTCACAACTAACTTGTTAAATAGACGGGGAAGGATCCTGACAACAATGGGGAAGCAATATCGATACTGTGCTATGGTCTCCATGCATTCTGTATGCAGAGCAGGAGCAGGGAGAATCCATTTGAGGTTAATTTACTCTTTTCCTATTAGAGCCTTAATCACATTCCAGCAACTACCCTCCTGGCTCTTGGAAGTGTTTGAGGGGAAAAAAAAAACAAAAACAAAAACAAGGCATTGGCACAAAAAATTCTGGAGTAATTTGTAGACAGAGCCCAACCAGAGTAAATTGATTATCTTATTTAGCCCCCAAAAATGAATAATTTCTTTGCTGAAAGAGCCTCAATGGTTGCTCTCTTAACATATATCTACAGACATATCCAGAAAAAAGTCTTTTTATGCAAAAAAATAAAAACCCACATATGTTTCATATCTTTTGTCTTTGAGCTGCACCGCATTTTGTTTTCTCCTTAAGAAGTGAAGCAAATACATAGATTGCTCTGAAAGTAATGCTTCCTTTTTATTTCCATGGGAACTACAGCAGATGCAAAAAGCACAATAGCACTATTTAATAGAGGAAATTCACAGCTACAAAACACAATTTTTTGCACTCACTACCATAACTGCATTTTCACCAGCGTTGAAAAACAACCTTCATGACGCTCTCGGAACAATCTACACCAATGGAGGTGAACCACTGTTGCTGTCACTGCTGAAACACACCAGCATGCTCACATCCACTGTTTGGGCTCCAGAAACATTCAGCAAGCATCGATGAATGCCAGTGGGTGCCATTTTTCCCACATGGAGGAACTGAATTCCACACTCTTCTACTAATATTTGCCACACAGGAATTGAATTCCACTCTCTTCTACTAATATCTGTACACAGAAACAACGTGTAATGGAATACTGGTGGGAAGGTTAAGCCTCTACTGCCATAACACCGACATTCGCCTCTGAAGTCGTAGGCCAACATAATAAAACAGGGAGCATTACTTTTGGAGCAGCCCTCATATTCTGCAGCATCAGAAAAGCTAATGGTTGTAATCAAACCCATCTGTGAGATGTAATTCTCGGAAGGTAAAGATATTCCTCTTAAAACAGCAAATGAATGATTTTCCTTGCATACTTTTTTCCCAAGAGAAGTGATAACAAAACACTTGCATTGGCATGATGCTGAGATTTCTTTCCTGGGATCTGTGAACAATACATTATAAGAAGTTATCCATATGTACTGCAAATGCAGCCTGTTTTTATCACTAAGCTACTACCAAAAACATGAATGATAAGCCAGCTTCTTCCATGTATTCCTGACATCTCTCTTTAGAAAAATCGAATTTCCTTAACAATGAAAACTGATATTTTAACCAGAGGTGATTTAGCCTTTGGGAATCATGAGTAACGTCCAACTATCTGTAATATTACACTGCTCTGTGGGTTCACAGCTCATATTTGAGCTCCAAGTGACTGAAAATAAAACAACCTCCAAAAGTTCCCCAGCCATAAACAGAAAGAAAGAAAAAAGCCACCTATCTACATAGCTGAGGACTATCATTTCCCACTTGAGTAATGATCAGTTTGGCTTCAGAGGTTTAACTAGTCCTGCACAGATGTCCACTCACACAGCTAAATAACATAAAAGCTCATACAGTAGCAAAGCAATTTAGTTCCACGTCTTGAAGTTATTATTGTCACTGAGCTGAACCAAGAGACCATGGATGTTAACTCCATAATAGGGATGGAGTACACTTCTGTCAAGTTGTGAAGTTGTGACATTTGTCTTTTGCATATAGTGCAACATAGAATATAGATAGCTGAGCAAGGTTTCAGACAAGCTAACCCATGAGGAACAGAAGTAGTTTAGACACAACATCATGAAGCCCTGCATATGCTAATAGACCTTTATGCTTTGCCAAGGATCTAACCGAGCCTTGGGAAGGCTGACTATCGTACATCAGGAGGTGCATTAAAGCTGGTTCTGCTATATCCAGGTTACACTTCCATGTGCAACATTCCTTATCACTTTACAACTCCCTGACATTGAACTGATGGGCACCAGCTGAGAGCTTCAAGTCTTGCTTCCCAAGAAGGCAAAAGGAATTTCTGCATCTTCAACTCATATTTTATAGTTTTCAAGCCATCACTAGAGGTAGACGTGTTCCTTAAGAGATGAGAAGTTTTTCAGTGTAACCCCTTTCATATCCTCAGGTATCAAGGGCAGGAACACACCTTTGAACACCGCATACAAGACAGCTGACAGTGAGTGTTACTTCCTGTCTGGAAACACATAGGCTATCACATTAGTTACCAAAAGTTTTAAAGAAGAGAAATTGCAGCCAGACATCAATATGCTCTAGAGAGGGTTTCAAGGAACCAGAACCCACCCATTACTGATGTACATACACGCATTAATCCATGGAACTGGAATATTAAAACTTCAATACAAATTCTCTCATAAACTGTTGCAAACTAAATTAAAATGCAGGCCATGTCAGAACACTATGCCAAAGAGCAAAATATATTCTTGAAAGAAAAACAGTCTGCCCAGTATGCCTAGCAAGGACCCCCAGACCTGCGGCTATTGTGGATGATCATTGCTATCATGCCAGAATAGGTGGCTTTTGCCCCATTACCAACAAAAAAAAACAGAAACTCCATACTTCCTATTGTCATGGCAGTGCCACTGTGGACAGAGAAAGCCCAAATGAATAAATTCCACTTGGTGAATGAATGGGGATGAATAGTACCTTGCTTCATCAAGGTCCTCTTTTCCCAACAGTGATGGCCTCTTAAAATTTTCTACTCATCTCAGACTTGGCATCCACTTGAATGAATTAGTCTTTTAAAATAATATGCGAATTCATCTACATCAGCAACATTTATTTCATTAATGGGAAGAATTAGTTCTTTGTAGCAAGTCAAAGAATGTGGAGCCAAAATATACTGTACTTTCTCGTAAGTGACCTGGAGACCCTTGGACAAACTCCTGGGGTACCATTTAAAATGAATAGTTACCCAGAAAAAAATAGCATTTTAGTGTTTATTTAACATAGATATCTTTCAAAAAAAAGGGGGCTCTCGACATTTTTAAACATCTGGTTGCCTTATATTTTAGTTTGTTTCTTCAGCGGTATAAGCAGAACGTCTTCAATTTAGAAAAGACAAGTCTCTGTTTTTATCCACATGCTCTCAGGTTACAAGCAGTGCATAAGAGGAGCAGCTATGTTTAAATACCTTTTAAAATTATTTTAGGATTGACATTAAATTTTAGAGGGCTGGTTTCTACTGTCAGTTACAGTAGTGAGATCTCTGAACATAGTCTGGAGATATAGCTATGTACCCCATACTAGTCATTATGGATACTTCTGCACTTCAGGCATGAAAGTATTGTACAAGCAAAAGTGCAATAAATTTAAACTGCTAAATAGCAGAATTCATTTGTTCTTGTAAGCGGTTAAGATTTTTACCCAAACACAACTATAGTGAAGTTACACTGCCGCAAGCCTCCCAAAAAAATCATACAAATATTCACACAAATACATACATGTCTAATGAATGTGGATGTGAATTCACCTTCTATTCACAGGGTCTTGGTTTAGCTTTTTGGCTAAGTAAAAAAAATCTTACAAAAGTCTTTAACCCTTGCAAACAAACAGTGGCCTTGAAATACTCCCATCAGCCTCCTTGCTCTGTTTGGCTCCCAAGCATCAGATTTTGAAGCAAGTATAGAGAGACCTCATAGCATCCCTGGAATTACATTCTTTATTTTGTTTTGTTTTGTTATCCTCTTTCCTAACAGACACGCCAAGTTAACTTGCTTTTCTTATTAAGAGCTCAGCTCTCCTATCCATGATAGTAATTACCTTTCCAATCCTAGAAATTTTTTTTCCACCTGCTCATCCAATGCTGTATCCATTCTCCTCAAAACAGCCTAAAAGCTCCCATTAACTCGGGTAACTACCACAAACTTCAAAATTTTTAGGATCACTGATTTCTAGCATTAAGAAGTCTTCCACACAAAGGTCTAAATATAGACCTTAGTGCTTGCATTTGACAGTGATAAAATGTCTGTTCTTCCAAACGTATCTTATCAAACAATCCCACCTGGTCAGCAAAAAGGTCCTCCCAGCATAAAGCTTAATTACATCAGGCTATTATTCTAACAATAATTTTGTATTTATTTCCAAATAAAGAGAAAAAGAGTCAAATGAATAGCAAGCACTGTGCTAACAATTAGCCTGGCGGCTTTCCTGAAAACAAAAAGCAAAAATATGTTTCTACCCTTGAGATGACAATAACCCTTTCAGAGCTTTTGCACAACGCTCTAAATCCTTGCAACACAGAGTGAGTGATTTTGTCTCCTACTAATTGCCTTAACGTCATCTGTTAAAGAAGGCTGTGAGTAGCTTGTGAGCACATTTAGCTTTATCAACAAAATGTGAAATTCAATCTAGTTATCTGACAAGTGCAGTTTTAAATAAAACTGTCTTCATTGGCAACAATTACTTTATGGCCTTTGCCTAGCTGTATGTGTAAGATTTTCTTTATTTTTGTGCAGAATCAGTGTCATATTAACCTGAATACAATTAAACAGGTTACTTTGTTTATTCTCTTTAAACATATTCTCCCATAGCCTTTCTTTTTTTTTTTTTTCTTTTTTCTTGGAACTACTGCATTGTTTCAGAACTAATATTTACACTGAATTCCAATAAGATAATTAAAATGGAGTTAAAAATCCACGTCACCCAAAATCCAGATTTGTTAGTATTCATTATTTTGTGTCTCTCTTCTATAAATTTGCATGAAAAACTGTCTCCAGTAGTCCATTCTTACCGGGGAGTGTGACATTTCATAGTCAGCAATACAAGATGTGCAAAACCACCTGCTTTCTGATTCAGAGCTAATAGTTCAGCTATCATTTTTTGAAAATATATCTTGTGTTAAATTATTTTCAAGGCCTTAAACAACTCACATTACTATGGTGAGCTTAAAATCAGGTTAATCATTTTTTTTTCCTCTGTTGTGTAAATGAATAGTCTCTTTGGTGCAGTTACACAGAATGCTGCAATAAGTAAGTGATATCCTTCACGGCAACTCAGCATACAATGTAATAAATGACTTTTAAGGCTGGTTACATAGTAAGGCAAGGCTGGGGTGTTTAATAACCACAAAAAGCTGTTTATTGCACACGAAGTCCATTGCACTGACACTCTATTTTCATAGCAGAAAGCTTTTTTTTAATTATTATTATTTTTTTTAAGAAGGTGCTGTGAATTGCACCATACAGCAATCCAGTCTTGAGATGTACTATGTGAAAAAGTTTAGGAGTTTGTGCCATTCTGACACCACTGCCCATGACAAGCTGCGACCCCAGCTGCATCTTCAAGTTGGAAAAGTTCTGTTAGTAAAACACCAATTCATAAGATGGCTCAGAAGTATTGTGGGATATATAACCACACGTAACTTAAAATTTATATATAAACTGGGTGTAGTAAGCTATAAAGGGACATGTTTAAAAATTATTCTTTGTATTTCTTCCTCAATGTGACTAGCATCTGTTGGTCATTTTGTCCACAAGCCCACGGAGGTTCAGAATATGAAAGAGTAATGAACTGCAAGAGCATTTCTTTGAATTTTTGGCCATAATTGTAGCAGCCTTTGACCAGTCACAAGATAATAATCAATAATAGGACCCTTTTTGCTCCCTGTCTAATCCTACAGCCAGCAGAACCATGTCCCCAAGCCTGTCGTCACCCATGAGCAGAGGGGCAAACATTGCCCCAAGGAGAATCTGCTTAGAGACGACCTCTGCTTTAGGGCCTGTTATCATCTCAGCTGAAGTAACAAAACCCAGGTGCTCCACAGGGAAGCTGTTTGTCACCCTTCCTGAGAGCTTGGCAGGTCTGAAAGTGAGGAGAGATATGAAACCTCGTGCAGACATAACTAATACGTTTCATTCCCTAGAAAATGAAACTGCTCTTGGAGTTCCCCTAAGTGATAGTTGTAACAGGAGACACAGAGCTGTCAGCACCCATGTAGGAGCACCATTTGATGGAAACTGGGAACCTTTGCATAATGCAAACTCAGTCTGCAGAGGACAAATGGGATCAGCCTCCCTACAGTAAAAGCTTTTCCCTCAAATCACTGCTTTTTATGGGTGCTCTATTGCCTCTAAGTAACACTGAAAGAAAGAAATAGTTGGCATAGCTGAACAAGAGTAACTCCACCATCCATCTACATGTCTTAGTAAAGAGTAGATGAACAATCTGAAGAGAAAATTCTCTTTTACAGAACTATTCCTCCATCAAAAATATACAAATCTCCCAGCTTTCATTTAATATTTTAACCCACCACAGTGTGAAGGCTCCTCCTTTATGTACACAAGGAAGGTGCTTCAATGCATTGGAATCCCAAAGCAAGTTATCAAGGTCCTTCCTATCCCTCCTACCTTTGCCTTCACCACACATTTTAGAGCTGCTGACACAACTCCTTGTGTGGTCTTGAAACTGAGGCTGTTCAACAGCAGCCAAAAGAGAGGGGAAAATCTGCTTTTTTATTTATATAAATCTGGCTAAGAGTTTTTATTTATTTAGAATGGAGTTTAAACTGTGCTTGACTCTAAATAAATAAAACACATTATTTTCCCTCCCTACTGGTTGCCACCAAGCCGTGTGAATTTCAGAGACCACACAGATAGCAGCGGCTGTGTGGTAGGATGGGGAGTGAGGCAAAGGAAGCAGCAGTGCAGAGGCTGGGGCTGAGAGCCCCACAGGTGAAGGAAGCGTTATGAAAGGCACATTATAAGAGTACGGATAAGCCTCATTCTTAAGCAGACATCAGTTCATTGGACATTGTGCTGACTCTGATCGTCCATCCCTGTCTTCCAGTGCACTTCTTCTACAGAACAGAAGCGTACAGCACTGACTCCTATCCATCACAGTGACAACTCTGAATAACAGAAACCCAGTGGGAGTGCAGTGCAGGGGGACAGGCAGGAAGAATGGCAGGACAGCACAGACAGGAGGTTGTTTCTCCTTTCAGTTTCCGGTTAAGTGGAGAGAAGGGGAAGTAGATATTTTCAAGATTTTTTCCAGGCTGACCATTACTGAGGACAAAACAGCTTCTGTCAGATTCTTGAAAAAATAAATCATAAGGCAAATCCCACAGAGATTAATATCTGGGACAAGAGATTGGATTTTTTTTTCCCTTCTTGTCAATCACAGGCAACATTTCCGTAACAGAGCTTTTTTTCAATCTTTAAGTCACAAAGTCAATGGACCAAATGCAATTCACCTTTGGAGTAGCCCCTGGAAAGAATTTATGGAAGCAAGGTCAGGTGAAAGACAGATGAATATTGCACAAAGCACTTCTTCATTCCCTGCTTCAAGTGTGAGTTTGATCTCATTCAGTGATCAGTAATAACATTGACTCCAAGTTACATGCCACACATCACAGTCCCTCATTTCTTCACATGGTCAGTAAATGAACAACTATAGACAAGGCTGTATCTGATGTTTTGGAAACTCCAGCTTCCCAAGTTATCCATTCGCTAGGCAAAGAACCTGCTAAAATTCTCAGTGTTTGTCCTTTCAGTATCTATCCAGCTAAAACCAAATGTATTTGCTGTTCCTACATTATCTGCTTACAGTGAATGCCATACAAACCCAATAAATTATGGAAAGGTCCCATTTCAAAAATTCAAATAAATGAAAGGATCCATCTGACACTCTGATTGTCCTTGAACTGCTGCACCTCTGATCTGAGTTCTCATTTCTCCCGTCCTTCCAACACTACTCCATTTAAAAGACAATACAGAGGAAACCACAAAACCCATCTTTTTGGTAGGCATCTTATTGTCATTGGCCAATGACTCCACCACGCCGTGTTTTGCTCCACATATTGTTTAGCGGTTTGCCACTTCCTAAATGGAAGAACAGCTGATTGCAAAGTCATTTCTCCATAGGACTGTGGTCTTCATTTGATCCACAAGGCTTAATCTTGATTCAGTGGTCTAACAGAGGGACCTACTTTTCCTCCAAATCCGTAGATATATTCACCTACACTAACCTGAAAGCATTACTGTTGGAGTCAGAAGAGCAATACATTATTTATTATGGAATGTCTACATAGACTAATTGAAAAGGCTGGAATTTGACAGTACAGGCAAAAATTCAATGGGAAATATTTTTATGGTGCAGACCTGTGCAAATTCACGATTAATGTAAGCTATTTTATTCATTCCAATACGACCCTTTGCAGCAGCATCTGTTGACCTGGTGTAAGTATGAACTTGCATATGTCTTTTTCCTGGGATGAACATCAAATATCAGCAGAAGGACTCAGGTGCAATTAACACCAACTACTAAAATTTTCTCTATTTATTGAGGAAGGAAGAGGGATCAGTGAACATGTGAAACAGAAGAAAACATCAAGACTGGCAGAGCAGAAACGGTCAAAGGAGAGTAGGAAACATACTGGTAGGTCAAACCAACTGAAGATCCTACATTTTTCTCCAAATAAGGCAGATATTCAGAGTCCATAGCTTGTGAGGCACTTAGCCAAAATCAAAGCGAGATATACAAAACTCTACCACAAGAAAGACAGACTGAAAGAAAGAAAAACAGCCATATCTCAGCAGAGCAGCAACTTGGCTCAGAATCTGCTGTTGAAGGAAAGGTCAGCAGACAGTCCTTATTCAGCAATGACTGCCGAATATGAGGAGACATAAGCAATGGGCAGATAAAGATGAGGAGATGTGAAAAAATGATTAGAGCAGCAGTAAGCCCTTCCCTGTGGGAAGGGCACTGGGCAAAGCAGATATCTCCCTGTGCTCCCAAGGATATTTAAAATCAGAAGCAATTCCAAGAGGAGACTGGTAACCCTGTCTGGACTCAGAACCTCTTTACAAACTCATCCTGTTCAAATAATGATGCGGCAGAAATAGATTTCCACAAAAAGCCACTTGGCTTTTTAGGCTGTCTTCTAGTGCTGTGCATGGAGAGCATGCTGTTTCATGCAGGCTGCAGAGAGATTATCAGACTCCCATACAGATTTAGGATCACTGACCTTCAGTTAACATACTTGGCACATTTCCACCAAATCTGTTCAATGTGAAAGCTTCCTATCCTTTTAATCATTTGTTTTCCTATTTCTACCATCTGACATTCTAGGTATAGTATTTTATTCTAAAGTTGCTCCTTCCCAGCAGTACTCCCTTTCCTTGCCTCTCCCACTTGCACTTCTGGTGGAGTTGGCCTCCACACAGCCAAATGTAAGGTCAGACCAAAAACAAGCGGTGCTCAGAACAGCTGCAAACGTAACACAGATATCCCTGTTAAACCTTGTCTGCAAGACCTTTGCCTGTCATAGCACAAGTCTTTACAGAGTGAAGATTGAATTCTTAGCACCAAGAACAAGAATGCAGATGCCAATAAACTCAAAAAACAAATCAGGAACTCCCCATCTCCTCTACCTTGTGTCATCTCACTAGATATTACAGCAGCATCTCTCTGAACTACTCAGACATACTTCTGAAGAAATTTTCAATGTATTGTGCTCTAACGGACTGGGTTGAGGGCATGTGTTTTGGCCTTCCTATTCTTTTTTTTAATCTTTATTCTGATCTCTGGGTGGCAAAAATAGAACAGACTTAAATTTATAAAGCTCTAGAGAACCTATGAGAAGTCTCTTTATATTTGTGTGTGGTCTCGCAGTTTTATCCGTTGTCTGGCATTTTAATTTCCTGTTCCCCTTTTTTGGTAGGATTCTGATTTCCTCTCAATCTTCCTCCTTTCTCTGTTACAAAAATGTGACAGGCATCTCCATTTCTACCATCTGTTTCCTATTCTCATTTATAAATACTGAAGCAAATAATTATTTGGGCAAACATGGATGGTGTAGCCTGCCTCATCTTCTATCAACATATAACTGCTACCATCCCTTCTCAGCCTTTTTACTTCTTAAAACTAGCTCCTTTGTATCGTACTAGAAAATGTAGTTCAACTTGTCAATGAAACTAGTTTTAAATGGCTTTATACTCTTATGTTAGTAACAGAGGGTTAAGCCAGGGTATTCTGTGTCCCTGTGAAATGTTATGTCAATAAAGTCTAGTTGCAATTACTCTTTGGAAAAATATCTTCTGGTGTTTACATAGACTAAAACACAAAATTACTATCTGTGAGTAGAGTGACAAAACACTTATGTCAAACAACAGAACTTCCATCCTGAGTGAGCAACCACACATAGCAGGGATGTAGTGCTGCTGGAAACAGAAGGGTTGGGTCTACCACAATCCCAAGTTGTTCAAATGGGTATCATCCAATGCCTCTCTATTTCTGTTTTATATGCCAGTGCAGCTCTCCATGGAAATGTCTTATCTATGCATGAAATTCTTCCTGACTGCCCAGCTGCCATTTTCATGAGGCCAATACTGTCCTTTTCTGCTGCAGTTGCCTATGGTGTGCATCAGGATGATGCTAATCTGTGACAAAGCTGCTCAGTGTCTCTGTACAACATGTAAGAAATCCTATCACAGCGCTTACGAGCATTCCTAACCTCTTTCTGTTTGCCCACCCTTCACAGCCAAAATACATTAGCATCAACCCGGAGACAAGAAAGCCAGGAGCCAGGGGCTGAGCTGCCACAGCAGAACTTCACCTGCCACTCACAAGACAGAGATCTTTGTCTCCAAAGCAGAGAGGAACCATCAGGAAAGTTGCTGAGAGCAGCCACAAGGAAGCTGGCACTGCCACTCTGCTTTCACTCTTGGTGCCCCGTGCTGGCTTTCCTCTCCTCAGACTTGTGGCTGTGACTCAGAATTCATCTTCTGGAAGTTCTCCCAGATGAACACACGTGTAGCTTTTCCCCGAGGCTTAAAAACAAAAAGAGTTTTCAGCCTGTTTTTCTGTATCACCACAGGCTTCCCTGGAGATGTCTCTGAGGTAGATATATGGTGAGGTTACACATTCCTAGTCCTCACCGGGAACGGGATTGCAAAAGAACATTCCAATTATTTTAAGTTATGGAAAAAGTAATCAAATATTTCACTCACCACTAAAATGTCATCCTTTTATGCTTTTCACAAAGAATTCTCTCATTATGTTAGATAGGCCTGGAGAGACTCCAGTCTCTGCGGGTTGCAAGCATTCCCCTGTTCTGTTCAGAAATCAAAAGCCTCAGTCTGCTTTTCAAGAAAGCCAAATCACTTGGTGCCCTGCTACTGACCCAAAACTTAACAGCAATACACCTGATTTCTCTTACAAACTGACTCGGCCTTTTCTTCAGACAGCTGCAAGCACAGTACTCTCTCACACGCTTTGATAAAAATAATAATTGCACATGAAGAAATAAGAAAGTCCAGAACAATAGCCACATCAGCAATCACTTGAGGAAAGTAAGTGAAAAATTTCAGTCACCAATGCTGACTAAACAAGGCAGCAAGCCTATTAGTAGCCTGACTTTTAACTGACTAGATCTCTCTTTTTTATTTTGTCACAATACTGCACCAATACAGCAGTGTTAGATGAGTATTGCAGCCTTAGAAAGAAGGCTCAGAGATTGAGCAAAGCAGATTCAGAGAGCAACACTGACTGCAAGCAAGCAGTTCTCATTCCAGGAGAAAAGTAAAGCCTGTTCCTGCCTCTTCCATATCATCATAATGCCCAGAAACTCACAGAACCAGAGGAACCGATGACAGGGCCCTGTACAGTACATAAATGCACTGTCCTAAACCTATATCCTACTGTTCTTAATTCTACAGATTGCAATACCGCATGAGAAATCTAGTGGCACAGTAGAGAAAAAGACTGGGTAAGAAATGTCTATATTGTGACACCATTTTTCAGTCACGTTGTTTTAATTTGAACTCCTACATCACAGGATTTTACACAATAAAATGTATCACCTGAAAACATGCTGCGAAGTTTCCCACATGATCTTCATAAAATAGCTTTCTGCAAAAACTCAGAAGCAGAAGAAAAAAATCTGTTTAAAGAACAAGTATATCACATATTTCAGGCTACCTGAAGGATGGTGGTAAGAAATGACACTAACTGAATGTTACATTAAAAAAAAAAAAAAAAGGTTCTTTTGTAATGCCATACATTTCTTTTGAAAAGAAGGATGCAGTGGGACAATACACAGGTGTAAGTAGTAGCTTTTAGTGCAGACATTGTCCTAGTGCAGCCTGGTTCCAGTGGATCTGTGAGGATTACAAAAAGTATCAGATATCACATCTTATGCTGTAGACTCCACTCATATGAGCAAAGCCCATTGCTCTGGCAGGTCTCACTCCTATGCATGACTCACAGAACAAAAGGCGCATGGCTGAGAGCAGTTATTAACTCCCTCTAGAGCTGCCTTCAGTAGGGAGAAGGAGGTCGAAGAAATTGTGAATTATTCACAATTTTCAGTTTAACTCTAATCCCTTAATTCTGTCGTTCTGAGGGTAGAGACTTTCACTTAATGGCAGTGCCAGAAATAACAAGCTAGAATTGCATGTTTATGAAATGGGGTCTTAGTTACTTATTAGGATCAACTGGGCTTGAATTAATGTTGGCTCACATTCAAGAGCACTGAGTGGACTGAATAAGCATCATAGGTTTAAAACTCGTTAATGGTTGTTTGTTGTATGTATTTCATGCACTAGAAACATCCAGGCATGCTAGACCATATTGTTCTTATAAACATATGGACACTGAAAAATATGGCTAATATAGCATTACATTCTTTGGATTTGAAGCTCTACTTACTCTGGTGGTTGATGGATAAAGGCAATTCTGAATATAAGAGGACACCTCTCACTCTCAAATTTAAGTTGGGCCATAGTTAATAAACACATCACAGCATTATCATCTGTGGCTTTGTCTCAGAAGGTAGGTGATAAAGCAGAAAAGGGCAGAAGTAGTGTCTGTGTAGAAGTGACGATGAAATGTAAGCAGATGATCATCCAGACTGGGTACAAAGAGTTGGTGATACTGTAGGTGACACAGGACCTTCAAAAAAGCTTACTGCTGATGGACACTGAACACATGAAAATTACGTTTTGAACCAAAGAAAAATGCACACGAGATACTTGCTCCAGATGACTTATTAATGATCTGAAACACAGGAGGGACAATTATTCCCACATATTTAGATGCACATTGCTTCTACCAATACTATATTGTTTTCTCAGTTTTTTGTTTTATTTTTGACTGTGGGAAGACCAATGGAACTTAATTTTGCATGACAGCACTGCTATTTTCCTGAAGATTTAACCGCATGAGGAATATTCACTGTAGAGAACTATGTGTCAGGAATCACTGAACATAAGAAATAAAGTAAGTCTGACCATGCTAGCTTTCTGTTTCAAATTAGGAACAAGCTTTTGAAGCAAGTGTCCTCATCATCCCACTTACCATGCTTTGGTTTGCATTTCAGACACAGCCTTGAGGCTCACAGCCTGGGTAGAAAAACCACCATTGTAATGTCCATCCCAGCAGCACATCCACTACTCTCCAATCAGTTACAAACAGTCCAAGGTAAACCCCAGAACTGTGCTTGTTGTGGACATCAGCACCTCAGTCCCAGTCAATCTGTTCTGGAGATGCACTGTTACTGCGCTGCAGTCCTTGCTAACATCAATACAGCTAGGAACAGCTGAAAAAAACAGGAATGTGACTATGAACGTTAATATTTAGAATGCTCCAAAGTGAAACAAAGTGTGGGAGCAGAGGCAGAGGAATCAAAATGCTACCTTTCAAGCAACTCATCTAGTCCAAGGCAAGACCCAAAGCCCTGACAGCTGAGCAAGGTGCCCCCTGAGCCGATTATGTCTTTGCTGGAAGACAGCACTCTGCCAAATCAGATTCAAAGAAAAAAAAAATAAAACGTTGCTTTCAGACAAAGGCTTAAGGCAAAATTTTTCTTCTGAAAATAAAAACAAAACAAACTTACGGGTCTGACTGGAAATGATGGCAGTAACAATAACACATGGCAATAATAATAAATATCACAGGATGTGTTTTGTCATCAAAACACTGAAAACTGACTGAAATGACCAACCTTGCCTGAAAACAGTTTTTCTAATTAAAAAAAAAACAAATCTGAGAAAAAGAAATTCCTCTCTGTCATACATAACCACAAAGCAGTGGTGAGTCAAGCCCACATACAGCCAGGTTTACCACAAACCGAGATGCATCTGCAATTGACATAATCCCTACAGCACTCCCTCAAGGACACAGCCCTGTCCTACATAATCTTGACTACATTTAACCAGAAGCAAGGGAAAGTCTGACCAGCATGAGCCCTATGGCCACAAGCTTCAGGGAAACAAAAAAAGTCATCCACCTCCCCTCCTGGTAAGAAGGGAAGCATTCAACTGAAGCCAGTTTCATGCGCAAGGGCTTTCAGCCAGCATCTCTGGTAGGAACATTATTGTAAGCAGACATTCATCTGGGCCATGGGGAAGCACTCCCTCGCTCTCACATCCCTAGAGTGGAGAGAGCTCTGTAGCGACAGAGCAGTAACTTTGCCATGAGAGATTCAGCAGAGCTAAGACACTGAAACTCCCATGCCAATTCCAGTAAAGCCTCCCATATTTCAGTGGCACCAGGAAAAAGGCAAGGGCTGAGTTTGCGTAGATCATTGCCCTGACCTGTAAAAGCTGATTCTTGGATAGATCAAAAAATCTAGTGAAGTTCAAGTCCATTAAAGATTTTCAAAGGTAACCTGTGATTTTGGGGCCCTAGTTTGAATCACTCCACAGGCCTGAGAACTTGGTACTTTTGGAAAAAAATGACTACTCAAGGCATCTCAAGGTCTCAGGCATGCTACTTGATGACCAAGTTATTCACAAAAGCTCACAAAAATAAGAAAAATCTGGTTATAAATAATAGATAAATTTATTTCTATACTACAGGAAACACCGATAGGTAATGAAAACCAGAAGTCATGTTATGGTCCTGTCCCAAACACAAGTAATTGTATTATAATTTGAAGGAGACATGATCTCTTTTTCAGCTCAAGGTGCTTTTTTACTTCAGAAGATCAACAGGGTCTTCTGAAGAAAAAGAAATCTAATGTTTTATTTCTTTACATTATTCCCCTGCCTGCTAACTATAATCTGAAGACAGCAGTTGCAGAAGAAAGGTGCTGAGAATGCTGAGGAAAATGGAAGAAATGTATGTAAAATCATAAATATGAAAGAGAAGTTTTAATTAAAGCATAGTAGTTTCTGAACAAAAACATTTTTAGCAGTGCAGGGCAAAGAAAGGCTGCTGAATTATCTGGAAAAAAAAGTGATTGTTTTATGCTGCCAAAGAACATAAAGACATTTATTCAATTTCTCATCAGTTAAAATTAATGGCAACTAAACCTGACTGCATTCAGAAAATTGCACAAAACATTAATACTAAAAAAAAGGCAAATTAGGCAAATTCCACTTTCATGAAAATCATGCAGAGAACTAAAGCCTTTTAGAATCGGAGTGGATGAGATATCCACTCTGCAACAGCTGAGCAAAGCAGCAGGCTTCTTGTGGTTAAAGGGTTTCAGAGAGGATTCATCAGACCTAGCTTCATTTTGCAATCCCATACAACATTGATTTCTTCATAAGTTCTTCTTCATTCTCCCGTCATTCTGGCAGTAATAAATCACAGCAGTTTAAAAGAAGGTCATGTACACATTTTCATATTTCATGCATGATCCCATTGCACAAGACAAATGATCTGGAATACTTTGCTTGAGAGTTGTAAAGTCATCAGTTCACTTCTGGATTTACTTTAATACATCTCCATGGAATACTTCCATCCTTTTCTCCTTCAGAAGGACTCTGTACACTCATTTGTTCCCTGACTATTATCAGGAAGGTCCAAAACTCATCCAAAATTTAACAGACCACAAAGCTCTCTTTCAGAGGCACAATACATGCAGTCTACCTCTCTCCTGACTCGTAAGTGGGTCCTCCAGCCTCCAGACACTTCTGCTCCCTGCACAGTTTGTGAGGTTATATGAGTACCCCAGAATAAGACAAAACACACACACGTCTGGCACCTGCATCTCATTGGGACCTCCAGTCTCTAGCACTGCCCCAGAAAAGCTTCCATCCAGCTACTTCAGCATATTACAGGCCACTAAATCCAGCCTTTAGCCACCTCCCCAGGGAATGACTGTGCTCTTTTCCTCTGCTCACTCAGCAGTTCACTCTGGTCCTTATTATTCATTTTATAAGCCCTGTGGAACCGATAGCATGGGGGACATACTTAATCCCAAATGGCCAAGTTATGCATAGCAGGGTTAAAATTGGACTAGAAATTAATGACTTTGGCTGAATCAGACCTGGTTCTCTATTAAACTGATCTGTTGCTTTTGCTGCCCTAATATCCCAGGGATGCTCCATTCTGGTTTACCCACAGACCATGCTACACCAGCACTGCATTTGGGAGAGTTGTGTGTAGAATTGTGCATATGGTAATAATGTCTGATACTGCGAGGTTCCTGGAGGGCATCACCTCAGAACAAAGCCCAAGCACGTGCATATCTGTCCTTTACTTCTTCTAATTCATTTTTTTGTTTATTTTTCTCTTTGCAACTCCATGTTTTCAAAGAGCTAGTCAAAGGATATTATCCTGCATCTCTGCCATTTATCATCTCCTACAGTTATTACTTTGGAAATTTATTTGCATTTATCAATATTGTGTGCAAGGATCAACTTATGTCTAATATAAAGTACAAAACGAATTGCTGCGTATCAGGACACTTACTCTGTATGTGCTCATAGAAACACATCTACTACATTTTCACTACCTCTTTAGGCTACATGATAACTAAACTGAAGACAGTATAGAATAAGATCCCTGGTACCTAGACCTTATTTTTGAACAGAGATTTGGATTTGTGCCTCATGCTTTACATGCTACTTACTTGATCTGCAATGTTTATTGTGGTTGAAACTCTGACCCTTCTTCCAAGAAAAACTGTCAGGGTCCCTGCTAAAATCCCCAGATCTAGCAACCGCTATCAATTAGGAAGAGATTAGGGGCCAAGGGATTGCTCCATACCCCGTTTTCATGCTCCGAAAAAACGCTGTTGTATAGTTGCTGCAGTAGCTGCCTGCCGTCTCCTTGTTTCACATATGATAGAGAGCCCTCTCTGCTCCCACTCTCTCATGCCTCAAGTCAGGCAACAACTTGCAATAAAAAGCTGACGCCAAAAATTTGGATCATAACTGTGTATTGAACCACTCATCTGAAGCGCTTACATCCTCAGCAACATATGGATCCAGCAAAAGATCTCAGAGAGGGAGAGGGGAGGAGAGAGAGATGAGAGCTTCTAGCTGAGAAGCACATGGGTTCTTGCGAGTAGCAGCAAAGAGCTGCTGGAACTGATTTACCACTAAAGCTGTTAAGCAATAGCTGACTTTTCCCAGTTATCGGTCTCACAAACAATAATCGGGTCAAAATTAATAACGCGAACATAAAACTTTTCTTAAAGGAAAGGGAGTGCAGTCAGGTGGAGGCAGGAGAAACACAAAGGCTAGGAAGCAGAAGACTTACAGGAGTGTCCTGAAGGTGGGAAGTGTGTTTTGTATCAGGAATGGAGCTGCAGGACGCCACACAGCACACTTCCAGCTCACTCTCTCACCTCAGAAACAGGCAAATGCCACTGTAGTGACAGTGGGGAAGAGCTAGAAGCCAGAGCAGGGTATGGTGTCTGAAGTCACATATGAGTAACAGAGACAGAGATTTAATGGCAGAGATTCAAATCTGAAATACATGATCTGGTTTTGTACAAGTTTTCCTACTCTACTCTCTGTTTGCAATTACAGACCAAAATTAACTACCTATTCTGCCATCCACACATTTAGTTTCTCGTATTGAACCACTGCACTGCAAACATCTACCTAACAGCTAAGTCTGCTTTAATAAATACAGTACCATTGAAAGTTAACAGATCAAGAAACAGGCATAAAGCTAAGAAATATCTTCAGAAGTGTATGGGGCAGGGAGTTTTCTGACGTTGGGGTGAAAAGCTTATTTATCACAAACCAGATACAGAGGTTTTCTGTAGGTTTTTTTTTTTTTTTTTTTTTTTTTTTTAAAGCCTTGGTTTCAGTAACTGTAGCCAAACACAAGAGAAAACTGGAGCCTGAACACAAACGTCTGGCTCCTATCCTTTTCTTAGACCACCATGCTGGATTACCAGCGCTGCTAACAGCACTTCCACTGAGAATTGGCAGATGGGCCCCTTGACAAAATATGAAGATATGTTGATGGGCTTTGAGTTGAAAACACTGAAGTACTCACTCAATTTAATAAGAGAAAGCATCTAAATCTTCTAAGTCAAAAGTTCTACTGGGAAATAAGCAATAGACATTTCTGTGTTCTGAATGTCAAGACTCCCATTCTCCTATAAATCGTGGGCAGGACTCAAATACAGCGGGGAAGGGAGGAATGGGGAATTCCCAGTGCAATCCTGAACGCCACACAGTCCAGAGTTCTGGAAAAGGACAGTCCTGAGCAACTGCACTATCCATAGAGTTATTAGTCGTTTCATACACCCAGAGAGAAAACAAAGGCCACCCCATGACAGGAAGTAATTTTGTTCAGCATAGTGAAAACTAATGTACAAATTAATGGAAATCCTTGTACAGGAAGAATTTAGCTTCCTACACACTTGGCAGTATCACTGACTAGGAAATAATAACACAGGCTATTCTGAGATTGTACCACTCTTTCTAATAACTTTGTGCACAGAGAGGTGTTTCTTCTAGTCCACAAAATCCTGTGCAATTTTGGACCATACAGAGTGTGAAAGAAATGATGACCACTAGTAAATAAAACACCAAGGTAAAGATACAACTCGCACCTCGAGAAATCCCTAGACTGCAGATTATCAGTTATTCCAACAATTTAACAACAAAACATCACCCTAATTATGCTCTGTTTTTATTCTCATCTCTGGATATTCACTCTGTCCTGTACTAGAAAGAAGGGCACTGTTATTTTTCTCAGCATTTCTGGCATTTTGCCCCATATATATATATTAGGTTTTTTGTATATTTCATTGCTTTTTCTGCCAGAAAAAGATTTCAGACAGTAAATATGAATTCCACATTGTTTAGTTCTAAAAGCACACAGGAAATTAGGCGCTGGAGTCTTAAGTAATAAACAATTCTTAATTGGAACAAATCCTAATAAGATCTCTCCTCATGTGCTGAAAGATGAGATAGCAACTACCAAGGCAGCCAGACCTCAGCTGATCTCAGGCAACAGGCTCTCACATAAGGCTTGTGGCCCCACAGTGTCACTTCCTGCTCGTCTTCATTTCACATTAGATCTGCAACCTCAAGCTCATTTCCATGACAACTCATGGCAGAACAAAACATAAGACTGAAATCACCATTCTCAGACTGCATCATCAGAAGTCCTTGGGCTGTGAACTGACAGAGTTGCATGACTCACAGATTTGTAAGGGCAATATGCAAAAGCAAAAGTGTGGTGGTGTTTAGCAGTGCTCAAGGGACTAACAGGATGCAAACTACACTGTGTAGATCCTCATCTGGATCTGGATTCTAGCTCACCAATCGTTTGGTAACATTAAGAGTCAGTGCCATGACTCTCTTTCCACTCAGAAAAGGAAGAATCTGAGCTCCACAAACATCACGTATAGTCCCATTCTCTGGCACAGTGATCTGGTAGCTAGACTCAAACCATGGCGAGGTCCAAGATCTAAAGCTTAGCTAGCCTAACTATTTCTCTTACTTGCACCTCCAGTGGAAATCTTTCATTATCTGAAGCCCCGTTCGAAAGGTGCTCTCCTGAGAGAGAGACTGTTTGTTTTTAGGCTTCACATCTTTGAATGTTTTCATTTCCACTGATAATTCCATTTCATTACTCAGTTCCTCTTTCTCTCTGAGATAAAGCAGCATCAGATGGTGACCCGCATTCAGTGAGACTTCTCCATGAAACAGTCTTGGAATTAACGATATCATAAGACCGCATCTAAATAATGTTTTGCAAGTATTCAATTTTTTTAAATATAGAACCAATTTTCTCACATAGTCATAAACGCTCTTTGGGCAGCAAAACAAATATCATCAGTATGGAGACAAAAGAAGAGGAAAGATGCATATTTAGACAAAATAAAAACACTTAAAGACAGTGAATATTTGAATCAGTTTTGGAGTTATATCTCAAGATGACGCTAAGCATTCAATCTGCAGAAAAGGCCTCAAATAATCTTTGATCGTAAAATGTTCACTCTGTTATATCCCTCAAATAAGTATAATTCCCATGGTTCAGCTCTCTTTGGACCGTGTGTATAGCAGCTAATCGTCTTTGAGATTTGCTATGTAAACACAGTTGCACATACCTAGATAAGTACATCTAGGAGGCATTCCTCCATGCTACTGGCATGGACGTTCCTTCTGAACCATTACCTCTGAAAGATATATTTATTAATATCTTTCTCCCATTCACTGCTTAATTCCATTGGTTTCATTGGTAGGGGAAAAAAAAAAATAATGCTCCATGAAGCTTAATGATGTACAGAGCACACACTCTATGAGACAGTATTTTAGAAAAACTGAGAGCAATGTGAAGATGTCTAAGATAAGCATTCCAAACTGCAGATCTACATTCACAATGATGAAAATCACTCCTTAAACTACAGCTCTTGCAGTTTCGTGTCTATAGGCATTATGTCTGCACGGATCCACACATACAGGAAAATAGAAAGCTAGCCAAATTTTAAATATTTGGAAATCCTGCAAAATTACCAAATCCCACATAATTTATAATTTCAAACAGGAACTCCAATTGATTCCCTGTCAAAAATCTGGGAATATGCCCAGTCTGAACTCTGCTACAGACATTTCATGTGATTGAGGAACATAACAGCCATCCCAACATTTTGAAGAGTTCCCAACAAGCAGCTGCTCTCATAGCGTGAAGCCAATGAGAGCAGTGTGCCTCTGCAGAACACTGAGAACAGGAGTTCAGAGTGAGCTGATGGTTCCCAAGTTCCTCTGAAAACAAAATGAACTATTCCAAATTTTCTACTGTGTCAGGCAGCTCAAAAGGCACAAGTGACTGCTGCTGTGATAACATAGTCATAGCAATTTCATAAAAATTAAGGGTACAATTTAGAAAGGCATTCAGGAAGTAAATTTAAGATTTATTCTTCATAGTTTCAGGCACCACCAAAGAGTGAGACCTTCCTTACCATGTGATTACCAACCCTCCTACAGACTGGAGGAACTACTGAAGGCTCCTAACAGTGGCATTTAAGTTGCTGTTCGAAGGCAGGTAAGAGGAATAAGGTGCACCATACTTACCTATCTCAGTATGAAGGGCACTGCCTCTTCTAACTTGTTACCAAACCACTGATCTGCAGAATCACCAGAGGAAGTTTGGTTAAAGCAATGGCTTTTCATGAATCCGGAAGGACAACAGAACATAGACCCGTTTTCACCACACACTGCACTTACTGAGTATAAGACCACTGCCAATCCTGATACAGTCTCAAAAGAACAGAAAATACACAACTGAAAAGAACATCAAGGAAGGTATAATGGCTGCTTCACATTTAGCACAAGAGTACAAATTTGAATCAGTGATAATCACAGCAGACAATGAAGGTTAAGTGTAGACAGATTGACAAAGTGGATGAAAATCTTTACTTCATTCCTAGCTCAGATATGGATTTCTTATGTTAACAACTAATAGTAAAATCTTGCAGCAAAAAAATCAGCTAGTATCTTGCTTTTGACATCAGGAAGGCTATGATATCATCTCTGGTGCTTCAAAATTATTTTCTACAGAACACAGATTATAAACTTCTCCCTGTTTCCCAGAGATCTTCACAGATAAACATCAAACACACAGACGCTGAGTTATAAGGTATAAATATATATATAAGACAAGGAAAAAGTTATTATACTCATTTTACAAAAATTGTACTGAATGAAATGAGCACATGCCTCATGTAGTGTTAATGAGCTTCCTTTTCTTTTTATTGTTTTGCTTCCTAAAGAATAGTAATTTCGTTTAGTGTTTTCTTCATCTGACAAGACAAAATATCATAAGAAGCAATGTCAGGTGGAAAAAGTCATCTGTTTTCTAGCTAAATCTTCCTCCAAAGGCAGCAACTAGTAACTGGAATGTATAGCAACTGAAACTGTAATGGTGCATACAGTGCTTAATTGTGCATATGTGATACACACTATTTAGCCTTTTCTTTCTTTAACACAGCACAGAGAAATTCCCAGGAGACTGAGGAGGGTCATATCCATGGCTGAATGAGAAAAGAGCATTAAAATTATCATTATAGGCCTTCCTCCCTTTGACTTAGCTGGGCGATTCTTAGAAGATTTAGAGTTCAGGTTCAGTTCAGATAAACATCCAAAAGTTCACAGGTTTACCCAAACTATCTGAATCTCTAGAGCCCCAAAATGAGCTGGAAATCTCCAGAACTGCCTCTCTTGAGAGATTTCCTGTCTTTCACTTTGAGACAAATCAGAAGTGAAACAAAAAAAAAAGAAAAAAAAGAAAAAAAATCTAAAATGAATTAAGTATTTCAGAACCCAAGCACAATTCACTAAGTTACACTTAAAGTCAGAGTCTACTGAAATGAATTTCTTATTATGTTTTGGTGATCTATTTCTTGATATCAGCTTTTAAGTCTGGATAAGAACATGTGTACTTTTTTGGTTTTCGTTTTCTCATTCAGTCTTTCTTACTCATTTTTATCAGACTTGTTGTACATCTACATGGCACAATTCTTGCAGAGAATGTCTCTCCATCCAAACTATTTATTAAGGCATGGACTTTGAAGTGAAAGGAAGAGACAGGGAGTAGAGTGAAGTAGTTTACAAAGTGCTGACATTCATAACAGATAGGCCTCTCATTGGTGTATAAGCTGCTGGTTTCCCTCTTTGACACTGATATGGAAAAAACATCAGCAACCATACTATCAGCAAGAACATGACCTTCTGATCAGCCTTTGTTCACTTTCCCAGAGCAGATTCCCATCTACCAATTTAACTGTGGCCATTCGTTTTCTCTGTTGTAAAAATGTGTTTTCAATCACCTTTGGGACTAAGACAGATGATCTGTGCTAAATGAAGAGCACGTTGCCTTTTAGTACTGCCCATCATCCCCTCTGCCTGGAGAGGAGCGTGGGCACCCTGGCCATGAGCACTCTTCTCCTAGCACACCATGTAGTGCTCACCTCCTCATGAAGCTCTCCAGTAACAGCTTTCCCATCTGCACTGTGCAATTTACACCAGGCTGACAAGTATTCTTCCATTTCTTATGCTAGCAAGCAGGAAAAAATGAGGATTCATAAATCTTAGCACTGTCAAAGGTGTGTGTAATCTAGTCTAATAACAGCTATACAAAAAGTGATGTGGACAAAGTAATTCTTTCTCTGCTATACTCATCTAGCTACAAGCAAAGTAGCAGCTTATAGACATCTTAACTGAGAAGCTGCATCTGCACCACCATGTTTAACAGCTACTTGTGAACTCATCTCCCTTGAACTCCTCTAATCATTTTCTGAACCAGCTTATGCTTTTGTCCAGGACAACATCTAGAGGCAACGAAGTCCACGACTTCATTGTACACATCCTTTTGCTTGTATAAAAATCAGCTGTCTGAGAACTGAGTGTTCATAGTTCTTGTTGAGTGAAAAATACTACATTGAGAAATCCATTCACCTTCTCTATCTTTCCTCATTCACCTTCACTCTTTTCAGAGGTAATGATCATCTTTCACCTGCAGTCTCTCTTTTCTAGCATAGGGAGTCAAACAAGTTTTTTGTCACATAGAAAACATTCCACAGAATCCTAATGATCCATCTCTTCGTGCTTTCTTATAACCTTTAGAATTTTTCAATAGAGAGGTTTCCAGAGTTGCACAAAGACAAGGTTTGACTACGCTATGGCATGATGCTCTGTACTTTGACTTAAAGCTATTCTCTTCCAACCTTCTCTTGGTGCTCTAGCTGAATGTTTTTTTAGGTGACGTTGTTACAACAGGCCATGATGACACCCGATGTGCTTCCACCCACAGTGGGAATAGCGATTTTCTGCAAATCATGAAATAGTTTCTTCACTCTTCTTTTACTGAAATTAGAAAATAACCTGAGAAAAGAGATTCAGCTATTTGCCATCATAATAGTGCCTAAAACTCCCTGTGGTCGATTTGATTTTAGAGTTTCCTGAATAGTTCTGTATCATTAGCAAACCTTGTCTTTTCACTACTTATCCCATTTTTAGATCAGGAATAATTTAAATAACATAGAATGGATTTGTGACAGTAACTTTCCCCTCCTGTGATTACCTTCCTTTCTATTACATCATTGCAATATTCTAATTAAATAGGGAAGTGTTTTCTACATGATTTTCACCCATTTCTTGGAGGCTTGCCACATCTATTCTCATGAAAGCATGAAATACCTCTTAACTGTCATGGGTTGTGAGTTAGGAAAGCAAAAGGTTTCTCTTCAGTAACTCCTTGCTGAGTCTCAGCAGATGTTATGGCACATGTTAGCTCTTTAAGAAAAGACATCATGCATTTCCTCTTGCCTTTCCCTTCCTACTCTCCACATTTTGTTGTTCTTGGTTGGCTTTCTGGTTTATTTGTTTAGGTTTTATTTCTCCAGACCAGTTCAGTGTCGATCTGGGGCTTGCCTCTCTCACCAGTGGCTCAAATGCTTGAAATTATCCAATATCCCCAACAGTGTTCTCAGGTTTTCAGCCCTGCCCCTCCTCCTCCACTGCAAGCCCACAGTCTGCTACAATTTCACACCCTCTGGAAAAACCCACCAGTCAAACTGGCAGCTGAAATTCATGTTTGCTGCAGCGTTCCAGAGGAACTTGTCTCATGGGGTCTGTGCAGCCACTGATGAAAGAAAGGCTTAAGCACAAAACCCACAGCGGCAGCTTGGTGTCCCTGTCCCGGTGCGCTGAGGCTGAGGCTGGGGAAGAGGAGGGGCACGCCACACATGTGCACAGGCACACACACAGTGCATCTTCCCACCAGATGGTGGATCAGACCTATTGGAGTTTAACTTCTAATTAAACAAAGAACTGTGGGCCGCATTCAGTCACAGCATCAATTTGCTCCAAACCAGATGTCTGCAAGATACCACAAAAATTGTATTCATGTGAGCCCAAACCCAGGCTGCGGGTGGCCGCTGCCCAAGCCCCATACACCATCTCCATCAGGACAGGAAGTCTTCTCCAGCAGCAGGCTGACAGCCTCTCTGTTCTGGGCCATCGTGCCCTGAAAGCCTCCTCTGTCTTTCATGGCATAGTGCTCTTGAAGGTCAGTGATCTTGCAAAACATCGCTGTGGCTAAGCAGGCATGGAAAACTGTGTGGCAGGAACAGCTCTGTAGGTAGGTTTACCCAAAGCTCCCCAAAGCAGCACACTCCTTGCCAAGGCACCCAGTAATTACATGCACAGTTACCCTAATTTTTCCTAGCAGTTCAGCACACTGACTGAGAAGCCATAATCCCAGATGTGCATTTAGTGCTGGCTATCAACCTATGAACCCTTCAACAAACCCTGGATAACACTTCAGTAAGCAGACAGAAAGAAACTTAGAAAAGATCCAGGCCAAGCTGCATGGCAGCCCTACATCCTTCCTGGAGACCTGCCTGTAGATCTCTGCCCGTGTCATTCAGAAATTTTAAAAGAAGTGAGGTCCACAAGGCTCCAAAGAAGCAATAATGATTTCTCTGGGTAAAACCTGAAGCCATCTGCCTACCTGTAATGCTGTTTGTCAAGCAAAGGCAACAGACTAATACAGATTTTATATCCTAGGAATTGACTCAGTGTCAAATATTTAATGAGGAAAAAAAAAGTAGCTGAGAACTGGCAATGGCCATGCCCAAAGATCCAGTCCTTTCTTGCCTCCAGTCTGTCCCTTGTCTGCTTTCCCCTCCCCCTCTGCCTTTCTCACTTGGAAGTTGTTATTGTTTTACATGGCACATTCCCAAGCAGCTAGACCAGGACAGTAAAATTATTCACTGACTTTACTGTGCTCTTCTACTAGTCACTCTGCTTTTAAGCCTTCAGCCTTCCTTCCCTCCACCCCACCTCCTTCACTCCCCAATGAAATTCTCCTTTCCCACCTCTCCCCTCCTCTTTGCTGGGCAGAATCTGGAAAAAAGAAATCAAGGCCAAACTCAACAAAACTACTGCTGCGTAATAGCAGTTCTTTTTCACACACAGATGGTCAGTCAGAAGAATGAGCGCTTTATAAGACAGACATCATGCTGGTCTTTGCAATCCTGTTCTCCCAGACCTCAGCAGGAGTTTTTCATCACCAAAGTGGATAATAACTCTGTCAGACACCTCGTACGCACAGGTATTAATAAAAAAAGAAAATATTGTAGTGACTGATTTTACAAGAAACTGGGAATCTTAATGTGATAGTTAAAAATGCACACAATGATTACACACAACCAATGGCTATGTCAGCAGGGCTTTATAGCAGGTTGCTAATAAGCAGGGAATGTGCTTATCCATATATCTATGGTTTTGCACTTTACTGACAGCATTTCCATGGCCAAAGTCTATGTACCATTGCAGAGCCATCAACATGAGCATGTTGGATGCTTGTAAATGCCAAAGTGGCTGTACAAATCCCCATGTTTGCATCTGGAAATGCCATCTGCATGGCCAACAGAACTATATGGAATCACTGTCTGAAACGTGACAAAGTTATGCATGCCTTTGTTTTTGACATTTGGCTGAACATAAAAATGGACTTCATTTTTTAAAGAAAATTTCCTTTCTCTGAATTTTGATGACAAAGGAGGTCAGTTTCCATCATTTTTAATTAGATTCCAGAGCCTTGATTTTTCTTGTGATGGATCCAAAGTGCACAAATCACATGCAAAGACACACAGCAACAGCATTCTCTAATCCAGAAACACAATTCTCTTTGCTGAAAGTGGAAAAATATTTTCAGCAGCTCTTGCATTTTTCTACACCCGCAACAAAAGTAGCAACACTAAAAAATATATATATCACTACAGTAAGTATGAGCGAGGAGCTCCGTTCGTATAGCCCTTCTTCAGAAATGGAAATTCTTAACATTTTTGTAGCTAAGTAAATTTTCAAATTCAAGTCAAATGAAATTGTGTGTGAACTCACTGCATTAGCCAGATGAGAAGGGGCAGCAATTACTGCTTCTGCTCATGACAGTTCTCACAATAATATGTTTGAAAACTATTCTGACATTAAAGGTGACAAAAAAAAAAAAAAAAAAAAAATCTATTCTACTATCTGATTCAGTAACAGCACAGAAAGAGAAATTATGCCATCTTAAAAGCTTAAAGATGATTCAGATGCCAAAGAGAAATGAGTGTGCTGATGCCCTTTTGTTACCAGCCAGAGTCCCTGAGCACTAAGCAGTCACTTTGTATGTGAAAGGAGTGCTCCCTGCCACAAATACACGCTATCCACAGGTTAAGCAGTACCCAGCCTTCAGCACTCAGAATCTCAACTCTGCCTTGGGCACAGCAGTAAGAAGCACCCCCTGTCCCTGCTCTGGCAACCCTATTTCTTCCATTAAGTAACCTCCTGCTCCTGCTCCCCCCTCCCCGCCTGTGTTTCAGAGCCACATCTTTATACTACTAAAACTCTTGAAAAATAAACACCATCAACAGCATCGCACCAATGATTTGTACTCTCCCCTGGGTGCAAAATTAATTCAGGATTTTGTTCAGGAGTTGCCAAAGAGCAGCATATTACCAATCATTAAAGTGCTGCGTGGACAAAGCTGTGAGTGGCAATTGCCAAGAGCTGGGGCTGGCTGTGCCCTCCTCCCTTTGGTGCTGTCAAACCTTCAGTTTCATTCTCCAAACGTAATGAAATAATTCAAGTCGGCCTTTTCAGTGTCGATCTCATCCACCATAAATTAATTTTAGGGACATTTTCCCATAGATTCAAGCTGATTGCCCTGGATTCCATGCTTCCCGTTTACACCAAACATAAAAATTAACAAGTTTACGAAAGGAGAGCTCGTACATGTGGAGCACAGAGTGAGATTTAAGAAAGAGAGAGAAAAAGTGTTTAGCCACCGGAGGAGGGAAGGCAAAAAAAAAAACAAGTTTAAACAGCAAGTCTCTGAAAGTAACCCAAAATCATTCAAAACAAATTTGTATTATACTGCGCGATTGAATGGTGTATTAACTTTGAATGCACAACATCACATACACTCCTGTTTTCAATCAAGCTTGTAGACGACATTTTTTTAATTATTATTAATTACAAACACTCAGGCATCACCACATCAGCAAAACTCTCATTGCTGAGGGTGAAAGAAGAAACTTGCCCTAGCGACAAGTTTTCCAACAACACCTATCTCATTGTGTTGGAGCGAGGGGAAAACAGAAAAGGTATTTCAGTTGGATTTTAAGTCCCTGAGACCTCTTCTGACTCTGATAGCATTACCACCTTTCTGTCCCCCTTCCCTCCTTGCCCTCCAGCACAAATGCTCTTTCTCCAGCCGGGCCTCAGTCACATAAATCGCCGGGAATGGCAGAATCCCCAAGTGCTCGTGAAGCTCCTGCTGAAGTTAACGAGACTTGGCAAGAGGTCTTCTTACAGTGAGGGATTTGCAAGAGCAGCACCTTACTGTTGGAGACAACACAAAAAACACTTCTCCACTGGCAGTTTTCAGCTTCAGCTCTAATTTCTACACAAGTCAGGAATATTTTTGCTTTATACCTGACTTGACAGTTATTAATACTACTGTGAGCGTATACCACCTGATTTTATATGATTTAGAAAGAGGAGAGAGAGCAATGATAACAGTTTCATTATAAGTTTTAAGTGCCCATAAATCTTTCTACATCAAACCATTCCCAGTCTCCCAAGAGGGGCTCTCCAAACACTGAAGCCCTGCCTATTTGGCAACAGCTACAGACAGGGATTGCATTTTTAGCCTCCTTCGTCTCTGCAGAGGACAAAAATCTTGGAGAGAAAACTTTAGTCCAGAAGCCTTTTTCTTTTCCTACAGCAGCTGGAGGCACAGCCATGGTTTTAATAGAGTTCTCTAATGACTCTATTGCTCTTCTTTATAACTATTTTTTGGACCAATGAAGTGGCGGAGGCAACAATATTGAATCACTGATTTTTCTGTGGTGGGGAAAGGAGCATAATGAGCCCATAAAGTTATTTTCATCTGAAGCCCAGAACCCAACATGTTTCTAGCCCCTGCAATACAAAGTAAAAATCCCTTCACACCCATGGGCTCTCCCAGTTCACATCAGGTGGGCTCACATCACCCACTGCATGGGGATAATTTCAGAAGTACCAGTTTGATTCTAACCTGGTTAGATGAAATTGCCCTGTCCTCCTTGAGTGACCCTTTGGTGATAAAAGCAGAAAAGGCTGGATCTAGATGCTTACACAATATCAGGGCTTTGCAACCAAGAATAAAACAAATATCCTTTCACCACATTAAATAAATTTAAAAAAAAAAAAAAAAAAAAAAAGCAGACTGAAACTGGGAGGTCCAGTTGTGAGATAAAATCCACTGAAGAAAAGCTGATGGGGTTTTTACCACTGATTTCACTCCTGCTGATACCCAAATGGCTGGGTTGGGTGTGAGCTCCCTCCATATGCTCAGTAGATAGATTATTAACTTTACAAGAGTGTATCAAAAATAGCTATCTAAACTGAACGTGGCTGAATATGTGTACTCTGTTAAATAAAACCAAATGTCTTTTCCTCCACAACTCAGTTCTCACTACAGTTGTGTTTGCTAGGGTAGAGCAAAGCCTGTGACATACTTCTGTGCTATGCTGTACGCCAGCAAGGCACGTCAAAAATGCAAACTGAATGCTAAAATTATTTCGTTTCCAAAATAAATAAGTGTTTTTGGTTGTATTAGTACACAAAAGGCAGGTATATTAAATTAAGGGATCAGTAGGGAATTGGTTCCTCAGAAAGCTTTAATTAGCTTTCAAATTATCTCTCTTATAATGTGTACAAATATTCCTAACCAGACTTCACTGAAAAATGTATTCTCAATAATTTTATTTACCTAATAATTAACACAAGGATAACAACACACATGCAAATTTAAAATAAAAACATATGTGGGGATTTTTTTTTCTTCCAAATAAGAATTTGAAACAGATGTGCTCTTTTAACAGTATTTCTTCACCCAGTACTTTTCTCTTCACTGTTTGTATTCTTAATGTATTTTTTTTCCATAGGTACAGTAACATATAATCCTAATAAATTATTCTCCCTTTTATCTGACAAGCACGGTTTTTAAATATCATATTCTACCTTTATTTCTTGCTGGAATAACTCATTCCTATCAATTGCTATTTTGCACAAAGAGAGTTGATTGCAGTTCAAATATAAAATAGAATACCATTTTCTTTCAAAACATTTTTAAAACTAACATAACAAAATAAGTTGCTGAATGAAAATATAACATTCACCTCTGCTTGTGCAGTCCTTATCTTCATCAAGCAACTAATAAAGTGAAATTTCATGAAGTAGCTTAAAATAAAAGCTATCGGTTAATTAGCTCTGTACCTAATGCACCACACCTGAATGTGTTCTCTGCGATTCACACTGCTTTCACTCAGCTCATGCCAACTCAAGAGATTGTTGGCACCAAGGATTCCAATCACCAAGCCACAGCTTCAGTTCTTACAATGAAATGCCTTCAGATGATCTTTCATGAGAAATTGTAGATTTTTCAAAAACACTATATCAAGACAAGCTTCATTAGCACTCACCTGAGCATGAGGTGTCTCAGCCTGTCCTCGTGACACAAGGTGCTGATGCCCAAAAACATCTTGGTTAAGCTTGATCCAGTTTCAAATAACGAGCCCATCCACATAGATTGCTCCAAAAGTAATGTCTTTTATTTATTTCCATAGAAACTACAACAGATACAAAGAGCTGTATGGTGAAGAAAATTCTCAGCTACAGAACACTCTTTTTCAACACAGTCACCATCGTTAGCCGTGCATTTTCACCAACAGCAAACAAGGGCCTGCATGCCACACTGGTAATAATCTGCACCTGTGGAATGGCCCACTGTTTCACAGCTGATCCCGAGCACTGCCTGTCCTGAAGGATGAAGCAATGGGTGATGTGCCCTAAGGCAGAGGAAAACAAGTGAAGAGCAGCAGGAAGCTCTTAGGCTGATGTCTCCAGCTTGTCATGGGCCCACTACCTTCCTGAGGGGTCTGCAAGGCTGATGGGCCTAAGAGCAGGAAGGGAGAGAAGAAATGCCAGACTAAAGCCAGATCTGGAGAAAGAGGAGAAAAGATGCTTCCTTAAGTGCATCTGTATTTTTTTGTTGTTGTTGTTTGTTTGTTTGTTTTTGCTACTTAATACCTAAATCAGTAATCAAAATGTTGTGTTAATTGGCAATAAATTAAGTAAAATTCCCAAAGATGGAACTGAATGAAGTAACATTTAAGAAAATCCTTACCTGTACAATTGAAGTGTTTTTATTCAGCCTTTTCAGTGCATTCATTTCATAGCATGATCTCCAATTGCATGGCTGTAGGCCACCTTCAACACTGAACTTCACTACGTATATTAGTAACTCAACAGAGTTGTCTTCACTTTCTCTTCCCATTCTATGTATGACAATGGATTATTATTATTTTTTTTAACCATGCTTACTTTAAGCTGTTCAAAAAAGGAAGTAGAGAATTGACTTCTTGACATTTTCAGTGAAATACGTAACAGCTTCATAATAGGGTACCCAAAAGCATTTTAGAACGTATTAAGGAAATTATCTTTGTAATAGCTGGGCAAATCTGAAATTTTCAACGTCTAATCAATATCAATGCTTTATCCAGTTTATTCACAAGATAAAATGTAAATAAATTTAAATTTGGATTTCTGAAACAGAAAAAAAAAATTGATGATTTCATCATGCGAGAAGATTTTAGAGTGGATGTAAAAAAGACATATATTTATGACCCAACTCTCAATTCTCTGACTTTCTCAGGTTTCTCAGGTCTCTAATTCAAATTCAAAGTGTGTAGCTACAAATACTTTTTTTTTTTTTCATTTTGCACTTAAAACATAAATGAAAATGTGAGTTTTGTTCTTTGGTTTTGTTTTTTGTTTTTTTTTTTTACCTTTGCATTACTCTGAAAAATGCTACACTGTGTCAGTGTACTTTTGCCCAAACAAATGCACTCCTCTTCATGCAGATAAACTTTAAACCTAACAGTTAAAGTCTGGCAAAGCTAAACATAAAAAAAAATAGGGGCTTACTTAAAAGAGTTGTGCAAAAAAAAAAAAAAAAAAACAATAAAATTGAGAGAAGTGTCAGGGGAATTTAATAACTAGGGAATTTATTATGCTCGTGATTAGCATGGATACCAAGAAATAAGTTTGAATATTTTGGGAGCTTTGGCATTCTTGAAGAATTGCGTTTTCAGAACAATCAGATAGAAAGAGGAGGGGAAAAAATAGGTCTTTCAAACCTGGCACATCTCACTGAAAAATCACAATAGAAAACTAAGCTGCAATGGTCTTACACCAATCAAAAAACACTATAAAGACTGAAACTGTGAGATGGCACTATAAAAACTGTAATCAGATTCAGAGACCAGACTGAGTGAATTATATGCTGGCCTTTGAGAAGCAAATCAAAACAATCAGCAGAGAAATGCAAGCAGCAATTGAACATTGACCACTGGAAACCGACAGCACCAACAGTTCACTGAGATTTTTCATTATTTTTTAAGTCAACTCAAGCAAAACTAGTGAAACTCAGCAATTGCTAACATACCACCGTAACTACAGGTTTAATAATGTCTCGTAAACTTTAAGAATTTGAAATTCGTTGCTGTGGAGCAGCTTTTGCATTCAGTTTGTAACACACCCATTTTCACACACAAAGACATCAGAAAAGCAGATGAAGGTTTATTTTTCTTTTGATAAAGAAGTTGAGCAGATTTTGGCAGCTTGCCACCAATTTGACCCCATCCCCCAGCTTCCCTCCTGCCCAAGAACTATAAATTAATCTTACACTGGTTGAGAAAAAACCTGAAAACCTTCCAGTGTTCAAGTCCTTTGGCTGAACCTCTCAGGGGCATATCCCATGGTGACAATCTTCAGCCTTGACTATCTCAGCTGGCCTCTTCCCCTAAACTATGCCTATAGTGCAAACTTCTCCCTTAGACTCCAATTCTATTTTCTTTTGGCTTTGATATTACCATCAACCACGTTTTCTAATTTAAACTCTCCAGAAATATCCATGCTGTCCTTCTGGATTAGCTGTTGAGATTTTCAGAGTAACTTCATTCAGCTGATGCCTGTCCAGATTTGCGCTACAATACCTAAGAGGAAAAGATTGGCCTTATATAGTTAGTCTCACAGATTTGCAATTACATCCAGGAATTATGGGAGGTGGAGGGGGGAAGAGTTATTATTTATTTTGAATGTAATTTAAAGGTTTTTCTAAGTTTTCTGCATAGCAATTAATATACAGAAACTGAAAAAAAAATACAAGGTGGGAACTCACAGACACTTTCCAGGCAGGTATGCAATGCACACAGGTTAAAATCTGGGACTTGTCTCCTAGTCCTAAGAATACATCATCCCAATCTCCCTTCCAAAATTTTAACCATTTTTTTCTGATGATGATTCTGCAATAATTTCCTACAGTGCTAAATCCACAGCTTCCTCAGCAGGAACCTCAAAGCACAATACCAGAACAACAGGACATGAAACTAAAGACTTGAAATATGAATGATTTGGAAAATAATGTGTTTCTATCAGTCTTCTGCCCATAGCTCCTATTTTTGTTTAAATGTCAGTAGGTCAGTGTGGATTATTCCATAATGAATTCTTTCCATGTGCTTTTGAATTAAATTTAAACAACTGATTTGCTGGCAAGATGCAGCTTTATGTGCAGGAAGATGAATTGCAGTGTTCAAGAAGAAAGTTCTTTCCATTTTCATTTTCTTAAGTGTCATGAGATAAAATGCCAAAGGTAGGCTTCTAGTTTCCACACCAGAACACTGTGGTGGTTATGTCTAGGTTAATCCTGTCTTCTTTGTAGCATCTAACATTCAAGGATTACCTGTAACCAGGTATAAGCTATGTAAGTGACACTCAAAATGATTTCTCAAGACAGGCTGAAAATGGAGGAAAGTATGAGAGTTTTTGTAAGTGTGAATTTTCTGAAGCAAAATGCTAGTTGTTACATCACTCTATGAAAAAAAATATTTATATTGGCTCTGATTTTAAGGTTACATTTCTCTGTTCATGCAAGTGGCGGGAAACATGCAGAATCTAATCAAGAGCTAGTCCGCAGTGCTTGTTAATGCTAAATAAAGACTTGTTATGAAAACAAAAAGATGCAGCTCAGGAAATGAGCTTGGTCATCTCACAACTCCCTGTTGTTCTGCAGCCAAGCATTGGTTAAACATTAGATTATCATTATAAACAACACAGAGGAAAGAAATTGCATTCAAGATTTACCATAAATTTCAAGAGCACCCAAGTGATTTATGAGTTTCAGCTCTATTTTCAGATCTGACATAGAGATTAATTCAGATCGTACTGAAAGGCAGGGAATCGCTTTTGAGACACTTACGTACTTTTTGAAGCATATACCTAAACTACAAAATCCAGTTTTATGCATGAGCCAGAGAAGCCTGTAAGAAAGTATATTTCTAAAAAGTGAATTCATACACAAGAAAAATCTTTTTCACGTGGTCCTTCTATGAGGACGAAACTCCTTCTATTTTTCAATGCATAAGGTCAGTGTTACTCGAAAATAAATAACATGAAAGAGGCAGACGAGGACAGGGGAAATTGCTCTGCAGAAGAAAAACAATGAACCGCAGTCACAGACTTCTCATGAACTCCTGAACTACCAAGTTAACCAAGGTAATCTATTCCTATCCTCCATATTTCTGGTCCAGCCATTCTTCCCTTTCTTCATCTTTCTTGCTTTAAGTTTCATCCCTTTGGAAGGGTGAACTATGCAATGAATAGGATTTCTGAGCATCCAATGAAGTTCTCAAATTTGTACTCATCAGCCTCAAACTAAGCTGGATTGGATTGTAAAAGTGCAACAGCAATGTTCTTTATTAAGATAGCTGCCTCTGTTTTCACTATTTGACAGCATGATTGCATTTACATTTGGTGGAAAGCCTGTACTAATGGATGGCTTTTGAGTTTGGCTCCAGTATGCACTCTTTAGCTCCTTACATGGTGAAATTAATAGCTATTTTTATTTAATCTGGCAAGGAGTTTTGCAGTCAACGTAGGATTGCATCTCCTGTGACCACAGGGTTTCTCAGATTTCCCAAATGCTTAATTGCTGTGTGCTACGTGAAGTTGCATTTTCAGAGAGAAGGAGCTATTCCATAGCTCTGTGAACCAGCCAGCATGCTTGAAACATAGTCTTTGTTCAGTCACTATTAGGAAAAGAAAATGAATCTGGTTTCAGAGGATAAGGAAGCACAATAAATAGTCCGTGCTTAACATTTATCATCAGTCTGATAAAATTAGATTAATGATGCAAAGGCAGTTTAAGGCTAATATTAAACTTCATTCAGCATATGTTGGAACATGACAGAATGATCATCAGTGTCTTTATTTCGGACAATAAAGGTCCACAATTAGTTGATTTTGGGAAGGGGAATAGAGGGAAGAAGGGAAAGACGACCAAGTGAGTTGGTTGTCTGGACAATCAATGAAGCCTGGATAATCAATGAAAACAAATACTTGGTTTGTTTTTACTTTCCTCTCTTCCTGAATGAATTAATGAAACTGTTGAACTTTGGCCTCTTTTCCAGGGTAGAGCAGCAAGGGGACGGGCTGACTTAATATCCTCTGCTGCCCACAGCAACCCTGATAGAACATTTTTATGTGAGAACACCTTGTGTTCGTTTGGCATTGCATTCCCTGAAGGGAATATGGTAGACAGTGTATAGATTAAGTTTAGCAAAAATTGGACATTGAGAAACATACACTTTGTGCCTTGATAATAAAGGTCAAGAGAGGGCATTCTAAATGCTGTTTCTTTTGTGGATTTGTAATGCCTTTGTCTTTCTCATTCCTTTTTTTCTTCTAATAATGTAACTATTGCATAACAGACAACCAATTCACTTTTTTTTTTTTTCCCTCTTTTCCAAGAATCAAGGAATTATGCAGTTTTTCTGTCAGCAATGGAGATACTGATTTTTTCTTTTCTTAGTGATGTCAGTTTAAAAAATAGTAAATGTGTTAGGAAAATAATCAGGATTCTCTGAAGCACTTCTGAAGTCCTTTGCACATGCCTCATAGTTGATTTGAAGTGTCTGATGAAAGAGTCAAGCCCTGTGATACAATTTTTCTCTGGCTTCAAAATCAGAAGGGGAAAAAAATTCCTGCTATAAAAAAGATCAAAACCTCAGGCCTAAAGTGAGAATTTTCTTGGATTTTTTTTCTATGCGAAATACCACTGTCAGAGGAATGTTCAGCATTGCACCAGTTAATAACACAAGGATAGTGATCTACAGTGGCTGCTTCGCAGACAATAAAAAAAGCTCGCTTTTAAAATGTGGTGCCAACAACAGTTTCAGGTCATTTCCTAACTGGCTTTTTCCGTCTGGTTTGCCTTGCAGAGTTTTGGCTGTGTTGACACTGCAGGTTAAATGAAACAAAAAATCCAAACAGAAGCCACAGAACTCAGCAACTCAGCATTTTTGATCTACCAAAGTGCTTTTAAATCTGCTCATCACCATGGGATCGATCCAAGTGTCCTTTTTCACATTTCAGTGTTTCCAAAAAGGTCAAGCCATGGTAAGATCATAGTGCTTGAGTGGCTGTTACAAGAAAAGACTGCCTCTTTAGAGGAGAAATGAGTCCTCTTCACAAGAAATAAACCTAAACAGGACAAATTAAAGGTGGAAAAGGACAGAATAGTTATTTTCTCTTGGCAAAAAGATTGATAGAGTTGGCAGCATATGGAAGCAGAACTTCCATCAAGTTGGAAGAAAACTTTCCTCTCACCTACAAGAGCAAAGAGGCCACATTCTTTCAGAAGGATTCTCTTGGGAAAATGTGGATACAGATTGTACCATAATTCATGGATTGAATAACCATCTGAAAGTGCAAAAATCTGAGATAAAGTGGGATTAGTTTCTTTCATTGACATCTGCTTGGAAAAAAGCATGGAAAATCTAATGCAAGGATCATTTGGCTTACTATGTTAATGATAACACTGCCAACATCCAGTACCAAAACAATGAGTAATTTGTAAATATTTGGCATATTACATCCTGCTTAATAAATTCAAAGGCTTAAACATGACAGCATATTGTAATGTAGTAACATAATATTGCAAATTTGCAGGGCCAGATTCAACCCAAGCATAAGTAAACCCAACATTGATTCCAAATATACATACTTCATACTGAATAAATACATACTTGGCTGAACACATCCTAACCCAACTACATATTCAATGAAAAAAAATTGTGCTGCTTCTAGTTATTTTATGTAGTCATGTAATAAACGTATTTTTTCATGCATATTTACATCTGTGTTCTGGCAATAAGAACAGTATACATTTAAATGCAAGACAAGGTCTCTGAAGGTCTGGCAAGCATGATGCTTTAGTCAGCATATATTAACAGAACCACAGGCAAGACATTCATTCAAAAAGTCACAGCAACTTTGGGGTGAGGGGAAAGTAGTAGAGTGAAAGATAAGGCTTGCTTTAGTAACCCAGTATTGCCAAATAACAATGGCAAGTACACACTGGTCAAGTTACCTCTGAGAGATGGGCAGGATAACTGCACATCAACTGTGGCACAGGGGAGGCAAGTTAGTACTGATTTCTTGGTTCACTCCATCAAATTGCTGGACTAGTCACCCACCAGTGCCTAGAGCACAGTTGTCTGTCCATCTTACACTTATTCAGGGAGTGAAAGTGAGCATGCAGAATTAAATTCCTAATTTTGAGAGTCCTATTTGCAAGATTTTATCATATGTCTTTACAGAGAGGTGAAAGTTTTCACCTATTAGAACTCATCCATGGCACTTCCACTGGGAGAGGCTAGACACCGTTTTCTTCTCCTCACTTATAGAATGCCCAATGAGATTGCAGCCAGAGAATTCCCGTGGAAGGACCACGGATCTGACATAGTGCAGGACAGCCCCTGTGATTCCAAGTTATAAATAGAGAAGCATAGATAAATAATAGACACAACAATTCCTGATCTTGCCCCAAAAAATGGGTCAATTTTCTCTTCAAAAAGTGTAAGTTTCCTCTAATAACAAAGCTCCTCAATCACAAGCAAACATGGAAGAAATGATCCACTGCTTTTTTGGTATCCAACTGCCCAGCTTTGGCCACGTAGTAAGGGATAATGGAGGCAGAAGGGGAAGCAGGGAAGCGTGGAAAGAAGGTTCACTAATCCTGTCCAGAGAAAAAGTGTTTCATGTCACTCAACACCATCTCCACAGAGCAGGTATGGGAGAAGCACTGACAGCCTCTAAAAGGAATCGCATCCAGTTGTCCTCCAGCAGGAAGAGGCTGGCTTTGATATGAAGCTTACAGGGAGGGTGAGATGAAAGCATGGGGAAGGGATCTCTGGGCTCTATGAAGGATTTTGCCTTCATCTGCTCTGTGAGGAGAGGGAAGAGGAATGCATTAACAGTCCTGACTGCTCTCAGCTAGCCTGTCCTTTCTGACCCCTTCACCAGGCAGTTCTCTATCCCTCATTGCCTGCCTTTCAGAACTTAAACTTGCTCTCCCTGCTGCCAAAAGTAAAGACAGAAATAACATCTGGGTTTAAAGCAGTTTCAACAGAAGGGAAAGCTGAGGAGGCAGACTGATGATTCTTGCCACGTGACACAGTGTGCATCACAGCATGCCAGCAGAGTAGTACATTTTGCAAACATTTGTACAGCACTGTCCTGTTTTTCTTTAGATGATATTTAGTCGAGCTCCTTTAATCACCCAGCTGCTTGGATTGGATTTTCAGCAGTACAAGCAGTAAACAAGCATAGACAAAGAGGTGAAACATCTCCCAAAGACCATGGAGCAGTCACCTGAGACATCAACAAAGTTAAATAATAATGTACTTAAATTGGATAGCAAATGTCTGTAAGCAGAGTCAGACGTTTGCTATCCAATTTAAGAGTCTCCAATGTAGAAATTAATAGGCACACAAAATCGATGTAATTTACATCCCACTAACAAGAGAATCTGAAATGATGGAGAAAGAGGCTCTTCATATCATATACACCAGTGATGAGAAATTGTATTGCTTAACCTGAAGAAACATTATCAAAGAGCAACAGTTCCTTGCAGAGCACATGTGATTGCTCATCCCTGCACCAAACCAGAGCACTGCAAAGTTCAGGGTATACAGCTGTGACCAAGGGCCTAAATCCTCCTCCCAGAAGACTCTTGAGTCATGCTTTTAAAACATGTAGGTGTTCAGGGTTACAGATGGGCACATGGTATTCTGAGCTGTCTCAGAGGTTTATGCAGGACTTTTACTGCAGCACACAGTCTGCTTGCTGCCATTCCACCTTGAACAGCAGCAGCAATGTGTCTCTCTCAGACTGCTATCCTCCTCTTCTGGGCACTGAGCATCCTTTTAAAGGAGTAATTCTCTCCTCAGAAAGCAAGCAAACAAAGGCAGTTTCTGATACTGAATGACTACACAGAGCAGCCCCTCACCCATCAGTACAGAATAAATGCAGAGGTTCAGCTGCTGTTTTGCTTCAACTATATTTCAACATCGTGTTTTCCCCACTTTGGTGGATTAAAGATGGAAGGTTTTACAGAAGGAAGACATGCCTGTTAATGTAATGTAAACAATAAATAATAACAGAAAAGAGAAAAAAGACTGATTTATTGAAGGTTATTCACTTCTATAAAGTAAATAACGGAACTTTCAATTTAAGTGGACATTTTTACTGCCAAATAAATCTCCTTTTGCAGATATGAGAGGAGAGGCTTGCACGTAGCACATTAAAAAAAAAGCAAGTTTGAGAAATTCAGATAATGCAAGTGAAAATACAGAGCCAGACTTGATTTATACCACCATAGGACTGTTTATATAATCACTTACCATTGAATAATGATGAAATATAGTAAGATATAGCAGAAATAAACAAATTGCTTTTGAGTAAACAAACACAAAAATAGCCAGAGACCTATCAGCAAGCCTTCACATCATGCAGAATCCACCTCTGAGGCTTCTATTTGCTTCCTTAAAAATTAGTATTCCTTACCTTAACTGTGAGATCTAATTAAGATTATTCATTATCCAGGTACAAATACAACACATCTTTCAAAATGTATAGTAGCTTTTTTTATTCTTCATTGATTTTTTTTCAAGAGTTCTCTCTCTTTTGTGACTGCACACAACAAACTGTACATGTTGCTATAGCCAAATGAAGAGCATTGTGAACTTCTCTCTAGACCAGGAGCAGTCTTTGAAGTCAGAGAGTCAGCATGATGAAATTAAAATGCAATAGGACATGAGTTCACTGAGTTCACGCACTAGTGAAAATCTGTTTTAAGATTTGAAACTGAAGTTAAAAGCACAATAAAGATACAAATTCCTGCTAATCTGAAACTTTCTCTTTCTCACCTTGTCATAAAAGCCCTTTGTGCCTGTAACCACAGTCCCTTATCTTTCCTACGGACTCTGCCAAAAGGAAGCTGACACCTCATCAGAAGATATCTGGGGAGAATGGTACTACTTGAATCCTGCCTCTATCTTCAGAATGATACTTTAGTCTTCAAGGGATGGCAAAGGATTTCCACCAGCAGATGGATCAGCAGAAAATGTAACTGAGCAGCTCATAAACAACATGTCCTGCTCATAACAAGCTAGCTGGTTTTCTGTTTCATGTTCTTACTTTTAAGAAGTCAGCTGTAACTGCTTCTTTAATCTAATACCTATGAATTTTATTTTCCTAGCTGCTGCCTTAGAATTAGAACTGATTTAAGTAAACAATGCAAATGAAGATGGGTTTGCCCTTCACGACCAATCTGTTTCTGCCATATTTTGCTTAATTTTATGTTATTAAAAGCTGCCTACCCCATTTAGCAGAAAATTAGCACTACCGTCCTTCTAAGAGGTCAGAGTAGGTAAAGTAAGTCACTGCTGAATGGAAGAGAGATGACTCCACTGAGCTACCTCGTGGTAGAAACCTACAATGCATGTAGGACTTTGCAGGGTAAGACTTAGCAGCCTCTGGTTATGCTGCAGCAAAAGATACCCTGCTGCAGTAGAAACATACATGTGGCCATTTATTTCCTGCTTCCTTATTCTTTACCTATATTCCACTTTTTCAAGTGTTCAAATAGTACTTCTGTAAAACACATTTTACACTTTAAAAATTTTTGCTCTGTGATTGGCTTTAACTACTCATTGTATGCAACTTATTCTTGAGCTCCTTCACTGTTTTTTGATTCAAGGCAAACAGTCCAGCAAGGGACCATGTATTGTTAAATAAAGGATAATGCAAAATGAATGACAGACAATTATGTTCTTTATTCAGGAATATCTTTTATTTCACATGGCACAGCCATTAAAATGTAGTATTTATCATTTAAGTATTTAAGAAAACAAGACAGAGTTAGCAAACCACTTAAGCATGTGCTTACCTTTAAGCCTGTGGAAAGTCTTACAAATGTTAACTGGAGTGGTCATATGCCTGGAGTTAAGCATGCCTAGCTTCACTGGTTTCAGAGCCAAAATCTGTTTGCATTGTAGTTTAGGAACAGCAAAGGACAGAGAACAAAAGGAACAGTTATTCAGAATTTGGACAAATAGCTGTAAATACATTTTTGGTGCTATTAAGCCAACTTTGGCTCTGCTCAGAATGCACTGACTGAAAACACAGCCCTAATAATCACAGCTGAAAAACACAGACCATGGACGTTTATTGATTTAGACAAGATCACTCCTCACAGGAGAGAGCGCCTCTAGTTTTACAGACCTTTTAATTCCCTGTACACCATCCCCTTCCCTTTTACAAATCTCCTGCTGTGAAACTCTAATGCACTCTTGAGACACTGGAAATCAAGGAACTAACCCCATAAATTGTCCATCAGCCAAAAGAGGAAGCAAATCCCACGACCAAGGAGTTCAGTTGTCACCCATGTTATGGTTTTGCTCTGGGTATAAAGCAACAGTCACCACATACCCCTGGAAATCAAAATGCTATTGCAATGCAGATAATAACTATAGATTGCTGTTGTTTTTATTGTATTACACTTTAGTCACATCTCCCCCCAAAAAAACATGAGTACCTCATATCTATTATGTCCACTGGCCAGAAATATCATTTCTTATTTTAACTAAATCCAACATTCCATGCAAATGGAAATAGTTTCTGCAGTACAAAAAGTCCTTACAGAAAATACTGAACTGATTAGTATTATGGAAAAGTGGAACTAATTACTATAGTGATACAACAAAAGTAACAAAGCTAGAAATCAATGTCATCCAATCCTTGTGAAAACTTTCACACATAGGCTTGGTTGCTATTCAGAAACTCACCGAAAGAGCTAATTTAGCCCCTAAAAATGAAGTTTGCTAGCACAAAACTTACCTAGCAGTCAAGCCTCATGTGAGCCCGAGGCAGAGACCTTTCACTGGCCCTTTGCTCCACGGTAAATTTCACCTTTGGAAAAAAGAGGCCATAGGCTTGTCTGAACAACATGTGCTCCTTTTTTGAAGGAACACTGTCAAGGCTGCAGGGCCAACTCATTAACCTATCCCCCAGCAGTCCCATCTGGATGGTCTTATCTGTAGGAATTCAGTTCTTCATTTATTTTTTCAACCACCATTTGTGACAGAGTTTCTTAAAAAGCAGACTCATGACTTATTATTAGCACATGGGTAGGTCAGCACTCAGGTTTATATGCTGTTAACCAGCATCCTAACATTCTGTGTTTAAAATCTCCAAAGGGATTTTGAATAGGCTGTAAAAGTAGGAGGTTGAATTCTTGAAGGTAAAAGCTTATGATGGGACTACTGTCGAAGCAAATCATATTTTGCTCTGATGATCTATGAAAATTGCTTTGCAAAGACGTACAGCTCATGCACATGAATTTCTGACAATTCCCTTTTTAAAAGTGCTTTGATGACCAGCCTGTAATACTTCAGTTGTGCCACTTAGGGAACAATGAAAACATAAGCAAGCATTAAACTTTGAAAAAATACAGCCCATCCTGAAAAGGTAAAAAGAGAGAAGCTGGGGTCAGGAGAGAGAAGAAGTATATACCCAGAAGAATACATACTTACTAAAGCATACACAGAACATTTCCTGCAGGCTATCACTAAATACTCCCATTCTTGTCAGGGCCAAAACTCCAAGCACAGAAATGGGACCTGTACAACCTTGATGGGAATCCTGGGAAAATAAGATTCCATTTTCTAACTAGGATGTCTATCTGATCCTCACCACTCATGGCTTCCCAGTGGAAACACTCACCAAGTACTTGCATCCCATATTGTTTACACTGTGTGTGCACAGCTGACCACCACACCTCAGGAAATTATTCCTAGTGGAGTAAAAATATGGAATCATCTCCAGAAAAGATTATCCACTTGCTTGCTTTCATCTTGCACAGAGCACTGAAAAGTTTGGAAAGAGATAAATGTCTGTTATATGGGGATTTACACATTTCATCCAGACAATTGACTTAAATTTCAAGCATGAAGCCAGAATTAATCATTTATCAAATTAATCTTCATGATGTATTCAATGTCTAACCATAATACTTTCAATTGCTTTCACAGTCTGCAGAGCACTGGGCAGGAAGAGAACACCTGTTAAGAATCAAGAAATAAAAAACAGGTATGCAGTAGGTTGAAGTTACAAACACTGGCCCCAGTCCTGCAAACGCTTGGCATGCAGTGAGCACCAGTGTGAATGAAGCTACAGCTGGTCACCTTTGTGATCTGATCTTTTTCTACCTGACTTAAGCAAAGATCATCTTCTTAGTTCATTGAGAGGCATGGAAAAGGATTAAGCACTCAGCAATTCACTATTTCTATCTTCCCAATGAAACAAAGGAGCAAGTGAAGTTAATGTGATTACTACATTAACCTAAATGGTTCAGATATCCAGCAGCTTCCTATCACCACGAGTGCCTTGGTGTTTAATCATCACTGAGAAACATTTATTTGGATTGTCACTTTTTGTAATGCTCCTATCAAAAGCAAATATTTTTTAAAAAATAGTAATAATGACAGATCAGACATCTCTCCAGCTTCAGGTAAGAAATTGCTTTTTAAAGCAAGAACATTTCCAGGCAGCTAATAGTCTTATTTTCTTTTCTGAATGAAAGAAAACAGTTACTCAAGTAATACTCTGATTTCAGGAGCATTAGTTAAAGTTCAAAAACCTCTGTTATAAACTAAAGACTTGATAGCATCCTTTCAATATCTAACGGGGAGCGACAGGACAGACAGGGACAGACTCTTTAGCAGAATCTGTGGTGATAAAACAAGGGGAAATGGCTTCAAGCTTAAAGAGGCTATATTTAGGTTAGGTATAAGGAAAAAATCTTTTACAAGTGAAAGTGGTGAGGCACAGGAACAGGTTGCCCAGAAAAGAGGTTGATGTCCTGTCCCTGGAGACTTTCAAGGCAAGGCTGGATCAGGCCATGAGCAACCTGATCAAGCTGTGCACGTTCCTGCTCATTGCAAGGGAGTTGGACCAGATGATCTTTAAAGGTCCCTTCCAGCTCTAAAGATTCTATGATTCTATAAATAAACATCTCTAAAACCGAATTTGGCATTTGCCAGTCAAAGTTCTACATCTTAGCTTTGTCAACTAAGCATTGTCAATACGCTTTCTTTTTGCTAAACTGATGCACAAATAGTACGCAAAATACTCAAAACTCTATATGGAGTTTAGAATACAAATCCTGGCAGTAAAATCTATACCACTAAAACTCTTAAGCGTATTTTCAGTTTTTCCTGTTTTGTAAATGAGCACTGACAATATTAAATTTGTTTTGCCTTTCCAGATTTCCTATATGTTCCATGCAATATTATTTTTACTCAATCTTTTCAAGGCCAGATTGGATGGGGCCCTGGGCAGCCTGGTCTAGCATTAAATGGGGAGGTTGGTGGCCCTGAATGTGGAAGGGGGGTTGGAGATTCATGATCCTTGAGGTCCCTTCCAACCCTGGCCATTCTGTGATTCTCTGATTTTCAGTTTAACTGTCAACAAAGGGGGAAAGCTCCTAATTCTTAAAGGCAAGGGGTCCCATCTCTACCTTTCTAAGTGTAGAAGAGTAGACCTATAAATCAGTTTTTTCTCAGACTATTATCATTGTATATCTTAGCTATATCAATACTACATACAGGGGGAAAAAATACCCTTTAGATCTCTAATTAAACCACCATCTCCTTGTTTCCTATAGCTCTACCCTTTGATTTGATTATCTCTTCCAAAATCATTGGGAAGAGGAAAGTAAAAGGTGGGATGTTCCATCCAACCTCTATCAGCAGACACAGAAGAGGGTTGCTGGGTTATATCCCAACTCAAATGTCAAGAGAGATGATTATTCAGTCTGGGTTTATTTGTTTGTTTTTAATAATGCCTTGACACAACAGAATCGTGACCAAAGAGGCTTCGCAGCATTTCTGTAATCAAGTTATTCAGTTAACAAACTAGGAGGCCACTCATCATTGGTATCATTTTAAGAGTTGAGAACTCCACATTCATCCATCTGGAGTAACACAATCATTTCTATACCAGATTTAAAAGATTAGTAATGATCAATTGTAAGATAATGTTTTAATTACTCAAATGAATGAGATGCTCACATTCAAAAATCATTCTTGTATGTACTGTTTAAACCCCACTTAGACGTGACATTTCAATTTCAGTTCAGTAAGCCCAAGTACAGATCACTAACATGTGTGAAAGACAGAAACTGCTGAGGGATTGAACCTGTAAATTCACATTTCTACATTTTTTAATTCCCTAGTGTTGGTTCTGGATTACTTTCGATAAAAAAAATTAAAAAGAGAAAGTAATGATGTCAGAGTGAAAATTCAGAAATCTGGGTAGCAGAAAAACTTAACTCTATTTTGTCCATTTATACTTGAGAATAGATTTTATTTCAGATGGAAGGAATACGTTTGATCTGTACTAATCATTAGAAATTTGAAAAGCAGCAAGAAGTACAAGCTGGGCTACGGCAAGATACATACGCAAAGCTCTTTTGGCCTGACTGTTGCTTTCTTTTCTGAACTGCCGTTTCACTAAGTGGCAGGCAGCAGAGGTCAGAGGCCAAACGAAAAGGATAAGCGTCAATGGGAGACCCTGTGGTGCGATACAAGTGCATAGTGGTATATTGTCCACAGCCCATGAAGAACTTGTCAACAGCTCAGTGAGAATCTTTCAAAGGAGCGTCTACTGTTTCATTGCATCCCACTCCCTGGAGGCAGTGGCAGATACCCAGGGACACAGCAGCTATATAAGCATGATGGCTCTCCAGGAGCTCTGCTGTCTTCTGGTATTTATTTATCAGCATACAGATTATAAGCAGAAGTGCTTCCAAATAACTGGACAATGATATTCAAACAAGGACTGCTAGAAACAGGTTAAAAATGAATTTTGTCTTAGAAAGCTAGACCTGAAGAATAAATACAAATATTTGTTAAATTGAACAAAGCTATTACGGCCCTACAGAATCTTCTTGTGATATCCCAGTGTCCAGTCTTTCATTCTCCCGTGAAAGCTGAACTTACACAAGCATCACATCAGGCTTTGATGAATACAAATTTCCTACAAAGGAAATAACAAAGACATATTGTCCTTCTTAGGAAAAATTAATTATCAAGTTGTCCTCTGAAATGCAACCTCTCTAGTAGGCAAGCTTTCATTTAATTAGTTCTAATTACTGAAGTATCAAGGACAGCATCTACTGTTAAATGAAACCGGCCAGATTTTTCAGTCCTTGTACAGAATTAACAGAATTCTGCACAGAACAGAAGAAAACTTGGTCCACGATTAAGATGCACCTTTGCATTTCTAGAATAATTAGTTTAAAAGTACACAGTACACAAACACATTGCCTTGGCTTCATACATCTCCTAGAACAACTGAGTAAGAGCCCACAAAAGGTCTTTTAGGCTTAGCATCATACTAGTAATAAATCATCATCCCTATTTTACTTTAAGAAGGAACTGGGACATAAAGTGAAGAATGCTGAATTGTGTCTGTAACAGTGCAGAAAGTGAAGAGGCTCATCAGCAAAAGAGATCAGAAGAAATTAAACAGCATCTATTTGCTGGATGAAGCACATCATAAAGTGTTTGTGGATGAACGTGAGGATCCATTTATTCATACAGGAACAAGAGAAATCAGAAAGCAAAAATTTGAAGGAAAAGAAGCAAAAAAAAGCAACATTTTGCTCTCTTGGTAGTGATTTTTTAAAAAGTTGGAGCTTGTGCTTCAGCACAATGGGTAAGGGATTCATCTAGAGTTGCAAAGCAGATTTTGATGACTCTCCCTTTGTTCTTAGTGAATTCAAATGTTATGGTTTTTCTGTTTTACCTCTCTACTCTCCTTTAATCATCATTTTAAACTAATAAAATATGCATGTAATGAAGATGGTCTTATGAATCCTCAGTTGTTTTGATACTGGTACCTTACTCATCTCAGAGCTCTAAAGATGAAAACCATGTTGAAAAGACTAGGCATCACTATAAAACAGTAAAAAGATAAACAACATCTTTCCCTTCAATGGTACCATGTGACTCTGAATAAATTATGTGAAAACTGATTTAGATGCTCATGCCCCGAACTTATTCCTCCTTTGATAAGGAAACATACAAACATAATGATCTGGAGAAGAAAATGAAATTCCCAGGAATGGATCAAATTCAGAATAAAAACAAAGGGGTTCTTCAAAAGCTAATCTCACAGAAGTCTGCATACAACATGATACTCTCTCAAGGTGCAGATTTCTCTACCTGGCTGCTTAAGTATGCTTTCCTGTGCAGAGTGCAACAATGCAGAACATTTTTTTTAATTCAGTTAAAAGGTAACAAATTATCTTAAATCACAAAAGGAGAGAAACAAGATATCAGACCACTAAATTAGAAGTGGTAGGAATCAGATGAAAATCAGACAAACAGAGAGATGTCACTGATTATCGGCTATTAGAAATATTTATTTTATGGAAAATTAGCATTATGTCAGTCATTTCTGAATAGACATCTGCAGATTCCCAAAGCATACTTCCAATTAAGGGAAGTGAACTTTATTGGTAAACTGACCTGTAAATGAAGTCAACTTCCAAGAGCGTTCCAAGGGGCATCACCTTATTGAAACAGGAGCTGGCAGTCCCCTTCCTGCTTTCTCTATAGCCAGAAGAGTATCAAATGACCCTTGGGATCTGCAGACCCTCCTACTGCGAGCCTCCCCACACCCACCACCTTCCATTCTGCTGTCAGCTGGACAAACCATGCCACCTTCCCGTAGAATTTGCCTGCAGAAAGGACCCCTTACTTTATACAACCAACTTAAAAAGGAAAACATTCAAGGTGGCCTCTTGTGGAATCTGAGCTGTAACTTTTGTTACAGCTTGGGAGGGGAAACAGCCTAACAGTGACAAAAGAGAATTTATGTCAGGCCAAGAATACATTTTGAACAACTCTGTGGCTGTGTGCATGAGGAATTATATTTAAGGTGCATACTTATCTTCATTACTATAAATTATTTATTTCTTCCTTTCTCTGTGAAGATGGTGAAGGGTCTGGAGGGCAAGGCTTGTGGGAAGTGGCTGAGGTCCCTTGGTGTGTTCAGCGCGGAGCAGAGGATGCTGAAGAGTATCCTGCAGCTCCTCACAGGGAGCGGAGGGCAGCACTGAGCTCTGCTCTCTGTGACAGCGACAGGGCCTGAGGGAATGGCATGGAGCTGTGCCAGGGGAGGAGCAGCTGGGAGTCAGGAACAGGGTCTTCACCAGAGGGCGGTGGGCACTTAAGAACCAGCATACGTTACGTGTCTTTCAGCCTGGTTCTTCAGGCATCTGTTGATTAAGCAGCAATTCTGGAAGTCTTTTGAACCAAGATCTACAAGATAAAACCCACAGTTTACTGCCTCTTCCACAGTTTCCAAAAGGTCACAAGAGCTTTTATAAAATCTGATGATATATCTGGTTTCCAGATTAGCTTCTTCCCAGAAAGTTTTCTGCAGAGCAATCCCACTTTCTGAAACATTCTAAAGGATTTCCATAGGCATATTTTGCATTCTAGAGATATTAGGTCAAGTACATTATTGATTCTCTTCTGGTTGGTCACTTAAGTCCAGGGTAAAAAAAAAAAAAAAAATGGCAAGATATAATTCGGAAAGCAAGCAAGTCTGATATTTATGAATTAGAAACATATATATTTAACATGTTCAAATTGTCTTCCATTGGATCTATGGAAAACTTATGGATATATGAAATGCCTGCAGACTGATATCTCAGTGGCTTATGAAGCTTCTGTTGATTCCATGTACAGATTGTTCAGGAAGTAACCACCAAATATTGAGCGTACATCATACTAAAAACTGGTTACTTGGGCAAATGTATGAGTCTAGAAAAGATAGCTGTGCTTGATTTATTGTGCTCTGTTGTTTATATGAGACTACAAAGAGGAAACTCAGAATAACTTTTTCTTTTAATAAAAGACCATTCTCCCATATAGGGGCTCTAAAATGTACATACACCTAAATTTCTCTGTCCTGAGTCATACTGATGACTGCTTTTAAACTCACCTTCAAATGTTAGAAATATTTTATTCCTTACTTTTAATTTAACTAGTGTATTTATTGGTAATAAACATGGATAAATAAATAAAACAATAAAAATGTACTAAGGCATTTCTCAAATAACAAAATATGACTAAAAAATCATATATTGCTTTTATTGTTTCAGAGATGAAACTGCATACACACTATGTAAAAAATATATTAAGTAATCCAGTGTAATCTGGGTAATTATTTTAAATGCCTACTCCAAACCCCTGAATGTGTCAGCCTACAAGTCTACTTCCTCTGTTTTTCAATCTGCAAGATCTGCAAGTAATTTAGTCTTGTTTTCACAGAGCGCAAAGACATTCCATTTGTTTACACTAGAGACAAATTTTACTCAATTGACGCAATTCCATTGATTAAATAATGGCTTTCTTCCTCACTTTAGGCAATTTCAGCCTTATATCATGACATAAAAGAGGTAAGTGATTGTCATCTGTGTTCATAATATGTGACGGGCAGATTATCAGCTATGAGCCTTATTGCCTAATGACAAGACCTTTTCAGGGACTGATTTAAGTCTGAATGCTCATAACTTGTTCTGAAAACTAGGCAGATGATTAAATAAGTCAACAAAGGGTCAACTATAGGCCAACTACAGGTGATTTAACTGGAGAAATCTCTATGAAATAAAGCAGATATAATTTGTCCAACTTACGCATTAAAAACACTGCCAAGGACCAGCTTCTGTTTTTCTGCCACCTTCATGATAACATCTCCTTAAAAAGAGTCTTGAATATATCAGTATTGAATGCATCGGGGAAAAAAAAGGTATTTTTTAAAGGGAAAATATGCAAGGACCTCCATATTCTTCCTCAGCATGGAGTTTCATCTTACAGGGAATAAAACACAAAATTAGCTGTTGTATTTGGAAGAAAATAACCCCCCTGGCAACCTAGTAAAAAGAGTATCACTGGAATGCCTTTCACAGAAATAGCAGCATTTGCCCTAATGTGCTTCCATATGGCAAATCATGATAGCTTGACTTCTTCACCCATCCACAGACACTCCAGAACACTAACAGATAAGATGGGTTTGGGGGCAGTCCTAAGCTTTTGGGGGAGTGGAGTGGTGGGTGCTGATGTCTGCTGTCTAGTGACAGCAATAGAACTCAAGGGAAGCTGTGTCAGAGGAGGGTCAGGTGGGGGTTAGGGAAAGGATCTGCATCAGAGGGCAGTGGGCACAGCCCTGAGCTGTCAGAGCTCAAGGAACATTTGAACACACCCTCAGAAATATGGTCTGATTCTTGGGTGGAGCCAAGAGTTGGATGCAATGATTCTTATGGGTCCATTCCCAATTGGGATATTCTGTGATCCTAAACTATCAGCCACAGTGTGCAAGCCCAAGGCCAGCCCCGTGCCTTGGCCCTCTGGTGATCTCCGTGGAGAGGCAGGGAAGGCCTGACACAGGAGTGGGGCTGAGCAGAGCTTTCGCAGCAATACTGCTATCCTGTGCATCACCTCTAAGACTACCAGACACGGCTCTTTGAGTCTTATATCAGTGAAGTACCAGTGACATCTAGTGGACAGCTTTTCTGTGGTACTGTTTCTAACGGGGCAAAAAGATGCTTCTTCAATTTCTTTGAGGGAGGCTACAGTGCAAGAACAGCAAATTTAAAAGGGAACTTTAAGGATTTCCAAGTCCATCCACCTCTACAGTGCAGAATCGACTGTACCTAAGTCTTTCCTAACAGACTATCTCATAAACATTTCAAAACCTTTACGTGATGGAGCCACAGCTGTGCCAGCCACACTTCTTTCAGAGTGCCTCAGCAACAGCTTAGACTGTGAGATTACACTGAGTTGCACTTCATGCAAGGTTATTCATACCTATATGCAGCTATGCTATAAGTGTCCCTTCATGTCTAGGCTGAATTTCTTGCTGCACCACAGAACACTTTTTCCTCCCTATACTTTTGTCCTGCCCGTGAGAAGTGTGGAGAACAGAGAGTGCTTACACCTCACATACAGTTATCTGGGTGAGCAATGGCAGCATGATGTACATATATTCTGAATCAGTTTGCCTACCTAACAAGTTCCCTTTGCAACACATGCAACTACAGTTTCTTACAAGTGCATGCTTTATCCAAAACTAAGTAAGATGGCACAGATGAAAAAGAGAAAAAGAAAAAAGAAAAAAAGAAGAAAAAAAAAAAGACATCCCTGGAAACAGAACAAGCCAATCTGCAATATCTTGTTCCAAAGAGAAAAACACAAATCACACAAATCTACATTACTCAATCTCACGTTCAGAAATAGCTTCAAAAAACAGCCCACTAAAAGCACACAGTTCACTCTGAAGATTCTAGCTCCAAAAGCTAAGATTTAGAAGAGATGCATGCAACAGCAGCAGGGATCTTTGCAGCAGAAAATACAAGGCAGCTGCAGCTCTAAGTGTAACTTACCTGCATTTGCCTGTATCCTGCTAATCCTTTCCTAAATAACACTGCTCAAATGATATTTCATTTCTTAAACCATGGTACGGACTTGTTAGATTTCAGCAGTAATTCCAAACACTAAAAACATCTAAAAGCTATAAAAACAACAGTAATTTATTTTCTGAATAAGATTCTACATAAGCACTTTACAGACACTCCTGAAACTTGCTTGAAAAACACAAAGCTTTTCTTAGCCAGTGTGCAGAGCCTGGCAGCTGAGGCTGCTGTGTGTGCTTCACACCACACAGCAACATCTGCTAGCAGTTAATTTGCAAAATGGGAGACTGTCACCACAAAATGTAGACCTTTTAAAATAAACACAAGAAAAATATTACCAAGCAAAAATAAAAGTGCATAATAAATATAAGTGGGTGGTAGCTGCATGCTGGTATAGAGGATTTTATCGGGGATCAAACAAATCACCGCACTGAAATTGCCCACCACAGTTTCACTTTCAAGAGACTGCTGTTGTCAGGCTGAGATATGGACCTCTCTCATCCCCATCCTTGCTGTTTTATCCTGTAAAATTGTAGTAAGTACTATTTACTTCCGTAAAATTGTAATATTAAAAATATAAACCTCAAGATCCAAATTTCCAAAGTACTCCGTCAGCAAGAAAGGCTCAATCTATCTTCTTTATGAGCTCTAGCCATAGACAAGCAGATAAACACGGTCTCAATATTAGATGAAATATGCCTTAAAAGCAAAGTCAGATCTCACTTAGTAATCTTCAGTGGAAGGGTTGCTCTCTGATGGACAAACAAACTCGTATTAAATAATGGGGACTGGAGAAAAAAACAAAGCTTTTCCTTATGACTTTATACTTCTGAATATGAACCAAAAAAAGAATACATATGCAATTTTGAAAAGGAAAAAAAAAAAAAAAAATCAACATAGCAAATAATTCATTTTAAAATGTAGGGCAAAAATTCCAATGGTCCAGGTAGTACCAATGGGCAAAGGTTGTGTTGTGAGCCTCTCTAAATGAGGTTGAGTAGATGTTATGTTTGGAAATGTATTGAAAGAAATAATCAACTGTTGTATGTTCTAAAGTCAGGAGTCACAAGCTCCACATTCCACTGCTGTTTGCATTTAACTGGGAATCACATTGGCAAAACGAACTTTTCACTACCACTATCACTGTGAGAATGGGAAGTCCCATACTGCTTTTGACTGAAAGTTTGGTGCTCCACAACCTCTCTGGACAGCCTGTTCCAGTACCTCACCACTCTCTCTGTAAAGAATTTCCCCCTGACATCCAACCTAAATCTTCCCTCCCTCAACTTAAAACCATTTCCCCTCGTCCTGCAGTAGCTACCCTTTCAAAGAATTGATTCCCCTCCTGTTTGTAGGCTCCCTTTAGGTATTGAAATGCTGCAATGAGGTCACCCCACAGCCTTCTTTTCTCCAGGCTGAACAAGCCCAGCTCCCTCAGCCTGTCTTCATAGGGGAGGTGCTCCAGTCCCCTGATCATCAGATGTTCACCCAATTGAGTCTAGCCTCAGAGAGGGAGCTGATGGAATAATAAAAACAAAATGAGACATTCATTTGCTGAGGGCTGTCCATCCTGGCCCCCGAGCAAGGCTGAGCTAACCCCAAAGGTGCAAGCTCCACATGAGTGAGAAGGGTCTCTTCTGTAGATGAAGGAGGCACTTCATAGACACTTGAGGGGAGTGCCCTGCCTCATGAGATTTCTGGCCCATAGAATCTGCCAGGAACCGCAGGAAATGGTATTCCATGAAACAAAAAGCTGTCTTTTGCAGGCAATTGGAAGTACTGCAGCTGATAATACACAGGTCAGATATCAGAGGAGGTCTGGTGCCAGAAGAGTGATATATGGCTGGCATGAAATGGCTTGGGGTGTCACCATCACCTTCTATCTGAAGATATCAAAGACAGTCAGACACAAACAGATAACAACCACTCACACTTGGAGATGCAGGAATTCCAGAGCTTCCAAATATTTCTATCTCCAAGTTAGTTCCAATGAATTAACCCTTGCAGAACCTGTAAGCATGCAAGCATATTTGGTTACACACAAGCTATAAATAGGAAAACAGAAGAATAAGATCCTGGCAAGCATTTTAATGTGTGCTTAGTGACCAGTTTTGCTGCTAGGTTTGATGCGGTTTACTAGTGTAGGCAGACCTAGCAACACATTCCCTTTTGCTATAGGGAGTCCTAACAACCCCTGTGCCTCAAGGCTGTGTCTCAGTACCTCACAAAGCTCCTGATTAGCCAAGCCTGAGTTAACCACATTAAAGCTATACTGCTGCCCTGCTTCTGCTCCTTCGCTGTCACGATTGTATCTACTTGCCCATCCCCATGTTTGCTCTTATGTTAGGTGAGGTCAGAGCACGACATTCCCTCAGGTCCCTCAATATTTGAAATGTTTACATACAGGAATAACTCTCTGCCTTCCAACCAAGCTGAATTAGAGCTCACTTGACTGAGCCTCTTGTGTTTATTTCAAAGCAGTGATTTTTAAACCAAAGCTGTCCATATGGGAGCCATGCTGTGAATTGGCTGTGATTTTGCCCATAATCCATAGGAATCGTAGGCTGGGAATAACACATAATTTAACTATTTTACTAGAAGTTCTCACTGTCCTTTTATTATTACAAAATAAAGTTGATGATTCAGCCAGGCATATAACTTTAACAGTCTGATTGTAATTGTCTAAGGGGCTGGACTCTTTCAGATTAAGTGTAGGCATCTCACATCCATACAGAGAACTGAGAGTCTTCTCACTATGGTAAAAGCAGATCCCTGGTGGTTTATCCAACATACAAGCTTTACAGCTCCAGATCTCTGTATCCCTGTTCTGCATTGCTTCTCCATAAACTGCACTGCTACATATTTTCATAGTTAGAAATTATCTTACACATTTCTCCTCAATCATTCCATGTAGGCAATTCTCCCAAGAAGTATTAAAAATGCTATATTTACATAGCCTGCTTTGAAACTGGGAGGTAACTACGAAGACATACAAAAGTAGTCAGTGCAGCTTTTGCTCATATACTTGATTTGTTGTTCAGACTCCAGAACTTTTTTGTGTCTGTCATAGGGTATCTGTCATCAGTTCTCTTCAGAAGCCCAGCAGGGTATCCTGAACAATACCAGGCTCATAGTACAGAAGAAGGTTCCTTTCTTCCCAAGGTTTTAGTGGCAAAGTCTCAAACAACATAAAGAAACACTGTGTGTCAAAGCCCCAAACAAGAGGAGAAAGAAAACAAAAAGCAAACAGAAAACAGCTTTTCCACCCACCCATTTTTGCTATGAGTCCAAACTCTCCCTGAGTTATGGCAAGCACCCTGGAAAATATAAGAATTTTCCAAATTAGAAGATCATATGTCCAGACCAAAATTCCTTTCTAAAGAAAAGCATAGAAAGTCCCCTTGCATTCATTGTCTACTCCATCAAAAACAAGAAATGATTGCTCACCCTTTTCCCTAGGATCCTATGGGATGAAAGAAGAGGGAGCAGCCTGAAAGAGGACTGCATGAGACTAAGCCCTGGACACTACCTGTAGCTCTGTTCTACAAGCAGCTGCTCCAGGATCACTTACATTCTGCTGGTACCCAGCTGTTCTGATTGAGGAACATCATATTAATCTGTGGGCTCCTAATCCTCTCACACAAAGGACCACGTTCTACAGTTTTTCAAATTATTTTCACATTCTTTGTTTAGATCTTGGAGGAAAGAATCCACAGATCTTATCTCAACCTTGGCTTGTAATGACCTTGTTGCTGAATTTCATCACTGCTTTTTGAATCACATTATTAGATATAACACTAGGAATTATGAGATTATTTTAGGCTCCCAGATACATTTTACGTTGACTAATTTATTCTGATTTCCCCTTCGTGAATGTTTGATGTAATATATGAGACCAAGGGTTTATAAGAGTCTAAAGATATTAAGTTTTAACCTAATCACTATTATTAGAGATCTCATGGAAACTCAGACTGAGGTGCAGCTGGGTATTGCTAATACCTGACCCCAAACATGAGATGGTACATTAGAAGTGCTAGTGAAGTATCTGGTCAGCAGCTTTGTGAAAGGAAAGTTAATGAACTAGTACTATATGTACTCTGCTGTGCATGTAAGCTATATCTGGCTGCCACGTGTGCCCAGAAGCAGTTCTTTCTCAGAGCATGCTGAAAAGCTCTGTCACCACAAGTCAGGCGCACCCTTGATATTTTTCATAAGGCTCCAAAGGAAATTAATGTTGGTCCTTCAAGATTATAGCTTTTGTATGATAAAAAAAAAAAAAAAAAACCCTACACCAGCTGCATCATATGGAAAACAGAAACAGATCAGAACAGAGACAGGTAACATAATCCATATGCAACTGATAATTCAAACACGGGTCTTGATGTTCAGCATTTGACAAAATGATTGAGAAGGACAGGGTTCCCCCCTTAAAACATCTCAAATCAGTGAGAGAAATGAAAACAACTCAAAAATGTGCAGCCTGATTGGGACAGAAGGTGAACTGTAAAAAGGGAATAATGATTATTGAACGTCCTTAACCAGGTAACAAAGCTTTCATGGATCAGAACTGAGTCACAAGCCAGAGCCCATAACATTGTTGGTTAATAGGACACAAACAACATCACTAGTGTAGATATAGAAATCTAGCACAGACCAAGAATGCAAGAGCTTGGCAAACAAGGTAGATAAAGATGTATCATCACCTCTTGTTTACAGCAGCAGAACTAAAACAGAATATTCTGATAGTGACTTGCCCAGCACCCTTCAGGTTTCCCAAGGTCCAGAAAAAAGAGTCCAGACTTCCTGAGTTGAAAACCAGTGTTTCATTTTTTGAAAGTTCACTCTTCTCCACTGACAATTATAGCACACAGAAAACTGGTTCCTACATCTTACATATGCAGTGCTATTGTGGAAACCTTCACGTTCCCTTCTCCAGCTTGTTTGGTTGTCTGAAAGGCCAGACTAATCAACTCCCAGTTTGGGCTGCTCCCTGTGCTACTCCCAGTAGAGAAAGAGAGGTGGACAGACGGAGGAGGAGCGCAGTCAGCATGTCTATTTCTTTGTTATAGTGAAACAGAAGGAGTAGTTGCTGAGGTTCTGGTTTTTAGGCAATATAGAATCTGTCTCACCTGTCAGAGTGCCAGCTCCCCACAGCACAGCCATGGCTCTTCATGTGAAGTTGCACATGCTGACTTTTTTTGTTTAAAGTAAAAAGCAACACATAGGACTTAAATACCAAATTGAAAGTTTATCCATTATAAGTGCTTCGCTGAGTCAAGGCCTAATCTAAAACCTGGAACTTTGCAGTGCGTGCAGTGAAGCCCCTAGTTATCTCAGTGAGGTTTACACTGGAACATAAGCAACAATCTGCAAGTATCAAAATGCTTTCCATGTAGCACCAAGTTGAGCTTCTGAACACACAGCAGATATACAACAGCAAGACATGCTCTATCCTTGCGAGGACTGTCAACTTTATCCACAGGATCAAAAGGCACTCAGCTAATAAGATGACTACGTGCTTAAAAAAAAAACGACTCCATGAGACAGGGAGAGAAAAATCTTGGAGGTGACTCCTGTGGTGTCATCAATATAAAAAATGCAGCAGTGAGTCAAAACCAGGACATACTCAACAATGCATGTAAGGGCTATTTCTTGAAATGTTGCACATGAGACTGGGGAGAGGACCAAAGTGAACTCCTCAGACAGCATTTTGAGTGAATCATCCCTTCTACCTTTTAGATCTGTATTTATTTGCAGGCTCTTTTTGTGAAATAAGGCAAGGCTGGCTATATAGAGACAGACTCCTTTGTGGGAATGGAGAGGTCATGCTTGTAGTGAAATCTTGTGCTCAAAATTCTGCACCAGATTATTCAATAATTATCTATGTCAGTAACTTGTAAATGCATTCCTTAGATTTCAACTCAACTGTTACAAATGTTAGTAGAGCTGAACAGAATTTGTCATTATCTACACAAAAATTCCTCTTAAGGATCCATCATTTTCTCTGTATTCTAATTTGCTATGTTTTAGCAAATCTCCAAAGTCTCATCAGCAGAATTCTTCTTTTAACCCCGTTTCATATCAAAGGAAGTTCTACCTTCATTAGCACACAACTTATCCTGGAAAGAATGAAGATCTACGACATTTCATCTGCCTGAGAAGGAAATATTCTACCAACACAGCTCAGCATGCCAGTAACAAGTAACTGAAAGAAATTGTCACATGACATGGGACTCAATCACAGAAAAGATCCCATGCTTCGCTGAATGCAGAAATCTTAGCAATCTATCCGTTCCATGGCTGAAAAGCTTCACCAGTACTAAAGAAAGGCCTCAAACTGGGTTTTGGCTTTTTTGGAAAACATGCTACAGCAACATGTATGGCAGACACACAGCTGGTTTCATGCATAGGAGTCAGACATCAGAATTTAAATCCTCAGACCTCTGATCCTGACTATTCTCTGTCACCAGGAGCACTTCAGCTTTAATCTTTTCCCAGATGCAAGACCCAAGTCACCCATTTTGGTGATGAAGAGACTGGGGCAAACAATTTTTTCTGTCACAAGTTGCTGAGCTGCTGCATAGGAAGCTCCATGGTTTCTTTCTCTTCCCCATTCTCTTTTCTGAGCACATCCATGTCTTTGGGAGTGGGAAAGGGAAGAGTAGCATCTCATTGTGTCCATTTTCCTCTCTCTGCTGGCCGTGCGCTGGCTGTGTGCTTCCCATGTGGTCAGTTGCATGTGATGGGAAGTCCAGGGATCCTGTTGTCACCCGCTCCACCCAATCTGGTATTTTCTGTGGGAATTAGTCCCCACATTAAAGACATGTCAGGGTTTTCACTGGGATAGAGTTAATTTCCTTCACTGAGGCTTGTATGATGCTGTGTTTTGGATTTTTTTTTTTAATGAAAACAGTGCTGATAACACACCAACCTTTCAATTACTGCAGAGCAGCAGCTTTTCTCTAGGACGTTCCAGCTTCTCATGCTGCTCTACCTGTGAGGAGCTAAGGGTGCACAAGAAGATAGGAGGGGATACTGCCAGGACAGCTGACTCCAAAGGGATATTTCATAACAAATCATGGCTTACTCAGCAATGAAAGTTGGGAGAAAGGAGGAGGAAAGGGAACTTTCAGACAGATGGCATTTGTTTTTCCCAAGAAACCTGTACACATGACAAGCTCTGCTTTCTGAGAAGTGGTCTAACATCTGCCTGCCGATGGGAAGTGGTGAATTCCTTGTTTTCTTTTCTTATATACAGAGCTTTCACTTTACCTAGTAAACACTCTTTATCTCAATCCATGAGTTCTCACTCTTTTACATTCTTATCTCTCCCCCAGTTCCACCTGCAGAGAATGAGCAAGCAGAGTAGCACAAAGTAATCATAACTCCATATCCACACTTTTGCAATGTCCTAATTTTTTTTCAAATAAACTAATGATTTTTTTTAATTAAGGCTCTCTCTTAGACAAAATGAATTTTTTTTTTTTAAGTCCAAATGAAAAACCTTTTGAACCTTCTGACAACTTCAGAAATAGAATCTTGATCCAGACTAGTGAGAACGCAATTCAGACTCCAGAATTCAAACTAGAAACAATTCATCAGATTTATGCCTGACCTGACACATGCTTTCCTAGCTCATAAATGCATGACATGCATCATCTAAGAATAAAGTCTTTCACCTCAAAGAGGAAAAGGAAATACATACAAATAAAGATCTGCGTGGGAATAGTTCTGTTCCTCCCTGCTTAGCAGTCTGAAAATGCTGCCTCAACATTACTGTTTCCTCAACTTTAGCTGCACTCTGACCTTAGATGACCCAGACTGCTATGAATCTAGCCACTGTACATTTGATACAGAATACTAAACAAGTGGTGTCATTTTTAGGCAGTGCTAAATCCAGTCTGACCTAGATAGAAAAGCCTTTACATCCCATTACTAATCCCTTTGGTTCCATCCAAGCACTGAAGCTTGTAAGCAAATAGTGCACAGACTGTAAAAAAGCAGACAAACAGAGTTTCACAGAATCCTGAAAACTCTGACTTCAGGAGATCAATCCAAGTAACACCAGTCTCCATATTATCAAGAGGCACTTTTTTATGTATTGCCCAAATGCTTTCAGGCCATCCTGACAGCAAATAGATTTTTCTCTCTTCTCAGGGTTTATTTCTTTAGGACCAAACTGGAGCAACAATATTTTCATTACCTCTTCTCAGTCTTCTAAAAATGTACATTTTGCATGAATGGTGCAAGAATTTTAAGAAGTGTTACCATTTTAAAATATTTTGCTTCAAACTGACATTCCACTCAGCGTTTTTTTCCCTTAAAAGCACGACTCTCAGCCACAGCCACTTCATCAGCACAGAAGTAGTTGACTTTCCCACAGTCTCTCCAACGGTCAGACAACAAACCTGGACCAAGATGGTTCAATTTCATTGGAGTCAGCACCTACTGAGCAATGTGGTTTAGGTTTCTTTTAAGCATTCAAGAGCGTTTTTCATAATGCCAGATGGCCTTGCAATCAAAACCTTCACATTTGGCAATCCATCTCCAAGTTGCATGCTGTTGGTGTACATGTTTGAATTTGAATGCACCATACAGAAGCCACTTCAGATTTTCTCAAAAAATAAAACAGATTGCCTCTGTAGTAACAAATTATCCAATTGCATTAACTGTCCTCTGGCTTCCACATGCTTTTACAAATATTATGTGAAGAAAAGAGGAAGAGAAAAAAGAAAGAAAAAATTCTTTCACTGAAGAAATTGTTCCTTAATTACAAACAGGACACCCTTAAGCCAAGAACTGAAAAGAAGGGCAATCTATATGACCTTTCCTCATAATTTTGCTTTGAAATACGGGGTAGGCAGAACCAATTGATGTGAACAGATTTAGTAAGATAAACACCAACGGCAATTTTTTTATACTTAACAACACTAGGTCTTCTCTAGAACAAAGAATAGGAATGGGAAAACTTGTTATGTATTCTTGCAAAACGTAGTATGTATTTAAAAAGAAAATATTTGCTTATCAGTCGTGGCTGTATAACATCAACCATACGGTAGCTACACGATATTTTAACCTTACCCCTAAGCTACAAGGAAATTGAGTAGATAGTTGGTTTTCTAGTGTCTTAAAAGTAACTAAACATGAAAGGTCAGACCTATGGAGAACAGTAGATAAGCTGTCCAACAAGGCCAGCAGAGACGAGGAAACATGCTCATGTGCAATGGATATCCTGATCTTTGCACAGAAATATGCCATAAATGTAACATTTACCAATGGTTTAAAGTATCCCATGTGAATAAGTAGTGGAATTTACACAGGAAAGAAAATAATATGAGAGACTTATTCAGAGAGGAAAGAGATGACTGTGTTAACCCGCTAAGACCAGTTTTCATTCACCCAAGAGTGTTGAGGGAACTGGCGGAGGCAATGGCCAAGCCGCTCGCCATTATCTATCAGCACTCTTTGTTGATTGGTGAGGTCCCAGAAGACTGGAGGCTTGCCAATGTGACTCCCATCTACAAGAAGGGTTGTAAGGAGGATCCGGGGAACTACAGGCCTGTTAGCCTGACCTTGGTGCCAGGAAAGGTTATGGAGCGGATCATCTTGAGGGAGATCATGCGGCACGTGCGGGACAACAGGAGATCAGGCCTAGCCAGCATGGGTTACGAAGGGCAGGTCCTGCTTGACCAACCTGATCTCCTTCTATCATCTAGTGACCCATTTGGTAGACAAGGGAAAGGCTGTTGATGTAATCTACCTCAACTTCAGCAAGACCTTTGACACTGTCTCCCACAGTATTCTCCTGCAGAAGCTGACAGCCCATAGCTTGGACGGGTACGCTCATGGCTGGATTAGGAACTGGCTGGAGGGCCGGGCCCAGAGAGTGGTGGTGAATGGAGCTAAATCCAGCTGGCGACCTGTCATGAGTGGTGTTCCCCAGGGGTCAGTGTTGGGACCTGTCCTCTTCAATATCTTCACTGATGACCTGGATGAGTGCACTGAGTGCACCCTCAGTAAGTTTGCAGATGACACCAAGTTGGTTGGAAATGTCGATCTGTCTGAGGGTAGCGAGGCCCTACAGAGGGATCTGGACAGGCTGGATAGCTGGGCTGAAACCAACGGGATGAGGTTCAACAAAGCCAAATGCCGGGTCCTGCACTTTGGCTGCAACAACCCCAGGCAATGCTACAGGTTTGGGGCGGAGCGGCTGGAAGACTGCCTAGAGGGGGTATTAATTGATACTCGGCTGAACATGAGCCAGCAGTGTGCCCGGGTGGTCAAGAAGGCCAATGGCATCTTGACTTGCATCAGAAACGGTGTTGCCAGCGGGAACAGGGAAGTGATTGTCCCCCTGTACTCAGCTCTGGTGAGGCTGCACCTCGAGTACTGTGTGCAGTTTTGGGCCCCTCACTGCAAGAAAGACATCGAGGCCCTGGAGTGGGTTCAAAGAAGGGCAGCAAAGCTAGTGAGGGGTCTGGAGCACAGGCCTTATGAGCAGCAGCTGAAGGAGCTGGGATTGTTCAGTCTGGAGAAGAGAAGGCTCAGAGGAGACCTTATTGCTCTCTGTAACTACCTGAAGGGAGGTTGTAGTGAGCTGGGGGTCAGCCTCTTCTCTCGTGTAACTGGTGATAGGACTAGAGGGAATGGCTTCAAGCTGCACCAGGGGAGATTTAGGCTGGACGTTAGGAAATACTACTTTTCTGAAAGAGTGGTCAAGCACTGGAATGGGCTGCCCAGGGAGATAGTGGAGTCACCGACCCTGGAGGTGTTCAAGGAACATTCGGACTTTGTGTTGAGGGACATGGTTTAGTGAGTACTACTGGTGATAGGTGGATGGTTGGACTGGATGATCTTGAAGATCTTTTCCAACCTTGGTGATTCTGTGATTCTGTTTTAATCAACTTCATGCTCAACTACCATAGTTACCAGGCTTATGACAGTGCATAACAGTCAATGTAACCATATTTCCTTTGAAAAGCAAATAGATGGCCTGCACGGAGACATCCAGCCTCAGAACAGTATCAAGCACATATTTTAGCCACAGTGATTTAGCCCTTTGTGATGACAAAGTGATGAAAATGAAAAAAATATTACTAGATTGCCTGAGCTAGATCAGTATCCTCTGAAATAACAGGATTTCCATAGACATGATTTGTAACTCAAGAAGAAACATACGGACAGTTTAAGGTGCTCACTATTGAAAACCTATCAAAATTCATAATAACTACTTGTTTTCTCCCCTTAACATAGTTGATAGCTTACATTTCACTACCTTTTTCTGAAAGCCATTAGAGCAACTGTTGCTAACAATTGCAGAGCGAAGGACTTTTGCAGTAGGTAAAACACTGCCACTCAAAAATTACAAACGTTGCTCAATTGGGCCACCCATAGACGTTGCTATTCTCTTTCTGTGGTTCACAGAACCAAAAGATATACCCCCCACTCAGTGACAACACAAAGAGCAGCACAGGACCAGGAATGCAGAGCTAGCACGAGGCAGTGAATCAGTCCCTGCTGGGCCCTCAGTCATGCCCCAATGCTGTCCTGAGAGCCCTTCCATGCACCATCATGAGAGTGGCACTCACTGAGGACAAAGAATGGGATTCATAGAACACCGTTGACTCCTTCAATGATCCTGAGCCACAGACTGTGATATACTCTGGACAAGCAATGGTGAATGGATGTTGGAAAATCTCCAATTTAATGGAGGTAGAAGTTCCAATTTGAATAAACTGGTTAATATGATATTCCCTCACTGTTGACTTGCAATACTGTGCTTCACATTAATTTTTATGAAATTTTATATAACTGCAGATTTGAGCAATCCCCTTGACTTCCATAAGGTTGGGGTTTATTGCACGCTGGCTGGTTCTCTCCCATGCAACATACAGTGCCCATAAACTTCACGTTAATTAACTCACATCTGGTTTTCTACTAGCAGAAACACTAAGTACTACAGTCAACTAGATTGAAGTACTTTGTGCTCTCACTTATCTAAGGAAGAAACTAGTGCATCTTTGATTTTTAAATCTACATTCTACAAGTCTGAGTCCTTGTTAGAAGGCCAAGAGTTATTAATTTTAAAACCAGAAAGTAGAGTTTAATGAATAATGAATAGCAGCTGTTGAAAACAAATCTTTGTAGCCCCGGGACTGTCTTTCCCTATGTTACAATTACACTTTGATTGACCTCAACAATAACTAACAAGCATGCCCAGATGGATCATAAACCAAGTATATACTGTGTCTAGATAGGGTGTAAAATTTCACATCAATGAAATGCTCGGTGTCAGTCTAACATTATCCTATCATACATAAATCAGATTTGCAAATAACAGAGCTAAGATGCTCATTTTCCTAGGGAGAAGTTCTTCTATCAATGAACAAGGTTTAGTGTGTGAGATGGCTTACCTCTGAAGAAAAATTCCTGTCCTGACAAAGAGCATGGGATTCATTCACTGTGAATATTTAAGGACCTGAAGAAGGAGACACAGATTTCCAGATTCATATAACTCCCCTGCAATTTGGAGGCTGAAAGAAAATGAAAGTTGGGCTGTTGGAGCACTTGATGTATTTTCTCCATAAGGGACTGCGATAGGCGGCACCTGGTGCTTTTGGGGTCTGTGTGGCATGCCCATGGACTCCACTGGGGTTTAGTACCTCTATCACAGTGTAAAAACTGAGCTTAGGATCAAAACAACAGGGAATAGATACACAAGGACAAAACATCTATACATGCAAAACCAGAAAAATCTGGCTTGTATAGTCCAGCAAAGAGATTACTCCCAGCTTTACCTTCTGTCTTATCAGATAGTTATCAGATAGGAGCTGTGGCCTATAGCCAAACAATTCAGGGATGAGCCACTGGTGAATAAAATGCTTTGGCCTTGGGATTTATCTACACTCTCAGCTTTTGAGGGCATTTATCCTCCTTCACCAGGTTAAACAGAGAAACAATATCTCTTTCACCATATCAATGGCCTTCTCCTAATTCTCCTACTTAAAACAGCTACATGCTGTTTGAATTATTATTTATATTGCTAAACATGACAAATTTGTTTGCCACCATTTCTTCCTGTTCATTGTTACAAACCCTAACATTTTTACAGACACTTTCTTCAGGCAGACAGCAGAGAACACAGAATTACTCAGATGCCAAAATATCCCAAGTCCAGCTTTGCAGCCTCAAATTACTTGATGCATCCCTCTGAGACCACATCATGGTACCTTGCACAAGCTACACTGGCCAAGTTGGTGCAGAATGCGAGCAGTGGGCACCCCACTGCAGAACTGTCACTGCATGTCCTGCCTCTTTCCAGCAGAAAACAAGGTCAAGCACATCCTATCTTTTTGCAACTTCCCACTTCATTTAATGAGCTGCGAATAAAACAGACTGCATGACAAACATCAACATGGATTCTGCCTCCCCTTTTGCTCAGGCTTCTCTTGGTCATGTTCTTTCCAGCTGACATTTCTGTTGTAAAATGGTTCCTCGTTCATCTCAGAGTTTTAAAGAGAAGCTATATGAACAGAGTTTCCTGATCTCATCCATCTTTGCAAAGAATTTCTTTATAGATTCTTATCTGATCAGAAATGTTTTGCTCAGGAGAATATCTCTTCAGAATGAATGTAATCCCACTGATTTCAGTGCAGTCAGAAACGTCATCAATTAAAATATAGCGGGTGGTGCCTCAGTTCAAGCCTCAGGATGGCAAGTAGAAATTGTAGCTATGGTATCATTTCAAAAAACAATTTACTGTTCTTCCTGGCATGGAGAGGGGGAAAAAATAAAATAAAAATATAGCAGTACTCACCAGGATAAAAAACTGCATAGCTCCACTGCCATCCTCAGCCAAAAGCAAACCCCAGTCTCTCAGACCATCTCCTGCCAGTGCCTCAGGCTGACAAACAGAGGTCACAGCCTGCTTCAGCTTCTGACGGATCCCAGCCCAGGTGGATGGATTTGGGAAGTAAATTCCAAAGCCAAGGTCAAGTGTCTCTGGCTGATTTCAGTGCTGTGTTAGAGGAAGAGAAGCAAACTCCCAGGTAACCATTTAGGGCTTTTTAGTTAAAACTCCCACCTCAAATTCTATCCAGGAGCTTATTAGTGAGGGAGAGCTGATCTGAAGCATTCTTGGCATAAGGCTTCATGTTATGCACAAGCTCTAGTTTCCAGTGGTGTCAATGTACAGCCCTGCGTGTGTGCGTGGCAATGACATAATACAGCCTCAAGGTGTCAAAGGCATGGTTATCTGTAATGAGGTTTCTCCTTGGGACAGAAAAGGGTCATTTGTCATTTTTCTTCATATCTATGGGGTGAGGAGCAAGGCAGATATTTTGTCAAAGACTTTCGTTTAAGTGTCCTGGATATCACTGGTCTTTGAGCCCTTACAAAGGTTCACTTATGGAACTGCTCTGTGCTTTGATTCATATAATTTGCTGATCTCATTCTGATTAAATTAGTAAAGTTATGTAACTGTGAAAGCAGAGAAGTTTTTTGGTTGTTTTTTGTTTTGTTTCTAGTGGATTTGGGTTATTTTGGTTCTTTTTTTGGGGGGTGGAAGGAGAAGGGTAGGGGAATCACATCAGCCCCCAAACTCCCCTGGTATGAAGGATACGTAGGATGCCCTTGAGAAATTTTAATGGATTAAATGTCTTTCTTTGCTCTACACAGAGCTTATTTCTGTCATGCCCCATAAAAGCTTATGGAGGTCAATTCATTTGTCTGCACTTCAATTCAGGACAAAGCTATATAGGATTGTATTCTTTGGAAAGCCCATTTAAAATCTTCTCTCTTCATTTGTTCTTTTGGTACTCCTCTTTTGGCCATAATAACATAAATAATTGCCTTTAGGACTGGGCTAGAAACTGAAGTAATACTTCTCTGTGCTCCAATAGACTTTCTGGGACAAAAGCATTTCAGCAGAAATACACAAATACTGCGTACTGAAGTTCAAGTAAATTCCTACACGTGTAAAGGCAACTCAAGTTATAGATAGCCTAAGAGTGAGAGCCTGGCAGAACCAGCTCTGACACACAGGCTGCCTATCAATTTATGAGTAATACAATGTGGTACAGATGCCAATTAGGTGGGTCTGGAGATTTATTCAAATCTTTTCTATGATGAAACTGATTCATGTAAATAGGAAGCTATGTGTTCAATTACCAAGAATGCATCGAGGTATTTCCAGCTAAGTACCTTCTTCACAAACAAGCCAGCATGAGGCTCCTGGTCAGTGCAACAAAGCTGCTTCTACTGGATAAAAAGCTAGAGATCAAAAGACCACTCCAGTTAAAAAGCTTTGTAAGAGAAAAGGGTCACAAAAGCTATCTAGGGAAACAGACTGACAGAAGACTGAATGAGAGATTACAGAGCAGGAAAGCTTCTTTCTACATTATATTATGAGCAGCAAGCATTAAAGAAAATTCAAGCACTCTTTCACTTTGAAAATAAAGACCTTGTTACTGAAGCAAAAGAATGCTAAACACGACTCAAAAAATATAGCTTTGCTTTAAAATCAATTTATTCTACACTACTTAGCTAATAGAGAACTTTAGGTCAACTCTCCTTCTCCTGGAAGGCAAAAAAAAAAAAGTGTGGAATCATTTCCACCACAAAAAGGGATACACAACCAGGGGTTGATCTGAAAGTCAGAAAATATTTTGATTTTCAGGTGCATCCCAAAATAACATTAAAGCTCCAGCAGTCAGGAACAGAGATTACAAAGGTGTCATAGGCTCCCTACCACCAAGTACCCATTGCCAGAGCTCCTCAGGATGTGCTCTCCGTAGGCACTTTTTCAAGGCTTGGTTGGTTTCCTGTTACCAATATTTGCCTCCATGATTCATAGCAATATACGCAGAGGGCTCTCCCATCCCTTTTCCCTCATCTGGGAAGGCACATGGCTTAAGCCCATCTTCAAATTCTTGTTTTCTCTCAATTTTCAATTCAAATAGAAATTCTAGAGTACAGAGAACTGTGAAACAAGGGTCAAATGTTAACACACGTGGAATGCACATCCTGAAGGACACCAATTATTGCTGTGTAACCTCTCAATAGAAAGTCCATGTGTTTATTCAAAATCAGTGATGGCATGAAACAGCCATCACATTCACAAGTTTTCAGAGTCACCTATGAATCTTCACTGTAAGAGTGGAATAGAGATTGTACGATTCCAATATATTTTAGAAATTGTAGTGTGTTTTAATGGTATAAACTGAGCTCCAGGCAGCCAGCCACAGATTCCTTACAAAGATGAATGCTATGATTTTACTACAGTGAACTCCAATTACTGTGAAGGCTATGGTTAAACCACAGATCTTAACAGAGCCCATCACCACCCACTCTCAAGATCTCCACAAAGAAGTAACTGCTACTTTGGGGCTTCAATCTAACAGAGACAAATCTTTTTAGATATAATCCAGAGCACTAGAGAACATAAAAAGGCAAAAACCTCTTGTGTCCTGGGCATGCTGAAAAAAAAAAAAAAAAAAAAAAAGATAGTAAGTTGTAGGAAAGAAAGTTGGCAGGCTTATACTTTTGTTCTGGTGAAACTTAACTAGCTTGAGGAGAAGTAAAGGCTGGATTATGGGATACACTCACTAAAAAGAAGATTGTGGAGGAATAATATGAGAATATACAATACAATGACTGATCAAATGGTCATCTTCTTGGAAAGGCTTAGCAACGGCACGCTGTCAGCAAGTACTAAACTCACAATTCATTTAGATGTGATCACTTAAAACCTCGAATTGCAAACTGTATTTTTTAGAAACAATATTGCAGTTCTATTTACCACCTGCGCAAAATAGCCACAAGGATTACAAAAAAAAAAAAAAGAAAGAAAAAAGAGGTGCCTACGTACATCAAAACCAAATCTTAAGAAAAATAAATGACATTTAAATGAAATATACCTATGAATCTGAATGTGCCTCCCTTAGGATTTTCTCTCATTTCAATTGCAACAGGCTAGTATATGTTCTAAGTGTACTATTCATCCTTTTGTTAAATAAGTAAAATCCCCTTGGTTTTGTCAACAAATGCTGAGATATTCCAGCCCTGAAACTTCTATCATATACATCCTGATGTGTCCCATATACTGCATCCAGCACATTTTACCAACATATATTCCACCTGCATTGTTCGGGAGGATATATGGGTTGGACTTGGCAGGACTGAAAACAAACTGTAAAAAGATTATGGAGATTAACCAATTACACAGAACTTGAGTCCAGAAACACAGAACTCAACAAAAAAAGTTTCTATTTGGCAAAGATGAATTCCCTGTATCAGACCCTGTTGAGATCACAATAAAAAACACAACACACAATCACAATAAAAATATATTCTTATTAGGACATAAATAAATGCAAGACATGCCACATCATACTGCAGAAGTACCTTGAAAAAGATATCTTTCAAGAAAAATATCCCAAATGCCTACCAACTACTCCATGTTAAAAACAGAGGTCACATGTGAATCTAAAGAATAGTAAGTTAATAAACTATCCTCCTCCAAGCTTCCAGGAGAAGAAAAACAGAAGGGGGTGTTAAATCTTTGAATAAGTCTCCTATAAAGACAGCCAGAAATGATGCCTTCAGCCACATGAAAGAGAATAGAGGGATTTCTCTTTTTAAATTAGTCTTTATTGTGTGCTTCATAAATCTTGATCACATGTGGTATTTATTACAGGGATTTATTTTTTTCTGCCATAGCCCTGTGTCTAGCATTTGGTGCTTTCTATTAATTTAAAAGGGAAAATGTCCAAAATTCCTTCAGTTCCATGAATGAAATTTTATGGCTCTGGACAGGGTCATAGTTGCAGCCGAGGAGACTGCAGAAAATACAATATATGCATTCATTTAGTCAGAATCAATGAAGTAGAAAAAAAAAATCTAGATTGTTTTATTCCATTTCCCTACTTCATCCTTGCTCAGATATCTTTTTATAGGTAGGATGGGAATTCGAGCGTAATGAGATTTTTTGTGCCTGTGTAATTTCAGGACTTGCATTGCTCACATTAAAGCCCACCAGAAAATTTCCATTACATACAATTACTTAAGCCCCTCTACAACTGACCAAACCCCTTCACAAACTTGCCAAAGCAAAGCCAATTCACAGATTGACACAAATTCACCTCCCCACCGAGGCCATGAATCAACACGTATATTAATCTAAAAAGAGAGACTGGAATGACCATGGATAAACACATTCCAAGCTTTTTTTTTTTTTTTTTCCTTCAGCTGGAAATTGACCCACATTTGGCTTGAATTAAAGATTCATCGCAGTGAAACAAATAACTAAACAGAAAGATATGAGTCCCTTTGAAGAGCGTGCAAATCAAATTTGGGCGATAATTAGCAGCAGACAATTGAAACCTACTGTTTATTTGCACAGAACCTGATGTTACTGAAAGGCAGCTTGAATTTAGGCACACTGAGATCTGAGTGACTGAGTTTTCAGGAATTAATTTAGCAGTTTAATATCTGAGGTAAAAACAACCATATTTTTTATAAAAAGGAGACAGATGTACACGCGCTTTAATATTTCATTTTAGCTACTGTCCCCTATTGCATAGTTACTGCACTGTCAAGACTTTGTATGTTGTAATTTTTTCCCCAGAATACTCTTCTCTTGGAAGAGTCATGCATAGTGATGCCGTAAGTAGAAAGGAGAATAAGCTGCTCATAGGTAGCAATATATTACCTCCTATAATGCCTGCCCAACTTAGTCCCTGTTTACCTTGATTTGCCAGGGAACATAAATGCACGTGTCATCAGCTGTGTGTTTGGTGAACCAAGCAGTTTTTTCTTGAAATATGTTTGGCCTCAGCGTAAGAGCTGAACTACACAAGTTTGATTCTTCCTATAAGCATGTTATTGCCTCATTTAAATCTGATTTCCACAGTGACAGAGATGATGGCAGGACCACTACTGCAGCAGGAAACACAATGTCTCTCTAAGCAGCAACCCATGGGAAGCACCAGCAAGGATCCACTTGGCCAAGGAGAGACTCCAAGGCTGGTCATCACTTCAGCCCAGCTCCACAGGAAACAGAGTTTTCTCTGCAGCAACCCACTGCTTTTGCCTCCAATACTGCTGTTGCTGGAGAAACTTGCAACAGTCCCTCCCCTTCCCACCCAGACAGCAAACAGCCGGCAGCTTAAGGATAACTGCTGTCCCATCTCATTAAATGTTACAGATGGCACTTCTGAAAGAGCTGATCTATCCTCACATGTAGCACATTGCTACTAAATTTCCATACTACTGAAGCAGAACAATGTCTGTTAATGCTAATATTGCATTATCATGACTAAGATTTTTGGCAAAAATAATATTGTTGCCTATTTCCTTTAGGAAACCAGTACAAATAATACCAGTAAGGAAAAAAATGTATCTTGACTAAACCAACCAAACCCTATCTGTTCCCACCCCTAGAAAATAAAAGCTTTGGGACACTGTAGAGTACACTCCTTTATATACATAAGGGCAGGTTAAGAGCAGGTTGGTGGACGTTTTCTCTGCTGGCAGTATCATTTATTTACCTTCCTCACCTCCCTGTTCTTCCTACCACACGCTGCACCTCACACACCTTTCATTTCAGGTAGCCAGATGAAACAACCAGCTCACAGAGCACACTGTGAGCTAAAGGGAAGCAAAATGTCATTATGTATAAGCACATAACTGCGGCCTTAGACTAAGAGTGGCATAGGCACAGGAGGTAACGTACTGAAGACAAAGTGGCTCCTGAAGACCCTTTCCCACCTTCTTTCCAAGCAATTTACTGACATAGTCTCCAGTTCTCCTCCCAGGTTTGCATACTGTATGTCACCTAAAAACCCAGTTCCCACGGCTTTTTATCGTAATAGCCTGCTTTCACATTGCACAGCTTGAGAACTACCCTAAATACCGCTGTAAGCATACTTTATTGCCTTAAAGAATAATTCACATCAGCTGCCACCAGATGACCCCCTAAAACAGAAGCAGTGCTGTATCTACATGGGTATTAAAATCAATCAAACAAAAAACTACACATCTGTTAACAGAAATGAACTGAACTGGATTTTAAAACTAACCAGTATTTTCTATTTTGTGCTTCACTGAGGGCAGAGATCAAAGGAAAAAGAAGAATCAGTCGAGTAACAGAGCTGAAGACAAGGAGAGGGAGTTGCATGTTACACGAGGCTCTGTTTCCAGGAGCTGCACAGATTGAAAGCACAGACCTGAGAAACACTCCTTCCAGATCTCACCTCAAACAGCAAAACGAGATGTGGTGGTAAGGCCAGAGCCCCTTGCAGACACCGAGTACCAGTGAAAACATCCTCCTGCTCTTCTCTTGGCGGCAGAGCAGGCACGGCCACGCAGGCAGCCCTCGCAGAGGCCCTGAAGGTGGACCACCACCACGAAACACATCATGGCTTCCCAGAGGAGCAAGCAGCAAGAGGCCTGCTGCGAGGAGGGGAGTGGCATAGGCTGCAGCATGAGCTGCTTTCCCCACCTCATGGAGGAGTCAGAAAGTGGTGGGGGACCCACGGCCTCCACCCATCTGGAAAAATCCCGAGAAATGCCCTTTTCCCCAGCCCCATAGCTCCTGAATTTTTGAGAAGAGATTCCTGTCCCAGATGGTCGAGTGTGCACAGTTAAAATCTTGGGCTTGCATTTTAAGTATAGAGCATTATTAATTTACAGGAGATTCAGAGAAGCATCCTAGAGACCACTAAAGAAAAGTATCACTCAGATCTCTACCCTGAAATTTGCACTTACAATTCTTTTTGGTGACAGATTGTGGAGACTGTCCCCATTCAAGGTAAATTGGTTTTAACCCCACCACGCTGCAGGCTTCTAAACCTTGTACCACCAAATGCCATTGCTGCTGCACAAGATGGTGATTACTACACTGTTATTACTCTAGAACAGTTATAATATTAATAAAAGGTTTGTTGGCTTCCCTTGATGTTTTGCTTTGTTTCACTATTTGCCCTTTTTCTCATGTACTCCAAGTTTAAAGGTAATATCTGATTCTGTGTCAGCCACAATGCTGTCAAGTTCCCTTTTATCTGATTCCTTCATAAACCTAAGCAAACATATATATTTTTTAATTTCATGCCTCTCAACTCCCTATCTTTTTGCCATGCACTTTGTTCAAATTAATTTATATAGAATCATAATATCATTATCTTGATCCAGTCTCAGGTTTTTTCCTCTTTGATGACACATTTACCTTAAAGAGATGTTTTCATTGTGGTGTCTGAACCAATACCCACCCTGACACCAAACGAAGTACCACACAGCTGAACTAACCCAATGTATTAGTTTGGTGTTAAATGCATAGCAAGCAGCAGCTAAATTAGCTTTTCAAAGCCAGCACCACTCCATTAAGACTGCTGGGAAAAGTTCGCATTTTTCAGTGCTATCGTGCCTGGTTACAGAATCTAGAATTATAGGAGTTGGAAGAGACCTCTACAGATCACCTGCTAAAAGGAGATTCCCTACAGTGGGTTGAGTAGGAAAGCACCCAGATGGATCCTGAGTATCTCCACAGAAGGAGACTCCACAACATTTCTATACATTTACACATGCCATTTACAAAAAAAAATGGGTCTGCAGAGTAAATGTTAGCATCTACCTGCACTCTAGTGCCTTCTTATTTCTTTGGTGAAGCTTCAAACAAACAAAAAGCCACTCCCAAATTGTGTTCCCTGGAGGCACCAGAGCTTTCAGCATAAGCCCACTTACCTGGCTGAAGGCAAAGCCAGATCTGAGTGCAGCCAGGTGTTCCTCGTCTGTGAGAACACTGCCACTGCAGGTCTGTGCATCCCTACGTGCAGAACAGGATACAGTGTGCAGCCCCAAATAAAGTTTTTGCAAGAATCTGTACCAATGCAATAAGCAAGCGTAAATAGCTGATAACAATTAGCAGAGCTAACTAGGTTTTCTCCCATCTCAGTAGGCAGCAGTTTGTGGGTTGGATTTACCAATTTCCCCGCTGTGGCTGCTAAGTGCCTTGCCAGCTGGATGGCAGATTGCTCTTTGGCTGGGTCGATTACAGCACTAAATAATGAATTGTATCACAGACCAATTTCAAGGTGCAGAAAAAGCAGAGGCTCAAGTGTCTGAACGTGACCCTGCCATCTGTGCAGACAACAGCTGCCAGCACCGCATTGCCATGGGCTGAGGGTGAGGTCAAGCCTGTTCTCCAGGGATACGCCAGCAGCTACGTTAGTGACGGATCAGGGACCATGGATGACAGTGGACATCAGGTATCTTTCACACTGGAAGCAGACAAAGCCTGCTAAGATCAAGTGCATTCACTTGGTATGGCACTTCATGAAGGGCTGCCTGAAGTTGGGAGCTACAGCATACCACTCACCCTCCAACAGAGAGGTATGGAATGCAGCATTTTACGGTACACACTCAAGAGACAGCTCTGCTGAAGATGACACCTACTGTATTGCCGTGCTTCACAAAGACCTTAGGCTCAGATCAGATTCTACTGGATCAGCTATCAAAAACCTAAGAAGAACTGATACTGTAAGTATACATGTGGAGCACAAAAGGAACACTTGATAGAATCAGGGCATAACTTCTCAAACAGCAGCAGCAAGGTCAGAGGAAGCTGACAGGCAAGGTACCCACACCATTCTGTGCACTGAGACAGGGATCCTTGGAAGAAGAGCAGGCGGTCATGTAACTGGAGGTAGCAGCAGGTCCAAATGATCAAATCGTGGTGAGTCTGTGTAAGTACAGGAACACACTGTATGAAAAACTGCACGGGGCACAGTGTAGCACTGACTTGTTCTCTGCATTTAACCAATGAGAGTGTAAGAATGAAATATAGGCTCCCTTTATAAGATAGTCATACAGATTTCTGAAATTCTGTTGTGGCGTTGGTTTGTTTTGTTTTCCTTTTGTTTTTTTTTTTCTCCTAAGCATATACTAAGCATATGAGTGTTAACTTAATCTTTTAACCCCCAATGACACATTCTCTTCCCAGATCAGAAAGGACAGAAAGTAACGCATTTTTCTCACATATCCAACTCCTGCATGACCAACAAAAGCTCGATACAAAAGTGCAGCCAAAGAAACTGAAGTCATATTTAGCCTTGCACAATTAAATATATCAGTCTTCACAAATCTTGCTAAAGCATAATGGGCACAGCATTACAGGCTGGATGAAGATGGAAGACTTCTGATGGAAGGACAAGCATGCAAATAGTATTTCCATGTCCTCAAAGACATGGAAAACTGTGATCAAAAGACCAATTAACCTATGTTTACATAAAGGGATAGAACAGCTGGGGAAAAAAAAAATGTACTTAGAGTGAGATTTTGTTATAATCCATAAAATTTTAAGACTTATCTCGTTATTCTGAAGCGCACCAGAAACACTCCATTACACACAATTATTTAAGCCCTTCTACAACTGACCAAGCCCTTCACAAACTTGCCAAACAAGCAAAGTCAATTCACAGATTGACACAAATTCACCTCCCCACCAAGGCCATGAATCAACACGTATAATAAACTAAAAAAGAGACACTGGTATGATGGTAGATAAACACATTCCAAGCATATTTTTTTCAGCTGGAAATTGACCCACATTTGGCTTGAATTAAAGATTCATTGCAGTGAAACAAGTAACTAAATGGAAAGATATGAGTCCCTTTGAAGAGCGTGCAAATCAAATTTGGGCGATAATTAGCAGCAGACAATTGAAACCTACTGTTTATTTGCACAGAACCTGACATTTCTGAACTGCTCCTTGAATGGACACACAGACAGCTGAGTATTCTCTGCTTTTCAGCTCCCAGCCCCCCTTTTTTTCTTTTTTTAAGCTTTCACAGTTGACTGAGTCAACTCAACAGCTCAAAGCTACTGCCATCTTTTTAAGATTTTTTTTTCCCACAAGCAAACAAAAATCCTTCAACTGTTCTAAGAACAACAACTGACCTTTAAACACTTATGTCTACTGCTTCTGCACTTCCCTTTCAAACACACGCAAACCCAGCATTTCAAGTCAGTAACTGTCTTTGGATTGCAGACAAATGCAACTACCTTTTGCCTATAACATCTTGAGGTTCCTTTAACCTGATCTCCCCTTTCGTGACAGCGTTAATTCCAACCTTCAGACTTGCATCCTTGCAGTGACTGGACCCTAAGATCAGAAGTACAAAAGATGGAACTGTCATAAAATTGCAATTAGCAACTTTCATTCTGAAATGAGCATGGCAGACAAATAAGTACATAAACAAAATTCCCAAGTTTTCACTGTCTGCAAAAATCATTCCCCAACGTCTATGTTAATATGTATTCCTACTAAGGTAGGCAGGTAAGAAAGAACATATCTTGACCTTATTTGGGGTAGATTCTAAACACACCTTCACCAGAAGACTTTCTGAGCTAGCATTTCTACAAATTCCAGATGAATTCTCCCAATAATATACATAAGGAAAATGGGAGTACAGACAAATAGTTACAACTGTTTGTATGACCATACTTGGTCACAATGGCTCTGGGAAAAAAAAAAAAAAAAAGAAACCCACAAAAAAACGAATCTCTGACAGAGCACTACTACAAGAACTGGTAAAAATAACTTTAAGCTACTGGTACTTGAGGATCCTTTTTTATTTTGTAGTTTGAGATTTGACTGCCAAAGGATAAAACAACAAATCAGGGGCTCCTCTTCAGGCTTCCACAAATTAAATATGGTGTAATTCAAGAACAGTTCTTCAACTCCTAGCATTGAAGTTAGGAAACAGTTACGAGTTAGTTCTCAGACTGGCTGTCAAAGAATCAAATTTCTCCCGTAATCAAGGAAGAGTAAAACAATGCATTCTCAAAAGTTGAACACTAGTTATTACAAGTGTCATTAGGTCGCAGACATCTTCATTGAAAACGCAGAATTTACCTTTCACTGTATGGGAGTTCTCTTTTCCATCAATAAGGAAAATGCAACCTCACAGAGGGGAAAAAAAAAACAAAAACAACTTAAAACCAATAAAAAACAGCACAGTAGCAAGTAGCTTCCACATCTTTCTTATCTTTTTTAAGAAGTATGTTGCCAATGACAATCACCACTCACTACAATGAAAACACCTCAGTATTTTAGTCTACTCACAGTTCTTAGTAACCTTCCTGCTGAATTTAACACCAGACCTTGCAGATCAGGCACGTTCCTTCACAACTGCCTTTCAGAGTGTGTTGGGTCCATTCTTGAAACAGTTAAAACATGCAAGCCTACATTCAAGTACAATACTCATTACATTATTAAACTCATCTTTTACCTATGGAGTTCAGGTATTTTCATAGAAATGTAAGGAGGAAAAATATGCTGTGACCAATAATTTTAGATGATATGTTAACTCCGTGATCTAATACAGCAGTGGATACAATCCTGTGCCAGTTCCAGAGCATAAAAAACCTCCAGTGTTTTGAAAAAAAACCACATTTAACCATTTACATCCCAGAGCTGCCCACAAAATCCATCTCCCACATTTTCCTACCTGCTTGTGTTTCCCAAACTCTGGAGTCTGCTCTCTTTCAGATTCACTTGAAATCTGTGCATAGAGGTCTCTTTGTGCACAGAGTCCCTCATTCCCAAGCACTCTGTATCTAACCTTTTGCAGATGCAGACTTATTATTTGCCCCTGTTAAATAGGGCTTTCCAAATCCCCTACTTCCTGGTTAATTACACCTTGAAAGGAAGGTGACATTGGTTAACCTTTGTGGTATTAACCACACTTTTATTCTGTTTGCCATTTATCAGCATTAGGTATACCTGGCAATATTTAGCTGAAAAGAACTACAGCAGTTTTCCAATCGTTCTGCTCCTGGCATAAAGGATATGCACAACACATGCATCGTCCCAAGTAGGCTTAAAAGAAGAGGGAAAAAAAGGTCTATTAGATAATTAAAATAAATACATTTAGGTTCTGTATATTAATGCATTTTGAAATTAGACTTTGGAAGGAGAAGTTCTAGTTTAAGTGCAGTCAGCTTCAAACTGAATTAAAAACAAATGATTCAAATTCAGTAATGGCAATATTAATTATATGGCTTACAAAACTTAAAGAACTAAAGAGAGAAACAAAACACATACAAATGTCTGTTTTGTCAGTGCTGGCCCAATAGTTCAAAGCTGCAAATTAAGAAAGCAACAAAATACCCATATTTAGAATATTAGACCCTTCAGTTCAAAACAATCACTGATGCCAAATTGGGCTGATTGAGAGAGTAAGGTTTTCTATTTTAGAACTGTGTAGTAATTATTAAAAGTAATGACGTCTAGAGAGAAAAAAAACAATCTACTTAATACAAACACGTTTCTTTTTTATCACCACTCTAATTCCATTAACTATATGATACTGTCTACCCAGGTGCTGAGATGTTAACCACTGTAGAGTCTGGAAGTCCTTGCATCACTTTCCACTGAAGGAAAAAAAAAATTTAGTGGATTTGTTTAAGAAAAGAAATGCCATCGCAGTCCTTAACTGAAAAGCTTTCTTCCATCCATTTCAACAGACTGTGGATAAGGTCCTAAACACTACATTTCTAGAAAGGCAATGCCAGAGGCCTGCACTGCATCTGTGCAGAGACAGTTGAGCTTTATGAGGACAAAACTGTCTTAGGAAATTAACTGGAACGAAAGACCATTATCTGGACAAGCTGTAAAATTGACAAATGCATGGCAACTCATACAGCCAAAAGTTCAGCACAGTTCTGAAAATTTGGCGCCTGGCATGACTGCATCATGCAGTGAAAAGCTCTGCAGACATAAAAGCTAGCTGAAGTATTAAAAGCCATCTAGATGCATGTGCATGGACTAACTTTGCTTCTCCTTCAAAGCACCAAATTCCAAAATTGCTGTCATCCCATTCATTTAACATAGTTACAATTTACCTCAAATGGGCACATTTCATTTTCTACAGATTCATTAAAAAAAAAAAAAAAAAAGGAAAAATGGAGTACACTCTTGCAGTACAAAAGCAGTAGTGAAGGCAGAGGACGACATTCCAGAGACCTGGTAAGCTGTAGATGATGGCACACACCTTAACAAAAGCTAGCTACACATTATGCTAAGAGTATACTAAGAGTATGCTAAGAGTATACTAGAGAAGGGCCTTACATTCTGAACTAACTTCTCTATTTGTAAAACATTTTTCCCCAACACGTTGTATGCTACCCCAACCCCCTCTGAAATATGCATGGCATTACAGTAAGACGATTTTATAATTTTCTTCCCACTGTATGTCCTTCGTCTTTTTCTGCCCTAATACAGCAAGATTGCTCAAATTTGCCTGTTCATCTGTTGCAAATAGTTATTACAGATACTTCTTTTAAAACTTCTTAAATAAGCAATGCATTACCTCGCATGCTCAAGAACCTCCAGAAATTCTGCCTTGAAGGAAGGAATAAATACAAGTCGCTTATCCCCTCACCCCAAAACCATTATTAAAAGGCAACAAAAACATACCACGCTCTTGTAACAAAAAGATAATCTGAAGTGACCATGAGCTGCATAGTAAACTGTACATCCAATGTCTCACAGCCCAAAAGGCTTGCCTCATAATTTTATGTGGATATGCCAAAGAGAAAAAAAAAATACAACACATTTAGTCATCCTAACCCAAATAGAGATTAAAATAACATATAATTGATTTTATTCATTTTGTTACTGACTGAATCCATGTGAGAAGCTTTCAAAATGCAAGTTTATTTTGTCTTGTTGACAAAATAACTGAATACTAACCATTAAGACTTCTACCTTGCAACATGGCAGGCCCTAATCCACGATGAGAGGTGGTGTACTTCACCAATCCTTCATTTTCATAGCCTCCAAATATAAAGTGTTGAAGTTCCAAGCATAAGAGCTTACTAGATCAGAATCTCAGCACATTTTCTGAAAAATTCAACCACAGTAAGAAGTCATTACCCCTCTAGAAGTAGGAAGAAGCATTACATCATCAGCAATTAAAGTATCTTCTTCTCACAGCCAAAAGAAAGAAATGGGAAATACTGCCAACATGGATGAGATGGCTGGTTGACAAACACAAACTCTTGTTCTACTATCTCCCCGAGGTATCAGGAAGATGATGCCTCTATTTTGTGAAAACAGACAGCAGAAGGAGAACGTCTCTCAGCAACCTCATCACAGTAAGATTTGTAACAACAACATAGCAGGATCACTGTCAATCCTGTTATTCTGGTATGAGTATTACTGTATGTAATGCTGTATGCTATGCCATTAGAACCAAGCCTCAGTAGCGTATGTTCAAAAGTTTCATAGAGCATGAAGAGTTGGCCTATATAATATTATATAATATAGAAATTTTTAAAAGCACGGAAGTAGGAATATTTTGCAACCATATCACTAAAAACTGAGAGCAATCCTCTTTTGGAAATGTAAATATTCAACTTAGTTAAATCAAGACAATCACAGATACGCATTTTTCCCAAATCTTTGGCTGTATTGCAATGGTTGTTTCAATTTGTAATCTCCAACTAAACATTTCCTATCCATGGATTAACAATATATTTACTGACTTGTGTCTTTTAACAGTATTTATCCAACATAACAAAATAAACTGCAATTTGTTATACTTTTTTTTTTTTTTACAAAACATTTTATAAATATTTTTACAAAATGTATACAAAGCAATTTCAAGTGAGACATACTTTACAAATGAAGGTATTTAAGCAAATAAAGTCCATACCACACTGACAATAAGTGACACATCCTCTTTAAGTGAAGTCAGTCTGTAAGGCCTCCCTAATCTAACAGATAAATTATACTAAAATCTTCAAAATGAACATCTTTTTCTTAATTGCCAGTTTAAAATTTGTTTTAATATTAGGCAGTATTAAATAATATTGAGAACACAATGCTGATCCAGCAAAATAATGAAAACATGTTTAAAGTCATGCACATTCACAATACTTTGCTGGATTCGAGTCCATATGATTAATCTAGACTTCTTCTTTAAAAAAAAAAAAAAAAATCAACACAACAAAAGAATTCTTTCATTTCCTGTTTCATAACGTACCAGAACTCCTTTAGAACTGAATTTAAAGGAGTGAACAACAGAACATGATCAATCTAACATTTACCTTGCTAGTTCAATGGGCTCCTCTCATAAGTAGTTCAGGGAAATGTGTCTGACCAGATCAACAATCATTACTTTTTGCAATTCGTCCTTTTTAATGTCATTGTCCCCCATCCCAAAATTAGATCCAATAGAAGACACACAGCCTGATATACATCAATTGCATATTTGCTGTACAGACACTGTATCCATTTTGAGGTGGCACAAAAAGCAAATGTATCAATAAATGTGCAACTTTTTTTTCCTCTATAAAAGAATGAACTAGTTAGCATACAGCTGCATAACTTACCGTTTTTCTTCTCAATTAGTTTAGAACAGTTAAATTTCCAAAATCATCAAGTATATACGCATCAGAATGCACAGCCATGAGCGTATTATTAAATCTAAAAAGGCAATAGGTGAAGACTCTATCGTCAGTTTCACCCGTAATAGAACAAATCACTGCCTGAGAGTCTATTCTATGGACACTTAGCTAAAAATTTAAAACTGGCAATGCTTGTTATTACTTTGAATATTTTATACAACACTCGGGAATGTTGGGTTTAACAAACATGTACTTTAAAATTGGCACAATTTTTTTAAATGGCAACTAGTAACATACAAAAAAAAACCAACAAAAAAAACAGTATTTCCATCCACTTCAGAGGGAAAACGAATTTTAAACAAGTTCATCTTTCTCATGTTGCTTTCGAGATTTGGTTTCCTTTAGTGGTCAGACAGTGGATTGTAGCTCAATACTAAGTTGCACTGTAATCTTTCACTGTCACAAGGACATAATTCTGCTTTCTTCTACGCTATTCAGATGGACTGAATTACATGACAACAAAACTCTACCTTTTGTTTTCCTTCCTGGCAATCTAACTGACAACCACAGTTTGTCACAACGAGCCTTGAGGTTATGAAGACTGTAATCATTAAGTCTGGAAAATGATTGGTAATTTCTAAGAAACTGGAGGGGAGGTCTGGGGGAGAACATAAGCGTATCTTAGAAATCACAAAAGCTGTATCCTCCTGAGCAGACATATGTACTACCTGCACGAGACTAATGTCAGCGTATTTATGTGCACAAAAGCACTCATGACCAAAGTAAACTATGAAAAAGCAGCATGGGCAGCAAAAAAAAAAAAAAGACATCATAGATTAAAATAAATAAATAAAATAATAAGATTCTATCTTACCAACATGACAACAAGCCAAATGCAAAACGTGCAATAGTTTCACTTGGCTCTACAATATGAATTAATAATTACACACTTTTAGATATGTTTTAACAATGGGACTGCTGATCAACTTTGGTCTGTACATATCTTGATAATTATGACTGCTACAGTGGATGCTTCAACATTCTCTGATAGCAAAAAGCAAAAAAAAAAAAATCAAAAATAAACACTGGCCTTAAAATTTTTTCTGAGTAAGGCTAATGTCCTCTTAAAATATAAGCTACAAATATCTTAACAGTTTTCAAATAAAAGTGCTTTTGACACTTGGTCTAAAAATTAAAAAAATAAAAATAAAAAATCAAAGAAAAAAAGATAAAAAAATTATACCACTTCAGAAAGACTCAAGGCTGACTACATCCAATTATAAAATGCAATAGCTCTTGAAGAAGAGTTAATATATATGTAATATATATATAAATTCATGGCTCTATCATGGCCTCGACCTGTACACAAGAAGCCATTTACTGGCTTCCAATCTACCTTCCTTAGTCAAGCATTTATTACTTCATATCATGCCACTGTGACTAAGACCATATAATATCATCTCACAGACTAAACTTACCCACTACAAACATATCAAGGACTAGTTTCTGCTCAAAAAGCAATAGAAAAGCACTTTAAGTTCAACTTATGAAACCTTGTTAACACAGTGATGACATCCTTCCAACTTAAGACTCCTAGAACACAGATTCCATTACAAAGCAAATTATCACTTCTGAATAGAGGTACAGTGGGTTTTCCAGAACAACTTAAAAATCTGATGATTTGTGGAAAAGGGTAGGGGAGAATTGTTGCTTCCATCACTTTTTAAAAAAATGTTTTCTTAATAAATATATCCTTTCAAATGACTGTGATTGTCAGTATATTACCATATTACATAGGGCCTAACAACCTGCAACCTTGTTATGCTGCAGGACTGCACAATTATCAAAAGCACTATCGTAATAATACTTGAAATAGTAAGGCCCTAACAGACTGCATTCTAACAAGGATTAACTTTACTTGGCTATCTCACTGTAACCACAATGAGTATTGCTCTCAAACACAGAACAGAATCTAGTTTAGAAAGGTTAACCTTAAATGTATGTCAGGCTGTACTTGTGGTGTCATTCACATTTGCTTCTGCTAAGAGAAACATAACTTTTCCAGGGTATTGTAACTATTAACACTCTAAGATACTATTTACAGCTGCTTCTAAAATAGAGTCAGTTTCTACACCTTCACTGTGGTCTGGAATAAATTTTTCCAAGCAGTTTTCCTGTGAAGCAAGAGGTGAAAAATTAGGAAATTCTAAGTCAACAGAGCCACTACTCGATGCCTCATTTTGCGTCGGTCTCCCAGTTTTTTTAAGTTCCAAGATATTCTTAAATGTTGTTTCTAAACTCTTACTCAGCAGTAAGTCTTGCTGGGATTCACTGGAGCCTTTCATGTTATCAGGATGTAAAACCTCATTCTTTGGAGGGCTCCTCAGAGTTTTGTCTTTGAAGGAATTATTACATGTTACCTTTGAGAAAGATTGGACTGTATTCCTTGATATTTTATTGTGTGTTCCATGACTGCTTCTTGATACAGTTTTTGACAAGTCTTCAGAACTCAAAGAATTCTCAGCTGACTTGGTAAGAACTTTACCAGCCATCTTTTCTTCAGAAAGGGCCTTGTACTGGCTCCCAGAAGAACAATTAGCTTTCTCAAACTTTAAAGCTTTAGTGAGGCTTTCCGATTTTTTAGTAGTTCCTTCTTGTGATGTCAAAATGTTGTTAGGCACTAGAGGAAGTTTACTGTGATTTGTGGACTCTGCTGAGCTGAATTTTGGTCGGTCTCTGGCTTGAGTTTTGGTAGTCTGACTTCGAGAAGGTAATGTTTTGCTAGACTGATGGTCACTTTTGCTGGTCTGTGCTTCATCAGCTGTTTTATCGAATTGTTTGGCAGAACAACAAAAATCAGCCTGATAACCATCTGAAAAATTAAGCAGCAACATTTTATTTTAGCTACGTTTACTAAAACCATGTTTAACTATTTAGCATATGTTTACAAAAAAATTGTTCAGGTTTTTCTTAGTATTCAAATTTGGGTAACATCTATAGTCTAGTAATACACATCTTAGGAAATATGCATATGCTTAAGAGTAGGAACTTATCACCAAATTAAGCAGCATAGCATGCAAATAGCGTGCACAGCAAAATCATACTAAAAGTGCTGTAAGTATTCTAAATATTCTAATATGCTATTAGAAAGACTAGTATTTCAATCCTCTAAATTGCACTATCATACTTCCTCTGAATAGTTTTTAAAACAGCTAACAATCAGTGCCTCGGTGTGGATAGAGATATTTTTTAACTGATGATGCTATGCAAACATGCTTAAGATTCAGAAGTTAACCATCACTTACCAGGATCCACTAGTGCAAGACGCTTCTCCCGGGTCAGAGATGCTCTTTCTTCCTGGTTAAACATCCTATCAATCATAACCATTTCTGCAGATGGATTTATCCGCTGCAGGAAAAGGAAAAAAAACACTTCTGAAGTCACTCATATGTCTGTACTAAATTAAAGCACTTATAGTTCAGTTACTTTTCAATGGCTTACATACATGTGTGAAAATCATCCATAATTCCATAGCATCTTCAATGATCCTTACAATGACCACAACTTTTGAAATTCAATAATAAAGTATTATTCACATTTTACTAAATTTAACAACTAGAATCACTATACTAGTTGTAAGTGTTACAGCTTCCCACAACTGAATACATTTACCACTGTTTTTCTTAGAAAACATGACATGCAGTAATTTTCAGAAAGAAAAAAAAAACAGCAAAAATCTTGCAATTTGGATCACCCCACGATCTTGTTTCTCCTCTGCACTTCTCTCCCAGTAATACTGGTATTTTCAAGTAGTTTATGCTGAGTTGCATTTTGCAGTCCATGCCTTCATGCCAGTGGATGCATCCAACACAGAAAAAAAGCTCACTGGCTATTAAGTCACACCACAGGTAACTAGCTCCAAACTTAAACATTCTTCTAGGTAACTTCATTCCAAAATGACTGAACTGGATATATCATACAATATTCCAGATGCTAAAAGAACAGATTTTCACCTCTCTCTTCCACATCTGCAACTACTTGCAAATATATATGGATGGTAACTATCTCTTAAACAGGACTGCCAGATTCCAAAGCCATATTAGTTGTGACACTTCTATTATGCAATCCTGTCTTACTATGTATTCCTGTCCCTAACTAGAATGATTTGAATGTCTTTTATACTCAAATTTAATTTTTTTGGACTTGAAAACTATTGTGTCTGAAGCCACAATGAGATCCCCTGATACTTCCAAAATACATTCTTCCAGTAACTCTGTGCAAGTTGGATTTCTTTTTACCTCTAACCTGGGACTGTGAAAGCATTTCAATTAGTAGCGTTTCTGACAAAAATAGGAAACTCCACTCAGTTTCTAAGGAGAAGTAATGATTTCCTAAATTAAAATGAGCCACCAGTGTGCCCTTGTGGCCAAGAAGGCCAATGGTATCCTGGGTTGATGAACGTGGCCAGAAGGTCAAGCAAGGTCATCCTCCCCCATTACTCTACTCTGTTGAGACCATATTTGGAGTACTGTCCAAATCTGGGCTCCTCAGAAAAGACAGAACTTCTAGTGACAGCCCAGCAGAGGGCTGCAAAGACAATCAGGGGCCTGGAGCATCTCCCTCATCAGGAAAGGCTTAGAGACCTGGAACTGCTCAGTTCCAGGAGAAGACAGAGAGGATCTTATTACTGGTGATAAATGACTACCACCCATTAGATAAGTGGATGGGACCAGGCTCTTTATAGTTGTCCACTGGAAGCACAGCCTGCTCAGAGCAAGTGCAAAGTATAAACAAACAGAAGTTAATGTGCCCTTAACATCTATTGAATTTATGTATGAACAGCAGCCATAGGCAGTGTGTCAAATAAACTCAGTGTAAATCACTGATTTTAAGATATGAGTCTACACTGAAAAATCTAAGTTGGTCACTGAAATTGCTGGTACAATAGTAAACTTCACATATACGTGTGTATATATACTTCTTTATATGCATACACATAATGATATACCATTAAAGAGAATTAACAAAATTAACTGTAATGCCAGCTCCTACCTTCCTGTATTATTTTTACAAACTCAATCACATCATATAAACATTTCTTCTATCTGCATTATGCTCCTTACCATTGCATCTTCTATAAGTAAACATCTGTATTTGTTCAGCATAGCTTGTGTCCTCTTCAAAAGCTGTGTAGCTACAGATTCAAATTCACTGTCCACTAGAAAGACAAGAACATACTTTCAAACACTGTACTTCAGTAACCTGCACAAAGTTTAAAATGTTCCCTTCCTAATTGCTCTAAATTGCACAAAGAATTCTCTCAACACATTAATTACAACTCCAATGCCAATTTAAAAGATGGAAATTACCTTTTCTTAAGTCTTCCTCAGTCGGCAGCGACCCCTGGCACACATGATATGAAAGGAGTCTCTGAACTGCATCATTTAATGATCTGAACTGACTTTTATCTGGTGTCACAGCTTGCATTTGATCCTTCTGTAACTGCTGTAGCATACTGCAATGGAAATTGGTATCTATAATTAGCACATAATCTAACCAAAGTTTATACACTACCAAAAACTAAAGGGAGATGAAAGTTGGAGAAAATATCTGTAATAAAATTACAAAAGAAGCCAATGACTTACAAAGCTCCTTTAGTTAACTGTTTAGCAGCAGGTCGTTTCTGTCCAACTAAATGACCATCCACCTAAGTCCAAAGTAAGAGACAAATTATAGCACATCCCTTCCTTTGCAAAGCTCACATTTCAGCATTTATTTTTGCCAGCTAAGTGTACCAATACTAAGTGCAATCACCAAGCAAGTATGAACACATTTAATCATCTCATGTTTTTATTAGGCAAAGTAACAATGAAATATGGAAGTCAGTTCTATTAGATCACAAACAATCTTGTTTACAGGCAAATTCAACTGCAGTGCTTATACGTTCTTCACCAGGAAAAAGGCTGGTTATCAAATTTAGCAGGTGAAAAGGTTTCTTTTCTTTTGAAAATAAAACTGCTCTCGGGAACTGTCTTCCCCATGTCATCTTGCCTGGTACTGATGGATTAAAGTATCTGTCTCAGAAGTAGGCTAAGGTTGCATATGTAAATTCACAAAAGCCATGGTGTTTAGCTCTGGGTTGAAAGCAGTCCTAGAAATTTTTTCAGTGTTAGCAATACACATATAACCATGAGATCTGTGTCTTCTGCATTCCTTACCTTACTAATAATTTATGAAATCATTTTGCAGCAGAATGCTGTCCTAAAACATGTGGTTCTCTAAGGTGGTAGAGACTCAAGTTCCAATTATACAAGAGGCATTACTGCAATCCAAATCTCCTCCTGGATAAGTTATTGTGAACCCAAGGGCTTTTGTTTAATACAAACTATTATTTTTTTTTCCAAGACACTAGCCAACTGGTCTAACAAAATCAATCAGAAAAAGCTACTTTTCATTTAAAAACAGATTGGGTGAAAGCTCTTTTAAGTACAGAACATCCCCCTTACCAAAGCAGGAATGGCAAGAAGCAGGCACACTGCAACAGTACTTGGTACCTTCATTGCACAGAAAGCATTCACCTTCACATGAGAAAGCAAATCTGACCAATAATTAAAAAACCAAGCTGAACTCATAACTGAGCACTAATTCATGCTCTGTACAACATTACTTCAGTCAGTACAGTTACAGCAGTGAACAGAAGTTGTAAATCAGGTCCTTCCCCTTTTTTTTTTTTTTTTTTGTGATTTTGTAATTTAGCTCCAGCCACCACTAAACCTGCACCTCCTAGCCTAACTCAAGCCCTTACCTCCTATCCTCAATTGCTCAGTCTGGGAATGTAACAACTGTACCCTCCCTCAGAACTTACTTGTATTCTATAAAAACTGGCCTCCCCTTCCAGTCCCAAACCCTGGAAGCACTGTTAAATTTTTTGTATGTAATTCTCACACACACAAGAAAACTTTTGGTGGGAAACAAACATACAAAGAAGACAACGCAGTAAGAATCAAAGGCTAGATGGAATTTTCCTGCTCCTTCTAATAAACCATCCCCACCCAACCAGATACACAATAGCTAAGTTTACAAGAAGTACTGCCTAACTCATCTTCAACTAAATGAAAGAACCGTGATGTCATATCAAATTATCTTCAGGAAGCAACAAACTCCACTAAGCAAGGACATCTCAAAACAGCATTTTCAGAATATCAACTGGCAAAATACTCAATGTTTGCTATGTCAACTTCACTGAAATTTAAAGGGAAACATATAAGTGAAAGTATTCTCTACCTGTATACACTGAACTGAAGATGATCCTACTCCTTTTTCTTGTGATGTTCCAAGAGATTGCTGTATGATTTTTCCTCCAGAGTCCTGCCCTATAAAAAAAACATTGAAAAGACTGTCATCCTAAGCAAGAACAGAACCATTTAATGTACCTATCCCAATCATCCTATTTGAGTTTTCGGCTTTTAGGTGAAAGACGCCTCACAAGTTTAAAAATACTGATATAACTACCATGGGGACAAACTGGCATCTAAAAACAGAACAGGACTGATACTCTGTGCTGCAAACTACAGAAAGCCTTAAATATAAGGATTTCCTATCACACCACTGTAACACACCAAGAATTTCAAGTACCATAAGTACAATGTCCCAAAAATTTACTGAAAAAAAAAAAAAAATCACAGTACATTTTATCAAACTTTTCCATATTCTTCAACTACCCAACTTCATTGAACTTTTCTGTAACTAACATCTTCGTATGAACTTATTCATACTATCACAAGAGAAGATACAAAAATTTCAGAGAATTCTATAGCTGATGTCTGTATTCCTCCCAGTTGCAAAAAAGAAGAATAAAAGACAGTTCAGTTTCATTGGATTTTATAGAGGGAAAAACTAATTCTCTACAGACCAGATTCACCTTTTCAAAAAGCACACACTGAACACTAAAAAATTTTGTTTGCAGTCTCCTAAAAAAACCATTCTGATCACCTCTATCAACACGAGCCAACAATGCAAGTCTGACACTGTGAAAAAGAATCTATTGCTACTGAAAAAAAAAAAAACAACCTGACAACAGAATGATTTTAAAAAGACCATGGTTGACCTGATAGGGTGTTGCTCAGAAGACTTGATAGCTGATGTTGTCTCAAATTATCTTGAGCCTTGGACGCAGAAACTGGTGATGTCTGGTTCATACCTTTCTTCTGTGGCACATGCATTAAAAATAAAAATAAAAAGCTGAAGTATTTACTGAAAGCTTTAATAAAGAGGAAAAGAGCAAGAATAGGCAAATGCAGCCCTATGCATCCTCCTTCAGCTTCAAGCTCGTCACTGGTGAAGTCTCACCTTGACTTCTTTCACTGAGTTCAAGAATTGCATACAGTAAATCAGCAAGGAATGGAAACTTCACAAACAGAGCAAATACACAGAAGGTACATTCTGGATGCCCTGAGATTCACCCTGACTCAAACTAAAAGCAGCCTTCAGGTAGCTAAGCTTTTGAGAGTCTCAAAGCTGCAAAACAGTCTCAAGAAAAACACTCAATAGAACAAACTCCCCGGTGTTCAACAACTGAATGATACTGACCTTATGATACCATACAACATTTAAGACTTAAGTACAAACAAGCTAAGGAGATTCTGGGAAGCAGTAGAATCTGTTCCCTATAGTTAAGACCACACTGGCCACTTTTTGGTTCCAAAATTTTACCTGAAAAATGTATTCTTTTACAGCAAAAAGGAATTTTATGCTTTTGTAACTGCTGAAACTCACTGGCCTCAACATGCATCCTACAAATACAAAAATAGAGACATATGAAGAGAAAGTCAGTCTTCAAATTACTCATCTGCAAACAAAACATTACAATCTATGCTAGCAGTTTCGGTGAAGACTGAAAATTTGGTCCTACATGTTTGCCTTTATTTTCTAAATTAAGCCACAATATTACACTGCCTGTTTTGGTCTCAGTTAATAAAAAGCGTGAGACCTTTGGGAAAAGAGAAAAAACAACAGTAATTGGTGCAATTCCATTCTAAGATGATAGCTATCAGTATTTTATAATGATTACAGAGAAAAAAAAACAAACTAGACTAAAACAAAGCAATAAAAAGCAGTGTTAATTGTTAGTTGCTAATGATGTTAGATGCTAATGAGTTCAATACTGACATGCTTCAGAAACTCATTTATGAAAGCAAATAAATTTAAGCTGAATATAAACTACAACTGCATCAACTGGACACTTCTCACTCTAAAGGCATGTTCAAAACATTTAGAATTATTACTTAACAGACCTCTTCTTAGAGATATTTTTTTACAAGCTAAACGTTTACAAACTGCTTTAGAAAGTATTTCCTCCTAAGGACTTTCATAAACATCTTTCACCTTTTCTTTGACTGCTACAAATCTGAAAGCTTCTAACTGCTCCAGATCCAAAAAAACTATAAGCACGCAAAATGCCAAAAAGATCAATAATAAGCAGTTGAAAAAATACCACTATAAATCACCACTAAAAACTTCTGAATTAACAAAAGCGACGGGCTCATTCACTCAGTGACAAACTTCAGAAAATACTGAGTGAAATGATGCATCTAGGTTACAGTGATTTTCAGCAGTTACACAGCATTTGTAATACTACAGCCTAACAAAGTCTACTTCCTCTATATTAACAATTTTAATACTTGACTAACAAGATTTTAGCACAGTTTAGAATCATTTCTTCAGCTGTATTCTGAAGCAGTTTGCTTACCTGACTGAAGGCAAACTGTTGTTGTGTTACTCCAACTGACGTGTGACTAAAGGTGCTGATGGATTTGGAAGAGGATGCTGGAAGACGATGTGATGAACTGACAGGAACTTGAGTCCTGCTCTGTGTGAGCTGATCTCCAGTGAAGTTTCCTCCAGATGCAACAGACTGAACTGAAGGTCCCAAGCTAGGATGTACTGAACCAGAAGAACTTACAACAGCGAATCGATTAGAAGCTGACATATTTGAGACTGTAGACTGCCCAGGTGACACTGTCGAATAACTCGATCTACCTTGAGAAGCATTAGCCTGACTGGGTGACAAATGCAACACTGTCGGCGATGCCTGCTGCAGTGGCACCTGTCCACCAACAATTTGTGAAGTTCCATGATTTACTATAACTTGGTTTCCAGGAGCTGTGAAGGTCTGGCCAGAAACAAGTTGAACAGCTGTGTTCTGATTATTCAGCATCTGTCCAGAATACGACTGGTTGGCTCTCAGCATGTTTGTAGAGTTCCTGTTGAGCATTACATGCTCAGCAGACACTTGGCTAGGAACCAACTGGGAAGGCTGCGTCTGAAGAAGCTGTCCATTTATGGCCTGGACATGATGAACTGAGTTTGAATTAACAGACAAACTTGTAGGTATGAGAAACTGATTTTGAGGTGCATGAGGCTGTCCCATAGGAGAATGGATAACAATACTACCTCCAGCATTACTAACTGTCTGAGGTGTAACTGATTTTCTTGCATTTTGTTGATTAACGATGTTAACAGACATATGAGGACCAACTACTGAACTCTGAGGTGAGTTTGCAGAAGCAAACGGAATCCCTTGCTGTACGTGATGTTGCTGTATTCCCAAGTTATTCACATTGTAAGCAGACTGCTGACCCATCTGGACAGGCTTTGGTTGGATATTAATGGGTACTTTGTTAGAGTTTGGTGCTAAACCCCTTTGAATTATGATATTATGGACAGGTACAGATGTCTGAAAATTTGTGCTGTTAAACGGAACTGTTACAGGTTGTGCTACAGGACTTGTATTTGAGTTCCCAAACAGTGAGTTACCATTTGGAGTTTGTCTGTGAACCAAGAGGCTACTGCTCATGTTTGCAGGCGTCTGCTGACCATTACCCTTCAGTATTATCTGAGATCCGTCGAGGTTATTAATGGTCATCATGGAAGGCTGATTACTAAACGAACCAATTAGCTGTATCTGCCCAGAACCACTAATCTGGTTGCTATTAGACAAGTGCTGGCTGGGAACACTAATTCCGACATGTTGCATAAAGCCATGTTGCACGCCGACTGTATTGCTTGCAAAAGATGCTCCAACAGGTTGCTGTACCACTTGAGTAACTCCTACAGGTTGCAACGTCTGACCTGAGTAATTAGAAACATTAGAAGCCTGAGTAAAGGATGCTGATGAAGAAGGATGAAGCTGAGCTTGTGCAAACTGTTGACTAGAACCTACACTGGCATCCAAATATGCCTCTTCTGCCAAAGTCTGTTCAGTAATATTGGCCTCCTGCAAGGACTTCTGAAGAATATCAAAAGGTTGATCCTCACTAAGATCAGGTAAAGGAGAAGACACAAGTTCATCTTCAAGAAATTGAAGGCTACTGGACAGCTGCAGTCCATCGCTAGGCCCCTCTCCAAGCTGACTGCTTACACCTTTTACAGACGACTTAGGATCAGTGTTCTGAAATGAAATATAACAAAATAAATCCTTTTCAGAAATTCTCAATTTCCCCATTAAGCTTTTTCACCCAAACAAACTGCCATACTACAATCACACAGTGCAAATTAGCAGCCATTTCACAACAGTAAGGAATTGTGTTAAGTCTTCGTCTTGAAGAGCTTTAGAAATAAAAGAATAAGAAAAACAATGCTACAGACTTTGTGTTTTATGTCTTCAGAAAAGATTAAGAGAAGTACTGACACTAAAACTACAGCAAATATTAAGTAGCGTGTTGAACTAAAAAAAATGCTTCTAATGTACATCTGTAAATACTGTAAAAGATATCAGATCCAACTAGCCTACTTTACTTTGGTCTACTGTCAAATTTTCCTTAACAAACAAACAAACAAACAAAATAACACCACAACATGCCCAGAATCTCTTAGCAACACAAATGTCAGGATCTTTAGGGAGGGTAGGAATGACAAATTTAAATAGTTATTAAATACTTGCAATTGTTGTAAGTTAGATAAGAGTACATCTTTCTAAATTCCAAAATCACATCTCAACTATTGAAAAAACATTCAATTTCTTCAGGACTGCAAAATGTGGGTGGAGAAATTATCGGCTGCATTTGTACTCTGAGCTTTCACTCCTTAAATGTCACAGACATTTGTTTTCACCTCATATAAACAAGTGAAGACACCATAAGCCCTAATTATCACATGCAACCATGTCCCCACCCTAAATATTTAAGCATATTTAATTCAGAATTTTAATCCAACCTGCTTCTGAAACGGTCTGTATATTTTATGAAACTTCAGCCATGTTGTAAAATATTGACTGTATTAGAAGTCAATAAAATATTTATATATCTTTATCTATGTATAAACACACACATAATTTTATTAACATATGTGTTTATTAAAAGAATTAAATCAGTACTTAAATGTCTTGATGTCTCCACTGTACCTAGCTACCATCAGGCAGAGCAAGAAGTAGTCATTATATAGGGCTCTACTAGAACTCAGGACCCCCAGGTTCCTGGGCAGAATTCCTTACTACATTTGTAAATTGTCTCCAATTAATGCTGTTACCATTAGTACTAACAATACAACAACTAATAACAATAACAGCAATTGTAATAATAAATAATAATATTGTATGCAATCAAGACAAAGAGCTTGAAACTTTCCCTCTGAAATAAAGAACACTGAGATTCATTCCCTGCTCCCAGGACTGGTTAACATCCAAACACAATTTTACATACGCAAACTGGAAACTTACACCTTCCAACTTAACATCTCTATCACTGCTGCCATGATTCCAAACAGCCACAAAGAACATTATGCTATTTTCAACAAGAAATCAGTGCCTCTGCAATTTCATAAGTCTGTATCAATGACAGTCTTACTCTCACTGGCCTCATGCATATTCTGCTCTCAAACTGTTCCACTGTACCTATCAGGAAAGTGACAGAAGTCATTGGATACAAGCCAGGCAGTGACTATGGAACTCTCCCATGAGAGATGTAACAGAAACTGATGACAGCCAGGAAACAAACCTGTAATCAGTGGAGAAGTTAAGCAATCATTCACTCAGAGGGGAAGTAAGGAACAAAAAAAAAAAAATGCAGACACTGCCTTCTCTCCCTAAAGTCACCAGAATTTCATCTTGTTTGTGTTAGGCGCTGGCTGTGCATGCTTACCAGCTGGGGCACTGAACTCTCGACACTGAATTTGTAAACTCTGCCACTGAAAGGCATTACATGGGCATCAACACAGTCAATCCTACTTCATGGTAGCAATTCTGAATACATACAAAACCAGAATCTTCAGTATATGCAAGAATTTTAGCGACAAAAGGAAGTCAAAAATCCTCAACTTTTCAGATATCCCAAGTTATATGCAGGGCCTGTGAAGCCAACCACCAGCGGGATTTGTATGGAATACCAACACCATCTTTTCTCCCCTCCCCTCCTTGGGTAGAAATCATGTGCTCACTTGAGTGAAAAATGACTTGATTGTGAGGATGGATGAAAAAGTGCCTTGCAAAGCACAAGAGGTAACCAGAATACAAATCCCACTCAAAATTGCCACAAAAAATCTCAGCTTCTGAAATACCAAGAATTACCCCAACTTCTGCCCATCTTTTCGTGTCTATCAGAAAAATGTCTGCAAAGAACAACTAGAAAGTCTACACTATGGCAAATATGTCATATATTATCTTTTTTCCCCCACAGCCTCATCTTTCTTAAGATGTATCCTCAAAACCCATCTCTGTCATGCTGCATATAGGAAACTGCTGTTTGATAATGGCTAGCCTTGTACCACATCGAGACCACTTTTACTGATCAGCTGAAAATCGGGCACACCCTGTAAGGAATCCCAATTCCCCCACAGCTATCTCAACCAGCATAGCTGTCACATCTTGATCTTTCAGCCTGTAAGGTCTGTGGAGAAAATCCTGTCACTAAGTTTATGTTTTTACTTTGATATTTAATATGATACTGAAGGAGAAGAACAAGGCAAACAGGGGAGCCACTAGTTCTCTATGAAGCAAGCAACAGTTTTCAAGAATTATTTAACCAATTATTTAAGGTCCTTATACATTCATAGTATTCCCACTTATCAGCTAGGAACACGGGGCAAACATACAAAGTCAAAACAACAGCATAACAGAAAGAGCAATTAACAAGGAAACAGTACTGTATATGTTAAAAAAGCTGAATGCAGGGATGAATATGTCATAATAAAACAAAGAAACAGCAACAACAATAATCAACTAATGAAATAAAAGAAATATGGGTTAGAAGAAAACCACCTAGTCTAGCTTCCTACTCAAGGGAAATCTACTGCCCACAGTAGATCAGATCAGCCTTGGCCATATCTCCAAGTACATGAAGCCCACAACATCACCGAGTAAAACTTGATCCAGTGCAGCAACACTCCTAGCACAAAAAGAATACTGGGGGGTTGGAACTAGGTGATCTTTAATGTCATCTCCAATCCAAGCCATTCTATGGCATATGATTCTATGACTACTTACAACACTAATGAATTTCAAGTGAATTCTCTAACACTGAAATTACGGGAAGAAAACATCCCCAGCTAGCTACTCAGTGTAAAGAACAAAAAAATAACATGAATTAAACTTCATAATTGCTAGCTCAGATTTTACTTAGAAATAAAGTACGAAAATATCCTACAATTCACAAGAAATGTATAAATAATACATTTAGATGTAGAAATAATACATCAGACATAGAACAGATCTACCACATTGACAATCAATAAACTTACATGCCCAATTCAATGAATAGTTACAGTGGAGAACATTTTCACTGCTCAGCAAGTGGCTTTTAAAAATTTGCAAAAAAATGGCCCAGTAGTGCTAATGTCTTTTGATTCAGTCACTACTGAAAACCCAATAAAAATACTTGAGCAGCATGAGGTGGTTCTATGAGAATATTCAGAATTTACATGTGGTCAAAGCCCAAATTCACTTAATTCACTTTTATAAGAGCCAAATAAAGCTGCAACAAAAGCATGCAGTTTCAAAGACAACATTTCTCTCCTGACCACTTACATTGGAGTTGGCGAAAATGGAATTTGAGTTGGCTACAGAATATTCTGCATTTGTCAAGTCTTCGTTGCTCTGGTAAAAAACAAAATCATTTTTAGAAACAATACACTCAGTAAAGGTTTTGTATGTCTCACACACAGGAAATGCTACTTACAGATTTACTACTAGGTCCATGCAGAAAATAATTCAGTGCCTGCGGGTCCCTTAAAAAAAAAAAAAGAAAGAAAGAATAAAGTTACTACTTAGGTAACTCTTTCTGCTAATGAGGTGAATTTAACTGAGTCAGACACACTTAACTCACACAAGTCAAGTTTGTTTCACTGACCCCAGTGCAAAATTCAAAGTGTGTATCACTTGAGGCTCCTTGTTTCTTTATCAGAATGATTTGCAGATACTGATCAGATTTATTATCACTGCACAAAGACATTTCAAACAATCGACTACGTTCATCACAAAATCTGAGTTACATTATTCTTTTTATGAGGGCATTACTTTCATTCTCTCAAAATACAGCATTTCACAACTTACAAAACCTAAGGAAAATACTGCAACCAAGTAACATGAGAACTAAAACAGCCACCATCTCCTCTACTGAGCTTCATTATTATGCCTGCTCAGCTACTGTTTAAGTCAATAAGGTTTTTTCACCAGGTCAAATCTTTTAATGTGTTTTCTGACACTGTTAACAAGAAGCGTGTGTTTTTCTGCCAGAGTAAAAAGCTGCACCAAGTAAAATCAACCATACAAATTAACTGAATAAATGTTACAAAACACAATTTCAGTGCATTTCATGATCCTGGCACTATCACTGAACAGAACTCAGATTTAAAACATGGTCCAACAGAATGAGTGTTTTAAATTCAAATAATTTAAAAATACTTAAATGTAATTGCACATGTAGACCTCATAAAAAGCATTAAAAATGTGTTACAAGTGATGATTTTATTATAAATTGTTATAAATCATTTCCCAACGCGTCCATAAGCCTAAAGAGCAAAGTGACATGGAGTCTTTTAACTTCAAAACATCTTTATTAATTAAGAAACAATAATAATAATAAAAAAATTTAGAAACAGGACATCCTCGTTGAAAAAAGAAGTTAATTCAAACCATCTCTCCTCTCTATCATCCTAGAAAATAAAAAGGAAACAAGTTAATATAACAAGTTTAACAGTCTTCTAAAAGCACAGAAACATGTCTCTTAAATACTGCATTCATGTGTTTATCAAGTACATGTTAAAAAAGTAGCATTTGCCAGAGACTTCACGGTACAATTACATTTACGACACACAAGTAGTTGCAAGCAAAAAAATCATTTTCATAGTAGAAATTTCAAGAATTCAGGAGAAAGATCACTGTATGAGATCATGAGGTCAGTCACACTTATTTTACTGATACATCATCAAGCCATTTAATAGTAACTTCGCTCACTGGCTTTAAGTCATGAAACACACAATTAAAAGGCAGAATACTTCATCACCTTAAATAATGGCTTTAATAACTAAGGAATTTTAGAAGGCACTTACCAAAAACCAAAGATGCTGCTGCCCATTCTTCTAGATGCTTACGACAGTAATTGCTGCGAGCACCAGGAAAAATGCTGTAATTTTTCAAATACTCATATGGATAGAGAGCACTTCATTTTCTGGACCACCTGTGAACTTGTACCAGGATCTTCATGATTCACACTCACGACTCAGCACTTAATTATCCAATGCATCCAATTACCATCTTTATGTTAAAGCAGGATGTCTTTTCATTTTTCACAGCTACAGTCAGTAATCTTGCACGATACAGGAAACAGAATGTAACTGTGCTCCACTCCAGCCAACACTTTTGCTGCAGCATCCACAGTGTGATCCCTAAATCACAGTAGCCACTGCGATAGCATTTTGCTTTTCTCTCAAGTTCTCACTGGTTTTGCAGGAACTCTTCAGTGCATAAGAAATGTAGAAAACCTATTTATCTACTGCATGTAACACAGGATTAAAAAAAAAAAAACTTGTATGAAATAGATGCCGCATTTTGATAGCTGTTACATGACTGATGCCATACTGATTTTCCATAGAGTTTGAACAAAAGTACCACATATGAGAAGTTTCTTCTCATGTTTTAAATGTATTACAGCACATTACCTGCTCTCAAATAGTTGACATGAATGTCAGCCAAGCAAAGGTAACCTGTCATTTATACAACTGACAAAAATCTTGCATTGTAGTAATCTAGTTATTGTATTATGAGATACTTATATGGAATATATTACTGCAAATAAATCTGTAAAATCCCCAACTTGATTAAAATCAGCACCTTTTGAGCGAAACGGTAACAAATCCTTGCTTGTTGTGGATACATTACAGTAGCAGGTAGCACTTCTAATATTTTTATGCAAACACAAGTTACTAGTAGAAATTAAGGTGTTCTGGTTTTTTTTGTTTTGTTTTTGTTTTGTTTTTGTTTTTTGTTTTTTGTTTTTTGTTTTTAAGAAAATTACATAATCTTTTCTCTTTAAAATACAAACACTGTCAACAAAGTTTCCAGCTCCACCACTCGAAAAGCTGAAATTCCATTTTTTTTTAAACCCCTAATAACCAGTTCTCTTCAATGAAGTCTGTAACAACATCCTTAATTACTGTGCTTCTGCAATGACCCTGTATCACCATTAATTGAAAAGAGACTTCAGCTTCCACGCCCACTCATTCCTTAGCTCCTCTTGAGAATAATGCCAACAAGTGAAGTGTCATCTAGCATGAAGTGGTACTGAAGGTCATATTATACATACATCTCCATGAAGGGAAGTACAGCTTCATTTCATTTCAACATAGCGTAGCTACTCATCTTATTTGCAAGTCACCTGGTATTGATATGATACCCAACCTTTCTGAAGAATTACACAGGCAAAACTTACCCAATAAGATCAAGGAGACAGGATTCATCATCGTCATCATCCATGACAACTAGAAGAGGAAGAAGATATATATTCAGCACACATCAGAGAACATATTACTTTCAACAGCAAAAATGTTTTAGAATATCTTAATGGTTTTTACCAAGCAATTTATGGGAGTTGACAGACATTTATTATTGCCAGAGTTCTTAAGTACAAACAAGCATATTCTACAGAGACCTACACAAATTCAATAAGTTCGTCTCAAAATCAAATTCAGCCACACGTCATGATCTACAAAACTCCATACAATATCATTATTTAGGGATTTTTCATTTTATTGCTGTTGTTTCTTTTTTTTAATAATGCTCAGCTATTGCTAGTCTCAATACACCCAATTTCAGTTTCTCTTTAACTCAAGAGTGTACTTACATGAACTTGCACTTAATAGTACAGAGTTCTGAGAATCCCTTTAAAAACAGGTGGGCAATTCATTTGCATTAGTCAAACTGAACGTAGGCATCCACTGGGCACAGACCATTTTTAGTCTCACAGCATCCCAGTCACCAACTCTTGTACTCACTGATTAATCAGATTAGTACTGTACCAAATACGCTCCCTCATTTTTTCCTGATTGTTGTTCCTTTGAAGCTTCTATCTGCACGACCCCGACTCTCCCATTTACTGTAACTCTCCAAATCTCATCAAAGACTGTAACATCTTCTCCACTTCCTGTAGGTAACTCTCACAATCTCTTTATCTTCCCTTACTCCCTGCAGAGATCCCAGCTAATCAACTGATGATAGCATCTCCTATATCTCTTTATACCTTGGCATCCATTCAGTTATCCAACATCATCCACACAATATCATATAATCAAATCAAACCAATTCCTGCCATGCCTGTGTTTTTCTCAGCTCCCCTTAAAATTCTGCCATTTATAATTCTAGTTAGACTAAAATAAATTGAAACCAATCTCTTATGTCAAAACAGAAATTTACTCCCCCTGACCAGCTCTGTACACATCATTCTGTGGGCTCTCATGACTGCTCACAGTGATTGAAATGAAGGGACCTGTCTCACAGGAGGCTGAAAGCACTGGGTCTGTTCCATCAGAAGAACAGAAGGCTCGGGGGCGATCTCAGCAATGGGTAGAAACGCCTGATGGAAGGACATAAGGAAGACAGCCAAATTTTTGACAGTGGTATCCAGTAAAAGAGGCAGGGGATACAACATGTTTCTGTTTAAACTTAAGAAAAAAGTTATTTTCTTCCGAGGTTGTTAAACAGTGGTGCAGGCTGCCCAGTGAGGCTATGGAGTATTTCTCTCAGAACCCTGCTAATGCGACCCTGTGCAGCCTGCCTTGGCTGGCACTCCTGCCAGCAGGGCATTGGACAAGGCATTCCCAGAGGTCCTTTCCACCTCAACTGCCCCGATTCTGTAATCTCTTTCTATACCTCAGTGATTTTGAAGCTAGCTTCTACCTCATACGAACAGAAAATACCCCAGCCCTTATGCTGTGCAGCCCCATACTTATTGACTGACAGCATGCAGCAGAGGATCGGTCACTGCAAGGATGCCTCGCTATCCCTGCTCCATCAGAACAGGAAAGCAGACCTTGCCTACAGCCAACTACTTGAAACATTAGACAAAAATCAGCATTCATGAGCTGACTCTGCATTTTAAGGAAAATACTCTCGCCCATGATTCAGTAGCACATCTGCTCGCTGCTGCAAACCAGCAGCATAAATGCTGGTCTTGCAACTGAATGCTAAGCAAATTACAAGACATTTTATAATGTGGCTGAATTTAAATGCAGATGTGCATTAATAAGAACAAATCAGTAAGTGATTAGCATTCTGCCTTAATGGCACTGTTAACACTTCTTACAGGAAGCTATTATTTCCTTATGCAGTATATACAGCTCTCAAAAGTAGGTTCCAAAGACTCCTAGCTAAACGAAGGGAGAAGGAGAAAAAATAAAAAAACAGGATTTTTTTTTCCACACAGCACGCCTACTTTTAAAAATCCCATTCCATATCGCTATGGTAACAGTGACACTGCTAGTTGAAATCAGTAAAACTCCTTCACTTCACCAAACCAAAAATTCTCTGCAACCATTCAATAAAGACTTACCACTGTGGGAAAGTCCAAGCAACCACACAGAACTTTGTTCAACCACTATTCCAATGGGTATTATAACTACTAACACAAATGAGATGAATTTGCTTAGTTCACCAAACTCTTGAAAACTCACATTTATAAAAATTGCAAGAGGAAATAAAAACACAAGAAAATGAGAAGGAGAAAAAAATCTTAACAGTAATACATACTTTCTACTATTCAGCCTTACTGCTAAGCATATAGCTCACCTGATTAGAAAAATGTACTGCTATGTTTTTCCTCACTCAACACACAAGAAAAATCTACCCAATTTACTGAAAGCTCCTACCAGTCTACAAGACAATAAAGACAAAAATGAAGGAATCAGATACATTTTTGTAAACTCCATGATTAACTACCAGTCCTCCCAGAAGCACATCTGTCATGCTCTAACAAAATTCTTGCCATCACTTAGCAGAACTCTTACAGCAGCATTCAGCTGAAGAGGCTCTGCACTCTCAACACCTTGAAAACCACAAATAAACAAAAAAATACATCACTACCACCTCAACATCCCCCCAGCAAGGGTTGTGTAAGGAGCATGTTTGTGAAATACCACAGGACCAACATGCAGTTGGAACACTACTCACAGGTATATAGTCTGTGAGGAAGAAGTCAAGTTCATAACCAAGCCACATGAGCTCACTACCTATTTAGAATAAATTCTGTTTGCATTTCACTATGTGTACCTAAGGTCTACCTAAACCACGTAATTGCACATTTAATTCTTTTTAACAGACGCCAATTTTCAATGACGATTTATGTTCTGCTAATTTCAGGACAGCAATAGAACAGTGCACAATCAAGTTAAATTATTGTACAGTCATCCCTTTGGTCTTTCTTTAGAAGAGGGCCACTTGAGCAACACGTGATCTTGACAGAAATTATCATGTAAAAGTGTAACAGCCTACCCCATGAAATTTCCTTAATGTACTTTTTACAGCGTAAACATTAGAAAAGCTTACTGCTTTTTTTTTTTCCAACTATCCTTTTTGTCTTTTTATACCCAAGTTACACAAATCTAGTGTGTAACTAGTCCTCATCACTATTTGTTAACACAGTGGACAAAATTACTGATGTATGAAATGTGTACAACCCACATTACCAAAACAGCGTGAAAATATAACACAGTGAGCGAGAACTAGAGGATGAGAGCTGCACAGCCCAGATCTGCAGCCTGCCAAGCTCCATGTGTGCAACCCAAGGTACACATTAGAGGAAAACATTAGAACCTCAGCAGTCCATGCATATAATTTATAAATAAATACACATATATTGGGAGTGATTGACAATGTGCGGAGACCACTGGCACAGGCTCATTTCTGGCTTTGGGTCAGCTGGCTGGGGCTTTAGGCCATGGGCAGGGGCATGAGGCCTGGCAGAGCCTAGCAGGGTGCCCCAGTGAGAGAGACAGCTGGGGGAAAAGTCCGCACAGCCTCATGGGCAGCTGCCAGACGGTACCCTAACATAAATCATTATCATCAGTACAGTTCAGCAGTGTATTTTAATTTAAATACAACGCTCAGTTTTCCAAACTGAGCTCTGCCAGTGCATCCAACTGATTTACCAAGCCCAAATCCCACCTAATTAAGTCACTACCCAATTGATACTCCCTGAAATTTGCCTCGTGGCACCTGGAGAAGGCATCATTTGTAGCTACATCCCTACTAATTGCTGGGAAATAACCAGGCTGCCCTTTATTGCACGCTCCCAAACAGATTATAAGAGAGAGCAAAAACCATTAAGGTAGCAAGGAACTACCAGCTATGCAGGCCAATCCTCTGAGGCACTGTAACTCAGTGGCCTGAAAACCTCCATCCTCTTTCCAATAGTTCAAGCTAACTGCAGAATCCTGTCCACCTTCCCCACATCAGCTCCAGGCTTTGAACTAGCACATAAAATTGATCTGATAAAATACGCTGATCCGTTTCAGTCTGAATGAGCATCTTGGCCTAGTTTTGACTTGCCACAGAGTAACAAGAGCACTAGTAAGGCCCAATCTGAAATACTGTGTTCAGTTTTGAATTCTCACTCTAAGACAAACTCAGCACTCCAGCAGTGCACAAACAACACTGGGAAGCACCTAGAGCACAGCACTAGGGCAGTTTGAGGGGAGCATGTTTCCTTAGTCTGGACATCAGGAGGCTAAAGCAGGCACTAACTGCAGTCTTCCAGTTACCTATGGCAAGAGCCAATGCCTGCAACATGGAAAACTCAACTGGAGATAAGGAAAAAAGTTCATGAACGAGAAGGTTCAAGCACAACAGCTGTGGATTGACTGTCTTTGCCTATTTTCAAAACTCACATGGATCTGACCTCAAAGCTAGTTCTGCTTACAGCAGGGAATTGGACCAGGTAACCTCCCAAGTGGTCCTTTATTATTTCATTATAAAATTCATGCAAAACTTCACATAGTAAAATATTATTTTCAGATCTTATAAAAACCCAATAGTGGCTACTACAGAAAGGCTACTACAGAAAGTTCAGAGCAGTAATTCCCAAAAATGTGGTAAGGTCAACAGTAAAGCTTGGTAAGCTACAAGTAAATGCATTTATATGCAAACTCACAACTTCCATGCTACTACACAGTAACAGTTCCTGACTGGCAGCACGCGGACCCATGAATCTGAGACTCAGCAGTAGCACTTGGAAATCAATGTTTTAAACAAGGCAATGACTTCAGTAGTTACAGTGGAAAGAAGTTACAAGAAGATCACCGCAGCATTAAAACTGATTCTACATCATTTGCAGGGACAAAACACCCAGAGTTTAAGTCCTTCCCTGACTCAAACTTTCACCACAACTGCCAAGCACGATGTCAGTATTTTTACTCAGCATGCTTCTAAACTAGGAAAAAAAAATGATGCCATTTCACAACATATCAGGTAATGTGCACCATCTATTCAGTCTTCACTTGAGCTTGTTGTGGTGCTGAGACTACCGCCTTGAACCCACTGCTGGTTATCATGCAGACTCCTGACAGACCAGCCCCTCCTCACACTGAAGAAAACCAGGGCTGCAGAACCTCGCCTACGTTCTCTGCAGCACAGCAGTATGACAACACAAACCAAACCCTCAGCTAGTTAATACAGCCTAGTTCCTTGCAAATGGAATAGTTTCAGATTGTTTAGAATATTTTGTTAAGTAAGCAAGCACGTTAACCAGTTTAAAAGCTGTTCATCACATCCGTCTCTTCATTTTCAAGATGTTGACTTCTACTCAGATAGAAGATGAAAAACAACACCTATTTTGAGATACTTCCACTTCCCCTTGGTCAGTGTAAAAATTATGTGCACCAGCATAATGACACATCAGTCAATAAAAGAGTGCTAAATATTTTTTTTAAGTGATGGCAAATAAAAACTCTAATTTTACTAAGGCAAAAACACAGAAGACAACTATTGAAAAGCTGTCATTCTAAGACAAAAAAGAAGAAAGAAAAATGAACTTTTAAAGTGTACTTCGTAAAATAAAAGGGCTCTCCTACAAACCTCGCTGTGCACATATTCGATAATGTAAATATTTCTTACATTTTCTCTTTCAGAGTAATCCATGAAAATCAACTATTGCACAGTTGCAAAATCTACCAAAAGCTATAAAGAGTTCACAAAGGAAGAAATTTGGGATCCTAACCCAGCAACACAATGCATTTCGCAAGTGTGAATTATTTTCTGTACTGAAAATCTTTTTCTGTATTGAAAATCTTCATCGCTTAAGATGAACTTATTGTGCTTGAAATTAGCTGTGGAATTCAGAATTTAAAGTATCAGTACTCTCAACGACTTTCTGTTTGTGACAGTATGGGAGGAAATCTGCAATTTCAAACATTCAGAAGAACAATGCAAAACCTCTCTTTGTGGTAAAACTACACCACAAAAATGGGAGCTACTCGGGACTTAGATAAAAAGCAACAATCACAATGCACAAGCACTACCTCATATGAAATATGTAACCTGTGCAAAAGTAAGCATCTTCAGTTTCTGAGATTTGATAGGTGATGAACATCTGAAAGGAAGAGTAGAGTCTACATATAATAGTTACGTACCAGTTCCACATAAAGAAGGGCAAATAAAAAACATACACTAGAGCTCAGACAGCCTACAATAAGCTGCTCATTCAGCCCTTAAATTTCATTTCCCATAAACATATCACAAAAAATTAGTCTTAATTTGAGTCTGGCAAGCACCTTAAGGTATAAAGCTTCCAAAAACTACAGTGATATTTTATTTATAAAAAATAGAAACGTCCTCTTCAGTTATTAATAGCACATATAATAGGGAGAGTTAATTCAGCCACAGTCAAGCACTCTATTTGTGAATTCTCAGCGCAGATCTCTAAAATCTCGTTTCCCTTGGATACACAAGTTCAGAATTGAATTCTTTATTTATTCAATACAATATTTTCCTACAAGCTTTTCATGGCACACCATATCCTGACAATATTTTAATCTGAGAACTTTCATTCTCAAAATCCCACAGAGAAAATCCAGAGTAACTCATAGCCTAGAGCTCAGGATGCTCACTGACCCCACTGGATTCACAGGGCTGAATGCCCAGCTCAGCCCACTTTCCCTGCAGGGACTTCCCTATCACCAAGCCATTGCCTGTTTTGGGCTCTATCTTCGAAGCTTTCTATCACACAGTTCTTCAGGAATCTCAACACTCCTAAAACATTTTGAAACTTCTTGGCTACATCAGGAATCAATCATTCCTCAGTTTATTCATTAATTGTCAATTAATAACTTTTCAATGCCATTCTGGACCATATTAATTTTAAAAACAAAAAACTATGGTATATCTTACTACAGGTGTGATACAACCAAGATAGTACCAGCTGACAATGCATTACTGCCTATAATTGAAAGCTGAACAGAGCTTTCTATTGCTTTCAGTTAATAGGTTTGGGAAATTAACTGAAATTTGAACATGATAAATCAACACATGTAACAAACCCAGCAGAGCACTTCATAACACTGTCCCAAACATCACACTGATCACTGGTCAAAGCCAAGGGAGCTTCTGCCACCAATCTACCAAGATTTTCTGGTAGACAACGTCTCAACAAACTCAAGCTTCAATATCAGGACTTAAATTTCACATCCAGTTCAAATTCACAGAAACGTTGAGTTCCACCCAAGAGAAGGCAACACATCAGCCCCTACCACAACAATCAGTGAAGCTGACTTCATTTGGAGTCCATTAATGAACTCCCATCTCCACCCTTCCATAATACTACTAACAATAGAAATGCTTTTGTATCAAGTTTTGACAGAGATTTGCCCATTCTTTCTTTCCCGTTTGGTGAACACTCCCTCAGCCAAAAGGAAAATCAGAAGAAGCTCTGCAACATTTTAAAAAACTACTGTGAGTAAAGAAGTTAAAAGAATAAAACTGACAGTCCATATGTGCTGGTTAATCGTTACTTTTTATTTTTTTTCCCAACAAATATTTTTCAACCCTTCTCCATTAAAACAGAGACACAGCAGATGGTTTTTCCACAATGAAAACACAGGTAAAAGAACATTAGAAAACAGAGATTCACAAGTTCATTTAATTATGAGATTTTCTTGAAAAAAAATATCAGTTAAGGTCACTCCCATATTGAAACGAGGGCTTTTCCAACACCGTTGATTTCAGCTTTCCAACTCAAGCAGTTGCAGGTTGCAATACACATCAGTACAGTTTATGAATTTTGCAGATTGTCCTCTACTGTAAGAAAACAAAGCATGCTTGTTTCTGTAGACAATCTCCATGCTTGTTCTGCACAGATTATGTCACCATAAAAAAAAACTCTGCGAGCAGAAGCGGAGTCTATTCCAACAGAACTACTATAATAAATTATCCCAGCTGTCTGGACAGAATGAACTACAGCATCAGAAAAGCAATTATACCTGGACTGTATCTATTACTCAGAGAGGGATGCCACACTTTTGCTCTCCCACTGCTACATCTACATTAAAAAGCACTACCCATTAGACTTACTGTAAGTCTAACACAGCATGAAAAGACACAATCATTGACCATTAGAGCCACATTATGCATAAAACATAACTGCAGTTATGCAGGCTTTTTCCTGAAATTGATGTGGAGTTATACTAGCAAAACTGTGAGGACTTATGTAGCAGGCAATGCCCAAGCAGAATAACATGCTCACACTTACCAAGATCTTCAACTCAGAACTATGCACTTATCTACATTTCTAAGTTTTGTGGGCACAAAAGGGTTTTTGAAGGGTTTTTTATACTAATAGAGCTGGTTTGGTTCTTCTGCTTGTATTTTGCTCCCGTCCCGTCCCCCCCCCCAGTATAGTAAAACTAAATATATAAACTATACTGGGGGAAAAAAAAAACAAAACCACTTTGGCAGGGTGGGTAGGAGGACAGGAAAAATTAACTTCTGTAAAGGTCACGTAATTAGTAAGATAGAACACAACCACTTCTGTCAAAAGTACAACTACACAGCAGTGACCGCAGCTAAGGCCACGAACATGCTTCCTATTTTCAACTCAAGAACGCTCTGATATCACATTGTACAAGTGCTCATACTGCAGCCACAGTAAAAACACATCTAGTACGTATCAGCAGCATACTAGTGAACAAGCCACCATGCACAACTGGACCAGGCTATCAATGCCACGAGCTCCTGCACTCCTCAGTCAACACCAGCAAGGTGAGAAGGACACAAAGTACTATTTGAAACAAAACAAAGCTTTTCATCTCAGATCTGGACAAAGAAACATAGTAGGTATACAGAAATATACTACACCTATTCATTTTAGATACATCTAATTTCTAGCTGACAAAGATTTCAACTTAAGCATATGTTTAACTTTAATGGAAGCACGTTGGTGCAGTATGTGTACACAAGATACTCATCATTTTATCAGAACTCCTCGTTAGTTTAAAAAATGTATGAAAGACACAGATAAAATCAGCAAATCTTCAGTGCTTATTACAAGAACTTTACTGCATAAAAATATATTTGCACTAAAAAAAAACAGAATCACTTCCACCTTATTCCCAAGGCTGTTAGCAAAGATGCAAAGTAATTGCTTCAAGGAAAGGTCAGCGTCATGTATTAAAGATCTCTGAAGTAATGAGAGAATACTACACTCCACACTTACATTTTAAAGTAATTTATTAAGAGTTTTGGCAGGTGGATCACTAAAAAACATTAACAAAGCTGTCCCCAAGACTTCAGAAGGGAGTTTATACACAGGTAACTTTTTTTCCTGAGTATTTCAAGCGATAACAACGTGTGTTTCACTAGAAATGCAATGTAAAACCCTCCAGGACCAACACGCAAAGGATTTAACCTCAAATGAAAAAAACCTCCCACTTCCTCCAGAAATGAGCAGGAGGCGTGGGGAGCCCTTTTAAAATAATGTTTAGAAAAGCATTTAAGAATCGAGCATTCCACCCACCTTAGTGGGCTCAGCATGAGTTGGTCTGGTAGCATCCTTGCTATTCCTGGATGCAGATGCTGCTGTTAAACCACAAGCACCAACCACCTTACACAGTCAGGACATATGAAAAAAAAAAAAAAAAGGAACAATAACAACTTCGGATGGAATTAGGCGTAAGGCCAAACAAAAACGAAACACACTGTTATCAAAGAAGTGAGTAAGACCCACACACCAAAAAGTTACCTGCACGTGAATTGTTGCAAACATTTTTACAAGTATTAAAGATGCTTTACCAATGATTACCTCGCCTCACATGCTGCAATTAAATATCTAACAAAGGCGATTTTCCCCTTTAGTTGTATCTCATAATTTCGGTCACTGGCTCAGCAGAAGGGAATGCTTTTTTGAACCCTTTTTCGTTGTAAGCCCTGAACACACCTCGTGCCAAGAAACACGCGTTTGATAGGTACGACAAGCAGTTACGGGGTGATGTTTAGAGCAGAGACCTGTGAGATGAGAGACATGGGTGACAGAGGAGACGGGGGCTGCCCGCAGGAGCCCTCCTCTGCGCCCCCCTGGGCACACAACAGCCAACAGTCCCTCGCCTCTCTCCCCACAGCGCACTGAGGGAACCTCGTGTACCGCTTTCTCAAGCAGTGGAGAAAACTCGCGGCTGGGATACGTAGAGGCGCTTCTGTCTGCCTGGGAAGACAACGCTTCCTACAGACACAGGCGCGGCGGCAACGCCCCAACCGGCTCAGCGACAGCAGCGAGGGCCTTAAAATGGCGCCCGTGGGGGAGGAGAATCAGCGCGAAACTGCGCAACAAACGCTGGCAGGAAGCCAGACAGCGCCATCTTCCCGGCTCTGCCCCACTCCCCCTCGCAGGCACAGCCGCTCGGCACAGGCTGGCAGCGGTGCCCGGCCGCAGCTCCGGCAGCCCTCTGCCCCTCAGCTCGGCGTTAGCGAGCCCGGAGCTGTGCGGGGAGCTGGGAAACAGAGCAGGCCTCAGCACCTCCTTCCTTCTCCCGGTCTTATTTAATAGTAATTCCGAGTACGTTTAAACGCTCGCCATACGGTTCTGCCCCGTTTTTATATTAACGCGTTATGGCGTTATTATCCGTGAGAGAGCTCTGCAGCTGATAGCAGGAGCGCATGGAGCAGGAACTGCTGCACCCATCGCCCAGCTCCCCTCCGCGTCCGCCAAAGGTTGTTTTATCCACGAGCACAAAGTATTTACAAAAGCACTGCTGCTCCTAAGGAAAACAGTCCCGATCGCACAAATAAACGCGTCTGCCCAGGAGGGAAAAAAAAAAAAAGAGCGGCTGGCTCCAGAATTAGACGGTTTATTGTTAGATTTTAAAAGGCACGGTACAATATTCTCTCCCTGAGAAATAAATAAATAAATAATAAAAATAAAAATAAATTTTAAAAAGACGACACCGCGGAGGGCAGCCCCAGCAGGACCTACCGCCCAGGGCTCCGCGCACCCCCAAAAAGCGCCGTGTCCATCGCGGCTGGCAGCGGCAGGCACCGAGCGGGTCGGAGGAAACGGCAAAGCAAGCACCGAACGAATCGAATCGAATCTAGTGGCGGCACCGAAAGCGAGGAAACGAGCGAAAAATAAATCCCCAGAAGGCGCAAAGCTGAGCCACGAGCTGCGAGAAGTGACGGGATTAGGGTGGCGGCGAGCGGCCGGGCACAGGGACGCATCGAGCCGGGAGGGAAAAAGGGAAAAAAGGAGAGAAAAATCCTTCCCGGCGCCGCGGCCGGCAGCGAGACGGCGCGTCTCCATTTTCCCGAGCAGGAGGAAGAACGAGTGTTTCACAGACCACAGAGCTTTAGAGAAAAGCAAAGAAACGAGGGGGGAAAAAAAGAGGGAGGAGATTTGAAAAGATTATTTTTCTTTCTCCCTCACACACTCTCTCCATCCCCTCTCTCCCTCACTCTCTCTCTCACACACTCACACACACACACACACACTCTCCCTCCTCTCCTTTTCCATCCCTCTCTCGATGGCCATCAAGGGGGCGGAAAATAAAAAAAAAAAAAAAAGACAACAACAACAACTAATTTTAAACCGGCTCAATCAATGAGTCATTAAAAGAGATTTTTCTTCCCTCCTCTCCTGCATTTGCATGGCATCAGCAAGAAAAAAAAAAAAAAAACCCACCCCAAACCTCTCCCCTCTCCGCAGCTATCAGCCTGGACCTGAAACCTTATCTCCCTCAACCTCCCCCCGCGCCTTTATTTTAAGAAACAACTTTTTTTTTTTTTTTTTTTTCTCCTAAGTGCCCTCGGCAGCCGCCGCCGCCAGCCTCGCCGAAAACAGAGATATATGGTTCATTTCCATGTGAATCCACATCTGCCCGAACAACAGCCGCACCACGCATCCCTCTTCTTCCTCCCGGCCCCTCTGCTCGCTCTCTCCCGATATATATTTATATACATAGCCCCAGAGCCAATAGCTCTCTGGGCTGAAACCTAATATCCTGGTTTTGGCAACTCCTGGCTGTTAATTTGCTCCTCTTTCTTTTCTGTCTGTCTGGAGATAGATTTCCCCCCTCTCTTTTCCCTCCCCGAAGGAAGGGAGGAAGGAGGTTGTGTGTTTTTTTTTTCCTTGAAATTTTTATCACAAAATTATAATACACTCAAAGGGAAACTCACCGTCATGAAAAAGCAGTGCCTTGTCAACGGGGTTTCTTCGCCATCACATCAGGGGCTGGCAGTGTAAGAGAGAGAGAGGGAGAGCGAGAGAGCGAGCGAGGGAGGGGGGAGCGAGAGAGGGGGAAAGAGAAAGAGAGCGCGAGGAGAGCGGAGCCGCGCCGAGCACAGCCGCGCACACCGCGCCGCGCCGCCCGGCCCGGGCCGCCGCTCCGCTCCGCCGCCAGACAATGCCGCACCGGCGCGGCGGCACACGCAGCCGCCGGGCGGGCATGGTGACTGCTCCGCCGCTCGGCCCGCCGCACGGCAGGCCCTTTAAAAACTTTCGCCGGCTTTCTCCCCTCCACCCCCTCGAGAAACCCGTAGGTCTGGTAGTGTGTACGAGCCTGGGCTGCTTGCTTTCGGTTGCGAGTTGGGGGGCGTTTTGGGGGCACGGAAAATTGGGGGCGGAAAAAAAAAAAAAAAAAAGTTCCCCCTGAACCCAGCGTGGATGTTAACAACTTGGCTGATGTCTGCACCGAGTTTGTAAAACGCTGCAGCGCTGCCGGGGGCAGAGACCACCCCAAAATAAAAGGCGGGGTCACCTTGGAAAAACCAGGATCTGCCCCCGTTACAGGCTGCAGCAGTGCTTCAGGTGTGTCCTTCTGTCACCACCCACGTTTAGAACAAAGGACGCCGGCTCCGGTAGCTTGCCAAAGTTTCGGGTAACTTCCAAATGGGAGTTTGGAGTTACAGCTCACGGCTCTGACCCCCGCTGCTACAGCTCTGCAGTCTACTTCAGTTACAGACATTAATCACATAGTTTTGTTTAAAGATTTTTGATTGTACAAAGCTCGCTCAATTTTAAATATTCACTGTATTCATTAAAAATGCAATGAAAAAATCTTTATTCAGATGATCTTGCAAGCCTACATTTTTGCTTTTTCTCTATTCAAAAACAGATTCTTAGCATGAAGAAATATATAAGCTTATGGTAAGAAATCTTTTCCGAGCCCCTCTTCCTACTGGTAATCTTAATTCCCAGGGACTTACAGAGAAGTGGCCCTTTTTTATTTTCATAAAAAATAGAGCTTCATTAAAAGTCCTTAGGGGAGGGATTTGAAGACTTTATTTAGTAACATTCTTCTTAAATAGCCTTACAGCTCAAAAAACACGCTTTTAGTTTTTAAACACAATGGCACAAAAATGGAGTGGGCAGTGCACTGAGCGGAACTTCTCCTAGAAATGGTTGGGCAGTTTTTTGGTTTTTTTTTTTTTTTCCTGTTAAAAAGCATGTTAAAATTGTTTTTAAATTAAGATCTGGTTATATTATTTGTAAGCAATAGCAATTCATATTATAATACAGGAAATAAAGGGTAAGCCTGGTCCTAAAAACAAGCTGTAGCCAAGGTGCATCCACATTTCTTGTTTACCTGCATGCGCACAGCAAAAAGTCTCAGACTGCTGCCTGCATGGGAAGGCTCGGCCTAGCATGCATCCAGCAGGTCCTTCATGCAGCCCAGACAATATGCAGCAGCATATAGCACTGCCTGGTGCATCAGCCAATATATGAGCTGCACGTGCAAGGATTGTGAGTGGTCCACAATGTGGGAACTGACATTACATGTCAAAGAGCTCAGCACCCTGACTGCTCTTAGTTCTGACATGAGCATTAGAAAATCAGAAAGGCCACACTCCCACATCTCTAACTTCAGCAAATCTTACAGAGGCTAAAACTGCTCTGAATGAAAACCTACTTGGTCTCACTGACTTCAGAGAATTTCGTGCAAGTAAGAACCTTTGAAGTGGAGAGATGCCACAATTGTTCTTCTGACTTGGTTCACAGGATAGATCTTAGTTTCAGAGGGACACCACTCTGAAACAGAATATCTGATCAGTGTACTGCCATCCTCCCAGTCCTGCAGAAACCACAAACAGGAAATAAGCAATACAAAGAAGGAGAAGGAGGAAGGAAGACAAATGGTTTTGAATTGATTGCCTTGTCACAGGGAACACACAGAAGCCTATGTAAATTGCTGAAGACTAACATAATTTACACTTATTTTCCCTGAGTGACATTTCAGAGCAGTGCTGCCAATAACCTTACTGAGCAGGGACAGTACAAAAATGTGTAGCTAACATCTACACAATGAGACGCTTGAAGCTGTTCTCAGGATCTACACAAGTCAACCAGCATAAGGCTGAAAACCCTTTACATTGCAACTGAGTGGCCAAACCAAAGCAGAACCCATGAGAACCATCTGTATTCTCTGCAGAAGCAAATCTGCATGTATTTCTATATTTGCTATATCTGTTCAGAAACAGTTACTGAAAAAAAAAGATAAAAGATAAGCATTGGATGTGACTTTATTGGTCACAATGAAGTACACACCCTTAAAGCAAAATTAATGTTACCTTCAATACTAAGAAGTTTGAAATCAGTCTTCAGCTGTACCGTACTCGCTTGCTGGTATCCTACAGAATTTTCCAAGCCACATCTGTAAAGCAGTACTTACTGCCTTTTGTGATGAGGTACACGTGCTTTTTTTAAGAAGATCACATGATGTTTCTGAACGGAGTCTCATTGCCCCAGGAGCTCCCCCCTCTTCTCACTGCCTTACTGCATTAGAACTGAAGACCCTAATGTGTCAAAATTCCTGTACCCCAAGGTCACCTGCCCAGAGCTATCCTTCTCAACCAGCCCTATTCTCCAAATTACGTGCAGCACGCATTCAGTTGATGTCTCTCCATAGTTTCCTCAATCACATTCATTCATTTTCTCATTCATTTTCATGTAGCAGCTTCAGGAGGAGAAAGGGAAAATATGCATGAGAAAAAAGACCAGTGTCAAAAAGGAATAGGAGAAATCTATGGAAGACAGACGTTGGCGTAGTAATTCTTAAGTACCTCTACCAGGAACATCATGTGCACCCGTCACACAACATAATACTTGGATATATTTTGACATCAGCTGTCAAACTGTGACCATGCTATTTAACAACGGCAGCTCTCATAGGTGTGCAAAGACACCAAATCACGTTTGGAGTGAGCTGAGATACACAGCCCTGAAATGACAGATTGTGTAGAAGAGAAAAGTAGGTTTTGATATAGAGATGAAGAAAATAAAGGGATACAAACCACTCCCCATTCATTCTGCCTTCAGGCTTCTCCAAAGTCAAAAGCTCATTTCTCCAGCTATGTATCACAAGCATTCTTATTCTTGTGCAATCCTACGTTATTACTCCAAAAGAAGATCACAAAGATCATGAAGCAGCAGATTCATGTGAAAGAATTTAAGGACGAAGCATTAAATGAATGAATTCCACAGTCATCCTAAGATTCTTGCATGAATAGCTTCTTTGTAACCTCAACGCACTGCATCCTCTCTGAGCTATCTCAGATGGAAAAGAATGCCATTTACTATAGTGCAATCTTGCTTCCTTTTCCTGACTGTAGATCCCATACTACTTCAGCTCTATTTATGGCACTCCTTCCTCCCATACTCCTTTATCCTTCCATCCCTTAACATGGTTGTTGTGTCAGCTCATCACCAGACACAAGACTTCAGCTATATACTGCTTTTAAGAATTACTAATTTAGATAAGCATAAATAACTCTGAGCTTGACGGCACAGAAACAAATAGGTCATCGTTAAAAGGTACAAGCAATAGAGAAGTAGAGGTCACAGCACTTGAAAAGTGGGGCACTCAAATACAGTGGAAACACAGAATTTAATCTGGAATAGAAATGCAACATGCTACATTAAAAAAAAAAAAAAAAAAATCAGTTCTTAAGTAACCGTATGAACTTTTGAATAGTTACCACCAACATTTATGTGACCCATCAATAAAATTTCCCTAAACGTTTTGAATTTCAGGCTGACATTATGCCTTACACAAAATATTACCTACAAAATGAAGGTTGCAGTTGCATAATCTAACATCCAAAAGCTGCACAACACCAGTATCAGTTATCAACGCGGGACTATCTAACCAATACTTATCTTGAGGGGTGATTGGTTAGGATGTGGGCAGTAAGAGGACGTAACTGAGAACAAAAGATTCACACCTATACCAGAGGAAAGGCAGGTTAGGTTTATGCGACCGAAGGTTGTATAAAGGCCAACAAGGCTGTTCTGCGATGGATGTCAGATGAGATTCTGGAGAGTTTTGCCTTCAAGAGAGGCAGATTCATAGTATGAAATTGATCCATAGAAACAAAATAGCAGCGACTGGACCACTCATTTAAACAAATTACTCAGGAATATTACTACTAGAACAGATAAAGAATAACTTCATCATGCTCCGGGTTATTTAAATAGAGTCTCATATTCTTCAGTTTAGACTACCGTAAAATGGATAATTGAGTCTGAAAGATTAATAAAGCTCACTCCCAAGCTAAAATAACCTTAAGAGATTCAGCTACTGGATTGTATAGAGCAGAAACACCTCTGAAGAGATAGAGCTTTACAACAATATCTGGAGAAATATTCTTCAACAGTGCCAAAATTTACAGAAGAAATATAGACTACAAAACAATGGCAGAAAATTTGGAGCTGCTCATAGCTGGTTTTGAATAGACAAATAGGAAAATGACAGGTGAATATGGATACAAAAATACATGAAAGTATATTTACAAGCTGACACAAGATTAAAAAAAATAGTACCAATTAAAAATAGCAGGAAGGCAAAGAAGCTAACAAAAGGGCCATTGCTAATAGAACTGAAGTATTGTAGGTGATTTAAGAATAAATCAATATGTTAATAGATGTTAATAGAAGGAACGTAGGCAAAAAAAAAAAAAAGAAGAAGAAGAAGAAGAAGAAGAAGGCCTAGAACATAAAAACTATAGGGATCACAGAAACTTGGGTAAAATGATTTCAAGTTAATTCAATTGAGGATATTTAGAAAGATAAATGAAGTAGGTTTTCAACTGAGATTCACAATTCTGAATTCTGGTATGCTGTTGAATCTCGGTGGTTCACTGAGCTGGCTAGTCCAGTAACTGAACATAGTTTTCTAAAATACCTTAAAATTTATAAAATTTAAAAGGACATGACACAGTTCCTAAAGGTAATGACTAGGAAAGGTGCCCTCCTGGATTTGTTGCTTGTAAACAGAGAGTCTGGTAAGAGAAATGGCGACTGGTGGCCAACTTGGTCATAGTAATCATGAAGTTTAAATTATTTGGTGACAGAAGGAAAACTGCCACCAAAAGCTTAAACGCTGGACAGATTTAAGGCTGCTCAGGGAACTAGTTGGCAAGGTCTACTGCTTTTGAAGGCACTGGGGTCCATCAGTGCTGGTCAGCTTTTAAGCACAACTTGTTAAGGGCACAGAAACAGGTAATTTCAAAGTGTTGGAAGATATGCAAGTGGGGCAGAAGGTTGGCTTGGCTGAGCAAGGATCGTATGGAGCTTGGGCAGAAAAAGAAAATGCATGGCCCTGGAAATGAGTTCAAGCAACATGGGAGAACTACAGAGATACTGTTCATCGTTGCAGGGAGAAAATGTGTGTGGCCAAAGCTCAGTTAAGAGTTGAAGATGGCCAGTACTGTGAGGAATGACAAAAAGGGCATTTTCAAATACATTAAGAAAAAAGGAGGATCAGAGATAATAGTGCTCTGTTACTTGATGAGGATGGTCACCTCACAAACAGGAGCACAGAAAAAGCAGAGACATTTAATGGCGCCTCTGCATGTCTTCAACGCTGATCTGGAACCCCCAGAGCCCTCAGCTGGAAGACTGAGACTGCAGTAATGATAAACTTCCAGCCAGCTCTGAACTTGTGCAGGATTTGCTACTCTAGCTGTGTGTATATATTGGGCACAAAGGAATTCATCCCATAGCACTCCAAGAACTGACTGGTGTCATTGCAATACCTTTCTCAATTATTTTTCAGTGGTTTGGGGAATCTGGAGAGGTCCAGGTTGACTGGAAGCTGGCAAACATTGTCCCAGTTTTCAAGAGCAAGAAAAAAGATCTTGGTAATTACAGGCCTATCAGTCTCACTTCAGTGCCCAGCAAAATCATGGAAAAGATTATTCCAGGAATTACTAAAAAACACGTGAAAGACAATGCAGTCATGGTCAACACAAGTACACAAGGGAGGGTCCTATTTAATGAAATTTATCTCCTTTAGATAACAAAGTTACCCACTTTGTTGACCAGGGGAAGCCAGTGGATGTAATGTTTTTGAATTTCAGCAAAGCTTTCAGTACTGTTTCTCACAGTATCCTTCAATGATTCTGATTCTTCTGGACAAAATGAGACAGCATCTGCAATATACATACTTGGGTCTTCAGAATTTAACTTAGGTAAGTTAGCGAGTTGGGGTCCCAAATACCAATCAGACGCTAGGCTTAGACTAAACCTAAGTACGCTTCTCGAGCTTTTGCGTTAAGTGTATTTGGGCCTTTTTTATTAATCTTTCAGCGTCTCTTGTCATAATGTGTTATGCTTTGAAGTCCATCTTGGCTGCTGGAGGATAACTCATTTTTGTAGAAATGAATTTGTTTCTCCACCTCTGGCATGGGGAATGCTAGGTTCTCTGAAGTGACCAGCTCAGACTTGTTTCAAAACAAGCGCACCTTGACTGGTCAGAATATAATTAGTATCTTACATGTTCCCAAGGATTATATTTCAAAGCTTTCGCATTACTCACTGCAATTAAGATGCACCAAGTTTTATAGTTGTTGTTCTAACTCTCTAATTAGTGATTTTGAAAATACACATATTTTATATTGTCTTGCTTTTCCATCTGGCCAAATATTTAAAGAATATCATTTTAGTCCAAATAAAAGCTTTTTTAAAAGCAATCAGTGTACCAGCCATGATAAAGGACTTTGTAAATTTTTTCAAGAGAAGTACAAAGCAAAGAAGTACAGAACCTTGACAGCCCCTTTTACTGAAGCCCCAATCCACCATGAAAAATGTACAGTCAACAGTATCTTAAATGAATCATAATATAGCTTACATCTTTCTTTAATGCCTGATGACAGTGCCAGAAGAGTTAGAAAAGATCTTACTAAAACTGGCAGTACCATATTATGGTTGAGCAAGTCACCGAAGCACCTACTTTGCAACCAGAAGTAATTACATTCACCTGCTAATCTCTTCTGGAGAAGCTCAATCTAACAGGCATTCACAGATCGCATCTATCAGATAAGAACTCCTTGCAAGAGACAGAGGCTGCTGCCTTTCTTAAAAACACAGCTGAAAGATGAAGCAGCACTTTCTGTGTTTTATGGTGCAATGTACATCTATTAAACCCTCTGAAATAAAAAGCATCAGTGTTGGAGGTATGTAATGATGATAAGGAATTGCTGTGTTTGCTTCCTTCCCCTGAGAAAGTGCAAACCTACATCTCAAGACCACAACTATGAAGTTGTTAACTTTCACAAGCTCAGGAACCTCAAGATTAAGAATCCCTTGCATGTATTCTTAACAGACACTCAGTTGCTCCTATTGCTCTTGTGTTTATTTACCTCTCTTATTAAAATAATGCTCATATGAGACAGGATCTTGAATCTTCACTCTAACTATGCAGTACACTTCATTTCAAGGAGACCATGAGTTAATTCTGTTGAGTCACTATAAATCAGTATGAATTAGTTTTAATCAGTACAATATTTCCAGGTAGGTATCCTTGGAGGGCAATAACCATGTGGTACAGATTTAAGCTGAGAAGCATGAGTTCTATAGCTCATTTTTTGGAGTTCCACAGCACTAGATCCATGTAAGCACATGCAACCTGCAACTTCACCTAAGACAAATAACAGTATATAGTGCAAGCAACAGGAAAAGATATTACTGAAATGAGTATTATCTACTTTCAAAGCAAAGAGAAACTAAAGACTGTCAAGAAAAAAAATTAAAAGAATGAATTATAATGTAGGCAGAACTGCATACCTAGCTTTTATCCAAAATTCTCTAGCAGCTATACTGCTTGCTGCAGCTTACCAACAAGCAGCAGCTGTAAGGCAGGTATTTTATTCAGGTAGTTACCTCTTGGGAAATTCTAAATCCTCTGTTTTCTATGGATTATATTGGAGCACATTAAACAGCTTTAAAACATCACTAATTCCAGCAAAGTCAGGAAGAAAATGATCAGTCTTTGCATTACCACAAATACATATATATACATACCAGTATCAATCATGCCAAAACCTCAAATTGTAAATGTGGAAAGTAATTTTGGAGTATCAAGATGAGATGGTTGGAAGAATTTTATTACTCCCTTTTAATTTTTCTTTATGGTCATAAACTCCACCTCTTTGTATCTGTGGTTGTTGTACTTGTAACCTAAAAACTATTTGTATGCATTAGCAATGTGAAAAGACTCCAGTCTCTCCCAGAAGCTCCTATTCACAAGTGTATTTGGGCCTTGTTAATTTAAAACTTCGATCACCTTGAGAAAAAAATAATAAATCAGTTTAGCATACCTAACTTTCTGAGTGCTTGAATATGATAAAAAATAATCATTGTATCACAGCATATAGACTTTTTTTTTACTTTTTTTGAAGGGCCTATATTAGCATTTGCTTGTAATCTTTTCAAATATAAAGCACTGCAGGTCATCCATCTGGTTGCATCTGCTTAAGAATAATAGTAGTGTTTGCACATACTGAAAAAAACAGAAGCCCACATTCCTGTGAGTAGCCTCACATATGGGATAAGAAGTTACATCACTGCTCCTACTAGTATTACCTACACTGGTGGGAGCAAGAAGGTCTGTTATGAAACTTACACACCTTTCTTACGAAACGAGACAGAAAGATGGATTATTTCCTTCTTACAGTGAATCAGTCGCACACTGATATGACTGCAGGTGCTGCAGGAGTAGATCTGACTATTAGCAAAAATGCTGAAGACTTTGTAACTGTATTATCTAAATATACTGGTAGAAACAAATCAAGTGAGAATGCTTCAAGATTTCCTTCTCGTTTTCACGACTGAGGATTCTCCTTTTCTACAACATAGGAGTTTTTATTTTTAAGATTTAAAACGTCATTCTTCAGAAGCAAAATTGTGGATGCATTATTTTTGCAGCATTGAGACAATCAGGTGCTATAATGCATTAAACACTATGTTACCCACCCACATTCCAATGGAATAGACCATCTCTAGTTCATTGTGCATCCATTCCAACAGAGTAATACAAAACACCTTGCAGGCTCCACCAACCTGCTCCAAAGTGCTGCTGCTACCAGACAATCACAGAACCATTAGGGTTGGGAAAGACCACTAAGATCATCTGGTCCATCCACCAACCCACCCCCACCATGCCCACTGACCACATCTCTCAGTGCTACATCACCACCTTTCTTGAGCACTCCAGGGAGAGTGACTTCACCGCCTCCTTAGGCAGTCTGTTCTAGTGCCTCACTGTTATTTCTGAGAAGAAATTCTTCCTAAAGCCCAAAGTGAACCTTCCCTGGACCAACTTGAGACCATTCGCTCTCATCCTATTACAGTTACCTGGGAGAAAAGGTTGACTCCCACCTCGCCACCGCCTGCTTTCAGGCAGTTGTAGAAAGCACTAAGATCCGCCCTGAGCCTCCACTTCTCCAGACTGAACACACCTAATTCCTGCATCCACTCTCCATAAAACTTGTGTTCCAGATCCTTCACAGCTTTGTTGCCCTTCTCTGGACATGCTCTAGGGCCCTCAACCTTTGGCATCCCTTGATTTCTCCTTGTAGCAAGAAGAAAAAAAGAAGAATATTCTGTATTTTAGCGTAAGTTCTAACAGCACAATTGGAATATCTACTCTGGGTTTATTATGCTTTGGTATGAACGGATAGTTCAGGTTGCATACTGATTTTTTGTAGGCAGTTTTGGAAAGCAGGAGGAACACATGTGATAGCTGTAGTCCTGGAGAGGGGCTGCACTCACATTCGTGTGTGTACACGTGCTTGGTGTTCACTTCCTTTGTAGAAATTACCGTTCCCTGAAGCAGGGACAGAGCCGCTCTCGAAGAGCGCGTCAGAACGAGCACGGCCACTGTTGCGCTCCGCAGCCAGATGCGCCGCCAGTCCTCACTGCACATCTACCTGAGGCAGCTCTCACAGAATTTACACACGCACACACGGCCCTCCTGGCCACTGCCACGTCCCCGTAGAGTTGTCTCGTACCTCTCACACAGCTGCACCGCAAGGACGCAGCAACCCAGGGGCGCCGCTCTCGCAGCCTCAGACCCGAGCGCCCTCCCGGAACAAAGCGCGGCGCGCACAGCACGGCCGGAGCGCGGCAGCCGCTCGGCAGCGCATCCGCGGCCGCTCCGCTGCGGGAGGGAAGGCCGCGGGGAAGCGTACAAAGCGGCGCAACCGCGGCGTCCCGAAGCCATCGCGCGAAGCGGCACGCAGGCCCGCGCCCCGAGCCCGGGTCCCTCGGACGGCGCTCCGGCCCAAAGCACGCACCCGAGGCGGCGGCGGTCCTCCCTCCGCCCGCCCCTCCCCCGCGGCTCCGCCGCCTACGGAAAAGGCTTCGAGCGCCCCGAGGGGCCGAGCGCGCGGCCGGCGGAGGGGAGGAGCGGGCACTGCCGCGCGCGCGGCGGCAGGAGGAGAGCGGGCAGCGGCACCCGCCGCCCGTTTGGGAAGCCGAGGCCGCACCCCGCGGCGCCTGGCGCCGGCACTCACCCCATCCCGCCGCGCGGCGCTGCCCCTTTAAACCCGCGCAGGCCCCGCCCCTCCCGCCGGCCGCCGCGCCGCGCCGCGGGCGGGCCGGAGCGCAAGATGGAGGCGGCGGGCGAGGAGCGCAGGGCGCCGGCCGCCTTCGTGGCGGCCCTGGGGCCCGAGGCCGGCGGCGCCGCGGTGCTGCCCGAGCGGCTGCAGCGGCGGGAGGCGGAGCGGCGGCGCGGCGTGGCGCGGCAGCGGGAGCTGAAGGAGGCGCAGGCGGTGCCGGAGGAGGGCAGCGAGTTCTTCGCCGCCGCCTTCGGGCGGGAGAAGGAGGCGGTGGAGGCGCTGCTGGCGGCGGGGCGGCCCGAGGAGGCGGCGGCGCGGCTGCAGGGGCTGCAGAAGCTGCTGACCGAGAGCGTCCGCTTCCTGGCGCCCTACGAGGTGCGGCAGGGCCAGGAGGCCGTGTCCCGGCTGCAGGCCGACCTGGCGGCCCGGCGGCGACAGCTGCAGCCCAAGAAGAAGTTCGCCTTCCGCAGCCTGAAGAAAGAGGCGGCCCCGGGCGCCGCGCCGCGCCCCGCCGAGCCCGAGGAGCCCGCCGAGCCGCCGGCCCCGGGCGGCGCCGAGGGGGAGCCGGGCGGGCCTCCGCTGTGCGGCTTCAGCCGCGCCGAGGGCCGGGAGCTGGAGCTGGGCCCGGCCGAGCTGCTGCAGCGCGACGTGGTGCTGGAGGAGCTGCGCGGCTGCCGGGTGCGGCTCCGCGGCAACCCCAACACGCTGCGGGTGCGCGAGTGCCGCGGCTGCACCGTGCTGTGCGGGCCCGTGTCCACCTCCGTGCTGGTGGACGGCTGCAGCGAATGCCAGCTGGTGGTGGCCTGCCAGCAGCTCCGCACGCACCGCACCCGCGGCAGCCGCTTCTACGTGCAGGTGACCAGCAGGGCCGTCATCGAGGACTGCAGCGAGGTGTCCTTCGCGCCTTACGCGTGGAGCTACCCGGGCATCGAGGCGGACTTCGAGTCGTCCGGGCTGGATAGAAACAGCAACAACTGGAACCTGGTGGATGACTTTGACTGGCTGGCGAGCGACAGGCCCTCTCCCAACTGGAGCCTCATCCCCGAGCGAGAGCGCGTCAGCTGCTGGGACTGACGGCGAGCGATGGAGCCTGCCGGCGACGTGCTGGTCCGCGGGCGGGAGGGCTTCGCCCCTACGGGCCGTAAAATGATTGCGGGTGGTGCTTCGGTGGGGAGTTACAGCCTGTGGCTGGCTGCTCTCCTTGAAAAATGCCACTCGGATGTAGTTTACTATTACTAAGTTTGCTGCTGTAATCTGTATGTATCGCTGAGGGGTTGGCCAACTGCTGCAGTACCTCATTGCTGAATTTCTTTAATTAAGATGGGGCTGGCGGCACCGGTATTCACGTGGCAGCAGTCCTTGATTGGAGCTGCTGTGCTGCTGTCACTCAGCCAGGCAGAATCCGAGCTCCCTGCTAGTGCAAGCTGTAGTCAACTGAAAAGAGGGAATGCCAAATCTGCCCCATTTCTGTGGTGAAGCAATTACAGACTGCTGTTACGGGTATGGGGGAGGGAGGGATGCAGTGAAGCAGCAAACAGAAGTTTAAAGAGGGAGTTTGTACATGGGTACTGTATGTCAGGTGAATCCTAGGCTGCAATGCATCTGGGACCCAGGCTCTGCTGGGTGGGTGACAGCTGTTAGTCAGACTTCTATTTCAAGGAAAAAAAGGTTAATGAAAATGTAATGTTCTCCTACTGTATTAATGATTGAAATCTATCTCTAGAAAGTAGATAAATACTGAACAACAGCAGTCTCAAAGTATGCGAGAGGAAGCTGCTTCTGTAAACGGCAGAAACCTGAATAAGGTTAGACTTGGGTGTACCTCTCGGGCCATGCATTGTTTGCAGACAGACATCACAAGTTTCAGGGCAGCAGTGTCCAGACATGTCCCAATGGTTGGTTTTTCTGCTGGCAGCCAGTGAGCTTTGCTGTGATCATAGCTCACAGCACTGCCACTGCCTATCGCGTGCAGTGTTGACAGAGGGACTTCATAAAATGTGATAACGGAGCACAGTATTTGGGTTCCAGAATAACATCTTGCATAAAGGCCCTTGGTGCACAGTTACCTCTCAAGTCCCGTTTATTCACTCTTGTTCAATACCAGAAAAAAAACTGCATTATGATGGAGGTTTCTTATTATAAAGACCTCCTAACATTACAATGAGCAGTGTGCAAAACCAGCCCCTTCCTTAGGAAAGAAATATTACCTTGCCTAAACAGTAGCTCAAAAGTTGTATTTAAGAACTCTGCCTAATATTTATGCTGCCCTGTCATTGTATGTGCCTCTGATACTGACTAATCCATCAAAACTGCATCGTTGCTATGAGGAGTATTTTGAGTTCTTAACTGCTTTGGAGCAACAGAGAAACTTAACCTGTTTTTTCAGCACATCTAATTTAAAAGGGGATTTTAAAAAGGGTGTTTTTTTTTTTTTAATGTTTTTTCACAACTTCACTGTTTTGTTTACTTCTGTTGATGTACACTTTTTTTTGAATGAACTGGATTTTGCATTTCAATTGTTTTGAGTTGAGTTGTTCCTTTACCGTGCATTGACAGCATCATAAAATCATTCAGGGAGAACGCCTATGCTATTGCTTTAACATATACTGGTTTTAATACCTGCTAGAGGGAGATGATTAGATGCAACTCCTACATGTCTTAATTTCAACACATCGATGTACAGAGCCTGATTAGATAATATTGCTTCCCCTCATACGCTGGTAGTGACAGACCCATTCTTGGGTCATGATAGCAAGATGTTTGGCCAGTTAAAAAAATAAATGAAGCAAAAGCCCACACAAACACCTTTGTTCTTCTAGCCAAAGGTGATAAGCATTTCTGTTTATTCTCTGTAGTGCTAGACAGTGACACACAGAACCGTGGGTAGCACCACATGGCTGCAGCAGGTATGAGATGCATGCTTCCTAGCAGGCTGTGCAGACTGCCAGCTCACTGCATACCTGTGCTGGCTGCTGGGCATCACCTCACAACATTGGGTGAATAAGTGGTGTAAGTTAGAAACACTACACGTTGACTTTAGTTTCTGTTGAGTAGTGCTTCCCAGTGACCCTTTCCAAAGGTCAGTTATTGAGATCTCAGTTCAGATGTACTTTTTCGCAAAGTACTTCTGTCAAGTCAAAATTACTCAATGTCCTTCAACACTGTAACTTCACAGCAAATTGCTACAGATGCACCTGGCAATTACTTTCCCTTAAGTGTTTATCATTACTTCAGTATTACAAATTTGCTAACTGGATCTTTGTCTCTGGCATGACACAAGATGAGCAAATCCAATTTCAGGCATGAGGATATTCGGTCAGCTAAGTCTTTTAATATATGTTCATAGTTCCATGTACCATAAAATATGCACCCAGGTAAACATCTGTACACTTTTTTAGAAGGTAGAATTCTTAACAACTTTCAGAGAAATATTACAAACTTTGAAAACCAAAGTGTGTTAACAGTAACACATTACATGAACACAAGTGCTAGAAAAGTTTTGTTGGCATATTCACAGGCTGTGTAAGCATTGAAATGACAATTTTTGGAAATCTTTTTAATGAAAGAAACAAATATCTGGGCATCGCTACATAGGGAGTGACTTGAACATTAAAAATACTTCAGGAAGAGGACATCACAAAGGCAGCTGCAGGGCACCACTGCTGTCCCAGAAGAAAGCCTTCATCCTGGCAGCAGCAGTGCAGAACCCCCGTTCATTCACCAGCCCGTGGCTGCCAGTGTTCCAAAGACATCTGTAGGTAGAAGAGGACAATTAAACACAAGGCTAATGAAAGAAGAACCACTGCTGAGGTCCCAAAAGTGCAGTTCATCATTTGATAAGAAATCCATCTTCCAGTCAAATCTAGTGGGAAGTTGTAACTCAGATGTATGGATATTCTGTTCATGTAGGTTGTTTTTTTTTTTTTTTTAAACAGAAGTATTTGAAAGCATGAAAAATAGTACACAGCAAAATATGATAGGATAGTTACGTGTGTAGTAATCCTTTTTAAAATGTTTAGCCTGTCAGTAAACCAATTTCTTCTTTCTATGTTGGAAACAATTTCTTTTAGCAATGATAGACTCTAGTTTAACATTTTGGAAATAGCATCTGGGGGATACTTTGGCAGGCCTAGAGTGTGGGATTATCTAGACTTTCACTGGAACTACTTACTGAGCAAATACTAAACACTGAATGACTAAGAGCTGAATTTACAGTGCTTGTAGCTTGATTGTGTTTACCTTTTGCCTCAACTGCCGAAAGTCATCAGAAAAATCGCTTCCTGCAATTTTCAAGTAAGCCTGGGGTGGTTTACTTCGGAGGACTGATAATATCTTCAGTACGTTAGCAGTGAAATGCACTCAGTGAGAGTGCCTGGTTTTACCAAGTCAGGAATTGTGCCATCTTGTCTCTGTGGTGGAGCAGCTCATGCATGGTCACATTCAAGCAATGTGAGGAGACGTACCTGGAGCTGTCTGGGCAAGGGGAAGAGCGGCAAGGGACTCAGCTGCTGCTTATTCCTCTTCAAGCATTCTCTTCCAGCATCCAGAGGCAGGGCTGGGCACTGCTGGGGCAGCAGCTGTCAAGAGCTGTGCCAGCCTGTCGGTGTGCTTCTGGGTCAAGGAGACTCTCAGTGCCAGCTGGTCAGAGCTGCTTTGTGTCCTCGCTAATCGCAGCTTGCAGAGAAGGAGAGCGGCACACTACTCCTTGCTTCAGTATAGTAAGCAACGCTGACACAAAGAAAATTGCCTGACAGCCCCTCCTAGACCAGGAGCCAGCATTGCTTAATGTCTTACCTATTAGAGCTTGCAAGAATCGCCCAAGGCCTGTGGGGAAAAAGCAGTTGTGTTAAGGAGATACATACTGCTCAGTCTTGGGTTGAGCAGGGCTGTTTTTATGGCTGAGCTGATAACGATGAAGTCAGGCTCACAATCTTGCTATGGGGAGTGTAAAAGCAGCACATCTGCTTTGAAAGCAAACTGATTTCATGCTGTTTTGCCCAGAAGGAAGGCACGGGGCCTAAGACCTAATACAGGGGAGAAGATGGAACTCAGAGGAGGTTGTCCCACCAGGTGAGCAGGAATACCAAGAGCTGATTGCTGCCTGCAGTCAGGGCAAACAACAGCAGCAGCATTTGTACCTTTCTATCTTAGCACCTGCACCGTTCATAATATGAGACCAGAGCAACATTTTCTCAAGATCTGTAGTTTTGGTTTGTGTTTTATTGCCACCAGAATAAACAAGGCACTTCTTTAGAACCACACATGCACAGTGGTTGCTGTGGCTTCATAGGCTGAAAAACAAATGCCTGCTGGGGCCGTGGTTATGAATACATCAAGAGGATAATAAACATCAGCACAATAAAGCTAGATGTAAATTGGCCCTGAACAGAAGGCTCACTGGCAGAAAAGCAAAAAGTTTCTGAGCAGTACAAAGCACTGAAGCATGGAACAATTTTCCACAGAGAGTTGCAAGAGCAAACATTCTTGCAAAGAGATTTGGTTGGCATGTCCTTCCAGACATCTACAAAGCAAGAGTTACTGTGTTAGTTCACCACAGCAACCTTGTTCAGCTTTTTAAATCTCATGTGTTCGTGAACTAAATAAAATACCTTAAAAGATTCTTCAGCACTGCACAGATCTATGAGCGTTCATATTCATTGGCATTTTGGGATATAGCACAGACAAATGGTGAGAAAGCTTGACCCTAGGGAAGCAATTGAGAGCTTTGCTGCTGTTTCCAGTGAGGCCAGCAGTGTATCTGAATATCCCATCCTGAATAGGCAGCCAGTGCATTTCTGTCCCTCCCTTGGGTATCATCACTTTGATGCTCAGCTCTCCCCTCTTACCTCCTTCTTCCCATCTGACCCTCCCCACTTGCGACTGTGGCATTTTTCCTTTTCCAGGTAGGGCCATCTGATCCACACAATAAAGCTTATGGTCTGCACTGTACTGGAAAGCCAGCTTCATCACCTGCAAGGAAAAAATCTGTGCCACTTGTGGAATTTCAACATTTGTATTCACAACTTGATCCAATTTGTCTGATTGACTTCAGGTTCCATCTGTTTTGCTGAGATGTTTTCCAGCAGTGACTACTGTGAGTCTTTTGTAAGCTTCTTCCAATTTCCAACATATTTTCCTCCTGTTTCTGCAAGTACAAATATTGATTTATGACTCATTCTTTAGCAGTCAACCCTATGCTTTAAGCATTACAGTAATACAAGTAAATACTCATAGCGAGCACCTCACAGTTCAAAGACAGACTATGCTTCCCAACACACTACCCATGCTGTGGATAAAGGGTGGGTGAAGTGCCAGAAACTGTCCAGGGTAAGTCTGTACCAAAGATCCACAGTACACCTGGTACATCACATTACCCTTTGGGACATACAGCAACCACAAACAACACTGGATTCAACCACACACCTCTGTTCCCAGCCTCAAGACCCAGGGGCACTTTGCGTGGCATACATACAGCAAGGTGTTGCTTGCATGCACAGGAGGAAAAGTCACAAACCAGGTTTTTTCTGCTGCCTGTTATTTATATAATGTGGTACAGCCATTGCAGCATCTTGCTTCTTAGGGCTGTCCTTCAACAATGCAACAATCAGAAAGATCAGCAGGGCGGCATGTCAATAGAAGAGATACAATAACAAAGGGACTAGCACAGATAGAAAGGCATTACAAAGGCAAAGCACTCACCCGTCTCTGAAGATCTAGGCTCACAGGAAAAATTCCACAGGAAAGAACCTTCAAAAAGAGATTCTTCCCCAGTGGCAGTCAGCCCTTAAATGAGGTCTAAGAGAGGTGCAGCCAGGCTCTACCCCTTCCAGTCACACAGCTGAATTGCCTTCACCTGTGCTCCCAAGACTGACCCGGTCCTTTCTCCAGGTGATCAATCAGGTCGTGATTCAACAGTTGCCATACACACACATTGCACGATTACAAATTCAAGCAAAACCACCAACTTCAGCACAAAAATACATTTCTTATCTCCATACAGTGACCTCCTATGACATTTAAAACTGATGCCTTCACCCTTGTGGTCAACCATCATGGAAAAAGAAGAAAGTCAATAGTCAAGAAAAAGAAAGCCACCCATTTTGCATCACAGAGGAGAAAGAAACAGATTTAGCCAGGAGGTTTTTTTGTTTTGTTTTGTTTTAAACCGACTGAAAGCACTTCCATAATTTGAACACAGATTGCACCTGTATAAAGGAAATTTGTTTTTTAACAGTCTTATTCATGAAGACTTTGTCAGGAGCATGGTAGGAGCAGGTCTGGGCAGCATCTATATAGCAGATACTGGATTTAATGATCTGCATTTACATTTTCCTCTTTCCCAACATTGACTGGTAATTTTCTGGGTTATGCTTATGTTAACAGACATAGCTTTTTGCAAAAGTACCAGTATTGTATTGTTACCCATAGAAATCAAAATTTTGTAACAATATTTTGAATTTGACCACTTTTGTAGAGATTCCTAGCAGATCAATAATCATTTGAACATTTTATTCTAACATTTTTTCCCTCTAGAACAGCAAATGAATTATACACTTGAGTCTGATATGCAGCCTCTGCGGAGACCATTCGCTTGCGCATCCTTGTGCAATTAGCTTTAGTCTGCTTTGGATCATTTTCAAGATTTTTCCAGTTTAACTACCAGGCAGGAAATTCACCCAATTAATGGTCAGTCTGAGCCAAGATAAAGGTTTTCAGAAAGAGCAGAGAGCAGGTAAAAATAGCTTTCTTTGCTGTAATGCCTACCCCACAAAACACTTCTCAATGATCCCCCCATCACTTTCCCCTTTCCTATGTTACTGTGCTAGAGCCAGCCCTCAGCTCATCAGTTTGCTGAAGCTCACATGTTGTTTACTACCTCCATCTGGAATGAGCTGGAAACATAATTTCCCCACTTTTTAATTGTTAGCTTCATTTTTTGAAGGGAGCATAGCACAAAATGTACTGGTACCAATCCCTTTTAAAACATGCAAGCATGGTGATTTGATAAATAGGAAGTTTTGACTACCCTGAGCCTCTAGCTGGTATTGAACTCTTGACACTCTTTAAATAAACAAATCGTTGTTGTTTTGATAACTCCCTGTGATAACTGTAAAGGAGTCACCTGAAGTCATAGAGGTCCTGAGCATCAGGTGAGTCTGGGAACATCTCCCAGAAAGCATTAACCATTTGGGAGCAGCTTATTACAATTCCTTCTGTTGCTTTCATGTAAGAAGAGGACTAAGACAGTAAATCTGGAGATACCAATGAGTCTTGAAGCATACTGTGTGGGAACTGTTGAGTCAGGCTTGAACCACTGAAGGCAATTCAGTTTTTCCCCTCGAGCCTAGATCTTTGGAGATTAGTGAGCATTCTTTCCCTGTTTGTCCCTTTTGCCATTTCACTCCTGTATCACCTTTCCACTGCACTGATCTTTCCAACTGTAACACATACACTACATGTTCTATTTTACCACTCCTGAATTAATAGCAAACAACACAGTGTATAAAATTGAATTATTCAGGGCACCGAGTGTTAAATTATTAAGGTAGCAGGTGTTCAGCTTTATCTGTCCTCCTGAATGCTGAGAACTTCTCGGTAGCCGCAGTGACACCAGGCTTACAGCTGCCGTGGGCAAGTTTACTATTTCTCATCTTATCAATTGCACTGCAGAATGTATTTCACCATATATCCCTGTGATTCACAGGCCTGATAAAAAATTATTTTTCACTTACCAGTTTTACTTTGTCAGCATTGACAGAAAAGGAAAAAAAATTAGTTTCACGTACGTAGGATTGACTTCAGGCTGTCAGATAAGTGCAGCCTTGTAGGGCTTGTCCTGAGCCCTAAAGAAGTTAGTGAAATGTAGCAGCGTGCACTGCATGGGTATGTGTTAAGAATTACTTTGGTTGGAAAAGATTTCTAAGATCATCTAGTCCGACCATCCACCTACCACCAGTATTGCCCATTAAATCACGTCCCTAAGTACCACATCTCCACATTTCTTGAATGCCTCCAGGGACAGTGACCCCACCCAGCTCCTGGGCAGCCTGAGCCAGTGTCTGACCAGTCTTTTGAAGAAGAAACTTTTCCTAGTATTCAACCTGAACATCCCCTGGAACAACTTAAAGCCATTCCCTCTTGTCCTATTGCTAGCCACTCAGGAGAAAAGGCCAATGTCAAGAAGCCAGGAGAGATGTTATTTCAGAGCTACAGCTTACTGAACAGAAGTGCTTAACAGGCTCACCCAAGAAACAGCCCTCTACACCCACCATACAGCAAGTAGAGAATGGCCCCGATGGGCATTTTCCTTCCTCTACCCCCCTGGCATGCTCACCCCTCGCCTGCAAGGATGGGAATGCAAACAGCCTGCTGTAAGAAAACCCCTGTTACCATCTGCTCTCCCACCTAGATGGGGAGGAACATCAGAAAAATCTGCAGCTTTATGTTCTTCATCACCACTTGAGCAACCTCCCAGGATCTAAGGCAGCAACCAAGTAGTGCATATGGTCCCATGTAGCAGCAGGCTACAAAAATACTTTTTTTGGAGCACTGCACTCTTCTGCTCCCCTTTCTCCCAAGCAGTAGGTGTGCTCACCAAGCCCTGTGTGTTCCTCCCAAGCAGACCCTGTGCTGGCAGTAGGTGCCCTCACCAAGCCCTGGAGCTGCCCCTTCACCCTCTCTGCCCCAGCATCCACACCCTCACCCACTGCTTCCAGCCTAACAGGGCCAAGTTTTTCCTTGCTTGAGTCCATTTTTCCCTGCTGCAAAGTTTCTCCAAGCAGGGTATAGGGTTATTTCTTGTGTTTCTCTTAACTTTTCCTTTCGCCTTCCCTCTCATTAAAGCCTGGAGATTGTACAGAGCCTGAAAGTAAATAGAAAATGCCAGGTGTGGGTTTTTTAGGTCACTATAAACGACATGCTTAGCTACTTTCAGAACGCCTAAGCCACGGGATGTCATCTGGGGTAAACAGGGGAGGCTGAGGACTGGAAAGGTGTTGGTATGAATAAATTGGGGTCACACAGAGGAACTGCACTTATGTTCAAGCAGCTGCTTTTATCTCCACGGCCTCTTCCCTTTTCCTCAAAGCATCCATATTCTGCCAGTAACAAAGATCTTTTTATGTCGCTGAGTTTCCACATTCTGCCAAGCAGCCTATCATAAGAAAGCCCAAATCTACTAAACAGTAAAATGAGGGATTATTTCCACTCATCTGTTGACAGACATTTCTCCAAATTGGATCAAATGATTAAAGGTATTAGAATGACGTCTTGCAGATCCAGATCAAATCATTTGAAACCTTGAGACTGTCTCTCCTTTGCTTGGAAGGAACCACCAGAAATAGTTGTAGGTGCTAATTGCCCATTATTCTTACTAATGTGAATTTGTGAATTTGGACCTTTGAATATCTACTTGCTTGAACCCAAGCTTGGGGACCTCAAGATGGAAGGACCGTGCAGCACTTCACTTTGGGCTGCGTCGGCCGGAGCTTTTCTAAACGCCTGAATGGTTCTTTCTCGAATTGCTTACACGGAGAAGAGGGGGTCCAGGCTGCAAAAGCTTTCAGCGTCTCACATATTGCGACGATGGCACTGCTGAAAGTCAAATTCAACCAGAAGAAACGGGTAAAACTAGCCCAGGGACTATGGCTCATGAACTGGTTTTCAGTGTTTGCTGGAATCATTGTTTTTAGCATGGGGTTGTTCCTCAAAATTGAGCTCCGGAAGCGAAGCGAAGTGATGGACAATTCTGAAAGCCATTTTGTGCCCAATTCTTTGATATTGATGGGTATATTATCCTGCGCCTTCAATGGGTTTGCTGGCAAAATTTGTTACGATTCTCTGGATCCTGCTAAATTTGCCAAGTGGAAGCCTTTGCTGAAACCTTACCTGGCACTATGTTTCTTCTTCAACATACTCCTCTTCTTTGTCGCTCTGATTTGCTTTCTCATGCGGGGCTCCCTGGAGAGCACGCTGGCTCAGGGGCTGAAGAACAGCATGAAGTTCTACCGGGACACAGACACCCCTGGAAGATGCTTCATGAAGAAGACAATTGACATGCTCCAAATTGAGTTCAAGTGCTGTGGGAACAATGGCTTCAAAGACTGGTTTGAAATTCAGTGGATCAGCAACAGATACCTGGACTTCAGCTCCAAAGAAGTGAAAGAGTAAGTGATTTAGCGGGGTTTGTATTGCATAGTATCATTATTTGGTCAATGCTATGCTAGAGAAGCATGCACCAAAACAGATGCTGACTGGATATTTTTTGTATAAAATGCTTTTTTTAATCTGCACTTGCTTTAATAGGGATGTCAAATATTCTACTTTCTCATCTGCCAAATTCCTCTAACATTATACAGAATGTAAAAGATAAAGCAGAGAAATACAGAGAAATACAGTTCCTGCTCTTACATGGTGCAACGTAAACAAACTTCCAAAATACTCTTCTGTATCTTTTACATCTTTAAAACTCATTACGTTGAGCCTATTGTCAAAATCAAGTGTGTGACTAACAGCAAAGTAGCAGAACCCCACTGTATGAAAAGGAGATTTCTGTGAGACCTAAGTTCCTGTTCAGAGGCTTCTAGATAGACATGGTCAGCACCACTTCTAGAATTCCACCTTAGATAATGGTAATTAATCTTTAGGAAACAAGCAGAAACACTAACACTTTAGTAATAACCCATATGTTTTATATCCTTTAGATTTAGAATTTCATTTTAAAATTCACTCACTTCACTGAAGCTGATTGTTTCAGCTCCGAGACAATTCAGAGCTGTCAGCATCTGTTAATGTTCCCTGCTTTACATATTATCTCTTATAGGAGTTGGACTCAATGATCCTTATCCCTTCCAACTCGAGATACTCTATCATTCTGTAGTCAGATGCATTTTATGTTTTCTCTCGCATACAAACAAATTCAAAATCTATCCTAGTGCTTAATTTTTTAAACCTGATATGAAAATATCGCTATCTTCCTCTTTGCAAAGCGGAACATATTGTTGAGCAGAAACAGCATCAGTGTAAAAAGAGGTATTAATCTCAAAATAAGTTTAGATAATAAATAAACATGAGAGCTAACGAACTTTAGAAATGAAGAGATGAATTCTTTGGGAATGTCACTCATTAAGTGGGCACTGTGTGGTTACACAGAGGGGCATTCTGCTTTTGAGATATCCTGCATATGTTAAAAATGTCTGAAGTAATCTTGAAAAAAGCTTTATGTACCTCACGGGATCCCTGCTTGACTGTATGAATGCAATTTCATTTGTGTGCCTCTGCACGTTGCTTTGCCAAGCTGGGTGATCTGCTTATTTTTACAATTCTCAACCAGGACAATATAGTGAAAACTCCTCCAGGGATAACCTATTGCACTGCAGGGTTAGAACAGATACGTTCACTATTTAATAAAAGAGTATTTGTGTTGTGATGGTATGCCCATGGGTATAAATAACTTCTTAAAAGTGTAATAAGTTCACCTTGCCAGCATTATACGGAGATTTGAGAGCTGTATCTTAATCCAGCAGCAGTGCAAGGGCAAAGCATGGAGGGAAAACGAGGTTATGCTGCCCTTAATAAATTATGTCTTATTTGGGACTGAGAGAAATGGCAATTTTTGTGCTGCTGAAAAAGGAAATAGAGCAATAAAAATCAATCCACAAGTGGTTGTTAATGAGGGAAATCAGGGTTTGAACTACACAGTGAGGCACGATCTCTGCTCACGTTCCTGGTGGGGGTGTTCTGGCCCCTTTCAGGTCAGTAGCAACGTTCCCCTTAATTCCAGGGAAGTCTATCCCCTGCAAAGCAATTTTCATAATATTCACAGAGTGAAGGCCTGATCCAATCTCTCTGAAACTGGTGGAGCAGTCAGACATCAGTGGGAATTAGACCCAAATCAAAGATGCTTTACATCTGGAGATAAAACCTGCATTTGGCATTTAAATGTATTTAGGTCATGACTGCAAAGTGGTATTTTGCCTTACCGGCCTTTTGCCATCATCTCTCTCTACAACACAACTTTAAAAAATTCATATTAAAAGCTACAAGCGACTCTCAGATCTTTTTCACCTTTCTAGATCACTGGGGCTCTCCATTCATTCTGTACCATTTTCTTAGCGAAATGATATTTATTAGAGTTGCAGTGCTCTTATAGTTTTCTCCTGTAGTCTTGGTGGAACTACTCTGTCTAAACATCTCACATCTAAACAGCTCAAGAAGGCACTTGACTAAAAGGCTATTTATTGGGAGCAACCATGGTCTCAAATGAATTACAGTTGGGAAGCTCTTGCAAAGACTTCATGAATTCAACACCTTGTAGCTGAAGTACATTTCATGTTTTCAATACTGGCTACTTCTGTAGCCAGGAATAAATGCGTAGCCCCTTCTTGGAGCTACATAACAGAGCAGATTTTCTGGACCAGCGGTCTAGATGGATATGGTGGGTTGTTGTGGGTCCTTTTCCAAGGTCACTTCCAGTGGTCTTTCCACCCTAGCTATACTGTGATCACTCTTTTTCTGAATGCCTTTCATGAATTTTCTATTTCTCTTAAAAATTTAAATTCTTTGAAGGTGCTACCTGAGAGGGCATATGTCTATACCAAAGAGTTAAATATAGAGTCAGTGTAGCCTTGACCAAAACCACCTGAAAGGAATGGTGCTGAGTAAACAGGAGATGCGGAGAAACTGCATATCCAGGAAGCATTGTGGAAAATCTTCATTACCCTTACTTCCTTTTCTCATTCAAGTTCACTTTGGTGTATTTTTACATGTACAAGTGTGTATTGATGCTTCCTTCTGCCCTTGCCTGCATGCAGTCGAATCAAAAGCAACGTGGATGGACGGTACCTGGTTGATGGTGTCCCCTTCAGCTGCTGCAACCCCAGCTCCCCAAGGCCCTGCATCCAGTACCAGGTCACCAACAACTCGGCTCACTACAGCTACGACTACCAGACGGAGGAGCTCAACCTCTGGGGCCGTGGCTGCCGGGAAGCCCTCCTGCACTACTACAGCAGCATGATGAGCTCCATGGGTGCCGTCGTCCTCCTTGTCTGGCTTTTTGAGGTAATCTGTCAGCATGGTAATGATCACCCCTAAAAATTTGCTTAAAATACATCAATCATCCACCACCATTCTATGGCCAGGAAATCACAGAAGGTCACAGGCTTGAGATGGAAAGCCCAGGAAGGGCTGAGATTACTGACTCCCACTGCAAAGCAAGTCCCATCAGGGCCTCGAATGTCCCCACAACTAGGAGAACAAGCAGACCAGTTTTGTGCCTGATGCAGAGCACTGGCTGGGGAGTGTGAGAGCTCAGTTCTCCAGGTGCATTACTTCTACCTGTGTCACACCCTAATGGGGAACAGAAAGTGCTCAGAGCAATGTACCAGAGAGAGATGGCAGAAAGCTGTGGGATATAAAGTGGAATTAAGTGTTTTATGTGATGATAAAAATAAAACCTGGAGTCATGTGCAATGTCCAGCTGTGTCCAGCTTCAGATCAGCATTTGGTTTAAGGTTCTCCATCAGCTTTGCCGACTTTTTTGGTCACAAGATGGAATTTCGGCAAAGCAGGCAGATCAGTTTTGGTTTAGTCTGCAGGAACCTCAGTGTGTGTGCAAACTGCTGCTGACATAGACACCATCACCTGAAGTGCAGCTTTGTTGTTAAAATATTGTCCATTTGATGTGAGAAAAACACATCCCTCTGCCCTTCAGAGGCAGACAATTTTCTCACTGAGGTGTTTAATCAGAGCTAATGTGAAGGATGTGTGAGCTGGAAGGGGCATGGGGGCAGGCATGTGAGTGCTGGGAGCTGCTGCCCAGTGACATCGCCTGTCTTGAATGATTGGGCTGGCTTTTTCACAATGCAGATGAACACAAACGAACAAAGAAGCGGTGCGTTGTGATGCAGGTGTTGGTCTACAGCCTTCCAAGCAAACACCTCCCCTAATATCCTGTGAGGGATAAGAAAACCATCACATAGTTACTTGGTGTTTTGTTGTAAGAACAAGCACTCTGCATGCCTGAGAAATGTGCTATCTACTTGTAGCATCGTTACTCCGGTCAGAAAGCAGAGAGAAGGCTGCAGCATGTGTCTCAGCACAGACATTAAGGCTGAGTCCTTGAGGAGAGGGCAGCTCTGCTGTACGTGAAAATCAAGAGATCCAAAACTCAGGTGTTGAATTGCACAAAAATGCTGTGAAAAAATCATGAGCAGGAGCCTGTAATATAACTCTGCTGCTTTCTGGGAGAGCAGTGATGGTGATAATGTTAATAGCAGCAATAAAAATACTGCATTTTATTTCTAACTTTTCAAATTATACCCTGGCAGTGTTTTCATCCTGTGGAGTAATGAGGAATTTGATCTTCTTTTTCCTTCATCTTTTTTGAAATAAAAGGTGAGATTTTTTTCAGATAATCAGAGGACTCTCCAGGCAAAGCTCTAGGAAACTCTCACCTGCACTCACAGGCCTGGGTTCTATTAATTGTCCTTCTGGGTATTTATGACTTGCCTGATATTCCATACAGCCATATCCGGGTCTCAAACTTCCTCTGCTGTTTAGGGGAACTTTGAAGAGAGGAAACAAAGCAGGAAGCCTACACCAGTTTACCCTCTCTTGGAACACAATCACTTTCTCTAAATTGCAGTCAGGGTAGGAAATGGTTTTGTGTTGAGTTGCAGTGCAGCAGAGACCCAGGGCTCTTGGCAAAGGTTGGGCTTCAGCCTCACAAGGGTGTGACACAGAGGGAATAAGCCTGAGGGACCAGGGGATGGGAAGTGTGGCAGGGCCCCAGAGAGATGTCCTCATGGATGTTACTGGCATATGGTGAGATGCCAGAGCACCACTGGGCAGGCTGCTTGGGTGTCAAGCTTCTATACAAACCTACTGTGAAGTATTAAGACCTCTATTTGAAAAAAAAAAGTGAAGCCTGTCATATTTTCTGGAAGTGTATAATTATCCACATGCTGCTTTTACTAGCAAAGCTGTAGGATTCCCTGGAGTGACGGTCAGTCATGAGGGTGACAAAAAAAGATCACACTGTGCCCTGGCTAAGCCGCCTCAGGCTAAAACCTGGCAAACAGATGGGCTTGGTTGCAGAAGGTCAAGCAGAGCAAGCTCAGCCATCTTAGTGACTTCCTCAGCCAGAAAGAGGAAACTAGGGGGTTGAAGAGTGCAATTCAAAAGCAAGGATGGGAAGGCTGGTTCTCCAGGCAGTTTGTCTGTTAGCCAGGGTAAATCATCACTCTGCAAAACTGTGCTAGCTTTGCGATGCCCTTCTCTTCTGAACTGTGATTAAGCACAGATCTACAATTCAGAGCATCACAAACTGAGTGGGGTTAGCAGGAACATCTGAAGGTCATCTGTTCCAAGCCTCCTGCTCAAGCAGGGCCCCCTAGAACAGGTTGACCATGACCTTGCCCAGGCGGCTTCTGAAAATCTCCAAAGATTGAGACTCCACAGCTCTCTGGCTGTGCCCATGCTTAGTCACCCTCATGTTAAAATAGCTTTTCCTGATGTTTCAATTTGTGCCCATTGCCACTTGTCCTGTCACTGAGCACCAGTGAAAAGAGCCCTGCTCCGTCTTTGCACCCTCCCTCCAAGTATTTATATACATGGATAAGATCCTGCTGAACCTTCACTTCAGGCTGAGCAGGCCCAGTTCTCAGCCCTTCCTCACAGGAGGGGCGCTCCAGTCCCTCAGTCATCTTCATGGCCCTACACTGGTCTCTCTCCAGTCCATGTCTCCCCTGCACTGGGGAGCCCAGAACTGGACCCAGAACTCCAGGCAAAGCTTTACCAGTGCTGAGGAGAGGGGAAAAAATCATTTCCATCAACACATTGACAACACTTTCCTAAAGCAGCTCATGATACCATTAGCCTTCCTTGCCACAAGGGCAAGGTTCCAATGTTCAACTCAGCGTCCAGCAGGACTCCAAGGTCTTTTTCTGCAGATCTGCTTTCAAAAAGGCAGATCCCCAGCCTGATGCCTGGGGTTGTTCCTTCCCAGGTTCAGGACTTTGCACTTGTTGAACTTCAAACTTGCTGAGGTTCCCATCCATCCATTTCTTCAGCCTGTCACAATCCCTTAAAGTATTTCTATAAACTTATGCCAATTCATAGTATCTCTACAAAGCTGAAGCATGATAAGGCATTAACATACATTTCTGAATTAACAGAGAAGTCCAGCTACCATTCATAATTTCTCTGAGAATGTGATCTGTGTGTTGCATACAGCTCTAAGTGTCCTGGCCAGCGCTCAAAAATGGAAAGAGATGGGGCTATTGAAAAGCTATCTGCATTGGAGGTTCAGTATAAATAATTTACAACATAAATTACTTCAGCAAAATTGAATGTGGGAAAAGGATTTAGCAAATAGTTGTTTCTAACTTCCTGGACCCTCTTCTCATCCAGCAGAGAAGGCAGGTTCAGGTCAGAGGTGACAAGAGCTGAAGCACTTAGGACTGCTTTTATCAAGCCTCTTAAGCCAGGGGACTCAAAATATTTCTGAGTATGACTTTTAAGAAAAGGAAGTCTTAAACTGAGAGAAAATGTCAGAGAATCTCATTTGAAGGAAGGTTCTGCTGGTCCCTTCAACGTAAGCAGGTTCTTTTTTAAAGCAAGACCATATTTAGTGACTAATTTCTCTCCAGGAAGCCCGAGAGTATGATTAATTACACTGCCAAGTAGTGGGACTTAGTAAATCAGTCACAAGAGAAAGCTACTGCTGACATATAGTGAGGAGGCACAGGTAGAGAACAACACGGAGACCACCTTTTAAGTCCAGTCCTATTAATATATTAATCTTTACCCGCAACAACCATTGATATGAAAGTTATTAATCCCATTACTGAACAGCAGGAAAACCGGGGCTCAGAGTGAAAGGAAGATGCCAGACACTTACAATCCTACGACTAGTGTGATGTAATTTATCACTTCTTGTGGCCTTTATAGAAGGGTACTTCAACTGATTTACACCATTGTAGTATTAGGTAGATTCAGAACAAAGTAGGACTGTCTCCAGATTCAGAGCTATGAGAACCTTTTTTGAGGACCAAGGAATCAAGGAGGTTGCATTCCTATGTTAGACAGGTTGAGTCGTTGCTTTTGGATATTGAAGTACTTGATGAAGTTTTTTTGTTTGGCCGAAGTCAATTTATGGCCTTGAGTGAAGACAGAAAGACATAAACATCTGAAAATGCTGATGGTTGCTTTTGTCTTCTACGAGTTTGGAGATGCTGATCATACACAGACAGTACAACCAGGATAAGAAGGTTAAGGAATAGTCCACAGAAGCACAGGCTTGACCAGTCCTGTGTTTTAAAGGAATCCAAAAGCCAGATGTGAATTTTACAATTAGCCATGTTATGGGTCAGAATCCCAAACTGGCTACCTGACACAGTTTGCAAGTGTTCTCCATCTTCATCTTTATGTAGAGGATGTTGCTGCATCCTCATCGCTTTCTCAGCCACTTCATCCAGCTGGCTCTTTTTGGCACTTTCTTTCCATATTTCACGGATTTCACAGCCATATTTCACACTTTTCCTCATAAGCACCACACAGCTGGAATCAGATTGCTCTCAACAGTGTTAGGAAACTGGCAGCTTTAGCAGGGTGTGCACTGTTCTGCTGATAGCAGAGATCAGCAAAGACACAAAAGGGATAGGAAGTTTTCCTGACTGTCCCTCTCTTTTCCATTGCGTGGCGCAGATGTCCGTGATGGTTGGCTTGCGTCTTTTGCACACCTCTCTGGAAAGCATCTCAAATCCTGAAGACCCTGAGTGTGAAAGTGAAGGGTGGATTCTAGAAAACAGCCTGAAAGACACTCTGAAGTCTGCATTGGAGAGCTTGAAAAAGATTGGTAAGTTCAATCAGGTGGAAGCAGGTGCTGAAGGGGCTGAAGGAGAAGAAGCTGGGAAGACTCCAGCCATCACAACAGTCAGCTGAGCTTCTAAATGATGTGAACTCTGATCAAAGAGGAATGAAAAAACTGAGGATTGTGAATACCTACTTTTTAAAAGCTATGTATCAACCATCAGAATACACATTTCTACACATGCTATTTTTTTTTATTATTATTATTATACATATATACGGAAGGATACAGCATAGTGCACCTTGGGATAATGCATTTATCCACTCAGTGAGTACACCATATTCATTACTTCTGGGGGAAAATGACCCCACTAGGACTTTCAATACTCACACGTTCCCTTACCAGGGACTGCTAGCATTAAAAAGAAATCATAATAATTGTTGGCATCACACTGATCCATTCCATCTTATTTTGAAATTAAAAGTGGAATTTGAAATGTTAGTATTTTTTCTCAAGTTGGCTTACCATCATACTTAATGTACGTTAACCTCGAAAGACAAACGTCTTGGTTTTCTGGAGTGTAATGTATTAAAAGTCAAAGGGAGAATAATTTCCAGAACTGTATATAATAACGTAGTGTTTTGACAAACCTCTCATATCATGTGTTTTTTTGTTGATGTGCTAAGCAATGGTATTTTCTGCTGTATTCTTAAGATGTACTTAATAGAACAAAGCAAAAAGTTATTCTGAGAATTTAAGTACTAAACAAAAATTGTAACTTAAAGAACAGAGCAAGCATGAAAAGAACACCAAGGTAAGATTTATGGGTTTTGTTCTTGGGTGTTTTTTTTTCAGTCAGTATATCCTGAATGAACGCATTGTAGACTTATGCTTCACCTTGTACTCAAACAAGCAGAAGTTTAGAAGATTCCTCTTGTAGTGGGTGGAATCAGTGCTATGAGCATGTGCCAGTCATGGCTATTCTGGATGTTTATAAATACATAATCTCATAGCTTTCTCCATGGTATTCAAGCCCAACTACTTTTAAATTAAAAATTAAAAAAAAAAAAAAAAAGGAAAAAAGGAAAAAAAAAAAAAAAAAAAGGATACTTAGAACAAACACTTTGAATGTTTTCCAGTGTCCTAGCAAATGGATTCCATTCATTGGTAAGTACACCACGTCTCAAACTTTGAGGCTGGAGAAATGTAAGTTTAAATCTGTCCCCAGGTTGCAGACTTTGCAACACTTATTTTTCTTCATCAGTGACCGAGTATTCTTCATTGTATCTTACAACTCAAAGGGAAGGCACATTTTGCATGTGTTGCCCATCTCCGAACATTGGTCATAGCTGGAGGACCCTTTTTTAATACATAGAGTTGCAATAAACCATGGGAAGCTTGCTGTGGTATGCATCCTCCAGTGTAGGAACAGAGCATCATCTTGAGTCTTCCTACAGCTGCCATGTAAGTTCAGCTAAAGGGAAAGAAACCAGTGAGAGCAAACACCAACCTTCCTGTTCCACACACCACCATCAGCTAAGAGACAGATCCACACTTAGCTTTTGCTCTGCTGTGCAAAACTTCTGCTCTTCTGTGGTGCACCTCGTGGAGTTTTCTCAGCAGGTCCTGTCCATCTGGCTGGTGGCCATTCTCCAAATGAGCCATGTTCGTGGCTGCCTGATCATTGCTCAACTCCTTGGTTTTCATTCTCAGTCGCTTGTGCTCTCATTCCAGCAGCACTGCAGAACCACAACTCCTCTGGCTTTTGTTCAGAGTGATAAGCAGCTCCTCCTAGATGGGCAGACCAGTCCATGAGAGGACAGGTAGGAATGTGTCCGTGCATCAAGCCAGTGTCTATGTCCCAGTGGCCAAACTGTTTCAGGCCACCTGCACACAAGGCTTGAGTTTGACAGGTATTTATGGCACCCTTTCATTTTTTTTAAAAGCTGATGACAGCTTTAGTTACAATAAAGGAGAAAAAAAGCAAAGCCAACTCTGAAGTAAACACAAGAGCAACCGGAAAGAGGGGACCAAGTTAAAAGCCAACTTGCTATTCACCACAGCCTATCGTTGATTGCTTTGCTGAGGGAAACTGCACAGCAGAATTGGGTAGAACAGAGCAGATGCTTTCTTCTCAGTGAGAAATCCATGCAACCAGCTGTTCGTCTCAGCTGGCCCGTGAGAGAAGAACAAGGCTTCAAATGGCATGTGACGTAGCCCCATTTGTCGGAGAAGAGCTTTTTGGAGGAAACACATTATGATTAGGGGCTGCATTACAAGGATTACAGTTTTTCCTTGTGAAGCTTCAGTGTGCTGTGATCCACACAGGTTTTTTGGCCAGACATCAGGTTTTTCAAAGAGATCTAGATCTACTGCTGTCTTAGAAATTTGGTGTAGGATGTTCCTTTAGACAAGACTCTGCAGTTGTTTGTGGTCTCTATTCTATTCAGTTTGTTGCTAAGGAGACAAATTGTCAAATTATTACTTCAACACCACCTTGCAGAAGCCAATTCCAAGAGCAAAGCTGTCACTATATAAGTCGGGTAGAGACCATCTGAGGCAGGTTTATGAAGAATAATTCTGGAATTGGGGTTTCGTGCAAGTAAGAACCAATAGTATGTATGCTCACGCTGTCTAAAATAAAGCCTCCTGTTTAATGAAGATCTTTGTAACATCTCATGATTATTACAGAATTGTAATATGGTTGTTTTGTAAAATATTACATGTAATATATCGTCGACTCAATCTTTAATATATTTTCTTGTGACATTGCAAATGCTGTTCTAGATGAAGATATCTCTGCTGCACGCAAATGTGAGTTTAGGTATTAAAGTTCTATTGCAAGTAAAAAACCTCTTTAAAGAAAATGTTTAAAAATACATACAATTTAATACAGATTTATTTAATTTGCATTACTGCTGACTTTTTGTTTCCACTGTCATTTTCTGACCCATTTTACGTGTTCTTATAGGGAAGTTTTCACCTTTATAAAATGGCTCAGAGAAAGAAAAACTTCCTTGTGTCTTGTGCCAAGCCAAGCTCAGGATGTACAGATTGCTAATTTGCTTTCCTTTTACTAGAAGGAGAATTTGCCAGACCAGTTCAACATCCCCTGTTCCAGTGTGCCAGAATTATATCATCTTTGCAGCACTTGTAGAAGTGCTCAGCATCTTCAGGATCTTTGACAATCATCTCAGCTGGGTTTATAAGCCCTTTTTCCCCCCTCAATCTTAACTCACAGCAGACATTCTGAAGTAAGCACTACTACAGTTTTAAATTTGCACCTGAAGCCAATGTAGCCAGATGTGCCTGAAGCAACCTGAGAACTTCCTGGGCACTGCCCTGATTCTCAAATAAACTTCAGAAGGATGTGTGCTTAATTTATACAAACTGGGACATTTCTTTTTAGGGGCTTCCATATGGATTACTGCCTTAAATCTCAGTACCCAGATCTGAGAGCCAGCCCAAGGCCTTGAAGTGCAAAAATATCCTTTATTTAAAATATATGCCTGCACATGAAAAACATTTGTTTGAACCGACACAGAACATTCATTAAACGCTTTAAGGGAGAAAATATAAACAGCTTCCTTAAAGCTATTAATTCCTAAGTAGCCTTAATACAACTGATGAGATTAGCCTCCATGCATTACATGAGCTTGGACATTTTGTAATACCAGCCAAAGGCATGCACGTGGCTTAGCGGGGAGCATGAGGCTGCTGCACTGGGCTCTGGGTATCCCTCACCAGCAGGCAGGGAAGGCTGATATAAAAAAACGGGAATTTCAGCAAAACTATTTCTTTTCACCTGGTATGTATGTATTTTCAGGCTAAAAATAAAGAAGTACTACCTGTCCCATGATCAATGCAAAATGGGGACGGATCACAAATGCTTACTCAAGAAAAAAAAAAAAAAGGTAAAGAGCATTATTAGAGATTAGTTAATTAAGAGATAAGGACAGAAAAATAGAATGGTGTCATGTGGTAACAGCCCTCTGTGGGAGACGAAGGCTTAGGCAAATGCATTTATTTATGGGAACATAAATGCAGCTTTCTCTGTGAAATCTGAAGTTTTGCACACGTTAAAATTCTTTGCTTGTGTGATGATATGAGATCTATGCTGCTGGATGACTGACTCAAACATGACAGCCATTTTGCAGCCCCAGTCTGCACGTGGTGCCGGAGCACCGGGCCTGGCAGTCCCTATGGAGCCTTTGGCATCACGCGGTGCAGAACCAGCCCCACCTCACCAACAGCATGTTCCTGCCACCAGTCACCAACTAAGCTCATTACAAGGTTCATTTCCAAACCCTGGCGCACTCTTTGTTCTCAAAGCCATTTTTTCCACAGCAAAGGCAAGCTTGAGGATCAAAGGCTCCAGGAAAACTCAGCAATCCAGGGATCAAACAGCAGGTCTGCAAGCCAGCATCTGGTTACACTCAAACCTCTTCGCCTGGTGTCTGACATCACACTCCCAGGGCACAGTGCTGAGGTTCAGAGAGGAGGGACAGGCCTGTGAGGTACAGCACCAGGAAGCGCAGCTTCCCAACGGCAAGCTAGGCTGCTTTGTTAGGATGAAAATGAAGTTTTTCTCTTCTTGAAAGACGTCAAATCTTTCTGCAATCACTTTGAAATGTGCAACAATAGAGAACCCAAGGCCTTCAAACTGCTCTCCCTCCCAGCACAGCTGAGCTGGAGAGATCACAAACTCCCTCACAGGCGTTACACAGCTGTGTGCAGCCAGGGCAACTCATTCACCTGCTAACCTGTCCCTAGCAAGCAGCCCCCAAATGCAAAGCTTCCTTGCTACAAACTGCTTTCAGCCTTCCCAGGTCAAGCTGTTTTCTAAGAGAAGAGTGCAGCTCTGCCTCAGGCAAATGCTTTTGCAAATGAGATGAGTTTTCCCATTGACACCCATACTCTATCTGGCACAAATAACCAAACTGAAGATGATAAAAAACCACAGGTGCAAAGTTCACATGTACGAATCTGTCATTAATTGTAAAACTTAAGAGCAGAAATAAAATTCGATAATGTTGCTGTAGGCATATTTTAAATAAATTACAACAGCATTTTTTGTTTTAACCTCAGAATCTAAAATTAACAAGTACCTAAAATTTAATTTATTTAAGTGCTTCAGATTATTCTTGTGATTAGGTGACATTAAAAATGGATTAAATCCATTCCATGAAGCATTTTGCAAGCGTGCCTGGATCTCAGGTAAAGGTTTCTGCCATTCCTTACTGCAGCACAGCCCTGGCCCCATGAGACGGACTGGCTCTGTCCCCTCCTTCCTGGCCATCTCCAGCCCTCAACTGCTCAAGCAGTTACAGATGTGTCACCTGTGAAGGCCCACAGGTGTGTGTTGGGGGTGTGGGCAGGAAAAACAACCCTCCTTCCTTCCACTGCTGCTGCAGCCCTGGGAGCCCTGAGCACGTATGCTGCTATGGAGCAACCACATTTTTGATTTTGCTGTCTCAGGTGGATGGGATGCCTTCCAGCACCTACATAACTACTATCCTACATCTGCCCAACTGGGTGAAATGCTAACCATGCCAAAACGTTTGCTCTTGGAAAAATCTCCCACACATAAAGAACAGTGATCTCCTCACCTTCCAGCCAGACATGGTGTGCTGCTGCTTGCTCCCAGCAGCACGTGCATTGCTACAGATTTACCTCCCTATCAAGAAAAAAACCCTACTAATTCCTCGGTTTGAGCTCCACCCAGTTCCAGCTGGCAGTAAGGGTGGAGAGGAGCTTAAAGTTCACACTACAGAGCAGTACACAAAGTCTGACGCAATGCACTTTGTTTCAGAGCTGAGGCAGTGGTCTGAGCTTTCAGCTCCCACTGCACTTGATGAGCACACCTCACTCCCTCACACAGGCCTCTCTCTAACTCGAGGGCACCAGTGCATTCTGTCAGCTGCTGGTCTCCTTGCCTTTGTTATTTTTAAATAACCTTTTCTCTGATTTATTAATATGCTTTAGCATCCCTCATGTTCAGAGTACTGCAAGTACAGAAATATGTTCCACATATTAAAAAAATAACTTTAATTTGGTAAATTCAGTAAAGCATCCCACACAGGGCTGTGCAGATGCCACCCCCAGCCCGAGCTTGGCCATCCCACCCTGCCTGCCGCTCATCACACAGTTTTCATTCAGGGATCTGATGCAGAGGGCAAGCTGGGAAACTTGGCACCCCCTGTCTCTTGCTATCTGGCAAGAAACTGTGGGAACATACATTCACAACTGATGAAAATAACATTTAATCGCTGCTGTCATGGAGACGGAGATCAGAACTTGTCATTTCTCAGCTCCTACACCTGGTGCACTGCAGAAACTCTCCCTCTTTTTCTCCTCTAAGGGTAGAGATTTGACAAACCTCTCTCTTAGACACAAAGATTTGGTCATCTAACGTTTGTGGGCCAGGAGAGGGTGGCAAAAGAGCAGAAAAACAGAGTATGAATGAGCACAGCAGTTTTAATACTTGGCACAGAGATTTGTAGAATAAATTTTAAAATCACTATGAGCTAAACACAAAGAGAGATATACTTACACAGAAGGGCAGGTGAAATAGGCAAGCAAGGGTCAGGGGAATAGCCTGCATCAAAATGCAGGAGGCGACTAACTGCAGTGAAGCAACAGATACTGATGCCTTGCTTAGAATCAGACCAGGAAGTCTGAGCTCCAAAAAGGCCATGGTACAGCTCTATCAGAGATTGATCTGCACTTTGGTCACAAGGGAAAGAAAAATGATGTTTTAGTGTGCTGTGTGCTATGCCTGTTCCTGTGTCATATTCTAGCCCTAGGAAACTTGAAAACAGCATCTTCCTCCTTTGGTATTTTAATCCACCGAAAAGAAAAATAGATTTTGTGCTGAAGATACTTTCACAGTAGATAGAGCATCCAGCTTCTAAACAACCACCGAGAAAGATAGCACACAATAAAATGCACTGAAGTGAGGTGCCAGGCTGCAACCTAAGAGCCAGCACAGCTTCAGAACAGCAGCACAAGCTCAGAACTGAACACCTGTGCACCCAGGCCACTGACATCCACTGTCCTAGATACATAAGAGCATAGCAATGCTGAATCCTTCAGTATGGGTCAATTCCCAATGCTAGAGTGGAAAATAAGGCCCAAATCTGACTTGTGCAGGCACCAGAATGAAGACTGGTTTGATGAACATAGATGGAAGCAACAGGGGACTGGGGGAGAGCTGAGGCTGGAAATAGGCTGAGCATCCATAGGCAGCACCATGGCTCAGCCAGCCAACTCCTTCAGCAACACAGATGAAGCAGTGGGAGCTGCAGGGAGCAGGGGCTGGCACAGTCAGAAGGCAGCAGGCGTCATCCTGGTCAGGTACTGCCATCAAGAAAGTGTGAGCCTGCAACAGCAGACTGGGAGAGTACAGAGTGCTACTATGAAGTACGAACAGAATTAAAAAAACCCAAAACATCGCTGCTGTGAACCCAATCTCTCCCCTGTATAAAATACAACTTACAATCCTTTAAAAAGATTATTAGACTTTTTGGTAGAGGTCAGGAAAGGTTTAGCTGACTGAAGCATATGGCACTAATAATATAATCACCTTACATTTTGAGCTGGGGAATTGCAGATGTTGCACATCCAGTCATTTGTTAGCTCATGATTAACAAGGTGACACGCATAAAGGAACAAGCTCAGCAAAATTCTAACAGCAGTTTAAATATTATTTATATAATGACAATGCCAAAAACATTTGATGCCTTCAGCTTTCTTTTGTTTTCTGTTATAATGATTTCTGGTTTGGGGATTTTATGGATTTTTTTTCTTGTTGGGTTTTATTTGAAGTTGGTTGTTTTTTTTCCCCTTCAGATACACAATACATTCCAGATTGTTTGTGTAATCTGCAAATATTTAAGTTATACCTAATTTATTACAGAAATTATTCCCCCGATACTGAAACGTTATACCAAAATATTTTTACAATTAATATATGCAAATAAGAGAGCAGAAGTCTCAGGTGAAGAACAACTAAACTTAGTTGTTTTTTTTTTTTTTTAAAGCAACTGGAGTACTCTGCAGTAAAAAATTTACCAACCTATTCAATCTCATAGACTTTGATGATTCCAAAGAGCAAATCCTTCTTGCTATCAATGTTTTGCTTTGCACAGGAAATCCATCAGTGTCATCAGTTACCTTTTTAACATGCTTTCAGGGAAAAGGAATCTTTCAATGCAGTTACATATCATCTTTAGATGTGGCAAGAGCTGAAGCAGCCAGATTCTGCAAAGAAGCAGTAACACCGCCAAAAAAGATGCAATTCTTTAAGTACCGTGCTAATAAAACTGTTGATATATTAACCCCCCTAAATAGGGGACAGTAGAGATGAAGCATTAATGCCCTTTTCTATGTGATACTTCTGCATGGCTCTGCACAAGAAGTGACAAGGACAGGTACAGGGTGACATTAGACAGGTAGTGGAGTTGAGAGCAGTCTGTGCTGTTTTCAAGAAAAGGAAATCAACATTGGCCAAGTTTATTTATTTTGCATCTTCACTCAATACTGTTACTGAATGTGAAAATTGCCCTATACACCATGAATATACAAAATTTATCTGAAGCATTAAATCTGTAAAAATAGAAACAATCCAGAGTCAGGCCAAGTGTAACTGAAGATACAGCAGACAGTAAGGGGACTGCTTGTCTGGGCTGAAGATACAGTCAGAAAGTAAGATTTATTAAGGAAAGTAAGGTTATTAAGGAACAGAACTACGTAAGTTATTACTATTTGTCAAAAGATAGGAGAGATAAGGGTAATGGATTTTATTTTAAATCAATAATGTCACTTTTTAGAGACACCTTGGCGGTCTAATTACATACAACTAGAAAACTCACTGCCTTCAGGCACCCTTGTATCAAGTGCAAATCTGCGCAGTTATAGAATATATTTATAAAATATACTATATGCAAACATCTTTACAGAGCTTTAAATCAAGCCAAAAGTAAATATACTTGATGGTACAACAGAAAAAATGAACAGAGGCAAAAATGTGGGCAGTGTGATTGTGGCCATTCAAAGTCAGAAGAAACCATTCAGCTCATCCGCAACAAAACGTAGGTAGGATCTGCACCTTAAAAGTTGACTCTTAACAAAAATGAAGAAAATATCCTCTGTGTTTCTGCAAATTAACAAAATCAGCTTTCATGACATTTTTACACATTGTTATTATCTTAAAATATCTTCTAAAGCACAAATGTCAACCCTTGAATACCAATAACCAATCACATAACTGACGTGAAAGGGTTTCCCAGCTAAATTCAAATTACAAACTACATAATTCTAAGGAGTGCAATGCTCTGGAAAAAGCTTTAAATTAAATTATTTTACTCATAAAGCTAGTGTTAGAGTTTGTTGGGTTTTTTTTTCTCTTTTTTTTTTAATTAAAAACAACTGGAAGCAAGAAAGCTGCAAGAGTACAAATGACAAAATCATTTCAGATATGCCAAGTGTAAGAATGAATTATCCACCGATGCAGACAGAAACATCCATTTGCTACATTATTTGCTTCCTTACTTCATTCCATTGCATGTACACACAGCTTAGGTATTAAAATGCAGAATAATAAATAAAACGGCTCAGATTACTAGCAAGGGGCAAGACACAATCTGTAATTGTGCTCTATCTAGTTTCCATTTCAGCAGTCTACTTCCTCTGGTAGTTTGTAAGAAATATCATTGTCAGACTTCCAAAAAGAGTCATTCTTTTCAATCAGAAACTCAAGTTCGTTTGCCCAGGTTTATAACCCAAGAGGTTTCTGTGAAGGAAGCACAGTGCAAATTATATGACTAATAAAACTTGCTTACATACAAAGTTTACTTGGTTATTGTTAACTGGTATCTTTATGAAATACAATGTAAAACAAAGATTAAATAAAAGACTGGGTTTATTTCATTTTCTCAGACCTTTTTTTTTTTTCTTCCTAATCCTTCCTTTGAAAAAGCTTATTGAATTACAAAAGTCTTAATAAAGTTCCAGTCTTCAGCAGATAACCATTATAAATGCTGCCAGTCGATGCCAACTAGTGTCTGATTTGCTTCTTGTGCATGTCCAATTTCCTCTGTAATACTGTGCTGCTGCCAGAGTTTTTGAATCTTTTTAAATCGTTCTTTGCACAGATGTAAGGGATTCCCACGCCTGAAAAAGAGAGAATGCTTATTGGATATGATAAACCACTGCAACCAAGCACAAACACTCCAAGTGCAATGCAGAATGTTGAGATAACCCTTTAACATTATTCCCTCATCAGAACAAACCAACAGGTACTTTAATCAGTAAACCGGAGCGCTATCTGGTCTGTTCTCCCAACCTGATCACTCAAGGGTTCCCTCCGGATTTTGGCAATCAGTGCAGTTAACAGTGCTCTGAATACAGATTTTTTCAGCAGTCTTCCTATGCTGACCCAGCTCATAGTCTATGATTATGACAAATTTCAGAAGTAGCAAGTGTTAACAACATCAAGGCCTCAAACTATTCTCATAGGAAACAGAGACGGAAGACAAAATTACCACATTAAATAAAATCATCTCATAACAACTTCACTTAGGATTAAAATAACACAGATAAAAAAAATACTCTATGCATACCTTGGCTGCTCCGAAAGTAATACCTCCTATTAGTTTCTATGGAAACTAAAATACTTACAAAGAGCACAATAAAACTGTTTGATAGAGCAAATTCTCTGATACAAAACATTTTTCAACATAGTCACCACCACTAGGTATGCAATTTTTGCCAGTGATGAACAAGAGCCTGCATGTGAACTTGTAAAAATCTGCACCAGCAAAGGTGATCAGCAAAGGTGAGCTGGTGTCATTGCAAGGAAATTGTTGCCCACACAGTCCATCTTTCCTCAGCCCAAATAGATGGGAGATAGAAGCTGTCAAACCAAGATTACATTGTGGGTCTGGTAGTATAGTCCAGTCAAGACTGATGATGCATTCCACATTCTTCAAACTGGTATGAGGACTGGTGTTATTGTGCTGCAAGAGAAAGGTTGTCATCTTCTCTGGCCTGACTCTAGCAGTTCCAGCCCTCAGCTTGGTCAGTGTTGCAGTGTAGCCAGTCAGAGTTGATATCTGTCTGGTTTCAAGGAAATCTAGAAGGATTGCCCTCATTCTATCCTAAAAGATAGTGCACATCACTTTATCTGCTGAAGGCTCCATCTCGAACTTTTTCTAAGAAGGAGAAATCACGTCACCACCCCATGGACTGTTATCTTGACTCCAGCTCATAGTGGTGACTCTACTTGTAATGATGCAGTCCAGGACACTGTCACCTTCAGCCTTGTCCAGAACGCAGCTTGTTTTTCACACTGTTGTTGCCACTGATGAAAAGCACCACCCACCGCCTCACTGTGCTCACATCCACTGTTTGGTCTCCACAAACATTCAACAAACATTGATGACTGTCAGTGGATGCCACTTTTTCCACGTAAAGGAATTCAGTGCACACCTTTGCTCCATATGCACTGCCATGTCAGATGCCATTTTGTCAGACTGCCCTCTCTGCTGCCATCTGTTGCATGGCAACAAAATATAATAAATTATTCCTGGGAGGGTTCAACTTCCACTGCCATACTACCAAGTAGCCTCTTCTGATGTTGAGGGCCGACATAATAAAATAGGAGGCACTACTTTCAGAGCAGCCCTATTTTCTAGGCAACTGCAAAGATGCTAAGAATTATTTAAGTTTTTAGACCTCAGAACTCCTCATAACTTCAGAATTCCTGTCTTTAAAAGTTATTTACAAAAATCTTTACCGAAGTCCCTGGTCTGTCTCTCCATAGTCATCAAGGTAAGGAGGAGGATAAAAGCAGCCCTTTGTTTTTCCAGCTAAGAAGAGCACCTGACATTCTCGTACTCTAGAGAGAAAAGCAGAAAAGATTTTAAGTGTTGATGTTTAGACATAATTCCTCATACTTTCACAGATGCTATTTTTCCAATTCTCAACTACTTTCATTCCGTGTAACTTGCATGTGTAGACTTTAAAGGCACTCTTTTTTTTTTTTTTAAAGAAGAATTGCAATCTTATTCTTTTCCCGCTACAATTCCTTGGTAAGTCATATCGTATCATTTACAATCTGTAAAGTACTCCACGCGATCACAAGAAAATAAAACAATATCACATCTCACTAATCTTTGCTGAAGTGAAAATAGATATTATCTAACCTTTCCTTGTATGCATGTAACAACATGAGAGATAATTACTGCAACATTATTATCCAACTGCCAAGAGAATTGTAAATTAACTCCACAGGAAGCCAACTAAAACAAATTTTAATGTTCTCAGCAACAACAAAAGAAGTAGTCAAGGAATTCGCCTTGTTTCTTAATGCTTGAGTGGAAATAAACATAGAAATCTATTTCAAGATGAAATTCCTATTTCCTGTTTTTCAAAGAAGCGACCTCCAAACACAAAGATGAGTACGGTCCAGCCTGTTCACCCTACAAGCACATTTATAGAACCATTCATTTCATGTCCACACATACCTAGCAGGATAAGCAGAAGCACTCAGTTCCTTACCTAAGGAATATGCCCACTCCAGAACCACAGCTGTATGTATGTGCAGTACAGGCTCCAACATCTTCTCCTTCTAACTCAGTTTGACAACAGTAACTCTGAGAACATAGCATGGTCCCACACACAAGGCACAATGTTGGAGCTCTGCTTTTGTCACCACCTGATTTTGGACACCTTTTATTAAGCAAGAAGAAATAAAATTATGTTGTATTTATGTTCCCTATGTCATAATATCCCAAAGGGTTTTTGCTGGAAAAGATAACTATCAGTAACTGCTATTAACTTCATGATTCCATGAACAGTTTACGTGAGACTTTTAGATTAGATGTTTTCCAGTTCATCAAAAGCAGCAGAAGACTTTAGGGGTTCTCACTATAATTGCATACAACTTACGAGAAATTAGAAGCTTGGTTAATGAGGCAGCTGTAGTCATCTGGAAGGTCTATTAACTTATTGGATTCTCTTGCATAGCTGGAATGAAACAATCAAATTAGCCACTGGAGGTTTAAGAAGAAATACACAGTGATTTCAAGCTAATTCATATTTTCCCAAATAATCTAAACAGCATCTGCCAATAATTAATTTTTAAAGTTTTCCTCCTCTCTGCTATTCTAAGTGGCAGCTCATAAAAAAAAGGAACCCACAATATCAGTTAGACCACCTCCAGCTTTCTTAGATGTATTCTTGTAACAGATCTGAGAATAAACACACACAGAAAATCAGAAAGCCACATCATATATGCTTTTAGTGACACCTCATAAGGTCATGACAGGTGTAAAAACATTTGCCTTGATCCCTTATCAGTTTGTTTTGCATTTCCCTGCTATCACTAACATAGAATGGAAAACAGTCTGACTTTCTAGCTTAGATAACCCGACCTGCATTCTGAAGATAATTAGATGTTTTTTACTGCATGGACATGTATTTAATACCTAATATCTGTATCCTCAGAAATAAATTTTCAAGGGCAATTTTTTTTTGGTTTTGCTTTTGTGGCAGACACTATACATTCTAATAATTTTTGCTTCTACAAACAATACATAAGAGAGCCTGAAGTGTAAATACAGATTAGAGACAAGCAATGTTTCAGAATGAGATGAGGGGGAAAAAAATCACCAAGATGGACACAAACTGAGAAAGAGCAGTTAAGAATCATCAAAAGGAACAAGAGTGAAAAAACCAAGCTCAATAATCATATGCAACAGGAAACACATTAAACAAAAGTATTCTTATTGTTTAAGAGTCTGTTAGTAGCTTGGTATTTAATAAAGCTGTAATTCTTTGACGCTTAGTTTTATTGCACACACAATACCAAAAATGAGTTTTTGCAATGAGCAAAGATGAATTAAATACAGGGATTTGTTTTTACTGACAGCACTGAGAACCTAATATTGATTTATAATTATAATTGATGACCACTTAAGTGAAATAGATCTTTATTTTTACTCACTCTTCATAAAGTAAACAGTCCAACCTACCCACTACACTCTGAATTCAGAAAGTATTAAATAAATTGCTTAGCAAACAGAAATGTGGGTGTGAAGTTTTTGTTTTTGTTTTACTAACTGACCTGTTGTTAATTTAACTGAATAATGTGTATTATTTAAAGATATAAGTAAAGACTTTGCATTTTTCAATAACAGTTACATACATGTATTTGCAACATACTTTTTTAAGTTGCAAAAGTACAAAACTTCAGAAAATTGAAGAAAAGTCATGGGCTCTCTCTACTGCAGATCAGCCTGAATAGAACTGCAAAATTTCATTTTCACTTCAAAATCTATTAGTATAAGCAATATTTCACTTTCAAAATTCAAAAATTTCTTTGTTAAACCCCTAAATTCTTTGCCATTAAATAATACAGGACTGCTTTTATGTTCTTTGAAACATCTTTAGAAAAAAGCAACACAGAGAGAAAACTGCAACAAAGTTTGTTGTGTATGCTTAAAATTTCTCCACGATTACCTGATAGCATGCCTCTTGCCTTCCAGATATCTTTTTACTTCACTGTTTCTACACCAACTGCAAGAAAGCAGAAAGGAAAAAGATTTTGACTTCCATAGACATTTCATAGTACATTTATTGATAAACTACAACCAAAAGGATTTTTCAAAAACATTTCTTTCATAAATGCTTTTAAAAATCTGATTAACTTCCACTTTTATATACAGACCCCTTGGAGAATAGTTATAGAACTGTGTTTGTGTAGAAATCTATATTAATTTAAGCATAAAAATGAAGCGTACCTTTCTATCAAGGCATTCAGAATCTCACTATTTTCTTGAAAAAGGCAGGTGAGGTTGTTTGGCAAGGAAAGATAGCTACATAAGTGTTCAAACTGGTTTGTTCCATTCACTGTAAAAAAAAGAAAAGAAAAAATATAATTCTCATAATAGTCCTTTTAAAATTACATCTACGATAAATGAAATGCAGCCTGAAATGAGACAGCTATCTTAAAAAAAAAAAAAAAAAGAAAAAGAAAACTAAAAAAGTCTGTATTCCTCCATACCAAGGTGTGCTATGAAGTATGAAAGAATACTGGTAACTGCAGCAGACAGCAATGTTGGAAATCTGCCAGTAATGACAAGCAAATTTCCACAGATTTCCTCTCGAAGCAGGCTTCAAGCCTGCTCATTCAAAAACCACAATAGAGAGCTCAATGGTCTCCACAAGTGAGCATGTCTTTTTTTAATGTTGTCAGTTAAATGGTAACTTTAAGCTCTTTCTAGATCATGACACAAATGAGTCACATGTGATCAGTGCCCAACAATCACCAAAATAATCATTTCAAATGACTGCAATGCCTAATTCTGCAAACAATATTATTTAGGACATAACCAGTGCAAACCCAGTACTCTTCTATGCCTCCTTTACTTCCAAAGCAGTGAAGAAAATGACGATGTACAGTGCTCATGGGGTGGCCAGTAGGGACAGGGAGGTGATTGTTCTCCTCTGTTCTTGTGAGGCCCCATCTGGAGTACTGCATCCAAGTTTGGAGCCCCCAGTACAAGAAAGACAGGGAGCTGTTGGAGAGGGTTCAGAGGAGAGCCACGAAGATGATCAGGGGACTGGAGCACGTCCCCTATGAACACAGGCTGAGGGAGCTGGGCTTGTTCAGCCTGGAGAAAAGAAGGCTGCGGGGTGACCTCACTGCAGTACCTAAAGGGAGCCTACAAACAGGAGGGGAATCAATTCTTTGAAAGGGTAGCTACTGCAGGATGAGGGGAAATGGTTTTAAGTTGAGGGAGGGAAGATTTAGGTTGGATGTCAGGGGGAAATTCTTTACAGAGAGAGTGGTGAGGTGCTGGAACAGGCTGCCCAGAGAGGTTGTGGATGCCCCATCCCTGGAGGTGTTCAAGGCCAGATTGGATGGAGCCCTGAGCAGCCTGGTCTAGTATCAAATGGGGAGGTTTGTGGCCCTGCATGTGGCAGAGGAGTTGGAGATTCATGATCCTCGAGGTCCCTTCCAACCCTGGCCATTCTGTGATTCTGTGTTCCCTCACTTCCTTCTCATAGCCAAGCACTGTTAGCAAAATGCTAGAGAAGAGCAATACACGGCAGTTGCAGGAGCAGCAGCACTAAGGGTGGGAGGAAAAGGGAAGGGAAAGCAAAGCCACCAGCATAACCTGGTGTTGCAGCTACCAGCAGGATATCCCTTAGGGAGTGAACTGCAAGGCAATCTAAGCACCTGGACCCAAGGACTGTAACAAAGGAGTGCAGCCTTCCTCTTTCTTAAAACCCATTCTATAAAATATCACGGACCTTTGTCTGTAAGTAGAGCCATACTTTGTATCTCATCTTAATATCTTTACAACAGATTCAAGCACTACTGCTCATTACTGGTCCACATTGTATCTGAGAAATCATGTTGCAGGAAAGTGAAATTTGGAAATAAAGATTTCTTCTTTAATCCCAAATGCGTAAGCATGTCAACTGTCAAATGAAAATTTACATTTTACTGCAGCTTGTCAAGAAGCTTCATATCAAGGAAACAATCCACAACTTGCAACAAATCATGAAAATCGCCAGGACAATGACTGTTCTAATACCAGCTCTGTACCAAATAACCACATGTTGTTTTAACCATGGGAATCCCAAAGAAGTGTGACCCTACTTATGATTACTATGATTAAAAACTTCAGTTTTATAATCAGTTGTGACATACATCATCAGTTTTTGTTTGGAGGCTTAAGTTATTAATTCAAAATGTTGATACCAATGCAAACAAAAGCAGGTCTTACTGGGCAACAGTAACAAATAAGAAACCTGAAACAGAAAAGATTTCACTTATTTTAACAAAACATAAATTTCTTTTAAATAATCCAAAACAATATTGGTCTCCACGTTAAGAAAGTTTTAAAAACTGAATCTGAAATGTTGGAATGGTTGTTTTGGGGTTTTGTTTGTTTATGTTATAGAAATATAATTTTGCATTGGTATCAAGCCTGCAATTCATTCCATCAGGTTTTGTTGTTATTTTTTTTTTTTTCTGGAAAAGAGCCTATACATACTTTGCTGTATCAATACATATTTTTTTGTCTTTTGGAAAGCTGACTTAATACAAAGTGTTAAGCACAAGATACCTTGAAGTTCTGGGGGTGCTGGGACTCCATTTAAGTAATGAAAGAACAAAGCAGAACATCTCAGAAAAGGCATGATTCCAGCTTTTAGATTCCTCCATAGGTGCCATCCTGAGGAAATTTCTTTCAAGGCACTTAAGAGAACAAAAAAAAAAAAGGCTTTGCAGTTTCAAAGCTACATTTAGCAAGTCTTCAGTCATATTTCCTATTAACACTTGTTTAAACTGAAGTCAGTAAATATGTTTATTTCAACACTAAGAACAACAGTACAATAGATTCAAAAAAGGTAACTAACTTGGACATTTAATTAAGGGAAACTTTGCATAGGTTTTTCAGATTCTAACGAGTTCACTCAGACCCTGAAAAACTGCCATACCTTCCTGTACACTGGCAAAGAAATTTATACAGCGTAAGCACAGCTACTTCTTCTTCACTGCTAGTGTTCTCTTGATCCATGCCATTCTCTTCTGAGGAACAAAGAAATAAAAGAAGTTACTTCTACAACTTGTATAGCAAGAATGCAAATTTTGAGAAGATTAAAACTAAGTGAAATATTCCAATGGACAACTCTTCACCAGAATATCATACGATGGTCATGTTTTCTGCAGCATATCTTATACTGTAACTTTATGCTGTTGTTAATTCCAGTGAGATGTTGGTTTCCTTGCTCGACTGTTTTTGTTTTTATGGTAATTGCTTGGAGTTTTTTTGCTTTTGGTACACTATGCCTTTCCCAGTTCCTCTTGCTAGAAGAGGCTCTGATTTCTTACGCACTAACTGCAGACAAAATTCATCAGAAAAAATTGCCAAGTTTCTGCAACAAACGCTTCCAGACAACTACATTAGCTGGAGAGCAGGATTCACAACGAGCTAGGCCACAAAAAAGTCTCCAATGTAAGTAATAAAGACAGGAGAGTGAATTTTCATGAGTTATCAGTATTTTCAATGGAAGGAAAAAAAGGATCAGCAATTTTATTTTGCCACAGCAAATTGCATACATTTACCAATAGCAACTGATGTGTTTTCTAAGTGCAGATTTGAGCCATCATTTCAATAAAAACTGAACAAAAGTGGCATTACCTGTTGATGAGGTAAGTAAAATTTGTATTATGTGTGCCATTGTGACAAGATGAAACAGGTGAAGATCTCCAGTGCCAAGACTAATCCCTGAAAAATCCTGACAATGTATGGCAGGGAAAGAGAGCACCAAGCTGACCTGGAAAAGAAAGCAGGTGTATTATTTTCTTTTTAAATCTTCCAATTTTCTCTACTTATGCTGCAAGAAGGCTAATTTTGAAGCTAATTAACCAGCCATTACTTAACAGAACGATGATTGTCTTTTTTTCTTCTTAAAAACATCCAGAGTTTACATTTCTCTTCATTTAACCCACTTGTATTTAGAGAAGTAAATTGCAAGAAAAAAAGTCTTAAATGGTCTTAATCAGTGATAAATAAATAAATGCTGTAATGATGAAAGTGCTGAAAATGCTGAACTTTTTGAAAGATTGCTCACCCAGAGTTAAAGTTTCCAAGGCCGTTTTTACATAGTGCCTACTGGAACACAACATTGTTAATATATATTAAGGAATACTTACCAATAAATGAAACATGTCGATATCAAGTATGCATGGAAGGTTTCCATTTTTTTCATTAGGCACCAGTGCTAAGTATTTTAAAGAAAAAATACATTTACCAATTCAATATTTAAATACAAAAAACATTTCAGCTTATTTCAATTACGAAATGAGATCAATCTCCTTGGTTAACATGCTTAAAGAATTTAACATGCAAATATGTAATTTTTGACCAGAAACATGAGATTTCTAGAGTTGTTCAACACTACTGTACAAGACCGTAAGCAAGTAGTACAACATTGCCTTCTATCCCTAGTACTGTTTACGACATAATTGCCCACAGAGGTTGTGGATGCCCCATTCCTGGAGGTGTTCAAGGACAGGTTGGATGGGGCCCTGGGCAGCCTGATCTAGTATTAAAAGTGGAGGTTGGTGGCCCTGCATGTAAGGGGGGGTTGGAGATTCATGATCCTTGAGGTCCCCTCCAACCCAAGTCATTCTATGATATAGTGTCATTCATTGCAAACTTTTGCCTACTTGACTACTGTATTGAAATGATACAAAAGCAAAACAACTGCAAATAAATGCTGCCCTTACTACTCTTGATAGTGCCTCTTCTTTACTGCTAGTGTTCCCAGTGGGATAGAAAATGCCACAGTATTTCAAGATCTGACCACAAATAGACTCAAAGACTAATCCTTGTCTGTCAGACAGCTGTTCAGATGAAAGCTTCTGCAGTTTGCTTGACTTTACAAGGCTCCCTGGACTCACCTCATGTAAATCATTTGCCTTATAGACTCAAAAACACACTGCTAAGTCTTTAATTCATTGTTTACCTCTAATTAGAAAAGAACTAAGAATTAGTTCTTCTGTCTCAGTAACATTCACAGTAACCATGAAATGTGAACTAAAGCACTTCAAATAACAAAAGTCCACACACTTAATAGATTCCAAGTACCTCCATTTAGAAGCAAGCATAAATAAAGTTTCTTGAAAATGTTACAACGTATTTAAAACAACTTGGGAATAGCCACAAACATCCTTACTCTGATCAGTAAAAACAGATTATAGTAAGAGCTGAAACTGCAGTTGTGAGAACAGTTCTACAATGCAGCTTAAGCATTAAGTTGCAAAGTATAAAAGCTCTGCTACAGTAAAAAAAATATATATATATATATATCTCATAATTGAAGAACATCTTAGTTGAAGACTGTTGCCCTGATGGCCAGAATATTAACAGTTCAATATTTGTGACTCCTTACAACTATTCCTACCATCAAACATTTCATCACTTGGATGTTCTTACTTTCATAAGCATAACATCATGAAACTCAACCCACATTTCTGAATAGGCTTCTATGAGAAAAACCTGACCAGATAAGGATCTTTAAAAAAACATTTTTTTCGATAGGCTATCTATTTACAAATAATTCATAGAACACTGACAGACCAAAAAATAGTCCTCCTTATTCTTTCCCTTGAAAAATAAAATAGCAAGTGTTGTTTTTCATAAAAACAAAAGTAATACGGTTGCTTATGTACTGTACAGAGGGACCGCTGGAGGGAAATAGAGCTTTAAAGAAATATAATCTCAGATTTAAATAAAACAACAAAAACAAATCAACCACCAAGCCACGTAGAACTGCTTGCTACAAAGTTCCAGTCAAAAAGCTGGCAACATTCTGTTCTGCTTCCTACAGAAAAGCGCTCAATCATTACTACTATAGACTGATGTGAAATCAGCTCTGTCTCACATAACTGTCCATCATTTGCTGAAGTAGGTGGCATCGATTTCACTAGTAATTTCAGTGTGGGCATACATGTTAAAAATCTCCCTGCTCTACCGACATTCAAAGTATCCCAGCATTTAATACCCTTTCAGAGCACTCTTCTCGTGTAATTATTGTTCCTCATCCTTCAGCTTTCCTAAAATTCTACCCTTAGAAAAGATACATTCAACTATGGAACCTAAAATTTTACTCTGGAATCTCACTGATGTTCAAACTAATTATTTCATTCTTAGTACTGTTATTTATCAGTAAAAAATTCCTAGACTGTCTAAAGAAGTCTAATTTCAGAAATGTCAGTCACCCATAACCTTCAAAAAAAAAAAAGAAAAAAGCATCATATTCATCTGACTTTAACAGCAGGCTGAATTCCAGACTTTTCAGCTGTATCTGTAAATGATTCAAGCTCAGAACATGTTGGATGCTTTCATCAAAATACTCAATATATGACATTGTGTATTACATCCTGCTTTATCACAAAACCTACTTTTTAAAGACAGGAAAGTTCACAGATACATTACAGACCTCAGGTAATATTGTATTTCTTTCCAATACTACAATAAACACAATTATTTAACTTAACTTCCTATTTTTTTTTTAATTTCAATCTATCACTTTTCTACTGTGAAAGACCACACTTTTTTCTCTTTCACTCTTGAAACCTCCCATAAGCAACAACTGAAATCCTGGGAAAAATCAACACAAAAATCACATGATTTGCTTGAAATTCATGTTGGAACTGTGTCATGGTTTTATGTTTTTTGGTTTTCAATATTCCACATCAAAACATCATGTACTGGAATTAAAGTGTTTATGCTCCAAATCCAGGTACTTATCCCTATACATTACAGAAGTCATGGGATCTGACCCTTCCGGGTAGGGCGGTCTCTTACTGCCTGGCAGTGGGTGCTGGAGGGTGCTTTCCTAGCCGTTCCAAGCTTTTCAGGTTTGACTCGATCTCAGGAACTCTCTCTCTCCCCTATCTTATTTGATTTATTAGTCTCAATTTCAATTAGATTGTATTATATTGTGTTATCTTGCATTCCGATATCATAGTTAGTAAAATAAGTTTTCCTCCATAGATCATTGCCACTGGTTTTTTTTCCTCTCTTCCTTCCTTTCCATTTTGTGGGGCCGAGGGGGTAGGGGGAGGAAGGGGCCTACTGCCCCCTGTTACAGGCATAGATTGATCTAGTTAACTCCGTGACAAACTGCAAACTAAGAGACATGATATTTTTCCTCAGTACAATGAAATAAATAGATGCACAGGTGGAAATACTGATTCTTGGTCGGTAAGCATCTTTATCTTTGTGTGGGGGGAGAACAAGAAGAATGAGGTGGCAAACTTACATGCTAAGAGAGTACAAAAGTGACCCTGTACAGCTGAAAGAGATGAGACTGTCCAGTGAGCTGCTGCAAATCTTGTTAATGATGTAAGGCAGTCATCCTTTAAACACAAAGAAAAAGAGATATTTTGACATTTAACTTAATTCTTCAAAATGAAAAATGCCTTCTGATTTACAGCAGTCTTTTGGGCTCCTCAGCTGAAGTTTGAGGGAGCAGTCTGAGTGCTTAAGAACACAACAGAGATATTGATGTTCATACAATTATGCAATTTTCCCTGGTATTCTTATTTTGACTGCTACAAACAGAAACCTTGGCCTTACTGAACTGCTGTGCATTAATGAATAAAACATTATTTCTGTCAGTATATTTAAAAATAAATCTAAAATAGATTTTTTAATAATTAGATATTGATTGACTAGATAGTAACATCCTGAAAAAGAAAATTATCAAAGAACTATAGCTTAAAATTTAGACATTCTGCATTAAAGCAGCGCAATTCTCTTTTTTTCTCCTGGTAGAGAAAGAAATTGCTACTTAATCCTTACCTGTCGACACGGTAAATGGCCAAATAATGGCTTATCTTCATCAGCTAGGATTCGTTCTGGGGAAGACAAGAAAATACAAAAATGTTTTAATGTTGTAAATTTAACTAAATTCTGAAATCCATGTTGTAAATGAACAAAATGAATATATTAGTACCTATGGTCTGTATTGTGTAAGCACAGCTTCCCCAGCACATTATAGGTACACGTGGATCTTCTTCATTCGGATGAACCTTCAAGCCCACTTTGTATGTTGCTGTACCAAACGTTGTTAGCATTTCCTTAATACTTTCAGAATATGGATTCCTGAAACAAAATAATATTACTAATTAATTATTTCCCTTACTGACAGCATAATACTCTTAATGTTGAGCATTCATCCTATAGATTTATAAATTTTAAAGTGAGAACTCCAGTATCTCTCTCTGGAACTTTGGATTCTTTAAACTCTTTTCTATGTTAGCTACATTCCTCATTACTTTTTTTTATTTGAACCACTCTCATTCCTTGGCCTTAAAAATACACTGTCTTCAAAGCTAATAGTTAAGAATAAATTAAAAGAATTGTGGGTTAGTGATGACAAAATCCATCAGCACCTAGGATGGCTGTCTTGCATTTTTGTGTGCAGTCTGCAGACATGTTCATAGCACATAAATAATTACCTTCTCTCCCCAGATGAAGTGAAGAGTCGAATACAAACATAGTAATAGCTGAAATTACTCTCAATTTCTCAGACTTTCTTCATGCTTTACTTGTTGTATTGAACTATAATGATGACTCCTTAATCCATTTAATAGTAATAGAGGGGAAAAAAACCAATCCTCACACTGAAATATATACACAATTGCAGGTGCTCTCTGCATGCTCATGAACCACATCTTCCTCTGAAATTCTATCATACAGTTTTTACTGCTTGTGGCTTGAATTCCAATATCATAATAATAATAGGATCAACTTTTCAAATAAAGCAAAATTCACACTTTTCACCTATATTATTGAAATAGCACAGAAGTCACATTCTATTTCCATATTACCATCTCATGAGAAGATTTTAAAGATTTATTAAGATGTAAATACATACTTGGGTTTGTAATCTGGTCTAAATCCTTCAGGTAGTTGTAGTTGATCCATTTTTTCTGAATTACCAGAATTATCTATAACAAGAAGTAATAAAATATTATTCACCTACACATAGTTTTTACATTATAAAAAGGTGCAGGAACACATCACCAGAAACTGAAATGCTAAGCTATTCTTGTCTCTTCTACACACACTCTGAGCTCCACAGTGGTAGGAACCATAACGTTAGGTCTTTCGCATGCACAACGTAACATTTTCACATACAAATATACAAAGGTTTTCAGACTTACTTGAACGGTCTTCATCTCGAAGTAAATATAGTGCTTTTATTTGCTGAGATATTGTTTTGATCCATTGAGTGAGGTTTGGTTGGCCTGAAAAGTCTAACCTGTCCAAAAATAATTATAAGACGACACGTTATTTGAAGACAACCTATATGCAAAATTAATATTTCATAGGCATCTCTGATCTTCTGTTTCCTCAAGAGGGTCGTCCACATTTTTTTTTGCTTCATTTTTTTTTCCCCCTGCAAGTCCTACAGATTATGGGCCTCTTACACCATTCCAAACCACATAAACACTGAGAAAGGTCCACAAACCAAAAGAAAAAAGCAAGCAACTTGAGATTATCAAAAGAGAGAACAGTAAGCATTTTCAAAGGCAAAAAAGTAACCCAGAGAGAATTTGTTTTTCCCGAGATCGTTAGTAGCCTTTGGTTCAGGTGGAAGTTTGGGGAGTTTTTACTTTTGTTTCTTTTTGTTTTAAATAGATCCCAGAAATTGCTCTGAGACCAGTGACAGCAGTGCGAGACCAAATCTGCAACTTATGGTATCTGGCTCTTGTAACAGTTTGAGTAGCATTAAATTACTTAAAATTAACAATACTTGTATCTCATTCAAGCTGATTTCACAACATTAAAAAAAAAAAACATAGTTCATTAATAACAAAAAATAAAAATAAAAATGAAATCTAGAACAAACAAGAACTAATTTGGAAGGTAATTTTAAAGTGAAAATACTGAATTTAGTAAAGGATTGCCTGGAACGCTGAAACTCTTATGTGGTTTTGAGGATTGTGATTTTTGGGGGTTGTTTATATACACCTCTGCAAGTATAAGAAACAAAAACAAACAAGCAAACAGACCTGTTAAACAAAACTCTTGGTGGTGGAAGCAGAGGAATAACAGTGTTGCTTAAACATTCACAAAGTGGGCAAAGGAATTCACCATTTTCTACATCATAACTCGTGTGTACTCGTAATCTTTGTTGCCTTCGTTGCTCTTTTGCTTGGACAGCATCAAAATACCTACAGAAAACAGCAAGATATTTTGAGACACTATTAAAAAATTTCCTTAATACAGAAACACATGAATACTTATGAAGACACTTGTTTTCCTTTTCCTAGACAAGCGTAAGAATTATTTGAAGGAAAAATCCCCACCCTTTCACTACTTAAGTATTTGATCAGTTAAATAATTGCAAGCTGTTCCAGTTTTTGGCAGTCACAAAATTCTGAAGTTTGTTAGACAATCACAATCACATTTAAGCTTGAACTTCACCAATAACCATTTATAAGAAGGGTGGGAGAGAAAGTTAGAAAAAATGTTAAAGGATTTTTAAAAAGTCTTCAGTTTCCCATAAAATTACAGAAGATGCCATGAGCATTACCCATGGGCAAATGGAAAAACTGGTGCTTGATCTCTGAACCCTACACAGAAATGAACCAAATCCACCTCTTTGCTACATGTAACTGCTGTCCGAAGTCTCTAAGATAGTTTAGAGTATGTCCTACAACATCACAAAACTGGTCTCTGAACACAGACAAAGGACATTTCCAGGAGATAATGGAAACTACATAGGACTGTACATCAGCTGCACACTAAGAACTGAAGAAAGAACTGAAGACATCTTCAGTGAGCACATATTAAAGACTACAAATGAAACTTGCATGGGAATCACCACACAGCTGTGGACACGATCTCTGGGTGCCCCTAAAAGCCTTCACAAGTAAGGCAGAATTTGCAGTGAGGCACCTGAGAAGCCACGCCAAGGACCAAATCAAGGGGCTTACCAGTTCATGTTTGCTACATAGAATTGGCGATACAAAGAACATTTATCTTTACACTCTCCCACAAAAAAGAATAACTGAAAAGGTTTAACAAGGAACAGGGGAGAAAGCTCACTTTGTCAAAGATAAGCTCAAACTAGGACATATGCTTTTAGTTCAAATGAAACGTTACAGAAGAATTAGAAGTGCAAGGGGTGCATTGTCATTTAAAACTTCAATAAAGAGCACAAGCAGCAGCAGGAACGTGTCGATTGCTGAGCAGTAAAAAAAAGAACTTAAGCTTCAGTGTTCAGATATATGTGTACCACAGGGCATGATGTATATTCATGATAAATATTCAAAAGGAATGAAAGCTGTCATGCGCAGCTTCAGATTCTTCTTCACTGAGATGAGAAAGCAAATGAAAATTTTAAACATGCTTACAATGTTTATAACAACATATATATTTTTTAAAGTAAGCTGCTTTCATTGCTTTATGGCACTGCTTTTAAATTTACTAAAGGTATTAGTTTTGCAATTAAATGTTGTACGTGCTGTGCTATTTGGACTTAACTGAAATATAGCTTTTTACCTTTGCCAACAATGAGCATGCATAATATGGCCACAGCTACCCGTGTGTGTTCCACATGACAGATCTGGATGCATGAACAATGGGTCATGCTTTTCTGTATTCAAAATGAAACAAAAGAACATTGAAATTAACATTTATCTCAAGAGTTCACCGCAGATAAAAGATTTAACTGCATTTGCAATATAACTAAACTTTATTACAAAAGAACAATTCATTTGATGAAGCATAAAGCACACTACTAATCCACAACTGAAACTGTTTAGCTCATTTTGAATTTTTGTTTTGAGTGTATGTACTGTGCTTAGACTTCAAACCTGGATATCGGAGGTTCTGGGCCAAAGTCCAAGATTTATCTGCAGTTTTGGTGGTTTAGTTCTATTAAATAATGAGATTAAGAACATTAATCTTCAGGGTCAGAGTGCAACATGATTCAGTGTGGAAATTTTTTTTGTGTTTGTATATATAGAATCCAGAGGCATCTTTGTAATAATGCCATTAATCAAAAAAGCAAGCTGCTTCACAAAGGCTTTTTCTTTTTTCTTTTAAATCAACACTGCTATGAAGCATTACAGATGATTTAACTGAGAAGAAGCCATACTCCTGGAAAAGCACAAAGATTCACCAGCACTTCTTTCCCTATAATGTTATGAGTTAGTTTAAAAACAAACATTTCTGAGCTTGGTTTACTGAGGAGGCTCAGGGGAGACTTATTGCTCTCTATAACTACCTGAAGGGAAGTTGTAGTGAGCTAGGGATCAGCCTCTTCTCTCGTGTGACTAGTGATAGGACTAGAGGGAATGGCTTCAAGCTGCGCCAGGGAAGGTTCAGGCTGGACATTAGGAAATACTACTTCTCTGAAAGGGTGGTTGGGCGCTGGAATGGGCTGCCCAGAGAGGTGGTGGAGTCACCGACCCTGGAGGTGTTCAAGGAACGTTTGGATGTTGTGTTGAGGGACGTGGTTTAGCGAGAACTATTGGTGATGGGTGAATGGTTGGACTGGATGATCCTGTGGGTCTTTTCCAACCTTAGTGATTCTATAATTCTCTGACTTTCAATATTTACAAATAATTTATCAAAAATGGCTGACAGAACTCTTTTCAATAATGTTTCACAGTTATTTCATGTTATTACTTAGAACACGTAACCACCTCACTCAAAACACTTTAAGAAGTGTTTATCACTTCTTAAAATGAAGTCATTCACAATCACAGTTAATAAGGCAACACTGCTGTTTTAAAAGAAAATGTGGTCATTACAGAGATCTGACATTCATGCATCATTATGAATACTACTTACCAGGGTCTGGAATAATTCTGTTTCTATTTTTAGACAACACAGTTGATCTCTGAATGAATGCTGCCAACACCATAGCTCTACTGTCCACTTTAACTTCCTGCTCCTCCTGACACAATATACACATAACAATCTGTCTGCGTTCAGCTACCCTAGTTTGCTCTGGTCCCAGGGCTGTGAGTTTTGCATCTGAAATTACAGGGCTAGAACATACAAAGAATATTAGTGAGCACATTATTTGGAAAATAAAAAAACTATACACACACACGCATATATACACATACATACAGTTCAATCATGCTTCAAATGCAATTAATATGCATTCTAGCTTTATGATAAATGTTCTCTGACAAAACATAGTTTTGGCACATATATAACAATATTTATGTCTCCAGAAAAAGTTATGCAAAAACATTTTTTCAGGAAAAAAAAGTAAACCCTCTCATTAGTAAGAGAACCGTTACAATTCAATACAAACTGTATTTGTGACCCTCCAATATCACTGTAACTTAATTGTCTGGAAAACATTCCACTTCCTCACAAAAATCATTAACATGCTTCAATTTGTATTTCCAGCTACAAGCAAATTTTCTTTCAGATCCTCACATGCATATAATCACATATTTTCTATTTACTGTGTCAGTCTTTTCAGCATTATCAACAAGCTACTGCATGACTTAATACAAAACAAAATTATTTGCATGTTGATGTTAAGCACTGCAAGGAGGGGAGAGATGGGAGGAATAAATATGTATCCATCATCTTGCCAGCAAGTAGGAGGAAAGGGCTCAATTTACTGCTCCTTTCTTGGTATTTAAAAAACCCTTTTAAATACTTTTTCAAGAACGCTTTTTAAAAAAAAAAAAAACATTTTTTAAAGCAGTAACAATAGGACAAGTGAAAAAGAAAAAAATTCCAGTGAGATTTCATTACCTATTATCACGCACTCCAGAAGTTGAAGTATCCAGCTCCTCCAAAGTCTGTTGAAAGAGTTCTTTGTTCTCATTAATGAAGTGCCGCTGCATCTCAGACATCTGGGCCATTATCTTCTCTCTGCGCAGCCTAGCAATCTCAGCTTTTCGCTTCCTCTCAGCTTTGTCTTTGTCACGTGAACTCTGAAATTTTATCATTCAATTAGTACTAAAAATCAGTTAGCCATTTAAAAACAATATTAAAATGGACAACTTATGTTAGCTGCTGCCATGTGTAACTTATATTATCCCCTAAGCAATTAGAGTCCTATAAAAAGACAAAATAGTCTACCAAAAAGTTCTAGGGCCCTCTTGTCTTTGGCTCACATTCAATGCCAGAGAGAACTGCAGATCCAGAAGAGTACTTCTCCCCCAGCTCAACCCTTCACCACATTTTGTTTTTTTCTTTCCTGTGAGCATTCATAATATAAAAAGGGAAGTGACAGGCATCTCATGCTGCTCTCCCTCTGCACTAGCTGTATTCTTAATTGCACTATGGTGCTCTAAGGCCTGTGTTTCTGAGACATGTCCAGTTAAATTAAACAGCAGAGCTCATCTGGAATGATCTGCATAGTAAAATAAATGGTATCTGTGTATTTTTAACAATTTTCAATGAAACTGAAATAATAAGGAAGGAGTTGGATCCCCTAACTGCTGTGATCAGTGCTATAAGTAGTGGTAAGCCTGCCTAAGATTTGGAGGCTACAGTATGTAAAGCAAGGTAAAAATAGACCTGAGACTCTCCTAATAGGTCTTGCAAACAGGCAGGTTTGTTTGATCTACAAGCTGTAAGACAGAACTAAAGTTGAAGAAATCACTGACATTTTCCATCTTTGATTCAGAACTGTGATCAGAAACAGTCTGTTGCTAGTCACCATGTGGGCCTGTTTTAGATCAGCTATCTACCACAGCTTTGTTTTACCTCTTCCATTACAGTTCCTTCGGTCTCAACCACAGGACTTGTAGAAGAACTTTCTCTTAGTTTCTTAATGGTATTAAAAGTCTGTACAAAAACAAAACAAAATCTCTCAGTTTGTGACACGAACATAACCGTGCAAACTACAATGCTGACCAGATAACGTGTTGTCTAGGATTCCAAGAAAAAGAAAAATAAAAGGTAGACAGAATAAAACAACACGGAAAATAAAGTCAGTGCAGTAGAACTAGGGAAGTTTCAACTATCTTCATTTCACGGTTTTCATGAATTATATGAAACAAATGTACCTTCAAAATCCACCTGATCATGTCCTTGTGCACTTCCAGATGAGACGCATTTTGCAGTGTTTCTAGCATAGCGAGTATACTAGGGGAATTATTGGGTGCCTCTCCTGGTCCTGGGAAAAACCAGAATGACAAACTCAATGCTAGCTACTATCAGAGAAAACAAAAAAAAAAACCAACACCTGCATATATATATAACAACTAAAGAATTCCTTCAACTAATACATAACTTTCACTCCCCCAAGCATCTTCATTTATAATCTCTAAATCCTGAAAGGTTAGAGGAAATTGTCTTAGAACTCTCATTCACTAACTTCACTTACAAGACCAAACGCACTGTACGTACATCTCAAATGTTTATTATCCTGGAAGCTGCTATGTCAAACTTGCAACATTGTATTTCCCACCTATTTTCAATTGAAGAATTCTAGTAGTTTCATGTCTTAATAGAACTACAGGCACTAGTGAGAAGATGCAAAGCAGCATCAAGTAAATTCCAATTTATTAAGAACGCAGCAACAACTTTTGCAACATGGTCTGATCATGTACAACAATCTTTGTTAGTAGTGCTGCAATGATATTAAAAATTAGGTCTCATGGGAATTATTCTAATTCTGGATTTTTCTGCACAAGGGACTATGTATAACTGCTATCAAAGCTACTATCATTGCTACATATATTTGAAGTATATATAATCTGGTCAACTTTCCTGCAAAATCTAAGAATTTTTATATGTTTATAATACTGAAAACAATTTTCTATGGATCAACAAATATACTCTTAATAAGTACTGTTTCAGAAGAAGAAAATACGATGGACTGGCATTTTCGTTTACTTAAAATTTGCTCTACTTATGAAGAGAAAGGCATACTTGATATTTTCTGAGTGAAGGTAAACGTTACAACATTCTCCTCACTGAGATTCTCCAGATGCTGTTTTTCTTCTTGTAGTGCCATTCCAATCAAATGCAAAACCTAGGTAAAAATTATCAGGGTTAGTTCTTTTTTTTCTTTTAAAGCATGTAATCTCTTTACATAGTTCAGGTAATTCATTAAAAGTCAAGGAAGTCAATACAATTAAAAAATACATAAATAAGAACATACCTGGAGTTATTTCTATACACGTAGCACCAAAGCAATTATTCAGGATTAATAGTGTGTGTTGACAAATTCCTGAAACTTTGCAGATTTACACACCTTATACCACTGGTGTCTCTGCTTGCTTTCCTTCTAATCAAGGGGAACACATTACTTTGGAATAAATTTCAGTATCTTCTCATATTTCTTAGCTTTAGCCTTAAAAATTGCATGCTAGTATCAGAAGTTTATACGCATCTTCAATCCTTTCTAAACACATGCAAAATTCAACTGTCCAAAAGTTGAAATCATTAAACCAAATTCCAATGTTTTATATACTGATGGTTGGATGAGATGAACTTAGAGATCTTTTCCAACCTTAATGGTTCAATGATAAAAATTTAAAAATAACACTAACTTTACTTTAAGGTCAGTGAAAAGCTGGAACCTCCTTCAAATTAAAAAAAGTTATTGTATTTGGCACGAAAGTAGCCTCAATGGCATTTTATAGTGAAAACACTTAAGTCTCAGTGGACTCAATCCTGAATCAAACACTTTCTCCATCACATACAAATTTCCAGAATGCTCTAGTGCTCCAGATATGCCAGTAAGCCATCTAAATCTACAAACAAACCAATTTAAGTGACTAAAATATATACTCATTCTTTACCATACACACAGTATTAAGTAAGGGAGCATACCCTTTGCAGCATGGACTCTGACCAGGCGTAGCCGTTGTGTTCTACTGCCCACTGTAGTATTGTTCCCATAATGCACAGCATGACATCAGACTGCAGAATATTAACCAGACTTGCAAAAAGTGGGCAGAAAGGAGGCAACACTGGTGGTGGAAGTGCTGAATAAGAAATATGAGTTTCACATTTCAGCATATTAAATTTACAACACCCATATCAAATATCTGACTTTCAAACAGCTTAAAATGCACAGTATACAGCTCCTGGATAAAAAGTAACACAGATAGTAGGCTTTAACATTTGATACTGCTTACGTGTAAGGAAAGCTGAAAGAATAAGCTAGCATAGATCAGATCCCTGAGTACAATCAGAAAGATAGAAGAGAAACTGCTACAACCCCACCAGTATCTGGCTAATCCAAGGGCAATACACAGTTTGACAGGTGCCTCTCTTTCCTCCCCTCTTCTCTCTAAGAAAAATACCTGTATCTTCTCTGTTCTGTCTTTTCAGCTTTCTTTGTGCTTCTTCAGCCTGAAATAGAATGATGCCAATATCACTCAAAACCTTCAGAAATATAAAACTTAGAAAAGCTCCTATTTTCTTTGTTATATTGTTGCTGTTTCTCTCCACTTCAACCCCGCCTTAAATAAAAGGAAGAAGCTTTCATGTCCTTTTTGTACATATTATATTCTACATGTCAACCTCTTATAAGGCCTGCATTTTTGAAACAAATCTTTCAGCTTGAGCTAGCCTGGATTCTTTAGTAGCATAAAAAACATAAGACAAATTATAAAATGGTAATGTCCATAAAGATAAGTAAAAATACAGACTGTTAAAGCACTTTTAGTCTAACAAGACATAAGGGAACTGACAGACAAAACTCCTGAAGCCCCACTGATTTCAGCAGCTCTGTATAAGATAAAGCATCTAATGATAAAGAAATTGCTGCAAAATCTGAGACAAATTCTGTCAACGGTCTCAAATGATTCAACTTTTAAAAAATAGCAGTTGATAATATTTCCTCAAAGAGTAAACTTTTGTGGAAAAAAGAAAAAAGAAAATTAAAAAGAAAAATGAAAAACAGAAGCTTGAAATTAATTACCTTTGATTGCTCTGCCCTTGAGAAGTGATAGAAATACAGATTGAAGTTCTTGGTACATTCTGGTTTTAATTCATACAGTCCTCTGCCAGTTAATCCAGGTTTCCTATCAAGAAATTCATAAAATTTATGCTTACCAGCTATTAACATTTGAGCACGAATGGTTAACTAAAAGAGCTAAAAACATTGCTCAGTGAGCAGTCTAAAATGAGCATTAAAAATGATGCACTTCAGGAAAGCCATTGGTAAGCCCAAGGTGGGGGATAGGGAAGAGATTCACTTACTACTCGTAGTAAGATTACCACTGATGGTAATCGACCTGTGATCCCATGAAAAGACTTATGAGACAAATAGCAGCTGGGCACCGCGTTTCCACTGATACTCAAGCTTAAGTCTCAGCAGTGAACATGGAAATCTCTCATATGACTTCCATGCTGGACTGCTACACTGTCATAGATAAATATTCCTTTTGAGTTAAATTTCACAGGAAAACATCTTTTTCTTGCTTTCATTACTCACCAGTACCTGTTTCTTTTGTCCTCTCATTCTCACCAATTTAAATATTTAATTTTAAAATCTAAAATATTAGAATAAAGGGAAACGTACTTGAAACAAGCCACTTCTTCAATTACACTTTCCATTCCCGTCTCTCTGTTCTCCTATATTGAGTCAAAATGCAAAACAGTGTGTTACTGCAGTTCCTGGATTTAAATACATTCAAATTACATACAGCCCTACATGAATGAGTTACAGAGATGTAGAATGAAGCAACTTTCATGACACTCCCAAGAATGCTAAAATACAAAATAAGAACATACGGTCAGGAATACCATGTCTGTGAAAAGCACTTTCAAAAATACTGCATTTGTACTGTTTTCCCCGTCAAAATAAACTTAGAACATAACAGAAGAAAACTGAGCTAGCTTACTCAATGTATCTTAATATATAGCCACTATTTCCAGTCTCTAGGCATTTAAAAATGATAAACAAGACAGAAGGATAAGGCACTGAAAAATGATAATCATAAAAGGACATTAAAAAAAATCAGCTCAAATCATCTTTAAAGTTCTTTCTACTGTACAGCTGTTAACAGGTCAAGGAAAATGTATTTAAGACTGAAAACATAATTAACTGCTAATTCTAGCTTAGATTAGTAGTACTAATGCAGTAAAAGAATTATGTTTTAATGTTGACTACCCTCTGAAATCACATTTAAAGATTACTCAAAAAATCTTCTAAAAAAAATCATACTTTGCCATCCTTACAAAAGTACTCAAGAAAGAACTCAAGTAAATGCTTCTATCCATGTAAATAAAGCATTTAGGTTTCACAAGTCATTATACTGTGCCTGGTTTCATATATTTTGAGTTACTGTTAGGCTTTATAATATGAGTTTATATTTCTGGGTAGCACTGGCAACCCACCTGCATACATCTATTTAGGATTTACAAGCAGACCGCAGAGACTGCTGACCAGATGGCCTGATAAGAAAGTGCATTAAAGAGAAGAGCTGAAGAAGCTCTCAGGCTCCTGCCTATTTCATACAGTGTTTCTCCTTCTACAGTGCTTTCCTACCTTCTCTATGACAACTGTTAATCTGTTCTCATGTTAACTTTACTCTGCATAATCACGCTGCTTCCATTAAGCGGCATTAACTCATGTTAGAAAGTTAATTTTCACCAATTAACCTTATAAAACTGAAGGCTTTGTTTTGTTTTCCAAGTTACTCACATCTTCAGGTAACGCCTTTACTAATTCGCTGTGAGCCATTGGCCTGATGCTCAACTGATGGATGATCTCTCGTTTGATTTCATCTGTTGCATTTACTTGTCCTATTCCAGGACTGAATCGTTCTCCTAGAAACAAAAAAGAACAGTATTTTTTTAATTTTATTTTAGAGTATTTTTAAACATTATTTGTTCTTCTTTTGTTATTTAAAGGAAAAGACTGGAAGCTTATTTTCTGCTGTGAAATTTTGTGTTAGCCCACTCAAAAACTCATTATGTTGATGAAAAATTCACGATGCTAAACTAAACTACTTTCAAGAACTACAAAGCATTCAAAGTAAAACTGAAATTGACATAACAAAGAATGCTCATTCCAGACCATTAAACAGAATCTTAAGAAATGGATTAAACATACTCTGAGCTTACCAACAATCATTATGATGAGGTACAGCATCTCCTCTATGAGAGTATTATTTTGTTGAACAACATCCTGAATTAAAGAGAGAATTTACATGTTTCATCTAAAGGTTAAAAAAAATCAAATGCTGAAAATATTTTTCTGTACTTCAAAACATTGCCTTTTTTCACCCTTAGAATTCCCCAATTTAAGTTCTGCTGTAATGCAGTCACAACTGCCTTAAACTTCTTCAACAACATGAAAATCACGTAGCAGCTTCTGATATTTATCATTTTGACATACATAATGTTAATACATATTTTAAACTGGCCAACCAAAAAATAATTATTTTGATTTAATCAAGAAACTGCACAGACGTAACACAACAGCATTCAACATATTCTTGAAAAGAAAATCACAGATTTTCCTATAAAATCCATATATAAGATACCTTGTTAGTATTTTCTGTGCTAAATCTTTTGCCATAGTCTGGAGTACTAAATATCTGATAAAGTTCAAAGCGGCTCAGCATTATCATCAGGAAGTGATTTGGATCCATCATAGACACACCTGTCTATTAAAGACGAAAATGATTATAAACAGAAAACAGATTCAGTGTTACTATGGAACGTTTTTATATTCAACTACAAAGTTGACAGAATATTATTTATTAAATTCATCTCTCTATCCTTGGCATGGAGATTTAATTAGACTTACTCTTTTAGGACTCCAATAGTGCAACAGTACAGGTTTGAGTATGTAGGGTGCTACGATTTATTAATAATTTTTGATAGCATTTAAGTGCAAAATATTCAGGATTATTCCTTCCATCTCTAATCTAAATAAAAAACAGAGAAAGACTTTCATTTGTTTTTGTCTCTACTATTCTGTTCCTGTTGATCCAACTTTTAGAAGGCATAGTAAGTACCATCTATTATCACTTATTATATAGCACGTCGTTTTATAAAACAAAAAGATTTTGAAATCTCATTCTCAAAACAAGAGCTAGAAGACTTTAAAGAGATTTTCCAAATTTTCTGTGAAAGAATACAAATGTCTTAATGTAGCTAGACACACACCTACTTCCATTTCTGAATATTACATTCCAAAACATTATTTGTTCATTAAACAACGTATCTAATTTAGCCAATTATTTGTTCTTAGTGTACTAATGCTAGTGAGACCTTTTTTTAGACAGAATCATTTCAATGTAATCACAGGATATCAACCCAAATAAGCAGATGCTGAAGATAATTAAGAATCGGGTAGATCGAGCCTTAGGGAAGTAAATCAGAACACATGCATTATATTGGGTATTGCCACATCTAGAAAAGATTTAAAGGCCTTGTGAAAATATTTTCCTTCTAGGTGAACATCAAGCAGCAAGTTTTAAACTTCTGTCCCACTCAGCATAGAAGAAACAGATGTCTCTGTGTCAGAGTTAAGCTGACTGCCAGATTTCAACTTCAAGAAGAGATTTTTCAACACAGCAAGAAAGAAGGGAGAAGAGGCAATGTATACACTCATTACATTACTGAAAAAGATTTGAAGTTTTTCATAGAGCTACAAACAAATGCACTTGAATCCTGAAGATGCTTCATAAAATGCAAACCAGTACACATGGTTACCTGAAGCATTACTATGTCCTTGTCAAACATCTCTCTCCTGCACTTCACATTATGATAGTAATAAATCTGGAAAAAAATAACCACCAGTAAATAATTAACAAACATCACATGTCATGTACATTTATTTTTATTCTAGAAAATTACACAGAGCAGTTAGTTAGGCATGCCTTCTTCTATTTTCTCAAACTACTAACCCACACACAGATGCCCTTTCATATCAGAAAACATCCAAAAGCAGTTGGCCAAATGTGAGCCATAGTCAAAAAAGAAAGGAATTCCAGACTGTGGGAGCCACAGTACCTAAACTAAAGTCATCTTACCTCATGATGTTGGCAGCCAGTGCAATTTAACACAGTTCCTCTAGCAAAAACTGACATTTCAGATCTGGTAAGTGTCCATAGTAACTTGAATGATGTTATAATTGTATGCAACTAGAGTTGCCTTTACATTAAATAATGACAATGACATCGCCTTACAAAAATAGGCTTTGTTTGGTTTTTTTTGTTTGTTTTTTGGGTTTTTTTAAGACTAAGAGCCAAGAAGCATCAGCAAAAAGAGCAGCTTAATTCAACCTCCCAGTATGCATACGCTGCAATTACCTGAAGATGGGGGTTTATGGGCCAAAAGACACACAAGACACACAGAGTTGGTTCTAATGCCTCTACGTGCCCTTAGGATTTCAGTTGCCTTAGAAAGGGTAATAATCAGAATGGGGTATATTTTAATATTCAAGGCACTTTTATGTAAAAGTAATGAATGCATTATCAAAGATCATAAGTCTAATTGTTGCTATCATTGGGCAGCATACAGGAAAAAGGAAAAGGGGCATTAGCTGCATTATACTTCGTAGCTTCTTTACACGCAAAGCACTACATTCACTGAGCACCATTAAATTGCAGATTAAAACCACAACAAAAAAAAGCAATTTCTGACTAAGATATCAAAGATTGGCTTAAAAACAAATTTTCAAATAATACAAGTACTGATTTAAGTGCCTACCTCACACAAACCATATGGAAGCTAATGCAAGTGAAATTTAAAATGGACACAAAGGAGAGATTTGAGGGTCTGAAATCAGTCTTGGAAATCAATCATGGGGGGAGTAACCAGAAAACAGTGATTACACAGCTGCATGTACTTACTTGATTAACAAGAGAGAAGCCATTTCTCCTCCACATCCCTGCATGCACTTGAGCACATAGAACTAAGCATCGTAGAGGATGTTCTATTAACATAGGTGGGCTAAGTTCACTCTGAGTTAAAATAAAACACAGTATTTTGATATATTAAGAGAATATAAAAGGAAATGGAACTGAAAAAAAGGAAGAATGATATTTGTAATAATTAAACGTTTGGAGAATACAAAAGAGAAGTAAATTCAAAGTACATATTACAAAGGCTTGATGAGCCTTTTACAATCTATCTCATCAACATTAACCAGCCCCACACAGACTTTGGCCCACAGAAGTAACCCACAAGGGTTTTCGTTTACCCTTAAAAACAGTAAGTTTTGCATTTTAAAACACCAGGTGGTCAATTCAATAATATTAACTGTATCTTCTGCTTAAAGACAAGAGGTTTCCTTTTGCTAGTTACAATTTCTCCTTTTTAAATTTATTTTGTTCTTTTTAACCTTCCATTTAAAGAAAGGGATCAGTGAGAGCATGCAGGAAGGAAAACAACTGAGGAACAAAATTAGAATCCACACCAAGGAGAAGGAAATCAAGTCCTGCCCATGGTTTCTATAAATAATTTCTACCACAAAAAGAAAGTAATGAATGAAGAACAAAATACAAATTTTCCATTGGGGTCTTGAATTATTTAAGAGAGTAATGCTGATTGCTCATGCTCCAGTTATGATTATCCAAATATTAATCTCTTAAGAGGTAATTTTATCTATCAAGGATAATCTTTGAAAACAGTATGCATGGCCAGACAGCCCTTTCTTTTACTTAATAATATCCTACACTTATTTAAGAAATTTCATCTTCAGCACTAATTACATTTAATGAGTATGCTATGTTTAATTACATACCAGGGGTAGCAGCTCTGGAAACTTATATGCCACTTCAGTTTTACTCAACAAAACATGCAAGCCTACATGAATAAACAAAACAAATACATACATATCACATACAGCATCTAATACAATTCCAAAAAGCCAAAAAGGATTACCTAATATACTGTCAGACCATCTTCTGGAAATAATTACAGATCTGTAAAATTATTATTCTGGAGCTATACATCTATTTCCTAAAGAGAAATACTTAAAAAACCCTACACTTTATGGAAAGGTGTATCTGTATAAAACTTGTAAAATAACTGAGTTTTGCCTTTCTTTTGTCCATGTCACATCCACTCAGTGAGAGCCAAGTATCCCTCGGTTGATCAGGGCAAGTTATAAGGGACAGATATATCATCCTTGCTGTCTATCACAAGAGGTTTATAAAATACTTCAGGAGCTACAATGAAGCTCCTACAAAGTACATAAGGATTTTCTGGTTTGTTTTGCTTTAAAACTACAAGGGAGTTTGCTTATAGATTCAAAAATCAAAAGTTACTAGACTCTGGTCTGCAAAATATTTTACTTAAAAATGTCACTTAAGAACTACCTTCTCACTTAATTATCTGTAAATTTATTATTATATGACTATATGTTCAGATTAGAACAATATTCCCCCCCCCCCACAACACTGTTCAGCAAGTTAGGCCCAATACAAGTTGAAAGAACACACTGCTTAATTTTCTGGTGACACATCCCTGACAAATCTGTTCTCTAACAGACCATTGATTTGTCTATTCAATCTGACAGCTAAACATTCTTGAAAACAATCAGACAATTGCAGCCCATGCTTTGTTGCATTTCTTTTGCAACACGCAAGCTACAAAAGCAGTGTAACTTCCTACACCCACCAGTGACAAACACACAGACAGGAGAAAACCTCCTCCAGGCCTGAAACTAACTTCTCAAACGCTTGGGAACATTTTGCCTTCAGGCTATCGAACTGCTAGAAAGTGGCTAAAATACACCCAAACTTAGGCTCTCAACAGCTGTTGTGTCCACACAAAACACATTATATATATATCTGTGTGGATATATAAATATCCACACAAAAACAAATTATATTTATGTGACATTTTCAATTTCCTGAAATATTTTTAAGCAAGTTTATACCTGCAAGTAAACGTGAAACTGGGAGATGAATGCTGACTTTTTCCTGGGAAACACAGTATCTGATGGTCTCAACTGAATGTCCGCACATACTGAGAACAATTGGCTGCTCTCCATCAGTAAAGCCACTATGACACTGCATCAGCACAGCCAGGCATTTCTTGTAAGCTTCAATTAACACTTTTTCCTAAAAGAAAGAGCACAGTTCACAAAGATTATGATAAAAGCGAAGCTCTGACAAATAGCACAGTAAACAACAAGACATCTGACAGGTGTAAATAGGCTTTGGGTTTTTATCTGTATTAAATTTGTATTAATAGTCCTACAAAACTAAGATAAAGAATTCAATACTGATCTGAATTACTGAGGCAGGCATAGACCACGAAACATATTTAGATGTCTGACCAGAAAAAAAAAAACCAACCAAGCAAAAAACAGTTGCAAGGCTTTTGTTCTTGTAATTATGGGAACTTCCTGAAGGTTTTCATGATCGTGCTAGTTTAGTCAACTTGTACATTAACTGACAGTGACAGATTAAGGCCAGATTGAATATTTAGATATTCTAGGATCACTTGTTCTACAACAATATTTCACCATGTTCAAGTTCTGAAATGCTAGAACTTGAAACATATATGCAGTAGAAACCTGATTCACAATTCTGCAGCATTAGGTAGATCCAGGGCATGTTTCTCTACACCCTGTTCTTCAATAATTGTTAATTATAACCTAACAGTATTGTGATGATCACAATTTTTTGATGTAGAGAAAGCATACTTGCACACAGAAGATTTTGTCTGATGGTGCCATTACGTGTTTTGTTCAACTTGTTACACGCTTTGATGTTTCTTTAACCTTCTCATGACCACCACCTCCATTACTAAATATTCACACAGAGAAAACACTTCAGAAGGAACTTACATCTAAAGCACACCAGTCTTGCATCATTGAAATAACAAGTGTTAATTTCATTTGCAATGTAAATGCTGCTTCCCATTCTGGTTCCATTTCGATGTGTTGTCCTACTTGACGAGTTATTGGATCCATACCCTTAAAGAAAAGCATTGCGCATCTCAACAACATTATCACTTAAATAGCTTCACGTTAGCCTAATTATGGTACAGTGGTTACCTATTCTTACAAGCATATTGCTGCTATAACAAGAAATACTTGGGGCCATCTAGAAATGAATCAAATGAATTATACATATCAAAACAACAAGAAAAAGAAACAGGAAGTGCAGGAAATAAGAATATGGGTCAGGGCATTTTTCAGGTATTAGCTCTGTTATTAACACCTTAAAGTTCCTTTTCAAAGGATGTTTACATACATACATTAATCATCTTAAACACTTATTTTGCTTTTTAAATGCATTTTCTAAGGACATATTAACAAATGCGGGTAAATGCTAAGTAAAGACTGAGTACCCACAACACCTAATCAGATCTTGGTATAAGAAATAAGAAAATCAACAGCATGATATAGGAGAAATTATATTCAAGAGACTGTTGTCAACAGGATAACAAAGCCAAAACGCTGAGATGGGTGTGCTAGTGAAGTATTGAAAAAATGTGAGTAATTCTGATTCATGCATTACTGATCATACTGTAAATCTGCTTTTGTAAAAGCTGTGCTGCTTTTAAAATACTCCTCTAAGACAACACAGCACATGAAAAGACTAAAAAAATCTCAGCGAAGACACCTACTGCTATGGTACATAAAATATATGCTTTAATACAAGGATCAACTCTGCTAACACTGAAGTAGTATCTGCATCTTTCAAAAAGATGGAAAATTAGTTAAAATGGGACAGATTTTGCTCATACAATTGAACACGTCTTGTCTGCTCATACAACTGCAAAATAAGCCCCAAACTACATTTTTCCTTTTGAATTACACATCTTCCCTTACTGCGTCCTAAACAACAATAAAAAAAAAAAAAGTTGGGTGAGACATGTTTAGGGAATAAAACAATTCCAGAAGCTATATTGCTCTAAAATTATAAAACAGGGGGTAAAATGAATCCCCTTCAGTTTCTATATTATGATAACTAACTTCTTGCTATAATCTTAACACAGTGCAAATTTTGTAATTCATAGTTTTACATACCTGCATACATTTGAGTAGCTCTAAGAAAGCATCAAAACCCTCTAGAAACTTGTGTCTCAAGTCTTCTGACCACTCAGTTGGCTTACTGATCAACACATACCTGAGTACATTAGAAAACAGATACAAGTGTTAACTTTAATCCTGTTTTCTCTTTCAATTGATCAAATCAGCACATAGCTAATGTACTTACTTGAGATCCAGAATAAGACTTTGAACACGCCTGAATTTGAAAGCCTGCAGAGCAGTGTAACGTTCAAACTGAAATCTGCCTTGGATGTCACGGTGTCTTAAATGGTCCATAAAAGTTTTGATGATAGTGGTCAAGAGATTTTCCTCTGTTATTAGCATTCGAGCCTATACCAAAAGCATATAGAAATTTCTGTGACTAACAGGCAACTAAACAGGAGTTTTACATTGCACCATCAAGTTTAAAAAAACTCATGACATTTTATTCAAAATAGTTACACTGATAATTAAAACAGAGGAATACACTAAAAGTCAATCTTCCAAATATTCACAAAAGAAAAATGTATCCTAATCAGAAATTATCGTGACTCAGATCTCTCTTCAGTCCCCTTCTGTAAAGAAATTTGACTATGATTAGGCTCCTGCTAACTTATGCATGTAATTATGAAAAAACATATTATTATCTTTCTTATAATTAACTTAATTAACTTGTGCCTCCCTTTAAGTATCTGTTGTCTCTTATGTAATTTAAGTATGAGCCCTTTGGGGTAGTGACAGTTGTTTTGTTTTTCTGTTTACAAAAGGCCAAGCACTATGGTAAATGGTGAGTTTCCTGAACTTCTAAGGAGCTATAAAGAGCAATTTCCACACAAATTATGTGAGATGACCTTTAATTCCCATCAATGGCCTCTGTGTATTTCCATGCGTTGCAGGAAACAAATCAAAACCCATCATAAAATCCAGCATTGCCAGATGACAATCTGCCACACCCAGCCTAACTTAACCCAACCCCACAATAGCGTAGGGGGTGCAAAGAAGCGACTGCCATCTCCTACTTGCAAACTCTTCCAGATCTCCCTCATCCTGCTGGCTCTCCAAAGTAAACTGTACCAGCCTTGCAGTTTGTTTTCAGGACCCATGACGATGTTATCTGGGTGGCTAGAATATTCAAGAAGATTGGCTCCTCTGATCTATCACAATGACACTGCAGTTGTTGATTAGAGCTTCCATGTTCTATGGCTGCTAATGATACTCCAAATACAGATTTAAAAATGCTATTGTGAGGGAAAAATCTAACGTTAACGTTAAAAATAAATTACTGACAACACAACCAATCATTCTTCAAACCCAGCAACTTCAGTTACTTGAGAGCTCAAAATCCAACTCTTAACATACGTTTGAAAATGTTACTGGGGGTGGTTTTAACATTCAACTTATTTATTCTACTGAGAATGAATGCAAAATGGGTCAAAATCTAGAAAAACGAATTCTTCCCTCCTATTTTACTTTTAGGCCATCACTCTAATCTATTTTCTACAAAATTAGCCAATAACAATTTGCTCTACCCTTGTTTTGCATACTTTAGAAATAAAGAAAACATGTAGAAGTGAAACAGCAATTCTCTTCCTCTATGGAAACATTTGAAATTCCTATAAGATATTTATACAAACATATTCTATCACTTCATCTATCAAATGAAAAAAAAAAAAAGAATAAAACTAGTTGGATAAATGCAAGACTGAATAATGGCAATATTCTTACTGCAAGCATCAAAATTAAAAGAGTTACACAATATTGCCCTGACCCATGGAAACAAAATCCCGAGGTCTCAGATTCCCATTAATAACATCCCTCTCTATGAAATTACAAAATCAACTTTGCTCAATATCTTAAAATGCTATTGTAATATTGAATTTTAGAGTTCAATAAAATTTAGGAGGATTGAGAAGCATTCACTTTTGAGACAAATTAAAAAAAGTGAAAAGCGGCTATGAAAATCAAACTTTTATTTTCAGTACAGCTCCAAACATTAGTTTGTACTGCAAGCAAATAGACACTTTTTTGGTGACTGGAGCAAAGGAACAAAAAAAGAAGCATAAGCTCAAGAATGATGGGCGGTATTAGTGAACAGGGTGAAACGTAACTTGAAGTGTTGTAATAAGAATGAACTGGAAATCTGAAAGAAGGCACAGACTGAGACAAAAAGCATCAAAGGAAGTGCAGAATATCATGAGACAATTATTGCCTGTGCTTAGATTGACTAGAAACTTAAGATAAACAAAGTGGATCATTTATAAAACTGCACCCAAAAGGTACGCTCTGAAACTGCAATAAGCAAATCACATGTAAATTTCTACAAACAGAAACCACTAATTGTTATGATGAGAAATATAAATGCTGTGCGTCTCTGAATAAGCACTGAATACACAGAACACAATCCTAAAATAAAAAGGTAAAATGAAATAAAAAATACCCAGCCCACTCTGGGAAGTCAGATTCAATCTCTGCAGTGCTAAACTTTTTTTAACTTCTAAACCCATAGTAATGTATGTAAACAGACTGACTCACGTGCAGTAGCAGTGCCCCACATTTCCACAGTAATGTTAGAAGAAATCTGTGGTCTGGATTCAAGAACCTCAAGTGGCTTTCAACAAACAAAGATTTCCTTTTTTGGTCTTTTAGTACTTACAAGAGAAGGCACTGTGAATATCTGTATCGAGAGGTCAGCAATTGAGAACTCTCTGTCGTGGTCATCTTTCATAAAATCACTCTGCAATCGCTCATAGTTCTATTAAGAAGGAGGCAAAAAGAGGCAAGGAGTGCCAACTATCAGTTTTTAAAAGAAAGACAGGCACTACTCACCAGAGTAGGTACAGTGAAGAGTTGGACAGACAGAGCAGCCACCGACACTGCTCGTTCGTGATCATCCTCCATATAATCTCTCTGCAACTGCCGGTAATTCTAAACAACAAGGGGAAATTCACCTCTAATCCACACTGACCTGATTTTTTAATTTAAATGTCTGCTCTGGGAAATTTTAATTCCACGATAAAGGGAAGAGTAGCTCTTACAGATTATTATATTTATACTTTGTACAAAAAACAATTTATCAGCTCACAAGTGAGAACTACTCACTCGTTTTCACAATAAAGGCTCATATTTTATTTCTTACACACACACACACACACACACACAAACTTGTCTTCAGCCGAGTGAGCTGAATTTTGCATTGGTGATTTAAAGCATTTCAAGTACTACTTACTGCAGAAATACCAATCAGCATAACTGAATTCCAGAACAATTTTTTTTGGAGTCCTGTAAGAGCTTATGCCTCAGCAATGAGATGCAATTAGCTCTCAAGAAGAAGAGCCTACATTGCTGACGATAAAGGCAAAACACATGAACTACTTTAGATGTGGGGAACTTGGAAAGTTTACCTTCTCACCAGATGAGATGCCATTTCAACTAATATTTTGAAGACAGAAATACAATGTTGGCATTTCATTTCAACTATCCACATTCAAAAAAATAATTCTGGCAACAGTTCATTTGAAGTTCTACACGCTAACTAAACTCTTCACTAAAATGTTTAGGCATTTAATAGCTCTTTTAATAAAGATACTTACTCTTGCAAAACGGATAGCAAAAAGCTTCTTGTATTTCAAGTCCATAAGTAGACTGCTCATGAATAACTGATGATACACATTTCTAGCTCCTGTCAAGAAAAAACAAATGATATACATCACTATTTTCTAACAATACACTACGGAATCATTTAGAAATATAAACTTTTACAGAATAAAGCATATCTACACTTCAGAGCAGAAGCTGCTTTGACCAAGTCTCTCAGGTGGTAACAAAGAATGAAGAAGAGCACAGAAAATGAAATGCTTCAAGTGGCATTATTTATTACTCCTCAAATAATACTATCAAATAATACTCAGCTGCTAAATGAGAACATAAACCTTCAAGTGTAAGGCAAGTCAGGCAAACAAGAATGAAACTGCTCCTCAGAACAAACAGGATTTGGATGGCCTGAGGGGAGCCAAAGGGAAGCAGCTACATGCAAAGTCCTGGGAAACGCAATAAATTTTGTCAGCTGGAACTGTTCCACTAAAAAAACAAAATCAACTTATCTAGCTCTGAATTCCTAACGTGTGTCTGAGCAGCATCCCAGAAAGTACTATCAATACCAATAAGAATTGACAGCATGTAGCTTAGAAACACATAAGCATGTTTGTATTTCATTCTTTAGGTCATTTAAGTCAAAAGTCATTCAATTATTTGCTCAATACAGAGTAACCAGGGAAAACAGGAAGAAGTAGAGAAATATAATCTTGAAATAAAAATGTAAAAGTTGAAAATTACATCTTGTTTACATGAAAGAAGTTATCCTAACAAATTAGGAAATCACCTCGCTAACATATCATGGTAAAAATGATCACACATGCGGTAAGTGAAAAACATCATGCGTAACACTCCTCAGCATTCTCCAAAAGATTAAAAAAAATAAAAATCTCACCCTTCCACAGTTTAGAATCATACAGCATTAGCTTATCCACAAGAGAAGAATTTTCCCCATCCGGTCCCTCCTGTAAACCAACCTGACACAATACTCGACGAAGGCCATCTTAATGAAGAGAAATGATGGAAGTTAGTATTAGCTTCAACACAAAACTTGTCATTTTGATACACCAGAGTTTTCATAAGACACAACAGAAGCCACCTGGCCCCATTTCCTTGACAACCAGGTAACGTTTCCTATTTTGCTGATAGAAACACAAATATTTGATACCTTTCACATCCAATACCAGCCTTATGGAACATAAACGAACTTTATGAAAACTACCAAACAAAATGATTTGTTTCAAAGTTATCAAATAAAGTGTGCTCCTTAGGAATGCTACTGGCTTACAAATATAAATACTCATATGTCAGGCTAATTTTAGAGTCATATTTTTCTTATTTAGAGTCCTACCAAAAATAATAGTTCACATGATATATGACAGTTTTTTCTGTATACTTACTACTCACTATTATAGTAAAGCTTCTCTATTGTTTTGTTTGCTTTTTTTTTTTTTCAACTGGAAAGTAATAATAATTGCTGTCGTATGAAGTTATACTGAATCTTCAACATAACATAACACAGACACTCATATGCTCAACCCAGCTGCTGACTGCAAAAAACTTACTCACAAAACATTATGGCTTCTAAGTCACCATCTCTGCACCCTGCTGAGACCTCAGCTTCTTAGGTAGAGCTGGCAGCGGCTCGGTGCCATGCATACCATACCATGCACTGCATGGTACATTCCATACAGTTTGTGAACCCCTAGGTCATGTCTCCGTGCACAATAGAGTTCTGTTTGACCTATATTATATGACTGCATACCAAGGTCCAAAGGCAATTTGAGCAGTTGAACATAGAGGTCACAGACAAAATACATACATACTGCTTACTGAGTAACATTATGATTCAGAAGGGCAAAAATAAAGTACAATGGATTCAATGATTCTGAAATTCTGCAGAGTTCCCTTCATATACACTCAAACTACAAATTCTATGCTTTTATGTGCAGTTTGGTATCTTGCTTTCATTAATGCAATCAGGTCACTTTTTTGCTGTTGCAACTCGGTACTAAAATTAGTGACCTTGGAACCTGGCACAAAAAACATGGCACAGAACTGGGCTCAAAGAAAACGAGAAATACAATGCTTGTCAACAGGTTAAATAAGAAGGAAAAAAAATTGTCAAGTTAAATACCTCTTAGTCTCTCTATTTATATCAATTATTTGCCAGTAAATATATTATTTGCCATCAGCACTAGCAAGTACTTAAACTTCTACAATAATTTTTCAAAAGTTTGAGTTATGTATCTTAAAAATAAGTTTATACAAACAAGTTACTTGTCTATCAACAACAGCATGATAGAGAGATCCCATGCTTGAAATTTTGCCTTTTATTTTCCAAGTATCAGTTTAATACATAATCTGTGAACCTACACAAAAGAATTTACACATCACATCACAGTTGAGTGCTCTGCTGTTAATTCTTGTTAACACTGACAGATTCATAAAACAGAGTGTGCTGGGGACTATGCCTACATTAATATGCATTGGGAATTTGTGGTAGTTTGATGCATTTTCCATTTATTTCCCCTCATGCTCTGCATCCTCACAAATTTAATTCAAGACAACAGAAGAAACACCAGAAAAAAAAACACAGTCCCCCTAAAAATGTTCTGATGTGCATCTTTTTTTTACTGTGCATACTGTTTCTTTGAAGAAAACTCTTTCTAAATATCTGATTAATACTTCATTGGTTTCTATACTTATCCTAAAGCAGTCCCCCACACTTTCTCTGTTGTTCTACTTACACAGCAACAAACCTGAGGCAACCACTTTCATCACCATCAAATGAATTCTGATTAATTTTGTATTGTCTAAGTAGAGGGACTATTTTCAGCTTACTGCATTCATTTGAAAAGAACTAGGGACTGAAAAATAGCTAGTTGGCTTGCAGCATTTGACAATGATTCCCAGCTTCTGTTCAACAACTAAACAGAAAACAGTATGTGAATAGAGCCTGACAAGATATTAATTGCTTTATCTTACACACTGCGTATCTGAAATAAGGCGGCGACATTATGAAGAAAGCTGAACTCCTGAAGCAAATATTCTCTAGGTTTTCAAAAAAGTTCACGTTTGCCCACCTGAATATCCAATAACGCTGCCAAGCCAAGTTAGGAGCTTCAGACCAAAGCTCTGATGGGCAACAATGGATGAATGCATAACCTGTACTTTCAATGGCTTTGTCTGACGACTGGTATTTCTCTTAAAAAAAGAAAAAAGAGTTAATGCTTTTTTAATGAGGGCTAGCACACATTATTGTACAGAAACACAGTATTCCTATGATTAATTTCAATAACTTATAATATTAATACATATTCCAATGACTAACAACTAAATGGAGAAGTAAAAAATCTCAACTTTGTTTATCCTATTAGTATTTGAATTAAAATATTATGCAATAACAACATATTTAGGCCAGTTCATTTTCCACTTTCTTCCTCTTATCAACATGCACATGGACCTACTGCATTTTACTGATAAGCAGTCTCACAGTCTAAAACAACTGCACACACATTCATTCCTCACAACATGACATGCAACTCACACAGCAGCCCACCAAAAAAGAATCTTATCATCCACAGACTGTTTTCAAAAATGAAGAACAAGTAGAATTAGAAACAAGAAAGAATATCTCCTCATCTGTGGTAGTAACCTTAAGTTAGACATTACACACAGAAGTCATTTTTTCTTCAACTGAACAGGTGGCAAGTTATATAAATTGCTTAACAACCTTTAAAGAGACCTTAATGTTTTCAAAATATCTTCAAAATAGTTTAAGTCTAGTAACTCTAGTTGCAGTATTAATTTTTCAGCAGTAGGAGCATTATCTGCAAGTTGTTGCACATAATGAAGAAACCTACTGCTTAAACCCTTGTTCTTACATGGCAGGATCTTATGATGTGTATTATGAATATACACACATTCCCCAACACATGCAAAAATGTAAATGTAGCTTTGCACTTGGACTCAATCCCTCGGTTACAATTTCAGTGGTTGGGGCTATTATAAAAAGATAAACAATTTGATATTATAGAGGAAAAGTAGTTTAACTTCACTGATCTGAACTGATATACTACCCTACAAAACTACATTTTAAGTTCCTAACTGTTTTCTGAGGCAAAAGTTGCCTAGTAACTTACTGGGAAATGATTTTAGGTGCAAACTAGACTACAGGAAAAAAGCAAGAACATAGCATAAAACTGCATTTTGTAACCTATCCCACATGTATTGTAGTGTTTCCAATATTTTGTATTATATAAAGAGTCATGATAGTAACAATACCACAAAACTGTACAAAAACCATCCTTCAGCTAGATGAGGAAAATAGGCAGATACTACTTACCACAATTACTGATTTTGCTTGATCACAGTACTGAAAGTCGCCATATCGGACAGACCTACGGCCCTTTACATTTGGGAGAAAGTAACATTACCACTAGCTTTAAGCAAGAAGTCCAAATGCAGTGTTTTACATTAGTATAAAAGACGTAGGAAAAGTTTCAGGTGCAAGATAACCACTCCTGGTTTCACATCATTTTCATTTTCTGAAAGTGCTACATATAGTTAGATATTTGAGTTTCCAAAATGCACACTGTACTTTGAAAAAAAATTAAGCTATGCCATATATGCAATTACATGTAAACAAAATTTTCTGTGTATATTAATTAGCAATTTTAAGGTACAGCTATTATTTTTTACTTGAAATATCAAATACTTAATCATAGTATTTTTCTTAAGTTTAAATATTTCAGATATTCCAATGCTTTTTAAAAAGCAGTGCTGCCACTGCCATTTTGGAAGAGATGCTCCTTGTTCCACTCCCTCCAAAAAAGAGGCATAAGGAATCAAAACAATATAAAAGAACACATTTTCACAGCAACAGACTTATAGCACAAGTAACAAGATGCAGCTGTCCCTAGAAAGTCACCCAAAAGAAAAGATGCTCTTTCTTAAAAATAATAATTATAATCATATGAGCCAGAAGACAAATGCAGCTGGGAGAGTGTTCTTGAGATCAACATACTAGTTAAAATTATACTCAGCACGTAATTTTTCTGAACTCATTGTTCTTTTTAAGTGCTGCATAAAATGCTTTACCTCTTCCTGCCATTATCATCTAACAATTATGAAAAAAGAAAATTAAATTTAAAAACCACAAACAGCTCTACGAGCACAGGAACAAAAGCAACCAATTAAGGATTTTTTTTTCTCAGTTGACAGCTGTTACTTCCTTCCCTTGTTTGAAACAAGCACAGGGGATCTTCCAGCATAAACTCCCTGCTGTATAGTAAGCAGTGAACTAAAGCTGCTGCCTGCCCTAGACAGAAAGGGCTAAGAAACACCCTGCATCTACGCTCATGAGGCTTACTAGAATTATGCTGAAAAATATATTCAATTTCAAACATAATTTGGCTTGGTCAGTTAGTGGCCTGACATATGTGGCTTAATCACATTAACTATACACTTTGAGAAAACAAACTGAAGTATGTGTAGTCATAAAATAAACGTCAGTGTAAGTAAAGTTCTAGAAAGGAATTTACTTACATCTCTATCTACTGTTGTTGCAAAACCAATAGCTTCCTTCTGCGTGCAGTTGACAGCTTTCTGAAGAGTATAAATAACTTGTTCATAGGTGTGGACTTCATCATTAAAGAGCATGCAGTAGTAAGTGTCACTCTTCTCACTTCAAAGCAAGCAATGAATTTATATAATTCAAAGTTAAAAATTATAAAAGTTATACAATTCAAATTTAAAAGATCAACTCCCAGTTTAACAATTAAGTTTTCCACCAAGCTGACAACTCAAACCTGGGCTTCCTTTGCTACACAGGTTTACTTAACAAGGACTGAACATCTCAATTCTGCTGGAAAGTTGCACGCTCCTATGGGAGTTAAGTCCAAAAGGAACAAAATCATAAGACAAAACTTAGGTCTGAGTATTACTTTTGAACATTCGTTGATTCTGAATTGATAGTTTCCTACCAAACAGAACACATTTCCTTACAGTACTCTGCTCAATATATTCTCACGTAGTATCTTAGAAGTTTCAATGGCTTGAAATTATTTTACCATTTGTTCCAAGGAATTTCATTGTAGTAATATTTATTTTCAATGTGAGGAAAACAAACGCATCACAAAAATTTCACCATTTTTATAGAAAGAAATGGGATATATAACCACACCAATTAAAGACAGGCAATTATTTTAGTCTACTGTCTACAAAACACCCCTGACAATTTTAGGAAAGAGATACCAGGATTAAAGTAAGAATCTATATTTCTATTGTAAATATGTACATGTCTTTAAAAGAAAAAGGACAAATACTATACATACGTCATTTCTAGGCCAGGTAATTCATTTTCTTTTTCCCATGTTAATATGTCTACTGCATATTTAAAGGTGATAGCAAAAATATTATAAGCTCTTGCTACCATATCTTCTGGCAAGTGCACAAGAGGATCCTGAAAAAATAAACAGGAATTGAGAAATTGAGTGGTATTCAGAACAGGTATTTTAAAAAATCTGCATGCCTTTGCACCAAAGATGATGCAAGCATCCTTAATGGTGTCTTCCCTAAAATAACTTCCCGCTTGAAAGGAACAGTTAATAGTCAGCTTGTTTTCTTTTCCCTGCTCTTCACAGAAAAATCAGCAAAGTGGTAATCTAGTATTCAATGTCCAAACATCAACTTGCCTCTGATCACTCAATTAAATTTTCACACTTCTATATTTTCATTTTAATCGTTCCCTCTTCCAACATCAGTTGAATTAGAATCTGCTTTTTCCACAATGTAGTCAAAAACCATAATTTGAAATAACGGATTTGTTCCACTTAATTAAATGCAAAATACAAGTAAATATGCATTTATTGCTTTCTTTCATATGTAGTATGCCTTTTGAGGTAGAAGTCCTACGTACCAAGATTCTACAAACAGCACATACAGGGATCATGAGTTATGATGAGACTCTTACAAGCTACAGTAGGATCTGCTCACGTGTCAGTCTTACTCACAGACATCTATTCATCCTTTGCATGGAAAATACACAACCATTTGTGCCCATTCTGCACTCTCAAGGGTGCCCTTCACTTGATGCCACACACTGCTGATTCACAATTCAACTTGCTGTTAGCAGAACTCCCAGATCCCTTCCAGCAGGGCCGTTCTCCACCCTCTCACCCCAAAATCTGTATGCATACTGAGAGATACATGCTAAGAAAACTGAAATGAAGAGGAGGGAGTGCTGCCTCAGCTGGCAAATGCCAAGTAACTTCTTTCTGGAGCAGAAAAAAAGAACCACTATGAAGTCACACTCATAGTTTCCTTCCCCGTGACAGCTGTAGCAAGTTCAATCCTCAGTCAACTAATACAAGCAACACTGCCATTCCCTTCCAAGCCATTTCACGGGATTTGCTTATAAACAGACATTAACAACCTCTTCTCTGAGGAGTTTCTTCTTTTACTCCTTCACATAAGATGTTATAAATAAAAGCAGACCAAGACAAAACCATCAGCTCTCAAAGCTTAGATTCTCTAAATAGCTACTGTTTCTTTTCTTTTTCTGGAAAGGGAACACTAAAACATTCTATTCTGCTAACAATATCAGAGTAGCACAACTTGCATTCTAGGAATACATAGAAGCAAATACTGTGCTTCACTAAAGTTTATCAAACCATACACAATAATCTTTTCATTACAAGTCTTCATTACTTACAGTAAGCCCTTGATAGTCAAGAATTCACCTGCACTGTGAATTGTATACTCTACCTATACTGTAAATTGTATTAATACTGTAAAAAAAAAAGTGTATTTATACTGCAAACCTGTAAAGGTTTTTCAGCCATCCACACAATCCAACATTTTTTTTGAATACTTGCAACCACAGAATCATAATATCATTTGAATTGGAAGAGACCTTTAAAGGTCATCCAGTCCAACTCCCCTGCAGTGAACAGAGACACCTACAGCTAGATCAGGTTTCTCAGAGCCTGGTCCAACCTGATCTTGAATGTCTCCAGGGACAGGTCATCCACCTCCACTCCGGGCAAACTGTTCCAGTGCTGGAAGTTTTACAGAAATGTTAATATCTGCCATTTCTGGGTTTTGATTCATTTAAAATTTATCTAGGGCATGCAGAGTAATCAATCACCAAAAGCAAAGGCAAACCTTACACAGTTGCACTGTCTCCATTCCCAGCACTTTCAAAGAGACACATATCAGAGCAAAAAGAAAACAGGCTACAACACTGCTCAGCAAACGCTGTCCCCCACACATGATGCTAAATAAGCAATCTCGATCTCATCATTTACCGAGAAGAAACACACAATCTGCTCAGTACCTTAGCTTTTCCACCATTCACATTACTGCCACCTTTCATTAACTACCATAAGTATCTTTAAACATAGCACCAGCAGTTCACCCAAGATTTCAGAACATCAGTCTTTTAATGCTGTCCTGTAATGTAAGCTGCGTGTAGACCAAGTAGCAAGGCCATAGGGCAATTTCTAAGCACTGAGACAGTGAGGACAGATTTTACAACTGTTGTCACTGCAATGCGGTTAGAGTTGTTTCACTTAAACCAAGAGATCAGCAAAATTAGTAACAGAAAGTCTTCTTATATATACTCTTCAAAAGAGATTTCACAAATTATATTACAAAAAAACAGCTCTAAGTGGCCAGACAAGAAGTCCAACTAGCTGCTATCATTCCTGAGATGTAATAAGAGATAGTTAGGAAAGAGTATAAGGGCAGAACACTCCTTTGGTCTTCAGTAACTTAAGACATGAAGATTTCTCAAGCTAAAGATGGTGTCTGTAATTTTACATAGCTATCAATCATTTCTTCCTCCTCAAACACGCTAAATAGCCTTCTGAACAAATACAAATTTTTATAGCAAGACCAGTGTTTCAAAGCATTAAGTTCAACAACTGGAATTCATAGCACGTTGTTTCTGCTAGCTTCATTTAGTACATCCAACTTGTTAAGCTATAAGAAATAGTGATCTTCCTTATTTACCTTCTCCATACCAAACAAGCTTTTAACAATTTTATCCAATAACTCAATTAATGGCCAGTTATTTTGATTAAAAAAAAATCTGTCTACTTTACTTTGTAAGAATCAGAACATATGTTGCACAGATAGCTTAATTTGGCTTATTCAAGCATGTGATTGCATACAGATTTTTTCACATTGAAGATTTCCTTCACCTTTCAGAATAAGACAGAAAAACAAAGAAAACAGAACCTAAACTGCACAGGTGCCTACGAATATAAAAAAAATAAAGTCCTCAAGTAGAAAATGTCACTCTAAGCATCTTTAAGTTCATGCTGCTCATCTGAATGATCTCCTAGATGCACGTGCATACACACACACACAGTTAACAGTATTTCAAAACACAGTGTCTCAACCTCTTCTTCTGCAGTCTCTGAAGTGTTAAGTTCATGCTTTTGACAGTAAGGACCTTCTTTCCAAGCTTCAGTATCACCACAGTCACAGAAGCCTCCTCCACCTGATGTTGTCATCTATAATTATTCAAAACCAACATAGTTTACATGAATATGCATATAAACACACATGTGCATTAACACAAGTAGTCACGTAACAGCTAAACTGCAAAATCAAGATCACAATATCCGATAGCTTTTTCCAGTACCTCATTTAAAAAAGCACTGAAATCAAGCTCGTTTCTATGATGACTGAAAACTTCATCAATCTGCCTACACTGAAAAGTTCAAACGTCTCTATTCTCTAAGGCTGTGCAGAATTAATGTGCAGTTTATGACAACACTTTCTGAGTTACGTTCACTCTGCGGTGCCAGCGTCGCCAAGTCTTGGTTGGGGCAAACATGTGGCCTCCACGGCACATATTTCCAAAAGGCACCCTGGCCAGTTGCAACGTGTAGTTTTTCTGAATTCTGAATTTTCTGAATTTCTGAATTAGCTGTAGTGCTACCTTTCCCATTTTGGATTCTCATGTTTTTAATCCGAGCAAAGCTTTATTGTTCCAAACAGCACAATTACAGAGTGAGGTGCAGATGTGCTAGTTATAATAACAGGAGTTCTCAGAAAAACCTCATAAGTTGTTCATGTTGTAAACCTTCATGAGTATAGTAAACAGTACATGAATACTGCAATGGTTATATATACATAGTTTTAATAAGCTTTGATTTTAAAGCAAATATCAGCTCAAATAAATAAATTTAATGCTCTTTAAACAACAACAAATAAATGATCCATACAAGAATCCTTCACTCACCTACGTGTGGCAGAAAAGTATATTCTACACAAACAGGCACATCCTACAGTCTCAACTAAATTAGACAGATATCTGAAATAACATGTGCTTATGATTTGGATATAGAGGTTCTTCAATATCTTCTAAAAATAAAAATAGTCAAACATCAAGTTCAAAGCAAGTGTAAATGAAGACTAATGCTGTAGAACTCTCTGAAAAGCACACATTATAAATAACACTCTCCTATTTGTAAAGTTAACTGTTGTGCATAAAATTTAATTGCTCGACATTTTAGAATGATAACTTCAGAATTTACACTCAAATAAAAACACTCAAGTTCCTGTAAGATAATTGCACAGATTTAATTCAAAACTTCTGTGTATCCAATATTTTGAAATTACGCATACATTCTTAAGCTATAAATAAGGAGTTTCTCACACATACAGAAATACTAATGACTATATCACATATCCCACCAGTATTACTTACCCTGTATCGGTGCTCTCTATGAATACTTCCAAGAAAGCACTCCATGCACAACACACAAGTTGGGTCAACTGCACAGTCTCTGAAAACAGCAGGAGAAAGAAAAACAGCAGAAGAAAAAAAAAAACAGCATTAAACAATTTTTAGCCTTTAATTTTCTACAACAAGTAATTTTTAAGTATCACCAGTATGAGCCTTTTGACTACTGTATGTTACTCAAAGACAAAAGGGATAGGTTCCAGGGGGGGGGAAGAAATTAAATGAAAGTACCTGTTCTCAAAAAGGAGAGGTTACAAAAATGTTGTTGGAGTAACATAGCCACTGCTTTCCAAGAGATGAGACAAGTATATAAGCAAGTGAAAAGATGAATTACAAAATGCAGTACAGACAGGTACACAATACAAACCCAAACAAATTTTCTCAAGTACAGAGTATGAGCACTAAGAATCTTCAGCTATCAGAGAAGACGCTATTTTTCTGAACACTGGAAAGAAAGATAGCACTCAACAGACAAGATCTGCTTCTAAGTTTAGTCCTACAAGCTTACTAAGCAGGTCCAAAAAAGCAATTTCCTCAATCAGAGAACTGAAGAGCATAATAAAACCCTGCCTACAAGCACTGTTGTATTACATAGAAGCAAGGAGCTAAAACAGTAAAGGATACAATTATGCATTACATTTAACTCTCACCCTACAAAGCACTGAAAATACATGAATTTCTGTAAGGCAATTGATTTCAAAGCACCTCGAGATTAAGGGACTCAGATTTTGCTGGGTAAAAACAACCACCAAGAGAATGAATATTATGACAGTTACTTTAAAAACAAGAATTCCATGAAATAACTTATGTTCATGAACTCAGAAAAGTTTAACTCTTATTACTGCTCATTATCAGCTGTAAATCAAATTGCTAAAATACAACAGAAAACAGTATCAGTTTTACATATTTGTCCAGTACTTAATTGAAAGAAGATGAGACTCCATCTTGACAGCAGCAACATAAAAATATTCTGTATTTACTCCTGACCCCAACTTAACAGGATTCCCGTAGTTTTCATCAGCCCATAAGAGCACTTAATCATTAACATCTTACTTCCTAGACTTCAGTGCAATTTAACTTGAATTAAAAGGCTACTAAGAGGTTTTTTTGTTTGTTTTTTTTAAATTCTTTGGGACCACACTTCACAAAAAAGTTCTAAAGAAACCATAGAAATTCCTTTAGAAGTACTAATAGATATTAGTCCCCCTCTCTACTTCACCACCTAGATTTCTTTACTCTTTTTTGAGGATGTGAAGAAAGCACCTAAGAACATCTAAGAAAAAAGGAGTTTTCTCCCTGGTTGAAGAGATCTAACACACCCCCCATTAAATCTCATCTACCTCATGTTGAGAGGCCTTAAAACACTTCTGACATTATACACTTGAATTACATGACATGCATCTGCCCACTTATTTCTGATTAATGCTCTTAAATCACACTGACAGTTCACCTGAACTACTTTTTTATTCTTGCATTTCTTTTGTACAGAAAACAGTCAAACAGTCTACAACATATTAATATTTTTCCATTTACAAACCTGTAGTGTGTTATTTTTGCCTGGTCCCACCTCTCATGAGAAACAACTGCAAGCTTACTTTAAAAATACATTGAAGGTAGTAAGTTTTCACTAGGACAATAAATTTCTATCACCTAAACTTGTTCTGTTCTTCACAGATCAGAAATGCTCCAAATGCTAATTTGAACTACCTGCAAGAATACGTAGGTTCTCCCACTTTAAAAACGCGACCACAGAGATGGGAAGGTTTGTTTGCTTGCTCCAGCTTTGGAAAACCAAATGCAGGATCTTCGCCACAAAGATACCATTCCATTGGTCCCAGCAACACATGTTGTGCCAGCATGTCTTCTCTCTGTGGGGCAGGGTTAGGACCCCTGCAGTAAATTTTTGGTACATAGTAGGCCAGATGCTGGTATACTTCCTTCTGAAGCTCATTTGCTTGCAGCCATTTCTTTTAAAATAAAAAGAAACAGTAAATAATTCACACATTAATAAAAATACAAACCACAGTTCTACCCATCAGAAAGCTTTTTTCTATTTCTAACTTATAAAACCAAAGCGGCATTACAAAACCCCAAGTGTTAAATCTAGAAGATCACATGAGAAAGACATTACCAAAGGCATCATCTGTTTACTAGTTCACATGTTTTATCCTTTTGACATATTGTGTTCTTTTCAAAAACATAAGATTAAAGAGATCAAATTTTTAAATGTTTTCATGACCGGTGAAAAGTTCCAACATTTGCAGTGACTTTTAGAGCATGCTGGCTGCATTTATGTGGAGTGCAGATGGACGTTGCCAGCTGGGGACACAGAGGCACAGCGGAAGCCTGGAGATGGAAAGAGGCAGGCAGAGACAAAAAGCCCAAGGAGACTGGCAAGCGCAGCACTGGGTAACTGTCCAGCTCTCGTTTAATTACAATGAACCAACTAAGAAAACAAAGGAGTTTGGGTTTCTCCCATGACCAAAATAACTTACCTGAATTACTATTTCAAGCATAATGATCTATGACTCTTTGTAGTCAATCAGTTAAAAAAAATAATCTGTGCTGACAGATTTTAAAAGCCACACTACTGTATGTGCTGTAACTCGCTGAGAAATTCATGATTTTCTCTAGTTTTCTCCCTCTATGCATCACAGCTCTCTCTTGGCTTTTTTCTCCCCCTGAACATACACATGCACAAAGAATAAAAAATAATCCTCAAAGACATCATTTGTATTACTCCTTGTGGATTACATTTTTATGAAGGTCTACATTGGAAATGAAGGCTGCAAGGCTTTTGAAATAAATAAATGGGAAGAGTATATCCTGCAAGTGTGCCCTTATTAAATCTTGCATGATCTAAACAGCCTTAGCATGCCATTTCTCATTGTAGATACGACAATCAGATATCCCTAGGCGATCTCAGATAAAGAATTCAGAATCAACCTGAAACAGCACATGAAAAGAAAGAATTAATTATATCAAAATAAATGGTTTGTGCAATCAAATGTTATCGCTTGATTAACTCTGAATTACTTAGATGCAGTCTTAAGAAGTTATGTTTGAAACAATACAGTGGTAAGTTCACAATAGGAAGAGTCAGCAGAGCATCTGGGCCATTTAAGGTGGTTGCATTGTTCTTCTCTGGTTTTGTATGTCCTTCCTTGGTTTTAACATACTGTAATGTTTTCATTTACTACACTGCTTTTTTTTCTGATGCAGAACTTCAAATAAATAACTCATATGTATATACAGCTCTTAGTATACTTTTCTCAGTCTCCTTTCCTTCAATTTGAGTCCTTAAAATCACAACTAATCTATTAAATCTGTCTGTATTGATCTTGTTTTAATGGTCAAAGCCAGGACTTTTTTCCAGGATTTTTTCCAAGTCAGTCCATGGGAAAAGGTTGCTAACAAGCTCTAGCCATCTAAAAGTTTACATACAATGTCAATGATCTAGTGGAGGGTTGTTAGTTAGGGTAGTATGGTTAGGTTGCGGTTGGACTTGATCTTTAAGGTCTTCTCCAACCTGAGCAATTCTATGATTCGGCATTACCACAAAGATACAAACAATACTGAAAAAAAAAGGAAAAAAAAAAGAAAAAAAGGTTTAAGTGCCATGGATTTGATTTTTTTCCCTACCTCGTGACTATTATCCTTTTCTTTCATCATTTGTGCCAAATATCTACTGCTGTTAGGAAATGACACGATCACACTGCAACTGACTTAGCCTCTTCCATGACTCCTATTCAACAAGATCGTTTTCGATGATTTTCCATAGCATATATTAGTAATTACACTTGCATTTTTCTCAGCAAAGTATGCTTAATTACAGCCTTTTAGTAGTACATTACTAATTTCTGTCTAGAAAACTATATGATGCACATTAGTTACACTCAAGCAAGCTCAGACAAATACCTGGCCAGAAAAATATCTTGTTCCCTGAGTAAACGGCTTTCCCATCCCCAAAATTCTGGGAGCAATTGCCTGCAAGTTAGGTGTGGCAATGCTAAATATCATCACACGTAAATCTCACTGTGGATCCAGATCTATAGACATAACTGCACAGACATTTTTGAACATCAGATCCCAGCCAAAAGAGTAGCAGAGGGAAGATGGTATGGACTACTAGGACATGGAGACAGGTGCCACTCCAAGAGCTCCAGGAAGGCAATACAAAACACTATTATGCAATATACATGTATGCATATCTAGGCTATGCTACTATTCTAAATCACTACCCGCAGTGAAGTGCTGTAAAATTACTCAAAACTTTGGAATGCATTCTTTAATAAAAACAATTCATACTTATGGAAGTTTTCTTTGCCAATCTTCTATCCTGAAGTAGCACATAAGAGAACGGTCTATTCTTCCAAGAGAAGTTGTTATTAAGAAGTGATGCGTATTTCTCACTTCCTCTCCCTTCAGAAAGGGGCAGCAACTTTTGAAAGTCCTAACAACTAACCCAAGAAGCACTAACCAAATAACATTTATGTAAACAAGTATCTAGTGGTCCATCCAGAATTCCTCTTAAGTCCGTAATTAAGCAGAAGATACTGGAGAACAAAACTTGTAATACAAGTCATGAAACAATTTATACCTTTTAGCTTTTGAAAGGATAATTTCATTATGTTTTGTTAGTTGTATAATAGCTAAATAAAATCTAAACAATACCTGTGTTTTAGGCTAATGTAATGCTGCAGATAACAGTAATTTATTTTTTTGATCCTTGTTCTTCCGAAGTTTATAGTTACAATGTTTCAACAAGAGATTGAATTGCAAAGTGTAGTAACTGTTACTTTGGACAGGTCTTCCCTTTGTTACTATTGCGCTATCAGCAAAGTAACACTATTAAGAAAGGTGGGAGAAAAACAGAGCTAAAAATCAAGCGCAGTGCTTATTTACACAATCAGACAGCACCAGGAGCATTTAATTGCTAGCACATAGTAAATCTGACAGTGCTAGAGCTCGGAATTGTAGATTGCAATGGAGAATAGAAACGAGAAAGAGTTGACTACGGTTAAGATGGCACTTGTTCCTACATTGAATTTGTAAAAACGAGCCACTTAGTGGACCTTTGTCTTGGGTTTATCCAGTGTGACCCAGAAAAGCAGTTGCTGATCACACAGGCAAGGCAGCAAGGACTCGATTTGTGCTATTTTATGAAGCATTTGATGGTATTTTTGGGACTGAGAGGAAAGAAGGCTTGCCCTGGACCTAAACCGGCTGGAATATAGCTAACTATGCACATTTGCCCCCTTAATCATAGCTTTTGCCTGAGAAGTAATTTTACCACGATAATAATCTGAATTATAACCTCGCCTTTTGGACAGCAGCTAAAGCAACTCAGGTCTTTCAGGACTTATCCTACGGACACGCGTTTGACACATACATCCAACTCCTCAAACGCACAAGCACCTAAAATCTAGCGCCTACATTTTATGAATACTTCCTCCACAAGGTTCTCATCCTAGCGAACCCGAAGGCCGGCACAAGCTCTCACCCCAATTATCTCTTAGTCACGGGGAGGGCAGGGGTAGAACAGCGTGACAGAGCTTCGGTGCCACAACGCACACGCTGCAAGCAGCCCCCCGCCCCCCAGCGCAGCTCTCCGGGTAAGCGCGGCTGCCGGAGACGCGGCAGGGAGCCGCCAGGCAGCGGAGCGCCCGTCCGCCGCTCGGAAGGCCGGGAGCAGCGCGGTAAGGCAGCCCGGCCTCCTCCCGCCGGTCCCGGTGGGTGCGGGGCGCTGGGGGCCACCCAAACAAACGCGACAACGGGCGGAGCCGGCCGCTCCCCGCAGGGCGCTCCGGCAGCGCGTCACGGCCGGGCAGGAGCGCCGCCGCCTCGCCGAGGCCCCGCTCTCCCCCGCCCGGAGCGCGCCCCGACCCGCACGGCCCCTCCGCGGCCCCGAGAGCCGCGCCGCCTCCCCGCCCCGAGCGCTTCTCGCCCTCCTCACCGCGGCGATCTCTTCGGCCGAACACTCCAGCAAGCCCTTGTCAATAGCCTGCACCTCCGTCTCGAGCTCCGTCGCCATCTTCTCCCCGCCCCGCCCCGCGCCGCCGCCACGGAAGCGACGCCCGGAACCGGACCCGGTGGCCGCTCCGCCAGGGAACCCGCTTCCGCCCCGAGCGTCGCCGCGCCGTGCGCCGCCACGCCGCGCCGCGGGGACTTCTGGGAGCCGTAGTCTTTTCCCGCCGCGTGCCGCCCGCCTGCTCGTCTCCTAGGAGACGGCGCTCAAGGCCCGGGCTCTGATGGGCGGGGGGGGGGGCGGAGCTGTCCAAGAAAATAAACACCGGTCTCTTAAGAGCCGTGAACGTGGTGGCTACGGCCTTAAGGGCGATGTGACTGGGTTCAAACCCGCAGAAGCCATACATCCTGTTCTTCAGCCCACACTCTGGGCCATCTCTGAGGCTGCTGCGCACCACCCAAGCAGCAGTGCCACTGCACGTTTAGAAGCTTCACATTAGAGCTTCGCATTTGCAACTTCACAGAAAGTCGCAAAAACAACAAGCAAGCATCCTCCACAAGACTATTTCATTTTAGTCCATCAGCCTCCCTGCTTCTTACAAACCTGTTGTACTGCTCTTGTACCCACAGGCCTGTCTGTGAGCTGGCTGTAAGTACAGGCGGACCGGCGCAGCCCGCAGACGTGCCTGACACTGCGCACGTAACGCAGGAGCGAAGCTCCTGTTTGCGTGTCACACAGTTCTGTGTGGACCTAAGCGTCATTTGCAAGCTGGGCGTTACTTCCATCCAGCATTTGCCATAAACCTAGGCAGAGAGAGGGCCTGCTGTACTGGAACCTACACCAACAAATAGAATCGTTGGAGTTGTATGGGACATTGGAAGGTCATCCAGCCCAACTCCCCTGCAATGAACAGGGGCACCTACAGCAGACCAAGGTTGCTCAGAGTCCTCCCAGCCTGACCTTGAGTGTCTCCAGGAACGGGACATCATCTCATCTCTGGGCAACCTGTTCACATACCTCGTCATCCTTATCTCTGCTTCCCACAGTTTACGTTCCTGAATGTACACCATGCACTGGAAGTGAATAAACAGACAGGAGAGGGAAAGACAGAGTTACAATTGCCTGAAGTAGTAGCTGGAAATGGCCATAGATGTCGGCATTGCCAATGGGACTAATTTACAGCAAAACTATGCATCAAAATTGCATTCTAGTTAGCAGCTGATACTCCTTAACAATTTTTAAACATTCTCACAATGCACATGAAGAGTTGATTTTTCACTTTTACATCTCACTTCATTCTTATTCCTTCCCCTCACACTCCTCTCAGCTAGCAATTTTAAATAATATTGAGTTACCCAACAGAGGGATATTATCTTTTTATCTGTCCAAACAGTGACGAATGCATCCACAGCTATATATTAATAAAAGAAAGAAGGTGAGCTGCATGCCATTGCCTGGTTCCTCCTGAACAGATTTAATGCTCTTTGTATCAAGGGGTAACAGTGCATGCTCGCACATTATTCAGACCATGTAAGAACTTATTTCTGAAATCTCAGAGGTTTATAAATCATCACATTTACTTATGTACTCTGTTTGAGAATTCTGGTGACTTTTAAGATGCAGGGAATATATATAGTTGAAAAAACTGATGGCAAGAAGTGAGAACTGGCTTTTAGCCAGTGCCATGAGAAAATTATAGAAAGATTTAGAATATTAATTTAACCTCCTAACATTCTAGGAATAAGCTTAATTTCCTTTTGTCTAATTGTACCCTTACTATGTGCAAAGTACATCTTTCTACTGTGTTTCTTTTTAAATTGTTTGACACTTCTTGAATGATTGTTCTTAGAATGCAGAAAATAATTATCTATTCCTCAGAAGATCGGCAAAGCCCACACTGCTTCTTATTCAAGTACTGTTGATGCCTAAGAAATACAGAAGATGACACATCTTTGCAAGGAGGCAGAAGGTGAAAGTAAGCTGTGATTTAATGGTTTCTCCTGCAAGTTGTGTAGAAAATGCCAGGAAAATCCTGGGCTTTAGTAATGTGAAAGGCATCTTATTTTGCCTAGAAATGTGTGAGGCCCAAACAGAAAGCAGACTGTAAAGACATTATTTCAATACGAGTGTAACAGCTTCCTCTAGATAGAACATTTCATAACTTTTTGTCACTGTCATTAACTTCCTAATAGAAGATATTACTCAAATTCAGGAACAATACTTAAAGCTGAGGACACATACCACCTCTATCTTCTACCAAAAAGTCTAACTCATCTCAGGTCTATTATGAGATAGAAATTGAGGAAAATAAATCTATATAATGTAATTTTTCAGCCAGGCTAATATTAAATCTTCAAAGCATCTCCCTGCTCTAACTGGTATGTCTCCTCCCAACATAACATACTTCACGCAATGCAATAGGCGATGGTTGTGAAAGATGCAGGTATCATCTCTCTTTTTCACCTTCTGACCTGCCTGTTTAAGCATCTGTTTGTTTTCCCCACAAAAGTAAATGAATAAATAAACAAAAAATATAAATAAATAAAAGAAAATAAATACAACAAAACAAGCCAAACCAAACCAATCAACCAAAGGAAAATAATTCACAAAAAAGAATTTGAATGTCACTTTGACGGGGGTCAGTTCCTTTGATTAAGCTCCATTATTTTTAATAAATGCTGTATGCATTAAAAACAATGTAAATAGGCATAACTGGGTAAATATCAATAATGGCAGTGGAGACTAGTGGTTCCTGTCTACCTATGAAACAGGATCTTCCACACTAGAAGACCATCTCTTGCCACAAACGCAAGAGAAACTACCAGCAGCAGCCAAGCTGATATCTAGCTGTTTTGAAGAGCCTTCAGTGAAGCATGCTCCAGAGAGGTGCTCTGGTTACAGAAATGGGCTTCTTGGCTGAATACTGCTGGTATGTGATCATCTTTAGGATCTGTTGCAAGGCCCTTTGCAACATTTGAGCATAGGAATGGATGAAATCATAAGATAAAGGGATGCTGGAGGAATTAAAACTATCTAGCTTGCCGGCACATTCACTTAAAAGCAGTTGGTGTAACATAACTATATTAATTTGAATGTAAATAGAAAACTATTTCATATCTAGACTGCAGGGACAGATGTCTTCTTACAGACTTAACCAAAATGCTATTTATTTTTCCCCACATCAAAGGGGTCTTCTGGCAATTATTAGGAAAGGTAAGTCCTGAAGGGATTCCAAAATGTGTACTGTTCACTGTGAAACGTCCATCTCCTGGTACAATTCTTTTCCAAAAAAAAAACCCCACAATTTAAAAGCATTTATATCTGTCTGCACAAAGTTTACTTATTAAAACAGATGATCAGCATTTTGCTGCATTGGGTTGATATTACATACCTGTATCTAACACCACAACCTTGCAAAAACATTTTTCTCTTTAATCTTTCCTAAGTCAACAATCCTTTTTATCAAATAAAGCATGTATCTAAGATTCAGATATTTGCAATAAAAGTAATTTTGATAGGATAGTTTACTTCCTAGACAACCAAAGTAGTAATTTTTACACTAAAAATGTGGTTTTTAAAGCCATCATCATTATCGTTCCATCCCTTCCTCTTCAGTGCTGGATGAGGTAGATTTGTAGTCACTGTCTCCTACATTCAGATAAATTCAGATAGTAATTCTTTTATTTCTGTGCTGCCGATTCCAATGACAAATTATGCTGACCAGAATAGAATTTTGCCTGTGATAACGTTAATTAAAGATGAATTCTGAATGAGGTGAACAATGACACCCAGTACTTGGTGGATTGATAAGACATAGTTCACTAAGCAAGACATTATTCAGAACAAAAGAGCACACGGTAATCTGCAAACACAGGTTATTTTAAGAATTTGGTTCAGAATTAGAGTATTAAAAATACTATCTGACAAACTGCAGGCAATGCTTTGTTCTTTTGCAGCAGTAATGCTATAATATCAGCCCCTTTCGTCACAAAGCAGAATAAGCTTATTTATTTTCTCTTCTTTGTCTTTGCATGATCTTAGAATTACAGATATATAGTTTACACATGAAAAAAAAATGTAAAAAATATCAAAACTAAAATATATAGCATAGTAGCGGTGACAAGAAGACATAGAGGAAATATAAAGATATTGTGGCCATCTTCCTCCTGTGAATGCTCTGTGTAAGTCTAGCAAAGGCAGTTACATAACTGATTTTTATTGCATTAGGCAACAGCAATATTGCTAGGCAAAATGATGTGCAGAATGAGAAAGCTTCTTCCACAGTGAAAATAAAAAAAAAAAGACAGCGAAAGGATTCTCACTTAACATCCAGTAAGAGGGTAGTGCAAGAGGGTGTGCATCTTCATTAATGTATCATGTCAGAATGACAACATGATTTATTCTCATCACGCACTGTCTTAGAAAAAATACACTGCAAATTCAATCTATGATAATTTTGCTGCTTTCTGCAGTGTAATGTGTCAACTGTATAGGACTCAAGCTGGTGAGTTAAAATGCCAGCCTCTGAAGGAGAGAGGTTTCAGGGGAGTGAAGACCAATGATAATTAATGAGTTATACAGGGAGGAAAAATTAACACAAGAATGAAGGAAGAAATACACAGACATACACACCAGAATGTGCCTCATCTCACTTGTTTTCACTGTAAATTCAGAATGCTGCTAGTGTATATTTAGACACATCAGTAACACAGTCTGTGAGCTTGTGCTAAGAGCCTGTGTTTGTGGCTCACTGGTGGTCAACTTTGACACGTTGGAAGATGTAAGTACCACTTGAAATTTTTGCTGTAGCTAACGCCCTTTCCCAAGCTTATTCTCTGACGCCTGTGAACATGCAGTCTTATGTTGTGACCTCCTCCATAGACAGCCCTTCCTTCAAAGGGCTGACTATTTTTTTTGTCTTGAATAGATTCAATTATTCTTGAGATTTTTACCACCCGTGTTGCAGCGAGTGACTAAGCTGCAGGAAGGAGGCTGTAGTCACCTGTATGGAGCATAACTGTATCCTGTGCTGCCTTGGGAGCAGACTTAAAACCTCTGTATTAAAGAGGATAGTCATGATTTTAGTACCAGCTGCCAGGCAAGGAAGTGCATTGTGAAGTTGAGACTTAAACTGTAGTAGTAGGTACAGGATACAGCGAGGTAGGTGGGCCAACAGGGAGGAGATGAGGATCAAGGGCAGGCTGTAAGAGCCCAAGTGCTGCCCACTTCCTCACCAGCAGAGGAGCTTCGTGACCACTTCGGTGGCTTCCTGGCAAGACTCAGCCTTGAGCTGAAGCGAGATCTTGCTTTTCCTCACTGCAGCACTAGGTGGCAATGCACTGCACAAGCAATGCAGAAGTCCTCTTCTGCAGCTCCCACTCCAAGCCCCGCCAGCTCCCACTCGCTCCAGCCTGCAACCGGAAGGGTGTGGGCGGTGGGGATGGAGGAGCAGTCCGACTTCACTTTTTTTTTCTTCTCAAATCAGTCTTTAACTGCTTCGTGACTGCTCCTAGGAAAGTTCAAGGCATTTTTGGAATGAGACAGGTGTTAGGAGGTGAGAAATGTACTGTGAAATTCCTGTAAGCAGCAGACAGGGCCTTGTGCATGTGGAGAGGGTGACAAGGTAGAGAAACAGGCCTGGCCAAGATGTGGACAAGAAGCAGAAGTGTTCTGGGAGAAGAAACTAGAGCATTTTTCTCCTCCTCTCACAAGGCACCAAACCCCAGACTTTGGTGGAGTTGCTGGGTGTCAGGAAGAGCTGGACAATGGGACATTGACATGCAGTGACATTGCTTGTTCTCAACAGTTGTAGATTAACTGATACCCAGCTGCTGGGGGAAGAGTCCTTGGCTCAGGCTGAACTACACTCTTGTTTCTCTGTGGATACAGAGAAAATGGGAGCATAAAGCCCATGAACAAAGACAGAGAGGATGAAAGATTTATCTGGGAGTATGAAAAAGCTTTGAAGAAGTGAACTAACTCTTCATTTTTTCCCTTCATTCGCACAACGGAGCAATTTTAAATTAGAACAGGTTGTAACAGATTTAATTTAGATCACCATGGTGCTTAGTCTAATGCTACAGCGTTTTCTAGTGTTTTTTTTTTCCCCCTGATTTTTAAGGGCTAAACAGTTTTTAAATTGTGAATTTTACAGAGTGCATAGCTCCTTGATGGTCCTAACTAAGCAACGTTTTCTTACTGCAATATGATTAATTTTGTCAGATAAAACTACTGAAATACAACTGAAGGTAGAAATAAAAAGCATATAAGTGCTGTACATCCACGATTTGCTCTTCAGAGATGCATTTAATACTGTCTCCAGCAGAACAGCTTCATCCATTTTCCAAACATTCATTTGTTTATTTCAAGATTAGTCTCAGTTATAAACAGACATTAAATCACCTCCAAGCCCTAATACATTGTAATGAAGTATTGTAAACCATGTAGTATGTTGGTTTAAACAATGTAATCAAAAAGCAACCAAACCATTCTCTCCTCCTCCCGATGCCTCCCTGGCTTGCGCTGCCTGCTCAAAGAAAACTTCTTTTTGGTTTGTAAATGTCAAGGTCAATCAGAGGTCAAGTTTGTGCTTTTGAGCAGTGGTTCCTTTCAGGTTATTGGCTTTGTTTTATTACTGAAAGGAGCCATCCATTTTGGCATATAGAGCAAAGAAGTCATGTAATCCTATTAAACACAAAACCAACTTCTACAAATAATGGGGAGGGGCTGACAGTCGCACAAAAGCCCCCTTTTTCTGCTCACAGTTAAGCCCGAACCAAGTAATTAATGGTCTTTCTATGAGCCCGCTGCAGTGGGAAAACTGCCTAAGCAGCTCTCTAAGTGCTTGCCCGAAGATGGCCACAAGAGCTGCTGGTGGGCAAGCTGGCAGCAGCGTGAAATGGCATGGATGGGAGATGAGCAGAACCCTAGGCAGAGGGACCCCAAGAGGAAAGAGCGAGACTGGAACGAGCAAGGCTGGAGGAGGGAAGCATCTGCAGAGAGGTAAGGATAAAAGGAGGCACTCGAGATTATTAGAAAATCAACTCTCTTTGTTGGCAGCAGAAAGGAAAAGGGGAAAGCTGGGGTTACAGCACACAAATGAAGATGTAACTGGATCATGATGTACCGGGCACAAAATCTGACACATAAAAAATTAACTATGAATATGTCACCAATTTCCTTAAGAAGAATGTTTATGCACAGTACAAGGTCAGTAGAAGAAAAAATTAGGAAAGGGAAAGAAGATATAATCAGAGGTTTAAAAAGAGCGAAGAAAATGCAGGGAAATTTAAAGAAAACTGTCCTCACAGTGGTCCTCTCAGCAAGGGAAAAGCCGAGGATTTTTGTGTTCAGTTAGTGACAAACAGATGTAAACAAGGGGCTTGCGATGCCATCAGCTCTACTTGCTGCTTCTTTGAGGGCGGTCAGATGCAGCGTGTGAAAGCTACTAAGGCTGTGCAAAACCCAGTTTTCATAAACAACACTCACAAAATTGTTTTCACATCCCTCAGACAAACATATATATATGTTATCACAGCCTTAAAATCTGTTTGCTGGCAAGGCAAGACGTTACTATCCTAAAGCATACGCAACGTGCGAACCGACAAGATCTATCACTAATACAAAGAGATGAGCTGATTGAGAGTGCAGATAGCAATTGCAGATAAGATGAAGAACTGCATGAAATGTAGGCAGAAGCCGCAGAAATGAACACCGAACCAGACATACAATTGAATATGATAAACATTACAGAAGTGGGAATGGGAAGCTGAGAAACCTACATTACCCAGATTGTGAAACAAGACTTGCAGAAAGCCAGGCAGTAAAAGTTTCCAGCCTATCATATTGCAAGGTCAGATAGACAACAAAAATGCTTGGAGTTCAAGTGTGGAACAGGTCCAAGATCTTCAGATAGCTTGTAATAGCAAGGGAAAAACACTGGCACATCTCTAGCAGGGACCTCCGTGCAGGACCGACCACTAAACACAGGCTCCAGAGGTTTCGGCAGATGCTTCAACAAGAACAGACTCTGACAGTGCAATCTTAGAAGAAGTCTGGAGCAGGCCTCACTCTACCCTGTACTCGCTCCTTGGGCTGATCATATTCTAAGAAGGCAGTAGGTTCAGAATGAATCACTGGGGCTGATTTTTTTTCTTTTCACACTCCTTTCTTCCCAGTGCATCATTCAAGCAGTGCGAAGAAAGTGAAATACACCCACAACTGCCCATTGGGGGATTTCCAGGAGATATAACTAGCTGCTTTGCCTCTCCCTGGGCTGCAGAAGACTTATCAATGTCTCAATCTCCAGCTATCACTAGCTCCCATATTATTCAGCGGCGCCGGTCTCAAAATAGAAAGCCAAGGAGCTGTACCCGTACTTCTGAGTGACTTGGAGGAGATGTTTGTGCAATGGCAGGGCATAGAAGTTATAAAACATAACCAAGAAAACAAGGATGTACGTCTTGCTACTGCTAAAACTTTCAAATACAGAGAAATGGATTATGTAGACCAACTTATCATCTAAAGGAAATATTGAATTGAGAAACTTTTTTCCCTTCCTCTCTGTGATGGCCCATATTCCAAGCTTTTCTGGCAAGCTTGCAATGCTTTCGTTACCACAGACTAAAGGATGAGGCTCCAGCCCTTACATCACGCAGTCATCTTCGGCGAGTTCCCTGGGAGCTCTCAGACACAGGAGGGCAAGTCAGTACCACACAGAGCTAGAAGAAAGCTTCAGAAACTTTTACAGGAAAATCCGCAACTCTAGTGACATGGGGAGAGAGTCTTTCTTTTCCTGCTCTGAAAACAATCTTGCTTCCAGTTTGCACCATTAGCTCTCTCTCTGCAACAAAGACTCAACGTCATCATCAACAAGTCTGAGATGTTTTGTTTCACAAACTGAAGCTTGCCCCAAACTTTTGCATTTGGTGCACAGCACGGAGATTGTTTTGAGGAACTTCTGCTTTGTTTCCCAACTTCTATACTTATTTGGAGAGTCACAAGCCATATGAATGGGATGGAGGCAGTTTCTTCACTGTTAGAAGCAAAATTTACCCATAGGAAACATATACAGTAAGACATTACATATTTACTTATCATCTGCTGCCAGCAAAAATTCCACAGCTATCAAACAAATTGCTCTTCCCCTACTATTGTTAGCCTGCTCTGCAAGGGTCTCCCCAAGCTCCCAACGTCTCTGCATCAATACAGTAACTCCAATGCATTCGCTGCTTTCTGTTCGTCAGTGCAGAACTCGGCTCCCCAATTCTGGGGCAACCAAACAAAAACAGTGGCACAGAAATGTAAATGTGCTTATTCTCTACTGCAAGTGCATTTCCATCACTATAAAATATGTGAACCAATACTGCTTATTTCAATTTGATGTATAGTACCCTGTGTCAGTATCTATAAACACATACATTCTATATACACTGGATGTATGGTTACAGTCTAGACTTGTTAGTTAACAGTAATTTTTTAAACCATGACATCTGCATCCTTACATATATACCCATGGTCATGTATGTCAGAAATAAATAAGCAAGAAGCAGTGAGAGCTAGAAGTAACCAGTAAATGCGGTTATTACAAACTAGTTTAAAAATTCAGACTACAGTTCTGAATAGGAAGGTTCAGAGAAGAACATGTGGATGGCTGCTTTCTTTTACAGTCTCTCAACGAAACAGGCATAGAGTATATTCAGATCTGCATAAATCAGCAAACTGAACACACTTCCATGCTGAGGAATATAGAATAGAAAACAGAGAAAATGATGATACAATTACAATGATAGTTCTGATCAGATGCTCTTTCCGGATGATATGTGGTGTGCTATTTAGTGTTGTATCCACTTTCAAAGGATAAAATCCTGAAAAAATAACATTGTTGTAACTGGACTGAAATTCACTATGTGCACTGGAAAACTTCAATCTTGATCTCTGCTGTCAGTGTGGACTTGGACATGTTACTCGTTGTGGTAGTGAACCACACTGACTTAATCATATCTGTAGGTAGATATCATCTTTCTGTCACAGAAAATGACCTAGATTAACTGTAATTTAAAGTTAAGATGCCAGGCTTTTTTCTGCTCCCATCACCTGTCTTTTCTATGACTGTTTACCTTTTATGTTTAAAAAATTTTTGCATACAATCAGCTTAATTTTTTCCTTCTCATACTCAGAAAGTATTTCTCCCATGCAACAAACACCTTGACAATTAACTCAGCTCTGTGCCATAAGCCGTACTCAAGCCTCTTTCTGTTTCTGTTGATTTAATTTTGTGACAGAAATTTAAAGCCAAGCAAGCACAGTTCACAAGGACTAGTGGGGGGCACTCAGCAGAAGATGGAGGAGATTCAACTTTAAATCTGCAACTGCATTTTTCTGGATTTGAAGTTGACAGGATCACAGTAAAGACAGTTTCCCACTGTAACTGAATAGAATCTTTGTCTGCAAATGAGACTTTGTATATCTTTCTAGCAGAAGGATATTTAAATGTGTTTCTTCGTGTAGCAGTTCTCAACTTCTACCACCAGGAGGGCATGCAAAGCCAGGAGGATAAACTACTTGCATGTCAGTCAAAGCTCCACACGCCCCGAGTTTTGTGGCGTGCAGCAACAGAACAAGCAGCAACAGGCAGAAACTGGCACACAGGAAGTTCCGTAGTAACACAAGGAAGAGCTTCTTTACTGCCAGATGATGGTGCACTGGAACAGTCTGCCCAGAGAAGTTGTGGAGTCTCCTCTGGAGATATTCAGGATCCACCTGGATGCCTACCTGTGTGAACTGCTATAGGGAACCTGGTTTAGCAGGGGGGTTGGACTCCATGATCTCCAGAGGCAGATCAACCCCTTTCAACCCCTATGATTCTGTGAGTTGGACATATGGGCATAAGAAGACTTAGAAGATTTTGTTTCTTTTCAGGAACTAGTTTCCAGGGTGATGCTGGATTGCTTCTGTTCCCCATTTTATCCAACTGAAAAATAGGAAGGGCATTACTGGGCCCCTGATTCCAAGACTTTCTCAGATCTGTTACAAAAAAAGTTGTAGCAGGGTGGGTGAGCAGACTTTGATATGTTCAAACCACAAAATCAACTTAAAATCTGCACTTTATTAAAAAAAAAAAAAATCAGCTGGGTTATGTTTATGAAGATAAATGAGTTTTATATGTTTACGCAATCATAATGTATAAACTTACATAATTTATATGATATGTATCTGTCATACATTTGTGAACGTATAAATACATATGGTTGTGCATTTTATAAAAGAAAACATCTCCTTTTTCTCTAGTGTGTGAAAAAGCCACACAAACATGAATGTTATTCCCTGGGATGTCATCTGCAGGGTAGTCCGTGTCACTGCACCTCGTGCACACACATGCATGCCCACATTATTCCTGATAGGATGTCCATCTACGTGGCTCTTCCAAGAGAAACAGGAACTGATGCACAGAAACCAAAATGTCTCCTTTAAAACTCCGAATGCCTCTATCTCGTGTTCCTCCCTACAGCTCTCACGCGCTTGCAAAACAGTAATAAAGTCATTGAAAAAAAATCTCTGACTCGGCACTACTTCTGATTTGCATATCTGCAGCTTCTTTACCAAAACATGCCAAAGCACTCTTGCTTTGCTTCAGAGCACCCCTACAAACAGCTGAATCTAGAGACAGGAAGTTTAAGGTTGGGGTCCTATTGAAAGCTGCTCCATGGCCCAGGTTCCCTATTCCACAGTGCCTCTGCCATCCAGAGCCAGCAGTGGAGTGATGTACTCATACGCAAACCACGCTGAGCCATGCTAAAAATCCTGTGAGGTGCAAGGCAAGAGAAAACAGGTGTCTGTGGACTTACAGACCCAACTGTGGTGCATGCAAAGGGGGCTGTAGTCACAGGTGTATGTGCAGGTGTTGCTTTTCATTCCTGCTTTTTTAAAAAATAAAACTTTTCCCTACCAAGATGCTGGCTCTCTGCTTTGACTGACCTTGTTACGGAGCATCTTATCTGCTGGATAAGACGGCAGTTGTGGTTCCACACCAATTAAAGGCAATTTAATCCAGTGCTGCTGCAAATCCCACTTTTGGGCGCTCGCTGCTTGTTTGGCTGATTCAGCGAGGCAATTCAGAGAAAATCGCACGGGCCTCTTGCCAGCACTGGGCGTTGATGTGGCACACCAGGGGGAGCAAGGAGTAGTGACAGTGGTGCCAGACAGTGGCAAAGCCACGCACTGGGAACTAACTTGTGCAGGGGACAGCAGGGCCTCATTTGTGGTGATGTAGTGTGGTTCCAGATGGCCCACCCACCAGAAAGGGCTTCTGTGAGTTTTAAAAGACCATTTTTCCCCAACTTGCAATGGGAGCCATAAGAAGTGGTAACAAAGAGCCAAAGCTGTTCTCTGAAAGCTCTCAACGCCCTTGGCTTCCCCCAGGGCAAAGCAGCAGTGAGGAAGATTGCACTTCAGCACCCACTTCAGCAAGGAAGACAGAGGCAGAAGAGGGGCTGCAAGCATTACACTTGCTGATCTCTGAGAAAAACCATTGCCAACCATCATTTGTTTTTCCTGTATTCAAGTATATGGGAATCTATACCTAATTCCCTTTGGATGCACAGTGAATGTGATCACAGAAAATATACGTTCAGTGTTTTAAAGTATTCTTACCCTATTAGTGTCAATTCTGTGGAGCCCTGGTGTTTCTCATTTGTAACAGAAAAAAGACAGAGGTAAATGACTGATTAAATCCATTCAGACAATTCCAACTGGATTTTGAAGAGAAAAAACCAGCAAAGTCATGCTGGAAAACTGACAAGTCAAAATGAACGCTCAGGTTCAAACATTTAGCCATGAGACAACCGGTAATTACACCAAAACAACTGTTGGTAGAAAGCAATCTTTTCTTGAAATCTCCAGCTTGGCTTTTTTTGTTTTGGGGGGGGGGGGGGGGGGGAGGGGAAAGGGAGGGGAGTGAGGTGGGGATTAATTCAGCAAGTTCTAATCTTAGTTACAAACACCATGGCCCACATAATGGTCAGATTTTGAGACAAACCTGCTTTTAATGTTGAATTCTGTATCAGTATGCAAAATGGCCCAGAAATCCAGGTCAAAACAAAACCACTAGTTTTGTCCAACCAACTTGGTAATTGAGATCTAATTCATTTGTTTATTTTTTAAGATAATGCCTGCAATTCAAAATTCAGCTTGCAAGCAGTCATCCAAAACTGAGGATCTGGGTGGACAGCCATACTTCGGCTGCTATGCCTCTGAGCAGCAACACTCACGTAGATGTGATTCACTAAGGATCCCTAAGGGATGTATTTTCACTGCTCCAGCCGCTGAACAAGGGTTGGTTGCTTCTACCACAACCACACTCCGTTTTCTTTAGTGCAGCCTTTCTTGGAAAGCCCACAGATTCAAGGCAAAGCCTACTAATAAAACTGAAGGCATTTGGGAACATAATGACACAGCAATCCTGTATCAGAGAGGAATTAACCAGAAGGATGATCAGAGACCTCTGTTGCTTCCCAACTTCTGTACTCCTTTCATTTCTGAAACAGCCCGCTTAGTAAAAATTAAAATTCATTAATCTCTGACAAAAATCTGACAGAGCGATCGCAGTTACCGTAAGACGTTTGTTGATTCTCTGTTGTTTGTAAGTGGTGGGAGGTTTCGGGAGACAGTCGAGTTGTCCTGACAGCTCACTGCAGCAAGCAGCTGCCCCAGTCTTCCGCCAGCTCCGTCTGCACATCCCACAGTTCCAGTCCCTGCTGACCACAGAGCCAGTAGGAAACCAGCCCAGAAGAGGGACCAGCTGACTCTTAGGGTCTCACTAGGGTCAGGCGGGGAAGAGTGAGCAGATCCCCCTTTCAGACTGGAGGCAGGCTGGCTGCAGGCTGGCAATGGGTGCTTGGCCAACACTCACATACTTGCCAGTTACCACGGCCAAAATATTGTTAAGCAAAATCATGACAAGTTTGTAGAGTTATTCTGAGGTTTAATACTGGAAATAGGAATATGATTTGTTATTTGAAACCGGGAAGTTTGGTCTTCAAATCCTCAAGAATTAGAAGAAGGATCAGGAAAACGGAGAACATCAATTAGGTCTTTGTGCTTTTGATGAAGACCAATTCAAAAAATGCAGGATAAGTACAAAGAATGTGGTATAGCTTGAGCCAGCCCCCACATTTTTCTTGAAACATTGTCCAATGCTAATAACCTGCTTGCCTTCATTCAGAAATTCTGTGTATGTACTTGTTATGGCAGAGCAATGCAGGTCGAGCTTGCAGCATGTCAGGCGGCGGCTTGATAATGATCCTTTGTTCAAATTTAAATTATACTATACGTTTGATTTTGCTTTGAGAATTGCAACTCAAGCCTGAAGCTTCAGTTAAATAAAGCACCACCTCACCAACTCTGTGTGGATCTGTTCACATCGATCAGCTGAACAAGATGAGATGCTGCGAGAAAGCTATACAGACTGTTATATCACGCAGCTTATTTTCAGAAGTCATTTTGGAAATCGCAAGCAATATGGGCTATTCTGGGCTTCAGACTAGACACAAAAAACAAACAGAGGCATGGCACATGTCGAGCTGTGGTTTTAATTCTATTTTCAACATAGTTTATGTGACTTGGGACTCCAACGAGCAAACAAGCCATCCATTGAATCCAAAACTCAGCGTAGATTCTGCACAGCTCAGCATGGCGAAGTTACAGTATCTGAATGCGATTTTTCACCTAAGTAAAAATAAAATTAGAAAATGACTGGCTGGCTGGGGAAGGAAAATGAGACCTCTCTCCTGACATCTTAAACAGTAGAGACCTTTGCATGGGGCGCAGAGGAGCTAACAGCCAGTGGGTGATATCATGCTTTTTCAGTCTGCTCTAATCTGCACTGTAAATCAAAACAATCTCATAAAAGGTTAAATTATTAAGAACAGTGGCCGAATGGAAGTGTCATGCAACCAGGAAACCAGGATGACCATAAAAACGAAATGAGGCTGCTGGTAACCATTACAGCGTAAGGCTGAAACAGAGACGTTAACACGCCACAGCCCTATTTCTGTTGCAGCCATAACCAGGGAGAGTTTTGTCTTTTTTCTTCTTCCTTGTCTTCCGAAGGCAGAACTAGGCCCTCACCAGCCCGTTTCGGTTTCTCTCTCCCCAGCCATGGTTTCTCACAGTAACTCCCTGAGCTCTCACAGAGCGCCGCAGGAGCCGCGCGCATCGCGTCTCCGTCCTCGAGATGCGAAATCCTTCCCCGCAAGGGAACGTTTTGGTGCAATGTAACGTATATTCTCAGCTCAGGGGAGGCAGGGCCGGGAAGGAACGCCACCAGAACCCTTCTGCAGAATTAACGAGGAAAGAAAGGGACAGCTTAAGACTAGCAGTGGCAAAAAGCAGCGGCCAGAGCGGCAACTTTCCACGGGGCTCGCTGTGAGACAGCGTGAACTTCCCGGCTAACCCTCGGCCCGCCCGGAGCCGACCAGCCCCGCTGACAGAGCCCGGCACAACTTTCCTCTCCCGGCGCCGCCGCCGCCGCCGCCGCGCCCCCCCCCCCGCTCGGTCTCGGCTTCCCCGGGCGGCGGGGCGGGGGGTGACGCGGCCGGCCGCTCCCTCACAGCCCGGGCGGCGGGACCCCATCCTTCAGCCGCCGCCGGGCTCCCCCTCCCTCAGCGCCGCGGGGGAGGGACGGCGGTGCCGCCGGCCGGGCGGGAGCCGGCCCCGGCCCCTCCGCCCTGCGGCATGCGGCGCCGGGAGCCCGCGGCCGGCCCGAGCCCCGCCGGCAGCCGCTGACAGCTCTCCGCCGGTCGCCCCGGCACCTGCGCCGAGAGGAGGGGCCGCCGGGGGGGGGCCGCGGCGCGGCGGAGCGGGCGGAGCGGGCCCCGGGGGCGGCGGGCGCCCCTCGCCCTCGCCCCGCCGCGGGGCCGGGCGGCCGCGGCCGCGGCGCCGCCGACACCTTACTTCCTGCTTCGCTACCCAGAGCCAGACCCATCGCGGCGGAGGGATCCCGTCGCCTCCAGCTGCCTCCTCCCCCTTCTGCTTCTGCTTTTTTTTTTTTTTTTTTTTTTTCCTCCTCTCCTCGCTCTTTTGCGAGAAAATAATTTGACAGCGATTTGCTGACAGCGGGATTTCGTGCATCACGGGCGAGGGAAGGGCGGCGCGGCCGGAGCCGCCGCGGGAGGCCGTGCCGGAGGTAAGCGACCGCTCCGCAGCCTCCCCGCGGGGCGCGGACCCGCCATGTGCCGGGCGGGCGGGGGCCGGGGCGGGTGCTGGCGGCGGAGCCGGGCCGTGCGGGCCGGGGGAGTTGCGTTTCCTGGCGGAGCGATATTTGTTTACGGGCTGCGCTGTAAGTAAAGTAGGACCCGGCCCCGGCAGCGCGGTGATCAATTAATTGTGCGGTCGCTCGCGCGGCTCCCAAAAGAGAGAAAAATCAGAGCCCCTCGTGCCGGCCCCCGTGCACTTGTTGCAGACTTGGCGCCAGGTAGGGCAGCGCTTCGCAAGTTTCATTTTTGCATGAGCTGGGGCTTCGCTTACAAAATTAAAAAAAAAAAAAAAAAAAAAAAGTTTGCAGCTCACTTTCGGTCCGCAGCGCCGAGGCCCTGCCCGCAGCCTCATCCTCCTCCTCCCCGCGGGGCCGCGGCGGGGGCTGCCCGGCCCCTACCTGCCCGCTGCGGCGGGCTGCTCCGGGCGGGGCCGGCGGTAGAGCCGCGCGGAGCGGCGGGAGGAAGGGAAGGAGGGAGGGAGGGAGGCGCGGGGCGGCCGCGAGGAAGTTGTCAACGTGCGGGGCCGGGAGGGGTGTGCGTGTCCCCGCGCCGCCGAGGGGACCCGCGCGTGTCCCCGCGCGAGGTGGCGGCGTCCGACGGGTCGCGGTGCGGAGGTGCCTCGCAGGAGTGGAGAATGACTTCTGCTCTCCCCCTAGAATGGGAAACTGCTGGAGTGCGGGACGGCTGGGTTTTGTGTGCTGTCACAGTACGGGGTAATGACCAAAAGCTGCCAGCCAGATGCTTAAGTACCGGAGGGATGATTTGCAAGTGAAATGAACTGGCAGTTCACCAGTCAGTAAGTGGATAATGCCTACTCATCCTCTGCCGGCTTCTCAGATCGGTTTCGTGCCTGCCGCCCAGGCTGGAATAGCCAAGGTGTGAAACTTGGTGATGCCGACGATCTCACCCAGTAGCATCCGACCTCTTTTCGTGTTCCGGCACAGCCATGCCGACCATGACCAACACCAGTGATGTTCATAGGTTTTAACAGACTAATCTAATAGCAGTGAAATGGATACAGTGACCCATAGCTGAACTACTTATGGAAAAGGCTGCAAAGCACTTAATTGCGCGTTAAGCAGGTAATCACAAGGGTGAAGTTTTGTATCTCTGACAGATGTAATTCTGCTGTTTGTGCTGCAGAGAGCCCTCCAGGCCAACTTGGGCCTTGCCCCGCTGCTCCTGCTGCCCTGCATCCTGGCTGGCCTGCGGGCAGTTTGTTGGGACTGCCTCCTTCCTTGACTGGAGGATGTGTTGTCACCACTATGTTCCTCATAAGACAGTATTTCCCTAGAAATGCCCATTTCACTTTGCCACCTGCTGTGGGGATGTGGCGTGATGTTCCTGGTATGTTCTCACACATGGGGTCTGATTTTTGGGTGTTGCTGTGTGAAGCCAGGAGTTGCACTCGGTGATCCTTGTGGATCCCTTCCAATTCAGGATATTCTGTGATTCATTGTTATCTGCTTTTCTGAGCCTTAGCTGAGGTTGGAATTTTAACATCCCAAGTGCTGCTTCATCAATGTTCCACGTATGCATACATACTGTGGAAGTTAACCTGTGGCTTTGTAATTTGTAAAGGAAGGTCATGCCAAATGGACTGTTAAGTTAGAATTTAGATAAGCAATTTTTTCATATGAAGAAAACATATTGTGCGTTTTTCTTCAATAGCTAATGATCTCACATACTTTGGAAGAAGAAGAGGCTCCTACGTGCTGCACTCCAAGCTTTTGTTGCACATAAATGCTTTTATGATCCTTTCTGCTGCAGCTGATAAGTAGATCAAGTTTCTGAAGTTGGGAGACTCCAGCAAGGGGCTGAGCAGCATTACGAGGGCGTCAGTCAAAGCAGCATGTCTAGGTAGCTCAAATACGAGTAATTCAACTTGAATGATCACATGGGCTTCACCGTGGATGCCAGCCTGGGCACAGAGTGTGGGCTCAGCCTGTAGGTATAGTGGTAAGGGTGGCACTCAGCAGCCCTGCCATTGATGCATGCCCTGCCCTGGGCACAGTGGGGCCAGGTAGAGTACTGTGAGTAACCATAGCATGAGTAACCTCCCTATCTAACACTGACTCACGTTACGTTTAGAGGCTGAATAAAATCTCCATATGGTACTTACTTTGTGTTGCTGACCTCCGCCGATCACGTGCCTCTGATTTGGGTCTAGGACCATAGAGCAAGTCCTTTCAGGTTACTTTGCTTTTGGGAAGCACTCAACAGGGCTGGGTAGGAAGAGGGGCTTCCTAGGTTTTAAGCTCAGAATTCCATTGCGCGTGCTTCTTTGGGCCATTTCCAGGGATATAGGGAAGTTTGCTTTTGTAAACTGGGATGGTAATTTAGCATCTGGTAACGAGTGTGAGAAAAGTGTATAAAAAACAGTCATGTAATGTACTACAGGTTTTGTAAAGCAGTGAGATAATATTCTGCTGTGAATGTTTTAAACTATTATAGTAATTTTTCATTTATTCCAACCTAGCAGGGAATATACATCTCTAAGAAAGTTGCTTGGTGAGGGCCTTCCTCCCCTTTCCCAGTTCTTTAAAGACAGCGGTGAGCTGAGGGAGAACGGCCCTGGGATCTGTAGTGTCATTGTGAGATTCTGGTGCTGGAAGGCTGTGTCTCTTTATGATGTGTCATAGCAACTTGCGAGATAAGCCAGTTTCATTTCAGCTTCCTTAGAAATACTTCAAAAAACAAAAAAACAAACAAAAAACCCCCAGTGTTTGATAGATGCAAAGTAATTGGGGATGGGGCAACAATTTGTTTCCTCTATTTTAGGCCTTTTTTGATACTGCATAGCTTCCAATGAAGAACTGTGATCAGAATGGCATATTTTTCTGCCTCTAAAATCAGAGTGATCCTTTTGCCTCTCCCACACCTCTGCGATGGAGATACCCACATCTGCAAGTGCAGGCATCAGTTCTGCTGGGTCTTGGCTTCCAGGCTCATATACTCATGCAAGTTGAACAGCCCCAGCAGTGACAGTGAGCAGCTGGATTGCTGTGCCTCTCAGTGTCGTGGGATGGGGAGCTGCATTTGGCATTAAAAAATTGGAGGCAGCAAACTCTGTATGGGTTGCCACATATGAAGGTATAAAACCTCTCTGACTTGACTGGCTCCGAGAAACCTATTATTGTCATCAATTGCAGGGCTGTAAGGGGAAATCAGGCCTTCTAAGATAAAGACAAAAATAGCACATTCAAATATATTTTAAGAAAAGCACTCTTCCTTCAAAGAGTGTTTCTGAGCACAGCTCAAAGAACAGTGGCCTAAGTTTCATCTGTTTTAGTTATTTATTTATTTTTAACCCTTTGCTTGCAACCAGACAGGTTGCAGAGGTGCATGGCTCCCACTTGTAAGCAGCGAGTGTTCGTGCATGATGTCACCTTGCAGAGTTTGGGGCAGGCTTTCTCCTTAGGGTTTCAAGGTGCTGAGCACAGACCTTGCACCCTCTTCGTGCTCATTTCTCTCAGTAGAAGCTTCTCCAGCCGGAAGAATGCCCATCAGCCTTGCTTCGTGCTGGTTGTTAAGGGCAGGCGTCCATTTTCTCTCCTTTGCTTGACTGCGTTGCTGCAGGGTCCCCAGCAGTGTCCATGTGGCGTAGGCCTGCAGGAAGCAGAGGGCTCGGAGCACCACTGCTCTGGGATCACCAAGCCCCACCAGTGCAAGCCCAGTTCTGGGGAACAGCCCACTCTTACAACATGGGCACTTGGTATCAATCAGAAGGAACAACTCAAATCCTGTGCTGTTTCCCTGCTTTTCTCTAGTCTCCCTTTCAGAGAGTTCTGCGGAGAAAAGGGCAGCATCGATACGTGTGAAAAGCTGGAAAATGCATTCAGGCTACAGTCTGCCCAGAAACACTGTGGGTGCCCTATCCCTGCAGGCGCTCAAGGCCAGGTTGGATGGAGCCCTGAGCAGCCTGAGCTGGGAGGGACAGCCCTGCCCACTGCTGGGGTTGGGAATGGGTGGGCTTTGAAGTTCCCTCCAGTGCAAACCGTCCTGTGATTCTCTGATTCTGTGATACAGCCTGCTGCCTCTGAAACCAGAAGGCAAGCACCCGGTCTGTGTTACTTTCTCCTCAAGAAGGTGGTGATTTGGGGGACTCACAGCAAGTTCTTAAAGGATGCTACATTACCCTGTAATGGGATGTTTTTAGAGATTAGACTTCACATTACAGTGGGGGTCTTGCAACATTTTGGGTGAGTTCTGTAGGGTTGGGTATATTTTGAGGTTCTGAGTGAAATGAGTCTTGTGGTTTCAGCTTAACTCCGTAACAAAGGGTAACGTGTCTCACACAAACAGCCCACCTAAGTTTTCGTAGTGACTGATGATTTGCTCTGGAAAGACCCAAGGTGCTGATATGATGTAAACTCAAAAGGTAGCAGATTATTTTTTTTTTTCTTTTTTTTGGGGAGGGACGTGGGTGTTGAGGGGAAGGAGGCTTGTCTTTCTCCAGTTTACAGTTCAAAATTTGTTAGAATTTCATCCAAATCTCTGATCTTCAGCCTTCCATCTGCTGGTCACTTTATTTTCCATGTACACAGCCCCAAACACCAAGTTTCTCTACTCCACCGTTGAGACCTTTGCAAAGCAGCTATCCTGGGCCTTATCACAAAATTTCTCAAGTCTTTTTAGTCCAGCAAGAAAATGGTTGCTGCCTTTCCCCTCCCTCCTCTCGTCAAGTGCTCATTGTAAGAATTTTGATAGAGACTGCATTGTGATATGTCCTTGAAGTGCTGCGCTGCAAGGTTTTGTTTTGCCTTTTTATTTTTTTTTTCTTCACATTTAGTCTTAGTTGCATTTATAGCAAAGCAGGATTGTTGTAGATGCTCTTTTTTATATATATTTTATTGTTATTTTGTTGTTTGTCAAAAATCTTCATTCAGTAATGAGGGAAAGCTTTGACTCTGGTACTAAAAGCTCCAGCTAACCTTAGAATGGTGTTAAGATTAAGACTGCAAAAACATGGGTTGGGGAAGAATTGCTCCAGCGGAACACATATAGGTTAAATGTTGAATTGTTTGCTGCTCTACTTTCAGAGGTAGGAGATTTTTTGTTCACCTTGTCACAAGGTCTCTTCAAGGATAACAGAGTCCATTTGAGATACAGAGCCTACACCAAGTACTTTCTCTTTGAGTGAACTTTAAATCCTGAATAACTCCTTCTGCACCAATGTGTGACAAATAAATCTTACCCAAACCTGTGAAGTAAGTGACTATTACATTTAGAATTTGGTAATGGCCAAAGTTCTCTATCTGAAAAGTTGATTCTTAGTTGACCACACAGAGATGCTCTGCAGACTCATTTTTGTGTTTTTTCTCCACTCTCCCCCACATACACTATTTTCATTGATGGGGAAGTTTCATTTCCTTTATTTATATATATTTTAGTGTATGGGTGTTTAGGGGGTGTGGGGAGGATAGGAGCAAAGTCTGTATGCAATTTTTTTATTTAAAAGAAAAACTCTGATACTAATGGGTTTAGAAATGTCCTTGAATGCATTCTCTCATTTAAACCAAAATCTGCTTATAAAATAGTGCGTGTTAAAGGATCAAGGGGTTTTGCAGCCATTTTGGGTGGGTTAGAATTTTGTCTGATCTCCAGTTGTATTAGCAGAACAGTATTTTTCCCAGTATCGTTATGTTTCACGTGCCAAATCTAAACTAGAAATGCCTTTCCTTGGAAGGATCACTATTTACATTTGGAGGGCTATGCCAATTACAGCTATATTAACAAGCCTTTCCCCCCACCCCCCCCTCCCCTAATCTTACACTTGACCTAAATAGTAACTTCTTTCATTTTCTTAACAGAACACACAGTACAGTCCTGGCACATAGTTTCGAAGCAGTCAATGGGGTAAACATGCTGTCCTGTGGCACAAATGCAGATGGGCACTCTTGCAATATCGTGTTCTTAAGAGAGTTCTGGTGAAATGAATGCTCTTGTAGCTTTGCATGAGTTGAAATAGTCCTATGCTATGCATGCAGAATTGAATGTAATTAATCTGTAAGAAGGAACTGTATTATTCATATGCTGTAATACTTTTTTTTTTTTTTACTTCCATGTACTTTAATTTTGAATACAATTTCAAAGTCCTGCGGATTTGGAAATACTGCATTATAGATTTGTGAATGTTTGAAGGGATAAGATAAGATGCTATTACTACTCAATTTGATCAGAAACTAGAGATTGAATATTCTTTTGGATAGCGTAGTAATGCATGATGGAGGAACAGGTAAGTGGGGTTGTTTGGCAGGAGGCCCTTTCGATTGCTGGGCTTGTGCCCTGAATGCTGTGTCTCTGCTCCTGCCCTATGGACTCCTGGGAACAGAGAGGGCATACTGGTGGAAGAACCCGTTTGTACCAGAAAATCAGATTGGTAGTAAATAGTACCATTTTCTTCACATGCAAATTTCCTAGTTACTAGCTCTTTCCAAGTTAAGTTAAGATTTGAAGTGTTTACAACAGCAGTGGGATATTAAATAAAATGGGGATGCTAGCCATTGTTCACGTGATTCACATCTGCCACAATGATTAGTACTTAGTAGACCTTAGGTAGCTAAGCTGAGCTTTCTTTTCCCAAAAATTTAGTCCACCAAAGCCCTGAGATGTAGACAGAGTTCCTTGAATATCTTCCCTGTTGCTTCCCCTTGGCTGCCTCTCATTTTGTCTTATCCTCAGCATAGGATCTGGGTGGTTGTCTTTGGATTGGATGTGTGCTTATATCAGCAGCAAGAGCACTGCAGTTTGTGCTCTCTCTGGAGGCTGAAAGTAGCTACTTGCAATAGCTCCTGGGTTGCTGTGGGACTTCACATAAACTCTGTGACAGTTACCAAAGCCGTGTCTGCTGAACGCAAGAGATTGTAGTCCCCTGAACCACAAGTTTAAGTTACGCGTAGCTCAGCTTTGAGTGTGGTGGTTTGGTTGCTGCTCATGCCCCTGATGTATTGAAAGGAGTGGGTGGGAGCACTCCAGCTGCTAACCCTGTGAATTTTGATGGGACAAAATAAATATTTAATGTTCACCTACATAGAGGCTTTTCAGGAGCGTTGATACTTCAGCCGTCTTGTTGGCCTGCCGTGCAATTTGAATTCAAGCAAGGGTCTCCCACGTAGTTATTTGCATGTGTCCTCCTATCTCTGTTTTATATCTCCAATTTCAGTATGTGCTTCCAGAATTACGTTTTTGTTCGTTTCCAATCATTCTTCAAAGATAACTGGCAGAACCAACAGGCTGGTTGTGACTTTACAGCAATAGAAGGTATAAAACTTTGATCTCCTTGTTAAATGAGTTTTCTTCATGTGTGGGCTGGGTGTGTGGTGCGTTGACTTAGTTTTTATTGATCAGTGTAAAAACGTGAATTCAGCATCACAGTAATGATAATAAACCAGTACTTGCAGTGATATTCTAATGAGTTCCTGGCGAAAATAGGGCAGAAAACCATCTCAGAGATTGACATGCTTTAGTGGTGAGATGCTCAACAAGGATGCTTGATATAAAAGGACCGAGTTAAGCTGTTTGAAGTTCTTTCTTTGGCAACACAACTCAGCAGGAGAATTCCAAGCAGGGCAGGATTTCTGTATGCATTTGAGAAGCAGCAGCAGTATTCTTTCCTCTGTCCAGAAGAACCCTCACCATCCTAGTCACACCAAGATAGCATGGGTTATTGGAGCTAGCTGCCTGCTTTAGTAGGTGCCTCTGGATGCAGGTAGTGAAGCACTCATTACCTTGCAGTCTTCCTCTGCAGGAATGCCCTGTAAAGCATAAATCACACCTGCTTCTGTAAGCGTGCATGGCAAAGCATCAGTTACAGAGAGGAGTGAGGGAGGTTGCTGAATTAGCAGACAATTTAAGTATGAAAAAGTGAGATTCGTATTCATAACTGTTTTGAAACAAAATGTTATGAGTACAGGAGGGATATATCTTCATTTAAGATGGCAGTAATTCTTCTAAGCTAGAATGTTTGCTGAGGTGTAGGCAGGTAGATTCTCTCTCTTCTTTTTTTCATTGATGCTGTGTGTTTTCAGGACTAGAAGAGACTTCTCAGTGGAGGTGATAGACAGAAATCCTCTGATTTTTTTCATCATTTAGGCTTGTTCTATTCTGTCAGCTGAGTAAACTGGTATCCGAGCTGCATGGATCAAGATAAAAATGTATTGTTACTGCCTACGTGTGTGTTTGATAAAAGCAGAAAATGAGAAGAAAAATTTACCTGAAGAAAAGTGATTTTTTTTTTTTTTCTCAGGACTGTGAAGTTTTGAAAGAGTTGGATTATAATGAACTTTAATACTTTTCTAAAGTTGCTGCTATTATAATGAAAAAGCATGAATAAGAGAATATGCCTTGCAGGTAAAATGAAAAAAGGCTTCTCCATTTGTACGCTCGAAAACCAAAAATGCATTGCAGAGGATGAATTTTACCCTTCATTTTGCTCATAGTAAAAATTAGTCTTTGAAGTTAAAAATGGCTTTAGATTTAAAGAAATAATACACCTGAGAAGGGAGGTGCACAGAAAAAAGACGCTGGGTTAAGTGCTGTTTTGTTAATGAAAGGCATGTATGGTAAGCTAACTGTGGCTGCCTGCACAGTGAGATTCTGCCAGATACGAGCAGGGGTGATAAAATGAAGTGCAAGCAGACTGTTATTTCCAAGATTTCCAACTTTCAGAAGAAATTTTAATCTGAATATTGAGTGTGCAGTTATAAATGATAGCCTAGTACCGCAGAATTACAATAATTTATGAAGGGAACGATACTTTCTTGCTTCAAGTCTGTTAGCATATGATCCCTAGGCTAACTAACTGATCGTTAGTTAAAGTAGAGGTTCATTAAAATAACATAGGCTCATCTGGTTTTAAAGACCAGCTCTCAGCCAGTAGGCGCTTGTCCAAAACTCGTAAGGCTGCAATGCTGACTTTGTGGAGGTGTCATGTAGATTGCTGTGTAAAGCTGGGTGATGGAGAAGCTTCTGTTGGATTAAGTACACTTTGTATTGGGCCACAGTTTCCAATTTTTAGTCATCTGTAGCAATGTCTATTCATACCATAGTCAGTTGACCAACTTGTGTGTGACTGTTTGAACGAAGGTGCAAGATTGGGTCAGTGTATTAAGGCAGCTCTTACCTGTAGTTATATTATGCTATAAGAAATACATTTTTCTAGTTGAAAAGTTGTAATTACAAAGCAGATGATGTGCTTCAACGATGTGAAAAAAATCCTTAAATTTAAGCCCCACACTGTACTTATCACAGTTTTTTTAGGTGGAACTTTTACTTTCAGGTTATTTCTGGAAAATCCGTACCACTAATTATGTAAATTGCCAGAAATGAAAAAAGAGAACAAATGAACAGGGCATCTTATTTTAGCTTCCATCAAATGCAAAGTCATACGTGGTCATTCTAGCTGTCTGTAGTATGTGCCTGTGTTGTTTGGCTGCTGCTTTTGCTACCAGCAGACTGGATCACTTAAACTTGTTCTTTCTCACGTGCTTTGCACAACTAGGCTGCCAAACTGTTAGCCGAAAGTGGAAACTGGGGATTTCTTTTGGTACCTCCTTCCTTATGGGCCTCAGGATTTTGTGCTAATGGCAAACATGGCATCTTTTTTGTTTGGCTGGTTGGCTTTTCTGCAGTTGTATGGGCACGTACCTTTTATTTAGGTCAGTCTTGTTCTATATCAGGACGTTTTGTACCTGTACCTATTGCCTATTAAGGCAATAAGAAAGTCTCCTTGAATGAAGTGGAGCCAGATGTCAGCTCTGTCTGCAGATCAGAGCGAAGGGGATGGAAGAAGCGGCATTCGAGTGAATGAACAAACTTTCAAGCTGACTCAGTGATACACATACAGTATGTGCTGTAGAGATTAGTCACCATTTACTGTAAGTCTTTCTTTATGGCGCTTGGTGGATGAGCAGCTGTATCAAGCTGCTGTAAGCGAGCTTTGTAGGCTAAGAATTCAGGTAAATACTGTTATTTCTACAGTATTTTCCCATCGAACAACAACAAGAAGAAAAGACAAAACCTAAAGTCTTGTAAATTACTGAGCTAAAGGCAAAAGAAATCTTTTACTTATCTCTTAGTTTGCTATCTTTCTTAATCTGTGAAAGTAAGTAGTAGGAAAGCAAATAAATTATGCAACAACTCTTTTTTTTTTTTTTTCTTGTAAATTTAGAAGCCTGTGCCTACATGTTATTAGTAGTGTTCTGCCCTGTCCTGTGCAGGTTGGTTTGATTTTTTTGCTTTTTTTTTTTTGCTTTTTTTTCGTTTTTCTTTTCATTAGGTAGTTTTCAAGCCACATTTGTGTGAAATACCAATTTACATGATGGTAACAGAAAAACAATTACAGGAAAGGATATTCATCTGTAAAAAAAAAAAAACAACACTGTTTTCATTTGCCAAGTAGAAACTTCAGGAAAATTACCCTCCAGGTTGAATTTTCTCATGAATGTTCTCAAGTTCTGAAATTATTTACTGGCATAATAGGTATGCAAAACACTTAAGGCAAAGTTTGTATTCAAAGAGTTACCTTTTGGGGGGGAAGGTGGAGAAAGTGATTTTACTGTTTTAAAAAGGTAGGTAAAATAAAAATAAAAAAAGGTGAAATTCTTGTGCAGTCTTTTCTGGATTACTCAGGTGCAGTAGCTCTGTGGGTGGCTTCTAGTCTGTTTGGTGGAAATTTATTTTTTCTTAATTTATTTGCGTATTTTTTTGTAGTTCTTAGATGCTCTTTCTCTCGGATCCCAACCAGTTTTGGTTGGCTTGTTTAATCTGTCCTTAGAGAAATGTTAATTTCAGCTGTGATTGTACCAAAATTACTTTATAGTTGTTACAGTAAGATTTTTTTTTGATAGTTTGTTTAAAATTACTTCCTCCCAAAAGGAAAAAAAAACAAAAAACAACAATCAAACATCGTGTTGAGGAGTGAGAACCAGACGGCGCTGGCACTGCCGGGTGGGACTGCAGTGAAGCTGCGTGCCTGTGCAAGTGGCTTGGCTCCTGCTCTTCAGAGGATCTGATTCTGCAGTGGTTTGGAAGCCCTCTGAAGAGCAGGAATGAAGGCTGGAAGAGTTATTAAGCTGTGGGTTATCTCGCACCGTTTATTTGAAATGGAGGCCAGATGATTTACATATCTCTGTAGCTTGGATCTGAAAAAAGATCTTATTTTTTATTTTGCCGGTCTTTGTAGGGAAATGACATCACAGCTTATGTCAGCCATGCTACAGCATTCAGGCTTTTTTCTCCTCCCTTGAATTGTTAACTGAGTGCTAGCTCGATGCTGCGAGTCTTTCCCTGCAGCCTGTGGCACGCTGTTAACTTCATCTCAATTCAAGAGCCATAACTGCATCTTTGTACAATGAAATATGAGAAATAAAGATCTGGTCTAAAGCCTTTTGAAATCAATGGCTGTACCGTTTACTTCATTTCTGTGTGCCTGACTGGTTGTGGTGACCCTCAAGCAGCGTATAGTTTTTGGGATCGCTGTCATGCATTAAGTATGTGAGGGACAGCAAGCTGGCTTCTTGGAGATGCTCACTCCAGGAGAGCAGGCAGGCCCTGCAGGAAGGAGCCGCCTGCAAGGTGGGTGAGGTTTTGGGACTGCAGCAATTAGGTGTTACCTGCGTGTCTCATGTGCAAAGCTGAGCTTGGCTTAGGAAAGCTTTTTGTCAATGATACATGCAGCAGAGCCAGCACAGCCCTGCTGGGGTCCAGGCAACCATTGTGGTGTGAAACAGGGGATGGGGTCTTCCTGCGGTAGTTTGAGGGGCTGAAATGTGGGAAACAGGAATTAAATCCAAGCTGGCATTTTGGAAAGTTGATTGCTGCATTTGTTAATTGTAAGGCAATTTTTAAGTAAGTCACTTCCCAGAGGAAAAATAAACACATTCAGAAGAGAAAGAAGAGAAATGTGTTGTTAAATTCAGGTGATCACATGAAGCAGTGTATGATGATGATGGTGATGTTGGTACCAAATACACACAGAGACAAAACGAAGTGATAACGATCATCCAAACTCTTGTGCTTCTAAATTTCCAGGCACAACATTCTATATGGAGCATGATATTATTTATCTTTACTATTTGGAGAGGTCTAAGATTGAGGAAAGGACTGATTCCAATTACTGTTTAAAAAAAAAAAAAAGAAAATGTCATAACAAAACCATCTATTGCTGCAGTGGACATGGAGATTTGTGTTCTCTTCCTGTGTTTCTTTGGTTATGGGAGGAGGGTGAGGAGGCCTTCAGGTCATGTTCAGCAACAACTTGCATCAACACTTTTGGATCAGACTCTCTGCATGCAATAGTTACAGAGTCCCATTCACACACTTTGTATTTTTTGATGCTTTCCTGGCTCAGCTCTTCAGTAATAGTCCTCTGCAAGGGACTGGAGGAGGCAGTGCAGGGGATTCTTATAGAGAGCAGGAGTATGCATGCATTCAAAGGGCTGTGCCCAGACGTGGTGCTAGGAAGAAATGTGGGGCATTGCTGTGCGTGTGTTGGAGCAGCATGTGCACACACACATTGTGCTAGTGGCCTCTCAGGAAAACCTAGTGAAATCATGTGTCCCTTCTAGTGCTTGAGAGGAGCTCTTCATCAACATAGTTAGCTGTATGGCCATATGCTGTTCTTTTCTCTTACATATGTTGTCTGATAATTGTCAGTAGCAGGTGTCTGTGAGCTGAAGCAGGGTGGTATTTTAAAATTAGACTTTTAATGGGGAAAAAGAATTGCATGACTTCAGTGCTAGCAAAGAGGTTGAGTTGAAAATTATGGCCTTTGAAGTTTGTGTGTGTCCTCACAAGGCAGCAGCATAGCTGTTAGCAGTGATGGTTTTTTGGCTTCACTGTTCAACGTCAGAGATGTTCAGAGATGTGACTTCTGAGGAGAGGTCACTAATCCTGGTTTAGAGTCTGTGTATCTAGCTTGGTTGAATCTGGGAAGAAGCACCATCCCTCTGATGCCCACAGGAACTATGCTGGGCGTGCACTGCACTGCTGCTTGATGGTACAGGCTGGTGGGAGACTTAAAATGAGATCCATAGGTTGTTTGTTTCCCATTTTCTGACCCCACCTTTCCCCGTACATAGTGCCGAGCATCCTGAGCTGTTTGTAGTACCACTGGTTGCTGTTGTATTGCTTGTGCATGTATATTAGATCACCATTGGTTACTACCACCATAGCCTTTTCTTTTACCTTTATTCTTCTTCTCTGACGAAGAACAACTACTGAGAAGATAGGGAGAGACTTGTAGACACTCAGGACTTGGAACACTGCAACCGTGTTCACTGAAAATCATATGGGGGCATTTCACGACAAGAATCCCCCAGTATCCCACGTACTTCTTTCATACCATCTCTACATCCCAGTGAAAAGCTCTCTGAACTGCCATTCCTTTTGCATTTCTGTTGGGGAACTTACTGCCAGGTGTTACAGGAGCCCAGCAATTCAGAATTATCATATTTCAAGCTGTCAGAGAAGACATAATGCCCCTAGCATTCTTTTTGTGGTGGTCTTCTTGTTTTGTTGTTGTTGTTTTTATTTCTGGTAAAAAACTACTAAAATATAGAGCACATATGGAAATGGCAGATGTTGTGTTTTTCATTTTTTGTTGCTGTCCTTGTTTCTAAAATAAAGCACACAAGGGTTTACAAGATCCTGCAAAAAATTCCAACTAAGTTGTATTGTCATGTGTGCAAGGAATCTTTTTAATCTAGTTACGTGGTGTGTACAGTGAATAGATCCACGTTTAAAGAAATAAATTGCACTAAGGAGAGACAACCCAAGTGGAATAAAGATGAACTACTGCAAAACATCTGTGATTGTACTTACTAAGGTTGGGTTTTGCTGACAGCTTTCTGTTGTGCTTCCTTTTTGTTGTCCTTGTTGCCTTCCATGTTCTTTCTTATGTAAGAAATCCAACTCATGGCATCAGCTGTTTTGCTTATCCTTAGAAAAATGTTAGTAATTGAATAGTGGATCACGTGAGCCGCATTGTCACTCTCTATATCAGAAAACTAACAGTGGGTTATGAGTCCGCTCCACTCCCAACCATGCACAAGTGGTAATTTTTCAATCTGCTGCTGCAGTATGTTTCTTACCTTGGATGCAGGAGGAGCTGTGATCTCACAGCATGACCGCAAACACGCTTGGTGACGCTCACAGAGGAAGAGCTAGTTGCAGAATTTGGGTCAGCAGGACAGTATCCTGATGAGCTGTCTAGCGCGGTACCCTGGAGGCAGCAACACCTGCTGAATGCGCTAACATAGGCTTGCTGTTCCTCTATTTACCATCAAGACTTTCTTGAAGGATTTTACCTTTTCATCTCCTGCACTTGAACTACTACTACAGAACATCTTCCTCCCTGGTGGCGTGACCCACGCCACTTCAAGAGTTACTTAGGTCACACTGCAACAAGTTTGTGCTTTGTAACTGAAAAGGATGTACAGCGCGTGATGCAACTGTGTATCATATGCTTTTAATGGTTTCTGACAGTAAACTTAGTAAATAGGACTTAATATGTATATGTACGTATACGCTGCAGATCTGAAGAGCAATAAGCATGCACATATATGCATTATAGTGTGGTGGTTTTCCTGTGGGGGTTTTGTTATTGTTATCCCTTTCAGAAATTGTGAATCTGTAATTTTTCATGGGCTGGTCCTCAGCCCTCTCTGCCAGAGAGACTCGATCTATCACGTTAAAAAAAAATCAATATAAAGTCTAGAGGTTTATTTATAAAGTAGAGCGTGGAGAGAGGGCGCAAAAATTCCATTAAAATGGCAGTTTAGTGCTAGCTGTTTCTCTTTGGGACTAAGCTCCAATATTTTAAACTATTAAAATTGTTATAAGTGTGCTTTTAAAGCACCACAAATCACATTAAAGCTTTCTAGTTGAAACTTGCCTTTATATACTCAGCTTATATATGTTTTTGGAATGTCTGATGCTGCCCTCAAACACGGTTTTAGCATCCATTTTAGGGCTTTATTATAGTTAATAATCTTAAGGTTTATGCTCAAGTGAAAATACCTGGACGTGAGAATTTATTTTCTTTCAGAAGCATGAATGCACGTATGTCTTTGTGCAGATGCAGCTCTTTGCAAATTTTTTCTATGAAATCTATAGGCATCCAATGTAATTCATCAGAATTGCTTGGCTTGGCACACGTTACTTTCTTAGAAGAATTTATAAATTCAGGTGGCTGTGGGTTATTTTATTGCATAGCAGTTTTCACTAGTGATGTGTTGGTCATCTACTCCATCTTTTCCATGGAAAGAAATAAATGCATCCCTCTGCTCATAAATATGATGCTGAAAGGTTTATAGGATAGTACCTGTATTAAAACTCTCAAATAGCAGAAGCAGTGGGTTTGAAGTGTAAGTTTAACCTCCTTGCAGTATCTTCCTGACTTGCTTTAATAGCTAAAGAAGATTGGTCTTGAAGTTGTTGAGTTTTAAATGCAAATAGCATTGAATGGTTTTATGTTGTCATATTTTTTTTCCTGGAATGAGGAGATTTATTTCCAAGGGAAATACCATTTACTTAGTTCAGAAAATGTCCATTAAAAAAAAAGAAAAGATGAATTCAGTTGGGCAGGGAAGAATCTGCATGTTGTGGGTTTTATTTTCTGATCCGTAAGGAAGCGTATGTTGAAAGGTAGAAGAACTGCACGTACCTAATCCAAAGGCAGGCTTCTCATCCCCATAAGACAAAGCAGACGTCGGGCAGCATGGCACTGTGTCAAGGCTGCAGGGACAGGCTGCATAAATGAATATGACAGGAGACAAAAGAGAAACTCCAACTCACCAAACATTTGTGTGTGGTATAAATATGGGCTCTGTCACATAGTTGTATCCCTACATACAACCAGATAACCTAATCCATCATTCCTGCGTTATTCATCTCTCAGTTTTTACTTCTCGTACTAAATCACAGGCTTACTCTACCTTACTTCTTACTGTCTTTGCTTGTATTTTCCTCTCTCCTGACTGTATGAAGTTCAAGTAAAGTAACAATCCCAGTAAGCTTAAAAAAAACAAGACTGCTAGTATCATGTTTACTATTAAATACTATTTGAAGTTTCAAATAAAGTAGCCTATATAATTCCCATACTGTTAGAAATCTGAAGAATTCCTACTTGCATTTGGAAAGGGGAGACTTTACGGGAACATTAAAACTTAAAATAAATAAATAAATAAACTTCTTTCTCCATTTTTCAAAGTGAAAGCAACTAAAATTTGTTTCAGAAGGTGCTTCCCTGTCTAAAAAGGAAAATCTTTAGTTGTGTTATACAGTTCTCAGTATAACTGATCATTAGCTTCCATGCTTTTCATAAAATAAGCAACTAATGTTAATGAAGATAAAGGAAAACAGCATCAGTAAAGAAAATAGAGTTACCTGCAAAGCCCTTCCAGTCTGGAGTCACCAGTCTGCCAGAAAGCAGGGTTGCAGGTGGGTTAATTGGATTTGGCCAAATTGTGATTGCTGCCAGCTGAGGTTGGTGGAAGCTCTTCTGCTCAGTCCCTCCTCCTCCCAGTTTCTCTATGCCTGGAGAGGGAGCAGGCTGGATTTGTCATGCCTTGGTGCTGGTGTGTTCAGGACTACGCAGAAATCTACAGGGTAGTAAGAGAAGCTAGGAGGCTGTTGTAGGGTCTACAAAGGGAAAAAAATAAGGAAGGATAAAGTGTTGTGCTTGAGAGCCTTAAAAGGCATTTGTTAGCGAGGGATGTTGCAATGGTGTGGTGACTGTCTAAGGTAATTTTGAAAAGTTGGTGTCCTTGAATGAAAATAAAGGTCTGTTCTTGTCCTACAGCCATTTTGCAGCACCTAAGGCTGCCATGGAAGCTATTTCCTCACTGTTCCTCAGCTCCTTCAGTCTATGGGTTCCTATTTTGTGATGGTTTCCCATTTCATAGAATCCATTAAGTTGACAAAGGCCTTTAAAGTCATCAAGTCAGCCATGGTGGATGTACTCTTCTCCTCTTTGCTGTGTGATTTTCTCTTGGTTTCATAGATGCTCTTTTTGATCTTTCTCCATGCTGTGTGAGGGATATGGAAGTGTGGAAAAAGCAGATTTTTTACAAACTACTTCTTCTAGAGTAGGCCTGCTGGGTGCCATGTCTCGTGGTGCGCTGCTGGTGTAGCAGTGCTTTAGGAGTGTGTCTCTTTCTCGGTAACAACTGCTTCTTCACTCACTTCCTCTTCTTTCAACCGACTGGGCTATGTCCTGTCCTTCTGTACTTGCACACATAGCATAGAATTGTAAAATCACCAAGGTTGGAAAAGACCTCTAAGAACATCTAGTCCAACTGTTCACCTATCATCAAGATTTCCCACTAAATCATTCCCCTCAGTACAACATCTAAATGTTTTTTGACCACCTCCAGGGATGGTGACTCCTCTACCTCCCTGCATCTCTGGCAGGACATGGCATGAAGAGTATGGAGCTTGCTGGTTAGAGAATCTTAGCAACCTCTGTGCTATCCCATCTATGCATGTATTGGAGAGTTGGCTAGACTTGCCGTGGTGCTAGGACAAGCAGAATGGGCTGTGGAGGAAAACAGGATGCTTGTCTACTTGCCTTTGATGTTGGCCTTTTGCAAGTAGCAGAAAAAAACACTTTTTGGTTGAGCGTTAGCTGTTTCTGGTGCTATCCTTGAGGAAAACAGACTTGCAAGGTGCGCAGAACTGGCACTGCGAGCAGCCAGCACGTACTTCTTGTAATTGCTGAAATCTGTTGGATTGGAGCTGCACAGCTCAGATTTAGCTCTGGCTGGTAGCCAGAATAAGCTGTTCAGGTTTGTCTAAGGGGGAGCTGCTGATTGCTTTACCTTCTAAAATTTCCTTGTGAGCAGTGCTGCTCCTTGTTGGCTGCCCATTGGATGAGCCTCGCTGGCCAGGGCTCTGTGGCTTCACCTGTGTTCCAGTGCATCCTTGAGCCGAGGCACAGCCCTGCTCCTACTGAGCCTTACACCCTGTAACAGACCTTGTTACAAATCTGTTCCTGTAACAGAATTGAGGTATAGTGATGTTCTACTCTTGGGATTACTATAGGGAGGCTATGTATTTTTAGGGTGTTCTGTTGTTTTTTGTTTTTTTTTTTTGTCTTTTGGCACAGACATTCTATTGACCTCAACTAAACAGGTATCACTTGGCTGGAAAGAACTGTCCTTCTGCAAGTCTGATGCCTTCCAGGACTGTGAACTTTACTTGACAGTGCTCTCTGAGACATGTAATAAAGTCGCTATCTTACCGGCCTCATGCAACTCTGTGTGCAATAGGTTTTGGGGAATTTCCCCACCAAATCTCTGTTTTTGCTGCTTCTGCAGGTAGTGCATCAAGGCCAACACTCGCCCTCTCCACCCTCAAGGGTAGTCTGAGCAGGGAAGAAAGGACTCCCTAGTTTTCTTTTTTTTTCTTTTTCTTTTTTAATCTGTGAAGGGGAAGTGGTAGATACCAATCTTTCTCTGTCACACATCCTACCATGCGCATCTTGCTGATGGCCACTCAAACTATCCCCTGGCGATGCTACTCTACCATGACTAATTTCCTGTCTTTTATTTTGAAAACAGAGTCATCAGAGTTTGCACAGATCAGCTGGTATAGGCTCCAGTCTGTTCTCTTAGTGAAAACCTAGAAAGCATACTTCTGGGAAGAGGTGCAGGAGACTATTCTATTTTCTCGTGTGTGTGTGATTTGAGGAAAGGAAGGGCAGTAGTGAATGTTCAGGGTTTTAATAATTTAATTGGTGGATCTTGATTTCAAAATCAAGATTAAGTGTATTGGGATGCCAACTCAGCCAGGTATGAAGAGTAACCAAGCCTGTAATAGTTAAAAATGTATACTGCTAGTTATAAATCTATAAAGCTCTGAGTGTCATTGGTGAGATGATCCACCTGTGTAATAAACACTCGTCCTTTGTTGTTTATGCAGAAGCTTGTCAGTAGTATTTTGAAGACAGCACCACTTAAGTGACTGTGCATGTTAGACATAGCTGTTGGTTAAACTTTCTCTAAGAGATGTTTTGACTAATCAATGTGTAAGCACGTGATTTTAGCTAATTCTTTACGTGCTGTTTTTCTAGCTATAAAAATGCTCCAGGAAAGAAAAATATCGTTTTTTCTCAGCAAGTAATTGCTATTAGAGAGAGAAAGTTTTGGGTTTTGTGTTTGTGTATGTGTGCCTGCTTTAAAGAGGAATACTGCCAGAACAGATGTATTTGGTTGAGGTATTAGTGATTTGGTAATGTAGGACCAGGTATTTACATTTACTTTGTTGTATACTACTTGTTTAAAACCAAATGAATACTAACGCATACTTGGTTTATATATGGCTGCAGATGTTGTGAAGTACAAAGCAGCGAGTAGAATAACAAAAGTGAAGTTAATTGTAATAGGTTCCTAGAATTGACTGAGTTGCCTGGGGAAGTGCATTTAGAATGACAAAAATCAAGAACGGTCCCACCTTCATCTGAGCAATTATAAAGACAGTAGAAACCTACTAAAAGTATGTTCTTAAGGCAAATACTGTTTTGATAACTGAATAGCTTTTTTTTTTTTTTAATGAATTTTTGAATTTGTTAATAGAGCTGTAAATGCAGAAGGATTTCAGTGTACTTGATGGAGTTCCTGCAGGTCGGCATCAGCCCAGCAGCTATCAGCAGAGCCTCACTTCCTCGTTGGCCAGAAACACCACCCTCATTCTTAAAAAGCTGTGGTTAAAGTGGATGGGCATTAATCTGAAATAACGGTGTTCTTGTATAAGAGAAAAATACAGATCTTTCAGACAGATTGTTTCCTAGGAATGCAAGGGGGAACAATGAGCTAACGTGCTCCTTGATAACAGCCTTAATCCTGACTGCAGAAAACCAAACCACTCTCCCAGAAGGCTGGGTGAATGAGGGTCAGCAAGCCTCTGGGATGGCAGGAATCTCGCTTTCTTCATTTATTCTTATGTATTTGCAGTGTTTTGCAATGAACAGCTTCAAAATGGCTTCACTCTTTAGGAATCGTTTGATATTTAATTTGTTGGAAAAGTGAGTCCAGCAACTAGATTAATATTTTTGTGAAAGCCCCACCGCAGCATAAAATATGTCAAGTTTAAAAAAAACAAAACAAAACATTTTTCCTTTTTTAATACACACGAATAAAACTACTTCCTCCTCCTTTAAAGCTGCCCTAGAAAGCAATGGCAGCGGGCTGTGGCAAGGCTGTGCCACTCGCTATTTCAACTTGAGGCTCTGCTCCAGGATGTGCGGCTTTATGAGAAGTGACTGGTCAGATGTGTCTCAGTTGCTGCACACTTGATATCGATGCTTTCTGGGGTGCTGTGGTGAGATTTTGTGGGATCGGGCCACGAATGAGCTTCTCGACACGCCATCGATGATCCTTGTCTCCTCAGGGTAAAGAATAAAATTACGTACGTGCTCCTAGAAATACAGTAAATAAAAGAGCAGTCCTCCTTCTGTGTTAATAAAGGCTGGTGCAGGTTCACCGTTATCGCCATTAAAGAAGCTTGCGGAGATTTAAAACATTTGTCCCAAGTTCTCCTGATGATCCCGGCACCAAAGCGCTGTGACACTGGTTGCGCTGTGCTGCCTTAAAGGCAAGTAAAGAGACAGCAGGAAGCAGAGACACAAACTGTGCCTGCTTCTCGGACGCAGAAAGAAATGACATCACTTCTGTGCAGACTTTGTCTTAACTTTTCATAGCAGTTCTCACCGTACCCACTTGCTGAAGAAAAACGCCTATGTTCAGCAGTGCTGATGTGGTCATGTTCTGTACTTCTCACGGTGCTGCCGGTTGTGCAGATGTGTTACAGTAACTGCACTGAGATGGTTTCTGTTTGTATTGAAGACCTGATTAGCTAGGCAGGAATGGAGTTACAAGTTTTAATAACAAGAAGTACTGGTGAGGTTTTTTTCCTCTCTGCCCATTTAAGCATATTTTATTTGCTTTTATTTGCATGTCAGCCACTGAAACAATATATGAAACAGTTTTAATTTAGAATCCTTTGTGGTAATGTGTTTCAGTCAAAAGAGCTGCAAAACTACTAGTTAAAAGTAAATGCTCTAAAAGATCTGGAATTTTTTTCTCTTCCTTCTGAAATTTTAACTTGTTGATTAATTCTTTTCAAGTGGTTCTACTGCCTTCAGAAATAACAACCCGATACTCGGACTATCGTGGGATAATCCTGGAACCTGTGTAGGATGTGCACTGACGTACCTAAGAAACACATGAGAGATAATTACAACCTTTCTTAGTTCACACACAAACACGCTGCAAACATTTTTCCATGTGAAAAATGTGAACTAGTTACATTTTAGAAGCTAGATATATATGAAAAATGGACTATAAAGGAGATGCCTATTTCAGGCGGTTTTTGATGAGATCCAGATTTAAAAAAAAAATAAAATTACAGCATATTAAATTATTAGGCATCTTTACTAGGGTGTAAAGAAGATTTATACTGCAATGAAATATTGCTATAACCCAATTTAGAACTTGACGAATCTGGTTTTATGGGGCTGAATTATAAAGGATACCTCATTATTTGAGGGAAAAACCTTTATTGTTATTTTTGGCACCCTTGTCTCCTCTTTGGTTGAGTTGTGCTCTGCAGGAACTGCTTTGGGCAAGATGTCTCAGTTGATGCTTTTCAAGGAAGCAGTGCAGGATGAAGTCATCATTAGGGATCACAGCCTAGTGAGCCTTTCTTTCCACATGTGGTCACTGATTTCAAGTTAAAGGCTTGCAGTCCACATTGGTCCTCTGGACCAAAAACATAGGTCTCCTTAAAAGTTGTAGTTCTACTCTATTGCCAGATGTATCTTCCCGATGCTGTGTATCTGCAGCACAGCTGCACTAAAATTGCATATATACTACTTTAAAAATGAACTTTAAAAAGTCATTTTCCTTCTTTCTTGTCTCTCCCTTTGAACTGTGTAAGTTAACACACAGTCTGTGTGTTCTCAGTATGACCTGGCATTACAGCTTGCAGCAGACCGTAAAAATGGACATTGCAGGAGAATATTATGTGCTATATTTTGTAAGTCTGCTCAAAATTTTGGTTAGCACATACCTCATGGAACATCTTTTGAGACCACTTGGGCTGTTGTTGCTGATCACAAATGCTTTCTCCACTGAGAAACAGAACTGGAAGCAAATGAAGTTTGTTCATTTGACTGAAATGGAGAGCAAATTCTTGCTGGAAATATTGTTTCTTTATAGGGTAATGAGTTTCTTATGTGCAGGGTTTGTTTTCTCTACTTCTTTGGCATGCAAAATGATTGATCTCAAGCAAATTGCATATGCTTGCAGCTCCAACCATATATGCACACATTAGTGAGCATGTGACAAAGGAAAACAAAATGCATGGGTCCAGCTTTTTCTCCTCCTTCCTGGAGAGAGGAGCACAACTTCTCCCTGTGCCAACTGCAGCCTCCGCGCTTCATGGTTCTGCGTGCACCCTTCCTGGCACATTGCGCATGTGGAACAGAATGGGGAGAGCGTGGCTGGAGTTTGTGTGGTTGGGGGGAAGCTACAGAGAAAGCACTGGCCTTCTATGGGGCCTCAAAGTACTGAGTGTTTAGAATGACTTGCTGGTAAGCAAACTTTTGAAAGTCCTCAGTTGGAACAGTCACAGTTTAGTGTGTACTGAAAACTATTTGCTGAATTTTGGAGACCCTTTTGTTTAGTCTTTGCCCCCCCACTGTTTAGACATCGGTAACCAGGTGTTATGCCTCTCTCTGTAGCCTTAAACTGCATTTTTTTTCTGATGTAGTCATCAGATCAAATTATTTATAAAATGAGGACATCCTTTTGAACTTCATGTATAAACAGTTCTCTTAAGTATGTGCACAGGCAGAGAGATCCTTGTCTGTTTATTCACGGTTGAAGCCCAGATATTAATAAATACTAATATTAAATAATGCATTTTTCCCCTCAATCTGCATCTGAGTTCTCCCTTCAAGGCTTGAATTTCTCTTCTAGGCTGCCGCAGGAAAGCTTCCACCCCGCCCTTGATGGAGGTACCAGCTACAGTACATCCCTGCTGCCGTGATTTATGTGAGATAGGGCAAGGCAAGCGAGTCCTGTCAGAGTGCCTCCTGCCAGGCAGGTATCAGCAGAATCAAAGCCAGGGCTGCCGCCATCACTGGGGTGTGTGTTTGAGCACCAGGACTGCCATCTTTGGCTGTGGGCTGGCTCTGGGTTCATTCACTTTGGAATTAATGGTGAGAGCTGGAAGCCTGCCCAGGTGCTGTTGAATATTTCTTTGGAGCCAAGTTGGTGCTGGACTGTGGTTAGTTGTGAGGCATCTCAGCAGGCAGCAGAGTGCTTTAGAGGAGGTGGTGGGACTCTCTATGTGCTCCCCCTACTTCAGCCTCCTGTGCAGGATTTGACTGCATGCATTTTGAGGGAGAGATAGAAAAGTATGAGCAGGGAGCTGTGAAGCATGATGAAAAAGGTACGTATTGCATCAGTCTTACAGGTACTGGCTGCTACCAGGGCAACTTCGTGTATGCTGGGGAGTTTATTTTAGCTCTCTGACTTTTTTTTTTTTTTCAGTGCAACTTTAATCAGCCACTTAGCCAATGCCAGCAAGGTTTGCAAATCAAAACCAAATCTGAGCATAGCACTGTGCTAATCTAAGATACACTTCGATTTCCTGCCTAGGGCTTCTCCTCCTGGCTCCGGTTTGGTGCATGTACAGTACTGTATGCTCAGAGACAAGTTTTAGACACAGAACTACTCAAGAAATGTGGTGGCAGCTGCTCCAAGCTCTGTATTTGCTGTGTTTGGCACATAGGAAATGTTTGAAGTCAGGTGGGCTGCAGAGGAGTCCTAGGTTTCCCTACGTCTCACGTGGAGTGGTTCTTCTTGTATCTTGTAGGCTGCTTATGTTCCTACAATTAGACAAAAGTGTACTCTGTCAATAAAAATAATCCCCATAAGAAATGTTACACAGTGCAAGTAGCTTGTGAGCAGAATATTTTACATAGCACATATATTTTACTGATGCAATCCTGAGCAGTCTAGCTCTGCTGTTTGCCTAAAAGCAGCCCCTCAGAGCGCTCTGATCTTCCAGCAGCAGTGCTGTGGCTGACTTTCACTTTCCTTACTGTACAGGAGTCGGTGTAGAAGGGAGTTTGCAATCCATCCTCAGTCTATGTTTTTCCAGACAGGTCGGCCTTTCTCTATGTGGGAGAGTGCAAACTGCTGCTGGAGGCACGGAGGAGCGATTAGCATTCATCTTGTTCCTTTCCATCTCATAGGCACAGGGAGTTTATGAACGTGCTGCTCCTTTGGGGAGCATTTCTTCTTGCCCCAGCGTGAAGACCGCAGGGAAGTTGGTACGACTGTATTGGTTGTATGTCCCTGGTTCAATAGGTATGTGAAAAAGTTGAGCATAGCAATACCCTGGGAGAGGTCAAAAGGGAAGAATGGAGGGACTGATGCGAGCCTGAGGCAGTTGGTAGGAGAGCTTTCCCAGCATTCATGCATTTGAGGCCTGTCATGAAGGGGAGCTTCCATCCATCCATCTCTTTGTCCATGTATTCCTCCAACCTTGCTCTTCAGCACCCTCCCAGTGCAGGTACCGTGGTGTTGCATGCTGTGCAGGTGATACATCTGCTGCTGTCTGCCTCCTTCCACAGCAGCGCCGGCCTCCCCAGCACTTCTGTTTCCCCTGCAGAACCAGCAACAGCATTGTGGTCCCCAGGGTGTCCTGCTGCTGCCGCCAAATTAGAGTATTTCTCTCAATTAACCGCCAGGCATTCTTTCTCCTCCCTATCCTAATGGGGAGTGGTTAATAGTTATCATTTGCTAATCTAGGCATCTGGAAGGTTTGTTTTCAATGAACTGCAGTCTGGAGATCTTGCTGTTTGTTCACTTTGTAGGCCCTGCAGCTGGGTGGGCAGTAGGTCCATGTCAAGGGTTTATGGGCTGTGACAGTCCACCTGCTGCCCTCCACACTTCCTAGCATGGACCTGGCAAGGGGTGGTCTGCAGGATTGATGCTGCTGGTGTGGGTGATCATGCTGCAGTATCACAGCACCTAGGGAGCCTGACAAGCACCCTGCAGAAATGCAGTGGTTTTGGGTGGCTATGGTAAGAATTTTGCCTGGGGAAGATATGGGAATTGTTGGTAGCAGGCATCAGATGTGCAGAGGTCGGTACAAGAGGAGCAATGACTCCACTCAGAGAAAGACAGAGGACAGGAAGCACAGCCATTCAAGGGGCTGTTGGGTCTGAATGGGTCTGTGCAGATACACACCACGGGGCTGAGCTTCCCTGTTCAGACACGCCTGTGTTCACGTTCCAGTCAGGCTCAAAGAGAATAGGAACAGCACCATCTGTGTCCCACTTTATTTTTAAATAAAGTAAAATTCCAAATGCCAACCATCTGCCAATGGCAGCACATCCAATGTGTATCCCCTTGTCCGAGGTGGAGGAGAGACATGGCGTAGGGGATGAGAGAGCTGCAGGTACGTAGGCCAGCTGCTGGGCCACAGCAGCACTGTGGTATGGCCTGGTGTCTGCTCTGCTGCCTTCTGTTGTGCCAAAATAGTAGTACACAGCAGAAAAGGACTCAGGTCCATAACACTTCACTTAGGAAACTCAGGAGAAGGTGTTAGCATTTCTGTGGAGGATATGCAACGTTGATGTGGTTTGGAACTGCCAGACTGATGAATGAGACAAGGAGATAGTCATCACTTTTTTTTTTTTTTTCTCCTTGTAGCCTGGTCACAGGGCATAATGTTGCTTTGGAAACAGTTTAGGTTGTGGTTTTGTACAAGTTGGCTATTAAAATAGGTCCACTATCTTGATGGGAGTTAGTATGAGCCCTTAGCCTGGTGCAGGACTAGAGCAGACTCATTTTGCTTTCATACTTTTCCTCCCAGGTCCCCTCAGCAAATTCCCCATCAGTTTTGATTTGCTTCTGAAAGTGCTTTTCCTGAAGTCAACAAGCCTTGTTCTTCAGTGCAGTACTTCTGTGTCAAGTGCTGAGTCTGGTCCCATAGATCTGGGTGAAAGTCAGCACTAATAAGGCAGTAGAGAGTTAAAAGTAATTTAAAAAAAAATATATATATATATTAATTAAAATATTTACATTGGAAGCTGCAAAGCATTTGCTCTTTGAGTAAAACAAACTTCCCCATTGTTCTTGTACAATTGTTGCAGCCTGTCTGAAAATAGCCAGGAAGAAGTTGAGCCATGAGGAAAGTCAGGGCTGGCAGGAGAATAGGAGGACGGTGATACCCTGCTGGCCAGGGGCTTTCCAATTCCTCAACATTTTCTGTCGTGAGAGCTAAAGACTCCATTGTACAAAAAAATAACTTCAGTGAGATAGTGTTGTTAAGGTGTTTCTGGTAATGCCAAAACCGAAATGATCAGTGGCCTTATGAATAAAAAGTATTTCTGAATGAAGCAAATGGCAACTGAGAAGAGGAAATAAGAGCAGGGAGTAAGCTGCATCAGTGAAGGTGAGGAAATGGTGTTCAGTGTATGACAGGTTTCTTTTTAACTCTACAAGCCTGTGCTAATTTACACATAAAAAAAAAAGAAAGTATACCACAGAACGGCCTCAGGACCCCAGCACACATTCAGAAATACTTTTTATTCATAAAGCCACTGATCATTTCAGTTTTGGCATTACCAGGTCCTTACTGGGGACCTGAGTACCTTTTTGTCCTGCTGGTGGGGAGGTGGTGGCATGGGTCTGTGCTTTAAGCATGGGAACGCTCTTTTCAGAGTCATTACAGCAAACATAAGTGAACATGAAAATAATTAGCTTTAAGTCCTTCAGTTCCTTCCATATCTCCCCTTGGATAACTGGGCTGAGAAATGAGTCTTTTAGAAACATACCATCCCTATTCTCTTGCAGTGTCCCACTTCATGTATATGCTTCTGGTCTTTTTCAGCCTGGCAGTGGACTAACAAATTCTGGTACTGGTGGGCAGAGCGCTGAAAGCGTTAACAGGGCATGTGGAGGAGTTTGTCTGGTGGTATTTTAGCTCCTTGGCTCACACTTCTCTCTCTAGGCAGTCTCTTGAGCTTTTCAAGGTGTTTTTTTCCAACTGGAAGTCTCCTGTCTGCCCTTCTGGCTCACTGTCTGGCTGAGTTTTGCAGGCCATGCCTCCTTTACTTAACTGTGTCATGGCAGTTTGCCGTTGCCATCGGAGCCCAAGCCTATCATAGTTTTAGACAATTAATTCCAACGTTGCAGCATTGTTTGTTAGGTTCGTGATACTCTTTTGGGATTTGAGGTATGCTGAATTGCATTATGCTTACCTGAAGAAACTCTGTTTCCTTGAAAGGTTGGTTTGTAAAGGTGGTAAAAAATTAAATGCACTTGATCAGAGTAGGCATCATTTAAAGTTTGCATAAGAGCTTTGTTCCATCCATGTCTTGCATGCTTTGCCATATTTAAGAAAGTCTGTTCTGACAGCTTTTTGGCCTGCAGAGAAAAGGTGCAATGTACCCTGGTTTGATATGCTGACAGAAAATTGTCTCCACAATGTATAAGACTGCTGTGATTATTTCTAACCATTACCATTGGTCTCATTTTACCACTGTGCACATTATATAATTTGATGTTCACTTAATTTAATGAGAGGATGCTGCAGACTTATTTATGACTCGGTAGGGCAACCTGTATGCCTTGGCCACCTCTGTTAACCTTTCCAAAGGAGGAAGAGCATGTTTCTTACAGAACATGTTACAACATCATTAATACCTTTATATCCAGGTTTCCCAGATTGCCGCAGACAGGAGGGCGATTTGCCTGGGGTGGAGATTATACTGGAATGGAAGTAGAAGTTTAACTTCTTTCTTGAATTGCTTATTAGTCTTTTGTTGAAAGGTTATGGCGTGCTATTAATGGACTTTTCCTTTTGTTACAGATGGAATTTTGTAACTGGCTGGATTCTGAATAGGGCAAGGAGATGTGTCTGATAAGGTAAGAGAGAGGGTAAGATAAACATCTTGTCACACAAAACAGTCTCACTGGTCTTGCATTCTGGTCAGAGACAACTGTTTCATTCCCTGTCAAAACTCTGCAAATGACTGAGGTGCTTATTTGTATGTTGTCTGTTGCTGATCCTCTGAGCAGAGATCATTTTGGTTCTATCTAGCTTCTGTCCCACTCCTTTCTCCTGGTGGATTGATGTACAGAGTCTAGACAACAGAAATGCCAGTCTTTCAGGCGTGGGTTTAGCCAGATTGGTTATACCTATCTTAGCATTGTAGAGCTTTCTTAAAGTTACAAGTGAGGTAAAAGCCTTTTTGTTTAGGTTTGGGATTTTCCCTCCTTCCCTCAGGGTATTTGAAAAGTAAAAAGATCTTTGAGCTGTTTTAGCTTCTATGCTTTGAAACTTGTTTTTCCTGTTGCAATATTTTCAAAATCAGATAGTTTTTATTAAGATAGAATGTGTATGAGTTAATATCTCTAGGTCTAAGTGTGAAACAAGAATTTTCTGTCACTGGTGTTCTGAAGGAAGCTGTATGTTTGCTGATTTCTAATAGCAACATTTTAAAAAAAAAAAGCTGGGTTCAGATAAAAACTGAAAGATAAAAAGTTTCTGGTCCGGATGCTTTCACTGGCAGAGAGGTCTAGATGTCTTTAAAGCTGGAAATGTTGGAATACTGGAACAACAAACAGCTGAACGTAGTAGTAGTACGATGCAGGCACTGTTTTTCAACTTGCAGTCCATCTAGCTTGTCACTTATCCTGCTCATTCATTTATGTATTTCATTTTGTCTCCTGTTGTCCTGCGCTTTGTGTAACTCAGAGGCCTCAAAATCCCTATTGTTCTTTGAGGCTGTTGGTTGGAAAGTGTAGTGAAAAGAGCTGAATGCATTATGTCATTACAAGAGGATCAGGACTAAAAGCCTTTTTCCTTTGATTCAGAGATTTAGCTCTTGTAGCCAGACTTGATTTATTTTTTTTCCATTTCAATTTTGTTTGCTTAGTGGAGTTACATTTTGGAGGGTGGCTACCCATGCAAAAATTGAAAACTAAGGTGGCTCTTAGCCCAGCATGGAGTATGCAAGAATCAAAGGCTCACTTGTTTCTTAGTATTCTGCAAGTGTCGGACCTTTTCCTCTTTGTCCATTCAAGCCACACCCTTTCACACCACCATTGAGTTGCACTATGAATATGTAATTTAATGTCTCAGGAGGCCACCTTTGAGTAGACAGTGTGCACATAGCTGGTAAAATATAGCTCTTCAGGTGAGAGGTCTGGCAGTCTGCAGCGCTATTATGTAAATGCATACTTTGCTTGTTATGTAAACCATCTTCTTCACTCGCACATGTTGGAACTGGCCTATCTGTGTTCCAAGAATGGATAATTACATCTGCATTCAGGACTTCTTAGAGTGTTCAGCTAGCTGAACTACCATCCCCTTGTGTGTTGGCCACCAGTGTCACCGTGATGGTGACCACAGCCATGGTGTTGCCATTGCCTGTGCACAGCCAATGTGTGGAGTTAAACATGGGTTAATTATGAATGCTCATATTCAAGCTGGTTTGGTTTGGCAAATTCTGTTGATTTTGGAAATGATTTTATTTTTCTGGTGCGAATGCAGTGCTTTTGTGTGCGCTGCTTTTGCACACAGGTTGCAAAAGTGAGTACTGTGCTTCAGTACTCACTCAGCTGCTTGCTTTCCTAAGGTATTGCTCCTACTGGATTGATGTAACTCATTCATTTGATTTTTTGTTTAAAGCATTGCTCTTTGCTGCAAAGTGGATATTCATGAATCTGTGCTCTTTAACCTGTGCAGTTTGATATATTTTTTTCTTTTTTACTTGCTCTCTCTTTATCTTATAAAGCAGCCACTGAGGGACCTTTGCATCTTGAGCATGTTCTGCAGCTTAAGGCATTGACACCTTTTCTCACCATGGCTTTATTGCCAGCCCCAGGCAGGTACAAATAGCGAGTCAGGTCCCTAGAAATCATAGAATTCGCTTTGAAATGAGATTCTCAGACAGTGAAGTTAGCGCTTCCCTCTGTCTCTCGTCTTTTACCTCTAGACTGTGTCCTCACTTCGTGTGATACAATTTCAGGGCTGAAATTAATCTGGAGCTATGAATGTCTGTGCCTCATTCTCTTCTCTTGGCTTTCAGAGGGACTTCATTTGTTCCTTCCCCAGCAGCTTGGGGCAGAGAGTTGCCACTGTCCTACTTCCTACCTTCCTGCCTCACAGGAAGAAGTGAACGGTCCTGTTCAAACTCTTTCTTGCTCAAGGCCGCCGTTGTCAGCTGTTCCTTGTTCTTACGTATATGTAGTTTTAATGGATATTTCCTAACCTGTTCCCTGCTACTACTCCTTCTGCTGTATGATGAAACATTCACGAGATCATCGTGAGACATGATGGGCTTGTGCTGATGTTGATGGATGCCAGAGCTCTCACCCAGCATATTCTTTTCCTTTCCCCATATTTCCTTGTTTCCTTGTGACCTTCCCGCTTCCTTCCAAGGAGCCCGAGGCCCTTGTGAACTACAGGGGCTATCTGATAATTTGGATCATAAACATAAAATCATTCTACAAGACCTAATCTATTTTCAGAGGTACATCTGTGAGATAAAAATGGCTTTGATCATTGAGACAGCGTTGTGTCATACTGAAAAGGAAATGACAAGGAAGTAACTGTAACCAGGCCTACTTTCACCTTCCGTTAGCTTAGACCTGATGGATTGCTGCTCCAAGGTCACTTGTCTTAACAGTTCCAAATTAGATTGCCAATTAATATTGATCATCTGAAAAGCAGTGTGTTGATGTATATTCTGTTATTAATAGCTGGGGCATGCTGTGTTAATGCATTTTATAGTAGCAATCTGTTTTGCAAACATTTCTGGTTGTTCTTTTTGAATGATTCTTGGCAGTGAAAAACATTTGCTTAATACATTGAGAACTGCAGTATCTCACGGAAGTGTTTATGTTGGTTTGTTTTTTTTCCCTCCATATTTTGGATGTTCTGTTCTTATTCCCCGTTTTTTACGGGGAATAACAAGTGGTTTTGATGAGACCAGACTGAGGTGAAGTGAGAGAATGATTTCTGTCTAATCTGGTTGTGCAATGTAGTTTCTTCTTATGTTAATGCATACGTGCTGAATTTTGGCATCACCGTTGGATTAGAATTACTAATTTCCTTTGACATGGCTTATGAATATTTTCGTCTCCTTAGAAGACATCTTAGAGAAGCATTCAAAGTAAGAGAGTTTGTTTGAATAAAAAGATAACAGGTATTTTGAGTTCCCTTTCTTGTGTTATTTGGTTGTTTTGTCACAGTATGTGGAAAGTACCTGGAAAGTACAGGGAGGAAAATGGGAAATCTCTCATGCATAAGGAAAAGCTTCTCAATAATGAAGTTTTGGGGGGAGAAAATATCTACATAAGTGTAGACATCAAGGTAAATGCTTTTTCCTTTTCTTTTTCTTCCAGAAAATTTGAATATTTGCACAACTTGATGTTGCAAGTTGTAAATGCTTAACGCTTCTGAAAGAATAAATTACTTCAGTGCCTGACTGTGTAGATAACTGTCAGCTTCAAAGGATGAAGTGAGTTAGAAGGAATGTCTGGGGAACTCAGGGCTGGCTAATATTAAGCAGAATACAGAAAGTGGGAGAATATATTGAACTAATATAACAGAGGCCTAGTTATAAGTTTATATATGAGTTAAGACTAATCATGTTATGAAAAGCAAATTTCTGTGGTTCTGCTTTTAAAGTGGAATACTCACTTCCCCCTTCCCATCTCTGTTGCACTAGGTTTCCCAGGCTTGCTGTTGTAAGATCAGTGCTTCTGTAAACATTCAGACGGACAATTGACCTATCCAATGTTTCTCAAGCTATCCTTATGACAAAGGTCACCTTTCACTGTAGGGTATTCACATGGTGAACTGTGTGGTTCTGTAGGATGCAGGTAGCTTTGTCTGCAGTCTTGATCAAACAACTAAGAGAAACTGAAATCAGGTCTGTAGAACACACAGTCAAGCTTTGGGGCTAAAATGGAAAGAGCCATTTCACTTTTTGCTTGAAAAGTGAACTGATCTGAAGTTCCCCTCTGAGTACATAAGCACAAACAAGATGGAGTGCATTTGTCATTGCGCGTTGGATTGGGTTGCATGTTACCTATCTCTCACTGCCCCCGGCACTGTCTCTATCGCTCGTGTGGCTGCTCAGTGAGCCATGCAGGGCACTAGCTCTTAGTTCTCCTTAGAGTTATTTTTCTGGCCTGAGTCCCTGGGCTGTGTGCATCCACTGCGCTGACAGCTTGGCCAGAACTGGGAGATGGGGTGTGCAGAGCAGGTAACCTCCACCTGGGGAGCATTCTGCGTGCCCGCTCTGCGATACAGGTGTGAGAATAGCACTGGAAGCCAGGAACTTGTAACTGCAGCTCTGCTAATGACTACCCTGTGGTTTGGGGCAACTCCCTTGGTCCTCTTTGAGTCAGCTCCCCTTTCAGTAACAAGGTGATAATATCCTTTGTAGTATATTGCTGAAATGATTAATTGTATATATATGATGCTACAGGTATCAAGATTCTACCATGTATCATTATAATTGGTGCAAAGTGGCCTCTTTCAAATCCTGTTCAGAAACCCTAGCTACAAAAAGCTACAGAAAATTTGGGGGTTTGTTGTTGGTGGGGGTTTTTTACCTCTTAACTTCTGAAACAAATCAGATTGACTCTCGATACTAAAACGTTAACCACCAATACCAGCCATCTGGATCGTGCCCTCCTCGCCTTACATTCTTCCTCCCCACATCTCTCATGGCTTTCTACTCTTCATACCGTTTTTTTCCTAACTGAATTAAAGACAGGGTTCTGGGAGAGTTAAAAGGGAAATTTTAGTTGAGGCTGATGGTGAAATTCTAGCAGAGAGGCTAATGCTTTGCTGCTGATGTAGAGAGATAGGGAAATGTTCTGCTTTTCTTTCTCTAAAACTTGTTCTGGGTGGAGTCTGTGCAGTTTCCAAGCTCTGGCTTCTCTTGCCAACCTGAAAAGTGCCAGTAAATCATGGGTTCAAAAAAAAAAAAAAAAAAAAAATCCAAACATTCTAAAAATGTTGGGGAGAACTCAATGAAGGAAGAGTTGCAGAATTCACATTTCAGATTAAAGTTAAAACGCCCTAGATATTTAAAGCAAGGGAAAATATTAGTTCAGATACCCAGATTGAGCAGATGGCTATGCTCTGAGAATACCCGAGGTTTGCTCACTGTTAGTCTCCCACAGAAAACGTGCTCTCTTGGTTCATATTGACCCTCAGTTGCAAGTGATGACTTCCTGTTCCTTTTGAAAGAGCTGATGCCTTGAGGAGCTGAGCTTCCCCCTTGCCACGCATGGTTGAGAAGTGAGGAGCAGGGAGGCAGCTCTCAGTGTCACTTGTCAGGTGGTAACCTGCCTGCAGCCCTAGAGGCAAACCTTTCAGGCTGCCTTCAGCCAGTGTGCCCCCAGGTGATAGGAGTAACTTGTCATTCGTGGACTTTGTAAATGCCAAGGAATGGGCTGTAATTTTAGAAAATGTGTTCTGCGAAATACGTTTATTGTCCCCAGGATGAGCCTCTGTTACCTTTCCACCTGTCCTTCTAATGCAGACGGTGAACCTTCACTCGGTGACTTTAATGGAAAGTGTGTAATTTCTGTTGTTACTTTGTAGAATTGCTCACTCTCAACTATAAATGACAGCGTGCAACATGTTGCAGTTGTAAATTACGCTCATTTCCATCCAGGAGAGTTACAGAAGTTCTATTTTTTTGTGCTATATATATTCTTGTGTTCTTTGATTGTAATAGAGTGTTTTGTTAAGAATGCATCAGTAAGACAAACTCTTTTGTCTATTTATCCATAAGGTGAATGTAGTATAATGCCTTATCCAGGTTCCTTGTTTAATGCAAATTGGGGGGAAGAAGATCTTAGCATTACAAGCTATTGTGCTTAGATCTGCCTTCAGCAATTATTTGGGAAGTTCACTTCATGTCCCTCAGCTAGCCACACAAAAATGTGAGTCTCCAGCACTGGTTATTATTAGTTAGAGCAGCAGAGCTGTGGCTTGCAGTCTGTCCCGGGATGCTGGGAAGATCCTTAAATACCTTGAGCTGAGGTCATAGAGAATGTTAAAGACCTGGAATGGTGAGCTTTGGTTTTAATATTTTAGTAGTGCACAGGGAACAGCTTCTGCTCCTGAAGTTGTCCTTCAAGAGCTAAACTGGCTGGCTTTACCTTGCCGCAGAGGTCTGCATGTCTGATATATGCATTGCTACAAAGTGGGGGAGATGTAAACACCAGAGGAATGGGACATAGCTTTAGTCAGCTGGGTAAGATGAAGTGTTTCTTGTGGATACTGCATTTTGCCAGCTTGCTGCTGATAAATGTCTGAGCATACTGCACATCGTATCAATTAACTGTAATTGCATAGAGGAGATTAATTCTGAACTCTTCAAAATGTTTTCTCTGCCCAGCAGCATCTTTTTGGGCTTAGTTTTGACTAATACATTCTTTATCTTTTGAGTAAATTTTTGTAGCCATTTTGTCACTGAGTCACTGATAGCCGTTATCCTCTTGGATAAACCAAATACGCTGACTCTTTAACTCTCGATATAAAATGTGCTGCTGCTTAGTTTTTTAAATCTTTAGCTATTCTTGTGGTGTTTTCTTTTCTTCAGTGAACAGAAGAGAAATGCATGTTGTTCTTGCTGCTATTTATCTTAGATAATACTCTCCCTCCCACCCTACCTCGAACAAAATCATGTTCTTATCCATCCAGTGGCTACATTTCCTTGTGTAGCTGCAGGATTGTACAGGAAGTTCTGTGTCTAGATTGTGCCTGCTATGACCCGCAGGCTTTTTACAGCATTGTGTTGCCCAGGGGTATTTCTTGTGATCCTCTCTTATTCACGTAAGTTTGTAACTTTTGCGTAATTGCTATGTTTAAAACTAGTTGCTGTTTAGGTAAACTATACATAAACAGAAAAGGCCTTTACCAGAAAGTAAATTCTTGATTCTGTTATTGCTCACTGTTGCTTGAGGTTGTGTGTTCTGTGCAGACAAGTGACTTCACACCTTCTTTCAGATCCTTGGTAAAGGCGATGGCTAGCATCCTCTCAGGACCTGAAAATAAAAAACATGAGAGGAAGTGGGGTACACAGTGTCATTAGAGATAATGCTTAAAGGATTTTGACTCCCTAAATTGAACTGCTTGTACTTTCTAGATGGGATTGTGTGACCATAATTATATCTTTGGATTCTTTGTTTTAAACATTGCATATATGTGGGGAAGTAGCTGTTTTGTTTTTGCTAAATAGCATTTTCTAGAGAATTGTATTCATGCCACTTGTGTTCTTTTTGAAGGTAAAAATTTTATGTTGATGCTTTTTGGGTTTTTTTTTTTTTTTTTTGGTCTAGTTTTGATGGGTTTGTGTGCCAGACAGTTGCGTAGTAGCATCAACTAATAGTCAGAATGTACAGTCTCATAAAGACTTGGCTAAAACTAAATGAATTGCTCTCAATTTCCTGTGGGTTTTTTTTTTCTTTTTTTTTCTTCTGTGTGCTGCTTACCAATAAGGAATAGCGGAACTTTTTTACTTCTGAGGTAGTGTTATTTCCAACTTGTATATTGTTGAAGTAATTTTGTTAAACAGAAGGAAAAAGTTAAACTTCAAAGGGAATTTGTCTGCAAAGTGTGCAAACAGGGCTGGGTTCTTTTTACCCCTTCCATTTTATCAAGAGGTAAAAAAGCTTGTTACTTGAGTACTTCATTAGCTTTTTGCTTTCAAATGCTGAGCCTTAACAGTATGCTACTTTAATGAGTCATTTTAACGATTGCCTGTGAGTGTAGTATTTGAATACCTCTTAGAGATTAAAAAGGTCAATGCCTTTGTTTCCACAGGGATGTTTTACTCACACTCTTTTTATGCATCTCACTGCCCATTTGTGACTTAAGGAATGTGCTTAGGGCAGCCCAGGAAGTCTGTGGGAGCTGGAGGGATGGAACCCTCCCACCGAAGCCATCTTTTTGTGGCTAGGGAATACTCTTCTTTGAATCTGTCTTTTGTAGGATTAGATAGATTTTACCCAGGTAGTGGTGTCACTTCAATCCTCTTCATTTCTAGTTTGAAAATGTGAATATCATTCTGATTAAATGCTGCTGCTTATAAAAGGAAAAGTATACATTCATTGGCCCTTCTCCTAATCAGTGTGCTTTAGACAGGCAAATTAGTAGTCTTCTGTGTCATGCTTAAACTTCCTCCAGATTTCTTAAATTGACAACTTGGAAGAAGAAAGTCTCCCTTTTCTCTTGGCTTTCCTCTGCTACTTAAAACAAAACAAAACAAAAAACAAAAACAACAAAGCAAAACTATGTTCTTTTGTAGCTTTAAGAGAGGGTGAAGTCTTCTCTAAGAGCGTCCTCTGAAATTGAACTAGTTAGACCATCACTCTCACTAGCAGATCTCAGTTGAGGTAGAACTCTGACACAAGACTATTAGGATATCCAACAAGTTTTACTGAGTGAAAAACATGAAAAACATGGTTGGAATATATTTGTGCATCTTCCTGTACAATTTCTGCCTTTAATAGGATTTTGGATGTGCTGCCTAGAAACTTTCCATTTACACTGGGAAGCCCTGAAGGGGATTCTGCATTCTCTCTCTAGCAATAGATAAGTGCACATACCATGGGTCACTTAATTGGAGAAACCAGCTGTTCCTGAGTTTTGGGTTGGGGGTTGAAGCTGTGTGTGTGTGTTCTTGTTTCTCTCCAATTTCTGGGCATGGTGTGAGGAAATGAAAGATGTAGGATGGCATGCTCTGAATACCCTAGTGAAGAGAGGAGTCTTGGATTGCTTTGTGGCTTTAAGACTTCTTGAGAGAAAGAAAGGAGATTAACTCTATTTTGTGTTTAATTTAGCCTCAAGATACATAGGGATCACCTGTAGATTAATCTGAAGTTCAACCAACAGTTTCTGGTGAAACCTGTTATTGCATGAGGTTTGAGTAAAAGTAGTAGTGGCCATCATTTAGGAAAACCATAGCTAGCGGTGGTTAAAGATGAGGTATTATCTTGTGTGACTGAAGTATTTTTGTTGAAACAAGACTGAGGGTTGTGTGTCCCGATGCCATGGTGATGGATCCTTATGTGAGAATCAAATAATATTCTTTATGCACTAGTGAGTCATGTGCAGTTAGGAGCTCTTGTGATGTCTGCAATGTAAGACAAGTTTATGCTCATTTGACCTGCCTTCTTTTCATATGTGATTTTGGTTTTCATTACTGGTTAAATTTGAAATCACTTCCTTATTCGGATATTACCGTAGTATTATAATGTTAATCCTTTTTTGATTGCTTGTCCTCTCTTTTGTATATGCTTACATTTACTACTTATTAAAAAAAAATACAATTGCGCAGTTACATAAAAATTGTATTTAAAGAATAGCTGAAGATGAGAGAAAAAGACTGACCTATGTTCTTTCTCTCTCTGTTTAAAACAAATTGAGACTTTTGTGATATTTGACTAGCAGTCTCTTGCATATCCAAGGATATTATTTTTAAAGAACAGATCCTGAGAGTATTCTTTTCATTTGGAAGGGGTTAATATTAGCTTTTCATATTCAACTAGTGTGGCTGTTATCTGGAATGTAAAAACATAGCCACGTAGATTGATATTGGGAGAATGTTTTCTTCTGTGTAGGTAGTTTCCTTAAGAGATGGTGAAATTATTCCTTAATGATTTAACTATTTAACCTTGGAAAATCCTTGGGGAAAAAAAAAAAAAAAAAGCTGTCTGGGAAGTTCTGCCAGTGACTAAAAGAGGAAAGAAGAGGCTACATTTTCTGAAGTTAAATGTGGGGCAGGAAGCGCGGGAGCAAGCGTTGGTCAGACATGTTGAAATACAGAATGAGCGTGGGAAGGCAGGACATGAGTTCTTCCTATGCTTCTACCAAGAGCCAGTTGCTTCAGCCTGACCGTGCCTCTGAGCTTCCACCTGTGTGGAATGAGTTAGAATACAAGCTTCAGATCTACTGTGAAGGTGCTAAATTAGTGCTTTCAGAGGAAGATCACAGAATGCTTTGAATAAAGCTTTACAAAGTGCGGAATGTTCTTACTATTAATACACAATAGTTTGTGTGCACCTCTTAAACGACAAGGAAAATGAAACGTGCCAGGTCTGTGTAGCTAGAGAAACATTTGTTCGTTGTTTTGAAATAGATGGGAAGTGCAGATGGAGAAGGGAGAAATGAATCTAGATATGGAGGAAAATTCCCACAGACTATCATAAATGAGATTTTGAACTCTTTTGTCTTATTGCCTCACGTCTGTAAATTTTTTTTGTAGATGACAGTCTTTCTGAGCACAACGAGGTGAACATGGTGCTCACTAATGCAGAATGATGTATCACAAGAGGAAGCTGCTGCTGAAGCATCTTATTTGAAGAAAATGTGACAGACCAGGAACTATTACAGTCCTTCTCTTAAATAGGAAATAAGCGCAACCACAAAAGACAAATGCAGTGCTAAGTGACTGGCTAGAACCTATATTAGAAATTCAGTGTTTAAAGAAACAGTCTCTTGGCCTGCTTTGTCATTTGGATCATACTTGAAAAGCTGCAAAATGCTAATATGTAACTTGCCAGAGAGTAATGACTAGCAGCATTTTGAGCTGTGTAGCCTTGGTAGGATTCTCCTTTCAGGCAATGACCTCATCTCCTACGCTCAGTAGACCTGAAGCTCAGGCATGTTTTGTAGTGAGGAGAGATCTGTGCTGTCCTCCTGGGACAGAATTGTGCTTGATCTGAGTTTCTCTGTCTGCCTGGCCTGGGCTGCCTTCTGCAACCCCAGACGTGACACTTGAAAAGATCTCTTGGTCTGTTTGAAGCCAGCTCATAGCGAATGGGAAAGATTAGCAGATGGTTGGAGCTGCTTGTATTTCTGTTATATTTTAGTTGGTAACAGTGAGGTGTGAACTTCCTGTGAGCAGGTGAGAACTGAAAACCCTGCCTTTTTCTTGTTTTGGATAATAGTGCACTCAGAAATGAAGAAATTACTACCTTTTGACTTAATGATGTGGATTGAAACAAAAACCCAAACCTCTTAATCAGAGAAGCGAGTCCTCAGCTTGGCTACTTAGGAACTACTGCATGATGATCCTGGTCCTCTTCTGATAGACAAGTTGGACATCTTTTGAACTATTTAGCTCTGATTAATTAAGCTTTTTTAAATATATGAGCTCTGGTAAGTATGTTGTGTTAGTTAATCAGTTAAATATTCTAGACAAGGCTTTGTGAGTAGTAATTAATCTGCTGTTGAACTGGGGTTCAGTGAATAGCTGCACTGGTTTTACTGAAGCAATGCTAACCTCAGGAGATGTATTGAAACTTTGACCTTTGTTAAAAAGTTAAAGTTCTATTAAACTTTAGCCTAGGAAATGAACACTTCCAGATTTACATTAGTGTTTGTATGCCCTAAATAAATCCTTGTGGGCTAAGCCACACTGGGTACTTGGGTTTTGACACAATCCTTGCTTTTCGAGTCATCTCAGAGTCTGTAACATCAGCTGACTTCTGGCTCCTTTGACACTGGGTTCAGATGCTTCTGCCCCTGTTCCTATTTGTGCATGCTGCTTTTCTAGCACTAAAACAAACTGCTGGTGCAGTTTGTCTAAAAGATAGCTTTTGTAATCTTAAAAAAAGACAGAAAAGTATAACTGTGCAAGTACTTTCATCTATTAACATGAATTCTTTTTGAGCCAAAGCATGGGAAGCACTATGTTCTAACAAGTTGTGCTCACTTAACTTCAAGTATGTGTGAATGTGTGTGTATGTATATACATAAACAAGCAAACATTTTTTGTACTGGAATAATGAGTATCTGATATGATAGCATAGAGCAAAAGTTTATTATGCATATACAGATGAGATAAGTTAACTTGTTTAAACTGTATTGTAGACACAGTGCCCCTACATTTGAAAAAGTTTCATGACTCCATATAACTATATCAACATGTTTCCATAGTTAATTTCCAGCCTACAATTATATTATCTTTTGTCTAATGGAACATCATCGTATTAAGTAAACTAATAACCATAATGTTAATGTTGCTGATGCTTTATTAGATACTTTAAAGAAAAAAAAAACCAACAAACAAGCAACAAACCACAATCCTGCATGCACTTACCCAGGATTTATTTTAACTCGTGAATCTTTTCTATGAGTGGAAAAGTGAAGGCTGTATTTAAAATGCCATATCCAGTTCTCAGAATGGAGCAGTATACAGCAGTATGCTGTGCTGTTGCTTGTGAGGACATGAAATGTCCTCTGTGAAGAGGAACAAATTTTGTGCCAGGATTTCTATTATGTGTGTGTTATGTCTGTATGTATTACACAAATAGAGAAATAATGGCACCAAGTATAAATGAGTGATGAGGCAATGTAATTATTAGCAAAGGGGAGGGAGAAGTAACTGGCAGCTTTTAGTTGGAAGAACTGAGATAAAATTATTTCAGGATCACCAATAATCATGCTATACAAAGTTACTTTTTCTTACATTTGAAACTCCATCAAGGATCAGGTGTATGGTAAATAATGATATGTCCTTTGTCTCACATGAGATTAATTTCCATATTGTATAGACTTATTTGAGTAGTAGGTCAGCACAGACCAGTCCACCTCTGTACATTATGCAGAGGGAAGGACTTAACTACATTCTGGAGAGCATTTTGCATTTGAAAGAAGCTGGGGGGTTATGGTTAAGCTAACAGAATGCAGACTCCTTGTAATGCAACTAAAAGACTCGATGCAGTCTTTGGACACAAAAGCTGAATGTGTACTGTAGGAATATATAGTATTACCAGTATATAATAGCACAAAATCATTGCTTGAGTGCTGAGTCTAGTACTTCTGTGCCAGCTTTAAAAAAAAAATGCTTAAAAAAACCAACATGCATTTTCAGAAAGCTGAGAGATCCATTACAGTTGGAAAACCTGTTTCACTGTTAGATTTTTTTTTTTTTAATTAAAAAAAAAAAAAAAAGGCCTAGCATGCCTACTTTAAGTGAAGTGGCTGAGCTGTATTTCACAAATATCTATAGAGGAGAGAGAAAACACAAAGCTCTCCAGTTTAGTAGGAGGAGGTGTAATAAGACTGAATAGCTGAAAGTTGAAACCAGATGAATCTGGGCTAGTTGTAGCACACAAATTATTAAATAGGGTAAATTACTCACTGAAACAAATCCTTTTGAACATGAAAGATTCCTGGTCGCCTGCTTGTGAATTGTAACTAGATGCTGCTAGCAAAAAGGATTATTGCTGATGTGTATGTTCTGGTCATCAGCCCATCTTGGGAGGAAGGTCAGATGGATGGTCACAGTGGTCTGTTCTGCTCTCAGGGTCTGTGGAAAGGTGGAAGGGTCTGTGGAAGTGATCAGGAGATCACCTGATGCTGTGCAGTGACACACTATCCAAGTCTGATGCTTGCGCTTTTACTTATTACCAGTACCAGGCTGGTGTGTTTCTTTGTTTCGTTGTTTCTTTTTTCTTTGCCAAACTTGCTTCTTTCAAAAGAAGGAAAACAGGCATCTAGTCCTGCCTATCTGTCCATGTTGAGAGGGGCATCTGTAGTTAGAGCAGGATGAGTTCTGTGGTTGTTTATTTTCAGGAAGATGAAGGAACTCGACAAATGAAGTTTTGCATCCATACAGATATCTTGCTGGAGAAGAACCATTCAAGTAGAATGGAAAGCAAAATGAAGTATTGAATGCTCTTTGTAAAATAGCAAATATTCCTTTCCCCCAGACAAACTTACAGTCAGGTACTTTATGTAATTTTTGCTTGACCTTTTGGGAAATAGTTGTGTCTGCATGGGTCATGGAAAATTAAAACTTAATGCACTAGGAATCTTCCACCTATTAGAATGAATCTGTATGACCTATGTCATTCACAACTTCTTTTTTTTTTAGGGTGGCTGTTTGTTTACATATAGAAATAAAATTTGTCTTAACCTAATCTGAAGTAGAGGAATGTTTCCATCACTGTGTCAAATCTTTGGCTCAGTTTGTGTAATAACTGCTGCCCTAATTTTCCGCAGAAACGCAGAGGTCACACTACTTGAGTTTCCTGTCTGCTTCTGTGTTTGCTTCTTCAGGTCAAAGCAGCAAACACAAGGTAGAGCTATGCAACACTGTACACAGGCAAAGAATGGAAGTTTTGATGTCAGTATTATTTACAGGGATAAAATTAAGATGTGTACAATTTTATGCCTTAAACAAGTGAATAGCGCTTCTTGTAGCTGCGGTGACAATACTTGTGTAGAAATCTCTATACTGTGTTAGGGGGGGAGAGTTTGAGCAGTGAAGTGATACAATTTGAGGAAAATTCAGTACCTGTTGCACATAGCTTTTGTTTCACTTCATATAGGGATCTTGGTAAGAATGACGGAGAAAATGCCACTGTCTGTTTTGTGGAACTGTCTGCGCTTATGATGCATATTTAACATGAATTATTTATGGTACTTCATTGTAAATGGAGTGTTCTGTAGTATATTTGTAAATAATGAATTCTTTATGACAGGACATCTGTATCTCTGCTCTGTGGATCCTGTGTTACAGAATGGTTTTCTAAATATGTTTCATGATAAGATAGCTATTCGTTTTTCCAGGCTGCCCTGTAATAAAGTATCTTGTATTCCTACTCTATTATCCATTTTGACCGTGGCTTATAAATGATATATATAGGTAGAAGTTTATGCAGTTTGAGAATTGACATGATGTTGGGTTTGTTTTATAATAAGAAACAGATATCCTTAGCCATTCTGATTTATTTTTTTTTATGCTGTATAAAATTAGGTTAGCGAAAGACTTGTGCACCATATAAATTAAGTTTTCTGCTTCTAACTTTTCTGAAACATACATTTTTATAAGTAAACAAATCATTTCTGGCAGTGCCACAGGTTTGTTGAGGTAATGAAAATGCTAAATGTAGTGTGCAGCTCAGAATGGTCATAAAAAATGGGGAGGATTGCCTATTTGTCCCACTTAGCAATTTTAGAACTAACCTCTTCAGTTGCTTATCTATATGATTTGAGTAGAACTTACTTGAAAGCTTGATCTATGTAAGGCTCTCCTACTGTTTCCTAACAGGAAAGTAGTGAAACTTCTCTGGATTTTTAGGATAGTCAATGGAAGCACAGAGTGTAAACCACCTCCTCTGTACATTCTGCTAAATGTTATTACTGTACTTTAAATGTCCATCTTGGATTCTTCTTGCCAAGTGGTTGCAGAAGGGACTTCTCTACCTGTTTCTGTCTCTGCCATTTCCTGGCACAGTACAAGTGAGTGGTGTTTGCATGCCTGCAAGCGCCTCCGCAGCTGAGGAATCCTCCGTTGTCATCTGTCTGTGGTTAAAGATGTGAAGAAATGTTCTCTACAGGGGAGATTTAAATTGGATATTAAGAAGAGTTTCTTCATGGAGAGGGTGGTCACTCATTGGAATGGACTGCCCAGAGAAGTGCTGGAGTCCCCATTTCTGGAACTGTTTTAGAGACGTGTGGCTATAGCACTCAGAGGCGTGGTTTAGGGATAGGGCTCTACGTGGAATCATAGAACATCCTGAGTTGGAAAGGACACTTAAGGATCACCATGTCTAACTCCTGACTCTGCACAGGAGCACCCAGAAATCAAACTCTATGTCTTAGAGTACTGTCCAAACACTTTTTGAACTCCAACAGCTTGGGGCCGTGCCCACTGCCCTGGGCAGCCTGTTCCATGCCCATTGCCCTCTGGTGCAGACCCTGTCCCCCAGCTGCCCCCATCCCTGACACAGCTCTATACCATTCCCTTAGGCCTCTGTCAGCAGAGAGCAGAGCTCAGTGCTGCTCCTCTGCTTCCTGTGAGGAGCTGCAGCTGCCATGAGCCTCCCCTCAGCTCCTCTGCTCTGAGCAAACCCAGGGACCTCAGTTGCTCCTTACATGCTTTGCCCTCTAGACCCTTCACCATTTTGTAGCAGTCCTTTGGACGCCTTTTGGTAGTTTGTCTTGTTTGTACTGGGGCATCCGAACCCATGCTCAGTGCTGGAGTTGAGGCTGCACAGAGTGCAGCAGACAGATGCTCCTCTTGCCCTGCTGGCAGTGCTGGGCCTGGGCAGCCCTGGATGCTGTTGGCCTTCCTGGCTGTCAGGGTATTTTCTTGACCCTTACTCAACTTGCTTTTCCTGGGGCTGCTGTCATCCCCCAGTCTGCATGTACACCCAGGGTTACCCCTTCCCAGATGCAGAATCCTGCTCTTGCTCTTGTTAAACTCCATGTGATTGGTGACTGCCCAGCTGTCTCAGCAGATTAGGTTGATAGTTAGACTTGGTGATTTTTCTCTCATTTTATGACCTCCCATATGAATGCAAGCAGAGAGCACAGGAGAAGCAGCCACCTTGGAGGACTGCTGTTCTGCAGCATAGTGGAGGGTCCTTGGGGAGCCACCCTCACCTGTGCTGACTCACCCCTTTGGGCATCTGTAACGTCATTCAAGTCACTGAAATGATCCAAGCTGAAAAAAAAAAAAACTACTACTACAAGGAAACAGTGGAAACTGTTTGCAAGCTGGTTCATTTTGGTGTTCTTCTGTGTTGCATGGCTTACAGATGATCCCTGCCAGCTGGGTAAAGAGTGCAGGTAGCTGCACGTCTGGGCTGAGGCATCTCTGGAACAGATCTCCTGTGGAAAAAATAAAACTGAAAAAATGTGCTTTCTTATTTTATTTGTTTTATTTTTGCAAAGAAGAGGGAGGAGTCTTCCCTCAAATCACCTGCATACCCCACTGCCATCAGCACCCAGTGCTTGGGCAGGCAGCAGGCGAGCCTGGTGCCCTGCTGTCCTCCCATCTCCCTCCCAATACTTCTGTTACCACTTTACTTTTCCCTGTAACAATTCCTGGAGACTCAGTGTCAGTTACCAGTCGTCAGTTACTTGGTCCTGCAACTAATGCACTGCTAAGCCCCTTAATTCCTTCAGAAAGAGGAACAAGCTGATGCTTGAAGCCTGTCTGCCCTGCACTGCCGCAGTTGCCTAGCAGCCGGTGGGAGGCACGGTGAGGAGCATGCTGGTCCTGCGCTGAATCATCTGCAAAGAGACATGAGAAGACAGTTATTACTGGTTATGCTCGTTAACGATTTTTGTCTGTCTCCTGCATGCATGTACACACGTGCGTGCTCTCACACATGCACAGTTACCTGTCTCTTGTTTCTTACAGGCTTTGAGATGGAGATTCCTGTGTTTGGGCAAAGTACTGAACAGTCTTGTGCAGCCTAAAGCAGTAAATGTAAGTGGCAGCTGCCAGGGCTTGACCCATGCTATCGTGAATGCACTGCATAGAATGGCTTGGTTTGAAAGGGACCTTAAAGCTCATTGAGTTCTAACCCTTGTGCCGTGTGTAGCATCACCTCCTGCTAGATTGGGCTGCCTGAAGTCCCATCCAGTCTGGCCTTGAACACCTTCAGGGACAGGACATAAGTGCACTCAGGTCTCTTGAAAGAGCACAGTTGCTGAGATGTTCAGCTGACAAGACTCTGGCTTTGCGTATCAGCATCTACAGATTTTCCCATTTTTAGTTACAGGGTGCTTAATGCTTCTGTTAACTTTTCCTTGAGGGCTCTGAGAGTTGCCCTGCCAAGCTGACTTCTGGTAGCCTCTTTGACTTACTGCTGCATCCCTGTGCTGGGCACAGCGGCCTCTATGGCTATCAGAGCTGGGAGAAGGTTGTATGTGCCCTGCTATGGCCAGCCAGGTACCAGTTTGCTGGAAGTTCGAATGGGTGGTGGGCTGTGACCTGAGGAGGCCAAGGTATGTTTTGTGTGCTGAGGCGCTGCACCTTGGAACAAAAGCACCTGTAAGTGCTGAGGGGAGGAGGTTGGATGGGGATATAATGCTGTTCTGTCTGTCTGGTTCCTCCTTGTTCCCATCCTCTCCTCTGATGGACTGCTTACAGTATTTCCCATGGTTCTGGTCCAGTCCAGTCTTTGAACAGGAGTCAAATAAAAATGAGTACTCTCTGGAGTAATCTTGTCTGTGGATCAAGATGTCTTTTGCATAATTTCAGTTTTGCTCCAGAGGGTTTTCTGTTTTCTGAGGGTTTGAGCTGGAGGAAAAAAGGATGGGGAACATATCTAGCCCCAATATACTGAGTTAACTAGCTTGTTGCTCATCTTGCCAAGGATGTAAGTGCCACTACTGTTCTGGAGCAAGGACTCTTCTCAAAGTGATACAGCATGCCCAGTGCAATGAGATCCCTCTTGTTTCCTTCTTCCCCAAGAGGCTTTACTTCTGACTGGCACCTCTGACTTCAGTGCAGTGAACGATGAAAATAGAGAAGCTGCTGGGTGCAGCAGGCAAATGATAGCCAGTTTCGTGTGTCGTTATACCTTTCATTTTAAGACAAGTTCCTAGATGGCAGTGAAGCTAAAATGAGAGGATTCAGCTTATGATTTATATGAATAAATACAGTGGATACTACTTGGATTTTCTTTTAAAAAGGATAATTGTGTTAATTTGCTTGAGACGCAATTATCTCAATGGGATTGATTTGTTTAATTAACTTGGGATGCCTGCAGGTTAAACAGTGAATATAAATAGGAGGACAATGGGGAATGCATCATTAATGTTTGTATTGCAGAAGCATTGACTCATATGTAAATGAAGTGCTGAAAGCCTGCCAGGCAAAGCTAGTTCTGGTGTGGTTTCAAGATAGAAAAATCTCTCATGCTGTCATGCAGAACACGGGGTTCATACACTTAAGAATAAGTTGATGAAGAGTGTGCATTCCAGTACTAACAACAAAAATACTTTGCTCCCCTTGTGAACACCTTGTATGTGAACACTTGAGAAATTGCAAAGGGATAGAGGCTGAAGGAGGCCATTTGTGTCAGACTTCTTCAGTGCGACAGCCACCTCTTCTTCGGTAAATGCAGTTTTTGTTCCAAACATTGCAAAGACAACAGTATCTTTAAATCATTTACACTGGGTCTAGCGTCCCTAGGCTGAAGCCTCAGTAAAGCTTCATGTATCTTCTTGTTCCCAGCTTCCTCTGCTTTACTATGTGGAAACACCACTTTGGACTTCTGAAGAGGATTAGGAATGCTAATGGACCAGTTCTACAACCTATGTTCGTCCTTTGCCTACCATTCAGGAGGGTAGTACCAGATAATTCAAAATGTTTTTCCTAAGGTAGCAGCTGTATTGATGCCCCACTGTGAAAATACTGAACCTGTTCTGTTTGATTCTGCACTATGGAAGTCTTAAGCCCTGCAGATCTTTCTCGTACAATTTACTCATTGTAATGTATAAAACTGTTAACTTTCTCTGAACTTTTTAGGTCTTCATCATAGCTTGCGGCAAAAGATGGTGCAAGTTGAGCAGTGAATAAAAATAAAATAAATAACAAAGCATAACCACAGAACCAAAACAACTAAACAAACAAATGTGTATACGTTTCCTTTTAGCTGCTGTAAGCATATTGCTATTTCAAAGATGTCATTGCTTCTGCATGCAGAAAGTATATAGGAGCACTGTGGTCTTTGCTACACTTCTTTGGTGGGTTTTTTTGTTGTTGTTTTTTATGTGTGTGTGTGTGTATCTCTGATAATGTATCCATCTCCTGTTAGTGTGATTGCTTCAAACTTCTCAGCTTCCTTCTGTGCAGCAATCTTTTTTGTCCCTAATTATTCTTGTCTCCATTTTCTGAATCTTTTACTACATCTGCTGGTTCTTCTTGAGATCAAATGATAAGAGCAGAACGCAGCATTCTGATGGGAACATGCTACTGATGTGTGCTGCTGCTCAACAGTGTTGTCAGTGTTATCCCTGAGATAATCATGGGAACGCTTTCGTCTTTAGAATGGAAAAAGAATATTTCTCAGCTATATCTTCGCATATCTAGCAGTGATTTTCTTTCATTTGTTGAACACTTGAATCAGATATTGAGCTGCTGCAGAAGCGTTAAACCTAGCAAGTACTTCACTTCTTTCATTTAAATGCACTTTGCTTTTTATTGATCTGCACTAGGTTTAACTTGCCCCTTGGCCTGGCCCTGTGTAGTTCATCTGAAATTATTTCTAGTTTTCCGATTTTGAACAACTGTAAATAATTTGTCATCTGTGAGTTTCAGCTGTTCAGAGTTTTTATTGTGGATGGGGAGAAGAGGACATATTGCCTTCTTTTCTGTTTGTTTAACAATATAAGAAATACTGCTTTGCCTGATGCAGAGCTGAGGATGTCCCCTCCCTTGATCTCTCTTTGCCTTATTGAAAGCTATTTCTTTTGTTCTTATGTATTTTCTTTGTCTCTGCTGCTTTCCAATCTACATAAATGCTCTTCCTAATAAAACTCAATTTTCCTAGTAGCCTAAAAGGATTTTGTCAAGTATTGTTTGCAAGTGAAATTCATAGCCTTTTAAAATATGTACTTACATTGACAAGTCTAAAATACTCATGAGCAATCAAGGAAAAAGTAGAAATTCTGTCTCTGTTGAAGAAATTATGCTTGGGGAATTATATCCTGTTGAAAATATTCGAATTACATGCATCAAATCTGCAACTCATGCACCTTCAGGACATTAGTGCCTTTGTTTGCATTGCCCTTTGTTATGTCTTAAGCGCATTATTTATGGTTAGTCCTTTTTGAATGCAGAGAACTGTTTTTCTACATCTTTCAAGCTATTTCTAGTGACTGTATATGTCTTGCTCTACTATGTGTCTACCTGAAGGAGACTTGTGACTTGGTTTACCTGGGGAGGTTCTAGCTGGAAGTTCCTCAGCTTTTCTGCCCCTACCTGCTGCCTGAGAAAATGCCATCCATGTCACTTGAAGCCAAGACATCTATATTTAGGCCATTTATGAAAGTACTGGAATCTTAGGGGAAACATCATCTTCTACCCATCTGGCCAGGAGTCCACTGAGGGCTGTTACCTTGTTTTCAAGGTAGACTTGTGACTCTTCTTGGTCTTAACATATACAATGTTTTGCTCTAATGCATGGGGCTTCAGCCTTTTGTCTTGCCTGGGCCACATTAAGTGAAGAGGAATTGTTTAGGGTCACAGCTACAAAGGTTGCTCCAAAAGTAATGCCTCCTATTTATTTCCATGGAAACTACAACCAGTACCAAGATCACAAAAACACTACTTCATAGAAACAGCACAAAACTACAAAACACTACTTTTCAATGCAGTCATCACCGCTAGCTAGGCATTTTCACCAGAGATGAACAAGAGCCTGCATGCTGTACTCTGAACAATCTGCGTCAGTGAAGGTGACCCGCTGTTGCTGTCGCCACCGCTGAAACCCACCACCCACTCCCTAACTGTGCTCACATTCACATAAGCATTCAACAAGTGTCAGTGAAAGTCAGTGGGTGCCATTTTTTTTCCACATGAAGGAACTCACTGACACCCCTTTGCTTCGTACGCACTTCCATGTCAGACGCCATTTTGTCGGAGTGCCCCTCTGCTGCCACCTGTCACAGGGCAGCAACATGTAATGGAGTATTGCTGGGAAAGCTCAACCTCTACTGCCGTACCACCACCATCTGCCTCTGACTTAGTGGGCCAGTGTAATAGAACAGGGGGAGCAGACCTCATAAAATATATAACTAATGTGTACAGCTAACAAAACATTTCAATTTTTATTTTTTTTCTAATTATTATTAATGCATAAAAAAGAGAGCAATAAAACCATAAAGCTTGTGGGATATATAATGCTGTTTTTGTGACACTAGTGCAGCAGACTGGTCTGATGGCAGTGAATGCAATTTTCAGTGAGCTCTCAAGGTGTTTGTCAGAGTTTTTTGATGAAATTTTACTTTTCCTGTGTTTCATCCTTGATAGTAATTGTCCATAAATGTAGGTAATGTCAGAAAGTGGTGGTATGAATAACGCGGTGACTAAGATGAGTTTGGTAGAGAGACATGATCAAATTTTGGATTGCAGCTCTATAGGTTCCATTTAAAATTTCCCGAGTAATGTCTTTAAGTCTACTGAAAATAGAGTTGCAAGTAAACAAAAAAAATTGATGATTTTTTTGGAGATCTTGAAACCTTTTCTTGGATTCCTTTATCACAAGGGAAAGTACGGCTGCATATTTTTCACTGCTCACAGGACTGTGTTTAGCCACTGTATCAAAATCCATAAACTTACTTGCCATCACTCAAGTTAGCACTGCGCTGCGCCCTGTGCGAGCTGTGCCAGGCCGCATGCAACCCGTAGTGTGCAAATGTATGATTCTCTCCTTCACATGAAGTGAGGTTACCAGGCTTTTGACTTTACTGAAGTTTGCAGAATAATACGTGTTCATCTTCCTCAAGTAAGTACTACAAAGGCAAGAAAATGTGAGAACTCTCCAGCTTCTGTGGTGGTTTGGAGGTGTTTTATGGTAGCATCCCAGTCTGGTTGGGTTAGTGTGGGATGGTAGTATCTGAGGGGATGATTTGAGATCTCTTCAAGGAAATGTTACATAAAATGTGTGAAAGATTTCTTAGTTTCTTTGAAGCTCAGGAGTTAGGTCACAGCAACTTTTCTTCGCAAGACACAATTCCTGACCAGGTGATGTGACTTTTAGTTAAAGGGTTTTGTTCATGTAAACAGGCATTGATTCTGCCTTGAAACTACTATAGGGAAAGTTATCTGTAGGAAGTTTGAGTTTTGCTTATTTTTAAATTTCTTATAGCATTGAGGTATTAAATAAAAAGGCCTTGTTCTTTTGTTTATACTGCAGAAATGGCTTTTTTTTCCCCCTTCTTTTTTTCCTGTGGTACTTTAGAAACCCTCATCTTCAGATAGAATTGAATTTGTCTTGCTTTTTTTTTTTTTTATATTGCTAACATTGAGTTATCTGCTTATTGGATACATTCTTTTCATGCAGACCATCTAAGATGTCATTGAGGTAAAGTATCCTTGCTGGATACTTTCCATCTGGACCTAAAAATACCATTCTGAAATTGAAAATGCTTTTTCCATATTGTTTTTTAAGGATTTAAATATTTTTTCCCTGTTCCACTGAAGTGCAGAAAATAGGTTGACTGAAAGGCTGACTATCAAATGAAATTTGTGCATGTTTTAAATAACTTTTCACATTGAATCTCTAGAGAATTTTCTCCCTCTATCTGCAGAAATGTCAGTGAAATTTATCTTAGTCCAAGTTTTTTGCCAGGAAGAAATCTTAAAAATGTGTGCGCAATCATTCCTTTCACCCTGTTCTGAGTTCTTCGCCAAGTTGTGCCTCTTCTCCTTTCCCTGGGGTGCCTCTTCCTAGTGCTGCTCGTCCAAATGAGTTTAGGCTTGAGGTAGGCAGACACATCTGCTTTCATCAGCCAGCTGTTACACTGCTGCATGTGGATTTGCGTTTGCAATAAACCGACTTGTTTATCACATCTAATTTATAGAGATGGAGAATCTTCTTAGCACTACAGAATATTCTGTGCAAGGGGAGGCTGCTACAGTTAGGAATAACTAGTTCACAAAGTAGGACAGAGCTGTTCTTACAGGAACACTTGCTCTATTTTGCATCTGTTTCTTTGAGTGATGAGTGAAAAAAAAAAAAAAATCATGATTTTTTCTTTTAATTCTGTGAATTCCTGTAATGTACAGAAAAAATCTGAATAGAATTTACAAGATTATTGCTGGATTATGCAATGGACCCATATCTTTTAGCAGTTCAGGAAGAAAGTCACTGTTACTTGTACTGTCACTTAAATATGATATGAAAGAGAGACGCTTCCCTCCCCTGCTTCCTGCCTCCTTTTATGTTCTTTGCAACGTGAATATACTAACATCTATTTGAAAGCTATTTTTGTTACCTAGGCCTTCTCCTTCACATCCACCTCAGAAGCAATGTGTGCATCTCAGCAGCATGTGTTTGTTTAAGCAAAACTCATTTAGATAATCACAAGAGCAGGATCAGTTGTTTGCTTGAAAAAATGGTGGCATGTGATTGTTTACCTCACCTGTAAGGTGTTTTGTTTATTTCCAGATCCAAAAGATAATTTCCTAGGAAATAACAGTTTATAATTCACATAATGTTTGCATCTATTCTCACTTCAGTCTACTTTATGCTACAGCAGAGGAAGAAAAGGAAAATGGATATTGGTCCACTGGTTCTGCAGTGTGTTGAGGGCCCTTCACTAACCCCGAGGCAAATAAACAAAATGGATAGATACAGTAGATATAGCAAGAGTAGAAATATATATATTTTTTCTTTTCTCCTTCAGCTCCTCACCACTTTGCATAGATATGATGGAACTGTTGTTTTTGAGTGTTAAATAATATACATACTTATATAAGAACAAGCTCTATCCCCTTTTTTGTGGGAGTGGTACTGGGTGCTGGGATTTTTTTTCTCCAGACACATGACAGCAGCTTTAAGGGCTGCCGAGATTCTCACAAAAACTCTCCTTGCCCAGTGAGAAAGGCCGGGCTCGGTGCCTTGCACCTTGTGCTGGAGGTGCTGCTCAGCCTTTGCTGCGACGATGGTCTGATAGTGCACACAGCACTTCGGTATGTCCTGAGATCATTCTAATTTGGGTATTTTTAAAGGGTGGCTAGGGGTGGGTGAGCAACTTTACTTGCCTGAGTGTTTGGGTGTGGGGTGTGTTTGGGAGCTGTTCAGCTGTGTGTGTGGGTTTTGTGTGTTTTAGTGTGAAATAAAATTCCAGAGGTGGCAGTCTCATGGTTCTCCAGTGTAACAGCAGATAAGTGTTGGGCCTTTCAGAAGCTTTTGCCTACTTTGTGTTCTGTACCATGGCACTTGCCTCATTGCAACCTACTTTCTCGTAACATGCAGCAGTGCACCTCTGGTCTTTGTTAGCAATGGGTTATTGTACCTCAGCCTATCTAGAAAACCAAAGGACATCTGGACACTGAAAAACAGATACCTATTAGTTAAAAAAAAAAAAAAAAAGGTTTGAACTTACTGCCATTTCAGTTTATGGTCTCAACTGCAGAAGACAGGAGTATTAATAACAGTAGTTATTATGCATTGTAATTCTAAGTTTAGGCTTCCGACTTGATCAGTTAATTTCATTAGACTTCTTTTGCAATCAGTTAACAACAGAGGGGCCCTTCTTCAGGGCAGCTCAGCAGGAATTTAACTTCAGTGCTCTGGGTCACATCCTTTTCTGGGAACTTTTTTTCTTTTTGTTAGTTGTGTGGGAAACCTGGACGGACAAGCCAACTGAGCTGGGGGTGGTACCAGTGGCATGCCATCTCCAGGGTTGTCAAGTGAGGCGTCTTCAGAGTGAACAATGAAGACATTGGTGTGAAATACTGGGTATTTTATTTTTATTTTTTGCCCAGTGCAAAAAACCTTTTACAGAAAAAAGAAAAAAGAAAAAAAAAGCCCTTGGAGGAATGTTTACATCTTAAAGCAATATATCCTCGCATTTCTTCTGTACATGCAGTATGCTTTTGTGAACTGATCAAAATACAAACTGAAACTACTCAGTCAAATAACAGTAAATAACACACACAACTTACTCCTTTTGGTAAAGTGCTTGCTAGCACGTGAGCATCTGTGTGAACAGATCCCATTTCTGTGCCACTAACACCTGTTGATAGGCATTTTCTAGGATATTAGAAACTATCTCAAAACATTCTGCCAAAGGAACATCCAAATTTGGGATTTTTTTTTTTTTTTTACATTTATTTCTTAAGTGAACTGATGAGCTGGAGAGCAGCGGATTTAGTGGAGATAGTGTGTGTGCTTGTTGCAATCTCATGAATTTCAAGAGATGGAAAGTTTGGAATATGGCATGTTTTGGAAAAGTGCTGCTAACAGATGAAATATATTTTGTTTCCGTTTTAAAAATGAAATGAAAAATTGCACAGGAGTCTTTCCCTATGATGTTACGTTTCTGAGAAGAGTAACAGCTTGGACAGAGCTAGTAGTTGGCTGATGGAAATTCAGCATGGCCGAGTTCACTCTCAATGCAGAGGGGCTGGGAGGAATAACATGGAGCAATTCTAGGTGATGCCTTCTACTGAGCAAGCAGGTCTGCTCTTTATCACTGCAGTTCATGGCTGACTATTGTCTTCAAGCAATAGTGAGAAAAGTTGTGGGTTCATCAGCTGAAGGGGGAGAAGGACGCAGGCAGTGCAGCACCAGGCTGAGCCACCAGGCTGAATCCAGCTGCAAATTTGAGGCACTGGTTTCAGGGATTTCCTTTCTGAAGATGCAAGTCTTGTCCTTGGTGAGCTGCTCTGGTTTCAGGGAGATACTTCAACTGCCTTTCAGAGACGTTAATTGCTTGCAACCTATTTGTGTATATTGGTTTCTCCTACATGTGTGCTTCTCCACTTATCTTCAACACTCCTCCTATGCACCTCCCATATCCTGCTTTAGCTGCAAATAGTAAAAATGGTGCTGAACCTGTTATGGCTCTTCCTCCATCTGACTGAGATCAGTGAGAATGGACTTGCTGAGCATAAGAGACAGATTTCTATCTCTAGTGGTCACATCTTAGCTTTGAGGGCAGAGAGGGAGTTTTTGTAAATTGTTGAAATGCTAAGTATCTTTTTGAAAAACGTTCATTACATTTTTTGGAAAAAAAAAGACCTATTTTAGATAGTTCTTTGGGGTAAATGTGCTTGTCATAGAACTTTTTTTTTTTTTTTTTTTTTTTTTGAGTCACTTGGTCTTTCTGAATGTATTTACCATGATTGTTATTCACTTGTACTGTTTGTTTCCTGACTAATTATATAAGTTAACAAACCACTCCAGGGTTACCTTTGCTTTTATTTGTTTTAGAAATTGCACCATGAAAAATGTGCTCATTGGGTTGCCTGCTGCTGAACTGAGAGCTTTAAATGAAGTAGTTTCTAGCTGAAATATAGCAGAACCACAGAAGCATTACAGTTAATATGCTGTTTTTCTTTATTTCTTCTTTTCTAAAATGTTGCCACATCTTTTTCTAAGGCGAACTAACTTTTTCTTCCTCCTAGTTACACTTATCTGGAAACAGTCACTTGTTACTGAACCACGTGCACCAGAGCCCTGTTGGACATTCATAACCTTTTGTACATCTGCCTGCCTTTGAAGCTATTAAAGTTTCTCTGGCTTTTCTGGATAGCTGAATGTTGCTGCGAATAATACCAGAGGCTGCCTTTTCACCTTCTTTTAAAATTCTTTTCTTTCTCCTTAATTTCAGAATTAACTTATAAACAAGTACATTTCTAGACAAGGGTAAGAAAAAAGTACTTTGTGGGAAAGCATCCATGTGAGCATCTTGTGATCTGCAGACAGATGTTACTGTGAACTGATTTGCTGTTTTTGAGTGGAAGGGTGGGCACATTTTGCCACTTGTGTTTTAATGGAATACTCCATCTGCTGTCTAGCCAAATCTCTTTCTGAGCATGAAGATTTGTGCCAAATGTAACATTAAATCAAGAGAAAAGAGGTGGTGTATTTTCTTCAGTTCTCCCTAAATGCTAAAACCCGATGTATCTGAGGGTGGGTGAATCCAGATCTCTTTGTGTATCTGCTTCCTTGCTTATTTTAAAACAGCAAATAAGTGTAATTCCAGTTGGTTGCTAATTTGGAAACACAGTCAAGTTTTTATTTGTTAAATGACTGTTCTGATCTTCTTCAGTTAACGAATTTGGTATTATCTACTGTGCTCAGTGTTTTCATTGCAGACTACCTAACGTGTTGAATTCTTGCCTCTTGTGATGAATATTACTTTTCCTATTTTTGTTAAGGCAGGTGGTATGCCAGTAAATGTATAGGGTTTTTTTGTTCCAACATTAAGGAGATGCAGTATGTCACCCATTCTTGAGATTCAGAATTCATAATACTCATACACTTTAATCATCTGTAGTTATGTAAGTTTTAATGTTCTGATTCTGCTCATTGGCACGGTACTATTTAGTTCAGATACGACAGTCATGAGTCATTCACCAAGTTGTTTGATTGATATAGATGATGTTTTTTAAAGCATCATGGAGAGGAATTGGAAGAACGCTCTTTTCTTACTCTTTCTCCGGACTTAGGAATAGGAGCTACCACGTTCTTTCCTTTTACATGCTTGTTACAAATAAAGAGATGCTAACAGCCACATGAGGCCAGAATTAGCCATCTGTGGTGAGCTTTTAGGCATGGGAGTGGAGTGAAAACGCCAAAGTGTGTCAGGATTTTCCATCTGACTTTAAATCTTAGAGTTTTGGACTTTCCAAAAGTATTGAACTTACTGGCAATAGTCACGTTCTGAACTCCAGAGTAAGTTCCTTCTGACCTTAGCCGAACACTCTTTGAGACTTTATTCATTTACGGATATAGCTAAAATTACAGTAGAATTAGTGCAGTGAGTCCACGTGAGTCCAGTGTCTTGGTAGTGATTTTATTTTTCACCGAGCATCACCATGTTGTTAAAAGTGTATAAGAAGCTCAGAAGTAGACATAAGGTCTGGTAGAACTAGGGAAAAAATTGAAATAGCATGAACTAGAAACCTCTTGCTGACTAGGTGTTCTATGCTTGGGAGCATCTGAAATAAGCCCGTCTCCTGCATGTGTGAAAGACCTTCGCCTTTGGCAGCAGACCATTAAAATCATGTCCAGAGAGTTAACCTATTAGTTTTTTTCCCCAGGTTAAATGAACTGTATAATCCCTTTGAGAATTAAAATTGTGTTCAGCCGTGGACTGTAGAGTGAAGCTGCATGGCTGTTTGAGATGGAGAGGATGAGCAGAACACACTTGCTAGTCTTTGGGATGAGGAGAAGTATGAGCATTCTCAAATCTTGCCTTTCTCAATAAATTCATCAGAAGCCTCAAATGAGAGAAATCTAAGGTTTAATCATCTCAGGATTTTATGATTTAAGTAGTCCTATGTTTTCTGGAAACAATTGCTAGTAATGTACCTAACTTGAATTTGCAGTCCATGAATGTTAAGAACATGGCAAAAAAACAGTACTCTTTTGATAACCTTCGGTCTCTTGACAAAGGAGGAAGCCTCATCTTTGAGTTTCTGTAGAGACTATTTGATTTTGTAGTTGTTATTTTTTCTGGGTACGTCGGTCCATTGTTTATTAAAAACAAACACATTGCACAAGTTGAAATAACATTGATGTTCTGGCCTAATTCTTAGCATAGGAAGGAAAATAAATGCTTGTATGTCAAGTATTTGGAGGTAAGTTTAAATCATATGTGCAGTACTTCAATTGTTTGTTGGCAGCCCTCATCCTTTTAACTGAAGCATGGTAATAAGAACTCTGTTTCAAGATGAAGGAGCACTTCTGTTACTGAAGGCTATCTATCCATAGGAGAAAAACCACCCATGATATTGTAGCTTCTTCATAAGGTCTCTGCTTGATGTCTGTGTCAGATGTGACCAGTGTTTGAACGTTTACCTTACATTCATGCAGTAAAGATGGGCTGATACCTTCCTTATTTAGAAGAAGTCTCAGCTGTTGTGAAAAGCCCTGGTGCTGCACTGGGTTCACTCAACTGGTGTGTCCCACCTTGCTGTTGGTGAGGGTAAATCTTGATTTTCAGATGGTGCAGTGTAGTGCTGTGACCTGCCAGCTTTTAGAAGAGTTTTTTGCATCTTTTTGTTAAGAATGGATTCATTTGCATACAACATTATTGAGACTGCCTCTAGTACATTCCTTTCTTGAGCTACAGTGGTGTTTCCATGGCACTGAATGCAGATGCTGTGCCATTGGCTCTATTATATACATCACTCTGAAAGTATTGCCTTCTATTTATTTCCATGGAAACTACAATCGATACAGAGATCACAATAACACTACTTCATAGAACAGATTCTCAACTACAAAACACTACTTTTCAATGCAAGTCACCACCACTAGCTATGCGTTTACACCAGAGATGAACAAGAGCCTGCATGCTGTGCTCTTAACAATCTGACCCAGCAGAGGTGATCCACTGTTCCTGTCACCACTGCTGAAACGCACCACTCATTGCCTCAGTGTGCTCACATCCACTGTTTCATCTCCATAGACATTCAGTAATTGTCAGTGAATGTCAGTAGATGCCATTTTTCCACATGAAGGAATTCAGTGACACACCTTTGTTCCATAAGCACTTCTATATCAGATGCTATTTTGTCAAACTACCCCTCTGCTGCCATCTGTTGCATGGCAACAGATTGGAATGGAATATTGTTGGGAAGGTTTAACCTCTAGTGCCATACCATCAACATCCACCTCTAACTTAGTAATGTAATAGAATAGGAGGCATTACTTTTAGAGCAGCCTTCCTAAGTGCAGAGGCACAAAGGCACAGCTTTTCACCTCTTTAAGATCTTCAGGCCACAGCGTGGCAATGCCAGTCCTCATCCAGAGATGTGCTACCATGCAATCAGTGGGAATATTTTTCGTTGGAGAATCATTGGTTCTTGGAGGCTTGTGCCTCTGTGTGCCTGCACCCATAAACTTCTCTTGTGTCTGTGTTCAAGCTTTGTGGAGACTGTGAGCTGCTACCTCTGGCTAATACAGACTGAAGTGCTGACTGCTCAAGCTTGGTTGGTACTGTGAGAATTGCTTTTAATTCTGGCTTGCTCAGCACGTTTATGAAGTTTCTCACCTTTCTTTTCTGTTGCAACTGTTTCTACCTCCTGTTTTAATTGTGGTTTTTTAATCAACCTAGAGCATGTCCTCCCTCATCACTCCAGCCCCAAGTTATCTTTGCTGGTATTTGTGGTGATGAGGGCTGTTAAAAATGGCATTATCTGTTGTATACTTCAGTCATGAAGAAGTCTCCATTCGGAACTAAAAATACCTGAGGTTCATGGCATCACTTCTTCATCCTTTGGTCACAGTGCCTGTAGCTACTGTTTCCTGGGCAGTTCCCAAGGATCTGTGGAGTGAGAGGTTAGCATCCACCCTAGTCCAAGTTACAAATTGCTTTTCTAGTTAGATCTCCTGGGCAGATACTCCAGAGAGGCTTGAGGCTGCTGTAAGAGAAAAGTGAGCAGAAGGGAAACCACGAGTGTGTCAGCACCACCATTTTCTTTCCAGAATCCTGTGATAAATCAGATAACAGTCTTCTGAGAATTGCTTGCTTACTAATTATCGAAAAAGCATTACCTTTTTTGTGTCCTTAATTAGCATTTCAGCTTGTATCTAGGCCTTGATGGTAAGTGGGCCTTGCATCCCAGAGATTCAGTAAGTGATGAAAAACTGAAGTATCTGTCGCTTACTTTTATCCTCCAAAAAAACCCAGAACTGTGCTGATCTCTAAGTAGAGATGATGTCAGAAATGATGTATTCTAAAGATGATGGTTGCTTTTTTTTTCCCCTCCGTTTCCTCATCAGATGGCTTGCAGTACATATAAACAATGCAGTAAATAAATACTCTGATGCAAAGATAACCATGGAAAATCTTTTTATGCATTTCTAAATCGGAGGATAAAATGCATTTTCTGCAAACTGGTAGGAGAATTACAGGGTGAGTCTTTGAAAGCACGATCTGGACCAGCCTAGATTTCCAGATAGCACACTGTGAAATTTAATATCCACAAAAAAATGATTGATGAAAAATGTTGTTGTAAAAATATTGTATATCTTTTTGAGAGAAACTTTTTCAGAGAGCTCAGAGTGAAGGCAAGCTCCATAGAGAGGTAGTGACTAGCACTGCTTCATGAACACTTTTATCTGCTTCGCTGACTTTTGGAGTATAAGACTAGAAGCTTGATACATGGGCATCTGAATAACACTGTTGAATGCAAGACTTGCTGAGCAGAATTGATGCTAGGCATGTTACCTAATTTGTTTAAAGTTATGGGAGCTTGTTCTGATGTTGTTGATCTTTTGCAGACAGTTTTAGAGGTAATTCAGAGAGGTGTCTCTAGATGACAGCAGATGGGAAATCTCAGATTTTAGCAGATTTTAGACCTGAGAAACTGATGAGCAGTGTGAAAGGCTATTCCAGAGAGAAACCTGATGGACTCAAGTAAACAGGATATTAGAATATGTCCTCTGAAACTTTCTAGCAAACAAAACTTTTGAGAGGTTCAGCTGGCACAGATCCACTTGCTTAGAGGGTGATTATGTGTAATTCCTGCTAGAATCGGGTCACTGTGACCTCAGACAGAAATGGGGCTTGAAAGGAGAGCTGATCCTTGGCTTCCTGTCTCGAGCCCCCACTCATCATCTCTTTGCAGAGTGCCGTGCCAGGGCACTGGGTGGGCAGTGGGGAGCCATGGGCAGAGCCTTTTACTTCTTGAACCATGACAGTGTGCCAAGTGTTTTGTAATACTGCTAAAAATAGTGTGAAATGGTCAGGCATATACTGTTTTCACTTAAAAGTTTGATGCTTGATAACATGCCAGGAATTCTGAAGGATGACTTGGTCAGCTGTTATGTAAGGTAGAGCCGTAGGTGACAGATAAGTTTATTACTATCACTTTCTTGTTTCTTGCTTAGTTTTTTTCTGGGAGAGGATCCGATGGTGTTTGGCTGTGCCTTCTATCAAGGTTTCCTCCCTGCTGCTTGGTAGGTGCTCTATGGAAACTGCATCCTATTGTTCTTCCAAGAAACTAGCTGGCAGTTCTGACAGAAACAAAATGTTAACCACTTATTTATCCTAAAAGGCCTTTCTTTAGGGTGCTTTTCTGTTCTCCCTTGCCCTCTCCCTTGATTGTCCACAAACTAAAAAGATTAAAAACCCAAATTAAACACCAATGACACAGACAATGGCCAAAATAATTCTCTGTAGCCTACCTGGGTAAGAAAAAATTATCCTCATCTGTTTCTCTGCTTATGTTTCTCTCAGGTAAGTGTTAAGCAGGATGAGCTTGCTCCTTGCAGAGTGATGCATATTTATTTTTTCACTTCATTGGTAAAGTATTCTTGTAAGGTGTCCTGTGTGATTTGTCACAACATCACAAAATTGAAGAGAGTGTTGTGCTGCTGGACCTGCAGTTAATGTGGGAAGTACCTTGAAAGCTAACTTAGAAGAGACCTGGGAACAGGTAGGCTGCAAATGTTAGGCAGTCAGACAAATTGTACGAGTCTATGGGCAAAGCTTCAGAGGTTTTGTATCTCTGTCAATAGGATTATCAGGCAAAATGCTGATAGCTGACCTAGAAGATATGTGGGAAGCGTTGTTGGTTTTTGCAACCATAAAATGCAAAATTTTAATTTCTTACAAAAATGAGTCATTACATTTTGCTTGCTTGGCCATTCTCCCTTGCCTGCAAGCTGAAGGTGCCATGGTATGAGAGCATAGTTCTTTTGCCTTTTTTTTTTTTTTTTTTGTGTGTGTGTGTGTGTGTGTGTGCACTGTTTCTGATTATGTGGAGCAGTTGTGGAGGAACATGAGGATCAGCAAATAACACCTTCTGCAGAGAAAAGCCTATACAAGGGAAGAAAGAGATTTGTATAGGGATAGCCAAGGGCTTTGAATATAATGAATAAAAAGATGCTCAGTGGAGCTAATACTTGGGGGGAAAAAATTCTTCACATAAAGTTGAGAAAGCTTCTATGCGTCAATGTTCCTCTGAAAATGGTAAAAGTAATTCTAAAAGTTGAATGACACGGCATTTAATTATGTAAGGAACCAAAGGGGCTAAAAAATAATAACCTGGTGTATCAGAAAGCAATTTAAAATGTAAGCAAGGGAAAATGGAATATTTCTGTCACAGTAAGACAAATTTCACCACTAGCTGCATTGATTTAATGCCTAAAATTTTGTTCCAAACTGATCAGTAACTATAGAGGAAAAAACCCAGACTTTCATTCACTCAACCTCCCAGTCCAACCCCTTCCACTTCTCAGCAGGAATAGCAAGGAAGATTTGGATAAATACACAAACAGGACTTAGGAATTTAATTAGCTCTGTTGGTTGTTCAATCTCCAGTTGTCTGATTTAATTGTCCCTTTCAAAGGGATCATTTGAAGCAGAGCTCCATATGTGATGTGAATGTCAGTAAACTAAGCTTGTTAGTGTATAGTACAAAGGCCAAAGCTGAATTCTTTTGGGTATTCACAGCCTTTAATAAATAGTGCGATGGCTGAGGAGAAATCGTTCTTTACGCCCACTCTCCCTGAAGATGTTTCCCTTCAATTTAAAAATGAATATTCAGTTAAAAAGTTATTATACATCTTGTCTTTCAAAATATTCTTGGCGCTGCATAGGATTCTGCCTGCAAAGGGGTGGGTTTTTTTTCCCCTCCTACCTCCTGCATGGAAGATCTGGAACCGAGCAGTAGCTGTTTAGAGTTTTAGGTTTGTCTGCTTGTTTGTTCTGTTTGTTGTGGGCTTGGTTTTCTTTTTTTTTTTTTTTTTTTTTGACCCAATAGTTCTGTTTCCTCATCTGTGGAGTCCCTGCTTTGTCTCCTCAGGGCAGAGCTGGCATATTGGCATGGTGTAATAGCTCCAAGCCTTCGGCTGTTGAGCTCTTGACTCTGTCAAACTGAAACAATTAGGGTTAAAGCTTGTTAAGGGGAGTGCCTGCTTGAAGAATTTTTGAGTGATTGGGGAATTTCATTTAGGAGAATGGTTGTTTTCCAGTAATTTTGCTGAAGGAAAGTGATGTTTGAGGGTTTTTCAGAGAAGTAGGGTTGTTTACTGCCGTTGTTCTTGGCGATGATTTGTTTGAACAGTTTCAGTCGCCTCATAGTTTAAAGTAGGAAACTGAAATTTTGCAAGAGTGTAGGCTTAGGATATTAAGAATAACGAAGAGAAGAGCTGACAGCAATGTGTTGCAGGAGAACTCCTTGTACTGAGTGAATTCGATGATAAAATGCCAGAGCAAATTGCTTGTAGATAAATGAAAGTAATGCATGTGGGAAGAAGAGAGGGGGGTTACAACTCTGTGTATGCTGAGACAAATTCTGCACCAGGCACTGCTCTTCTCGAAAGGGGTTTTGTAGTTAGTTTTCTGTAAAAATGGCAGCATAATTATTGGTAAAATGACTGTCAGGATTCATTAGTGGTGGAACAGAAAACAAAACAGAAAGCATCAATGTACCGCTGTGTAAATGTGTGATGTTCACCTGTCTTGAGTACTGTGTGCAGTTCTGGCATCTCCTCCTCCTTCCCTCTCACTTCCCCCAAACCACAAAATGTTGTGAAGAAGGAAAATCTAAAGTACGGAGGCACAAAAAGCTACTAGCAGTCCTCAGTCAGGGAGGTGTTTGTCATGAGACCCACAAAAATCACAAATGTCATGAAGAAGGGAGTGGGGAACATTGGGTGAAATGAGTGTCAGGGAGCTGCAAAGTGGAAGAGCAGTGGTTCCTGGGCAGCTCTTGGGCTGTGATACTGTGATTGGAGGCCATGGGTACTGGCTGTCAGCGTGGGTCCCAAACCTAAGGGACAGGTACACAGGCAGTTAAACAGATGCCACTTCTGACTAGAGAAGCTGCAGGGTCATTGAAGGCTGGGAAAGAATATTCTTTTAAATGTTCATTCAAGATATTGCTGTATCTTTTCCTTCTTTTCACTCTCCATTATTTGTAATCTGATGTTGATTGCTTTTGGAAATAGATTTTGATTCTCTATGGTTTTTATGTTCTTCACCTTACCAATAAGGTGGCTCTTGGATTCCTTCGCAGCTTTTTTGAGCTTTTATGAGTTTTCAGCCTCTTGGCAACCCTGTCAAAAAAATTTTGTGCCATGTCAGATTTGCAAAATGTAGTTTTACATCTTAATTTCATAAACATACTTCATGCAATGAATGTCTTCCATATCTCCATGCTCTGCAGAGCTGAACTTTAGTACACACGTAATGAGTGTCATGTCCAGTGGAGGGGAGGCCTTCCCTTGTACACTTGGAGCTTGTGTCTGCTGCTGGGCCCGGATACTATCCAAATTCCATCTGGAAATCTGGAAATAGGAGGTGTATTTTGTAGATCTGAGGGAAGCTGGGTTGGAAGGGATGAGAAAAAGTCAAAGAGGGCAGGCTAGCTGGTACCAGAGGGGCGAAGCGTGGTGTGGAACAAGAGAAGAATGTGGATCTTGGAAGTGGAAAGGACTGGATTTGGGAATTAAGAGAAGGGAAGGGTAGGGAAGGAAGCAGCTGAGTGCAGGAGTTGTAGAAATAGGCAGGGAAGGCTCTGACTACTGAAACACATTTCAAAGGTGGGGATGGAAAAAGGAGTGTCAGAATCTGAGATTCTGCTGTCAGCAAATGCCTGTCAAACTCAGATAAGCGTCGTGCCAGCGCTCCTTCCCCCAGCAGATGACAGCCTATTACTGGTATAATTTTACTTTGTTCACCTTGACTGGTCTGTGTTGAGGCCATGTTGCAGACTGAAGAACCATTCAAACTTTTAGACAATTCTGTAGTAGAATATCCTTTTTAAGTGACAACATGTAGGTAAGAACCTATTAAGCTACCTTTTTAACATTAAACACCAGAATGAGAATATGCTTTTGTAACTTCTTGTTATATCTAAATGCACTTCATAAGGAACCTATAAACTACATTTCTTTTTTTTTTTTCCTTACAACCTTCCTGCCCAGCTTTGTACATATGGTGGGTTTGCTGTGAAGATTATAGAATCATTAGACTCCAGTAGAAAAAGACTATGTTGGATCTCAAATTTATTGCTGCAATTATTTGCAGTTACATAATGAAAGATACAAAGAATTGTAGCAAAGAATAGTGTCCTGAATAGGACAAGCTGAACATTGCCCAAGGGGCTGGTTTGTCTTCTGGGCAGTGACACAGAGCAGCTGCATGATGTGTCATTGAAAGTGGACGTCTCCCAGGTAGTCATCAGCAGTGTCCATAGTGGTCTGTTCCCAGGTTTCACCTTAGTCATCTGTTTGCTTGTGTGGCTGGCAGGCATCTAACCAGTAGCTGGAGTCAAGACTGCTTTAAACAAAATCTAATATTGTACAGTGTCTGTTATTTGAAGTGCCAGATCCTGCACGTGGAAAGCTAATTCTGGAATTCATAATCTATCTGTATTGTAGCATCCCATCTGTAAGATATGCCATTTGTCTAAGAGATTAGCTGTGGAAATCAATGGAACGCAACGACGCCAAAATGTTTGGAAGTTGTAGAAATGAGTACATTAAAAAAAAAAGTCTAGCCTGCATGAAGAATTCAATCCTCAGAAGGGCATTTGAATTTCTGGAGATAATAAGGTGTGGACTGAAAGCTGAATTTGAATCAAAGGAGAGACTGTATTTGTTAGGTGGACAAATTTAATGGTACACAATTGATGATAATTCATGTACTTCCAAGTTTTCTGTTTCCGGTTTTGTTGCTTGATATTATCTTCTTCGTTGGTAGTGCTTTTTTAACTTATGTATTCTATTACTGTTCTTATGTTTCTTATCTTAATATGGCTTACTTTCCCTTTTTTTCTTCCAAACATAATTTAAATACTGTTTAACTGAGATCAACCAATTCAGATAAAAGGATGCTCTCTCTTGTGGTAATGGAAATAATGGAAGATACAGAAAACTCTTGTCTCATTCAGTTAGAATAGGCTTATTCAACTCTGGGAAGATTATCAGCTGATATTTGTATGCAGTTTGTTAGGCTGCCACTGGGCAGGAGAAGAGAAATCACTAATTACTCCTGTGTACTCTGAGAGTGCTCTGATGGTACGTGGAGAATCTGAGTTACTAACTCTTGCATATCAGTTAAGTTCCTGTTGTCAGTTGATATACAAATCCATCATGTTCAAGCAAATAACACTATTCTATATGCTGTGTGTCCAGTGTTGTTAGTCATTTTACTTTGACAGAGAATATGAATATCTTCATCTTTGTTCGATCTGTCTAGCTTTCCCATGTCAAAACTGCTGTGCAACTGCAGCTGTAGCACTGCTCATGGAAGCATGTGGGCCATGCTGTACAAACTCAAATAGCAGAAGGCATACTTGCATGGTTTCCTCAGTGCCCCTGCTCATGGTGGCGGGAGGACATTGCAACTTCATCTTTCAGACAAAGCTTCATCTCATCTCAGCCTGCTGCTGGTTCTCAGAGCAACAGCAGAAGTTCATTCAGGAGGGGATCAGTGTCTTGGAATACAGTGTGGTCAGAATGGAGTTTGCAGCTGAGGAGAGTGGAAGTGTTGCAGCAAAAATGCTGACCCTGAGCTGCCACCGCAGGGTAAAACTGTAAGTGGAGGAACCAGTGCTGGCATTTATGCTATCCATTATAGAGATCCTGTGTGTCTTTTGCTTCTCCTTAAATCTGTTCTCTGAAGGCACCTGCTAACATAGCGTTTGTTTAGATGTCTTCCTGTGACATTGTCTAGTAACTTGCAGGTAGGTGAAAGCTTTGCGTTTCCAAAGCTTAACATAGCTGGTCTTCGTGCAGCTCCTGGTCCTTTGGTGTTTTGCCTAGAGTTTACTGACAGCTTCCATTTTATCCCTGAAAAAATAACTAGTTTAATTTTTAAGTGTGAAGCTTTGCTGATCAATATGGTATAAACGTAGTCGAGTTCAAGAAATTGCCTTCATTACTATCTTGAGATGAGAAATTGATTTAGTTGCATTCTCTTCGTACTAATTTGCTCATGCTTTACATTCCCATAAAAGGTATTATGTGCTCCTTATTTTCCAGCAGTGTCATCAATCCTAATGAAGAGAGAAGAAGAATTTATATTGTGTGTATGGGATAGCTGATCTCCGACTTAGCTCTTAATTTGTAAATGTTGCTGAAGACTTCCCTTTTCCTTACTGTGCTTAGGTTCATCTAGAATCTAGCGGGTGTGGTAGGAATAAAACCAAAGAATATTTAGACTGGTTTTGAATCCAAACTTAAAAAATGAGATGCTGATGAAATTTAATGAAATCTATTTTCAAGGAATTAAAACATTATTTGTGAGTTTTACGTATTTTCACAGTGTTTGGTTTTATTCTGCATTAATTACACTGGGACTATTTTCAGTGTTTTATTAGTCATTAGTTTGCTACCTCTGTCTCTGAGGTGCCCAAAGTTTTGTTCTTTACCTGTGGTATTACGCAAAAGAGCTCTGCATGTGCCTGCTAATTTCCATACAACTGCATGTGGGTATTACTGTATCTCTGCTGATGGAGGTGAATGACTCAGCAGCATAAATCAACATAATGAAAGAAATGAGCAAAAAGGTGATGTAGAGAGAAAAGCAGCAAAAAGAAATACAAAATAAGGAAAGGATTTTTTTGGACATCGCTGTTGTTGCTTTTCTTGCTGTCAGTTTGGCTGGCCTCTCTTGGAAGCTGCCTGGGATGGTCTGTCTGCAGAATGCTTTGACATTTTTAGATGGATAAACTAAAAAGCAAGCAAAACTATGTACTGTGACTGTGGTCAATGCTCATGATATAGCGGTTATTTTTTAATGAAGTTTAAACAGATCTTGGCAAGTTCTAAACAACTGTGTTGAACAGCTTTTGTCGCTACCAGAGTTAACCATGGGCTTCCCGTATGCTTCTGAATATATCCTGTTCCAAATGTAGTCAGTCATCTGGAATGTTCAAGGTGCCTGTTGGACATCTAAAGATATGAAATACCAGTATAAAAAACGAGATGGATAAAACAGTAAATAGATGAGACTTTATAATAGCCTTTCTTATTTCAGCATATTTATTAAAGAAGTTATACTTTCAATTTAGGATTCACTGAGAAAAGCCATCAGCAGATAGATTGCAAGCAGCTAATGGACTGTTTGCTTTCTGAGATATCTGCAGCATTTCAGCTCACATTTATAATGAAATTCAGGCATGCACAAATGGTAGTTACTGTAACCCAACACAATAACTTCATAAGCAAAAACTTGGTTGTATCCGAGGTTATTCCTGTGTCTCTGTGCAATGGAATCATTATTTACTATCAGCCAAGGGGTTCTTTAAAAGGACATTTTGGACAGGTTAGGCTTCATAAGGAGCTCTGTTTTCTCCTGCAATGTGTATTGGATCAGATTTGTTTGGATTGTGCTGTGAACCCCTCTATTTTTTTTGGCTCCTGGGGATCATACCATGGACTGCAGTGGTTAGTGCTGGGCCAGGTGAAGAAACCCTTTGGATTCATTTCCCCATGCCTTGGAAGGTTGAGGGAGGGGAGCTGTACTGTTCAAGGAACTACTGGATTTGGCAACAAGTTTCTTGCTACATGCAGTCATGTCATGGTGCTTAGGACCTATTATCAGAGACCTTTAGAGAGTAACTTCAGCAGATGGATCAGATGTGGAGATGACAGCCAAGGGGTGAGAGGAGGAAAATGCTGATCAAGCTTACTGGTATTACCTGTGTCCTTCCCCTGTGAGACATTGTTTATACAGTTGCCTCTCATGGCTGCAGCAGCTTTCCAAAACCTACTAGCAGGGCCTAATGCAAATAGAAAGCTTCCTGTTGACACCAGTGAGCTGAGAACCCTCACTCCATCATCCAGATTGGCTTAATGCTTGTCAGTGATTATAAATATCTTAAGGGCAAGTGTCAAGAGCATGGGGCCAGCCTCTTTCCAGTGGTGCCCAGTGCCAAGTCAATGGGCAACAGACAGAAACTGGAACATGGGCAGTTCCATCTGAACATGGGAAAGAACTTTAGACAGAGCACTGGAACAAGCTGCTGAGAGAGGTTGTGGAGTCTGCTTCTCTGGAGATATTCAGAACTCACCTGAATGCTCTTCTGTGTAAACTACTTTAGACAATCTACTTTAGCAGGAGGTTGGACTAGAAGATCTCCAGAGGTCCCTTCCAACCCCTATAATTCTGTGGTTCTGTGATTCATTCATGGCCTTCCCTGAAAGTTGTCTTGGCAGCAGCACCAACAAAGCAAATGCACTGCTTTTATTTAAATAATTTAAGATGCTTTGACGAGGTATCTCTTTCGAATTTGTTGACAACCTGATTGTATCGCCTGCATCTTTGACTTTCATTAATCCCTCCCTTCCTGAAAGCTACACCTTCTTGTTTAAATCATGCTGCGAGCTGTTGGACAGCAAGGTCTCCTCTCAGCGAGAGCATCTAGCCTGCCTTTGGGCCCTGTCAGAGAAGCATAAGATCCTCTGAAATCCTTACAGTGTCTGTGATGCAAGCGCAATCTTGTTTTATTTTTTGAATCAAACTATTCTTCATTTTGCAGTTGGTGCCAAGGTAAGTAAGAAGAAAAGATGAATTTACTGATACTACTTCGTAATTTGAAGGACCATGAATGTGTCCCAGAGATTTGACAATAAAGCAGTCTCTCACTATTAATATGGAAGAGGGGTTCCTTGCTGTTTTTTGAGGGAGTTGCCTTGCTGATAGATATCCCCTGCAATACTGAGTTGAATATCAGAGTAGCACAGATGTCATAATGAATAGAAGTTAATATTTGATTGTGTTGCAATGGGATGCTCATTCTTGCAGGCTTGCTTATGAAGTGAGTTAGTGATACTTTATAAGGTAATGGTTAAAAAATGATTTTCTGTTCTTTTGCTTTATGTTTAGATACATCACTTTGAGATCACAGAATGAGAACGGCATGAAATGTTATGGCGAAGACAGCACGGCAAGATACAACAGTCTCACAAGTAATCAAAAATCAGGTACTGTTGGAACATCATGTGTCCACTTTCTATGAGGCTGGGTTGTTTAATGAGGCTCAGTGTGTGCTTTTTGTCCGTTTCCCAAAATTTGTGGTTCTGAGTGTCTGTAGTCTTATTGATGGACTTTTCAGATAAGGTTAGCTGTATGTTGACTGTATTCTCTAAGACATTACATTGGAGTACATTTTATGTGCCCCAGTATGTATGGCACAGGAGATTCCCATGCATTCATATGTTTCCTAAAGGCCTAAATTGCCCGCTTTGTCTTGTACAAACAAAATGGGCATTACCATAATTAAAAGAAAAGAAGCTGTGGTGCTCAGTTCTGCATAGCCATTCAGTTTTTTTTGTCGTCCCACAGCTAGGTACCAACATGGTGTGTTTAGAGGGATTGATTTTTCAGAGGGTCCACTGGCAAGATTTTGGAAACCTTGGCCTCCGTTGAGGGAGGCACTGGCTCAGAATAGCTGCAACCTCCCTATGGAAAGCTTATCCATATGCTATTTCACAAATGCTACTTCTACCTGCTTTTTTTTTAATGTTATTTTTTTTTCTAGTTGTTTATCTGTCTCAGGATGTTTCCTTCTTGCCTGTTTTTGCAAATCTCAGCCCATGTTCTCTGACTGTTTCACAACGTTCACGGTTACAGAAAAAGTCAATCATCTTACAAGCTTCAGAGTATAAGTACTGTAGAGGTCACGAAGAAACAGGTGAAGTGTAGCATAAGGGTTCTCACCTTATGCTAAAATAGTGTCTTAGCTGCTGTGGCCACAGTGATAGCTGATGGATTTATGTTTGAGTGGGAAGGCATGAAATGTCCCCCTTCTCTCCCAGCTCAGCACTAGTGAGCAGAGATTTTAATGTGTGGTAGTGGGCAAAGTCTAACCTGTCTATCCTTACGATCTTCATGCTGGAGACTTGCTGAGGAAAAATAAGTTACACCATTCAGTAGTACCAGCAAACTAAAATACGAACTTGAGGGCAATAGGGATAAGAGGATACACTGATATTCCAGGAAGCACATGGAAGTACTGCCCTTGATACAGCAGTAGAAACTGTTACAATTTCTTTCATATAAGCAGTCAGTAAACCTGGATTGGATAAAGACATTTCAAATGAAGTTTCATAGACAGCTTTTGCCTTGATCAAATATGCAGTAATGTATTGGTGAATATTAAAAATCTGTTTTTGTCAGTGCTGATCAGCCCCTGTAATAAATCCTGTCTTCTGCAAGCTTCTTGGTCACTTAGTCTTGGGATATGCAATTCCAGTGCCTTTCTGGCCCTAATCAAGGTTTTTGTTTTGATTTTTCATCAGTATTGTGAGACGATCACACCATTTTATATCTGTCATTTTTATGAAATAACGTGCTACCTGCTTCAGTCACAGTTCTGAGAACACTTCAAAGTAGCTCAAAACTGTAGCGCTGTTCAACTGACAACAAAGATGATCTGGGTTGCTGAAGCAGCTTTCTTCATTTCTCTGGGACTCGTGGAACTTTATCTCCCTTAAACTAAATTGAGTTACTGGCTTTATTTAGAAATCAGCCTCTTCTTCAGCTTCTTCTTCTTGAATAACAAGAATGCTGTTAGTTTTAGGAGAAAAGTTTTCATTAAATTACCAGTGCCTCAGAATGCATTTTCTGCTTATAACTTAGATCAAAAGGAGAGGAAAATGTTATTGCTTGTTTGTCTTCCTCTCTCCTCCCCCTTTTCTAGAAACTTTCCTGAGATGATCAACTGTTGTTTTTTCTGTTGTTTTTTTTGTTGTTGTATTTTTAAACTTTATTGAAATGGAGAAATTTCTCGGTTCCCCTCCCAGTGTCGTTGTTGCTTTCCCCTCCCCCATGTCCAATGTGTTCTTTATTAAACTGAATTAGGACATTCTAGTTTTTCTTAAGAGTGGAAATGGGAACAGCTCAAATGAGCAGCCACATGAGACTTACCAGCCTTTCCAACTGCACTGCACTGCAGTAAGAGCTCATCTGCAAAGGGAATGATATTTTTTGAAGGATTTGTGCAACTATTGAAGAATTACTGTCATTAAAATTAAAAAGCAGCTAATCTCCCCTTCCATTTTAAGAGCATATGGCTTTCCTATATGCTTTCCATAAACTCAGTATACTAAATATTTTTTCCTTTTCACTTTTGCAATTATTTTATTCCTGTTCCTTCTACACTAGAATACTCTTGTAGTAGTCTTTTTGCCTAACAGCTCCAACCCTTGTGTTTATGTGCAGATATGAGCATGGATTTGCGACCTCTGACATTCAAAGAAAGTCAGAATTCAAGCGTAGTGCAAAACATACAAGTGGTTTTATCCAGGACTGGGATGACAAGGTTTTCAGCCCTGAGTATTTGTCCTTGAGATAGCTATATAAATTATAGTTGGTCCTTGAAATTCATATTGTTATTTTGCTATTTATTCAAGCCATGACTCTGTATCTTTTTACCCTTATTTTCAGTCTGTGCCTCTATTGTTACATCTGATCCATCTTCAGAATTTCTATAGGAAAACGGGTAGTTCTTTGAATTGTCATCTTTCCTCTTTTTGTTTTCTTTCTGCTAATTCCTCTGGCCATCTTGTTTGGCATTAGAAATTATTCATTCTGTTTCAGTACTGTGCTGCTTTTCTCCCATGCTTGTTTTCTTGCCAAAGAAACAAAAAGAAGTGGAGCTTGGGCTTGAACTGTGGCTAACCAAGGAGCTGTGGAGGAAAACCTGGTATCTCAGCAGGGGCTCTGAAGCACAGGGGTCTCTGAAACCTACCGCTCTTCCTCCCCCATTGCTGTGCTTTGCCATCCACCATTTGCTACAGTTAACACATCTGAGGATGTAGGGATAGTGTCAGCTCTGCTCCTGGAGGCTGGCTTTGAATAATGTAGGTATGTCCTTTCTCACATATCTCTCTCCTGGTTTTTAAACCTACTCTCTTTGGTGGGTTCTTAATACTGGTTGTATGTCAGCAGTGCTCAGCTGAAAATCATGCCTGTATGGGCTGTCACTTACTTAAGGGCTGGACTGCAGGTAGCCCAAGTAGCAGGGGCTCCTGGTGCTTCATGGCAGCAGGAGAGAGTGTATCAGGAAAGGAACTGCTGTAAATTTGTGTGTCTGTCCTAAAGGAAATCGGAGACGGATATGATGTGAGTGATGACTGGCTAAACGTAGGCATAGCATAGCAGACGATCTTGCATTTCTGAATTACAAAGTAAACCAGTAAAAACATTCCAAAAAAAATAGGCTAAGAATAAGATAAATCCTGTTTTGTTTATATGGAAACTAAGTGGTAGAAAAAAGTTGAAAGGAAGAAAGGAGGAAAACAGAGAACTCCTGTTTTTGGATTTTGACATATGCATGATTAAAAATGAAGCTTGTAATCTAATAGTGAAAATACAGATGTGAGAAAGCCGTGTCTCAGCCTGTCCAACTAAAGGGCAGTAAGGCATGATTAAAACATGTCTCCAGTGTGGGGAGAACTCAAAGTTGTGACGCATTTTTGTAAGCAGGCGTGCCTTGAGTTATTAGTCAAAAAAAAAAAAAAAAAAAAAAAAAAAAAGAAAGAAAAAGAGAGAGAAAAACAACCGCACAACAAAACAAAGCTGTTTAGATTGCTGAAAGTGGTGGTTAAACTTATTTCAGCTGAAGTGTTATAATCCCTGGCTGCACTGCGCCCCAGCAAATTAACATCTCCTAATGCTACTGCACGTGAGTAGCTCTAAGTGCTCTGTCCTGCAGAAGTCAGTTGAATGTGGAGTTGTAGATTTTTGGTTTTGCTTCTGCCTTCTTCTCCTTGCTTTCAGACTAAATAGTAGTTCATCTATTAAAAGCTTGTAGTTTTTAATTAATTAATTAATTCATTCATTTTGAAATAAATTGGACAAAATATAGGATCCAATTCCATTTTGATTTGCAGCCATGCAGTATGCTGCAGTGGCTTAGATCAATGTCATAATATTTTGATGGTCTATTAATGTATCTAACTCCTTTAATATGTGCTATCCTATTGTCTTTTATCTATGGTCATCTCTCTCCATTAATGTAGTTCTGGAATTGGAAATGGCTGACGTTCAGTCCTGCTTTTGCATCCTGCACCTGGCACAACTTGTGACCAGTGACTTATTTGGTGTGGTTGTCTCACTGAAGTTCATGTGGATTCAAGAAGTTTGAAAGTATGATGGATTGGATCTGTTCTTTATTGAAGTTGAAATGTTGTGCAGATTTCTGTTTTTGTGTTGTGTTATAAAGCTCTTTTTTTTTTTTTTTGTAAAGTAAGTTATAATTATTCTCTACTTGATATTTTGCTGTCTGCCTTCTGTAAGATTTTCTACCTATTCAGTGATATAACTTACGAAGGATGTAAAATCAGATAATCTTTATTGAAGACTGATAACATCAGAACATTCTTCCATTTTATGTACACCAGAATTAAGTTATGGTGTGCTTCTAGGAGCGCCTGTTATTTGTATTGCCTTAGACTTGCCTGTGTTTGAAGAGGAAGATGGTTGAAATGTGTAAAGACATTTCAGCAAGCCTGACATGTTTGTGGCTTTCAGTCTGGAGAATGAACTGTGCAACTTGTAGGGACCACGCTGAAAGTAGAAGAGTTGAAGTGAAACCTTGTCTCTGCTGAAATCAATTGAACTCCCATTAGTTTGGGTCCAGATATCATCCATAATATTAAATAGGGTATTTCTCTTCCTAGGCAGTCTACAGAAATGTTTTTGTCCTTTCACAGTTGTTTGTTTCTTTGTAATGATTGCGTAATTGGGATATATCTGCAATGTCAGAAATGTAATAGGTTAAGTAGTGTAAGTGGCTGTTGGAAAGAAAAGAAACATACAGCTGCAGAACCATTGTTGCTTTAAAGCTGCTGCTTTCAGAAGTTGAGTTGTTTGATTTAACCATTTAGTAGTAATAGTTGTGACAAATTGCAATTAGAGGTGTTTAAGCATGAGTGCTTAAAAGGAGGAAAAACAACCTTTTCTTCCTGTCATTGAAAGAAGTAGAAATACATTGCCAATGGCTTCTCAGTTCGCAAGAGACTAACTTTTGTGCCTTTTAGGCCTTAATTATGTTTTGTGCAGCACTGAGATTTTCTTTGTTAGGTTTTAATCCAACAAGCAATGTATTCTGTTGGCATTTTTTTAAACTTGATTGCAGATGCTATTGTATATAACATCATGACCTTGAATTTAAGCCTGTTCAAGTACTAAAAAAAATATCTGTTATCTCAGTGACCGTGAAATAGTTGAGTTGAAATTCTTTGGTAGTATGACAAAAACTGCCACCAAGTCCTCAGCCCTGGGTATGGGGAGAGCAGAGTTAAGGCTGCTTAGGGAACTAGTTTACACGTTCCCCTGTGAAACTGTTTTTGAAGGCATTGGGGTCCATCAGTACTGGTCACTTTGTAAGCACTACTGCTTAACAACAGAGGAGAAAACAATTACAAAGTGTCAGAAGTCATGCAGGCAGGGTAGTAGGTTGGCTTGGCTGACCAAAAATCTCCTAGAGCTTGGGGAGGAAGAGAAAGTATATGGCCACTGGAAGTGAGGTCGGGCAAAGTGGGAGCGCCACAGAGATGCTTTTCAACATTGCAGGGAGAAAGTTTGTGCAGCCAAAGCACAGTTAGAGTTGAAGGTGGCCGGTACTGCAGGGAACAAGAAAAATGGCTTTTTAAAATATGTTAACAGCCAAAAATCCTATTTAATGAACATAATCTCCATTTATGACAAGGTTACCCACCTTGTTAACCAAGGGAAGCCAGTTGATGTAATGTTTTTGAATTTCAGCAAAGCTTTTGGTACTGTTTCCTTCTGGACAAAATGTCCAGCTACAGCTAGACAAATACATAATGCGATGGGTGAGCAACTGGCTGACCTGTTGGCCACAAGGTGTTACAGTAGCTGGTGTTCTGTCAGGTTGGTGGCCTGTCATTAATGGAGTTCCTCAGGGCTCCATTTTGGGGCCACTTCTCTTCAATGTTTCCTTCAATGACTTGAATGCAGAAGTTGAATGCTAAGTACGTTTGCAGATGACACTAAACTGGGAGAGGCTGCTGACTCCCTCAAGGGCAGAGGGGCCTTGCAGAGAGACCTTAACAAATTGGAGGGCTGGGCGATCACTAACCGCATGAAGGTTACCAGGAGCAGTGCTGGATTCTGCACTAGGGATGGAGCAGCCGTGGGTATATGAACAGAGGAAATGAGAGGCTAGAGAGCAGTGCAGCAGAGAGTGATCTGGGGGTTCTGGTTAACAGCAAGTTGAATGTAAGCCAGCAGTGTGCCCTGACAGTCCAAAGGGCCAACTGTGCCCTGGGGTGCCCCAGGCCCGGCACTGCCACCGTGTGAGGGGAGGAGTTGTTCTGCTGTGCAGCCTCACCTCCAGGACTGGCTGCATTTTGGTTATTACAATGTAAGACAGGTGTAAAGCTATTAGAGAATGCCCAAAGGAGAGGGCTGTGAAGATGGTGATGAATCCAGAGGGCAAGGAGTATGAAGAGAGGCTGACGTCCCTGGGTTTGCTTAGCCCAGAGCAGACGAGCTGAGGAGAAGCCTCATAGTGACCTACAGCTCCTCATAGGGAGCAGAGTGCAGCACTGAGCTCTGCTCTGCGTGACAGCGACAGAGCCTGAGGGCACGGCATGGAGCTGTGTCAGGGGAGGGGCAGCTGGGGTTTAGGGACAGGGTCTGCACCACAGGGCGGTGGGCATGGAACGGGCTGCTCAGGGCAGTGAGCACGGCCCTGAGCTGCCAGAGTTCAAAGAGTGTTTGGGCAGTGCTTGGACGTAGGGTTGATTTCTGGGTGCTCCTGTGTGGAGTCAGGAGTTAGACATGGTGATCCTTGTTGCTACCTTCCCGCTCAGGATGTTTTATGACTCCACAAAATCATGTCATTTTCTGCCTTTGGAGTAAGCGCTTCTATTGTCCTACTCCTGAAAGTCTTTTTTCTGGTCTTTTAATTGACTCCTGGAGATGTCTGTTCAATTCACTGGTTTGTGTAAGTATTAGTTCTTGTCATTTGGCTAATGCTTCTCATTTCAAACAAACTTTAAAAAGCAGAGGCAAAACCAAAAAAAAGTCATCTATTGTAAATTCTAATGTTATCAATAAGTGAAAATAGGACATACGTCCTCTGGAAAGGGTAGGTAGACTGATCCGTTCGTGCCCTGTTCTCATGGAAAGATGTTCAGAGTCTCAGCTGAGCTTTCTGAACTTCGCAGGCATGAAAGGAGATGCATATTCCTTTGTAGCATACCCCTCTTCCTGCATAAGTTGATGGCCTTTGAGTGTGAAATACCACACAGTGTTTATTTTTATGTCCTTTGAATGCTTTTGCAGGCTTTGTTTAATTTCTCCTCCTAACTTTTAATAGGAATTCTTTGAAGTTGAGTTGTGGCTAAAAAATCTTTGGCAACCTGACCACTAACTCCCTTGGAAGGGAGTGTGTTCAGAGAAAATAGGAAGCAATGTGTATTTCTGAAAGGGGAAATAAACATGCAGTTATTCTCTGCCATCATTCGTCATGTGAAAAAGTTACATGCTAGTGATTGCTTACACAAAAACTATGTACACACTGAAAGCCTTCTTAATTGGGATTATGGTTTTCTCTCTTACATTATGCTAGAACAGAAGTAGGGTTTTTTTGTGCCCGCAGCTAAATATTAGCCTTATTTACTGTTGCTAGCACAGAACTCGTTAATATACATCTGGCAATTGTTAAATTTTTCTTTATCAGTGACCTCACATTTATTCATTCAGGTCAAGGATTCTCCTGAGTTTAAAAAGGTAAAGACATGAGTACAAAGGAGCCCGTGATGGAAAGTGTTACATTTAGAAAGCCAGATGTGAAAGGCGCAGGGTTAAGGTTGTTGCCTAATATTTTTTTTGCTCTTGTGAAAGTTCAGAAGAATATTTTGCATTGAAACATACTTGTATGTGCATAGGCATACTGTGCCTCTGTGCATGTGTGCATAACATTAGACAACGTGATCACTTCCTATTGTAAAACAGAGAAACAACCTTGTAATATACTTCTATTTTGTTGTTGTTGTCTATTTGGTTTTAGCATTCATCAGAGTCCAGATGGGAAGCCAAATAAATCTACAAGCACAGATGCATTTGAGTATCTATATGCTTGTGATTTTTGATCGTAGTTTGGGTTTTGGGGTTGGTTTTTTTTTTGTTTTGTTACAGCAGTGAACATTAGTCTTGCTTCTTATTCTTCAGTGACAGTGTGTTTTCATACCACTGGAATATGTTGTAGGTACCCTGGAAGTTGTGAGAAGCTCTGCAGTTCTCTGTGCAAATTCTGGGCAGCAATTCACTTTTTTGTTTGTACTCTTCGGTGTTGGTCCTTTACAGGTACTGGTAATCTGAGTACTGGCTTTTGTTTTACTTGCCTTTTCAGGCCTTTGTGGAGGTATCTGTTATTATTTTGTGTTATAAAATGAGTGTTTTGCTTCTGACAACTAGCAGCATTAGAAAAGTTGGTTTGGCTTTATAGTAAGCTGTCTAAAGCTAGTCAAAAGAGAGCAATATGTGGCCAGCTAAAACTGCTCGAATGTTCATATACATCAAGAGAAATAAAAAGCTCAGTTTTGAAGAATGGGACTTTTTGGATCTGGCAGAATGATTTTATGTGAGAACTAGATATGAAGCAGGATAATGGGATGAGATGAAGTAACCTAACTGCACTGGAGTAGGCCAGCTACTACAATTCTGCATATGATTATGCATTTTGAATTTGGAGATTTTGGTTTCTTTTGAGGCAATAACAATAACAGAATATGTAGAAGGCCAACACTTACTCTTTCTTTCTCTTACTCTATAGATGCCTGGCACACTGAACCTATTACTGTGTGTAAGATTTGTGCTGTGGTCCATTTTTTGAAGATGTGAAGCAACGTTGAGTCTGATTGGAATTACTGACAGACTGGAGGAAATCTTAGTCCTTCTGTTGCACACGCACATGCTGAATTATAAGTAATTCCTAGCTTCTCTTCCCGCCCCTCACTCCCTCACTCAGCTATCTCAGGGTTCATAGAGATTTCAATGGTTCGCGTGCCTGTAAGATTGGAACAGAAGTGACCAAAAATGGGGGACCAGCAATTGTATAAAACTAACCATACTGCCAACAGCAATGAGAACTTATACTATCAACACCAAATGAACTCCCTTCCATCTCTAAATCATAGTTATGGGACATCTGTTATAGATGCTCCTCAGGCGTCCCCTCTCTCCCCCCACTTTCCCCAAGATTCAAGAGACAGTATAGCTTTGCCTGTAGGTTCAAAAAGTCTTGGGTCAATGGATACACTTAGACAAACATGGACGCATTCTGGCTCAGGAAACCACGTCCCAGTGCGGAACAATTTGAGTAATCAAAGCGCAATGTGGAGCCCCCTTGGGCAGGGGGAATCTCACGATGGATACCAATATTCTTATTCTCAACCCAGCGAAAATCGATCACAAAAAATAACCAGTGGAGTCCTGCATAAGTTGGACTCTTTTACACAAGTATTCGCTAACCAAAATCTGAGAATTCAAGTCAACAACATGGCTCAGGTTTTACACACTGAGACTTCCATGGCGGATAATTCTGGTGACAGTGCGCTCAGGCAGCTGCTGTCCCAGAAGCCAGCAGTTGAGCAACAGCCTGTAACTTCCAGCATACAAAGATATCAACCAGTGCCACAGCAGACACAGAATTTTGCAAGCACACAGCAAAAGCAACAAATGCAAGTCATGCAGCACCAACAGTTGTACTATGACTACCAGCAGCATTTGTCACAAATGCAGATTCATTCTGCGTTTCAGCAAGGACAGACGCACGTTCAACAAATGCAGTCCCAGCAGCTCTTACCGCAACAGATGCAGCACTTGCAGCAGACTCAGTACTATGCTCAGCCACAGCAGGGACATCAGCGACTCTCAATACATGAGATCCAACAGCAGCAGCAACAGCCAACTCGGCAGCAGCAGCAGAGGCAGTGTCCGATGCAAATAGCTCAGTATTACCAAACACAGCCTGTCATGCAGCTACAGCAACAACAGCAACAAATGCAACTGCAGCTTCCTCCGTATCACAGGGAACCCGATCCAAAGACTGTGCATGAACCCCACCAGTACCCCCAGGATCCAAGTCATCCTGTGCAGCTCATCCAGTTGGGAGCGGCGCCTCCGTATTGCTACCAGGATCCCCACGAACAGTACAGGCATTTGTACCCACAGGGTTTGCTGCAGCAGCACGACCAGCAGAAGCAATACACAAGTGAAGGCAGAGCTGCATCTCTGAACTCCCACGTCGGCCTCACTCCACCGGGGACAGCGGAGGATCCTGCGCGGTCGGAGGTCAATTCTGCGGGTAACACTGTACCTCATCGAACTCTTTTGCCACCCTCAGGAGCACATCTGAACAACAAAAGCTCTCAGCAAGACTCTCCTGGCCCTGGGTGGCCTCAGGTAGGTGACATTTTTGATCCCTGCTCAAACTTGTTTATCGGAAAAGCAGCCAGGAAATGAAATGTTATGGTGGAGCTGGGTAGTCAAGATGTGAGCAGTGGGCATTGCTGGGATGTTTTGGAGAACTGTGTTAACAGAGTTCTACATCGCTGTCTTGGCTTTGGGCCAGTGGGCAGCAGCATGAAGCTACTGCTGTGAGGCTAGTGGTTGCCTCATGGGAGAGTTTGGTGAGAGGTGCTCCTGCTCATTTTTCAACACTCATATGCCTCAATGTGCATAAAAATTTAGCTCCTTGATTCCAAACATAATACTGCTGCAGCAGAGGGAAACCTTCAAACAGGAGGTGAGTGTAAGAAAGCTTGCACTAGCTATGCTCATGGAGGCACTGATTTGCTGGATAAATGTAAAGTGCTCAGTTCAGAAGCATATTAGTAGAAGCATATGCAAAATACAAGAATAAAGCTGTGAGAACCTTTATTTATATATCAGTATTTCCTGAAAAATTATTTTTGTTTTTTTTCCCGTCTTTTCCCCTTTCTTCTTATAATGGCAGGTGCAATTGTCAGATGGCAGACTGCAGCCACTGTCCCCAGAACAAAGGTATTATATTTTTTTGTGTTCTTGGTTTAAATATAAGAAATACAAAGGAGTGCTGCAGTTTGAAGAGAGAGGAATGCACTCTATGAAGATCATAGATGTTTCTTTTCTAGAAACATCTTTATCTTAGTGTTTTGTGGCTATAAGTTTGTGTGATTTCCATTCCCCATCCCTCCATAATAAAATCAAATGCCTTGTCTTTGCCCACAAAAAGTAAACCAATCCAAACCAATAAAGGAACAATCCATGCTTAATACCGCATTTTTAAGAGTAGGAATGATGATGCATGGTTTGCAGTTGTACTTCAGCAGCAGAGACCTTCTGGTTTTTTTTAAGATCTCACCCTTAAAGGTTTGAGGTGTTTTCCAACATTGTTATTCATCCTGTTTAGGGACATTACATCCAAGTGTTTGGAATATGAAGGTCTGTCACAATAGTTCTGGGTTCTTGGATTTATCCGTACCAAGAGTCACATTTTGACAAGTGTGTTCTACGAAAACTTTCTTTCTCCATATCTTGGGAGCAACTGATATAGGTTATCACCCATGTATTCTAGAACACTCACCAAGTGTTTACCTGTGGCTTCATAAAGGTGTAGCTGTAAAACTTTATTGACTTCCTTGACAAAAAAAAAAGCTTCCTCTGCAAAGAAAGGAATGCCGAACTGATGTCTCTTCTTCTGTTCCATGCTAAAAAAATTTCAACTAACAATAGTGGCCTGAACAGAGAAACACTTCCCGAGAGAGCTGATGGGAAGAGCAAGCTAACGTGCTCAGTATGCTTGAAGGAGTTTAAGAGTTTGCCTGCTCTGAATGGTCACATGAGGTCTCATGGAGGAGTAAGAACATCTCCTAACTTCAAACAGGTAGCAGTTCATTTTACTTCAGTATTTGATTCTCTTCTTTCCATGTTGATGTTTGCTTGCTTTGCCACGCTTTGCTTTGCTATCATACCTGTTCTCCTCGGCACTGTTTTATGTCACACCCTGTCTATGTAGAGGCACACATAATTCTGATAATTTACAGTCTCACCTAAAAGTGAGAGATGGTGGAGGACAGAACAAAATTTGTGCCTCTTTATGTCTCTGCACATTACAAAAACAGTCTACAAAATCATGGCACAAGCTTCTGAATTTTTTCCCCTCGTGTTTGTTTATATTCCATCAGAAATATCAGGAACATCAAGTCTTCCTTATTTTCGTTTGGACTACTTAGATGACTAAGGGATGTTTATTGGAAACATTCCCAGGCTTTAACTGAAGGAGCAGGATTATTGAATCTTTGACAGTTTTCTTCCAAAGTGTTGTAGTTCTATAGGTATCAACAAATACCAAATGAAAAATGTGGGTTTGAATTGTTCTGAAAAAAGAAATTTGCCCCATCAATCAGTTTTTCAGTGTCCTGATATTTTAAAAATTCTCTCTTGATGGGGGAGTACTACAGAAAGCCAAAGAGCTACCAGGTTCTTCATGAGTGATGGGGAATTCTGCCTTTATAGTGATAAAAGAAGGGCATGTGTTTATTGCCCCTTCTGCAAGTGAATCCTGTAAAGATGCTTGATGTGGTTATTTGTCACTGAGGCTAAATCCTACATGGGATTCAAGTAATCCGTCAACTTCCTTCAAGGCAAATACAGAGTCCAAGAAGCAAGGCTATTTTGTGTATTGTAACCCTGGCCTCTTCTTCTCAGCCACAGTGCATACACTGCATAGTTTATCAATCCAGAAGTGGCCCTCCCTCGCTTGGGCTGAAAGCCTTTAATTGTCTGTACAGGATGAAGGAGAGAAACCACCACAGCAGCCGCTGCCTAAAGAGGTGGATAGCCTCGCGCCCATCGTCATGCCAGTGTCTGTCCCTGTAAAGCTTCTGTCACCCGAACCCAGCACGCAGCCCTCTGCCAGCACTGCCACAGTCAAAGACAAGCCTGCCAGCTCTATGTCAGATGATGAGATGCCCGTTCTCGTGAAGATGACTTTCTCTCCACCGTGCAGTCCAAAAGTGGCCAACCCCTGCTCATCCTCTGTGAGTGCTGCGTTTCTTGCCGCTAAGTCTGCTGTGTCTGTTAAATCCCTTTGCTTATAGTGCTGCTGTGTTCTAAAATGTCCATATTTTAGAACATTTTCTAGAATCGTAATGATGCCTAATAAACAAAAAAAGGCCGTGGCATCATATCATTTCTTCCTCAGACTTTGGAAAATATTAATTTTCTCTTTACTGAGGAATTGAGAGGTCAGCTGAAAACAAGTCATTTGAAATTGGAATGTGATATTCTTTTTATCCCACTAGAACAAAGGGATTTAGTATCTTTTTACTGGTTTTGTTTTTCCTATTCAGGCTGCTTTGTTTTTATGTTATTGCTTAAATTCAGCAGTTTCATTTCTTCCTGTTTTTTAAATCAGATGTATGTGCTTCTCATTTCAGCTGTAAATAGGAAAGCAGTGTGCAGTACTTAGTGTGCACTCTAAGCCAGTATGAAGCTTGCTGTCTGAAGTTTTACAATGAAATCATTTTTCCCTTTCTGTCTGCATGCATTAGATCTAAGGGTTAATCACTGGGAATTCTGACATAGGAAAAATAGTTATGCTTACTGCTTTCGTGTCACTTATAGAGCTGAAATTGTCAGGCAACACAAGGAACTGATGAGCCCTTGAATGAGATGTGAGAATGCTCTTTATTGTTTTCCTGAAGAGTTCTGAAGCAAGTGGTATTGTTTATCTCCTATTCCAGCACAGGAATAGATGCTGCTCGTTTCTTTGAATCCGTACTTGCAGACTGCATCATGATAAGGGATTACTGAGGAGTGTAAGCACTCTACAGTATTATCTCTATGATGTAGAGACATGCTCTGGTGAATTTTTTTTTTCCTCCTCCTCATGAATCTGGTGTCAAGACAAGGCAACAACGTGTACAGTCATGGGTAGCTTTTTGTAGTATTTGTGTATTTATCACCCTCTCCTGATCATTCATTCAGACATACACATTAATTTAAATACACAGAAAATCTGAAAATCTCTTATCCATTTAGATGGAGGTTTTACACATTAATTTCCATTCTATTGTGGAAGCCAGCATGTCAGAGTACTTAGCTTGTAACTCAGCAGTGCAGCTTCGCTTTACTATTTCTAGTTTCTGGAGAGGAAAGGGACAGTCTTTTCTGAATTCATGAGCTCTGAGTGGGAGATTTCTAGAGACACCAGAGTAGGTGGCTTGGGCTTGTGTATTTCTGCAACATTTACAAAGTGACTGTGATTAAATCTACCAGTGTCTGGCTAAATGCGCATTTGTTCACTCAAAATTATGCTTGCAAGCCTTTGTCATTGCCCAAGCAAACTGAATTCAAAGAGTTTCCTTTCTAGATCCTATCTTTTATATAAGCAATAGCACTGGGAATATTCAAAGATCAAAAGATCTACAGTTGCTTTTTCTTCTATAAAGGAATTTTGCTATTGGACAATCTCATTTTTTTATACTAAGGAACAGGAGCTGTGTCATATTTATACTGTGCTTTCAGCTGTCCAATGAAGTGTTCACAAATTGATGCAATTGGTGAAAATTAAATAGCAAAAGGAAGTAAATATTCAGCAAGAGTACAGGATGGTGAACTGATAGTTGCTGTCCAGTGAGGACTGCGTTTCTCAATGTGGGGCAGCAGAGCCCAGGTAGATACATAAAATCTTGAATAATGGGCATCAGTTCCTGGAGTTTCAGAAAAGTATTGGCATGATTCTGAGCTGAGAATCTATAAACATCCATATCTCTTTTAGTACTCAGTGTTAGTTTGTATTTGGTTTTGTTTTCTTAAGTTTGGGAGTTTTCCCCCTTGACCTCTGTTGAGCACTGAATGGTTACCATGATGATGGACTGTGTCTCTGGTTATAGGTGACCCTCACCCTCTTGCTGTTCTGAATGCTCATTATCTACAAAATTCTCTGTAAAACAGCTCTCTATTTTTTTTCCTACAAAAGGAAGAATTTTCTGAAACTTAACTTTTGGAAAGCAAAGATGTCAACAGCTGTTGGAGACGATACAGCCATGATCTAACAGAGAGGACAGGACCTCTGTAATCAAAAACATTTCCACAAGCTGGAATGCATTAACATAAGGGATAAAGGGTGACAGTGCTAATGCTCCTCTAACATGAGTTTTATTGGGTGAATGTGATTCTCAGGAACCACCCATGGTGTAAAGATATATGTTGTCTAAACATACATCATAGTAATTTACTTTTATATAGTAATAGTATTTATAAATGATGCAGACGTTCTGGAGTGATTCATCTGGAATATCTGTCAAAAATTTTCTTCTGCTTTGGAAGTTAATCCTAAGTAAGATTTACAGACTGAACACCTGGAAATAGTGTACTTACTGCTGTATTCACCTTCCAGCTTCAGTCTATTTTTTAAAGTATAACCTGTAAACTTTTTTCATGTTCACCCTCAGAAAATCCAGGTTTGAGGATTCACAATTTCTGTACCTTTTGCTTTCTATGATTTCGGGGGTATTTAGTGTTAAATGATTTTTAACATTCAAACTCTAGAGCATTAGAACACCTTCATTTCCCAAACGGGTGTCTGCTACCCTTTTTTCCTTCCAGGAAAAGAGGAGAGAGTTAAGTTCAGGATTTGTTGCAGCTGGACTGTACTCAAACTGATGGGAATGCAGTGATAAGAGCCGAAGAATTTGAATTTATTACATTTTTTTTCTTTCCTTGCTGCTGAGTGCTGCAGTAATTTTACTGAGCTCATACGTCCTTCCTAGCCTAACAAAATAAATGCATTGGAAAACATTTATATAAAGTGGGACTAGATAGGGAAGCAACTTCCAATAGCCTATATGTGTTCAATGCAAACAGAAGTACCTGAGGTGCTGGGATTGAGCTAAGAGATTGCAGCCCTGGGAGGGCTGTTCTTTGCACCTTCAAAAGTTATAGCAGTGGCCTCCCCAAGTCCATGCTTGAGCTCAGCCCTGCCTTGACCCGAGGGATCCATGTGGGAGGGGAAGGCAGTTCTTCCTGACTTTCCTCTCTCCCCTGTGGTGTCTAAGTAGTACCAGCTTCTGTACTGACCAGGATTACTGTGGCAGCACCCAAATAACTGCCCGCTGGTAGCTGCTTTACTGTGGTTGTAATATATGCCCTAGGCTGTAGGGGATTGTTTGCAATGCAAACCACATTTAAGCATAGCTAAGTATTAAAGTTCTGTATGTTTTCATTTAGGAAATTAGCAAAAAACCTCATCAAAATGCTGCAAAATTGGAAGAAAACTTCAAACCATTACCAGACAAGAAGAAGTATCGGCACAGACCTGAACCTCTCTTCATACCTCCTCCTTCCTTCAACTTCAGCACATCCCACTCTGGTGCCACGCTGTACCAGAGCCAGCTTCGCTCTCCCCGTGTCCTTGGAGACCATCTGCTGGACCGAACACACGAGCTCCCCCCCTACACTCCGCCACCGATGCTCAGTCCTGTTCGGCATGGGTCTGGTCTCTTCAGTAGTGTTATTACATCATCTCATAGCACCTCGCACACTCAGCTGCCACTCACCCCACTGACACCAACTCCACGGGTGCTCCTCTGTCGGTCCAGTAAGTGTTATGTTCGGAGTGTGGCAGTTATGTAGTGAATACTGCTGTGCTCTTTTCTAGTGTTATCTCATAGATGATTTTACATGTACACATGTGCATGGCTCGTTATGTTGCAGTGCCATAAAAATCCATCTTAGTTTGTTGGTTTTGCGTTGGATTTTGTAGAGTTGGCATTGAAGGCATAAAATGAGTGGAGAAGCCTAACCAGTTAATAAAGCTGTGATTTTTCAATGCGGTCTGTCTCTGTAAGGACTGCATACATAGGATCTTCTGAAGTGGAAGGAAAAGGTTTGCTTTGAGACATAGGATTAATTTTCTGATTTTGTTCAATGCTTCACAAGAAAGGGTGCCTAATCATACTTGATCATGATAGCAGAAACCCGTGCAAGTTAGGATGCTTCTAACCTATAGCAATTTAGACTATTTCTATATCTAAATATTGAGAAAGGGTCATTTTTCCATAATAGAATGGAAGAATTTTCCCAGTAGAAAGAAGGTGGTAGCTGCACTCTGAGTCACTTCAGACATGGTCACCAAATGCTTGTATATTTTATCTTAACAACGCCTTAGAGCTCCCATTGCTCTCAATTGCTCTCAATTCATTTTTAGGTTTGTAAAATGAACAGGTTACTAGTATGAAAACTTAAGAAGCAAGTTAAAAGTCTTACTCACCAAACCACCACCTCTGTCTTGTAATCCAGAAAAAGTGAAGCTCATATCATTTTTCCTACTCTCCTCTTGGAAGCTGGCAAATTGATATCTGTCCTGTCATCAGAACCACTGACTTTAGAGTCAACAGCCATGTGACAAACTCCTGTAACTAGTGCTGATTTGGTTTAGCCCCGTTTTCCTTTCTATGGTGCAGAACTGCACCAATGCTCAACAAATGGCAAAAAGACATGAACTACCTATGTTGGGTGGCTTTTTCTTGGAGAGAGCAAGGGTAAATGCCATAGCCTTATGTCATGCTCTGGGGAAGGCATAGATTCTGAGCTATGCTAGTCTCACAGACTTGTACTAAAGTTCTGTATCAAAGAGAAGTGTATGTAGCTGAATTCTGTATATGCAATTACAGGTCCAAATACCAAAATAAGGATTGCTTTAAGGTACCTAAAATATTGCATGTGTTCTTTGTACTCAGCCGTTTTACTGCCCTGACTAATGCAGACCAGCAAAACACAGAAAACTTTTAGTTGTTATTGATGCTGTGACCTTTAAAGTGAACTTGTTTTAACCTCCCAGCTGTTTCTTAATCCCATGTATTGTGCCTGATTGCTCTCTTACATGAGAAATACACCTGATTATGCATGAACAAGATAATTTTGAGCCAAACATATCCCAGGTGTTGCTGGCTGTCTCAGAGGTACCTTGATGTCTGATGTCTGCAAGATGTTAATAGGAATGTGGCAGCATAGTCTGGGAGGAGGACCGTCAGCAGGGACACAGTTGTTACCAAAATAATTTGTAAGCTCAGGAATTCTGTTCTGTTTCAGATAGCATTGATGGAAGTGTAATTCCAGTGACACCTGGGCCCGGCGAACAGACTGTTGAACCGTAAGAAAAACAATATTTCTTTTGTCTTTGCTTCTGTAGACTAGCCTAGGATTTCTGCATGAAATATTTTGGACCAAGCAAGTAGTGTTCAGCTGCCTGAAATAGTGTTGGACTGGATGTGTTTAAGGGTACTACTGCATGGTGGAGCAGTGATTGTGGGAGATATGGATGTCCTGGTTCTAAAATGCTAGGAGGGGCTTAGCTGAAGTTGCTGAAGGTGGAAAACTTTTGGTAATGTCCAGGAAAAAGACCACATGAACATATGCAGTTCCACTACTTTTGCTTTTATATATATGTTGCCTCTGGAGCTTAGGAGGGAGATGTTGTCTGGTGGGTTCGTTGGGGCAGTCTGCAAACAAAGTTGCCCTCCTGGCAGTAACATCTTTCTGCTCTTTACCACAGAGTCATTCTCTGTGGAACAGAAAGCTAGTGTTTCCTGCATCTAGCTTTTTTTTGCTAGGCAGTATGTGCATAGGCTCACTCAGGTTATCTGTAAGGTACGATGTCTTGATATAGTTTAAATCATGTGCTGGGATTTTAGTTTCCTCCCAAGAGATCAATTCTCTCTAATACTCAAAATACTTATCCTGTTGAGAGTAAAGCATTTAACAAGCAATCTGACATAATTTCCTGCCACTCCAGTATAATAAAAGTTTTTTTGGGAACAAAGTGAGCACAAATGCAACTTCTGTTTTTTCTGCACGTTGCGTAGTTGAGTACCTATTTGCTTGTTTGTTATTACAGACGAATTAATATTGGGTCCAGGTTCCAGGCTGATATTCCTGAGCTGCAGGACAAATTGCTAATGGAGAAAGATGTGCACAAGGCTACTCTGGTTTGGAAACCATGGCCAGAACTGGAGAACAAAGTCTTCCAACAAAGAGGTACAATGACTTGCTGGTTTAGAAGCTCATACATCACCTTGTGCCTTCTGAATTCTCATTGATTTTTCATTTGTATCCTGTACAAAACATTCAAGACAGCATTAATTACTGAGAGTGTAGAGCAAGAGACCAAAGCTACATATTACAGATTCAGAGTAACATAGGCCTTCAAAGTGAAGTGCAGATGAAGTGTTCTCTAGTAGCTAACAGGCAAAGGTCATTGCTGAGGTTTTTGGGCCATGAACTGCATGATAAGGGCAGAGATCACAGATGAGAGGTGGCTCCTGGGTTTGTCCTGTGACCATAACATAGATAAAATTTGATTGTCCTAATGACTCCTTCTAGACCTGAGCAGAGTTTGTTCCTGCTTTTAGTGCAGTACATTTCTCTTTCTATGCCCTAGTTGGAGTCTTCTTGTTGCAGCAACATCACTGACCATATGTGCCTGTGCGAGCCACTGCTCACAGCCAGACCTCTGCCTCTAGCTCTGTAATACCCCATCACACCCCAGGGGTACACTCTGCAAATCCAGGCATATCCTCTCCTCAGAGGGTGATCCTGAAACCAGGAGATAGTTGCTGGGAGAGGGAGGGGGGGAAATATGAAAGCTGCTGCCCTGAACTACACTGCCTGTGAGTGACATTGCAGGATCCTTGTCTCAGGTTGTTTAACTGACAGGTACTGTATTGGCAATAACATGTGGACTTGTTTCTGACAGTGGAAGACCTCCTAAATATGAGCTGTTCCAGCGTGTTACCTGGTGGAGGAACAAACTCAGAATATGCTTTGCACTCTCTCTTTGAGGCAAAAGGAGATATTATGGTAAGATAAGCTGAAAAGGGAGAGATGCTCCTCTTTGCAGATAAGTTAGCATGCTTTATTAAATGGATTTAGATACGGTTATATAAAAAAGAGATTTCTGATTGATTAGCAGTGATGCTTTAAACATCCTGTAACATTTTTGGGGAATGACTTTTCCCTTTTATTCTTTAATAAATTTAAATTTCAAAGCACTGCCTATCTGAAGGCTTACTGTATATTTCAGATAGATAAGATTACTTAGTTTATAGCCTTGGGGCTTTGAATGTCTCCCAGTGCTTTCTCCAGACCTGATATTTCACAAGCTTTGTATTTGGTCATAGAGAGCTTAGTCCTCTTTTAGCTCTTACAAAAACTCCATTTTTTGTAGCAGCAATCACATCTACTTATTTGTTCAGAACTGCGAGGTAATTGCATACAGTTCTCATATAAATAATGTATTTCAAATATTTGCATTAGCTTTGTGATGGGGACATTACTAACTAAGGCTAAACCTCCATTTTGCCCAGCATTCAGGAAAGACAAAGCCTTGCCCCAGCTTCTGGAATGCCAATTTAAAACAAAATAAAGCAGAACGCGGGGCTTGAATGAATCTGGCATGATTGGCTAGTACAGTGTTCTTTAGCTCACATCTCAGTTTCTTCAGGGTCAATTAAGTGTACCTGAGGGCCCTGAGACAGGTGACTGTCAGAAACTGAAACTTACTATATGGGGGTATGCATTGTCAGGACAAAAATCAGGAATCCCCGAAATCATCTTTCTTCATGATCCGAATAGAATTAGTTCTTTTGGTGTCATTCTTAGCAGATGTTGACTTAAGCAGGTGTTCTAAAAAAAAGTTACCAAATCAGCCATTAGATATTAGTATTAATACTATCAAATTAAACACTATAATTGCTTTGGTTTGTGGCAAAGAGAAGAGAGGGAATTGCTGGACGTTGATAATAGCCACATTTGTGCTAATTAAGGATAGACAAGTGTGCACTAATTGCACTTACATGGGCTACAGTGTTAGTGGGGTTTGGAATCATTTGTTTAGATTTTTTTTTTAATGACAAAAAAAAGACAAACTGATTTCATATTATCCTACCAAATAGACTTTTAAATACAAATATATGGAGCAACTGACTGCATTTGCTAATTCTTTTTTTTTTTCTCTGCTTATTCATTTAGGTTACTCTTGAGAAGCTGCTGTTGAGGAAGCCAGTGAGATTGAAGTGTCATCCTTTGGCAAATTACCACTACGCTGGTACGTTTCCTTGTAATTTCTGTATCTACTTTGTACTCAGAGTCCAAGGCTGGCATCCCAAGCTGGTGTGTGGGATCCCGCTGCACTCTCTGCTGTCTGCTGTTGGGATGGCAGCCTCTAATAGAGGGTGATGTGGACAGTGCTGAGTGGAACTTTCAGAATCTTTTGTTTACAAGTTTGACAGTTTTGCTTGACTAATTATGTACAGAAACCCTGTATTCATGTTTCTATGTCGGGTTCTGCAGGTTTAAAACTGCCTTGGGTTTTTATTTTTCTTTTAACTAAAATTTAATATGTTGATCTTCTTTTAAAACTGCTACTATTTATAGATCATTAATTTACAAACAGTAAGGTTTTCCTACTCTGGTGTGTTTTCCTACTCTGTGTCTGCTGTAATGCCTTTCTCTTCTGATGTGGTGCTGTGAATGTGATAATCATGAGCATCCATCGAAAGAGACAGTACTATAGCTCTCTTGTGTCTTAGTGCTGAATGCAGAGCCTCTATTTGCATGGATCTAGCCTAAAAGAAACAGGTTTGGAATGGTGTCAACTTTAACAAACACAGCAAAAATCTCATTTTAGTTATGGAGCAGAAGTGCTCTGTGAAATACACAGGGTGATGTTATCATCACCTAAGTGTAGCTCAAGGTAGCAAATGTCCCTCCTCTGCAGAAGTCCACATTATTGCTCAAGGCTTTGTAGTGCCTAACAGCTACTTTGACACATGGAGTTTTACATAAGGGACGTAAGACTTCATCTCCAGTTTAGGCTCTGGTGGAAATAAGCCGAGAATCTTCTGGTATTCAGTCGGACAATCACAATGTTCAGGGTCATATAGTCATTTCCAGTTATACTCATTGTGTCACTTAAGTGTAGAATCAAGTTACTTGCTGACTGTAGCAGATTCCTAAGTATCAAGGACTCTTTTGTAACAAACTCCTGGCCAGGACCTGAGACAAGAACAGAAAAATGTCTGATGGCGGCTAATCACAAGAGTGAATGAAGGTGAAGATCAGATTTGATTTTTAGAGGAGGGAGATGGCTTGTGCCTTTGAAAATAACTCCATTGCAGTCCAAAGGATGAACATGGGGCTGGATGGAGGAGGATGTCAGCCAGGATCTGTAACCAGGGTTCCTGGGGTTTCTTGTCTGAAGAGGTAACACCAAAGCATATGTAAGGTGGGCCAGGGGAGGAAATCAGGGAGATGAAGAGAGATCCCAGCAGCCTCATCATCAGTGAAAGGTTCAATTAGCTCAGCAGATGAAAAATTTCTGCTTGTGTGGCAGAGAAGCAATAGCCTTTGCTGAAGCAAATTCACAGTAGTTTTAATAAGTGTATTATTGTGATGCTGGGAGGAGCTAGGAAACATTGTTTTATTTCATCTTTCACATGGGAATATGCTAATATTTGTACCTAGCACTGAAAACCTGTGGACAGTAGAGTAACTCTACTTCTTAAGGAGGAAAAGAAATTGTCTCCATTTTACAGCTCAACAAAATCTCAGCAGTGTGGATTTAAGCAACAGAAAATAACAAGACAAAGCATTACTTAATAATGCTCTTGAATGCAGCATGTGATTGCAGCTTACATTGACAGCTATGTTCTAGCACCGTGTAGCTCTTGAATTATAGTCTTTGTGGTTGATAAGCAGCCACTCAAGGCATATGGGAATTTCTCAAAATCTAATGTGTGAATATTTTAATATAACTTCAAGTGGTATTTGTTTCAGTTAACTCTTTGGGCTTCCTGCTCTGTATTCAGAAGTAACAGCTATCAGGCCACAATTTAAGGTGGAGTAGACCATAAGAGAGCATGACAGTGAACTCCTGAGAATCAACTGATACCACAGACAGTAAATATCCAGACTCAGCATTGCCCTCAGACAAGGATGCAGTGATAGCTTGTCTTTGAAACCTGTTGGTTTGTGAGAGGAAATTGTAAAGCTTCAGACCTTTCTGTTCACCATGTTGACTGAAGACTCCTTGGAAGAACATCCTAGTCTTACCCTAATCCTTTGCTGTCTGCTGGAGAAGAGAAGGTTCTGGGGAGACCTCATGGTGGCTTTCCAGTACTTAAAGGAAATTTATAAACAGTAGGGAAACCAACTGTTTTCTTGATCTGATAGTTATAGGATTAAGGGGAAGGGTTTTAAACTGAAGGAGGGGAGATTTAAGTAGATATTAGGAGGACATTCTTTACTTATAGGATGGTGATGCAGAGGAACAGGTTACACAGAGAAGTTGTGGATGCTCCATCCTTGGAGGCATTCAAGACCAGGTTGGATGGGGCCCTGCGCAGCCTGAGCTGGGGGTGGCAGCCCTGCCCATAGCAGGGGGCTTGGAAGTGGATGAGCTTTAAGATCTCTTCCAACCCAAACCATTCTTCCATTCCATGATTCTATGATTTGTCTGGATGGTGTATTAGGGAAGAGAGAGGGAGCACGTGCCCAATACAAGAGGAGTGCTGTTTCAGATGCTTGATTTGTTTTTCATTTGAGCAGTGGAATTTCCCAGGTTTCCTGCAGTAAGAATGGCAGGAAAGGTGGTCTCTGAAATAGTGTGCTTCAGGTAGTCTTAAAACTTCTGATAGATGCTATAGTGTGTGGATCAGATCCAGCATATGCTGAATGTAATAGATTTGAGCTGCCTCTCAAGGGGAGCTCCCTGAGTAGTTCCCTTGAAACCCACAGATTGGGCCAAAAGCCCCCAGATCCTTAAAAGATATTTCTGTGAGTTAATCAGAGCAAAACCAGTATTTTAATATGGCAGAAATGTATAATAAATGTTTAAGCCTAAAGATCATCTTTAAAATTTGATCTGTATTCCTAAGTCCAAAATTCTTTCTTGCTGCATTGCAGATTTCTCTATACACGTTCTGTATGTCTCCCTCAAGCTAACAAGAGCAAAAGTGGTTTCCCAGCAACCAGAGTTAAAAACAGCTTTTCTTCTGTTTCTTTTCCTAATGCAGGATTTATTCTATTAATTAGGTTACTTCCAATTAACCTTCATAATCTTATAAGGGTCTCTGCTAATACCATAGCTATTGGGGAAAATCTGTAAGGACTGAATTATCCATAGCTGTACAATAGAATTAGTTCAAAGAAGTGATTTTTATCATTATTATTATTTCAGGAGAGAACTGGAGAGGTTTGCTGAAAACTAAAATTCATCCTTGGCTGTTGTCAAGCTTTTTAAAATGTTATTTTGGCATAGTAGAGTAGGTTTCTGGACTGAATTAGTGCATTTACCCCTTCTCAAAGGGAGGGTAAAAGCAAATGACTGGCAGGAGGTGTAGAAAGGGAACAACACTGGTTCAGGAAGGGAAAGACAGCAAGGCAGTGTGTCAGCAGAAAGATCTTTGGGTGATAACAGAATAAATAAAATTTGCTGCTTGAAGCCAGTGCCTTTTTTTGACACTTAGACTGAGAGCTTTACTGTAAATCTCTGTGGAAATAGCTAATGCATGCTTGTAGCCAGTACTGGAAAAATGTACAGAAAACAGGTTGCAGAAAAGTTAATTTTGTAGTTTTCAGTGTATATAACAGAGTGGTGAGATACTCTCTTTAGGCCTGTGAGGCTGGGAATTGACTCTGAAAAGCAAAACATTTGCAGTTAATAAAAAATGTGTATATTATTAGACTTAAATAACCTGCAGAGTTGAATACCACACATGGTGGCAAGCCCAAGTTAATTGAGTTCAATGCAGAGGCAAGCATTTGTGTGGAGAATGGTAACACTGACAGGAACATTTGGGATTTCTTTTAATGATGAAAGTTCCACATACTCTCAGACAGACTGCAGTAGAATCTTCTCAGAGTCATTTCAAGGCATCTGCTTTATGGCTTCTTGTATATCCTTCTTTTAATGTAAGTGATGCCTACTCTTACAATCAAGACACTGGTATTTGATGCAGTAGAGCAATTCTGTGTTCCTTCTGTTTGACCGATGCTGAGGAGGCACACATTCATTTCTATTTAAATGTTGATTTTGCATTTTCATGGGCAGTTAGGCTGGTGAAGCAAACAGAATAATAATATTTGAAAGCTGTATGTACAGCTTCCATTAACTGATCAGGAAGCACTTTGCATGATTTTCATACTGCTATACCCTCTCTGTCTACTTGAGGCCTCAATCACAAAGAATTTGTGTCTTACCTCAAGCCATACAAGTGAAAAGCTGCAAAGGGATTTTTTGAGAGTTAGTGTCTGGAGAATTAAACAATAGATGGACTTCTGTGTAGCTGAAGATAAAGTGGTGTATGTAGGAATAGGCAGTACAAGCACTGCGTCTAAAATGATGAGCTCTGTGGTGATATTTGCCCATTAGAAAGAGTCCTTGGGATTATGATGGTAGTTCTATGAAAACATCAGCTTTGTATTTTACAGCAGCTTAAAGAAAAAATTAACCACAAGTCAAATGTTAAGAAACTAGAGAACATGGTGGTGCCACTGTGCAAGTCTGCAGATTGAGTATTATCTGCCTTTTTGGTCCCTACATCTCTAAAGGAATGTTTTAGTACTGAAAAGTGTTCACAGACGGACAACTGTCGTGACCAGTGGTGTAGAAGTGATTTGGGCTTATTAGTCTGGAGAGGAGGAAAAAAATGAAGTGACAGAAATGAAATGCAATTCCAAATAGCATGGAAGTGATGGTAAAGAATGGGTTTGTTTTTTTCTTCCACTTGAAGAACAAGCGGTCATCCATTGAAGCTACTTGGGAGCTAGGAATCAAAGAAAAGGAGGTAGTTTCTTCATGCAGAAGGTCTACTGATCTGCAAAACTCCTTGGTAAAGGATATTGTAATGGCGAGAGACCCAATTAATTGGAAAGAAAATTGCATCAGCATTTAGAAGAGTGGTTACGAAATAAGAAAATCGCAACAGATTAAAGAAATCCTCTGAACTCCCAGTGGTCAGAGGCTAGAAGAAGTTAGGGAGAGGCGTTGTATTTCCTTGCCCTGATTTTACTGTTTCCTTGGCAACTGCCTGTGACTGCTGCTGGAGACAGAGCACTGGTTAGGTGGACTTGAAGTCTGAGTCACTGCAGCCATACTTGCATTTGGGTAGCAGCAGTCACAAGCATGTGCTTGAGGTTTCCCACTTTTGGTGTTACATCAACATAAAGGTGGTAGGTTTTTATTGCTTTTAATGAATTCACTGTGTGTTGTTTTTTTAAGGCTCCGACAAATGGACACATCAAGAAAGGAGGCTGTTCAAAGAGGCACTGTCCACCTACAGCAAAGATTTTATATTTGTACAGAAAATGGTAAGGTGGCTTCTGTCCTACCAACTCTTTTTGCCATTTGCTTCAGTTTGCCTCCAGTAACAGACCAGTTTATTGCAGGCATAGAACCAGTAGTAGATAGAAGGATGCCTGTAAGGAGTGGCATTTTCCATTTGATGTACTTCTTTATGCAACTGCAACACCAGTAAAAAGATAAAAATAATCTGTTCCTCTTGTTATTATATGTAAAAACCAACACACTGAAATCCAAGTCATGGCATTGTGAGTGTGGGACACACACGGTGGCCAACTAATGCCTTTGTGTTCTCCAGCAGTTTGTTAACTGCTACCTATGTCACAGGTGTTGTGCCTTGAAATGTGTTCTTAAAGTGAGGCTGTGTTTGAGCTTCATTTTCATGTTGTGTCACAAAGCGAAAAAGACAAATTGTGTGTGTCACAGGGCAGAATTAAATACCTTTGTTGTTGGCTAAAATGTTGGAAAACGTTTGGGATTTTGAAAATCAAATCTTAATTCTTGGAGTATATACATACAGTGTATATAAATATACACTGTAAGTGTACATCCTCAGTCATTATCCAGCTAGAGTCTAGAGAATTCCAGGAAAGTGTACTGGAGCTGAAACAGTCAACACAAATTTGACTTAAAAACAATAATTAAAAAAATTATTCTGCAAGAGTATTTTTGTTGTATTTGAATTACCATTATTTCTCCATTTGAATATTTGGTAAATAAAACCTTCCTCTCGGAATATATTAAAGTTGTGCTGAATTAAAATGAAAACTTGAGATTGAACTATTTCTGCAATTACTTAACTACAGGTTAAGTCTAAGACAGTTGCACAATGCGTGGAATACTACTATACCTGGAAGAAAATCCTGCGCTGGGGACGGAAACACAGAACACGTTTAGAGAAGAAGAGAGAGGAATGCATGGTAAGTCTAGAAGAAATCATATCAATGTAACACTTGATAATTTTGACGTTTATCTTGCTTTGAGCAGGAAGTTGAGCTAGGTGACTTAGGTCTCTTCTGACCTCTATTATTCCATAATTCTGAATTATATTCTGTATGAACATTCTGGTAGCTCAGCTACACCATGGTTTTGTATTCCTGGACTGAAGTGTTTTGACCAGTGCATTGTCTAACTCTAGTTCAACTATTATAGCTTTGCTACCAGTTAAATAGATAAACATCTATAAATCAGTCCTCTGTGTATGTATGTGTGACCACGCATGCCTGAAAAGCTGAGATACTGTGATAAAACTAGCATTTATACAGACTGGCAATGAAATCATAGTGTGTGAGGTCCGAATTACAGGTACTCCGAGCATTCTTAAGAGGCATGTTTGATTTTTTTAAATTTTTTTAAGGTATATCATTTAATTCAACTATGAATATACAGTGTACCTCACCATCCTAAAAGTGGGGGGGAGTATTGCACCTTGGCATCTGTAGGACCACAGCTTTGTACTATAGTTGGAGGGCATTTTCAGTGCAGCAGTGAAGCTTCATTACCTGTAATTTATCCGTGAAGTTGTGGTAGCTCTAGCAAGACCAGAATTTCAGCCAGGACGGGGAAAAACGCTGAACCCTAGAAGCAGAATTGGCTATGTACTGCTATCCACTGGTGTCTGTACTTCACCATATTCCTAGTATTTCTTAAATGCTCCATCTATTTCAGACAAGTGGAGAAGAGGAAGTGTTAGAGGAAGATGAGGAGATTGAAGAAGACAGAAAGGAGGAAAGGGAAATGCAGAAGTCTCCTGACCCACCAGCTATCCCTCTTGTTGGACCTATAGACCTGCCTACCCTTCAGAGTCTTTCACTTTCTTCATCCTCTTTCATCTGTGAAATGCCAAACTGTGGTGCTGTACGTGTGTTTGATGTCTTCAAATAGTAGCGGGGGCTTCATATCTTAACATATAGTGATTTTTGGAAATCAGATGCTTAAGCTATTCCTGGCCAGTGATACCTCCTGAATATCTTTGGACAAATGATATTGTCTTTGCAATACCTTATCATTCAATACAGGCAGTATACTGATCTGTACATAGAATTGTATGATGTAGGAATGAGAAGTGCTATATAATGGCAGCCCTGATTACCTTTTTATTAAACAACTATAATAGTCAGATAGCTCATTGGTTTTCTTTATAATGACTAAGTTAGTTTAATGGGAATAATGGGAAATAGCTGAGAGCAAGCAGCATTTGAACAGGAAAATTGTTTGTGTACATATCTGACATGTACAGTTGTTTTTTATAGTGTGCATTCATTATACTTCTTCATGCAGTTCCTGTTGCAATGAAGCCTTTCTTGATTTTTATTTTTAATCCTCTCCACTCTACTGTCCATCAGGTGTTCAGTTCCCGACAAGCACTAAATGGCCACGCTCGCATTCATGGAGGTACAAATCAGGTGACAAAGCCACGATGCACCATTGCAGGCACTAAGCAGAAATCTGGTACACAGAGCGGGTACTGCTCCATCAAGAGTTCACCTGCCCACAGCACAACAAGTGGCGAGACCGATCCAACAACAATTTTTCCTTGTAAGGAATGTGGCAAGTAAGTGAATATAACTGTCTGCAGTACTGCACCACCTCTGCTATTTGTATTTCAAATGAATAATATTGCAACAAACTATTTATTTTGCTCTCATGGTCTCGAAAGAACAGTTTCCCCATAAAACATCATGTTCTCTTACCAAATTCTTCAGAGGTTTTGCATGACAGTTTGGAGGTTTGCATGACAATCTGGATGCTTCTGCAGCATTTCATCTAATATTCCTGAATTTGCTTCTCTATTAGAGTTCCTACATGTGACACTCCAGTTTCCTGCTTCATTACAGACTTGCATGGCATGGGCGTGGGTAACTTTCTCTATTTCTTTGCTTGAGTTTGTCCATTCTAACGTGAGATTCCTTCGCTTTCTGCCTTTTGTGTAAGAATGTAGTGAAACTGAGCTCAGGCAGAATTAGGATGTGCATAGATACTGAAGCAATTGCAGGAACTGCAAAATAGCTTCAGCAGAGTCAGAGTAGGCCATTTTGATGCTGACAGGATGTACAAATCTGGTAGTCTGTCCCTGAAATTCTCACCATGGCATTGCAGACTTCTATTTCAGGACAAGGAGGCAAATGTACTGATAGGTTGTTGAGTGTTTTTTGGCTCCCTTCATCAAAAGCAATGTACTTTTATCTGCTTTTTTTTTTTTTCTTTAAAATTTTAGAGTATTTTTCAAAATCAAAAGCCGCAATGCTCATATGAAGACACACAGACAACAAGAAGAACAGCAAAGGCAGAAGGCTCAGAAAGCTGCAGTGGCAGCAGAAATGGCAGCCACTATTGTGAGAACTACTGGGCCAGCTGGGCATAGTTTGATCCCTCTGGATCACATGAATTTGGTTAAACATGTTGGAAATGTCGGTGACATTGATGACGATGTTGTTCAGGAGTTAGGTGGCGTCATGGAAGAGAATGAAGTCATGGATGCTGACCTTTTATTGGATGATGAAGATGCAGATCTACTGCAGGATGATGCTGAGTTGTAAATAAAGTTGTTTGATAAAGACAGCTACTGAGCACACCCTGAATGCATCAGTCAGGGAACCTGGACTGTTCGTTTATTCCCCACTGATTGTAAACTACCTGATGAAAAATGATAATTCTTTTATCCAGGTCCAGAAAAGAAATATGCTTTTTTCCCTTTTTTTATTAATTTGTGTTTCTGGGGGGAGGAAATAAATACTTGGTACAAATATTCTTATAAGGTGTTTTATCTGGGCTCATTTTGCTAGTATCTTCCAAGGCCAGTAATCGGAGTTCATGGTTCTGCTGTCATTTCCCTCGGTAGGGTCTTTAGTCTTAAACTCTTCCAGGTTTCACTTTACCCCACTTACAAGGATATCTTCACACATTTCTGATGGATTTTTTTTTTATTTTATTTTTTGCCTGCACTGGATCACTTCCAGCATCTTCTAGAAACTAAATGTCATCTTTATTAAGGAGATGATTATGTTCTTTTTCTTTGTGCTGTCATTTTAAGGGAAGTAGAGAAAAAAATCTGCTTTAACTGTGAAATAAATACAGGAGTGACTGTATCATCTTTAGTATCACAGTACTTTTTCAGTTCTGTCTTGCCTTAATGCATATATGTTAGGCAGTTCATAAAAGCTTTGGTTACACTGTACATTTTAGAGCTTCATTTCTAACAAGGCTTTGATCTGCTGATTTTAAAATGACCTAATTCAAGGATTGAAGAAAGATGATTGTGCTGTGGTTCACATCAACTCATGGGAACACTGAATCAAGAACACTGCCTTGGCAATCAGATTGCACTGGAAATATATTTTGATGTGACAATAAATCACACTGTTGAATAGCCATGTCAGTGATTTTAGGAACGTATTTTTGAGCATTGCAGGAGCTTATTCTCTTAATAGGCAAATATAGGGAGACATTCTTGCCTGTGGAACAGAGATTGATGGAGTATATGCCTTCAGCATATGTTAGTTATTATTCCTACACATGAAGTGTTGTTCTTGTGCCATTTTCAGTCTTCCTCATTACATCAAATTCAGTGTTGTTTACTTCATGAAACATATCCCAAAGGTGAGGTGACATTGCTGTTTAATTACTGTTTCTCTTTCTTCAGGCTCAGATCTACCTGCCTGATGTCTAAACTCACTTCTATAAATTTGGATTTGGTTTTCTACTTGAATAAAATCTAAAAATAATTGTACCCTACAGAATCTTTAGAAATTCTAGAACCACGGGAAGAAGTCAAGTTAGATTGAGTGGACTTTTAACAATAGAACAAGAGCAATGATTTTTGAACTTTCACAGGTAGTAGCACTGATTTTCTTGTGAATCTTTCACAGTGGAGGAGTGTTACTAATTTTATAAGATATTTTATAAGACTGACTTCAGATCTTCCAGTTTCCAGTTATTTTATGGGTGGTTTTTTGTTTTTTTTTTTTTGTTGAAGTCTTTTTGCCACATTTCTAACATTTTAAGTGGACTCTGAAAGATGGAGGATCTTATTTTCCACTGTCTGTCTTTTTTGTGTAACTATGCAAAATGAGGGTAAACCACAGTACCTTTGTATAGGAGTACTGGACTACAGTTTCAAAACCAGTGGGACTCACTAGCAGAGAGGTGACTTCTCTGTCAAAGCCAAATACACAAATTCAAATGGCCTGAAGTTTTCACTTCATGTCAAATGTTCTGATAGCAAAGAACAACCCTTTAGGAGAACAGCAGTCACTTCTCAGTTTTAGTTTAGTGAAGTTCCCGTCTATGTGGTTTGTTCTATTTGTCTTGGGGGTTCAGAGACTTTTTAGTTAGTTTTGACCAGAGGGTGGGATTTTGCTCCCATTGCTACAGAATGGATGATGTTCTCAATCGCTGTGCCTGTGTGTTTCAGGAGATGAGGCACCAGCCTTCTTTCCTTTCCTGAACTATCTGTCAGCACACTTCCGAACAATTCTGTCCGTGCTGTGACACATCACTTTCGCAGGGCCCATGCAACCCAGGTTCAGCTGGCTGAGCGCTCAGCTGTATGCTCCCAGCTGAATCCCAATGGTAAATCTTGGAGTCTGCACAACTCTTAGTGTTTGCAAAGTGGGAGCTCTGGTGAGCTGTGACCTGGGTTGGCTTCTAGGGGCCTGTGGCACAAACAACGCAGTAGAGCCTGCTTCCTCTTCCAAGCCTGTATCATTTTGAATTTCAAGGACCTCTCTGAGAAAGGCTGCTACCCTGGCAAAATGGAAACGTCTTGGTGGTGGGAAGAAAGCTGTGTGAAAGCAAAATGGTCATGGAAGTCAGTGAGAGTTCTTCTTGAAGAACGGAGTGAAGTACAGTAGGAACTTGCGGGCTCCATTCTGAAGAGCGGCTTTGTGCTAAAGAATCTACAGTGAAATCTCTCTAGCAACAGCTGGGCAGGTACCTGTGCTGCACCTGGCGTGGATATATAAATACATGTGTATATATGCCTGGTTCTGTCATAGCGATCGGGTGCCGTTGTACCGTACAGCCAAGACGATCATCCAACAACAACCAAAGAAACCATTCACAAAGACAAAAGAAGCAATTTCTTACACAGTGCACGGTTCAGGCACCTGACATGGACTTCCCCAAGTGTGGCACTGGCTGCTGTTACACAGCTGTTGTTCTCTTTGTACATATGTCGGGCAGTTTTGTTTCAGACAAGCTCTTTTATTACTGATGGTTGATGATGGAAAACTGTTCGCTGTTCAACTCGGTCCTCTTTGCTAAAACCTGTACATACAGAAAACATATTTTATGAGAAAAAAAAATCTTATTTTCAATATTTAACTGTTATTTTATTAGAAGATGGTTGTACATATTTTAGGCGCTTTAGTGTAAAAAAAAAAAAAAAAAAAAAAAAGGCAGACTGTTAATTTTAGGCGGCAGAGGAAGTAACAAAATAAAAATATCGATGCGTTTCATACAGCCTGTGATCTCTGCTGGTTTCAGGTCCTGCTATCAGCAGGGAACGCGTGTGACAGGCGGCAGCGCCCTTGCGGCCAGCATGGCTCCGAGGGGTCGCCGAGCTCAGCCCGCCTGCGGGCGCCATACGGGCTGCGGCGCCCTGCCTCCGCCTCCCCCGCGCGCGGCCCTGCCCGCCGGTGCCGCAGTGCTACGCCTGAGGGAACCGCGGCTCCGCCATGCCGGCGGGGGGCGCTCTTCCGTAACCAGGACTGCGGGCAGCGGAAGGTGGCGGATGAGGCCGCTCACTATTTCCGGGTCGCGCTCTTCTGGCTGGAGGCAAGATGGCGGCGCTGTGCTTGTGGAGGAGGCTTTGCCAGGTGGGGAGTGTTTCCTGGGGGCCAGTCCTGTTCGGTGGTGTCCCTTTAGCTGCGGGTTAGGCTTCTGTGGCGTGGGGCCGCGCTTCTGCCCGTCGCCATACATGTCGGGGGTTCGGAATGCCTTGTTTTATAGTCTGTCGTAAGCATTGCTCTGGTTGTAAGGGGGTAACGAGGAGCGGTAACTGGGATCTGGAAGTCTTGAACTGAGCTTGTTTCTGGTCTTGAATCTACAGTGTGAAAACGGGGAAATCTTTTCAAATATAAAGTAGTGGTGTTTCTGCTGTTGCAGACTTTGAAAAGCAATTGCCTTCTCACACGTTGGGAGGATTTTGATGTGATGCATTTCCCATTGGGTTTCTGAAGCCCCTGACTCTCTCCCTGTGTGCATGTGCTGCCCCGTGGACTCGCTCCCCTTGGAGGCATCCATCTCCTGTGTGCTCCAGGATCTCCTCCAACCAACTGAGGCTGATTGGCACTGGGAGTGTTTCAAATTGGGAATTGAATTCTGTATCACTTGAATTGACCCTTCTACATCCTGTGGCAGCCATTAGCGAGAGGGCATCAAGTATTTAAGCCAGAGGGTAAAAGAAGCTGCTAAAACACTTTAATGCTGAATGCCATCTTTGTTACATGAGATACTGCAAGTATTGCTTTATTTGAGTTTGCACAGAGCACCTTTAATTTTATTTTACAAGAACTTTGGATTCAGTGCATAGTTGCACTTTTAGTGACAAAAGAGAGCTGTAGGTGGTTGGGATAATATGCACAATCATGCAGTACTGTAAAGACTAGAGTTTGGTTAGTGGGGTGGAGCTCTACTGCTTCATGTTCTGTTATATTTGTCTGTTGTACAAGGGTTGTACTTTATGTATTCTAAAGCACGGGACATGGTACATTGTATGCATGCTATAAGGGTGTGCATCTTTGCCTGCAAATAAGTAATCTGTTCTCCAAGGCCAGGTAGATAAAGCAACAGACTATATAACAGACTGCATATGCACAAAAACAAAGCACTGATTGAATTCCTGATTACTTTTTTGGTCTTCTTACAGCAGCATATTACTTACCCAATGATTGCCCAATCTGTAATCTCCCCTTTGTCATCTGCATAGGTTCTGTGCCAGGTACTCACACACACAGTGTAAGCCCTTTGCTGAATACAAACTTTTACACTTACGGGCATATCTTTTCCCTGAGGTGATGTCAGGTGATGATAGTGTACTTCATACTGCTTTTGAATGAGGGGAAGATGGTATTCTGATTTCAGACACAGAATGGAGGTGTAAGGATCAAGGTAATTTCCTCAGATGTATTTAACTTTGTTAAGTCTCTGGGAGTTCTTAATGTGAACTTAGCCAAATGGGGAGTTAGTAGTAGGAAGCTAAAAGCCGTGTCAGAAGGGAGAGATTTTTCTGGTATGAAAGATGTATGGCATGTCTTAACTGACATTTGAGTTCATTACTTACCGAAGAAGAAAAAGGTTGAGGAGTTAGTGTGCTTTTTGGAACTGTTTCTGTGTTCTCTTCAACAGGACAAATATTCAAAACCACAGGGAATGTTTTGTTGGAAAAAAAAGTGAAATTTCAAGTTAAGTTCAGAAGCTGAATTTTTCTGTAGTATCCTTTATAGGACACTTCTCAATTGCTTTTACAGCAGCAAGTCCTACTTATATTCATTTAAGGAGGTTTCACTGTACTGTCAAAGTAGAACTATAGAGAAAACATTACTGTATATAAAAATGGTATCTGATACCACACAACGTGTATTTTCTAATAAAGAGTTATTTTGTGATTGCTGTTTGGGTGCCTGGTTAATCATAGCTGTAAACTGTTTTCCCTAATGTGTGGGATTTCTCGTGTTGTTTTTGTTTGATGATTGTCTGTTTGCTCTGTGAGATCTGCGTATGTGTGGAGGGGGCTTGCTGTTATTTTTATGACCCAATTGAAAATAATTTCATGCTCCTGTTTTCCTGTGTTTTCCAATGGAGCAAGCTTTACAGTTTGGCAGATCAGTGTCAAGCAATGTGTTATGCTCTGTTGCTCATACAAGTAACCTTTGATAAACCTATATTATTTGCTGTCTACTTTCCAGTGAAGAAAAAAAGCAATTTGACCATTTGTTTTATACAGGGATCATCTTTTCCTGTCAACTATGCAAGCAGAGTTATGCAAAAGCAAAGTTTTCTTCCGTAAGTTTAACAGACCCTCCTCCCTTCCACTTTTCCCCCACGCTTCCTCAAAAAGTGCAACTTCAACATTAATTTCTTGCTCTCCCCCGGAATCTAGAAACTTTGACTTGGTGGGAGGACGATTCTCTGGATCCCATGTTCATACAGAGGAGCCTAAGACTAATCCTCTGGTAAGTGTTTCATGGAACAAGGTATTTTATGCCATCGTAATTATGAAGAGAATAGAGAGAAATAAATCCCTCTATTTCAGGTTGTTTGTTTTTGGTTTTTTTTTTAAGTCTCTATGATGTCAAATTGGCCTTAGAGTAAGAAACAGTTTAGATTACTGCTGTTTGAGATTGTATTTTCAGCATGTTCCTGTACCTCAGTCGCCTCTTTATTGCTTTCCTCCTCTGTAGTGTCTGTGTTTTGGCTTTAGGAGAAAAACCATGTTGATAACACACCAATGTTTTAGTTACTGCTTAGCAACACTGTACAGAGCCAAGGATGGTTTGTTTCTCAGCTTCTCTTACTGCTCTGCTAGCAAGGGGAATGAGGGGTAAGGGAGGGGGCAGGACCGGGGCAACTGACCTGAACTGGCCAAAGGGATATTCCGTACCATAGGGCGTCTTCTTGTAAAAGCTATGAAAGGGAGAGGAGTTGACTGAGGGGCTGCTGCTGCTCGGAGACTGGCTGGGCATCGATCATTGTATAGGTAGCAGATGTGTTATGCATCCCTTGCTTTGTGTATGTGTGTGTGTGTATAGAGTGAAAGAGGAACACACACACATACAATATTTACATATTTCTTTATATTATTTATTTATATATTACATTACTATTGTTTTTGTCCTCTTTCTTTTCTGTTGCAGTAAATAGTTCTTATCTCAACCCACAAGTTCTACTTTGTTGTTTTTTTTCCCTTAGTTCTCTCCCCACTGGGAGGGGGCAGTGAGTGAACAAATTGTGGTGCTGAGCTGCCTGCCAGGTTCAACCACAATGCAAAACCAGCCTTCCTGCCACATCTGCTGCGTGCTGGAGTTACTGCTCTGAACTGCATGAGAGTAAACCAGAGCTTTTCAGATGAACAGTGAGCCCAGGCCATTAGAAATGAATACTCAAACTAAGAGTCATAAAATTGTAACTTGGAAGTCGCAGACCTCTAACCTGGGCAAATAGAAAGGATAATATGCCTGGGGAAGACTGGTATATTTAAATAGCTTTATTTTAGGAAGGTGAGAATTCTTGTACCTGACCATAATGATAGCCAAGAAAAGTTTGAGAATTTCATGTATTTTCACACTTCTATTTAGAATGCTCATATTGCTGCTCCAAACTTGCTTTAACAAGAAGTTATTTTTCTTGCCTTTGCAAATGTCCTTTTAGCTGACATTCCCTTTGCATTCTTGATTTTTGAGAAATTTCGCCTGAATATTCAGAAGTTAGGTTTCTCTTCACACTTACCAGGGACAGTAAGATGAAGGATCTCTGTTGACTGAGATTAATACAGTTATCCTCTTGCAAGTTAAATATCAAATGAGCAGATAACAGTGTGTGTGTGGTGTTTTTTTTTTTTTTTCTTTTACAAATGGGACACACAGGCTAAGAAGATATGTAGTGATTGGATTAATAAAGGAGAACATGGAGTGGTAACATTTACCTTTTCTTAAAAAATGCAGGTGACTATTTCAGATGAACCAGAAATACTGTACCGGAGACTGTCCCTCTTAGTTAAAGGCCACGATAAAGCTGTATTGGACAGCTATGAGTATTTTGCAGTGCTTGCAGCTAAAGAACTTGGCATAACTGTTGAAAAAGTGTAAGTAATTGATCTCTAGCATGATGTGATGTCAGATGCTTTTTACATGATGTACTGTAACTCAAATTCCGTGCTTACAAGTATTTCCTTTTTTAGAAGAAATGAGTTTAATCTCGCATTCCTTCTCAGATTATAAATCTGACACTTCTTAGATGGTATTGTGGTGATGAGAAAGCAGAAGCAGTGCTACTTGCAGTGCTGCCATAGTAGGATTGCATTGTAACTGCATGAAAGATACCACGAATACTCTTGTTATACTCATCAGTGCTGTAGCATTAATACTAACCTGTACCAGTACTTCATACTGCCTTGTGGATCTTCTAAACATCAGATAAGAACAGAGATTTCACCATAGTCTAAGATAATTTCTATTAACATCATTTATTTAAAATTCAACATTACAGCATCTTCTCTTTGTTCTTTGTTCAGACATAGACCTCCAAAGAAGATAGAACGACTTACGCTTTTAAAATCTGTACACATTTACAAGAAGCACAGAGTTCAGTATGAAATGAGAACACATTACACCTGTTTGGAGGTAAGAAAGATGTAAAAGGAAGAAATATTAATTCAGTTAGCTTGGGAAGATGAATGCTGGGAATATAGCAGGAGGAGAGCGCTGATGTAGCTACATCGAATGTAGCACAAATTATTCTGAATGTGCAGCTCATCTAATTTTTGTCTACAAGGCTGATTTTGACCAGTATATGAAAGAATGATTTAAAAATAAGGTAGATATCAGAGTTACCTTTATATATTTTATGCTCTCCATTTCCAATAATCTGTAGGATAAGAACTTTCTCAGGGAAGGGAAGATGCTGCAGGTAGGTCATTGTCATGGTAGTAACTCAGAGTTCTGTTCTCCATGGGTTTGCTTGATATTTTGAATGCTTTTGCCCTATGCAACATCATGTGACAAACTAAAATTGTAAGGGGAGAAATACCAGAAAGGAAGTGTGTACAAACCACTAGTTCTGTGGCTGGTGACGCAGACTTCATATATGGTTTAGAATGCAGCTGTGGTTGACTTTCTTAGAATAAAAGTTTACTGCCAGCATTTTGTGGCCTGTAGGTCTATTATGGTGTAGTTGTGCTTGGTAAAATGTGTCTCTGCCCTCAGTCCTCAGACAGTAGAGCATTGCTGATGGCTGCCCACAGACCATAAACACAACATCTGCTTTTCAAGAGAAACTAGAATCAAGAACATGGTAGAGTTCTGGAGTTGGGGGATTTCAATCCAGCTTGAATTTTGAGAGTATAAAAAAGCTGTGAGTTCTTGCATAACCTGCAGTTTGATCTGATACTTGCAGTATTAAGGTCCATTTCTATAATGATCAATACGTATGAGCACACAGTATATATACAGTTCTGCATGGAATTGCTACTTTATACTTGCATAAGATATGTACTGCTTACCTGCCTGTGTTGAATTTTGTGGGAGCTGACCTAGTGTAAGATGCTTGGACCCACTGCAAAAACTAGAGAAGTCAGAGCAAACTCCTTTTTTTCATATTCCGTATGAAGTATTAGTAAAAAAACACATTACTTCTGTTTTAGTTAAAACACCTAACGGGCAGTACTGCTGCAGTGTACTTAGAGTATGTTGAACGAAACTTACCTGAAGGGGTTGCCATGGAAGTAAAAAAGGTAAGTTTCCATCTCATGTTATTAACTGCTGTGAGATTAAGTCCAGATGCAAGTATTAATAATTACTGAATTCTTTAGAAAGTCAGTAGAAGAAACACGCGTAATTTGTAAAGACTCTTTTTTCTGAATATTGAAAGGTAAGGAGGCTGTATTACTCAAAAACGTCACTAGGTGGCACTTCTAATCCCATAAATATCCAAAACCAAAATAAACAAGGCATAGCAATTAGATGCTAACTAGTTGGAATAATAAATTGTTTCCTTTCTTCCGTACTAGACTAAGATAGAGAAAATACCTGAACATATCCAGGAGCCAGTTTGGGATACTTTACCTCAAGTAGAAGAAACAGAAGTCAAGTCATGAATTCACCAGGTACTTGGGTGTTAGTACTGGAACTAGTTGCTCCTATCAGCCTAATTTACTAAGACAATCTACTGATAAATAAAAGTCCTGTTTTATAAAATAATTATGTATATTCTTGTTTTACTGAGTTATTCTTGATCATAGCTCCAGAACTTTTATACTAACTGAACTTCTATAAAGTGAAGAAGCTTGACTGCACGCTGTGATCAAAAACTGTGATCATCTGTAATGTTTTTAGAAGGTTGAAGCATATTTATAAATAACCTAGATCCCCATTTGACACTGAGTGGCTTCTGAATTCTGAAATTCATAGAAGATACTGCTTGCTTTAGTGTGAAGTTTAAAGGTAAAGGATGCCAGACTGTTAGACATTTTTTTGTTAGTGGTGCTTTGAAATAAGTAAATCCCAGTTGCGTATACAGCTTATGTATTAACATGTAGTATGTCAGAAAATGCAGTCTTAAGGAGCACTGAGGTATAGTGAGATTTTTCTATGCTCTTATAGTTCCAATAGCCTCATTTCCAGTATTATTAACTATTTGCTAAAAGGAGAACACATTGATTCCAGTACAAATACGAGCTTTCTACAGTTGTAAGTCTCTAATTTTATGAAGTAGGACCATGTTGCAAAGTAAATGGATGCTAGAAAGTGTCGTTGTACATAGGACAAACGGTGCATTAAATGCCTTATTTCACTGCAGGGAAAGGTACAGCCTTTTTCTAAAGTGGTGGGTTGGTTATTAAATAAACCTAGTCTAGCTGGACACAGGTTATGCTTAGAGAGAGAAAAAAGAGTACAGATAGCAAAGGGTACTCAGCTAACTTGAAGGTTACTTCACTCTGAATCGAAAGAGATGCTGCTAGTGCAAAACAGTCAGTGACTTCAGACTGCATTAAGCACTTTGGTTTTACTAGGTTAGCAGGTAGGACAGAGCTGTAGAAATCTACTTTGGCTGTAATTTAACTGCTGTTAAAATAATTTACGTAAGGAATACCATTGACCAAACAGCCAAAGAGCATGGACCATACTTGCTGACAGTACTCAAAGTCACATTCACGAAAGAAAAGAAGCTTAGTGTTGTTATCAGACAGAAGTGCAGAATCTTAATGGGAAATAGCTGAAAGATGAGAAACCAAGCTTGTGCTTGAAGATCAGCTATGTTTTCTGGTTGTAGAGGGGCCCAAAGTTGTTTTAGAAGAGTCAGTAAAAATGGTATCGTTTGTGACAGAAGGGAAGCTGTCTGAGCATCTTCTGCAATATGCCCAGAAAGCAAAAAAATGTGGTTAATCAAATCCCTTAGGAGAAGATATACTGCCTGGTTATCCTTTGAAAGTATTTGCTTTCCACAATTTCAAGCTGTTCCTTTTTTTAGTATAATATAGCATTTCTTAAAATCATATCAGATATTATATAACAGTAAGGAAGAAACTATGTGCTGGCCTGGTTAAATAAAACTGATGCTTCAGAGAGGAAGAGCTGCTTTCAATTCTGTATGATGTTTTCTTCAAATTTGCCATGTCTTAGTTTTGCATAAGCCACCTGCCAAATCCCAGCTGTATATAGTATCAAAATGCGCTTGTGCTCAATACTAAGTCTTCTACCTCTTAGTTCGACTATCAGTAAGGTTAAAGGGTTGTCTTTTATTGTCTTTGGTGTTCTATTCTGGGCCTTCAGTTTCTGATTAAATGGCCAGTCAGTGTGGCTTTTCAGTTGGCTGACAGTTTTAGTTATCAGACCTTAATAGGATCAGACTTAGGTAGCAGCTGTGGAAAATATTAACCTATATAAGCGGCCGCCAGGCAGGAAGGCATACTTTATCTTTGGAAAGGTGTTATTAGTGGAGAATTTTTTGTCTGCAGCCTCACCGTATACTGGGGGAAGCCAGTCTACCTTTAAAACAATCTCTGGACCTCAACAGTGTTGACGGAACTGTTCTTAGCAGTTGTCACAAATTACCTCCACCCTGAGAAAGCAGAATTACCTGTGCAGAGTCTGATTGTTACAGACCAGTATTTAACAGAACTGCTTTGTAGGCCATACTTCTCATCCTTATTTTTCCCTGCACAAAGCTTTTTTCTTTTTGAGACTGTAATCCTTTGTTACCTGCTGTAGTCTTCCCTCCATATTTAGGGATTTCCTCAGGCATAGCAACACCTTTATTTATGGTTGTGCCTTTGCATAATACAATAACTACAGTATTTTCTGATCATTTTTTTTTATCTACTGATGTGGCTTCTGACTTTCACAGCAAGTTCCTGATCCTCACTTAAGATCTTTGGATTAACCGCACTGTCAGTAACCCTTTTGATTCTTTACTTCTTTTCCTGTTCTTTTAGTACACATTTTAGAGGAAGTAAGAAAATGCAATGCTTCACATTACTTACAAACAACAGTATTTGAGCATGCTGTATTGTTTTCTTTTAATTTAGACATCCAAAGCTTAAATGACATGCAGGCAGATTTGTGATTTGTCTGAAATGTCTGCTTTTGCATTCACAGAACAAAATCACCAGGATCACTGATTTCATGCCCTGAAGTAAAGGCAACATACCCTTCACGGGATTTTCTGTGCATCACAACACAGTATTCCTACCTTTTGAGAACTCCAGACTGAGTCTGAAACAGTCGAGGCTCTGTCAGTATTGCTGTGTGTATCAACTGATACTTCCTCCTTTTGGTGGTTTTCTGACATGGAACTAAACGGAATCCTTAGCACCAGTTCAAAATCACTACCCTTTTTGTAAAGGAAACTAAGATGAAAAGTCTTGATAACATTCAGTAACAAAGCTCAACTTTCAATATGCTGTAGCCCACAGTTTCACCCTGTAGCCTGGACAAAGATTATTAATCCTGCTGCTCTCACCTCTGGCTGATACTTCATTAGCCCTATGTAACAAACAAATATTAACCCAGATCAGTCATTCAGAGGGCCAGATTTTAACATGTATAAGCTAATTTTTTTTTTCTTCTGTCTTTCTGTATAGTCTTACTATTTATGAACTTAGGCAGCAATAAAACAATAAACCTTCAAACTTTTGCTTTCCCACTGCCCAGTTCAGAATTCAGGTTTCCTTATGCCCTGTGGCATTTGAAGATAGGAAGTTCTGACCCTTTGCACGTATCTATTAAGTTTCAGCCTGCTGGTATACTCTTACTGAGCACTTTAAAATAAGAGAACTGAAAATGCTCAAGAATGCAGGCAGTTACACAGTGAACAAATATTTGAAGTTCACCCATACTTTGAAAACTAAGGCAGACATCTCAAACCATTGCTTTAACAGAAAGAAAGCAGCAGTGTTTGTAAAAGTTCCTTGCTGTCAGAATACTACTTTACGACCATCTTGAAGCTTGTTTAGGCAGATTTCTAGCATTTTCTGCCAGTATGAGCAAATGAATTTCCATAGATCAGAAAACAGATGCCAGTATAAAGCTGTTCCGGAGCCCCAAACAGTTGTAGTAAGTACAAAGAGAAGCATCATGAAGGAAGTTCCTAATATGACAGAGAACTTCAGCATGCTGTCAGTAAGGCTGTTTGAGTCTGAATAGGACTGGGTTAACGCTGGCACTGTAGGTAGATAAGTCTTCAAGTCCGTTCAGTCATCAGAATCATTGGTAACTTAAGTTAGAGGTGGATTTCCTGAAGCAAATGCTTTTTCACTAACAGCTGCCAGCCTCCTTTCGGTGTCAAAATATACGGACCACTATATTATGTAAACAGTTTTATAAACACATGTTTTGCCTTTTCAGGTTTGTAGAACCCGCCCACCAGCGCTTACATACCTCATCCAATTAATTTTTAACTGTCAGGGCACTGCAAGTACAGTGAAGAAAAACAACCCCTTTAAACCAAACAGCACCAACACCAATGTTTAGTTATTTGGAATGTAAAATTCGCACTGTTGTTTTTAGAATGTTCCATGTGTATAATCCCAAACCTGTTGTGTGAATTGAAAATACCATATATCATCCTGTAAGTCCCTCAACTGAACTGACCTGCTGAAATGGCGTACTCTGATTCAGTGACCATTTGTTTGCACAGAACTTTCAGCTTCATTATGGTGCCTGTGAAAAATAGAAAGTTTGGGTGGTTTTTGTGCTGTATATTTTATTTCATAAAATACGAAGCAGCTGTCAAGCATTACTGTATTGATCACCAGTAATTAGGAAAGCAGAAGGTTCTGTCACGGCTCTGTTTTTGGATTTTCACAGCTATTTCCCTTTTAATCTCTGCGTTTATGTGAAATAGCACGTCAAGATAACACCAAGATACTGCCTTTCTTTGTGTAAGGATAAGAACAGGATGCATCAGGAAGTGCCAGGTATTGTGGGAGTGATGTATGGGATGGAAAACGGCAGCATAGGCAAGCATGGGCTGGGCTGAAAGAAGTGAACTGCCTTGCCTTCTGAGTTACTTGGGATTTGTATCTTAAGCAGACTGCATCTTCAATATATACAGCAAAGTGGAGTATATGAAATAAAGGGGAATTAAAATTCTACCATCTGTGGTTTAACTTGCACTGCCTAAGTAACTTACTGCAAAACTATTTAAAGTTTACTTACACTTGCATAAGAGACTGAACGATACATTTATTTCAATAAAAATATATACAATATATTCACGGGAGCAGCTCTCCTCGTTAAAGAAAGCCGGCAGCGTCCCGGAGCGGATCTCCTGCTGCGTGCGTACTGGAAACGCGCACGCGGCCCTTAGGAGAGCGCGGCAGCCGCAAGCAGCGCGCCGCCACGCGGCCTTGCGACAGCCGCCCCTGACGGCCGTGCCGTAAAGCGCGGCGCTGCCGGCATGGGGAAGCGGCGCGGCGGGAGGGAGCTGGCGCGCGGCCTGAGCAAGCGGCAGAGGAAACACCTGCGGCAGTTCGGGGAGCAGCACCCCGTGTGCGACCGGTGAGCGGGCCCTGTGTCCGGAGCCCAGGCCGTGCGCCTTTTCGGAAGGGTTGGGTTAGATTGTCGTGTTGGCAGAGTCCCCAGCGCCGGTGAATTGATGCGCTTTTCCCGTAGCACGTGTCTGCTTTCCCCGCTCCGCGGGCAGTGCGCAGTGCCACGGCGGGCTCCCGTCTGGCTGGCTGCTGTACGAGCTGCCTCCTGAGAGCTGCGGGCGGGATCGATGCCTGCGCTCGGAATGAGGCCTTTGCCAGAGGGAGCTGCTGCTCCTGCCCGACCCTGCCCTCAGCTGCCGCGCGGCTCCGTCTTTTCCTCCAGTTACAGCTGGGTGCCCCGAGTCCGGCTTACGGACGTAAACGCACGTTGTGCTGGGCTAATCTGCTGCTTTGCCAGTTCCAACGAGTCCTCTCGCCCTGCTCAGCCTCTGTGAGCCCTGCAGAGTTTCCCCGCAGGCCTCCTTCACGTAGCTTAGGTCTGGCCTGGCCCCCTATGAGGAGAGGAAGGGATTTCGTTCCAAGTCCTGCTAGGTTCTGGTGTCCTGCAGGAAGCTCAGCACTTTCAGAGGACTTTTCCCATGCCCTTGTGCTCAGGTTCTTTTTAACACTTGGTATTCTGATTAAAGCCAGAAATGCTTTAAAATGTTTCTCTTCATGATCACGTACAGCCGGGCTGTGCACACAGGCTGGGAGTAGCCTGTCATGGTGAGCCCTGACTCTGTTTCCTTAAGAATTGTGTGATGCTCTGGCTTTAAGCTTTCTTTCAACTGCTCTAAGGCTCAACAATTTCTTCCCTTCTTCATCTGTGTTTATCCTGTGCATGATATCATTGACAGCAAGATATTTTGGTTATTTTTTTTCAGGGTTTCTGGAAGACCAGAAGCAACTCAAATATGTGAACTGGTAATATATTCCTCACTTTACCTGTCGTATAGTTCAGTGAAGTGGAACACTATGCCTTTCTTGTTCAGGAAGATTCAGTTGTGCCTTTTAGAAAACCTGCTTTTAGGAGGAAAAAATGAATGATTTCTTTGTGATTCCAAGTTGTTCTGTGTAGTGTCAAACTCGTAACTGCAATACCAAGAGACAGCAGAAGAAACCGGATACAATATTGCTATTCTTGTTTGTTTGTTTTTTAATGTTACTTAGCCATGGCAAAAAGTAAGACATGCTTTAAGTTATTTTATTAATACACAGTGGTGTTTGAGTTAGGGAATGAGATGTTTTGTTCTCTCCTGAATGAAGAAATGTTGACGTTGTCTTCAAATTACCGTGCTTCAGTTTTCTTTCAGTTAGGGCTTGTAAACCTCCCTTATCATCAGACCAATTAAAGACTTCAAAGTTGTAGTGTGGAGGAAGTAATTAATGACTCTGCTCAGTTGTTTCCTTTAGCACTTTTTTTTTTTTTTTTTTTTGCATTAACATTGTATTTACTGAGCTTTTGCTTTTTGCTGAAAGGAGCTAAGAAAGAAAGAAACGGTGCTGTGCTTATAGTCCTGGTTTTGCTATGATGTTGGATGTAACCTGGCACGTTGTTCTTAGTTTGTGCAAGGCTGGGACAGACCCGACTTTTGGATTCTGACTTGTTTGAAGCTTAGAGCTTTAGATGCTGAACTAGACCATTCCTTGGTGGATTTTGGTCAGCTGAAGGTTATTCCATTTCTCTTTTTGAAAGCCAAAAGCATTTTCAGTATGTATGCCCTTCTACATGTGGGTTTTGTAGGAAAATCAAAGGCCTGTTTGTCACGAGAACAGATTTGTTCTGTAAGAAACCAATTTTGTGATGCTCTGAGTCAAATCACCAGAACAAAGCACCAGAACCTAAGTCTGCCAAGATCCTTTCAGAATCTATGTGGAAATGTTCAATATAGCTGTTCACATAAAATGGAGATTTGGGGAAAATCTCACTGCATCTGCATAGGGGTAGAATGGAAAGAAGAAAGTGTAGTATGGGAGCTGGAGCTGAGGGTGTTTGCTTGCTGTCTAATAGACTGCTGCTGTTGTTATTGTTTTCACATCTAGTCTGACAATTCTGATAAATCAAGTGCAGAAAGTGATTCAGAGACTGAGGTGGAACAAGTCTCTGTCTATCACAAGCTTCTGGCTACCCTGAAGGCATCTCCTGAATCTGAGAGTGAGGAGGAGGAAGATGAAAGTGAATCAGAAGAAGCTGGGGAGAGTGAGACAGAACTGGACAGTGAAGGGTCCCAGGAGCCCAAAGAAACTGTTAGAGGTGAAGAAGAGCAGAATGATGTACAAGAGCAAGAAGAAGGTAGTTTCTTTTACTGTGCTTTGGTAATTATTGTTTAAGTTAGCACGTTTGAATAGTGTCTGTTTTTAGCCCTGATCCTGGTGCAGACAGGCTGGTTGGCTGGGTGCTCTTCTGCCTGGAAGACTCTGTTGTTCCACTGCCACTTTGTGAGTGTGAGCAGCAGCTGCTGGAGTATTTAGCAGGGCAAAGGGTAGCTGTGCTCATTTCCCAGCAGCCAGCCTGCTGCTGCTTCTTCAGATGTTGTTTGTGTGGCAGCACAGGAGGAATCCACATGGAGCAGCATACCAGGGGTTCTCACCCACTCGCTGGGAGACGCAAGCTGTTCTCTCACACAGCATCTGGCTTGGCTGCTGCTGCTGAGCAAAGAGAAAGATTTGCCTCACAGCAGAGGAAAGAGTGTTTAAATTTTAAGGAAACCTCCTCCTGTATGAGGAAGCATCCTCATTCATGAAGTTCCCAAGGAAATTCTGGGAGGGAGGAGTCGACTTCATTTTCTCGGTTGTTAAGATTCTTTGGAAGCTAAAGCTTTTATTCTCTGAATATTGCAGAATCACAGAATTGCCAGGGTTGGAAGGGACCTCAAGGATCATGAATCTCCAACTCCTCTGCCACATGCAGGGCCAACATACTTTTCTTTAAATTTTCTCAGGGAAACTGTGTTTTATATTATTTAACTTTTGGCATATTAGACAACGATAACTTTTAAAAATAATAATTAAAAAAACAAAAAAGGTAAAACAAAAGACCTATTTTTATTATTTGCATAAGATTTTTGAAGGAAAAAGTGTAACTTAAAAATGTTTGACATAGGCAGCCAGAAGTGGCTATTGGTAGTAGCTTTTCCAGGAGAATATAACATGTTTATTTCTCTAACAAGTCACAGCTAAAGACCCACCAGAACAGGCACTTGGCCAGGAGCAGGCTGATGGAGTGGAAAGTTCCTGTGACCCGAATCATGGAGCAATTGAGGAGTTTACTGATGTGAAACATGAAGCTGAGTTTAGCTTGGAAACCAATTTCATGGAAGAGGAGAGTGGAGACTGCGATGCAGACAAGAGAGAGAGCAGTTCTTCACAAGCCTTTTCAGAAGGTAAAATGTAGTATTATTGTTCATTGGTGATCTGCCTTTTGAGTGTCTGTAAACACATAAATTATCTAACTCTCTAATGAGATGCTATATAGCTGCCAAGTTCTTTGGCTACGCTATTTATTGTGTTGCCCACGTGTGAGTCTGTTACATAAGAGGCATTTAAAGTTAACGCATGCATACAGCTGAACTGTTTGTTTCCTGTAGCTCATACGGACAGGGATTTGTGCATGGTTTCTGCTGTAACTGGTTAAAGCCCAAACTAGTGGAAACTAGAAATATACATAGAGGATGTTATCTTGTTCTTTTGTTTTAATGGCAGTTTATAATTTAGACAAATGCTTGGGGTTCTCTGGGTTTTGAAGCATGTGGAGAGGAGTCTGACTACACCAGGATCAGAGAGGCATCAACAGAGGGTCTGTATGGTATCTTATAAGGGTGTAGCCCAGCATGCCTGTGCTGCAGTGCACTGATGGGTGAAATCTGAGCTCCAGTGTTGGAGTCTTCCCACCATGTGTAATACAAATAGCTGTGCACACGGGTGTGTGATCTTTCAGTGATATGCCGCATGTTGGCACTTGCAGAGCTCCTATTCATATTTTATGCTCTGTGGTTTTAATATCAGATGGCGTAGTTTGAGAGAGAGGAATATGTATGTAGCATCCCTAGTGATGCTGGCTTGTCATCTTAGAGCAGCAGCTGACATTAGATCTGGGAGGCAGACTGGTTGATACACGGAATGTGTGGAAGCATCAAAGGGCCATGTGATAGAAGAAACAGCTCATTCTTGTTACCACAAGGATATTGCTTAGGCTGTTGGCATTGCATTTTAATGAGAACCAGCACTCTCCTACTGCATGCCGAGTATCCTAAAGCTTTGTTCAACCTATATATGATGCACTACTTTTCAGTGGGTTCTTAGAGAAGTGGCTTTATAACTGATTATGGAAGATGAATCACCTAAGACAGCAGAAGGTGAATCCTCGGGGTCACTAGAATTGCTGAAAATCATAGAATCACAGAATCACCAAGGTTGGAAAAGACCCACAGGATCACCCTGTCCAACCATCCACCGATCACCAATAATTCTCACTAAACCATGTCCCTCAACACAACGTCCAAACGTTCCTTGAACACCTCTAGGGTCAGAGATCCTGCTTCATGTCATTCCTTGACTTTACTTTACAACTGCTGAAATCAGTAAGATTTACTGAAGAGTGAATGATACCCTATTCATGTGTATTACTGGGAAGGTATTTTCAAGTGTCGAGATTAGCAAATGTCTGGACTTCTGCTGGATAATTTTATGTGGATTAGATATCCTTTGGCAGGCATTAGTGTCCTCTCATTGCTCTTCCTTAGGCAGTGAGTGTTACAGTGCTGCAAGCAACATAAGGGTTTGGTTTTCAAAATAAGCTTCACGTGTTAATTGTGCATACCAGGCTCTGAATTTATTATGATTTTACGGTTCCTCATCTCTTTCCTTTCCAAAAAGAATTGCTGATTAGATGAATCGTGATTTTGCTCCCTTCTGGCAATTCTTGCTACCTTTCCCCTGATCTTACCTTTCTCTGCTTTATCACTAACTGTGCTCATGTCACTGCCCAGCAATGCAAAGCCCTCAGCAGAACCACAAATTGAGGGCAGTAAGCTCACTTAGATCTTTACTGTTGACATCCCACTTCACCTGCTAGGAGTGGAAGCGCTAACTGATATTTATCAGAGCTTGAGGCAGATAATTGCCTATCTTTTCTACTGCACAGTGCTTTCCTGCCCAACATTTGTTTTGTGATTTAAACTTTGAGTACTTTAGTAAGTGCTTTTTCTTTCCCCACATTCCTTTTTTATTTTTAAAATTCTTCTTCAGGTAATCTGTCAAATCTGTTCCGTTTTTGTAAAGAGAATTTGACATCCTTTCTCTTGTCTCCCAGTGCTTTGAAATAGCTAGTTTGAGCTGCAGTGTTGGCCAGTAGAAAAACTGTCCATATCGCTTGCAAATCTGTTCTGAAACTTTTGATTCTGCTATTAGCTACGATAGTTCTCAGGATTTTGTTATTTGTTTTAAAACAGATCCCTTTAAGCAGCACATGAACAAAGAACTCGAAGAAAAAGAAGTAGAAAAAATATCTACGCTTTCTAAAACTTCAAATCAAAGCAAGGTAATGTTGTTCTGTAGTAAGCCAGAGTTCTTCAAGATGCTGGGATAAAAATATCTTTGTATATGAGTGAAGCAGTTTCATAATCTTTATTAGGTTTTAGCTCTGGAGTTGTCAAGGTTTTGTCACTATTGCTGCTGAAGTGTTTCTTCTTTGCTTAATGCTGAGCAAGAGTTGGGGTATCAAGTCTGCTGTTATGTCAGCATATGGTGACGCATCTGCAAATCAGAGCTTTTTTCTTTGTAGTCCTGAGATCGAAGGTTTGGTGCTACTCTTGGCACTGGGTGGAAGCAGGGCAGATCTCGGGGTGGTAGCAGCAGGGTGCCAGAGAGGTGCACTGCAGCTGAGCTCCTGGGGTGGCCACAGAAAGTCTCAGCAGTGTTCTTGTTTCAAGATCCTTCTGTCTTTGAACATGCTTGCAAAGCAGCTAAAGAGGAATTCAGTACTTTTGTTAATACTGGCAGTAATATGTGGGGAGAAAAAATCCACCTTATTATTTGAAACAATACTGTTTTTCAAAATATTCTTTTTAGATAAACTTTTGCTTCATAACTTTTTCACTTCTGATTTTGTTTTGGAGCATTGCCTCACATTCTGGTCACCCATATGTTGGGTGACATTCCTTGGAAGATACCCAATGATTATACAGTCAGAGAGCTAGCTGGGATATTTTTTTTTCCTTCTCTCTCTCTCTCTCTCTCTCTCTTTTTGTTTTGTTTTTTTAAATATGGTGGTCAGAAATGCCAGTGCCACCTAAAGCATTGTATGGCATACCTTTGCTTAATTTGATGCAGCCACATTACAGAAATAGAATGGGGCTTGTGTGACGGGAGACTTAAAGGCAAGAGTTTTTTCTTATTACACTGAAAGGTTTTGCCCATAAAATCAGTGCAGAGGTGTGACTGATCTGTAAATGTAGTTGGACTCCAGCACTGGCAGAAACGACATCAGTTTTCTTATCTGCAAAATGGTGACAGTTGTAGCCATATCACTGCAAATACATCCAGACCTGGTGAGCTGAAGTTAGATGCTAAGAGACTGCATATTGAAAAAAAAGGTTTCAGCTTGTATTATGAGAAGATAACTGCTCAAATTTTATGACATTGATTAAACAAGCTGTAGTGATGTAACGCTATACTAGATCTGGTACATTTGACTCTTCTGTTTGCTTTTTTTTCCTTCAGTGGCCAAGGCTGGGTCAGCTCACTTTTTCATCCACTTTGGAGAAGCATACAACTTTAAAACTAGACAAAGAATTCAATATGAAACAGCTTTATCTTCACAAGCCTTTAGAATCCACTTGGCCAAAAGTGAATAAGCATTTCCTGTCCTCAGCAAGCAAACCAAGTGATTCCTCTTTTACCCCATTACAAAGAGAGCTCTTCTGTATTATGAATACCTACAGGGACTTGTTCTATCCGGAGAGAAATGCTTTAACAAATGGAGAAGAAATCCGGCATGCTTACTGCTTACATGCCTTGAACCACATTCTGAAGGCAAATGCCCAGGTGCTCAGCAACAATGCCAAAAAACGAGACCAAAAGCCAGGGACTGACAGTGATGACTACAGGGATCAGGGGCTCACCAGACCTAAGGTGAGAGCACTTCAGTAATGCGATTCCCTGCACGCTTTGGGGGTCTGGTCAGGCTCTGTAAATGTCCTGGTAGTTTACTGGGAGGTTTTTCTGTTGCTGCTGTTACATGATATGTTCCATGTGCCTTTCCACATCTCTTGATTGTGCCTGGAAGACATCTGTTATAAGGCTTTTCTGCCACAGAGTCCAAAATATCATTGCTCTGGGGCTCATGTCATTAATCCACAGCACCCACTGGTTGATAATCAGGTAGATTCAACTTGGACTAGCCTGTCTCTTGTTGTGCCAACTGTCTGCTGAATGGTTTCAAAGCTGATGCTTGTTTTGATTGCCGGGAGACCCAAGTGTGGGCACTTCAAAGACAAAACAATTACTTAACATTCTTAACTATGGATGTTCGTGTTTTCTGGGTTGTTCTGTTGTAACTGTTGATCTGTGCAGGTGCTGATGATAGTGCCCTTCCGGGAATGCGCTTTGCGAATTGTGCACATTTTCATCAGTCTTCTTGAAGTGAATGAGAAAAGAAAAATAGATGTAAGTAATAAAAAGCGCTTCAAAGGGGAATTTGGCTCTGACCCAGATGAGAAGCCCCCCAACCTGAAAAGACCTGAAGATTATGAGGCCATCTTCGCTGGCAACATTGATGATCATTTCAGAATTGGTAATGACCTACAGAACGTGACTTCAGCATATAAAGAAGTGAGGGGTAATCTAACAGGTTCTTCCTTGATGTCTGGGAGCCGTCAGGGCTGATGAGACTTAGGGCTCTGAGGTATTTATGCTATGTCTGCAGTGGCATCATGAATAAATATTTCTGAAAATATTCCATTCTTTGCCATAAAAGAAGGAAGAGAAAATATAAAAGTAAACATTTTCACTCCAGGTTCAGAGTCCCTTAAAATGCAGTGATTGCTTTATTGTGGTAGGGTTGCCCACACCTCGTTTAAAAGAAGATAATCTTGATTATGCAGCAAAATCACCCATGTTATTTGAAAAAAATAAAACATCAGGTCATGTTAGCATATTCATAGTGTATCTTGAAGTCAGTAACAGTGGCAACAAAATTCAAGCTCAGTACTGAGCAAAGCAGTTTTCTGCTGTATTGCCCATGGTTTTCATGAATGCTAAAGAATGGCCAGCAATCAGGACTGTTGGACAAACGCAAATTTAAGACTACTTCGTAGTAATTTTAAGCTGTTTCAGTAACTCAGTGTGCAAAGAATTAGCTTGGTTCCTGGAGCTGCCACAATGAGTTTTTTTCTGACTTAACTTGACAGAAAAGAGGTTCTTGAAATTATTGTCCCTTGAAAGATAAATTGGCATCCCAAGAGGTTTAATGATAGAGTGGAAGATGCAAGTCATTCCCACTCAGTCTTTCATGCCTCCCCAGTGAATATCTGTCTTGCTGAGAACATCTTACATTTTGTAGCAAAATAATTTGCCTTTCAGTCCTCTCCTATAGTGCAGTCTCCTTGATCCATTTACTAGGTGTGAAGAAATGCTTGAAGAAACTTTGGGTGCTGTTACTTGCAGAAGCAAATCATAGGAGCAGCATAATTATTCCTTCCTAATGTGCTTTGCATCCTGTTACTTCAGCACTAAGATCTAATTTAGGGCGCATTTGTTATGCTTTACTAAAACCACCCTTTCATGTTTTTAAACCAAATATATTTAGAATTTCTAAAATGTTTATATGCCAGCATGTTTTGAGATAAGTGCTGTCTTCCTGGAAATTTAACCTTTTTTTTTTTATAATTATTTTATTATTGGGTTAAAATAACCAGCAGGATGTGTCCTTATGGGTACCTGTGTGAAATTCTCGATGTGCCTTCAGCTGTGCTTGTAGTAGCTGGCTTCAGGCAAACAGTGCAATAAGCTGAAGAGACACCGGTGTTGGACATCCTGTAGTGGGTGGTTTGAATGTGGTCCAAATTGAGACTTTAAAATCAGAGAACTGTGGGTCCATATAGTTATAGGTAACAATCTCCTCCTTTGCTTCTTTGCTTTTCCTCTCTTTATCATCAGAGGTGATGAATAAGCTAGTTGACACTGCAGCGTGTGCCTTGAGAAGCCAGGTAGCACCTTCCCTGGCAGAAGCGCAGGTCTGGCTATGCTTTCTGCCTTTGTAACATGATCAACCTTGTCCTTGGTGTTTTAGTAGCATCTCCTGTGACCCTGTGAATGAAAGCAATCAGCACTCAGGAGATCCACGCTAAATCTTTCATGACAGATTGAAATAACTGTTACTATAGTAGATAATGACGCGGACCAAAGCTGAGAGGTGAGGGTAAAAGGAGTAGTTAATCATTTCTACTTCTGTTTTTTTTTCATCTTTTTAGCCTCTCTTTCCTCCTCTTTTTATTTTAGCAGTAAATCAAGAGAAATGTGTTTTGGCTCAATAATGTCATGCAAGCTATGAAAAAGCTGGGAAAAGAAAGAACTGCTGAAAGAGTTGTAACAATGAAAATCTGCCAAAGGCTTATGAAATGGAGGAAGGGTGGATAAGCACATTGTCAGGGAAAAGAAGTTTGAAAAGAAAAGAAGCCAGATTGGTTTTGTCCTGCTATAATCACAAGCATGTGCTAAGGGAGAAGAAATGTAGGGAGTTACTGTTACAGAGTCTTCTGGAAGAAAATGGTTGATCCTTAACCTTGACTAAGAAATGCTATTTGTGTTCTGACAGGGGTTGCGATTCTTCAAAAGAGCATGAGATTGTATGCACCATTTTATTCATCAGACATCATCATTGCCTCTCCCCTGGGTATGAGGACTATTATTGGCACAGAGGGAGAGAAGAAGAGAGACTTTGATTTTCTGTCATCCATAGAAATGCTCATAATTGATCAGGCAGACATTTACCTAATGCAGAACTGGGAACATGTTCTGGTATGGTTTCCGTATTTTTCTGTGTTGCATTGTGTCTTGTTCATCTAATTATAATATTCATTATTTTTAAGAATGAATAGTTTTGCTATTTTTTACTGACTTTATTCTAGACATTTATTTCCTTTTCTTTCATCCACCAATATTTATTTCCTTTTACTGTAAGTAATTTTCCTGCAGCTTTTGGTAGTATTCAGTACCTGTTCTCTGTAAATCTTAGAATTTGGATATGAGGTGGAAGTTTTTCAGCCAGAGGGTGGTGAGGCACTGGAACAGGTTGCCCAAGGAGGTTGTGGATGCCCCATCCCTGCAGGCATTCAAGGCCAGGCTGGATGTGGCTCTGGGCATCCTGATCTAGTGGTTGGTGACCCTGCACATAGCAGGGAGGTTGGGACTAGATGATCGCTGAGATACTTTTCAACCCAGGCCATTCTATGATCCTATGATTTTGTGCTTTACTGTTGTATTTCATCATAGTTTGGTTGTGGGCTTGGTTTTTTTGTTTATTTTTATTTGACTGGCTTTTTTTCTTTTATGAGGGGGGGAGGTGGCTTTTTTTTGGTTTTTTAGACAGCTATAATTATTTTGCAGGTGGTGATGGTTCCTTTAATCACCTCTGGGAGAAAATCTGCCAGTTGTCTGACTGCACAGTGTCTCTGATCACAGCTGTGTGAGGAATTTATCCAACCTCACTGAGGTTCCTCCAGAAAGCAGTGGGCACTGGTGCTTGTTGCCACCAACAGTAGAGATGCCAAGCATTAGTCATGCCCTAAGTGAAACAGATTTATCCTGCATGTATAATGAATAAAGCTTTAGGATTGCCGACAGTACGTGGTAATAACCACATTTTGTGGCTGTAGGTTAATAGAAGTTTTCAAGCTTGAAAGTTTGGGGTTGTTTTTGTTTGTGCATGTCATACAGAAACACCTTTGAGGAATCTGAGCCTATCATTTTGGCAGCCTGGTGTTACTGTATGTTTTGAATGAGCCCAGAAGTGTCCTGTTTCATGGGAAGTCCTGGGGAAGGCTTATGAGCCTACATGATGCTCCTGGAGTGTCCCGTAGCCCATTTTCCTATTTGTTTGTTTGTTTGAGCACATCTGTCTGCGGTGCAGCAACAGCAGTACCAGTCCTAGGCATTGTTCAGTGAGGCCAAAATCAGGTGGGCTTCTTGACTTGCAGCCAGGCTGCCCCTGCGTGCAGTGGGAACAGCAGTTCAGCTGCTTCTAGCTCAGAAACATTGGACCTGCTGACGTCAGTATATACAAACAAATCCATTAGTCTTCCCCCATGGGAGAGGATTAGAAGCAAAGGCTGCTGTTACTGATGACTGAGGAGATGGCAGTTTTGAGTCCTGTGGAATGAAATTAGGTAAATTACTCTTGATGGGGTCAATAAATCCCAGGCAGCTGTGTCTTTGGTGATCACTGCTGTAACATTCTGTGCTATCTTGCTCTTCTTTGTCCACTTTCTTGCTATAGTTAATGCTCTTTGCAGTTGGGGTGCAATTATGTCAGTCTGCAACAGTATGTTTCTGTCTCTGTGTAGCACCTGATGAAGCACATTAACCTGCTGCCTTTGGATTCCCATGGGGTAGACTTTTCCCGAGTGCGAATGCCAAGCCTCAATAACTGGTCCAAGTACTACCGCCAGACGCTGCTGTTCAGTGCTCTTCAAGATCCCCAGATTAACGCTATCTTCAACAAACACTGCTTCAATTACATGGGGCAGGTGAGTTCATGTTAGAGCTAAGGCCTTCTCTAGGCATAGTGAAGGGGGAGAGGAACAGAGAAGCCAGCATGGAAAAATTCCACAAATCCATAATTGTAGAAGCATCTGTGTGGCAGTAATTTCTATTACCCTAAATGTTTCTGTCTGGATCTCCACAATGCTGCATGATGATCTCTAATACTGTGCCAAAGGCTTAGAGAGCTGCTCTTCTTGCAGCAATACTTATTTGATTCTTTTGTTTCAAGGCGGTAGTCAGGTTTTGTTTTCTCTTAATTTGGTGCATGTAAGTTATATGTAAGCCTTTAGCACAGCTTGCAGGTGTGTGCTCTTGGCAGAAGGCTGCCTGGAGAGGGGCTGCCTTTGAGATGCTGCTTCCTTAAACCATCCTGCTTTGTTCCCGCAGGTGGCTGTCCGCAACGTGCCGCTGAGCGGCTCCATTAGCCGTGTTGTGGTCCAGCTCCCTCACGTTTTCCGGAGGATAGAAGCTGAAAATTTAACTTCTGTAATAGATACGAGGTACTCTGTGTTCCAGACTATTTTGCTATGCCCATGTGACTGCAATTTCAGATTTAGTGGAGTGTACTGCTTCCTACAGAACATAGGGCCAGTGGGATTTTGCAGTAGAAGTCTTCATTAGTCTTCTGGTGTGGGCTAGGCCCTGCACAGTCAGAGGAATGCTAAATTTCTCCTTGCCGGAGGCACTGGATAATGAAACATAGGAAAACAATACCAATCTCTGTGATATTCTGTGTAGAACTGGTGAAGCCTTCACCCTTTATCTTCTACCGGTGTAGAAATCCTAAGAAGTTAAAGAAGGAAATGTATAGTTAAAATCTTCAGTAGTCCGTTGTGTCTGACGATATTCCTGTCTGATGACTGAGAAGATGAAAGCCAGGTGTTATTCTGATTAAAACATACACGTTTTCTTAACTTAGGTTTCAGTTTTTCATCGACAAGGTTTTGCCTGAGTACCGCGATGCCATCATGTCACACACGCTCATTTATGTTCCATCATATTTTGACTATGTGCGACTTCGAAATTATTTCAAGAAAGAGGAGCTGAATTTTACTCACATTTGTGAATACGCTAAAAAGGCCGGCATCTGCAGAGCGAGGCGGTCCTTCCTCAAGGGAGAGAAACAGTTCTTACTGCTCACCGAGCGCTTCCACTTCTACAAAAGGTAAACTGTGGGCTGAGTTTTCCTCTGAGTTGCATATGTACTGTTCTGAAAGTACAGTGGCCTTAATCACAGGTGGGCTTCACTGCTTTTTGAACCTGTTGGATCTCGCTGAGGACTTCTTTTTTTTCTTAAAAAAAAAAATTAATTTAAAACTTTTGCATATTGCCATAGTTCCCTTGCAGAGCTCTGAATGCTTTGGTATACGTGGCACTGTTTTCAGGAGGTAAGTGCTGCCAAGTCCACTGATGTCAGGATGGAATTATGTATCCTGTGAAATTGGATTAATTGTGCCCTTTACTGGCATTCATCTGTGCCGCAGTAACAACATAAAATTCTAGAAAAGGATGTATAATTAGTTCGATAAGGCAGTATAGCATGCTGAGGCCACCTGGAAAATATGCTGCATCCTAACAGGAGCTGTTTGGAAGTTCCTGATTGAACATTTTTTTCTTCTGTTAGCTGAAGATGTTGAGGCAAATAGAAAGTTTCATGGATTTGAAACTTGAATATGAAGCCAAAATGATCAAGCTTCACTTAAGATCTTAGCCAAAGAGGCTGATTACTGCAGAAATTGATAGTAGCTGGTACTTCAGAGGAAGTCATGATGCCTGGCAGCATTAGACCTCCCTTAATTTCACATCTGTGGCAAGTTTAGTCCAAGACGCAGGGTTTGCAGAGTTGAGCCACAACACTGAGATGGATAAACTGAGATAGGATTGGTGTTTTAGCATGTGCACTTCATAAAAATTGGCAACAAAGTTACTCTTCTCCCCTCCTGCTACAGGTACACAATAAAAGGCATTCGGAACCTCATTTTCTACGAGTTACCAACCTACTCCCACTTCTACAGTGAGTTGTGTAACATGATGAAGGCCACTGACAGTGGAGTGGATGCTACTTGGACGTGCACTGTGCTCTACTCCAAGTACGATGCTCAGAAATTGGCTGCAGTGGTTGGCATAGATCGCACTGCTCAAATGCTACAGTCCAAGAAAAATGTGCACCTCTTTGTTACAGGAGAAAATGAATAAGTGGCAAGATGATGGGATGGACCTGGATTTTACTCCTAATGCATCTTTTGATGTTACTTCTAAAAAGCGTTTTAAACTTTTTAGTCACTTTTGCTAAGTATTCTGTTCATACAGTATTACTTTTTGTATTCCAACAAGAAACAGAGGCTGTCATTCAAGAAAGCATGGATTGCAAGGTTTCTTCTGTATATAAAGGAAATCAAGAGTTGTTATATTTTGAAAAAATCACTGGTCAGTAAAGATTGGTGTTTTGATAAACACCCCTCGATTGAATTGCTTCATTTCATTTTATGGTAGAGCAAAGTCTTCTTCTGTTATTAAAGGAAACTTTTTCCTTTAATCTAAATAAAAAAATTGTGCCTGGGTATGAAGGGCAATGCTATTTTATAGACCAGTGGTTGTGCATACCAGGGAAATGTTATGGTGCTGCCTCTTTTTTTTTTTTAATAATCACACTAATGTAAAATAAATTCCCTCAGGTAAATGCACAGGCACTTAATTTTAGCCAATTTTTATCATGTTCTTGATTCCTGTATTTCTCAGAGACTGTGAACTTAACGTCATTAATTGAAGTCCTGAAATCATTCAGCAGATGTGCAAATAAATCCACGTGGTTTCTTGCTTTACCTTTTAATTCAGGATTTCTGTGAAGTACCTCCACTGTAACACACAAGAAGAAAGAGCCAAAGCCAAATCCTCCTCGTGGACATCTGCAGCCGTGCAGCAAGGGCAGCCAGAGCAGCAAATGAGGATTCCTGTTGCGTGTGGGAGAATCGTAGATGTGTGTATAAAAGCAGGCACACAAAACAGGATTAAGGCATTTTCTTCCTACTCTGGATGTGCTTAATCTGATGAGTAACTGACCTCCAAGGAAGCTAAAATGGCATAGCTACTTAGGGAGATAAGTTGGTGCAGCACAGCGACTGTTTAAAGAAACAGCAAGAGTTGCATTCCAAAACCTTAGTGAGGAGTTCTCTGTCCCCACTGAAGCTAACAGCAAGGCAATGTGTTGGAAGTATGGCCAAATTGTGGTTGGAGACCCTCATGATTTTTGTTGCTTATCTGCTTTGTTCCAAAGAGCAGTATGCTTTGAAATTTGAAATGTGTGAGCAAATTGTACATATTTTATGTTAATTACCAATGCTAATTCACTGATTTCCAAACTAACAAAGAAATAACCTCCTTACTGCCTTCTGCTCTTTGATGCAGTCACACATTTTATGTGAGATTGTCCTTGGAATGGTCATGCAGGAGGTTGTTCTGCCCTAGCACAAGTTCATGTGCTTTGTAGGGAACCTTTAAGCCAAGGCTGGAAATTCTGCCAGGAGGCAGTGCCTGCAGACTGGGGTTTGTTGGTACAGGGCCTCTGTCTCTGCACTGGTTTAAAGGAGTTGCCATTTCCAAGTGCTTCTTCCTACCCGTGTGCTGTGATGTTCCCACAGCTCGGCTATTGCCCGGCATGATTGTAGAGCTGTGGTGAACCAGGTGTAGGATTTTGTCGTCTTTAAAACTCCTCCTTTGCCCTCTTTTTTATTATTCTGAACAATTCCCTGATGCAGTTCATGGCAGGGCTCTGCAAAGCAATTTATCCCAGAGTGACTCCAAATACAGTGAGTTGCCATGAAGGGGCAAGCCCTGTAATCAGCATCTGCCCTTTCCTTGATGCGTGTTCACAGATACTAAAGCTGTACTTGCTGGAGCAGCTGCTGGCTCTGACTGAGGCAGAGAGGTGTCTTCTGGCACAAAACAGAATTGGTGATGGCAAGCCAGGCTCTGAGCATTCCTGTGGGCACTCCTGGTTACTGTTAGAAATGGAATATCTAATCTGGGATTTGTTTCCTTGTTTTTAATTTTTGACATACCTGAAATAAGAAAAGATGCTGTCTTATAGAATGTCCTACCTTTTTATTTTATTCCTTGAGTGCATGTGATCTCAGCATTGCAGGTATTTTCCAAGAATTCACCAGTGTCATCTAATTACCTTGCCTGGGGAAATGAAAATTTAAAACAAAATCTTGTTAGTTTCTTAAAAATCCTTTTTCGTCAACATTTCAAGAGGATCTCTGAGCATGAAAAGCAAACCCTGAGTTTGTTTGAGAAAGATGTTGTGTATCAGTGAGAGCTAACGGATGGGCATGGCAGTGCCACAGTGTTAGCAGCTCTTGGGAATTTAGACTCAAGGGTGAAAATCAATTGGGATTAAGATATTTAACAAGAATTCTTTTTCATCATCTCAAGAACTCCTAGTAATGTGGCCAAGAGAAAGGCATTTAAATACCTGTCTCTATAGGAATGTTCTTTCAGCAGATGAGCTAATTTCATAATGGATCTCTTCTTCACTGGTAGAACTTAATCAGGATAATAGGTTTGCTGTGTTTTGTTACTCTCTTCAAAGATGACAAAAAGGCACTGTATATTTTTTTTATTATAATGAAAATGTGATCCTAGGATAGGAGCCAGCTCATGGCTGTATTAAAGCGTCTGAGGGAGGGAAAGGTGACTTAAGGACAATTTTTCTGTCGAGCGGGGAAACTGGCTGTAAGGAGGCAGATTGTTAGCTTCGTAGCAGCCATTGGGAGACACGGGACAAATCACAGGATGGAGAAACTGGAGCACTCTTGTTAACAACAGGAGAATTAGCAATTAGTTTACAGCTGTGCTGCCCCACGCTGCCAGGATTGCTAAGCTCTGTGTTAGTCATGCTCTTGTGGCCTCAGTCCCAGGAGTTCCTCTCCAGGGGATGTTTGATTTGCACTTGGTAGCCAGGTTGATGAAAGAGTTTGCTTTGCAGGAGCTGGCCCACAAAGCACACACAGCGGGTGTAAGAGGAGGCTGTGCAAGGCGAGAGGTGTGGAAGAAGCACAGGGTAGCATTGCTGCCCAGGGGCTTGTGCAGCACAGGACCTCTCTCTTCACCATATGGCTCTGCTTAGAGCCCCCTGGGCTGCTGCTTAGCTTAAAGGCACAGCACAGGGTTGGTTAGTGCTACCGTAGCCTGGCTTTCATCCCAGTCAGCGGGATGCTTTGCCTACACTGGATCCAAGGTGTAATTCAGTTCTCCTGAACTTACATTTCATTCTCTGTGCTGATCTTGATGGCAGAGGCTAATTAATTAGCCCCCAGCTGGTTACATTTTAATTAACTAGATTCAGTTGTGCTTATGGTGGGTGGCTGTGTTTGTTTTGCTGGGCGTAATGGGGCTGGTGGGTTGTACCTGAAATGGAGGCATCGGAATGGTTGTAACATTGCGTGGTGCTTAAGAAATGCGTATGTGATTATGTAAAAGAGCTGCAGGGATCTTCAGTAAAGGGTGTGACAGAGATCAAGGGAAAACAACGTGCAGAGCAACAGTGATAACCTCAGAGAAGTTAATGTAATTCTGCCACTGCAGCGGAAAGGAGGTGCTTGGCTGTGGTCTTTGAGACAAAACAGCTCAATCACACTTAATGTCACACACAGCACACGAGAATTACATTTCCTGGGTCAAGCCCTTTCCACTGACACATGCATAAATCTAAAGAGATGCTGCTAACACAGGATTCTAGCAGCATGTTATAAAGCCCCTCTCACTCTGACAAAGGGAGGATGTGGTGGGGGGGACATACTTAAAAAACATGGCCAGCATCTTGCTGCTGTTAGTGAGAAAGGAGCAAGGCCTGCAGCTTGAGGTGTGCCTCACTGCCTGTCAGCCTCCCAAAGGGCGGGAACATCCACGGCAGGGAGCACAGCCTCCTGCTGCTGTCTCCTACCTCTTGGGTTGCTTTGTAGCTCAGCTCTGGTTTCTCTTCTCCTGCATTTTGAAAAGTTTTTTTTAAAAAGGAGCAGCTAAAATAGGAAGAAGGGCTGGAGGAGTAAACCAATATCTGAGTTAATTCATGTTACAGGTGGAAATGCAGCAAAGGCTTGAGTCCAAAGGAAAGGGACCACACAAAGATTTTGTTTCAGTGTGGAGACTCTCAGAACTTACAAAGTGTGTTAAACTGCTTGCCACAGGTGCTAGCGTGGGCTCATTTGCTGAAATCAGCCCATGGGATGCAGGCATGAAGCTGGTTGCCTTGACCTCCTGGGCAAGCCCCAAGATAGCTGTCAGGGGCACAGTCAGATACTGCTTCCAAAGAAGCCCACATGGTAGAACTACCAATTTGGGTGCCTGACTGCACTGCACGAGCTGCTTTGGAATGGGGAAATACATTAGGCCAAATCTCTGTTACAGTTACAGGAAGGAGTCCCACCAAAGGTACCCACTGTGCTGGGGGCTTCTGGCAGTGCAGAAACAGTTGTTGGTGAAGGGGAAGCATGAACAGGGCAGCCTGACCTAGGCAACAAAGTGCAGAGAACCAGGATCAACATTTCCCTGTTTGAAAATTCTTGAACCTAGGTATTTTGCTCTCCTTTCCTAGAACTTCATAGACTTTCTATAGAATGGCTTGGGTTGGAAGGGACCTTAAAAGTCCATCCAATCCCAACCATAGACAGGGCTGCTCCCCCAGCTCAGGCTGCCCAGGGCCCCATCCAACCTGGCCTTGATCACCTCCAGGGATGGGGAACTGAAGCTTCTCTAGGCAGCTGTGCCACTGTCCCACCACCATTGAATCTGGCTTTTTAATTTTTCCCCAAACTTTGCATGAGGCAAAGCAATTAATGATTTGATGTAACTTTCACGTGATAAGAACTTTGATATACATTTCCCCCCCCCAATCAAGTATTCTTTCCCTTTCACTGGTGTGTGCTTAACAGGAAAACAGCAAAGGTTCTCTCTTCTCTGGTCATAGAGGGCCAGAAGTCAGCACAGAAGAAGATAAAGAGGGCGCAGTCAAAGCCTTCACCAAGTTTGAGTAGAACAAATGGACTGCCATCAGCTGTTATCTATATACATTAATGAGACTGACAGCCAATTCGTGTGTTTGGGGTGGGAGCAAGCAGCGCTTACAGCATAGCAGGTGGGTCTAGATTTGTATAAGATATTGTTTTTCTTTTAGTTTTCCCTTAGTTGTTGTATGTGTTTTCATGCAGCAGGGGCTCAAACAGAATTTTGCAATGCATTACAATATAGAAATTCTGCCCCAGGTGGCACACAGTGTTCCTGCTTCCTCCAAAGTGAGGAAAGGGGGGAGCAGCAAGACTTGTGTGTGAGCATTGCAGCAGGAGTCCCAGCAGCCTGTGGGAGGCTGAGGGTTGTACTTTCACTGTGTTGTGTTCTACTGAAGTTGTTGAACTAATGAAAATAAACTCAGTTTGCAGCAGAGAAGTGATCAAACCAAGTGAAAATGTGTAACCTTAAGCTTCTTCTCTTGCATGGGAATTTGCCAAACCTTCTTTAACCAAAAGGAACGTAACTAAGGCTGAATGTCCTCAATGGGCAGAATGCTGATGCCTTCCATTTCCAAGCAAAGCATTTGAGCTTTTCAGCCAAATAAATCTCATAAATCATTTTGTTCTGCAAGGCTTAGAGCAGTCTCTTAAACTGGAACTCATTGCCAGGACTCATCTTCTGCACAAACTTCTCAGATGCTTACATTGTGGGTGATATTGAGGTAAAGGTATATGAGGAGCCCAGCTCACACAAGAAACATCAAAACAGAGGTACGTGGGGTAACATGTTTCAGTGTCTTTGGTTCTTATCAGAGTGGGATTTTCTGTAGTTTCATTTTCTTCCCAGTTTCAGGATACAAAGCCTTGTTAAATTCAGGCATGTTGTGGATGCCCCATCCCTGGAAGCATTCAAGACCAGGCTGGATGTGGCTCTGGGCAGCCTGGTCTAGTGGTTGGTGACCTTTCCCACAGCGGAGGGATTGAAACTAGATGATCTTTGACGTCCTTTTCAACCGAGGCCGTTCTATGATTCTATGTTATTGCATGCATTTTTTTGTGCTAACAGATACCATTCCAGAAAGTGGCACTATATATAGGGAACCATTTAAAAACCAAACCAGGGACAACTCAACTCTTTGGCACCTGCAGTTACCTGCAGAGCATTCAGGCATTCCCCTGCACTTCCCTTCTCCTTTCTCCATGCGGGTAGGTTCCTGACTGACCTGTCACACGGGAATAACGATAAAAAGTCTCAGTGATTCACAGTCAGGACATGAGGAGTGCATGGCTTTTTGCTCGCGCTGTGAAACAGTGCAATTTGTGCTGTGTGGCTGAGCGAGCAGTAAGAACTGAAGCACGGAGCCATCTGTTCCTCCAGCTGACAGCAGGCATGGCGGGTAGCAGCTCGCTTCTGCTGGGAAGAAACATCTCATTGGCATCAGGGAAAGGTCAGGAAGGTTTTGTTCTCCCCATCTTTATAACAAATTCTTTTGGATTTTCTTTTGGCGCAGGCTGTGCGCTCCAGAGACTTTTTTTGGTCTGTGGTCAGAATGTTGAGAGGAGAGAAATGGAAACATGGCTGCATTGAGCACCTTCTTTTTTCGTTTCCTACCCAGTTTTGGGGGAGACCCATCAGAGTGAGCTCTACACAATTGTTTTGCACTTCCCTTGCTTTGATCATCTCACAGTGCTTCAATTGAGCCGAAGGCCACAAGAAATAACTTCCCTTGAAATCAGCTCTTAGAAGCGTTTTAAGAACATCTTCTGGGTGCCATTTTTCATTCATGGCAATTACTAGATTTCTGCTACAACAAAAAGCCATTATCTCATTAGTAACAGGAAGACAAGGAAAAGGCCTGGCCTGCTTCTCAGTGAAGAGGAAGAGCTTATTACAGATGATATTGAGGAAGTGGGCATCTGGTGCCTCTTCTGCATTTGTCCTCACTGAAAAAGAGTTACAGGGAACAGATGGCTTGTGCAGCTGACATGAGCAGCAAAGGAATAAGGTGAGCCTAAGACAGGGAGAGAACAACCTGGGGAAGACTTGAGACAACTGTTTTAAGATGAGCCAGGCCTGACTGTCTGCACCTCGTGCACAGGGAATTGTCAAAAGCAATCTCAGGAGTTCTGGTTGGAATTTCTGAAAACTGGTTGTGGACAGGCAAGGTAGCAGCAGGCTGGGATAAGTGGGAGGTAGAGCTTCTCTTTAAGAAGAGCATGGATTTGGGGGTGGAGCCAAGTTTTACAACACAGTTCACATCAGATCAAAACTTCAAAAACTATATCAAACAAAGCTCATTTGTTTTTAGGAATGAGTAGCCAGAGAACATTGATGTTCTCTAACTTGATTTGCAGATCTGTGATGATGTGGCACAATGTTCATATTAGAAAAGGAAGAAAAGTCATGAAGAAAAGATTTAATGGCAGACTATGTGGGTAATATACCTGGAGGGCAGCTGTCACAGCTTTCTATTATAGGCTGTTCTCAAGCAAATATCTCAATGGTTTTACAGATAACTAGTGCTGATCAAAGAAGCATGTTTGTTTACTGCAGCAGAAATGCTAAGTCACGGCTTGAAGCAGTGATTGAGCACCTGGTAGGAAGGCAGGGCCAACTCAAGGGAGCTCAGGTGCAAGCAATGTGCCTGAGAGACTACACCTGGTGGAGTCAGGATCCACCCATTTTCAGACCTCGTGTAACGGTTGGCAGTGGAAGCAAGGGTGTCTTGCTGGAGATCCCTGTATACCTGAGGTCTTCTAAGGGTAAGCAGATTTTTTTTCCTTTGTTTTTGTGTCTGCAGAAACATATCCGCTCTTGCTGCAGACTAGGACTTTGCTACTACACTGTATAAATTCAAAGAATGACCTGGAAGAAAGAAGGAAAAAAAAAAACTTCTACTAGGACAAGGTCAAGATGGTATTCTTGGGCTGGAAATATTTGCTGCTCTGTTTATGTCCACAAGAATAAACACTGTACTTTTTTTTTTTTTTTTTTTTTTTTTCCTGTTTCTTTCCTTGGGCTACATTGCAAGCATTCCTCTGTGAGGTCCTGGGCTTTGCTGGCCCCTTAGCCAGCCCTTGTTGCTGCCTCTGGACCTTTGCTTCTCCTGCTGAGGTATGATGGGGCTATTCTGAGTCAGCACATACTTTACTATAGAAAGCACTTATGTTATCTAAGCAATCTTATAGTCTGTTATTCCACATAGCAGAACAACTATCCCTATTAACACATAGATACCTATAATGAAATAATTTAATGCAGATTTTTTCTTCATCCAGTAGCTATGGTTATTCTCGTACTGTCATTTTTTTCATATACCAAGAACTGCAGCCAAATCAAATTTCATGGCTCATCTCTATTTTGTGATCACTTAATTTGTAATTAATATGGCTAACTTACATCCTGTAAACCCAAGCAGTAGCATCTGAGCATTTTTTCCTTTCTCAGTAGTCAGTAAACAAGCATCTGGCTGAAACACCCTTGATGTTGTTTAACCAGTAGGCAGTTGTGTTTTATGAAATTGTGGCATACTGGGCCCAGTTCCAGTCCCACCAGAAATTCCTGGTCCCTGTCCAAGGAATTCAGTAAAAGGACAACAGAGCTGCCAGGGTGTGGTTTTTCATCTTGGTGGGTGGATCTGTCCATGCTTTACTGACAGCTCTTTAGCAGTATTCAGTGCCAATCTGGATTTGGGTTTATGTGCTCTGTACCAGCCTGCAAGACTAAAGAGCACCAGGCAACAGATCAAGATTTAGTAACTGAGCTATCAACCAGAGATGTTTTCTTCCAAAAATTGTTCCTAAACAATGCCCAAAGAAATTTTGGCTGCCTTAGTGCTTGTTTTCTTCTTACAGCATATGCAATGTTTCTACCTACTTATTTGGAGTGCTGGCCAGGATTCCATAACAGGCAGTATTTGGTTGGAAAATGATGAGGAGGCCAACTGTGCTTCATATCTAACTTCAACAATTTAGGATGAAATTTCACAGTTTTCTGTGTATTGTAATAGTGGAAAAATAAAACAACAAACAAGTAATCAAATAACATTATCCCCCTTTGGCATGAGCTCGATGTTATTTATTGCACTTAGTGAGCCTTTACACTTTTCATCTATTCATGATAAAACCGACTAATGATCTGCACTTATAGAATTTCCAAAATTCTTTCTCTTGAGTACATTACCAGATTGTCATTCACAAAGCTGTTTTCTCCTGCTTGAGATGGGAGTTATCTCTTGACCTTACAGCTGCTCTGAGTATCCCCAGGCTCGTCGGGCTTTCCTATGTTCACAACTGCAGTGGTAGTTACATGCTGGCTAAATATTCTGTATGCTGTAGGAGCATTTTTCTGTCAGGGCAGATGGTGCTCAACTGATAGAATAATACCTGAACAGCAGAGAAGATGTGGGTTGATTGAATAATCAGCACACTGTGACATTTGATCGCTTAACTGTAACTTAAAGCTGGGTCGAAATGTTGGTCTATTAACATGACTTCCTCCCTTCTTTCCTTTTTTGAGTTGCTGTTATGTTTATTCCAACTGAAAGTTTTACCAAATGACATGCCTTCTTGGTAGCAAAATGTAAGAATTTTTACTTGGCCCTGCATGTTATGGAATAAAAATAATAATATAAAGGAAATTAAATTTTGTTAAATGAATTTAAGTTGCCAGGCAACCTGTCATACGCAGCACGGTATCTAGTCAAGCATTGCAAACAAACAGGTTAATGTGTAGTATAGACCAGCATTTAGACCAAAGTGGGCAGTGAGGACTGGAGGGAGGACAGAGCGTTAGTGTGCCTGAATAGCTCTCACCTTCATGGTTTGCTTGCATGTCCACAAGTCTAATTAACTATATCAGCTCTATCCCTTCCTGTCTCCCTGCTTGTACGTGTACAATAACAATATTTAAAAGCAGTTTTCAATCAACTGAAGAATAAACAGAGAAAGCATGTTTCTCTCTGCAAGGATATCTTTATTCACTAACTGAATACAACCCGCTAGATTACTCATCCTCTTCTCCAAAATCTGTTTTGTTTTGGCTTTTTTTTTTTTTTTTTTGGAGTTTTTCTGTGAATAAAATGGAAGAAGTACTACTAATAAACTGTTGTAAAATGTTAGTGCCAACTGAAAAGAAAACTGATGTATTTGGTTGTCACATAACCACTAGCTATTGGATAGGGGAGAAGTCACTGTATTGTATTTCCGCTATGCAGAAAAATGAAAGACTTGGTCTACTACAGCCTAAATGTTTGTGCTGTTTCCAGAGTGCTCTTCCAAAGTTCTGTTGCCCAGTACTGAAGCTCTAATATCCTGTAGTGTCCAGGAGGAGCCCCACAAACCTCACAAATCACAATTCCTTGTTTTGCTGTGAAATTATTGTTTCCCTTGCTGGTGTCAGTTCTGGAGATGGTGATCAAAACTTCATGTTTGAGATGGGTCATAAGATAAACCTGATCAGAGGAGGCAGTGTAGGTCATTGTCATTGACACTGTGAATGATGAGAGCAGATCATTCTCACTCCGATATCTATCTGAGATAAAGAACAAAACTAAGAGTTTCTCTGTCAAAGTGATGCAAAACATCTGGAGCTGGCAGCAGAATCTAACCATGCAAGAAATGGTTAAGGCAGCAGGTACCCTTTGAGATTACATTTGGAAATCAAACTTCTTAAGGTTTCTTGGCTACTTTAGATAGCAAACTTTCCAAAGTGATATTAAAACAATCTGGTAAATTTATGTTAAATTCTCTGAAATAGATTTAATAAAAGTTCTATACCTGAAGATTTGTTTCTGTGAATAAGAACTAAGTATATGTATTCTGTGGAATTAGAGTATCAACCAAAAATAATATAAGATGAAATCACCTGCTTACAAATATGTGTTGGGAAAGAGGGAACAGCTGCTTGGCAGGTGCTCTGTTACACAGCTGGCAGCTCAGCTCTTGACTGGTTTGCCTCCTCCTAAAGTCTGTAGAAGGCTTTTGCTGCTCAGGTGTGTGGTGTGAGGATTGGGTGCTCCTCCTGAAGGTCTCTCTGCCTTCTTGAGTTCTGAGTGAACCTTTACATGGAAACAGATCTTTGTTTCTGGTCTTAAACCATTCATCTGATACTTTCCTCTTGTACTAACAGGGTTCTTCTAAGTGGTTAAATGCTGGGAGAAATTATTTCCTTATGCTCGTGTATAATACTCTGTGGGATAAACAGGTGAAATGAACAATTCTAATTTATTTATAAAGTTTACTGCTATTCTGGTTTTAAGTTCTCTATTAATAGAAGCAGAATAGGAAATAAGAATCATTGCCAAAGGAATGACGTGATGAACAAACTCCTCTTGGAGAACCGAGGCAGACAGTTGCTTTTAAAAATGTGAGCTATGCTGACTTAGATCACACACCTCAGATTCATTTCCTTGTTTAATCTATAAAATGCACCTTGAAAAAACAGCTTTGCTTCATGTAAAATCTCAAAGTCAAATAAAAGAGACTGGGCTGGGAGAGCACAACCAATTCAAAACTGGCATCCTCTGAGCTCAGTCACAAGCTGCGAATTGACAGCTTTCCTGAGGTTCCTATTCAGATGAGTTATAGCATTCATTTTCTCTCCTAACCTAATGGAAGAAAGAAAGGCGATTACATTAAGAACCCTCAGCAAGGGCAGGTATAACTTTTCATCTAGTTATTAACATTTACTACCATCATCGTCCGGATTCCTTGGAAATGCAGCAAATCCTCCTTCCTTCCTGACCTCTGGAAGACGTGAAACACCAAGTATAAAGCATTCTCTGTCAATAAAGCATTAACAGAACGGGTCTGGTTTATAATGTGATGCTTTGAAGATAATAATGAAAGAGACAAGCTATGAGTGTGAAGCAGATGATTTTGAATAAGAATGCAGTTTGAAAAGTACGCTTAAGTCATTAAGCAGCGATTCTGAAGGTCTGTATGTGCTATGGATATTCAAATCATTTTGCAGTCTCATTTAATATTTTTCATAGAGATCAAAATTTTGTTCCTATAATATATATGGGGGGGGGCATCATATTAGTGGGATATGAAGGTGACTTAGGGTTGAAAGTCATCATTTGGTTTGAGAGATGCTTGAGATGTACAGTAATGCAGGCATAGTCCGCACAGTTAAAGTGGCAGGCAGCAGGCCTTGAAGGGCAAAAATGCTATTATTTGAGCATTATAGAAGTAAAGGGACTCGATTGTGTGCTGCAGGAAGTTCAATAAGCTTTGTCAGTTATTCTCTTTTAATCTGAAGGAATTAATCTGAAAAAAAGTTCAAAGGATGACACTGAATAACGAGCTTGCAAGGATAACAATTACAATATGCAGCCATTATCAGTCCTGGCCAGCCTCCATTTTGTTCTATCTACTGAGCAAATGTGCTTTAAGTAAATCTGTTCTATTGGAGACCTCATCCTGAAACTATTTCCTGGGAGTGGAGGCAGGATGATGATGTTGATACTCAACAAACAAAAAGAACCAACACGCATTATGTCTTGAAACAAAAGTACCATTTTGAATCTCTGATGCTTTTACACCTCTCTCTCTAACTGCATACAATTTACAGTAAAATGAGTTTATTCTTTATTGTGTTTGCATATATTTTGTTTTCTATTATTAGTTTAGAGATTCCTGTGTAAATATTGCAAGTGGTTCTCACTTGATCATCTTCCTCATTTCAATATTTTTTTGTTTTAATTATGAAATAACTCTTGCTATCATACTAAAATACATTCTTGACTAACATTATCAATAAGATTTGCTGAAAAAGCCAAGGAATGATTGAGGTTGCATTCTGGATTTTAGCATTCATCTCATGATTTACTGAGAAGGTAAGTGATGTATATGAAGCATATGGGTGATGTTCTGAAAGTTGCTGTGACTAGAAGCGTTGAAACACGAGACGCTGACTCAAAGGTGAATTTATATATACGATTATGTGTTTGGGTTTGTTCCAAATAATGGTGAAATGGATTTATAAAGCTGCTCTTTCTTGATGGAAGAACAAAAGCAAGTACTCTTTTTTTTTTTCTCCACTGAAAACACGAAACTTCCCAGTACTTTGATGTGTGCAATGCGTAACTATTTTTATAACTCTCATTATGCAGGAAGCAAACCTGTTTCCTCAGAATTCACTGTGGAACTGACTGGAAGAACGTGAGGGTCCTGATGAACTGACTAGAAGAATGCAATGGTCCTGCTGACCCATCCCAGAGACCTTCCTGTGTAGCTGTGGGGAGCCTGCAAAGGTAGGCTGCTTCCCAATGGTCTGCTAGTCATGCGCAGGGCTGATCACCGTGAATAATTTAGAGATGTCTTAGATTTCTCTCACTGGAAACAGTCTTGAAAACCAAAACGAGCTTGTGGATTGGGTTGGGCACTGTGCCCCTGAATGCATCTCTGTTCATTTGCTCTGCTAGCAGTACAAAGCATAACAGAAGATGATAGGTCAGGCACCCACATCACAGTTGTGCTTTGTCTGTGTTTGCATTGCTGTATAATGCTTTTAGCCCTTCCATTTCCTGTTTTGCACATTTAATTATTCACGTGGTGCTGATCCATTTGTTGACATCTAAGTTAAACTAAAAACATTCAAGCCTAGATGTTGTAATTCTGATGATAGAGGGAAAAGCAGAGAGAAGTGTTTCATATTAACAAATAATATCAAAATCAGTATGCAATATTGATATGCAAGAATTATGAGTTTAATATTAATATCTTAAATGCACCCTTAATTTCAGTGTTTGCAAGCATGAAACCATTTTCCTATAGGAGTTTAGAAGGTCTTTTTAGACCCATCCATTTGAGCTTGATACGAGTGCTGTGCTGGAGCCAAACTGATGTCTGAACTTGTAAAGTGTGATCGAAGGAGACAGACCAGCGTTTTAGAAACTGACGCTACCTAAAATGAAATATTAATTCAAGCATATGTAGTGTTTATAACATTTTATGTCACTAGCCTCAAAATTAAATATATAGCTATAAAGTTGTTCCATTAATAAATATCAATCAAAAAGTTGGCTTTAGATTTCTCATTGTGATAATGAATTTTAAAAACTATTCGTGACCTAACTTGTTGATTTTCAAAAGTCCAGGGCTGCAAACACAACAGCATTTGGTTAGAGTAAATGGATTCTGATGATCAGAGGGCTGGAGCACCTCTCCTATGAGGAAAGGTTGAGGGAACTGAGCTTGCTTAGCTTGGAGAAGAGAAGGTTCTGGGGAGACCTCATTGCAGCCTTCCAGTACTTGAAGGGAGCATACAAACAGGAGGGGGAATGGCTGTTTAGAAGGGTAGATAGTGATAGGACAAGGGGGAATGGTTTTAAACAGAGACAGGGGAGGTTTAGGCTGGATATTAGGAGGAAGTTTTCACTCAGAGGGTGGTGACACAGTGGAACAGGCTGCCCAAGGAGGTTGTGGATGCCCCATCCCTGGAGGCATTCAAGGCCAGGCTGGATGTGGCTCTGGGCAGCCTGCTCTAGTGGTTGGCAACCCTGCACATAGCAGGGGGTTGAAACTAGATGATCGTTGAGGTGCTTTTCAACCCAGGCCATTCTATGATTCTATAGTATGATTTCCAAAGTGGATTTTCATCCTAAAGGAGAGAGGGAAGGAAAGAAAAACACAAAGCTTCATTTATGTAGAGACTGGTGCAGTACAAGTCTCTGAAACTGATATGTCTTGCAGGATATGCTGGGAATTGAAAACTGAAACAGATTTTTTAAGAGATCAGTCCCCAAAACCCAATACCACATGACTGTCATGAGACTCTCTATAAAGCATTTCCTAGTGGTCTTTCCAGCCTAGGACAATTCTATTATGTATTAATGTGACCATCAGTGATATCCTATCACATGACATTGAAAGTAGTGGAGTGAAAGACCGAACGGTGAGCAGCCCCTGGCATGTGCTGGAACACAGCCACCCATTAGTGCACTCACCCATATAGCCACCTTGGACAACACCATGACATGGTGTAGGGAACCTGCTTTGGCAGGGGGGTTGGACTTGATGATCTCTGGAGGTCCCTTCCAACTCCTACAATTCTGTGATTCTGTGATGACATGAAGTGTGCTGACTCCCAAGTTCAGGCACAGGTGCACAGGTATTACAGCTAATGTAGAGGTGCAGACATAGGAAAATGGAAATCTGTACAAATTCTTTCTGAGGGTAAACCTAAAGTTTACCGTAGACAGCAACTCCTTTGTAACTCATCTGCACTAATTCTTCAGTGTTGTCTCCATTGTCTCTGTTTTAATTCTATAACTTAATTAAAAATATAGTTTTATAGGAGAAAATTAAAAGTGAAAAAGTTACAGTTTCAGACTGAAAATCCTTATATTATGCATATATTATACATTGTAGCTCTGGAGGTACACATCCTCTGTTTTTATGTTTTATACTTCAGACTTCAAGAACTGCTGTGTGTTTGGCGACAATGTGTAATTGATAAGATGCAATACAGAACCGTTGCACTGACCTGACACTGTTTGCATACAGCTGGTAACTGAGATTAAGTATTTAACCAAGACGTGGAAGGTGACAAGACAATAGTATTTGTTTCTTTTCACCTTGAAGTCCCACAAAATCTGAAAATTACATTTCCAAGTATTATTTCTGCATCACTCTATTGCAAGTGCCTGACATGGAAAAACATTTAAAGGAGGCCTATGTATGGATACATGAAACAATACTGTCTAGTTAAGATGAAGATCAATTTACAACTAAACATAAAGCTTTTGTGTTAAATAAATATTTCAGTTGCAGTCATCCCAGTACCTGGGAACAGTTAAGTAGCCTGTGGGGGTCATTCTGAGCAATACATTCCCTCTATAATGAAATGGCTTAGGTCTGGGATAGTGCTTGTAACGAGTAATATAAGACAAAGCTTTTTATAACAGAGTAAATGAAAGGAGGGTCAGATTAAGGTACGAATAGCTGCATTATCCTGTGGGAACACTAATGATTCAGTGTCATTTAATTGCAAGAAGAGCTGTGTAGAATAACAGCAGAGCAATGCTTTCTTACAAAGAAAGTGGATTTAGGAGGTTTTCTTTGGGCACCATGTGTGCAAGCACTTCAGAACAGACCAGTGCTTAGGCTGTGAAGGCTATGTGTCTCCTGGAGCAGATCCCTTCTTGCAGGTGGTTGTTCTATTTGTAAAATCAGTTCTTATCTTGTGATGACTTAGCTGTGGCATTCTCTATTCAACTCATCTAGTCTGCGTCTCTGGCCTGTGTTTTCCAGGATGCCTTGATTTAAGTAACTGTGTATCTTACTTGTTATGTATGGATTTGTTTCTGACATCATGTCACAAATGCTATTATCTTATGCAACAATCACAGATTCATTATGCAAGTCACTGTACAAAAGCTACTTGTTCTTTGTGGCTGTAGCCCTTGAGCATGTTAGTTTTCTACTCAAAATTTTCCATTAGGAAAATATTTGCAATCTTAATTCTGATTTAATTGCTATGCCTGGGAATTTTGTGGTCACTAATTAGGTTAATACCGATCATTTGAACACAAATATAATTAATGCCCCACAGTATTAAAATTAATCATACATTTAAATCTAAATTAAATTAATTAAACAGTGAGAATGAACAATGGCCATGTTTCTGATTATACCATGTCAAGACTTCCTGAAGAAAACCCTCACTTAACTAATAGAGATGAATCACGTGCGTGTTTCAATAACTATCTGTTAGTAATAAATGAATTACAGGGTAAAGAAGATGCAGGGCTGACATTCTAGAATATTTAATTAATTTTTTTTTTTTTTTTTTGGATGCAGAGGGAATTTTTTTCTTAAGTTCTCGTGTTTCTTTGCTGAACAAAAATACGCATAAGAGTCTGGAGAGCAAATCTTCATCCACTCTGCTCAGCAAAAGAGGTCCTTTTGCCTGTGGGATTCCTCATGGCATTTAGGGGAGAAGAGAGAATGCTTCTACAGATGTCTGCTGTACATAGGGATGTGACACAGCCTTGGTAGCCTTCTGCTGAAGGTTCAAATCAGAGTTTGCACAAAGATAGCTGCATGAACCAGCATTGCTGTCCTCTTGCAGCTCCACTGTTTGCCCTGTGTCCAACTTTTATGGCAGAGTTTGGGTCCTGGGCTGTTCATGTGGGTTGGGTCTGGTGAATGAGCCCAGTGCTGCTGCTAAGCTGTCAGGTCGAAGAGGATCAGCAGAGCTCAGCTGCTGTGGAACAATTTCTGTCCTGATCATTTCTGATCTCTCAGCTTCCTAGGGCTGGGGAAAGGAACAGGAGCTCAGAAGCCATTGCATGCTCAGAGCTTCCCCAGCGGGGCCTGATAGGAGACAAATTGGAGGGGCTTCTGCGTGCAAGCCTTGCCACGAGGCTCTTGTCGCTGGAGGTAGGGAAATCATTTGCTAGATTTAATAGAAAATGTAATTAGGGTTAACCTGAATTTAAATAATCGTTAGACTATTTAATAGCTATTAGCATGCTCTATCATTCCCTATCAGAGAAATGCAAATACATGTCACTGCATCAATTCGTGAGAACACAGATTGGAAGCTGATAATTGTTGCTGTAATTTTCCACCCAAGATCTCTTAAAAACTCCTCCTATGGATTTCCATGACAGGCCACCCAGAGACATGGGAGGTTTTAATTCTTCTAGTACAAACCTCAGCACTTGTGATAGTCTTTCTATTAGCAGCAGTGAACTAACGTGGGTGTTGGAAGAAATATAAAGATGTATTCATTCTGCATTTGCAAATTAATTTATGTTCAAGGATGAAAAATGGAGTATACACAGAATTAAAATTCTCTGTAATTTTATATAGCATTAAAGTAATGATTCCATCCTGCTTCTGTTAAAGACTAAAATTTTTAATGAGCACGGGATAAATAATGTATCTTGGCACAGGTTCTGTAAGTTCACCATGTTTAACACATATATATATTATTTAAAAAGCCTGACGTCCAATTTAGCATTAGACAACTCTTTTGCAAACAGGCTCACAGTGGATGTGTTTGGCAGTTGTTTAACGTTGCCTTCCCCAGCTCTAAAAGGCTCCTACAACAGCAGTTTCTCTCTGCTTGCCAGGCCATGAAATGTACTCTGTAAAGCCATGTAACAGATTATTTAAAAGAAATATCTGAAGACAGGCAGACTTTTTATGCGCATTAATTATCTCCAACAGAACTGAGGATCAGATGAATATAACTTAAAGTTTTTTTATTTTTTGGAAAAAAAGCCCCAAACGTCAATGATAGTGATTCTTTGAAATACTGACCCTAGGATAAAATTCGGGAGATGGATCTAATCAATGGCTGTTTTCACAAGAAGCAGTCCTTGGTAATGAGCACTGTTGCAACGTATTAAGAATATGATTTGATCCTTCTTCTGAATATCACATTTCTCAGAATGTGGATTAAATTTCCCTTCTCAGTACTTATTCTTGCTACCAGTGTCAAAACAGAAACTGCAAGCAATGCGATAAAAAAATGTGTTGTTTCCTTGCAGCTTCTGTAGTTGCCTTTTGAATTGGTGTTTGGTGACACCCCAGAGCTCACTCTTCAGGGAGTGGCACTCTTTGCGCTTTCTGTGCTACAACGGCAGCAGTGCTGTAAAGGGCAGTGAATAAACCTGGGCATGTTGAAATATTATCATAGAAAATACATTTATTATTTCTCTCCATTCATATTAATAGATTCTGTTTGGGGAATGTTTAACAGAGGCGCTGTGCTGGTGATACAGCCGCCCCCGAATCTTTCCCCAGGTTGTGCAGAATTAGCATAAGTACTTTGTGCGCACAGCTGCAGCTTTCAGCGTGCGGGCGCCTCTGCAGCAGCTCTGCTTCCCCGAGAGGGGACTTTGCCAGAGGAATGGCACTGGCATGGATTCAGCAGCCACACACCCACCCTCGCTTCCTACGCACACTTTTGTACTGTCACCATGCATCAGCGTGGGAACACAGCTTTGCAGGTCAGAGGCTGCTTAGACTCTGCTGAACATACCGCCTGAGTGCTTTTCTCTCGCTGTCCCCTGCTAGAAGAATCTATTTCCTTGAGCAAAATGTAAGCCATATGGGATAATGCTTTTGGAAGCTTGGAAGTCAGATCCTTTGAATTTTTTGCTTTACAAACTTAATTTATGCACATATGAAAGTAAAGCTTGTTTTCCTTTCTCTTCTTGTCTCTTTCCTATCCAAACCATAAAAAAAAAAAAACAACAAAACTTTTCCAATGATGTTTGAAAAATTATTTTGAAATTTAGGAAGATAACCCCTGAAAAACTGTTTTGACAAACAATTTGAAAACAAGCCATGAGCTTTATTTTTTTCCCCTCTATCAACTGTATGAGGAATATCTCTAAAAATGTTGCTGTGTCTAGCATAGCATCAGCAGCATGTGTTAGAGCTGGCAATAAATCTCATTTCTCCAGTGCCTGCCCAGTTCTTTATTGAGAAAACTATTCTTTCTCTCTTTGCAGCTCATTTGTTGCTATGCATGTCTTGGTTTCTAAAATAAAGTATATAAGATTTATAGAAAAGTCTTGCTTTAAGATTGTTTTTGTTTCAAGAGCTCTGTTCTGTTTGTGCTCTGAATCAGAGAAGGCTCCAATGAAAACAGGCATGTAACAGGAAAACAAAGATCGGTTTCCTATGTGTTCTGGTGTCTTTGGTTACTTCAGGATCACTTGGGCACATTTCATTCACATTTCATTTCGTACACTGAAGTTCGTGCACAGATTCTGCTGCATCTGTGGAAATGGTTCCGTGGCTTCCACGAGGGACTACGTAAGGTATGTTGGACTTTGACTTCTGACAAGTCCTATATTAAATTAGGGAAGTCAAAAGATGGAGGTAGATGAACAGGAATAGGTTTATGTTACTGATGCTATCTTTAGCCCTAAGCATACTGACCAGCAGCAAAAAGTTTGCCTGAACTTTCCCAAATATTACTGTGAAATATAGGACTAAAGATGGAAAGTATTCATCAAATGTTTTGAATTTGGCAAATCCATAAGAAGTTGAAAACAAGATAGTATGGGGAAAATAATGAGGATCACCTAATTAGAGTTATTACTAAGAAGGATATATGGTCATTCTCAGGCAGCAAAGTTTGCTTATTTTCTTTTCAGAAGCAGAAGCTTTTAAAGGATTGGCATCGAACTTTGATGCTATGCCTCAGTGCATTTTTTTGTCTATCATTAGATATCATTTATCACTGGAGTTACTCAGGATTATTCTCTGCCTACTGAACATCAGCTTGTAATTGCATTCTTTCTGTTCAATCACATATTGCTGTCTCATTTAGGTCACAGAGCACTATGTTCTCCTTAAATATAAATGCCTAATCACCAACTCCGAAAGAGAATGATATTCATTTTGCTGATTTGACTGGTCTGATACCATTGGATATGCTGGCTTCAAGCAAAAGCAGACTTTTAGAGGAATGGTGTATTCTGTGGCAAAACCTATGGGTGGGACATGTTCAGCATGGGTGTCATTTTGCATAAAGCTGGATTATCTCTCCTTCCTTTGACCTTAATCATAACATGTGGTTACATAATTCTGTTAAAATTTCCTTGTATAACTACTTTCAAACAAGGTAAAGTTTAAAGTTCATTTCAAAAGTCTCAACTCTTGAAATTGTAAATCTGTCCTTCTTAAAATAATAGAAGCTTTTTCTGTATGAGCAACACACTTTAGCCATTGGTCACACTTGAAGCCTAGAGATCTAAGCCGTGTCCAAAAGTTGCTAATTACCAAATAATTACCAAATCAATGCAACTGAGATATGGCTTGCCCAGTGCTAAGTAACGACCTGATGGTTTGCTTATTATACAGGAAGTATAGTGGCAGCAGCTGGCAAACCAAGTCTTACAACTTCAGACTCGTTCAGTGCAGATCAAAATGATCTTGTTTATCTGGATGCATTTTTTTCAAAGTGGTGCGAGGTTTTTTGTTTGTTTGTTTTAAGTCAGATTCTTGTAAATTAAGTTGCTAGCTATAATCATAAATGTACTTCTCACCGACTCTGGCTCACATCCAAGCACACTGTTATTTTTGCAACAGTACAGTGTGTTCCTCTCTTATGAATGGCAGGAGAGTATGTCGTGATTTTGGTATGATCAGTTGTCCTTTATTACACGACTACTGCAAAAACAACTAGTTCTATCATTATTGTTTGGTTTAACAGCATTAATTTCAGTGAATGATAGTATTGGTACTCTACCAAAATGAAACAGAGAAATTTCATAAAGCTGCTTACCAATAATCTTAGTGGGCATGTTTTAAACTGGGGAAGAATTTGGAAAAGCAGTACATTCATTAGGTTTAGCTTTTCTACCCAAAAACTCTGTGTGGACTGTCTTCCCTCTACCTGGATGCCACAGAAAACAATGTATAAAACCAAGAAATATATTACCCTTTTCCTAAGTACCTTACCAAATAACTGCAACTGAATCTAATTAGTCTGAATATTCAATAAAGAGATCCAGTAGATTAGTGAAGAGAAACTCAACATTAGTAGTTGTTGATGGTGTGCTGATTGACAGCTTATGAGTGATTGGTTTGTGAATCATCTGAAGCATGTTTTTATCATGCATACTAGTTACAAACTACTTATTTTCATGAAGTAAAACCATTCTGTAGTCTAAACCTCATCATGTTCCCAGAATATAAGCTCTAACCTCTGTTATCCGTGCTATCATCTTAGATGTCTAGACTTACATGGATTTGACTTAACTAAGAGAATTGTACTCTGGTTGTGCCTAGGCAGATATCCAGAAGCACCGTTCATTTAGATGGAGTAAATGAAGGCACTGGTCTGCTAGCCTGAATACACAAATGAATTTCTGTTTGTCTGTTTCTGATAGCAGTGGTAATATATATTTGAGTGGCAGAGGGTTTCCATGCAACATCAAGCTCCACATGTTATCTCCTTTTATAATTTGTGCATTAATTCATTTAACATAAGTTTTTGAATTCATAGAAGTTCATTAATTTAGTTTGTATGGTAATTGACACTTCATTAATTGTGAATCTTATTAAAACTTATTTAAATAGTTAAATAAGTAAGTACCTGTTTCCATTTCAAACCATTTTACCAAATGTAGAGCATAAGATTGGTGTCAATGTATTTGCAGTAAAAAACAAAATAAAAACAACAGAACTCAGCCACTATAGAAATACTGCTGAAGATGCGACCTGTTTGATAATAACTTCCCTCATGTTTTATGGGAAGAACTTTTCCACAGAGGAAAGTCAAATTGTTGTATGTCTTTTACCACATTATGAATTGCGTGTATCAGTATCATTGCATTACCCGTATTCTGAAGGACAAGTTGTAATCTGTAGGTTTACATCCTAGAGATGTGCTCTGCACTTAGTCATTGTGAGAAAAATTGACTTCTTTGGTTTTCTCGGCTGGAGAAAGTGACCGTAGTACATCTAGATTACTCATTTAGTTCATTTAAAAGGTACAGATCCCTGCTTCAGGGAAGACAGCTCCTTAATCTCATAAAAAGATTGTAAGCCACTTGTCACACCAAAAGTTTGCTAGTAGGTGGCACAGAAAACCCTGTATTATGTCTCTTTGCCCTAAATAGTTTTTGATACATTCCCAGTAGATACATTCCCAGGGTCCCAGTAGACCCTTAATTACCTCTCTACAGTTAAAACATGCCTAACATGCAACACACACCTGCATATGAAAAGGCCATAGTTATATACTTGGTTGGACTGCATGTAGTTCTTATATTATTTCAGACATTCTGAGTAGGAAAAAATGTGAATGGAATAATAATCTTTGGACTGTAGAGGACCTGCACAAGATCAAAGTAGAACTGAGGGCCCTGCACAGTGTGGGAACATCCATAGAACAAAAAATTCCCACACACAAAACCTGGATAGTTAATTACATTTTTTATGATAACCACCGTTTATACTTCTCTTTTGCAACCAATGTAAAACGTACAGAAATGTTGACAAAAACAAATCTTCTTGCTTATCATTTAGAATGTACACAATGTAATTCTGAATAGTTTGGCTAGTCATTTGCCATTTTAATGACAGCACGTGTAGACTTTGAGATAAAAATAAAATAATCACACAATAATAAAGATTTAATAAAATTTAGCAGTGGTGAAAAAACTTCATTCTTATGAGATTTTATGTATTGGGTCTTACGCATAGGGTCTTGATTTCTCTTTGACCAAAATATTGTTATGCAACAAATGATTAATCAGCTAAGTGTCTCATTAAATAATTTAAAGAGGAAGGGCCAGATTCCATCTTAAACTACAGTGATGTAATTTCAGGACTTTCTCTTTTGGAAAGTTAGACAATATACAGTTGGAAGAATATCAAAGTTGAGGCTTGGGAGTGGGTTCAAATGAAGCGCACAGCCAAAGAATGACCTCCCAAGGACAGTGTGGGTAGAAGAGAAAGAGTGAAACACACAGATGATGACCAGCAACAGGGAGCAATGTATTTGTGAGAACTGGCAAGGGAAATGGTGGTGAGCAATATAGATTTTTTACTTGGACCTGAAGCAATTTTTGGGAGCCAACAGGTACTGCCAAGACAGAGCAATTGAGTAGATTGAGGTTGGCAAAGAAGAGGTCCCAGATACAAGGAGTAGCATGTAGCTGGAGAGAATGAAAAAGGAATTTTATACTGGAGGACAAGGAAGGCATAAATTTAGGAAGAGTCATTATAGACAGCTGTTGCCTCACAGTTCTATCAGCACTGTAATAATAATATGGCATGGCAACTTGCATTTATATAATTTTAAAACATTTTGTAGTGAATTTGTGAATATTTTCCCCATTTCCTTTGAATTTTCCTTAAAGGCTCTTGCTTATTTGCCTCTCTGAGAAATAATGTGAGCTCTAGACGGGCATTTAATAAATCCAAGAGTAAACACTGTTCTACTTTGATACAATTACCTAAAGCTTTTTGAACAACAGAGAAGTTAAGATACATCTTTTTGTGAAAAACATTTAGATGGCTAATGCAGACTTGTGCCAGAGTCAAGCTCATGTCAGGCAGAAATAATGGTTTTCAAGCTATTTGGCTAATACATTTCTGCCCCATCATGTGTTTTTGTACCTAACTCACCTTATCTTTGCCCATACCAAACTAATACTACTTTAGTCCCACCATAGGCTGGCAGTTGTGCCAATATCCTTGGGGAGTCACGTTTACTTCTCTGCTGCTCCGGGGCTGGACCAGTTTCTTCTTGTGGAAGAAGATGGCTCTTGTGGAAGGGAGAGAGAGCAAGTTAGTTGATTGGCTTTTGAACAACTTCTTTTATGTACTTCAAACTAAACCTGGATTAATTTGCACTGACTTTTTTCAAAACAAAACTATCTTTTTTTCGTTGTGAAGTTCCCTGTTGATGAGTGTGTGCATTTCAGAAATCACTGTTGTAGTTCCTGCTAAATAGCACCCGGACTGGAAGCTGGGCAACTCTCAAAATCATGTGCTAAAGCTAGGAATTTCAAAATTATTTTAATGAACTGCTTTTGCAACATTTTTTAAATTACTGTAAGAGATGTAAATAAAGTGTGGGTACTTCATACTAATAATGCTGCAACTTCAGTTCTGCAGCCCTTCTGCAGAATTCTTAATCTTACTGCGGTTTTATAAAGAAATGCTTTTTTAAATAACTGGAACTGTACTTCTAGTTTATATATAACATGATGTTGAACTTTTTTTTTCCCCTATGGAAAAAACCCTCCTTTAATAATAAGGCAATAGAGAGATTAATCATGAAATATATTTAAATAGGTTTCACATTTAACAGTGACTTTTAACAATTTTGCAGGTTGCATATATTTTTAGAAAAAAAAATTCTTTAAATTCAGTAGAGTCATTAATATATCAATAGAATACTTGCAGTGCCATCAGAATGAATGACATATTCTGCTAGTTATTTTAAAAGTAAGAACAGAACATATGTTCAGAAACAGAATTAAGAACAGCTCTGCTAAGTCCAGAAATCAGAGTAGATCACATGCTGCTATGTATCTTAGGTATATTGAGAATAATTAAAAGGCACAGTTAAGCTTTTATCAGTAGAAGAAACATTTAGCCGGGTGCTAAATTTGCTGGACTCAAGCTTTCAGATGCATTGGAGGATGCACACAATAAGTCACTGCAATTAGGCAAAAATTAAGCTGGTTGAAGATGCAAGTTCCTTGCAGAGAAAAGACCCTAAGAGGTCTGGCTGCGGCTACAGCATTACCGGTTGCTAAGGGGACAGTGTTTGTCAGGCACTTTCTTTTGTGGATAGATACCGTCATCCTTCTCTACTGAGACCGGATTCTCCTCTGCCACGTGCAGATCAGCTATGCAAAAGCAGCCCCTGCAATCCAGAAGGGGACTTGGCCGAGGTTAGCTAACAGCAGCAGCTGTGGGCAGTTTTGATTAGGGCTAGTCAATGAAACAGAGGTTGCATGCTTTTGGGAGCAGCTGACACCATAAAGTGTGTTGTCATGCTGTTACCAATTCCTTTGCTTGGGAGACATATAGCTTCATGCTGTCACAGCAGCCTGTGAATGCGCTGCTTGTACAAGCTGCCTTGGTGACCACAGATGAATCTCTCCCATCAGCATATTCTCAGTGCAGCTGGTGAACAGCTAGCTTGGACAACACCCTCGTCCTGCATACCATTCAAAGTGATTTTTTAGTTATCATCACTGTGACATCTTTAACTCTGCCTCTGTGTGTGTTATCTTGTCAAGGCTTGGTACAGCATGGTCTCCACAAAATCCATTCGTGGCTTCTCCTCCTACTATGGGATCAGGTCCCGAGAGCACAGTTGTTATGCTGCCAAGAGCCAGTGCAGTACACTGTTAGCATCTAGGATCATCTTTCTAAATAGAAATAGCCATCTGCGAGAGCTGGATCATATCTTCCCATTCTCTTTTTATATTATAAGTATGAATAAAGGTAAATGATTTTGTTTTTTTTTATGGGATTACTTTTGATGGCTTATTGATGAAGAAGATTTATTCAATAAAGAAAGATGTAATTTTCTAGGCAGTTGTTTATTCATACAGTACTACTGCCTCTTTTCACATTGCTATTGTATGCTACATTTTTTTCTTATTAGAAGTCCACAGAACTGTTCTATAAGAAAGTACTGCAATTTCCTTCCACTTACGTGCTGAGAGATTCCTATGTGGTATCTGTCTTTGAAAAAGCAAGATTTTTTTGTTGCTGCTCATGTAAAATATATGTTAAATTGTACATATTATTTTGCTGTTGTAGCTGAATGGCTCATTTTCCCTATTTTGCTGAAGTTGTGTTGGCTGATTTCCCAAGCAAATGAAGCTTATGTGATTATGTTTGCTTTGCCAAATGCTTCTGCCTGTCAAAGCTGAGGGGAGCCTCAACTTTGAAACAGTTGATCTTGTTCATCAAGATCCCAGAGATAATTAGGTTCTTTCTAGTTTCATGGAAATGAACTTCCATGCAGAGGAAAGAGAAAATGAAGTTAGTGCCCCCATTGAAGAAAAGGCCAAGAGAATCAATCATTTGTGACAGTTCATCATTTATACTTTTTGTTTGGCAGCTTCATGACTGTCCGAACAGCACACGCAGAGCCCTGGAATAATTGCAGCATGTGCTGCTGTCTCTGAGGGTGTGATAGTGGTGGACTAAGGAGGGTGGATTCCTTAGAGGAATCCTTAGGAATCCTTAGAGGATTCCTCTAAGGAGGGTGAAGGTCTTTCTCTGCAGGAATCCTTCTTCATTTGTTCTGTTTCTCGTGGAAAAACAGGTATGTCCACATGGATTTTGGATTATTTTTAGAACTGGACTTTTGGACACAGTTTCAGTTTATGTTTTCTGTTGTTTGCAAGACACAGTAGTTTGCTAATAGGCACATTTTCTTTGAAACTTCCTTACATTTCTTTTCTTAATGGTACCAACTGTGTCTTCATTATCCTTTTGTTTCAGAACAGTTCAGGGCAACACAGCAGAATTCTGTTTGCCTCAAGTAACCTGTGCTGGTTGAGCTCTTAGTGAGTGTACCATTAAGAGTCATTGTCAAACTTATCTGGCCCTGAAGTTTGCAGATGACATATGCCTAACTGAATGACAGCAAAAATAATAGGCACTAAAATCCTTTTTTTTTTTAATTTACATTTTCAATTTTTATTTCTGTAGCAGATGCAATACCCAAAGATTAGCAATGTGAAACCGAACAAAATCTTTGCACTTTGCCATAGCTTACAGGTCTCTTTCCAACTGTATTTAAGTTGGAAATCTGACCTCATGGAGCCTTGTATTTGACAGAAGGAAGGTACTGCTTGAAACACTGAAACATTCTTTTTGAACTTCTCAATCATTTATTCATGAACATGAAGTCATATGCTGAGTGGTATTTGGCCAGATCGTTTGCTTCAAGAGTCAGGTTTATGATCCTCATCCAACAACAGCAGACTTGAGGGTATTTGGTATATTACTCTTAACAGATACAGCTAGGCAGTTCCTGACAGAGGACCCATGCTGTCTTTCCTAATCTTCCTCTAAAAAACAGTGAGAAGCTAAGGCTGAGAGTCACAGATTGTTTGCTTAGTGCCAGCAACCTGATCGTGCAAACCTTAATATTAAAAGGTCAGGTATTTAATGTTCTAGTAATGAGCACTTTGTGTGAAAAACTTATCTGAACAGACGTAAGTTGTTAATTTGATTGGCACTGTTCACAGAATTGCTGCCAAAATTCTTATGGAGAGATGCAAACTGATATCCCAAATCAATTAAGGGAACAGCACTGTATTATAAACCTTAGCCATCTTTTCAGCTGCTGGAGCAAACATAGCTTTGAAAGCTAACAGTTGAAGATACCCTCAGAGGTCAGCTTTTAACGTCAGTGCTCTGGTTTAGAGCTTTTGGGATTGTCTGTTTTGATGTTGCTGCACCAGGTATTTTTACATACCTTTAAACAATCTGCAAGGGTAAAATGCCCTAAAACTGCACATCATTCTACTTCTCACTGGACCTTTTGTAAGGCCTCTGGTTTTAAACAACAACCGATGAAATAAACAGTTCAAAAAACCCAAAAAAAACAAGTTCAGTTTTGTGGGAGTTTTCATCAATTCTTTCAAAATCTGTTTTTATCCCATACTGGAAGACAACCAGACAAAAGGAACACACACACACAAGTGTATGCATGCACATGCATACAAATATAATCTTAGAACACCCCGTTAAGAAAAATTTCAGCAAAAGGTTGAGTTTTCTAACAGAAAGAGTTTGTTTTGATAACATTAAGATGGTACATTTAAATTTCAATGTTATCTTAGAATAAGTAAAAAGACTTGAAAAAACAAGCTTTTTTCTGAAATGAAATACGTTGCATATGCTCTCAATGTTGTCCCTCCCACAAGTATTTCAGTGAAATCATATATTTGCAAAGTACCTACAGATCTGATTGAAATGGCAATGTCCCAGTGGAAAACGTATGTCCAGCTGTTTGAAGATTTCTTCTGCTGTTTATTTAACTTTGAGCCCATTTTGTACACATCATGACAGTTATAGGTAGGATATCTGCCTGGCATTTTGATGAGCAGATTATTAATCCGTGTCTGCTACCTCTGTGATTACTCATAGTCTGTGTTTTTTAACCCTTTAGTTAGAGTTTTCATTCATGCACTCTATATTTTCATTAAGCATAGACTCTTTAAGCATATATTTTCTAATACTGCGATGGGTATGGCTAAGGATAGGTTTGGTGTGGATCATACCTTAAATGTGCAAAGAATCAACTTATAATGAGGGTCAGATAACTCAAAATTCCAGGATAATCTCCCTGTGAAATAAAAACATGCTGGTTGTGAGAAAAATAGTTGCAGAGTTCTACTTAGAAAGATCAAATATTTTTATGTAGCTCACAAAGATTTAAGTAAATTACAGTAGTAAGATATGTTAGTCTTAAAACACCGTTGTGTCATCTATATATACCACATCTATAAAACTATATCATATCTCATATATAAACTTACATAATAATGTATTACTCTCCTTGTTTTCACACTATCTGAGACCTTCATGACTTTTAATGGATTTTTGCTCATGCTAGGGTTTCCAGCAGCTTTTAATATTAATCACCGAAGTGGCTTCATGTCAGTGCAGTGGGGGAAGCTTCTGTGTAGGCAGTTTGTTGAAAGCTTTAGGGTTTTCAGGATAAAACTTGTATATGCACATCAGTTAGCAGGTAAACCTGCTTTTGGCAAATATGTTGTCACAACAGGTGATGTTCTTCCCTTTGACAGGAAAATACTGACAAGCTGCAAATCATATATCCTATTGATTTACTTAAGGTCTCCCTTTGAGCTGTATTCACATTTTTTACAAATTTTTGCACTTCTGTACAGGTGGCAGATGAATAACAGCACATGAAAGTACCTTCAGCTAAGAGTTGCCCCTGGATTTTGTAGAGAATCTCTGACACATTTAGAACTGATTGGTTGCATTCCTTTTACGAGGGGAATGGATGAAGCTACAGCTTACACTGCTGCAATTTTACCAAAACCAAAATAGATTTGGTACTTCGTTCAGGATTTGTCCTTCTTGGTAACAAGTAAAAAATAAGACTGGTATGGCACTGGGCAGTAGTATCTAGTAGTATCTAGTGTCTGGTTTTCAACATATCCTTATGAAAATAAAGCATTCCAGGATGTTAATTGCAAACACGAGCCACATAGATGTGACAACTTGTGAGGATCTCAAACATTTTTACAGTACTATTCATACATCTTGCAAACTGATCCCAGATTCTCTACAGGTATGTGGCTGCACCCTGGGATGTTTTGCTGATGTTCTGACATCTGTTCCTTTGTTCTGGGATACTGCCAAAAGGGGAGGAAAAAAGGGAAGAAAAAATAAATAAAGGTGAGAAGAAGAATAACAACTCAACTCTTACATACTCAGTCCCACAGGAGTCCTGGTTCTTGTGCTGAACACAGTAATGCTGTCAGAAATACAGTGAATAAGACAAATTGTGCAGAAAACTTTAGGGCTGGAACACTTTCTAGGAAAGAATAGGAAATTATAGGGGTAATTTGAGGTAAATGTCAGTGCTGGTACAGAGGACTATATTTGCTCGTAAGCTTTGCTGGCATTTTCTCTTTTAAAATCCTTTTTACAGTTGCTTTAGTCTGGACAAACGCCTGTCCTTTGGGACACATGTTTGCTGAGATGGCCACTTTGCTCAGTCTGACTTTGCTTTTTGGCTCCTAAGTTGCTTTTGCTAACTTTGGTGAGGAATAAAATTGAGAAAATGCATTGAATTTTCCATATGACAAAACATCTCTGAAGGTGGTTAGGCTGGAGGAGATTGATGTTTCCATGGTTTGAACAGCAAATTAACATTTAGGAGAACAAATAAATCGGTACCAAAGATGCTCCTTCTGATGATCTTGTGAAAATTTCCCTGTTTGGACAGTTTATACATGAAAGCTGCTTTCATATATGAACATGTTCTGTTCCCTAACAGCTCCAAACAATAACAGCACTGTACAAGCAGCTTTCCTGTGCAGCAGAGGAGTTTTACATATGTGCTGCCTCCTCTCGTTCTTATCCACAGCACAGTCCAGCCCTTCTGTTTGCTCTGTTAATCACAGGAGCTACTCAAAGATCTTCCTTCTTATTCCAAGCACCCCGTGTTGAATGCTGCCTGACCAGGGAGCAGAAAGACAGCAAGTTTTGTTGCTTCTTTTGTAGGGGAGTTCTGCAGGGTTGGAAGAAGAGCACAGAAGGCATCTGGTGTGGGACAGCATCTGCAGATCCTTGGAGGCTGCTCTGAGTGCAGGAGGTGATGAAGGTCGGAAGGAGCGATGAGGGAGGCGGAGGACCTTGAGACAGGTGGGACAACGCTCTCAGGAATAAGGCTTGAATTTTGTGTGGTCCTGTGGGTTGGGTTCCATGATCCGTGTGATTCTGTCAGGGGAAGGAGTGACCAGTGGGGCAGGAGTGGAGGCAGGAAGGCATGAGGGGAGGATGTGAGCCACAGCAAAGAACCTCCATGGTCCAATTCCCACCAGTCAGCAACCTGCTCCTCTCAAAAAGAGCTGTGTCCAGTACCACAAGGTTAAACCCTTCTAAATTCATCTCATCCCTTTTAGCATTACATTTCCTTCAAGCATTTGTGGGAGATAATTATGAATGTGAAGATGTCACATTTGTCTGAAGATACCTAGCATGCTTGTGAACATGACTACTGTTTTATGCCCCTAAAACCATAGGAAATCAGACACTATGGTTACAAAATGTTTAAGTGGGAAACAAAAGGCACTGAAAAGTGAGAATTCCGGTGTCTTTATTCTCTACAAAACCACATTGACTCTTAGACGCCGTCTGCCCTGTGCACCCAGTCAGTCAGAGGTGGGACAGGAGGGAGCAGCCTCCTGATCACGCAGTGATCGTGTACCGCAGAGCAGTGCAGAGGGGTAACTAATTCTGACATATGCTGTCTTTCAACGGCTTTGCTTTGCAAAAGGAGGGTATTTTCAGCACCGCCACTGGAACGTGCAGGCATTCACACCTGCACAGGCAGGAGCGCAGCACACCTGGCTCAGGTGCTGCACGTGGAGTCGATGGAACCGCGGTCAGATGAAAACTAATATTTCAGCGTTGTTTGGCTCGAGCAGTTATTGGGAAAATAATAATTTTCCCTCAAAGGAGGAAATCGCTTTATTTGTCGGGAGAAGGAATCAACCTTTTAACTACACAGCTGTAAGGGCGGAGGGAGGTCACGTGTACCCCCTACCCCACCTCAATCACTGTGGGAAGCCCCCCCCCCTCCCCCCGGGCAGACCATAGCGGGCGGGGCGTCCCCGCACGGCCCGGCCATCGCCCACCTGCCGCCGGGGCGGGGCCGTTGGGCTCTCGCGGGCGCGCGCCTCGCCCGTTCAACGGCCGCCGCTCGAGCGCGCGCGCGCGCGCTGGGCGGGGGGAGGAGTCACGCGCTCCGGCCCGCTCCGCCGACCCGCCCCCCCCTAAACCCGCTCCCCGCCACCCCCGCCCGGCCCCGAGCGGCGCTCCCGTCTGGCAGCCGCGGCGCTCGGCGGCGCCTCTCCTGCGTGCGCTCCAGTTGGTACGGCCCACCGCGGGGATCATGGCGATTGATGGTAAGTAGGCCAATAACGGGCTCCCCTCGTCCCCGCTCGCTCCCCTCCTCCCACGGCCCACCTCCCCTCCCCCGGGCACGAGGAGGGGGACGGCTGGGGGGGCGCAGCCGGGCTGAGGGGAGCGAGGGGCGCCTCCTCCCCGTCCTCCCTTCTGCTCAGCCCGGCGGCCGCGGGGAGGAGGACGGATGCTGGATGCCGGGCGCCGGGCGGGCGGGCGCCCGTGGGCGCTGCGGAGGCGGCGGCGATGTGGCCGGAGCCTCCTCCCGATGCCGTGAGCCGCCCTTGGGGTGGCGGGGGCGGCTGCTCCGGAGCTCGGCGGCCCCGCCGGGGTCGGGGCTGGCAGGGAGCTGTGCCGGACTGCTCTGCGGGCAGAGAGTGCCTGCGAGAAGCCCCGGGAGTGGGTGTCGGTCGCGACGAGGTGTAAACCTTCCTCTCCCGGGGGACTCGATGGGCTGCTTTACAACTAGCCTGCCCCTCCGGCCTCTGCCCGTACTCGGGAGAGCAACAAAGGAGTGAGATGCGCTCGGCACTTGTTGGGTTTGCTTGGAGATGGTCGTCGGGAAAGGAAGGGCTTTGTTTTGAAGCCTTCCTTCTCCCTCCTGAGAGTGATTGTACGCTTTGGTACATATCCTTAAAAAAAAAAAAAAAAAATCTTAGAACTTTAGTTTCAGGAAAACAAGGTTTTAAGATATGCCGCTTTGATCGCCCCAGCACTTGGTTTTGAAAGCCTCTGTTGTCTTAGCCTAAAGATTCTAGGGAAACTGTCGGGAAAATAAACAAGCTGCTCCCCTTTGTTTTGCATGCGGGATGCTTCTGTGCTGTCAGTTGCCTTGAACTAGTGAATCAGGCCTCGGGAAGGAGAAGTTGCGCTGTGCCGGCAGGGCTGCCTGTTCAGCCTGCCTCGGAAGCTGTGCGCGCCAGGACCGGAGCTGTCCAGTGCTGAAAAGCCGTCTTCGTGTTGGCGTGAAGATAGCAACATCGCCTGCTGGAGATGGAGTTTTTAAGTAACTCAGGCTCAGAAAAACAATCGCCAGACTCTCAAAATCTCTGTTTCTGACTTAGGCTACGTTATTCCAAAAGCCTTCGAGAACGTTTTTTAGAATGGAAGATATTCACGACAAATAAAAATTCGTATTTTGTATTTTCAGAGGATTTTGGATATTACTTTGGATATTACTTCTTAAAAATTAAAACGTATGTTCATGAATAATTTAAGCAATCTAACTTGTGAAAAGAATGAAATGCTTTTCACTGGGACCAGACTACAGAAATAGAACAAATGTCTTGTAGAACTGAAGCAACCGTAATAGGACGTAAGCTCTGGGGGTGCTCAAGGCCAGGTTAGATGGGGCTTTGGGCAGCCTGATCTGGTGGGAGGGGTCCATGTCCAAGGAAAGGGGCTTAGAACTGGATGGGTTTTAAAGTCTCTTCCAATCCAAACCATCTCGTGAGTCCAGAATTTGGCTTACAGTTTATGCAATTAAAGGTGAGGCAGGGGTAAAAGTATCCGATCGTGAAACTGATCTGCTGGGTTTTTTACTTAATTCTCTTTCCTGAAAACAGAAAACAAAATGTATTCTTCTGATGTGTTCTGCAGCAGGAATCCTCCATGTTCTCAATGGAATAGCTGACTGCTGTAGGTTTGTTAGTAGGTGTTCCAATTTTTATTCAGCGTACTCCTCCTCCTGTTTGTGTTACAGAATCCACCTCTGATGAACACTGATGTTTACTGCTCAGCAGTGTTTAAAAACATGAGCTTGGTTTGGGTGAATACTGACTCTTGAAGTCAGGATCACACTCGAAGAAGTCAAAATAAAGAATTTATTTAATGACCAACTAAATATGAAAATGTTTTTAATTAAGTAAATAAAATACTTTGCATGAGTTTAAAGACTGTGCAGTTTGGAGGCGGAGAGGAGGATGTTTAATTTTTGGTAAAGCCATGTGAGATAAACATGACTATAAACTTCAAATTGAAAAATAAATATAGTTCAAAATTCCTTTGGAGCCCAATATATGCATTTTGTGAAGAGTGCACAAAATTAAAAGAGCTCAAATTAAAATATGATTCTACGATCTGCAAGAAATGTAGAGCTTTTGGCTGCTTTTAAAAGTCTGTAAGCACTTTTTTCATTGTTGCTATGTGGGAATACCAGTTTACATTGTTTCTAACACTAAAAACAAAAAAGGCTTTTTGTATCAAGTGTTTGAGAGAACCAAGGAGCCATTGGCCATGGCTAGGGACTCTTATCATTGTGGTCAGTGACAGTACTTAGTTACTTTTTTGCATTATGGTTAGTGGTGGGCCTTTAGAAAGTAGGGATTCTTCAGGTGACCAAACTCAAAACCCAAATTTAGCCAATTGCAAGAGCAGTTAAATATTTCTCTGTAGACAGTTAATGTCACGTAAAATAATGTTTGTTTTCTTTGTGTGTTTGTTTTTGTTTTGCTTGTGTTTTATAGGCATCAGGTACATAGTTTGCATAGTTTAGGCAATCCCAGATTTGCTAGGAAACAGCTGAGGGGAACCTTATGGGAAGATTTTGAGTGTAAATTGTATTAAACAATTGTATTTATGGTTCTTATGTCTGATATATTTCTCTTCATAAATGAAATTAGTGTTAGTATTTGGTAGCAGGTGTATTTTGAGATACAAGGTGATTTATTGCTTAATATTCCCACAAATTGTGGATGGAGCAAATTTGTTCAATACAGGGAATATTAGGATGGGGAGGATGGTAAGTGGGGAGTCAGACAAAACCGAGAGAAGCAGTAAGACAGAATGGCCAACAGTCTGATAGAGGTCATCTTACCTACAGCTGTCTGGGCCTGTTGTCCTGTGGCTATTTGCTGGGGTTGGGAAGAGCAAGAGTTAGGGGACTGTTTATGAGAGTCCTTCAACATCATCATGGTAATGTTCCTTGTAGCAACAGTCATTTGGTTTCTTTATCCTGTCCTGAGTAATAGCAAGACTTTGGTACCTCATTTAAGAGTTTTGATTTGATTCTGGATGAGGAGCTAGCAACAGAAATCATATTGCAAGGGAGATGGAAAAGAAACATAAAGATCACTGTGGAGGCTCTATAATCTGAGACAGAATTGTGTACCCTCGTAAATTTATTTCTGCTGCATTTGGACTTCACTTGAATATGTAGTGTGGTTTAGGCTGTACAAAACAGTGCATTTTTCAAGGAATGGAATGCAATTTAGAGGTGAACCATTTCAGGTAGTTATTTTTCCTCGTGAGATCAGTGCTAAGAATTCAGATGTGGCATTGAAGAGAATAGTGAGCCATACAGAGTAATGGATGTAGCAGAGAAGAAAGATTTATAGCTTAGTGCTGTAATTTATAAATTATTGGTTGAGTAATGAGACTAATGAAGATGGCTTTTCATATTTTTTCCTTGTGATCCCACCAGAATAATACTTTCCCATCTGTTTATGGTTCCTCCAGTGGTACATGGAGGTTCTCCTCATATGTCTAAGCTTTTGAATACCTTTCATTTTGTTCCTGCATCTCCAGAGTGTCTCTGGAGTGCCCTCAGCTGTCCAGTGTTTCTGGCAAGCTTGTTTTCCCTTTCATTCCTCATCAGCCAGCTGTTTGATTGGCAGCAGGCTGGCTGCCCCTGGGCTTGGTGAGATCTGTGGCCGTGCTGTAGATTGTTGCTGATTTTCATGAAACTTCAAATCCTGAAACTATTGTGTTCTGACAACTTTGTATCAATTTTAGCATTAATTAGCCAGTGAATTCATCAACAATGGAAGAATGGGGCAGGAAACAGACTTTTTGGTTATGTAACTGTCACTTTCTCGAGAAACAAAGCCCAAGTGAAGCCACTTTTCATTTATGAATATAAGAAGAGAGAGGTGTTAGAACCCTGCTTCATAAGGATTACGTTAAAACTATGCATAGTCACAAGCTTCATAATCCAGACAAGAAACCAAGGAAAGAAGAAGGAGTTGCATGCAGTGTCTATGTAGGAATATCCTGTGTGTCCCATGGGTTGAATCTGCCCTAGGGAATAGCTTCATCCTGACTTCTGCTTTACCTGGAAGTATTGCTGCAATAGGCATATTGTGAGGGTGTAAGATGGCAAGGAGATCCTCAGGTTAGTGCTGACCTGAATAGGATAACCACTGAATGGGATTGAGTTGTACTTCTGAATCTAAGCTGGTGCAGCCAAGGGAGGTGTCAAGGAGAAGCAACTGTATTAGATAAAGCCTAAATATAAGAAGCCACATTTTTTACTCACGTTAGACCCATTTTAAATGCATTTATTAAATGTGGAGTGGATCAGTTGTTGAGGTATCTGGTTTTATCAGTCACACAGAATCCGTTGAATATTTTTTTATGCTCATTCATTGTCCACAGTGAAAACTATTCAGCGAGAGTTATCAGGAGTTTATTTTTTTCTGTTGTCATTTTAAGCATGGTTCCCTGCATTACTTGCTGATGATAGTAAAACCTTGCCATATGCAAAATTAAAAGTTTCTTGGATAGATTTGTGTTACATCATCACCACTGTACTGTTGGGCTAATTGAAATTAAAAAGCCATTAGTTCTCTGTCTACTTGGAGGTAATACAGCGGGGTGGCTTTAAAAAAAAATCCAACCTGTAATGCTCTGCAGACATCTTTTTGACATACTCCCCACGGGCTGAGGTGAAACTGTTGTACTTCATATAAAAAGAGGTGATCTGTTCAGAGTGAAATTCTGGAATCCAGTTCATTTTGAATGCTTGGCACTATTGCAAATTGAAGCTCTTGGCATTCAGGATGGACATGCAGGAAAGCGAACACCCAGTGTCTACCTGATTAAAAGTACTGGCTTATACTGTCCGTCAAAATACAGATTTATAACTAAGAGGAAAGAGTCTTGCTGTCTTCTGGAGATCTTTCAACTGCTATAACTCTTCGGTCAGACTTTTTCTTCATGTTATTTCCCAGCCAACACACTAGACTTCTTCCAGCTTTTTTAACGAAGGGTGGGAGTGTTCTCCTGAACACTGTCAGTTCTCGTACTGGAGAGGGCAAAGGTCTTACATTGTGTGTCAAACTAAATGTGCGTCTGGGGATTGGAGTGGGGATTTCAAGTCAGCTTTTAATCCTTGCCATTTCTAATCTTTGAGTATTTCTCTTGGAGGTGAGAGACGTTTTCTGCTGTCTGTGTAAATCCACCTCTCGAGTGATATGGAGAAACTTTGGCGTGATTATTTGTAAGACAGCAAATGAATATTGAGTTTTTGGGCAAATATGTTGCATTCTGCAGAGGAACATCCTCTTATGTGAAAAATGATAGGTTCAAAATGATTTACACATATCTTACGAGTATTTTTGTTTTGTAGTCTAAAATAAACATTTTTCTTTCTAACTGGAATCTTTTGAAATACAAATTTTTGCTAGCAATCTCTCTTTGTATCACAAGCTTACTTTACGTTTAATCTGAATTATGAAAAAACTGGTTACACATGCTATTTTCATGGGCGTGTTTTTCTTGCAATTTCTTTGATTAACTGATTTATTACAATGTGTACTTTTAAAATAAATTATGCATAAGTCCATGGATTATTAATCATAAAGATATGTTCCCTGGCTTGATTTCTGCTATGAAACTTTGCTCTAGAGTGTTGATTCAGTGGTATGAGCTAACTAAAAATGGTAGGAATTAGCTGAACGTCATACTAATTTTTTTTTATTTTGTTACTATCATTTCTTGTTGTCATTTTTTATTGCCAGTGCATTTGATGGTAGTGCATGTAGATAGGCAGTGTTTATTCTGTCATTTGCAGTGAGGTAACCATTCTTACTATAGCTGCTGGTTCACTTTCTACTCTTCTTAAAAAATAAAAAAAAAAAAAAAAATAAAAGTGGTTTTATATCAGGTCTGACTGAAACCTTTTATATGGAATGTTAGTTATATATCCCGTACCTCTTCATTTCCACTAATAAGTCTTACTGGAAGAAGTACTTGACTGACAACAAGGTAAAATTGTATTTCAGTTGTCAGAAGAGTGAGGAAAGAAAAGTGTCTTGTGATTGTGGGTAGAAAGGAAGCTGAGATAATACTTTCATGTTCTTATAACCAGTGGAGATGTTTCAATTTATTTCACTGTGGGTAGGATTGGACACACAGCTTCCATTTATTTTCAGTGTGGGTAGAATTGGACACACAGATTCCATTTGTTTCAGTATGGGTAGGATTGAACATGCAATTTGTTTTAGAAACAGAAATGACTGTGCTATTCTTAATTAATTGTCATTGATTGCTAATTCATTGGTTATTGGCATTGGTGCTGTTGAATAGAATATCATTAAAAATTAAATATTTTCTATGTTAAAAAAAAAAAAAAAGATGTTTGTCTCTGCCTTCATGGTCAGGTAACAAAATATGCGTAAGTCAGTGCAGATAGATGACCTTATCTATAGGCAAAGGAATTAATAGATATAGATTTTAAATGTTGCTAGCAGAAGAGAGATCTTTACAGTAGAAGAAGGAAATCAGTCTTCTGTTTTTATAATGCATTTACTCTTGAAAACTTGTCATCTTGAATACCTCTGCTGCTAATTTAATCAGATACTTACTAGTGGGTTAGGCAGTGAATAATTATTCTTTATTTACCTGTGAATGTTCCCCATCCATTGTTTGTTTTTTTGCAAGTCTGAGAATCTTCTTTATAATGTTACTCTGCATATGAAAAGTATCGTGTGTTTGTATGGATTTTCTTTTTCTATTCACTATGCCTTCAGTGGTTCTGTTTTATCCTATGAGGTAGAGGGATAGAGAAGAGACCCAAACAACACAAAATATGCAGGTGTGAGCACGTAATAGTTGCATAAAGTAGAACTTTTTTTTTTTTGTATTTGATGTCTCTTTACTAATAAATTCTAATGTTGTTTGCTTTTTAACTTATACCAAGTATTCAATTGTAAACATTTCATTTTTCTACGTTGCAGTATTGTAGACCTGTAGACTAAAACTGTAAAGAGTGCTGCAGGAATGCAGAGGTGATTTTACACTGTGGGTGAGATGGGCTGATAAGTCCATGTAATTTTTTAAAGAAAAACACCATGCTGATACCAGCAATAGATTTACCCTTCTGTGAAGTGTTTTTGGCTCTTTTTATTGTTTTTCTGTGGTTAGCTATCCATTCATTTAAAACCGGATTTTTCACCAGTTATGCTGCTTAGCAAGCATGGCTTTGTAATTCTGCACTGGGATATCATGGGTTAGAAGAAACAATTGTCTAATTTTGAGTAAAATATTAAGTGAGTGATTGCTGAATGTTGTCCAAACTTATGAAAATGCTAATGAAAATGCAAACCTCAATTGGAAAGTTGTCGTGCAAAGTCTGCCTCTGAAGTCACACCTGATGACAGACTTCAGTGATGTGATGTAATTCTACTGCAAGTACTAATGTGTGGATTTGCTACTAAACTGAAGAATAACTTGTTTTATACGCAGCGTCCTGACTTGCACCACAAAATTGATTCTGGAATTGAGACTTTGACATATTTGTCAGAGGGATGGAATGTATCTTTGCTGAGTTTGTGTGGGTGACAGCAGAGAGGGGGACAGTTAGTATGCAGGAGGGCAGGGATGTGATAAGGCATATGCTCAGTAAGCTGAAAGAATGGGCCATATGAAGTTTAGCAGACAAATGTGAAGTCCTTCACCAGGATTGGCAAACATAGGCATCACTGCAAGCTGGGGGAGGGCTGGCAGGAGCATTTCTGCACAAAAGAATCAGAAGTTCTGGTGATCAGCAAGTTGAAGATGGATCAGCTGTGTGCCTTAGTGTCAGCTGTCTCTGTAAAGGACTGTAAACCCAGTATGAGAGATACCAGCAAAGAAGAAATTCCAGCAGAGTGCTGCCAAGCTGGTGGATGCTGTAGTAGTTGGTACGTGAGGAGAGGTGTGCAGTGAAAGCATGAGGTAACTGGTGTGAGCTACTAAACATGAAATCCCAACTGAGAGTAAGGAAGATGTTCAGAGAATCTCTTGCAGAACTTGGTTGGCTGAGGCTCTGAGAAACATACTGGCAAGATGATCCTGCTCTGAAATCCCTCACAGAGCCAGAAGTCACTCCCAATCTGATTACCTCTGTGACAATGCCAGTGCAAAAATTTCTAGCTAATCCTTCTCAGCACTTAGTAGTGGAGTTATAGCTCAAGTCCGAACATAATAGATTTCTGGATTTTGAATTGTACTAGCTTTAGAAGGATACATATTTTACAGTTTAATTGATGCATAATTCTGTTGTGGTTTTGTCTGTGGTGTGGCTTTAATGCATGCCTTTTCACCTTTTTGATGTAATAAATTGTGATAGTAGACTTTGCGAATAGAGACTTGGTGTGCAAACCTGTATTTTGAATTGAGAAAATTAAACTTCATCAAATGTTTCAGCTGCCTTTTGTTGTGTTATGTAGTTTTATAAGCAAAATTGCTTAAACTTTAAGTTGTTAAATAAAATATGATGTTCACAGTCAATATGGAGTAGAATTAATAACAGTTTATATCTAAGCCGGACTATTAATTGTAAAACTGTGACAACCTACCATCAGTTACTTTAACATTCAGAGACTGAAAATTTCAGAGGGTCATAGCACTGATAAGAGATTTGTGAGCTAACCAAGACAAAAGCAGTCTAAACCAATCTTTTCAAACTGCTGGAATGCTGAATTAACAGTTGACTTCATACAGTCATGCAAAATATTTTCATATTTACAGTTTAGTTTCTTTCAATCGCTGTTCATTATTATTCAAAGCTGAGAGCTTTCTTGGGAGCTTTAAGGACAGGAAAATTGTATTCATTTGTTAAACAGTGAATAAAAGCAAGATGTCAAAAATGTATTAGTTCCACAATTTTGAAGTACTCAAGGGAAAAGAAAAATCTTCCCGACTCACTTGAGGATAATGTTTTGCATGTTTAATTAATTGCTTAAATAAAAAAGATGCTTTCTTTGACTTTATTTACAAAACATGTAGGTCACCTTATGTATTTTTATTTAACAATCAGTTCCCATTTGAAAGCAATTTAGAAAAAGAGTAAAAGATTAATTACCTATTAGATGTGATACAGCATTTGGGAGTTTCCAGGAAAATAAATAGTCAAAATTAAAATAATGAATTAAATTGTGTCATAGTTGATTAAAAAGGCTTAATAAAAAGGCTTTATTTAGTGAAACCTCGTCATGTCTTAGTACGTAAACAATTGAAAAAGATACCTTTCTTTATAAAACAGAAGATACCAATGCAAAATCCATAACTAACATTAGTATTTTATGATGGGATTTTGTGCTTGTTGAATTCAGTGATTGTAACATACAATGAAAGTCTAATGCTGCTCATTGGTCTTCTCACAAACATTTCTAGGTGAATATTTTATGAAAAAAATATTTTTTATCAGATTTTTTTTGTTCACTTCTGAATTTAAATCTACTGGGAAGACAAAATCTGAGGAGAAGTGTTTCGATCACTCTTTAAGTCTCTTTCATAGCCTGAAGATGGCTGTAATGACTTCAAAGAAGATCCTAATCTTCCCAAATTTGATTTCTTCAATGGCATAAGCCAAGATTCTTTTAAATCTATTTTTTCTTATTCTGAAAAGGTTTTTGAATACTAGTCAGTCCTTAATAATACTCTCTTTTCAGCATCTTCTAAATTGCTTTATTTTGTAATGATGATGACTATACAAAACATCAGGCTGGCTTACTGGTATTTGGTTTCCCTTTCAGAAATATCTTCAAGACTTGTGGTTTAGATTGCTGAGTATTAAAGGGAAAAAAAAAAAAAAAAAAAAAAAAAAAAGCTCAAATAAAATGAGGGTGCTTTCTAACTTCGTACTTGATAGGCATTCTGTTGTAGAAGAGTTATGTTTTATTCTACTTATTTGATCCCTTTTATCCTTCTTCCTCTAATAGATGGATTTCTTACAGTTATTTGTTTAGAATGTAAATTTCACTACAAGAAATGCATCCTCTCAAAACTCTTATTGTTATAAGCAGTTGGCACTTTTCAGTTATGAGATTTAAATATCAACTGATATTATGAAATCCTTTATTATATGGCATCATTTCTTTATGGAATGAAGGAAGTGCTGTGTAACACACATTTTTATGAGGTGGAAACAATTTTGTTACCTACAGTTTGTATTTGAATGTCTTTACATATTAGCTGATATTTTATCATAACATCCTTATTCCACGTTTTCGTTAGGTAAGAAGTATTTTGTTACCTACAGCTTGTTTTAGAGTGTCTTGAAGTTTTTGGAGCCCTGAAGTGATTAGAATATATGAAATAGGTTGTTTGTGGATTTTCAGAACAGTTCTGTGTTTTTGTAAAATTTCAGAGCACCGTGCCTAATTACGTGCGTGAACAGAACCCTTCAGTTCTGTATTCCACGTGTCCTGGAATGTGAAGGGCAACGAAACTGGTGAGGGGTCTGGAGCACAAGTCTTATGGGGAGTGGCTGAGAGAGCTGGGATTGTTTAGTCTAGACAAGAGGAGGCTCAAAGAAGACCTTCTTGCTCTCTACAATTTTCTGAAGGGAGATTGTGATGAGGAGGAGTTTGGCCTCTTCTCCCAGGCAACAAACAGGACCTGAGGAAAAGTTGTACCAGAGGAGATTTAAGTTAGACATAAGGAAGAACTTTTTCTATCAGAGGGTGATCAGGCACTGGAATGGCTGCCCACGGAGGTGGTGGAGTCACCATCCCTGGCAGTGTTCAAGAGGCACCTGGATGAGGAGCTGCAAGATATGGTTTAGTGCTTGTGGTAGCAGTGGTAATGGGAGGATGGTTGGACTAGATGATCTTACAGGTCATTTCCAACCTTGTGATTCTATGATTCTATGGTATTCCTATAAAAAATAATTATTTTGTAGTCAGTGAAAACAGGCTTAGTAAGCATTATGGCATGGTTAAGGTTTGACTTTCAGGAATAACATTCCAAAATGTGTCAATTTAAAAGAGAATAAGATCATGAATAGTGTAAATGTATTCAATATAAAGGAATCATAATAAAAATAAACTTTTTCAGTAGTTTCTCAATATCATTAAAAGATTCTCTTCAACACTTTTGCCAGTTCCTCCTTTAGGAGGATTTAGGAGTAGGTCATTTTGGGTTCTGTCCCACATGTGTCATGGGTGACATGAGAAGAATTGCTCCTTCCACATAATTGAAATGTATTCTTCCAATATTGTTCTGTTAATGTCCTTACTAGGTATATTATGTGTTGTTTTCCTCTGTACTAGTTCTAACGTTAAAATGCTTTAAACTAAAATTTAGTATTTCTAGCAACAGCTTTGCTATTCCATTATACGTATCTCAAATTATTTATAGCTGTTGTGTTGTTGTTGAAGTTCATTAAAAACAAAGCAGCAACAACAACAAACTTCTTGAAGAGAAATTCCAAGTTAGCCCTGCCCCTCCTACCTTAATTATAGGCTTTTTCTCTCTTTCTCTCTCTCTCTCTCTTTCTTTTTTTAATTTTTATTCCTCAAAATACTGCTAAAATTATTTTGGCATTTCGTTGTGTTAGAAATATTTCTGATGTTTTGAGAATTCGTTTGTAGATGATGGTTCCTTTGAAATGGGAAATTATGCTTTATAAATAGTTTTAGAAGTGTTTCTGTTAATCTGCTTGTGTTTTTAATTTTCTCAGTATTAATTTTCTGTAAAAGTCTGTAAAACTGGATTATCATTCACAACATTAAGCCAAAGATACATTTACTTATTTAGCAAATCTTCAATTTATATAGAATATTCTTTGAATAAAACAATCATTTGCATTTTCTTTAATGATAGATTTTGCTGCTTTTTTCTTTCCATTGCTTACAAGTTTTACTCAGAAGCCAAATACTTTTAATTTGTTAACATTTTCTAATGTTTTATTTTCAAATAGGTGGAGAACGAACTTGTGGTGTACATGAGCTAATCTGCATTAGAAAAGGTAAGCAACATTTTGTAAAAACTACCTTCCTAGCTTGTGAATAGTATTGGTGAGTTATCAACTCCTTAATGTTAATGCCTTCAGTTTTTTTTTATTTTAGTGTTGTGTATTTGTATTGCAAAATCTTTTGATGCTGACACTGTAAATTAAAAAAATAAATCATGAAATAAAGTAAAATTTTGGGATTGCAAAATAGAACATGCATTGTCACAAAAAGGAAAGTATTTCCAATATTCACTGAGTTTCATGGAAGCTGTCAACTTTATTCAGCAGTGGTAGGAAACCATAAAATGCATAAACTGTAATCTCTGCCTTTTACTGTCAGATTTTTGTAGATTAGTTTGATTTCAAGTAATGGTTGAATGTTGTGAGGGTATTTTAAATAAGTGATGTAGTGGGCTGCCTGTTTCTTCCTATATTTTCTTGAAATCCTAGTGACTCATTTTATGAAAACAGGCTTTATCAGTTATAAAACCTGTAATTGATAGAGTATGAAATAGAACTGTGCTCAAGAGAGGGCTTTTATAGGTTTAAAGCTGAGTTAAAATGACCAAAGTTGCGGTTTGATGGTGCAGTTCAGTTCATAGAATGACTAGATGCAGTTCTGTGTTCTGCCCCACCCTTTGCCAGCCCAACCCTCGTTTCTGCTTCCTTTGCAGTGGTGTTGCTGTTGAGTCTTTGTGTTCTGATCTGAAAGCTAATCTTATTTTAAAAAAATGTTTCTTCAAGAATTATTTCATTGAATTGATTCACCATTAGGTCAGAAGAGTGTTCCCATTGTAATTACTTAAAGGTTTTAGTAAAAATATTTAAAAAAAAACCAAACTCATGTACATACTGTTTTCTACCCTCAAAGTTAAGTCTACCTGTTAAGGTAAAAAACGGCTTTATGGCCACAACTTGTCTTTACCAAATAACTTATTGAAGGAGTGATATAGAGTTGTATGCCATTTGATGGTATTGCAATTAAAAATGCTTTTCTTTTAACCTCTAAGTTTTTCCATTACAAAAAAATAAAAACAACAAAACATCAAAGCCTTTATTGCCATCTCTGTCTTCTCACTGATGGAAAAGTCAGTGCCCGTGGTGCTCTTTATTCCTTCTATAATAGGCTCTGTTTTTCTTTCTGAATAATGAAACTCACTGAACTAGAAAGTTCAGAAAGCCTGTTGATGGAGTTGCAAAGTCCATTAATCTTGCTCATCACTATTTGTTTCAGGGAATTGTACTGACTTAAGAAAAATGTTTTCTGCGTACTTGGAGGCAGCAGTTGTTTGTTTTTTACTGCTATTGCTGGGAAGCTCAATTGAGGAGAGGGCATCTTTTCTTTTTAAGGTTTTAGATATTATAAACTTTTAATAATAGTTCCCTGGAATGTATTTTAGCATTGGTGGTTATAGGCTAGGATATAGGATAAGTGTGCTTTAAAGAGAAGCGTTCCCTTAGTACCATTTATACTTGTGTTATGTTGGGTTCCTTTTTTCTTTAGACAAGTTTCCATGTGTATTCTTGTAGCCTTCTGTGCCCATATGCACAGCTACCTCACTGACAAACTTCTTGTAATTTGGGAACAGGTGCATTTTTTAATCTATCCTCTCTCTCTGCTTAACAAGTAGCATGTAAAGCATAATGCACTTGCCATCACTCTGCATGCCTTTCAGTTGTGTGGTGTTTAGATTCCTCGCTTTTACTATATTGATTATTTTATCTAAGACTTCACATCGTCTGGTATGCATTCAAGATGTTTTGCGTTGTTTTGTCTGACAAATGGCCTGGCCTAAGGATGAATTTGTATGCCAGGTGTCCAGGGTCTGGATCAGATTGTCAGGATCTGGGTACATGCTCCAGATTCATACTAACTACTCAGAATATGAAGGACTTTCCAAACTGAGCACTTGTTGGAATCTGGAGCAGGTCAAATTGGGACCTTCTAGCTCTGTCCCTAATGCCCAGGATACTCATTTCAAGCTTATGTAGGAAAGAGCTGAAAAGTGCAAATTTTGTGGCATAGAAGTCTTCCACTTTGCTCTATCTTGACTATGCTGTGAAAGCCAAGGCTTCTTTGGTTTGTGAGTTTGCTGTTAAAGTTTGATGGACAACTAAGTATTCAGACATGGGAAAAACCCCTGCAGTCTTGACTTGTTTAGTGCAAAGTCATGTTTCCACTCCCTTTTCACTGGTGCCCATGTGACTGTGGTACCAGGGATGTACTCTCAAGCACTATTAGCATTTATTTATTCATTTTCTTCAATACATTTGACAAAAATATTCTGCATTTGTTATTTGCTTGAATCATCTAGTGCTTTCTGCCAGGTGGTGGTACCTGACTGCAGCTACCTGGTGACCTTGAAGGAAAGATTAGTGGTAAATAATAATCAGTATGAGTAACCAGAGTTCAAGATACCCAGTACCTTGTGCTTCATTTGCCCTGTTTCTCATAGTCCTTCCAAATGTTTTATCAAGAAGTGACTGATTTGTTAAGCAGGATATTCGATCTTATTTGTCCTGTACTGAAAAGGGAAAAGCAAGCAAACCTGTCTTCAATGAATAATGCAAAGGAAAATCATTTTCAAATGATGTAGTGTAATTAGAATTTATACAAGGATTATAAAACTTGAAATATAGCTGTTGGTGGTGATTAATTTTTCATTCTGGTTAGGAAACTAGCCTGTTCCTAAATTGTCTTTTTTGCCAACTGATTTTTGCTAGGGAAGTAGGAACCTTGGGGTGACTGATGCTTAAATGGGAAAGCGACCATAAATGTTGTCAAGGCTATGTGTGGCCACACTATTTAGCTCAAATTATTCAGTTAAAACTTCTTTATATGTATGTGAAGACATAACTGTAAAAATAAAGCCCCCAAAAGAAACTGCTGCCTTTGAGTACATTCGGTTATTAAAATTAAAATTATATGAAATTTCACTTTTTATTTTTTAAGAGCTTGCCTTCATTACTTTCATTTTCCTAGATACTCCATGCTGCAGTACTGAGACTGGAAACAATGCAGAAGGGTTGACTTCTCATTTCAAAACATCATTAAAGCTTCTTTGAAGTTAACAATTCTTCCACTGAAATAAATAAAACTAATTTTGGTTGTAGATTTATTTTTAGCTTTTAAGACTTGAAAATTTGCCAGTACTGATTGTGATGCTTACTGAATATCTGCGATTATCTGAATTCTTGTTTGAATATGGTATGAGTATGGTGCCAGTACAGAGCTCAGATTTGCTAACCAATGGTGCGGTAATTGTCTTCTTTAGGACTTGCTCCCACTTCAAATAATGTTGTCATGGTTTCATAGATACACAAGATGGACTGTGTGGCAAGTCTGTTTCTAGTCTGCACAAGAAGGCTTGCGGTACTTTTGCAGTGTCTTGCTTGTATGGTTTCCTTTTGCAGATTCATACATATTTGAGAAGCATGTCTAAAATATTGATGGCGGTAGGAAGACTTTTCTGGAAAACCTCAAAAACTAATTTGCATGTATTTTAAAATAAATGCTCCTTATAAGTATGTAACTATACTACACGTGTCTTGAAAATGTGCATATTTGAAAACAATTATGTAACATCCAGTGGCTGCAGAATATAGAACGAGACACTTCCCAGCTAAAGGAAGTATAATCAGTTATTCAGAAATCTGGCATTACAGCACTGAAATTTGTGACTTCTGTATGTAATGTAGCTTAGTGGTTGCAGTATTTGTATGTCTTCATATGGACACACTGTTGAATTTTGGAAGCTGAAAAATGGGAAAATATATTTTTCATTGTATTATAGATGAATGTCTTGTTTACTTCTGTTTTTCATTTAATGTCAGTTTGTACGTATACTTATTTTCAAATTCTTACCTGTTTGACAGTGCAAATTCACGGTGTGTCTAAGAGGAGCCCTTCTTATCTTAGCAGTGGACTAATTTGCTTCATTCAGCCTCTTACAATTCCTGACATAGCAGAAGAGAGGAACAAAGTTTTCTGAAATACATACGTCTGCTGTTTATTCAAATATGGTGAAAGGTTTGCTTTTTTCTGGCTGGTAACACCCAAATGTTTTTAAGAGAGTCAGGAGAACTGCATAAGCTGTTCCTTTGGTTATTTACCATGGGCATGAAAGAATTTGGGGAACTTGAGAACAGCCCAGAAAAATATATCTTTTTTTTGGCTGTGCTGTGCTCCGTAGCTAGGTTGCTAGTTTAGCTTGGAATTGGCTGTTGTTAGATGTACTAATGTTTTAATTCAGGCTGTTTTTCAAGTTCTGTTTGTACAGATGAGAGACTGGTGATGAGTTTTTACAATATTGACCTGTAACTGAAGGGCTCTTCAATGTATTCTGATATGTATAATGTTCACTATATGATGTAGAAGTGACATTAAAGCAAAAAATTAATGACCACAGTATTTTTAGGTCTCTTTCACCTTTCACTGTTCGTTTGTGTAGTTTTGAAGAAATGTAAAGTGATACTTCTAAGTCAGTAATGCATTTTGTTTAATTGATGGAAATGTAGATTGAGTATCTGACTAAGGTCTGAGTTGCACAGATTTTTTTATAATTATTTTAGTAAGACCTTTTTACTTTTGCAAGATGTTCTTTCTATTGTTGTAGCAGTCTTACAAACAAAGGAAATTATTCAGCAAACTGTCTTTGTGACTAATAATGGAACAGAAGTGCTCTTTAATATGCAAAAGAAAGAAGTTACAAGGAGACTCTGTCTTTGGCTGACAATGTAAGATGTCACTTTTAATAATAATTTTGAAAAGATAAGAAGGTATGAATTTTTGTTTTGCCAGAAAAATACTCTAAGTAGAACGATGTACTCTTTAACTTTCTGGTCAACTATCCTCATCTGTTCACTTGTATCTGAATGTTAAGTTGCCAATTGCATTTCACTGAAGTGGTAAAAATAGTATTTATTAATGAGATTCCCTTTGTAACTAGAAACATACAACTACAAAAGTTCCAAATGGAAAGCACAGAGTTGACAATTTTTATTTTTATTTTTATTTTTTTAAATAGAGATAGAATTGATATCCTTATATTAAAAGTCTACAACCAATGCTACTTCTGTAATATATTCAGAAAATAGTAATCAACCTACTTGTTACTGTGTTGAGAAACATATCAAATTTCACGTGTTTCTAGCCTGAAAAAATATGTATTTTGTTCCAGGAGTCCTAAACTTAATACACTTAGGTGACATAAGCATGGCTACATATTCAAAAGATGAAAGTAATGGCATTAGGATTAACAACACTAGAGTAAATTCTAAATCTTATTCTCTGTTGGAAGGCTAACCTGGATTTATACATTTTGGACTAGTGAAAGTGTAATATGCAATAAATATTTTATTTATCCGTGAGGTGACTGATGGCCACACAGGAAGCAGAGTATATTTCTGTTTCTTCTCCCGTGCTTTGTAGTCTTCTGCAAACCAGCATCTACTACGTTCTTGTAATTCAACTATCTCAGCTTCTTTTCTTCTTTTAACAAAAAACCTGCTAAGAACTTTGCTATATCCAAATTCTAAGCTCCCAGAGTTTTTTTTCAGTTAACATGTTCACATTGTAGCTTTTACTGCCCAATACTTTTCTACGTGTTCTGTTTAATTGCTGTGCTGTTTAGTGATTCTGGATTGTCTCACACTTCATCATGCAGAATTTTTGGAAATGTTTGTTTTTTAAAGACTTTTATGATGTAATTCTTTTTTTTTTTTTTTTTTTTTTTTTTTTTTTTTTGCCAGTGTTGGTGGGTTCCTTTGTGGTAACTGTGAGGGAGCACACTGCAAGTCTCTAGATCTGTGCAGCTCTTTTGGCTTTTGCACTAGGAGATTATTTGAGAGGTCCATTAAATGTCTGTAGGCACTGCTGTTCTCTCATCCACCATGCGGCAAATACAGGCATCTAACCTACTGTGTGATTGCAACAGATTAATGGGATTTGAGGGTAATCAAGACTATTCACTATATTTTTCCTAGGAGCAATAAAATGTTTCTTTTCAGAGATTTCTGTTGAGGTACTACTTACAAGGCAATGGATTCTGTACTGGAGAGAAAAGACACTGAGAGACTGGTAAATCAGCAGGGGTGGCAGGCTGAGCACTGATCAGGATTTAGGAATGACAAGATTTCTCTCAAAAGTTTAAATCTGCCCTTTGGACTGTGGCTTCTGCTATTTCTAATTTTTTTTTTAGTTCAGTGATATTTTGGAGCCCAAGATTCTTCTTTTCATACAGTGAAATTCTTAAAAGACAGTTTTAGCTTGGTGATTTAGAAGAACCAGGAAAAAAAAAATCCTATAAATGACAATCTGCAAAGGCAACATGAAAGTTGCTACAAGTATTTTGTGTGGATGTATGAGCAGTTAACTTTGAACCAAAACCTTCCTAACGCTAACTTGCAAAATATGTTGAAGAATATTTGAAGTAGATGTTTAGTCAAGTGATGTAATGAAAATTACCTGAATTATTTTCATTTTTCAAAATAAAGTATATTCAAAATTTCTTCCCATATAAAGGAAATCCTGGGATGTAGACAATAAAACTACTATTTTCACACTGGTGCTTGTAAATAGATGCTAAGAAGAAGAGGGGAAAAAAGTCAGACATTATCTCTGTATCAGTGCAGACAGTATGAAGTGACATAAGCCAATTGGTGATAAAGCTGCTGTTATTCCAGATGGCTTTCCACTAGAATAAAGATGACACTTTTATTATGGCAGGGTAGCTGTCATGATACTGTAATTCTACTAATGCTTTTCATGTAAAGAAACACGTTTTGTTTGTACCTTTCTTAATTCTTGTGTTTACTTCTTTTTCTTTATAAATTACCCTTTAAATTGGATCTTACATCACTTCAGATAATGTCAGTTTTCTATTTTACACAGAATTACTTTGAGAAGTATATAAATAGAATTTTTAAAGGATATTGCTATTCCAAATAGAGAATTAAATAAGCACTCTCATTCTGATTTCATTCTGTCTTTCAAACTTCTTAAAGGTTAATGTTACCAAAGAATGTTAATAATTTTCTTATTTAGAAAGTACTCTTTCCAGTACTGCATTGAAATTCAGTTGTTTCATGTTTATCCTCACTTGGAGCTGCGTAATACAGGGTAACATACTGGGGATAGAAATTTGAAGTGTTGAAATACAGGTAACTTGTGTTGCATGTGCTTATAATTTGTGCCAGAGTGTGTTAACTTGCTGTATAATGAGATGGAGGAGAAAAAAATGCACAGAAAAGTATGACCTAAGTCTGGCATTATAACATATGCATTATCATAATCAGCTGACAGCCATTAGTAAATGCCTAAATTAGGAAGACTATTCCAGAAGGAAGGCAAATTCAAGTTTGAATAAAAGGGAGCAGGCACAATCTTTATGTTGAAAAAGTCTGGTTTTAATGTTAGCAAAATTTAGGTTTTGTGGGTTTTTTTGTTTTGTTTTGTTTTGTTTTTAAACAAGTAAAGAACAGCAAGAACAAACCACAACAAACACTTTGATAGATGGAATTTAATTGCTTGTTTTGTTTTGAGTTGTGCTCAAATACTTTTCCCGATGCTTGTTTTGGTGAAACATGAAAGGAATCAGTGACTCTTAGAAAGGAATTAATACAGTTCTGGTGTTTCTGATGAGAGAAGAAAGGTTAATACGACTTGACACAAAAGACATAGGAGGTGTGTTTTGACTTTTGGAAAGTTTATTAAAAATTTTTCTGAGATCTCTGAGTCTTTCAGTGAATTGAACAGAAGCATCAACTACTCAGTTTTTGTGGTAAAGTTGCTTCTGTGTTTTGTTGTTGTTGTTCTTATTGTTTATTTTGTTTTTGTTTGTTTGCTTGTTTTTCTTCTTTTAATATGGGGAAGTATTTTAATAACATCAGCTGACAGTATGTGTAGTTAAGAATTCCAGGTCTTCTAACACAACACTGTGTAAAGTATTTCTCTCTATGATTGTGTTTAGCCTAGGTTAGCTAAATCCTAGTTGGTTGCTGCCTTTCTAAATAAAAAATGAGCATACCTTTTTTTTTGTTTCAAATGCTTTTGTGCTATGATCTCAAAGGCAGTTGAATTTCTTTGCATCGTCCCCTAGTTACTTTAATTTGTGCACATGAAGGATAGTATTGCATTTGTAAATGAATAATTAAAACATCTCTGGCTTTGTACTGCACTAGCTAGGTGAGCAGCATAATGTGGAGTGAGAGGTCCAAAAATAACTGACTGGACAATACAGATAAGAAATAATAGTATAAGTTAGTGCATGTAGGTACGTATTAATAACACTGCATCCTTTTTAATACATCTGAGGGTTGTTATTGGTGTTCTGTGACATTTATTTGAAGATGTTAATGTTTTCTGAGGAGTCTGAAACTTTTTTTTTTTTAAAGAAAAATCATTTAATGACAGAGAGTTATATTTTTCTATTTGTGAAAGAGATAGTAATTCAATATTTAGGATGAAGAGATGGTAAGTTTCCGTTTTCTAATAATTAGCATTCTAACAATAATAACATAAGTAAATTAAAGTTAATTTAATACTTCTGTAATGAGTATAACTTATGTCATTTCCATAGCCAGCAATTCAATTAATCTTAATAGCTTTGTAGTGTGACATTTGTTCCTTTCACATTTGTAAAGCTCTGTTATGTTGTTATAAATTTAAACATTCATTGCTCTTTTTCCTTAAGAGTTGAGGATAATTATGAAGTCCAAAAAGTAAGATGTTTTTGAAATTTGAATGTGAAAGATGACTACTGAAGAATTGCCCTTCTGCTGCTACGTCGTTCTAAAAGAAACTGCAGGGAATCTCAGAGAATTTTAAAAATGCTCTTCATTGTACAATCATTGCCCAAACCAATTTTGAATTGATCACAACGTGTTTTGAATTAGAGTAATTGCTGTGATGAATGTGGCATAGATGGATTTTGCATGGCAGCATACTTTTTTTTCTTCTATTTACATAGTATAACTAGTTGAAATGTAACTTCAACTGTGAGAATTTAATTGAAGGGTTGGTGTGATATATAAAACCTTTGTTCACAGATAGGAATCTGTACGCATTTATGTATGGAAAATTGAAGTACAATTTTGTTTCTGGCTATATAATGGTATTATAGTAAAGGCTTTAAACTTGATGATATATTTAATCTGTGAACAAGCATTTTAAAGGTTCTTTACGTGGAATCAAATTGAATCTACAACGTAATTTTTAAGTCTTATATTCACGCTGATCTACATACACTATTAGTGAGGCTGCAGCTAATGTTACATCCTTTCCCCTTTACAAAGTATCAGCCACTGTTTTATTTCACTCCAGAAAGATGTCATCAGATACTGTGTTTCCATAGAGAGCTACACAGTTTGTGTACAGACTGTCTTTTAACTAATTTGTATCCAGGAAGTACTCAAGGAAAATTAAAAAGCATTGTGTTTTCAAGCTACTTTTCTAGTAAGGTAACAGTTAATCTAATTAAAGAGAACGTTCCTTTCCCTTAATTGTGAGTCACAGGCTCATGGAATTACTGAATTACAGTTGTCTCCTGCTCAGTGCATCTCTGGTGTTGAATTTGGGCAAAGTTGCTTAGAATGACCCGCTTCAGTAACAAAACAGTTGTATTCATAAATTTGTGTCTCATTGGCTTTATCTGTTTCTTCCTCCTGATCTGTCTTTTTTCTGTTTTCTCTTTCCAAATTTTTCTGTGCACTCTATGCTAACCTTAACTCATACCTTCTATTTCCCTGCTGGGCCTCATTAGCCTGTGCCTAATTGCCACTTTTCACTTAATTTTCACTTCTTTTGGTGCTTGGTTTCTTGTGTATTGCAGCCTCTTCTTTCTGCCTCTGTCTTTGATAGATATTAGAACTGGAAATTACTGAAGAAAGATGCTCTGCTCTGAACCCACTCTCTAGTCCTGTAAGGGTCAGAATCAGTAACTCAGAGAAATTGAATGTCATTCTGTCAGCCCTAGACA